>OX578149.1:119961957-121336537 GCA_951213105.1 Amaurobius ferox | reverse complement strand
TCGAAAAAAGCCACTTTTTCGAAAAAATGCCAGAAAAAACGACTTTTCGAAAAAATGTCAAAAAAAGCGACTTTTTCGAAAAAAAGCCTTTTTTTCGAAAAAAATGCCAGAAAAAGCGATTTTTCGAAAAAATTTCGAAAAAAGCCACTTTTTCGAAAAAATTTCGATAAAAAGCCTTTTTTTCGAAAAAATGCCAGAAAAAGCGATTTTTCGAAAAAAGCCACTTTTTCGAAAAAATTTCGAAAAAAGCGATTTTCGAAAAATTTTCGAAAAAAGCCACTTTTTCGAAAAAAATTTCGAAAAAAGCCACTTTTTCGAAAAAATTTCGAAAAAAGCCTTTTTTACGATAAAATTCCAGAAAAAATGACTTTTTCGAAAAAATTTCGAAAAAAGCAACTTTTTCGAAAAAATTTCGAAAAAAGCGACTTTTTCGAAAAAATGTCAGAAAAAGCGACTTTTTCGAAAAAATTTCGAAAAAAAGCCACTTTTCGAAAAAATTTCGAGAAAAGCCACTTTTTCGAAAAAATTTTCGAAAAAAGCGATTTTTCGAAAAAATTTCGAAAAAAGCGACTTTTTCGAAAAAATTTCGAAAAAAAGCGACTTTTTCGAAAAAATGCCAGAAAAAGCGACTTTTTCGAAAAAAAGCCACTTTTTCGAAAAAATGCCTGAAAATGCGAGTAGTGTGAACATGAGAGAGCTGGCGCAGACCCTCAAACACCCCATAAAAACACAACCCACTTTTAGAATATGTAATGGCTCTATATCACCCACAAAAATTTAAACCCACTTTAAAAAACAATGGTGTGATATCCCCCATTAAAACCACACCCACTTTTAGAACGTAATGGCCTAATTTTATCCACACAAATGCGATAACACAATGGCTCTCAAAACCTCCATTGAAACCACATCCACTTTGGAAATACAATGGCTACAAAACCTCCATTAAAATCGTATCCACTTTTAGATATCAATGGTATGAAAACAGCCATAATACCCTTACCCCCCTATAAAAAACAAAGGCTCTCAAATCCCCATTAAAACCACACCCCCTTTTAGAAAGTGATGGCTCTATTTCGACCACACAAATTCAATAACACAATGGCTCGCAAAACCCCATAAAAATCGAACCCACTTTTAGAATACAATGGGTTATTTCTTGATCCATAAAAATCTACAACCCCTCTAAAAACGATGGTATCGAAACCCCATAAAAAACCGAACCCACTTTAGAAAAGTAATGGACCTATTTTATCTATCGGAGCGAGCAAGCGAAAAGTCGTTGGGAGGAAGGTACCCCCTTCGGCGAGCACCCCGGCGGACGGAAGCTGCCACCCCCTTTTAAATGAAATAGGGCCTCAGCATTTTCTCCATTTAAAGAAATGTATTTATAGTACAATATATATATATATATACAATATATATATATATATATATTGTATATATTATATATATACAATATATATATATATTATATATATATAATATATATATAATATATATATATACAATATATATTATATATATATAATATTATATATATATTATATAAAGAAACTTAAAATGAATACTGTTAGTGGTTATGACAGTGGGTATAATACCCCCCGACACCGACTCGGAGAGTGATATTGAAAGTACATCATTTGTATATGTATATACAACACCCCAGCCTTAAAACAAATAATGTCTATATGATGGACTTTGATTGTTGGGGTGATGTCCATAGCTCTAAACAAAATATTGAAAAGTTTTTAAATGAAGGTAGAATATCACCGGAGCCTCGATTTGTTGTTGAGGCTATATACGACACTCCATCACCAAAAGAACTCTATTTCACAATCCGCGAAAAGTTAGACTCTTATATGGAGGAGGAGGACGATTACATGGAGTACTTTAGATGTGATATAGACACTATTAAAGAGGCATTCAGAACAGAAGAATGTGTCCTTCGAACTGAGGACTAAAACCATTAATTATCTTTTAATAGTTCGAAAACTGTTAAAAGATTATGATCGCCTACTCCTTTATTGCATAGTGACCGTGAGCCAAGGTATGGATACCACCTTCCAATATATGACGCTTGTCATCTTTTCCTGATAGGGCAATCTTATTGACTTGTATGGAATGAATCTCATGCTTTGTGCTCCTGATGAGATTCATGGTTCTATGCTGTACTTCTTGCTTGAATAGGCAGTTCTTGTAGTCCTCGAAGGATATCCTGTTTTTCACGACACATTTCTTTATTCCTTTCGACTTTTTCACCAGGTCAACCTCAGTTTTACAGGCATACATCTTAGATCTTAAGCCAACGAACTCTTCTAAGATCTTCCCTGCAGTTTCATCCTTCATCTTCCCCAAGACCTTTTTATTTACTCGAGGCATACCATACCTATTGTTTTCTGGATAATCTGATGTATCAAAGTAGTCAATCATTCCTTTCATATCCTCATAAAAGTCCTCGGTCTGTATGTCATAGATATAACTGTCAGTGTCCATGTACAATAGCTTGATATCGCCCCCGTATTTAGGCTTCATAAGATTATAATGGAAGTCATACATCAGATGCTTCGATAGATCTAATATACTCATGCCGACGTATATTGGCTTATTAAAAATCACTTTCGTCTTGTTCATATGCACGGCGGCTAATCTTTCGTCAAAAATGGTCCTTCCCTTGAAGTTGGGCTTAGCAACTAGCTTCTCCGCTTTCTGGGGATCGCATACTAGCCTAATATCGAGTCGCTTCCTGATATTTTCCATCGTCTTGCCAAAGACCGAGTTGTTCATAAGTTTGAAGAAGTCTTTCTCAAAGTCGTTGGTTGCCTTGGTCCTCATTTCAGTGTTCAGGTCTATGTACCTCTTCAACCAGGGAGACTGCTGAAACTCCAACACTTTGTGCACCTTTTTGAGCTTCATCCCCAACTGCAACAGTTGCTTCAAAACCCTGTAATGAACCACATAATGCTCTTTGTCATAGAGGGTCGTCAGTAGTTTTGGCTGTTTTGAGCCATCGGGCATCCTGCTCTCAGGTGCTAGAGGTAGGTCTGAATGGAGGTTGTGCAGATGGGTCGGGTACTGTAGGTCGCAATCTACGATGTATCCTTTGTCTGAGTCATCCTCTACTTGGGTCACATCTGACACAGTGCTCCACTTGAAGCCACCATGCGGTAGGCGGTATTGACTCATGGCCCATCCGTAAAGGTTATTGGCGTCAAGGTACATCAGGTAGTTAGACTTCTTGTTCTCGTCATAGTCCCTCATGTACTTGTTGTTCGCCCTCCCATATCGGTTACAGCACTGAGAGATGCCTCCTCTGGTCCCCTTTTCTAGCATGAGTATCATGTCATAGTCTGTCAACAGCTCTAGCTCAACCTCTGTGGTTTTGAGCATGGCGTCCCACGAGAGTCCGGGTGCAGTGAAGTACCATGCAGGATCCAACTTATAGGTCTTTAGACAGACATCTCTAAAGTGTTCCATGATGTCGGCTAGGATGAGTACATCAGTCTTCACATACAAATCGGAATATTCACCCAATGTCTTAATGTTGAAGGCCTTCCATACCCTTCTGGCGTGCTCGTAGTCCTCATCCTTTATGTGTGACTCATTCAATTGGTTGTAAAAGTCTTCTTTTGGGGGCAGCTTGGTTTCTTCGCATTTGTCCCACGAGTCCATGTAATCGTATGGATAGACGCCTTTTCGGGTGACGAGGTCCAGTTTGTCCTTGGGGAAGTACTTGGCTGTCTCCCTGAACTCCTTTACGTTCTTCGCAAGACTGTCGATGCTAGCGGCCATGAACTTGAATGAGTCGACAAACCTCAACTTTATACCAGGTACCTTTGCTATCTTCCCATCGCCTGCTTCTACAGTTTTTGCCCCGACCCCCTTACTGAAGGAAATGTACCTCTCCTCGTTGTTCGGGATGACGTCGATATCACCTTGGTCTCCACCGAGCTCCTTTATGAAGAGATGGGCGTCGTAGCCAGATAAGTTGTGGATAAACACTGGAATGAACGAAGGCTCTTGATACTTTAGGTTGCAAAGGTTGTGAGCAGGTCCTCTGTAGTTCGATTCACATTTCGCCGGATTGAGAAGATGGTCATGATCTCTAACTTTTCGGAAGTCTGGTTCATCCTTGGGTGAATAGGGTGAAGGTTTCTTCCTGATATCTTCGTCACAGATGTGGCAAACATGGGTCCTTTGGAAATGCTCTTCATCTTCGGTGGTCATTTTGATGGGTTGCTTCTTATCATAAATGTTCTTTATCGCTAGCGCCTCAGTCTTCACTGTATCAAAGAACAGCTTGGTGGCATTGGGTCCTCTGTATGTGATTGGTGCCTTATAGTCTGCATGTTTATATTTGATGTAGACAGTGAAGCTCATAGGTTCATGCTTTTGATATTTATGTAAGAATGAGCTGTCTTTTGTAGGGCAGCAGGTGTTTATCTTGTTTGTCAAGCACTCGAAGTCTCCGTACATCACAAAGGGTAATCGTAAAGACCTTTGATAGTTTTTGAACCGCAGAGATTCGTTCTCCTCGGGCATTACAATCTTTACTGGTGTATTCTTCCTACAATCCGTTTCATGAGCTTGGAGGTCCTCTTCGGAGTAATAATACAGCAGGCATCTCTCACAGGTGAATATCTTTCCGTTGTGTTTAGTCACTTGTCCGCTTATCAATTTGGAGAGGTCTTTTATCCAACAGTAATGACTGTGTCCTTCCTTATTCTTTATGTACAGCAAATTGATGTGTTTGTCTTCCTTATTTTTAGTGATTCTCAATGGGTAAATATCATTACCTTCGTATGAATATATGTTCACCGATATGTTATTCAACTTTTCGAACCTGTTAAATACTCTATCTTCCATCTTCACTGGAAACTCAATGCCTTCAAACTTTAGCTCATTCTCATACGGTTTATATTTGGTGACTCTTTGGGCATCTTTTTCCGCTGGATGTAGTGCAGAGAGTATTGCCCACCTGAAACACTTATTATCCTCATTTTGTACGTTAATGACTGCTTTTTTAGCTTTAATTCTTTTCGGTAAATCAATGTAGGATGATCCTCTCAGCGGGTTGTATTTATTGATCCTCACCTCAAGGCTTTTAATTCTAACAAGCGTCCATCCCGAACCCTTTGCAACAAACTCCTCCATTTCTGTCAATAATTTTTGGATAACCGATCTGTAATAAGCTACCAAATCAGTTGATTCTAAGATGACTGCGTTTTCTGTTTTGAAGTTTTTCTCCATTTCTATAATAGCATCGTCTTTACCCTTTTGATAGTCACAGAGAAATTCGAAATTAACCTTCAAACCATGCAGCCTCTTTATGTGTTTAGTGATGAGTCCCCGGACTAGTGATGCCACATCGTTCAAAAAGTCTTTGGGAAGCATCAGGTTGTGTTCATTTTGGATGTCGTACGTCTTCAAGCGAGATTCAAAGGCTGTATTAACTTTGTGGAGGGTGTAGAGCCTTCTCTCTCGCGTATCTAAAAACAGGTCTGAATCAAACCCGAAGTGACGGTTGATCAATACGCTTTCTATGTATGCTATGATGTCTGCCCTCCTTCCTAACCTGGAATAGCCTCTAATGCCATGCGTTCGACAAAATTCCCGTAGTTGGGGGAGAGTCATGTGATGTAGTCGATGCTCCACCCTTCCACACTCTGGGAGAGCGGTTTCCTTCTTTGGTATATAGTTTAGGTGCCCTTTAGATTGTAGGTGCTTATTCATGCTTGATCCCTTAATTAACTTACCACAACATCTGATTTTAAGCTCCCTCTTCTTCTTTTGCTTGCTAAACAAGTCATTGTGGAAACTGGGAAAGCCGTTGAATGAGGTCGACCATATGATATGATATTGAATGAGGTCGACCAGCTCCAACTTTTTAAGTTTCGAGTAACCTCGAATATTATTTTCACGACAGTAGCCTTGCAACTGTCGAACGGTTTTAGATTGAAAATCCATTTTGTCTTTCTTTAGAACTACAAATCGTTTCTTTAACTGCTTAAAATATTGTTGGGGTACACTTTAAACGATTCAATTTTTAATGAGTATTTCAATCATTAAAAATAAAGTCATATCTACATCTATTAAATGATGGAAGGGCATGTCATCGATGTCGGTCGATCGCTATCACTATCGCTATCACTGTCAGCCTGATATATTGAAAAGGTTTCGTAGAGGTTTCGAAAAGGTGGTTTTTTTACCACGAAACCCTCTAATGGTGTACAATAATATAAAACCCTGAAGCCAACATATAATCTTAATAATCTTATTTCATCCCTGGTCAAAATCATACCAGCCCTGGATATATCATTTTTTAAAAATATAATCGAGTTATTCGACAAACGTATTAGGATAGATTTCCCGTGCTCAGTAATTTCAGAAACCAAATATAAGCCATCCACTGACTCAAAGTTATCAGTACTCAAATCGTTTAATTTTTTTACAATACGATCCATATTCTTTATTTAAAGGATAAATATATTCAAACTTGAGGAAGGTAACAAAGGGTATCTAAACATTTAATGGTTGATCAACCATTAAATATTATTATGAATATAAAAATTTATGGTTCATTTTTGTCCAACTCGGGTTGTATGTCGACAGGTTCATTTTTGTCCAACTCGGGTTGTTTGTCGATAGGATCATTTTTACCCAACTCGGGAGGTATGTCGACAGGTTCATATTGTATCACAAATCTATTACATATGTTTGTCAGAAGGATGCAAACCAGCTTTTTAAAATGGAGGTCGTAAAAGGTATCTGAGAGCAAATGGGCTTTATAAGTCATGAGGTGACAAAGATCTATACGATCCAGATTTTTCATAATAAAATCTTCGTTAAAGGTTTGCCATTGAACAATTCTACCCCATTCGAGGTAATCTGCGAATTCCGTCATAAAATCTTCAGTGAGCTTTTGTTTGACGCAAATGAGTTCCATATCGATTTTGTCTATATGCCGACGAATAAATTCTTCTGAGAGTACTTGGAATTTAGAAACCATTCTCCAATCTAATTTGGAAGCATGTTTATCCAGGAAGGGTTCTGACATTATCTGATATCTGGAAACTACTTCCCAATCTAAATATTCAGTATTTCTGTCCATGAAATCCTCTGATAGAACTTGATATTTGGATGTATAGTACCAGTTTAATAGACCTTTATGTTTTTCTACAAAAGGCTCCGAAAGTTTCTGTTACTGAGAGATGACCATCCAGTTTACCAAACCTTCGAATTCTTCGATAAACTCTTCCGATAAAGTTGAATATTGACTTATGAGCGACCAGTTAACATAATTTTTACTAACTCTGATTTGTTCTTCTGACAAACCGCTTTTTGATATTTCGTTCCACGCCATTTATTATATGTACAATTTTTTACGGCAGCTGGAGTGTCCACTTGATTTCTTCAATTTTTAGAAATGGTTGAACTGTGAACTCAGCATCACATTGTAAGAATATTTTTAATTGGTCATCTTTTTTAACCTCTCCGAGAATTAACACGAATTCAGTGGCTACTTTTATCTTGTGAACGTACTGCTTGTTATTAATGTATAACTTAACAACGATTAATTCATCGATTATCTTTTGAGGATCAAGGTACAATCCCAGTCTAAAAAAACCGTCCCGAGAGAATTTACAATCTGAGTTCAAAGCATCACCGGAAAACTTCGTAAAAATAACGGCATTCGCATTGGTACTAGGTCTAATAGTAATGTACCCTGATGTGGTGGTTGCATAACATACTTTATTGTCAACATATTTTTCCAAGTACTTTTTATTAACCGCATTCATGTCTTCAATAGGGTCAGCGACATTGCCTATCCTTTTACCTTTAGCGTCAATGGGTCTTCTATCATGTAACCTCAGGTACTTCTGATCTAAATCTTCCAGAATTTTTGCTATCTCTTCTCGGAGTTCAACCCTCAGCGTGTGAGTGACGGTAGTGGAGTTACGAATTAACTCAGCTTCCAGATAACTTTTAGTAGTTACATCCCGACTCTCAATCGGTGTCTGACAGTTTTTCAAGATCTTATTTTCCATATCGTAGTTACCGTCGTGTGTGAGTTTAAACCCTATGCCTGGAATACCAGGAGGTCCTTGTTCTAATTCTTCATCGAAAAGCGGGTAGTAGGCAGCCATTTATTTAAATATAAAATAATTTTTATAGTCATGGACTATAAAAATTAAAAAATGGACTATAAAAATGGCTTATAATTTCAAAGTCTTGATCATGGTAATATTTTGATTGTTAATATTTAAGAGGCATTTCTTGTGCTCTTTTAAGATGAAGTAAAAAACATAATCTTTGGGGGCAGCGTTCCTTAACCTCCAGTTAAACTCAATCATTAAGTTATTCGTATCGGTATAGTTTTGATGATGAGAGAGATTAAAGCAGATGATTGGATACAACTTACCAAAATTCGAATAATTGACCATACAACCTGTTTCAGACGTGATGGTGTTGAGTCCAGATTCCAAAAAGGCTGTGTATAATCGATTATAATCACTTTTCTCAAAATCCATCATGTAACTGACAGTTGGCACTTTTACATTGTTGATCATTAACCAACATTCCGTCATATCTAAGTTATCAAACAGCATGTTATTGCGCTTCGAATTTTCGTATCTTTCAGTGTACTGAGGAATTACGTACAAAGATAAGACTTCATCAGAAGTAGCTTTTATGGTATAAGAGCCGCTAGCGTTTTTATAGAAAATATTAGACTTTACAATGCTGTGTTGGTTCCAGTTTATTTTTACATCCTTATTCGATAACTTTAATTCGTTAAATATTGAAGCCGCCGCATTTTTAAATCGTACGTAAGGTAGCCAGAGTGATAAATCTTCTACAACGACTTTATAGATCTTATGTTGCTCGTTGGTGTACAGCATATTTAGACTGTGATTTCTCTGGAACTCAAATTTGACTTGGAACCCCGTGATTACTTTTTTATATTCACGGAAGAAATCAAACACGTACTTTAGTGGGATCCATATAGTTACAACCTTGCTATTTTTAGTGAATTCGCTTCTTTCTGTAAATCCCTGGTTATGGTTCTCATTAATTCCGAATTTTTCGAAAAACTCAGTAATCTTTGTGGTATCTACTAACGTGCCATCATATTTCAAGCGTTCTCTATCAGCTGTGTCCGACGTATCAGTGTAGAACAGCATATTAGTAGCTTCGGCAGAAGAATAGTCAGGCGTAAAATGTATTAAGCCCAACACTTGTCGCATAAGAGCGGAATAATTTATGTTGGATTCTATTTCAGTGGTTCCTAATGTAAACCTGTTAGCATTGATCAAACCACCTCCATTCACGAGAGCTACATTATCATTCACTATGGCAGTACCATCGTTGTTAACAATTTTCAATTTTTGCTGTAAATAACCGTTAGAGTATAAAATGTTGGCGTTGGTGTCTTGAATAAAGAAATGGTAAGAGGCATTTTCCATAGAATTATCACTATTTTCATGCCTTACCTCTCTATATTCGAAACTTTCGATGTCATCATCGTAATAATAATTGGTGCTGTTTAATTCAAATATTTTATTCATTTATTATAATATAATTTTTTTTCTTCTCCTCAATTTAATAGCTATATGGCTATTAAATCGAATTTAGAAAAACTTTAGTCCAGCTCCATGTTTTTTCTGCTTTGATAATATCTCCTTTATTTTATCCTGCACATACTTACCTTCTAATTCGGCCTCCTGCAGGACTGGTACGTCGGAAAAGAACCCTCTTCCTTGTATCTTCTTACTCTTTCTTTGAAGTCTGTGTTTATTCATTTCTTTATTATAGGGTGATAAAATTGTATTGTACTTCTTGCTTATTGAGCGGTATTAAATCACCTCTATGATTGGTTACTTGCATTCTGATTCGGTAAACACTATCCATTCGAACAGGGTAAAACAGAGGTTTGTCAAATGATTTTATAATCTGACTACCTGGACGATTACTGTTTGTAAATGAATAGATGACGTTTGTAGAGTTGAAACCGTTGATATACGCCCCCTCTGCGACATCGCAATGTATATAAATGTTATCGTTTCCCCCAGATAAGTCAGCAATGTACTTTCCTACTTGTTCAAGCTATTCGTGGATTTTAGGCTCGAAACCTAAAAGTTTATGCAGGTTTTTGGTTTTCGTTAAATCGATCTTATACCCGTCTTTTAACTTAATGGCTATTCGTTGTCGTTCCTCCACTATACCGAATTGTATCGGCGGATCGCTTCCAAAAAAATTAATCATGTAACGATTCAGCCCCTTGATAGTGTAATTTCCATCTGGTATCGTCAAATTTAACCACTGCTGACCATCAAAGTATGATAATTCCTCATCTTTGATATTGTCCCATGAAACGTACATCGAAAAGGACTGAAGGGCAATCTGTTTAAAGGTGAAAGGTCTAGTGTATTCAATCGTAAAATCTTCTGATTTTTCCGCGTTTTTAGAATCTAATATCAATAGAACCATTTTATTTATAGAGAACATTTTTTTCATTGAAGTCGCTGGGTTCTTGGGTAAAAGAATATAGCACATCTACAACTGGCTTACCCTTGTTTCTTTCACGAATGTACTTCATACAAAAGTAGCCGCATTTGACGGAAGCAGGGTGCTGTAGAAAGCTCGAGTTACACCCGATATTTTTCTTTCCAGAAGTCAGTAGATACTTCTTAATGTTAGGATGAATTTTGTATACGTGTTCTCCAAAAGGATCAAAATACTCAACAAAGTTATTTTTAGGATCGTTATAGTAGCAGACCCAGTGCGTACCAGGTCCTGTGACAATGTCCAGATTAATAATACCGTTTTCAAACCGACTCATCTTTTTAGGCAACAGATCGGAAGTAAAGACGCCCCTAAACCCCTGTTCATGTTTCATATTTTGTTCAATTACTTCGTCTGATATTCCCAGTTTTGATAGACGCCCTTTCCAGTGGGTCTTTTTTTTACACATCCAGATCCTGAAATTTTTTCCAAAGCTTTCTTTGCTCCATATCCAGCCGCCCCACTTGCAGCACCTAGTGCTAAAGCCTTGGCCCCAGCAATTAACGCAGGTAATAGAAAAAGTAGAAAACCACCCGTTTTCTGGAGCTGCGTCTTACTGATAGTGATACGCTTCCCCTTCCCAATTTGAGCTATCTGTGTTCGAGTTAAATGTATATCTTTGTTGGGGGCTTTTGTCTTATCTATTTGTAGAGATACTTCTTCTCCTTTCTGGTATGCAGATTTTAGCTTAGCAATCTGATGATCGCTTAAATGTATTTTAGTTTTTATGTAATTACTCATTTATTTAATGAAAAATTTTTGTAGTATTGTTTTACTTGCTCGTTGGTCATAGTTCCTTCTCTCAACAATGCATCCAATAAATCAACGACTTGATTGTGTAACTTTTTACTTTTGGACCCTTTACATATCTTATCAGTCAATCGGGCTAAAATTTCCATTTTGTCTTCTACTCCTTTACCGATATAAATTTCTTTTCTTTGCAAGTCTCTGAGTCGATCCCGATAATCTCCTAACGTAGTCATATGATCTCTCAAATAATCAGCCTTAGCTAATAAGCGATCTTCTCTTTCTTCATCCTTTTTAGTCATTCGAGACATCTGACTCATAATGTTTCTTTTTGACGAGACATTTTTAGGTAAGTATCATTTACTTTACTCATAATTTCTTGCAAAGTTTCCTTGGTCTCATGGTACAATTTTGAGGGTCTTGGAAAGTTATTTTTCTCTAAAAACTCTACATCCAATTTTTTATCAAAATCATAGACTTCTAAAGGCGGTTCAATAGCTAGAGGAATGTGATCAACAGCATCTTTTATAGCCTGAATATTCTCCTTTCGATTAATTTCTTGTTCTTGTAGCTTTTCAGTTACAGGCTTGTGAAAGTCCGATAGTGCTTTCTGGATACCTAATTTTTGCTCAAGTTGTTGTTCGTTGTTTTTTCTAATTTCAGCCTGAAGCTTATAAACTTTAAGTTCATATTCAACTTCCTTTCTTAATTTCTTATTTCGTTCTTTTTGTATAGCATTCATCTTTATTATTATGCAAAAATTTTTACTTAAGCAAATTATATTTTTACTGAAGCAAATTTTTAACATTAAATAAAGATGATTCAAATTAAAAATTATACAGAAGCAGAAGAACTTGTCGATGCAAATCAACATTATTTATTACCTAAACACCCTTTCAGACTTCTAATCACTGGAGCTTCAGGTACTGGTAAAACGAACTTATTGATGAATTTTATATACGACTATCTCGAATTTGATAATTTGTTCGTTTGTGCAAAAGATATGTACGAACCCAAGTATGGCAAACTGAAAGAAAAGTACACAATGTTTGAGGGCGTGGATATTGACTCGATAAAGTACCCCAAAAAGAAGAAGAAAATTATCCTAGAGTTATATGAAAGATTCGGCAAGAAAGGAACTTTATTCTCCTCTGATACAAAAGAATTTATAAAAGTGGATGACCTGGACCCATCTTGTAAAAATGTTGTTGTCTTTGATGACTGCATGACTGACAAGGACCAGAGGAGCATAGAAGATTTTTTCATCAGAGGTCGGAAGAAAAACGCCTCAATCATTTATCTTTCTCAATCTTATTATAGAACACCCATTGTTATCAGAAGAAACTGTAATTACTTGATATTTTTTAATATTCAACCGAGGGAGATTCAACAGATCATAAGAGAGATAGATGGTAGTTTGACAAATGAAGAATTCAGTAGATTATATAAAAAGTGCATGCAACAGCCGTATGATTTCTTTATGCTTGATTTAGTTAATCCGGCTCTGAGATATCGGAAGAAATATTTCACCCCTATAAATAAAGATGGAAGAATACTTGCAAAAGAAAATTTACGTATATAGAAAGAGCTACCACCACTACCATAAAATTAGTGTCACTATGACCGTTAGCAAGTTCGTTTTAAGTTCATTGGGTTTATCAGCTTTTGTACTTGTTCCCTTAGCTGCTCTGAGCTTAAGCGTCGGTATTGTTGAAGTTCTTGATAAAGCTTTGAATATCGCGGAAAGGAAAGAAGAGTACAAACAGTCTTACAAGTTTTACAAACAGCTGCTCAATTCATACAAATCGAATACTCTATCAGAAGAGGAAGTGTATAAGCGAGAGGAGGATTTCATCAATAATTTAGTCTACTTACCCAGAGAAAAATATATGAAACAAACCCTGCTGAATGGATATCAATTTATGAGTAAATAATTTTTTATATATAAATAAATGTGTGGTAAAAAGACTTGCAAGAAAGGAAAAGGTGTTGTTAACGCAGCAATTAATAATTTACCGTTTGAAATGCATCTGCCATGGCATCAATTTACAGGACCAGGAACTCAACTGCTCAGAGGAAAAACTAGACTGAACCCCGATTTAACATACAAAGAATGGAGTAAGCCTATTAATAGGGTTGATGATAGTGCCTATAAACATGACGTGTGCTACATTAAAAACAAAGATACCGAAACCAGAAACAAAGTGTGTGACTCAAACATGATAAAAGAATTGGACGACATTCCCAATCCAAGTTTTCGTGAAAGGCTAGATAGAGCTGTTGTGAAGCCTATTATCAAAGCAAAGAAGGTATTTGGAATGGGCTCAAAAATATATTGTCTCAAATGTAAAACACACACCGACACTAAAGATGAACAGCATGTCACCTCTAAAAACGCTAGACCTATGTTGAAAGGAATTTGTGTGGGTTGTGGTTCTAAGAAGTGCCGTTTTTTACCGCTGAAGGGGTAACTGAGAAGGGTTGCCCCGAAAAGGTTTATTACGATCCCGAAACAGGATTTTGTGGCATAAATGTACTGAGCAGAAAAACTGGTTTAAGTCGAAAAGAAGTCTCGGATTTTTTACACCGACAGGATGTATACACAAAGCATAAACCACTTATCCGTAAGTTCAAAAGAAGGAGAATTTACGTGTCACATATCGACGACCAATGGCAAGCTGATTTACTGTTTGTCTATAAATTTGCGAGAAGTAAGTTTAATGATGGTATCAAGTACTTATTAACAGCTGTTGACTGTTTCAGTAAATATGCATGGGCTGTTCCTCTAAAGGATAAATCAGCAGAAGAAGTAACTCAAGCATTTAAAAAGATCTTCAAAGAAAGAATACCTGAAAGGGTTCAAACAGATAAGGGTTTAGAGTTCGTCGGAAAAACAACTCAAAAATTATTCAAAGAAAATAATATCCAATGGTTCACAACAGAAAATGTTGAAATAAAAGCTGCTATGGTTGAAAGATTTAATCTCACTCTTGGTAATAAAATAAAGCTCTACTTGTGTGCAAATAACACTGAAAGATACATAGATGTATTGGATCAATTAGTGAAGAATTACAACAACTCATACCACAGAAGTATAAAAATGACTCCTGTTGAAGCTAGTCTAGAAGAAAACAGTAGTGAAGTCTACCGCAATTTGTTTAAAGAAAAGGTCATACGTAAACATAAATACCAGGTAGGCGATAAAGTAAGAATATCTATATATAAGTCTACCTTCAGAAGGGGTTATCAAGCAACTTTTACAGATGAAATATTTGTCATTTCTGAAGTATTAGAAACCGACCCAATCACTTATAGAGTTCAGGATTTAAATAATGATGGGGTTATAGGCACTTTTTATGAATATGAATTAGTAAAATATGATAAGAAAGACAATGTGTATAAGATTGAAAAAATCATCAAAAAGAAAGGGGACAAATATCTAGTTAAATGGTTAGGTTATCCTGAGACTAGCTGGATTGATAAAAAAGATTTAGTTAATTAATTTTTAATAGCCGAATAAGCTATTAAAAATTATAATCACTTATCGGGGTCATACCTCAGCTCTTCGTGACATGTTGTTCAGACGTATCAGCCGTTTTTTTTAATTTATAGGGTAAAAACTCCAATTTAATGCTTCGAAGATGGTTCTGCAGATTTCTTCATTCTGAATAAGCGTCTTCTTGAGTTTAGGTAACTTAACTAGAAGGTGTGAAATATAGATGTCGTAACCTCTTTTCCGTAATATATGGTATAAGATATAGTCTTTGCTGATTATGTTTTTTCGCTCTGGGTACATCTCCTCATATTTATGGATAAAAGAAGAAAAGTCGTTCAAAAGCTCTTCTTCTAAGGGTAGGTTATGCAACCCTAACCATTTAGCCAGATTTTTCATTCGATGTTTTCGCCTCTGTTGTTTCCGCATGTTTAAATACATATCGAGATTATTGATAGGGGGTTCATTTGGATTATACCTCAGCTCTTCGTGACATGCTTGGCAAATGTACCAGCCATCATCATTTTGAATTACATATTTGTGTTCACATTTATGAGTTTTCAAGTCTCCGTCTGAGGTAACTTTATTGTCCAGACCTAACATTCTTATTAGTTCCAACATTTCCTTCGATGTTTTGTCTTCGATCATTATATTCTTTTATAAGTTTGACAATTTTTTCAAACTGATCATGCAACTTTTTTAAAGATTTTTTCACTTCTGAAATGTCATCGCTATAAACATCTAATTGAACATACTGATAAAGAATTCTATAGTGATATATCTCAGACTCAATTTCATTCATTTTATTTATATCTTTGTTTTCTTTAAATCAGATAAAATACGAAGCAGTTTTATTTTCCGCTTGGAGAGTTTCGACCTTGTTTTCTACTTCCTGCTTTCATAACGTCTGTAGCGAGCGCTGACCTTGACTAACATCTCTTCCTCTTTAAAGAAGAGTTCTCTCAGAGGTAGCGGTAGAAAAAAGCGGAGATTACGAGAATCAAAGGGAGATGGCAGCACTATATGGAGAGGAATAGTATTTATTTTTTGCGATTGATTTTAAGCGTTTTATTCTATATTTTTTAATCAGATAAACAATAGTGATAGATATTTTGAAGAATTCTTACATTATAAGAGGGAAATAACTTGTTTAAAGTGCTATTTTTGAAGATTTTCGTCTGTGGTGTAATGGTTAAATTAAAGGTATGTTTATATTTTGATGGGTACCCATGGCAAAACGGTTAGCGCGCGGACCTATTAACATCTAGGTCCCAGGTTCAAATCCCGACCTCTCCCAGGTTGTTAATCAATCCGGGTTGATGGTTTATTGAACTATACCGAGCCAAAAATGACATGTCAGCTTGCTTTAGTCGTTGTTCCAATAAAGCAGCACTCATCGATAATAAGTGGTGGGCGGGCCCGACGCTAGGCGTCAAAGTCTTACAGTGTTGTCCTTTATGTTGTTTGTAAGCCTCAGTGGCGGTAGGCTCAGAGTGTATTTGGTCTTGAATTCGGCTCATCAAGAAGGGCCCCTTGGTGGGTCGAATTTGAGATTGAATATACTCTGAGCCTACCGGGGGGCATTTTGCAAAAATTTTTAGGAGTTATGGTGGAGTCATTAAAGTAAGTTAAAAATTTAAATGGAAAAATAAAAATGGATGCACTTATTAATTATCTGCTGGACAAGAAGTTGGTACATCCTGAAGATCCCAACTTTTTATGGCCCTTCAAAGACACCCTTACATATCATGAGGGAAAAGCCGTTTACACCTTCTTATCACCTTCATTAAGGGTATAGCGGTGGCCATTGACATCGACAGCGACTGGTTCAAGGAGTTATGGTGGCCATTGTCTCAAAAGAGGCATATTCTCGGGACTATGCCGCTTTTAGATTTTCTCACTTCCATTAGAACACCTCCCACCTAATGATTGTTGTTGGTCTCTCTTATCTCGTAAAAGTTGCCGCTGTGATCGCATCGGCAGCTTTTACTGAAGCAAATGAGGCTTGCCCAGTTGCGAAATCACCAGCCTGAAGCCGCCTGAAAATCGGTGTATATTTTTTAATGGTTATGATACCATTAAAAGAAAATTTATTGTTCAAATTTAAACATTTGCCCTGGTTGTGCTTTCCCGACATCTTTAGCTCCCAAATATACAAAGTATAGAGGTTTTCTCATTAAGATCTCATTAAGCTCCATATAGTCGGACGCTTTTTTATCGCATCGTTTCGGTAGATACAATTTTGAGCCGTCTTCTAACTCCACTACTAGTTTGTCACCATATTTGGTTTTGACCTGTTTGATTTCCATGACAGGGTATTTTTCGTCGATATTGAGCTCATGCATCTTCTTGAAACTTCCTTCCAATGTACTAAGTGCATTTAGTTTGTCCAACAGTTCCATGGTTTTTGTTCTTTCTTTACATTAGAATTCTTTTCTTTAAGTGCTTAAAATGTTGTTGGGGTATCATTTTTTAACGGACCCGCAGATTCTAAAAGGGGTCGTGGCATGCGTAGGGCTCAGCGACTTTTTGCTTGTTCGGAATGTATGCATACTTTTGGCAGATGATGGTTGCAAAGCAACGAACCCATGTCGGTACAATGCTTTTAGAATCCTTAGGGTCGCGGCATGCTTAGGGGGGTGGCCGTCCGCGGGGGTGCTCGCCGAAGGGGGTACCTTCGCTCCCAACGACTTTTCGCTTGCTCGCTCCGATAGATAAAATAGGTCCATTACTTTAGAAAGTGGGTTCGGTTTTTATGGGGTTTCGATACCATCGTTTTAAGAGGGGTTGTAGATTTTTATGGATAAGAAATAACCTTTGTATTCTAAAAGTGGGTTCGGGTTTTATGGGGTTTTGCGAGCCATTGTTTAATCGAATTTGTGTGGTCGAAATAGAGCCATCACTTTCTAAAAGGGGGTGTGGTTTTAATGGGGATTTGAGAGCCTTTGTTTTTTATAGGGGGGTAAGGAATTTATGGCGGTTTTCATACCATTGATCTCTAAAAGTGGATACGATTTTAATGGAGGTTTTGTAGCCATTGTATTTCTAAAAGTGGGTGTGGTTTCAATGGGGTTTTGAGAACCATTGTGTAATCCCATTTGTGTGGATAAAATAGAGCCATTACATTCTAAAAGTGGGTCCGGTTTTTATGGGGGTTTTGCGAGCCATTGGTTTTGAAAGTGGGTGGAAATTTTATGGGTGGGTTTCGCACCATTGGTTTTGAAAGTGGGTGGAAATTTTATGGGTGGGTTTCGCACCATTGTTTTTAAAAGTGGGTGGAAATTTTATGGGTGATATAGAGCCATTCCATTCTAAAAGTGGGTGTGGTTTTAATGGTAGGTTTCACACCATTGTGTAATCCCATTTGTGTGGATAAAATAGAGCCATTACATTCTAAAAGTGGGTGTGGTTTTAATGAGGGGTTTATGGCTGTGGTCCAGCTCTCTCATGTTCACACTACTGTACTGAATCTCGTTTTTATTATGAACCCTATAAAGAACTGTTCAACCAATACGGACCTGCCTGAGAACGCCTTGTTTTATTATGTCATGTTTATGATGTGGACAGCATGCGACTTATTAGAAGATATACAGGCATTGATTCTTGGAAAGGAAGGGGGGGGGGGTCGAAAATAGAATAAAGGCGCTTACAGTACTGAATCTCGTTTTTATTATGAACCCTATGAAGAACTGTTCAACCAATGCGGACCTGCCTGAGAACGCCTTGTTTTATTATGTCATGTTTATGATGTGGACAGCATGTGACTTATTAGAAGTTATACAGGCATTGATTCTCGTAAACGAAGGGGGAGGGGGTGTCGAAAATAGAATAAAGGCGCTTACAGTACTGAATCTCGTTTTTATTATGAACCCTATAAAGAACTGTTCAACCAATGCGGACCTGCCTGAGAAACGCCTTGTTTTATTACGTCATGTTTATGACGTGGACAGCATGTGATTTTCATACAGACCCTAATTTATTTTTCAGCATAAAATAATATACGTGATATAACTACTTACTTGAAATTAGTTTATACGGTTAGGGCCATTTTTTGACTATAGGTAAAGTAGGCAAAATAAATGCTGGGGGGGGGGGGGGGCAGTGAGGTAGGGACTATTTTTCGTACATAATGTACCTCCTTGTTTTATTATATAAGTTTTATTACCGACCCTAGAATGTATTTTTGGCTGGAATGGCAAGAATTAAGGCGGCCGTGTACGTGATTTGGGTGATTATTGCGGTTTAAAAATATTTTTCTTTTTATTTGGCAACTTTGCACAAAATGACGCCAGTTATCAAAATTTTCAAAACTGAAATACCCCAATAACTGTTCACCGTAACGTGAGAATTATATTCATTTGACATCGATAATTATATGTAAAGCTAGCAGTATATCCATTCGGAGTATATAATATAAAGAAACTTAAAATGCACAATCATGTGCAGATTTCTATAGTATACTAAATGACATTTTTAAACAAAATATTCCATTAAAATACTTAATTTGATGCTCCTAAAAAGAAGCTTAAGAATCCCTGTTCTCGCTATACAGAATTATCTTCACGGGTAAATCTGAAGAATAAAACATTCTGGTCCCGTCTGTAAACAAATGAAACATATGAAATATAACACATACAAAACATATGAAATTGCATTATTAGGTGCAAAATAAAAGCCCTAAAATTGTATGGGACCCATACTACTTATATTCGTGGATATTAGAAGATATGCCCATGTATTAGGCATACATATACTACAACATAAGAATTTCTAAAATATTTGCCAAAATAAAACAGATGACGTAATAAATTAAAAATATCAATAATCCCGTAATCTTTAAACATGAAGGCCGTAATTGATTCCAAGTGCTAAAATTATATGGGAAAATATACTCGTACTACTTATATTTCATAGATTAGACGATATACCCATGTGCTAGTAGACGATTACACGCATTACAAATAGGAGTTTCAAAAAATTTTCCTAAAATAAAACAGATGACGTAATAAATTGAAATATCTATAATCCCCTTAATCTTTAAATCAGAAGGCCGTAATTGATTCCAATATATGTCAAAATATATGCCAATATACCTGTACTACTTATATTCTCGTAGATTAGAAGATATACCTGTAGAAGATTACTCGTACTGCGTACAATAAGTTTCAACAATTTTTGCGGAAATAAAACAATGACATAAGAAATTGAAAATATTAATAATAATAATGTTTAAACCTTTACACCGTCAAGGATAATCCAGTCAAAAATGCAATATCGTTGAAATTTATTTTATATTCATATTTTTATTATTTAAATGGGAAAATATTTAATAAAAATTGTCTTCCGCGTAAACACATTGGATTTAAAACCGTTGCTAAGTGACATGATATAATTTTCTTCAAATAAATTGGTGAAAAAATATCATCCTCATAATGCTATCTCCATGGAAGGTTTGATTGTGCGTTTTCGATTAATATCTAGACAACCCCTGTCCTAGAAACTCGAAACATGGACTAAATTTTGAGTGGGGCTATTCCAAGTCTATCCCGAAAATGTCATCCAATTCGGTGCATTCGTTCTCCCGTGATGATGAGACAAATGAACACACAAATGTACCCGCAAATAAACACACAGATATATTTTCAATTTTCTTTATATAGATAAGCATTTAATCAATACATTTTGGCATATTTGTTTTATTTCATTTGTTTTTTTATTTTGTGAGCTATTTGATTTTGATTGTAGGTTTTAATTTGTTGCCTTTTCTTTTAGGTGAGTGCCATTTTGTTTTGTGATATTTTTTTATTTTCTTCTCTGGGTAAGTTGAAAGGAAGTCGCACATTCATGTTTGACATACGTAATCATAATTGCATGTTAATATGACGATTGATGAAAGTTTGACAATTTTCAATTTATATGGTTACTTTTCCTGCTATTTCAGGGTAGGGAAAGTGATTGGCTTCGCTGGAAAAAAGTTTGAGAGGGGGGCGGGGGTGCAAACAAATATGTTGCTTTTGATTCCCATTTCTCCCTCATTTTTTCGAACTTCAATGAATTTTTGGGGGGTTATATGACATTTCCCTTGGCAACGGAACTGGGGAGAGTAAGTACTATTCATATTTTAACTGTTAATACAGCGGCTGATGAGTTTTTTAAAATAATTTTTAGCCTTCTTACGTCTTACATAATAAAATCTGTTTATTTTTTGTAGCTGAAAATCAAAGTGTTAGACAGTTGTGAAACTCGGTACTTCTTTCTTTCTGACCCAGGCTGTCCGACTTACACGAAGTTGTAAAGTATTTATTTGGACGACCGGGACAGTGCCCCCTAATTTAGATCTTAACCTAGTGAGGGGGGGGGGGGGGCGACATCCACAGAGACCGTATTTTTTTTCTCTGCAACTAACCTCTCAGAAGGACTTTCAGATCCACTTATTCAACGTGCCCGTACTCCGCCTAAACACGAGGATACTTTAGGCA
The DNA here is from genome assembly GCA_951213105.1 of Amaurobius ferox. Lineage (NCBI taxonomy): Eukaryota > Metazoa > Arthropoda > Arachnida > Araneae > Amaurobiidae > Amaurobius > Amaurobius ferox. The sequence continues at coordinate 121,315,255 of OX578149.1, read as the reverse complement.
GAGCCGGGAATTGAACTTTTGCCCTCCGAGTGCAGTTCTCGTGCCTTAACAACTGGGTTCTCCCATCCCGTACAGAGATAGCCGAACTCCCGTAACGACAGACCATGTCGATTTGATTTTTAATTTTAAATTCCAATTAGTTTAAAAATTATGAACAAAAGTCGAAATTCGACCGAATTTTCTTTATTTGTTATTCCAATTTGTCAAGCAGACGAAGCAACGAGTTGTTTCTTTCGCATGTGTTCTGCGAACGTCATCTTAGACTTTCGTTCTAAATTACTGATTCCCAACTGGAGTTCCATGGAACCTTAGGGCTTCGCGAGAACCTTAGGGCTGTCAGGTGTTCCTCGAGAATTTTCAAAAACTTGTGGAAATTTTACAGTTTGTCATCTTTTGTGTTATTGGGTAAAAAAAAAAAATCAGTTATTAAGGTTTTAGTGTTATCTACTATTATTAAAATAAAGCATTTTGAAAGTTTAATCGGGTTAGATAATCCCGTGATAATTAACAGTAATTAACAATAAATACTATTTTGATATTTTATTTAAAAGTATGAGTTAATTTTAATTTATGAAGTCTGCTGCTTTATATGCCTATTTTATAATTTAACCCCGTCGAATCTTGTGTCAGTCAAGTAAGGGTTCCGCAAGATTTTACGAAATACTTTTTAGGGTTCCGCCAAACTAAAAAGATTAAGAATCACAGGTCTAGACTTTGAGTGCTATAAATTATGCAATTCTTTGATTTCGTGGATTTTAATTACATTTTCAACACGAACTTTAATTATGTGTTTATTACATGGATTTTAATTACATTAAATTACATTTTCAAATGCTGGAATATAAAATTATTTCAATGTTCTAAGTGTGTTCTAAAGATTATTTCAATATTATAAGTGTGTTCTGAAAATTATTTCAATATTATAAGTATGTTCTGAAAATTATTTCAATATTATAAATGTGTTCTAAAGATTATTTCAATAATATAAGTTTGTTCTGACAGTTATTTCTATAGTATAAGTGTGTTTTGAAGACTATTTAAAGTGTGTTACGAAGATTAACGAATCTGATTGGTTAAATCGAACGTAAGATTTAAAAAATTCCCCATAATTTTTGTTTCTTCTTCCGGCTTAAATAAATTTATTCTAGCAGACGAAAGTAACTTTTTTCGTTTTCGATTAGCTAGCTCTGAGCCGTTAACTTCAATAGCAGAGAATGGCCGGACATGAACTGGATGATACACAACTTTTTATTAAACTTTCTATAAATGAACACTAAACTAAAAAGCGAAAATCTAACTTTCCTAACTAATATACATATAATATGTTTTTATGATTTCAATTATTTTCAGCGCTGTATTAAAGGAGATTATTTGGGGCGTATTACGCCCGCTTTGTACCTTCATGGTTGCGCATAGGAAAAAAAATGGCCGGGGATGATTTCGGTTCAAAACAGACGATTAGGAAATTCAATGGTGTTATCTGTATCTATATTATTTATGTACCGAGCGCTATTTTTAGGATATGAGCAACGCCGGCCAATTCATTATAATTAATTATATATTCGGTAAAACTCTAGAAAAAAAAAACTGGTGCCGTGAGAAGAAACAAATATGGTGGCAGAACTTTTTCGTATAATCACATCTTCCACTAAATGTTCTGTACATCTGTTCGAATTCATATGGCTTTTGAATGTTTCATTCATCGTGTCGTGATGCAAAAATTATTCCATGGTAGACGTGTGGGCAGTAGTGACTCCTCCCCCTCTTCCTTCATCTTATTAATAGAGAGCCTCTTTTTGCGTGCCCAGGGATTGTCACGTGATTGGATTAACGACGATATTTTGTTCTTTACCGTAATTGCCAATTTAGTGTATGACCATGAGATTGCACGGTCTGTGATTAGATTCGGACAATTGTATATGGCTTATGCTTGAATTATTTTCCTCTTTGTAATTTTGTCGGCTTAGATTGTTCTTATGGTCTTATCATTCATCGTCTGTGTTGTTAATCTAATTATGTGTTTAACAAAGTTTGCATGTTACAGCATTCTGTGCATCTAAATTATGTAGATGCCATTATTTAAAGGGGGTGCATAAATTTATGTGAAATCATGACTCTTATTCGTCCGCCTGTAGCATTACGCTTCTAATATCCCTACACATGCGAGCCATGTATCCCTCGCGATCTATGTTATTAATTACTAGAGTGAATTACCCGGGTCCTAAATGAGCACTCGATACGTAAATAATACAGATAGATATACAGAAGATCGTTTGCACTTTATGTAAGCAATTTTGGTAATCAATTTTTATGCATAACTAGCTGCCTTCGACGACCAGCCTGTTCGCTACCCTTGAAAATTCTGACCGTGGCAAACTCGCTGGCGCCATTGCCCCGTGGAGTTAACAAAGTTTGTTTTAGTTTAATGACGTTAAAACTAATAATGAAATTTTACGATGAAAAATAATGTTCTAGGGGGGGGGGGGGTCTTGAAAATTGATTTGTAAAGTGAATTTATTCTAATGTTTGTGAACTTTGAGATTCTGAGGATTTCTGTACCTGTAATCCTAGGAAAGGGATCCCTTTGACGGGTACTCACAGCCGGGATCAGCTGCTCCTATGTTTCGTATAGAGGTATGCTCCTCTATTTTTTGTTTTACATAAATGGAATTGTATCCGTTTGTTTGCATTTTTAATATTACATCGCAAATGATATGAAAGTATCAAATGACATGAAAGTATTTTTGAGACTGATGATGTTGAATGTGAATTTAGTATTTAAGAAATAACGATACTGCTTTAACGATGCTCCTCAGCAAAAAAAAGTTTTCTTTTAAAGATTATTCCCACCACCACCCGATGCATAAGTGCACCGCGACAATCTCCATAACTTTCTTTTTATTTATTTTTTTATTTTTTAATTGTGGTCCCAACCACCACCCGATGTATACAATACATCACCACAATTCAATCCACCATAATTCAATCATTTAAATTTTATAATGGCCATGTGCTAAGCTCTTAATTCCGTCATTTAAAATATGACGTTTATCATCATAAGTGGTTAATCCCATTTTAACTTGCTTAACAGTATAAATCTGATGGTCTTTACTTGCAATTTTAAATTGTTCAACTCTATTATATCTTCGCCTTGTTAGACAGATATAGTAATCTTGATGACAGATTAATTTTTCACAGCATTCTTATTAACACCTTTAGCAGTTATCTTTTTAGAAAATGAAGTTTTGTATACTCAACTTCGTCAGAACCCTCCCTCCATCATAGAAACACCGTGCGTCTGCGCGCGTATGTGGGTGAAAAATCGATCACTTCTTTCACGGTTTGACCGAGAAATTGAAAATCATTAACTTCCTTAAAATCCGGATCGTGCGGCTACCTTTTCTTATTTCTCGAGCAGATTGGGCTTGTAAGAAAGCCTGATCTTTGAGCTTTCTAAAATATAAATTATTAATCGAAATTGTCGGTACTTTTCCCGACACGAGGATTTAAAAACGAAAGTTCGTTTTTTTTTAGCCGAAAGTGACTTTTGTCTTAAAATCTTTAAAAATTTTTGGAATTTGTCCCTGAGATTTGAAATTGATATATAATTTTACTCGCAATTGTCTGCTCTTTCCGGTCGTGTGATTTATTTTTTCTACGACGTCTGGATGGTGGAGTTTTTTCCCCACCATCCACAAAGGGGGGGGGGGGGGACGGTTGAAATCGCATAAAACATTAAATAACAAACAAAAAAAAAATCAAATTTTAAAATTTTAAAAACCGGTTTTCACATGTCACCCCCCCCCTCCCCGGTCTCCGATTGCCAAATTTCGTAGCTCTGCGACGCGCGGTCGCTGAGCCTATATTGTATAAGACACACAGACATTGCCTTTTATTATATAGAAGGGCGTATTTCTTGCGGCGATTTGCTTCTATCTGATAGCCTTGATTCTTGACTATAGCTCTAGCTGGAATTTTCCATGAACGGAAACTTTTTTCTTAGCACCGTCATGTCAATTTTATCCCACTCCACTTGGGTCCTTGTCCAAAGTCCGTTCAGTGTTCTTGGATGCCATTTTCCTAAAACTCGTTTTAACACACCAGAAGCACAAAAGTCCATAGGAGAAGCGTCAGGTGATTTTACAGGTATTTCATTAAATGGGATACATTTTATTCCTGTTTCTTTCTTTGCTAAATATGCCACAGTTGACTTAGACGTGTGACTAGAGGCTTTGTCCATATGAAGCCAACTTTATTGATGTCCTTTTCATATAAGGCTGTACCAAGACGTAGGCTGCAAGTACCTAGACGTGTTGCTGCCTGTATCGCCAACCGCGGTGGTCATACAACCTACTGATCAGACGGTGTTATAGCTCAGTGTATAAGTGTATCATGTTGCAATAAACATCACTTATTGTTCGTTGTTGTCTCTCTCTGTTTGCCGATTTTCATCGATTTCTGCTCATTCCTTGGTTTCTCATTTTCACTGTCACGTAGTTTATTTATAGTTTTTGATTCAATTGCTGTAATTATGGTAACTGAGTTATGTTTCCAATATCGAAATAGTTTGTTGGTTATCCATTAAATCTAAGAATTTAAGAATAATGTTAATAACTAATTTATTTGGCTGTAAAAGTTGAAAGAAATGGCAATATGCAGTGATCAGATATAAAATATTGTTTCACATACCGCAGACGTTAACATATCTGCAATATGTGTGCCATTTTTATGCTTATATTTGAAAAAGTTTTTCATATTCCGAATTTTTATTTACCTGCTCGAAATGTGGATGGAAAATTGATGGTATTTTATTTACCTTGCTGCATGCAAGTGCACATATTCTATATCTGCGGGTAACAGATCCATCACTAGAATGTGTCACCAATGGCATTAGCATATTTTCTTGAAACGTTCTAATTAAAGTGCTAAAACAAAAATCGACAAATGGAATTTAATGCATTTCTTTTCCTGCAATTTTCCTGAAATGACTTCTTTTTCAGGGGTTGTGCTGCTGATCGCTCAGTTTGCGAAAGACAATTCTATTTCAAAAATCCAGTTGAAAAAAATATTTGGCGATTATGAATTCTATCAATGTCAAAATCAAACATTGTGGTATAATTATCGTAATGTGTACTACTATACAATTTACCTTTTCAAAACAGTCATCTTTAGAATTTGAGAATTTATAAATCAAAACAAATTTTTTAAATGGAACTTCTAGATAAAATTTGGCGAATAAAAACACTATTTGACGAAAGAAAATTTCGGCGGTTGGCGAAAGTAGTCAAACATTCAGAGTAAACCCTACTTTATCATTGATAGGCCTCTGAAATGTAAAAATGTCAAAAGGTATTCTAAAATACATTTGTAGTGGTCAGGTCACCTCTTCCACCCATAATGCCTCATTATTACTTTCTACATGTATAATGTATAGGTATATAAAATATAAGTATTTCATGCCATGAAAGCAAAATATAAGTTTTTTATGCCGTAAAAGCAAAATATAAGTATTTTATCGCGTAAAAGCAAAATATAAGTTCTTTATGCTGTAAAAGCAAAATATAATTTTTTTTTGCCGTAAAAGCAAAATAGAATTTTTTTATCTCATAAAAGCAAAATATAAGTTTTTATGAGAATATTTTAACTTTTTCATGTACTGATGTCCTCACAAATTCATGAGGGAAGCTAAAATACCCTACTTTTCTTATTTAATTATTGTAATGGTACATAGCACAAGCTATTGACCAGAAACACAATCCCAAAAAGTGAGATTAACAACTAAGGATAATACATTAACCAAACATAATTCACGAATACACAAAAAGTTCAAACACTATCCTCTGCTGAAGTTTCTTCCTTGCTTTCCAGTATCTATCAAAAATGTTTTCTTGTGTTAAGGCTCTGCTAATACTTCTGCTTATATATCTGCTTAACTTTCATCTCATGTTCACTGATCCATTAATGAACATTCGAACATTTGTTGAATGTTTGGGAGCAGCTTACTGAAAAGTTTGAAAACTACTTTCTGTGTTTATTTTCTATGCTAAATTCAATTTTTTACATAGAGGAGGATAAGGGGTGTATTAACCCTCCTCCCTGGATTTTCAAGGTCGCAAAGACAGACGAGTTTGTGCCCCTAATTTCTTATAGAAAATACTATAGAAATTAAAACAACTGAACAAAGCTTTAAACTATAGAGAAACTCTATGTAATTGATTTGTTTCAACACTCCAAAACATAATAATTTTGATTTAATAAAATAATGATTGTTTTAAAATATGTTAAGCTAATAACTCCAGAATTAGCATAAAAAGATTATATTTTTTTTATCGAATGTAACTGTCAAAAATTGAAATGTTGATAGGCAATTTGGAAATTATTATTCTCGTATTTTATCTCATAAAGGCAAAATATAGGGTATTTCATGCCTTAAAAGAAAATATAAGTTTTTCATGCCGTAAAAGCAAAATATAAGTATTTTATCTCATAAAAGCAAAATATAAGTATTTTATGCCCTAAAAGCAAAATAAAAATTTTTTATGCCGTAAAAGCAAAATCTAAGTTTTTTATGCTGTAAAAGCAAAATATAATTTTTTTATGCCGTAAAAGTAAAATATAAGTATTTTGTCTCGTACAAGTAAAATATAAGTTTTTATCTCATAAAAGCAAAATATAAGTATTTTATGCCGTAAAAGCAAAATATAAATTTTTTATGCCGTAAAAGCAAAATATAAATTTTTTATGCTGTAAAAGTAAAATATAAGTATTTTATCTTGTAGAAGCAAAATATAAGTATTTTATCTCGTAAAAGCAAGATATAAGTATTTTATCTCATGAAAGCAAAATATAAGTTTTTATGAGAATATTTTAATTTTTTCATTCACTGATGTCCTCACAAATTCACGAGGGAAGCTAAAATGCCCTACTTTTCTTATTTAATTATTGTAATGGTACATAGCACAAGCTATTGACCAGAAACAAAATCCTAAAAAGTGAGATTAACAATTAAGGATAGTACACTAACCAAGCAATTCAGGAACACCCAAAAAGTTCAAACACTATCAGCTGCTGAAGTTTTTTTCCTTGCGTTCCCCTTGCTTGCCCCTTCTATCAAAAATGTTTTTTTGTGTTAAGGCACTGTTAATACTTCTGCTTATATATCTGCTTAACTGTCATCTCATGTTCACTAATCCATCAATGAACATTCGTTGAATGAAGTCTATCTCATAAAAACGAAATATAAGTATTTTATCTCGTAAACGCAAAATATAAGTTTTTTATGCCATAAAAGTAAAATATAATTTTTTTATGCCATAAAAGCAATATATAATTTTTTTATGACATAAAAGCAAAATATAATTTTTTTATGCCGTAAAAGCAAAATATAATTTTTTTATGCTGTGAAAGCAAAATATAAATTTTTTAGGCCGTAAAAGAAAAATATAATTTGTTTATGCCTTAAAAGCAAAATATAAGGTTCTTACGCCGTAAAAGCAAAATATAAGTTTTTATGAGAATATTTTAATTTTTTCATTCACTGATGTCCTCACAAATTCACGAGGGAAGCTAAAATGCCCTACTTTTCTTATTTAATTATTGTAATGGTACATAGCACAAGCTATTGACCAGAAACAAAATCCTAAAAAGTGAGATTAACAATTAAGGATAGTACACTAACCAAGCAATTCAGGAACACCCAAAAAGTTCAAACACTATCAGCTGCTGAAGTTTTTTTCCTTGCGTTCCCCTTGCTTGCCCCTTCTATCAAAAATGTTTTTTTGTGTTAAGGCACTGCTAATACTTCTGCTTATATATCTGCTTAACTGTCATCTCATGTTCACTAATCCATCAATGAACATTCGTTGAATGAAGTCTATCTCATAAAAACGAAATATAAGTATTTTATCTCGTAAACGCAAAATATAAGTTTTTTATGCCATAAAAGTAAAATATAATTTTTTTATGCCATAAAAGCAATATATAATTTTTTTATGACATAAAAGCAAAATATAATTTTTTTATGCCGTAAAAGCAAAATATAATTTTTTTATGCTGTGAAAGCAAAATATAAATTTTTTAGGCCGTAAAAGAAAAATATAATTTGTTTATGCCTTAAAAGCAAAATATAAGGTTCTTACGCCGTAAAAGCAAAATATAAGTTTTTAATGCCGTAAAAGCAAAATATAATTTTTTATCTCGTAAAAGCAAAATATAATTTATTATGCCATAAAAGCAAAATATAATTTTTTTATGCCGTAAAAGTAAAATATAAATTTTTTATGCCATAAAAGTAAAATATAATTTTTTATGCCATAAAAGCAAAATATAATTTTTTATGCCATAAAAGCAAAATATAATTTTTTTTTTATGCCGTAAAAGTAAAATATAATTTTTTATGCCATAAAAGCAAAATATAATTTTTTTATGCTGTAAAAGCAAAATATAATTTTTTTATGCTGTAAAAGCAAAATATAAGTATTTTATCTTGTAGAAGCAAAATATAAGTATTTTATCTCGTAAAAGCAAAATATAAGTATTTTATCTCATGAAAGCAAAATGTAAGTTTTTATGAGAATATTTTAATTTTTTCATGCACTGATGTCCTCACAAATTCACGAGGGAAGCTAAAATGCCCTACTTTTCTTATTTAATTATTGTAATGGTACATAGCACAAGCTATTGACCAGAAACAAAATCCTAAAAAGTGAGATTAACAATTAAGGATAGTACACTAACCAAGCAATTCAGGAATACCCAAAAAGTTCAAACACTATCAGCTGCTGAAGTTTTTTTCCTTGCTTTCCCCTTGCTTGCCCCTTCTATCAAAAATGTTTTTTTGTGTTAAGGCACTGCTAATACTTCTGCTTATATATCTGCTTAACTGTCATCTCATGTTCACTAATCCATCAATGAACATTCGTTGAATGAAGTCTATCTCATAAAAACGAAATATAAGTATTTTATCTCGTAAACGCAAAATATAAGTTTTTTATGCCATAAAAGTAAAATATAATTTTTTTATGCCATAAAAGCAATATATAATTTTTTTATGACATAAAAGCAAAATATAATTTTTTTATGCCGTAAAAGCAAAATATAATTTTTTTATGCTGTGAAAGCAAAATATAAATTTTTTGGGCCGTAAAAGAAAAATATAATTTGTTTATGCCTTAAAAGCAAAATATAAGTTTTTTATGCCGTAAAAGCAAAATATAAGTTTTTTATCTCGTAAAAGCAAAATATAATATATTATGCCATAAAAGCAAAATATAATTTTTTTATGCCGTAAAAGTAAAATATAAATTTTTTATGCCATAAAAGTAAAATATAATTTTTTATGCCATAAAAGCAAAATATAATTTTTTATGCCATAAAAGCAAAATATAATTTTTTTTTATGCCGTAAATGTAAAATATAATTTTTTATGCCATAAAAGCAAAATATAATTTTTTTATGCTGTAAAAGCAAAATATAATTTTTTTTTATGCCGTAAAAGGAAAATATAAATTTTTTATGCCTTAAAAGCAAAACATAAATATTTTATGCCGTAAAAGCAAAATATAATTTTTTTATGCCGTAAAAGCAAAATATAAGTTTTTTATGCCGTAAAAGCAAAATATAATTTTTTTATGCCTTAAAAGCAAATTATAAGTTTTTATGAGAATATGTTAATTTTTTCATGCACTGATGTTCTCACAAATTCATGAGGGAAGCTAAAATGCCCTACTTTTCTTATTTAATTATTGTAGTGGTACATAGTACAAACTACATAGAACAAGCTGCTGAAGTTCCTTGCTTCCCTAGTATCTATCAAAAATGTTTTTTGTCTTAAAGCTCTGCTAATATTTCTGCTTCTATATCTGCTTAACTTTCATCTCATGTTCACTAAGTCATCAATGTGCATTCGTTGAATGAAGTCTATCTCGTAAAAGCAAAATATCAGTTTTTTATGCCGTAAAAGCAAAATATAAGTATTTTATCTCGTAAAAGCAAAATATAATTTTTTTATACCGTAAAAGCAAAATATGATTTTTTTATGCCGTAAAAGTAAAATATAATTTTCTTATGCTGTAAAAGTAAAATATAATTTTTTTATGCCGTAAGAGTAAAATATAATTTTTTTATGCTGTAAAAGTAAAATTTAATTTTTTTATGCCGTAAAAGCAAAATAAAAGTATTTTATCTCGTAAATGCAAGTATTTTATCTTATAAAAATAAAATATAAGCATTTTTTCTCATAAAAGCAAAATGTTTTTTATGCCCTAAAAGCAAAATATAAGTTTTTTATCTCGTAAAAGCAAAATATAAGTTTTTTATCTCATAAAAGCAAAATAAAGGTACCTTATCTCATAAAAGCAAAATATAAGTTTTTGATGCCGTAATAGCAAAATATAAAGTTTTCATGCCGTAAAAGCAAAATATAAGTATTTTATCTCATAAAAGCAAAATATAAGTATTTTATCTCGTAAAAGCAAAATGTAAGTTTTATTATGCCTTAAAAGCTAAATATAAGTATTTTATGCCGTAAAACTAAAGTATAAGTATTTTGTGCCGTAAAAGCAAAATATATGTATTTTATGCCGTAAAAGCAAAATATAAGTATTTTAACTCTTAAAAGCAGAATATAAGTATTTTATCTCGTAAAAGGAAAATATGCTTTTACAAGATAAAATACTTATATTTGGCTTTAAAGAGATAAAATACTTATATTTTGTTTTTATGAGATAAAACACTTATATTTTGCTTTTATGAGATGAAATACTTATATTTTGCTTTTACGAGATAAAATACTTATATTTTACTTTTATGAGATAAAATACTTTTATTTTGCTTTTATGTGATAAAATACTTTTATTTTGCTTTTACAAGATAAAATACTTTTATTTTGCTTTCATGAGATAAAATACTTTATTAAGTATAAAAGATAAGTATTTTATGTTGTAAAAGCAAAATTGAAGTATTTTATCTCGTAGAAGCAAAATATATGTATTTTATCTCATAAAAGCAAAATATAAGTATTTTATGTCGTAAAAGCAAAATATATTTTGCTTTTACGACATAAAATACTTATATTTTGCCTTTACGAGATAAAATACTTTATAATTTTGTATTTTGATGCCTAACAATTTGCTAATAAGAATCGCTCTTCTTTTCGTCTGTCTCTAATGCTTGGCAATAAATTTGGCGAACTTAACAACTCATTTATCGAAATATACCAGATTGACGAAAATGTTGTTAAAACAACAAAATGACGCTAAGGTAACGAAAATGACACCAAAATTCCCAAAAAATTATGGAATTAATTATTAATATTTATGGACCATATTGCTGTTGCGAGTGCTATCAAATTGAAAATTGTGAATTTACAGCTGAGTGAAATATAAGTTAATAGTGCAATTTGAAATAGCTGTCATCCGGAAATGCGTCAAATACGATTTATTATTCAAAACACCATGTCGTAGATTTTATGCATTTTTTTTTTCACGGTGAAAAGAGTAAATTCATTTCACATAAGTAACGTCATATACTACCCACATTAGATTTTTTTCGTATATGTGGATTGTCACGCGATTGAACTAATAATATTTTGTAGTTTTCTGTAATTTGGTAATTCGTGAACGACTGTGACACAGTCTAATTAATGTGATGATTTATTTGATCTCGCCCGCCTTTGTTGTGTGCCAGCTGTGAAGACTACGAATTATCCAATTCTTCTGTTAATTCACTTTATGATTATGCCTTGATTAAATGGAAGCCTTGAATAATTCCGAAGCGACACATCTGTCGATGTGGTTCACAATGCAGCGCGGTTTTATTTGGCCACATTGGAGTTTAAGTTTTTAGGCTACTTTCATATGCATATGCAGCTGATTAAGAAGAGACTGATGTATGGATTACACAACCCAAAGTATAGAAAGTAGGAACCTGAAACTCACAGCCCAAACTATGGAAAGTAGGAAACTGAAGCTCATTATAAGCCCAAACTAAAGAAAGTAGGAACCTGAAACTCACAGCGCGAACTAAGGAAAGTAGGAATCTGAAACTCATTGTAAGCCCAAACTAAGGAAAGTATAGGAACCTGAAACTCATTGCATTACATAGGGAAAATCGTGTGCTGCCCACATTAGATTTTTTTTCGTATATGTCTGTAAATTTGGCGAACACGTGGGTCTTGACCTATAAATAATGAGTAAAATCTTGAAATTTTATTCGAAAAATTTATGAATCGCCAAGTTTCTGTTGTTTTCCCCTTGATGTAAAACAGCCGAGTGAGAATGGAGGTTGACTTAAAGTTTGAATTGCACAATCGAAACTTCTGAAGGTAGAAGCCTGAAAGTTTACATACAAATAGGACTGAACCTAAAAACAATTGAAATTTAATTAATATCCTGTGAAATAAATGACAATTGGCTAATTGTTGGATATTGAAAACTATTGCAAGAAGAAGTGTCTTCTTTTCTGAACCCGACGAGCTAGAACCACAGGAATGTCAGTAAATGTATCACATGATGGAGGAAGAGCTTTTTCCTCCGTATTGTAATTTTGTAATTAGAGCGATCCAGAATTAAATATACTAGCTAATCTATTATGCCAGTGGAAAGTTTTAAAGTTTGTTGAAAATCGTCTGTTTATTTTGTAGCATAAACGCCATGTGTTATATACGCTTAAGTGGGCACGCACATACAACTACGGTGCCTGACGGGGGAAAAAAAAAAGAAAAGAAAAAAGGTCAGATTGCGAAAAATTGTAAAACTATTTTTAAATGTTTTCTAATTCAATAGTGCTTATAATAAAATACAAATTGGGCAATTTTTACTGTAGAATCTCGATGTTTTTACTGTGACGGGATCAAAATTTCGAATTTGTGTTTTCGACGGAAGTGCACGTTTCAAGTATTTCTGAACTCGAAGCTAACATTTTTGAGGTGGTGTGTGTGTCTGTTTGCGTGTGGATGTGATATCTCATGAACGAATGCAGCGTTTCGAATAAAATTTGGTACAAAAATTTCAATCAGTGAATACCGGAACCTTATTGATTTTAAACGCAATCGAATCTTTGAAAGACACTCAAATTTTTGAATGAAATTTTGAAAAAAATTATCAAAACATTAGAACCTTTAATAATGTTACATAAACAATAATTTCTTATGCACTCTTTTTTTATTAAAAAACGAGTGATACAAACTTTAGAACGCTTAGCATGAACCGTTCACGAGATATTGCGCATTTTTCAAATACATTTATTTAAAAGAAAAAAAAACTATTTTGAAATATGTTCATTTTTTATATTATGTGATAAATTTGTGAACATCATTCGCATGAATCTAGTTCGTTCCATGCACTTGAAAAGATATATTCATATAAGAAAAGCTTTTCTCTCAGTTTATCTGTAACGCTTGGCGATAAAATTTACAAACTTGGTGTCAAATTCAGCGAAATATTGTCAACTTGGCGACAGTTCATCTGAGATTGACGAAAATATCGAAGAAAATTTTAGATCCTTATTGATTTTAAACGCAATCGAATGTTTGGAAGACTTCACCCACAATTTTCGAATGAATTTTTGACAAAAACATTAAAAAATTAAGCCCTTCAATACTGTTAAATAAATAAAAACCACCAAACCTGAAGTCCAAAAGAGGAAGGGCCCTTTTTTTGAACTTCCGGGTTTTCTGGGCCTTCCTCTTCACTTCGAGTAAGACATTTTAAGATACAAACAATAAGTGCCGCCACTCCCATTCTAAAAGCTGTTGAAAGAGTGTTTTTTAAAATACGTTTTATTTCTTGCTTTGGTACCAGGAATTCTGTTGTATCTACATTTAAGCATTATTTTACAAGAGCATAAAATCTATAATTGTACATCTAGTAAACGTAAACGTTTCTACTTATATCTGCTTGGTAATTTAAAAAAAAAAGTGTTTATAAGTTTGGAAATTATTACGTATCTAATAATAGACATATCTTTTTCAAACTCTTTTTTTTAAATATCAAACAATTTAAGGAATTCTGTTGTATCTACATTCAAGCATTATTTTACAAGAGCATAAAATCTATAATTGTACATCTAGTAAACGTAAACGTTTCTACTTACATCTGATTGGTAATTTAAAAAAAAAAGTGTTTATAAGTTTGGAAATTATTACGTATCTAATAATAGACATATCTTTTTCAAACTCTTTTTTTAAAATATCAAACAATTTAAGGAATTCTGTTGTATCTACTGTAATGCCAGAAATGTAAAGTAATAAATATTTGGAAGGATTAAAAAATAATGGAACCAGGAATGCGGGCGGATTATCCCCAAGCTAAGCAGATGGGCGATAATATACAGGTGGCCCCATATCTTACATACCACGCCCATGTTTACATACCACACTAAGCCGTTTGGCGGCAACCGAGACGGCGACGCCATGTCTACGGATTAGCTCTCAGATTTACATTTCAGCACGTGGACCGCCGACCGAAAAAGGGATATAAGTGAGAGTTGCTCGAAGTGGGAGTCAGAATTGGTCAAGGCAGGCTGTTGGAGTTAGACTAGTCAAGAAGAAGCGACGGTAGCAGAGTTAAGAGTTGTGTGTGCGTCTCTGATATAGGAATTCGAAGGAGAGCTCATGTTCATCTGGTATTGCAAGTGTAAAGTGTGACAAAGCATCGGTGTTACCCAAGTAATATGAAAGAAGATCAGGTACCGTACAATTAAACTATATGAGGATAACCTCTTTGTCTAAATTTGTGTTTTTAAGGAAAAGCTAATTAATGCATCCCACCACGTGCTCCAACCAAATATCAATTCATCTGGCATTACACCCTCCGAACTACCATTGAGATTGTATTCCACTATTGTGATATTTATTTAATTTGTAAAACTAAAGAGTGTAAATTGAGTATGTGATAAATAAATGTTTGTTCCTTTACTATTAACCTTAATTTTTAGTTTGTTAACTTAGTATCCCGTTAAGCACAGAAATAGGTGGGTTTTGCGGCCACCAACGCAATGTACACAGCAGTAAGTTTTAGAACAGATTACATGTATAATTAATATACTAATAAATAATTAATTTAATGTAAAATGCATTTTTGACAATATTAATTTTAATCAACAAAATTAATAATCGGCACATTTGGTGCTCGTGACTTTAGCAGTAACGGGAATAAAATAAGGATTTATGAAATTAATAAAAATAAAAGGAATAATAATAATAAAAAATAAATATTGATAAGGTTGGACAACTGGTGGCGACATAGATGATTGTGAAAATATTGTGCACAATTCTCATTTCTCCTTATGTTATATGTATGATTATGTAAAGTTTTATCAATGAAATGGAAAAAATGGTTCTTTTAAATGAGATCAAAGGTATAATTAGAAAAATGGGATATAGGAATGGGACCAGTTAAAAAAGTGGTGAAAAGTTCAATTATAACAAGGAGTTCAAGTTTGAAAGAAGATTCAAAAATATCAAATAAAAATTATAGTAAATTGGATAGAAATAATAAAAATATGGATATTCCAGTAATGCAGATCCTGCCATTATTTAGTGGGAGTAAGGAGGAAGATATAAATTTCTTTATAAAACAATTTGATGAATTAGCGGAGTTAGCAAGTTGGAAGGAAGAGCATAAAGTGGCTATCATTAAAACCAGATTAAAAGATAAGGCTATGCAGTTTTTAATTCAAAACCCTGAATTACAAAACGAAAAGGAGTTTGATAAAATAAAAATATTACTAATAAATAAATTTTCAAACAGAATAACGATAACGCAAGAACAGGACGCTTTCAATAAAATAAAACAAACGCCTGATATGTCAGTGGACGAGCTTGTGCTAAAAATAAAAAACTCAGCGCGTAAATTTTTGAACCTTAAGGATACAACAGAGGGAGAGGTAGAGAAAATAACCAATAAAATAATGTTGGGAAAATTCATTAGCGCATTACGCCCTGATTTGGCAATTGAAGTGAAGAAAAAAGATCCGCAGCGGTTTGAAGATGCCATAAAAGATGCCGAACTGTTTGAAATAATTCTTAATGATAGGACTCCAGAAGAATCACATAACGAACTGAAAGAAATGTTACTTACAACACAGGTTCAAGATTTGACTTTAGAAATTAATAAATTAAAATTGCAAAATATACCAAATCAATCCATGGAACGAGCTGTTTTTTGCATAGGGTGCGGAAAAAATGGACATTATTTCTCAGATTGCTGGTACAATGAGTGTAATACTGCATTTGCAAGGAATCCCAAACGAATGAATTATCAGCAATATGGTTTGGAGCAAACAAATTATATCAGAGGAAACAGAAACGAAAATCGCAGAAATTTTGAACGAGGAGGATATAATAGAAATAATAGGGAATATCAAGGAAATAATAATGTTCAAAGAAATTATTACGATCAATTAGAAACCAACGTAGAAAATAGAGAGAGGCAAAGTATAAGAGAAAATTTTAGGGGGCGCAACGGAAGAAATATAAGATCAAACACATATGAGAGAAACAATAATAATAGTAATTTAAACTAAGAGCTGGAATTTTGGACCAAGGAACGAATCGTACAAATTCCAGAGAAATAAATAAATTCGGTTCACAAACATATAGAAATAACAAAAATGGAGATGACTGGCAAAACTATACAAATTTGGAGAGAGGACAATATTATGAAAATAATGATAAAGCAAAATATGATACCAAAAGTATCCTTTCAAGCGAATGTGAAAACGTATCTAGCCCACAATTACCGATGGTAGAAATAGATTGCAAAGGAATAAAAATAATAAGTGTAATTGATAGTGGGGCTCAAGTTAGTATTATAGATTTGGAAACATTTCAAAAACTAAAACAGAATAGAAATGTAAAAATAAAATACATAACCAGAAGAGTAATACTTCAGACGTTTACTAAAGAAAATATAGAATTTTTAAATTGCATTCAATTTTCATTTAGAATTGGGGAAAAGGCATGCAAAAATTATTTTTTCGTGACAAAACAGAACTTTCAGGGGCAATATAAAATGCTTTTAGGCTACGACTTTTTATCCTCACATAAAGCAATTTTAAATACAAAAGATAACGAAGTACAATTTGGGAATACTGCGATTAAATTGTATAAAAGTGAAAATACAAACCCAATACAGAATTCAAAACAAAAACCACAAAGCCAGGGAATTCGCGATGAAAATAGATATAATAGTAATTATGAAAATTATAATACTGATGACGACGAATATGAGGAAATAAATAGTTGTTATAATGAATCCAATAATGAGAATGAAGATAGAATAAGCGATGATAATGATGACGACGAATATGAGGAAATAAATAATTGTTGTAATGAATTCAATAATGAGAATGAAGGTAGAATAAGCGAGGATAATGAAAGCGATAACGATAGAAAAAACGCTAATATGCAAAATTGTAGCACTCGCGATAATGTAAATGATGAAAAATGGTTACCAAGTTCTAATGAAAGTAATAAGAATAAGAATGTTAAAAAGAAAGAGGAAAAGCAGATTTTCGCTAAATTGAAAAGAAAAATAACATTAAAGCCAGGGGAGTCAGAAATAGTCCAATTGATTTTGTCACAGGAATTAAATGAGGGACAGGATGTTTTATTTTCTCCAATAAAAATGGCAAGAACATTAATCACGGAGGAAGCGATCCAAAGTATAGAAAATAAAAATAAGATTAGAATGTTGTTATACAATGAAAAAAATTGCCAAATTACACTTAATAAAAATATGAACGTGGGTATAATAACAGAACAAATCGAAATTGTTGATACAAAAAATAAAAGCAGTAAACCCACGTTGGAAATTAATAATATTCAAAATTTAAATAAAACAGATTATCAACAAATTCGGGAATTAAGAAAGAAAGAAATATCTCCAGACGATTTTCAAGTACAGCACTTAAATAAGGAAGATAGAAATAAAGTTATTGCATTAATGATGACCAATACAGAGGTTTTTTCAAAGTCATATGCTACCCTAGGTAAAACATCAGCAATAGTACCGAAAATCAAACTTATGCACAATTATCCTATTCAGAGTCGACCATACCCAATTCCGAGAGCAGTACGAGAAATTGCGCAAAAAGAAATTAGGGAATTATTGGAAAATGACATTATTGAAAGTTCACAAAGCACGTACGCTAGTCCCATTATTCTTGTAAAGAAACCAAGTAAACCAAATGAAGAACCTAAATATAGACTTGCTATTGATTATAGGGCCATAAACGCGTATTTACCACTTTTGCCAATAAACTTACCAAAGGTGAAGGATATATTACAAAATATCGCTGGTAGTAAAATTTATACAGTTATGGATTTGAAGGCGGCGTTTTTTCAGATCGAACTAAGAAAACAAGATAGAAAGGCCTTAACGTTCACAACTTTTATGGGAAATTTTAATCCTAAAAGAATTCCGTTTGGTCTTAAAAACTCAGGAGCATATTTTCAACTTTTAATGAACAAAGTGTTAGGAGATCTATCAGAGTTAAAAATATACTTTTACTTAGATGACTTAGTCATATGCGCACAAAATAACGACGAAATGTTAGAGAAAATCAAAATTGTTTTCCAAAGATTGAAAGAAAATAATTTAACACTCGACCCGGCGAAGTTACAGATATGCAAATCGCAAATTGAATTTTTAGGATATAAAGTAAATGCGAATGGTATAAGCCCATCAATAAAAAACTGTGCAAAAGTGCAAAATTTCAAACAACCCCAAACAGTTAAACAAGTAAAAAGCTTTCTTGGGACAACAAACTATTTTAGAGGTCTGATAAAAAATTATGCACAAATTGCAGAACCGTTGGTAAATTTGACAAAAAAGAATGTTAGGTTCGAGTGGAATAATGAATGTAGAAAAGCTTTTGAAAAATTAAAAAATGCAATTTTTAAAGAACCAGTTGTAAGACAGCCTGATGAAGTAAACCCGTTTGTCTTAACTACGGATGGCTCAGGTAAGGGAATTAGTAGTATTTTGATGCAAAGGGTAAATGGAGTCGATCATGTTATCGAATTTTATTCAAGACCTGTGAACCCGGCAGAGAAGCGTTATCCTGCAATAAAGCTAGAATTGCTAGCTATACACGCATCCTTACAACACTTCAGAGAATATCTGTTCGGAAGGAGTTTCACCTTGCTGAGTGACGCAAAATCCCTTATGTACCACATAAAATTAGATAAAATGCCAAATATCATATCGAGGTGGCTAATTGACATAAGTCAGTATGATTTTAAATTCAAATATCAAAAAGGTGAAAATAACGCAAGTGATTATTGCTCGAGATATGTATTTGACAATGATAACCAAATCAAATATGTAAATACTTTAATTAAAAATGATGAGATAAATGTGGAGAAAATATTAGAGCAACAAATGGTAGATGAAAAATTAAGTAAAATTAGAGAGGAATTACAAAAAGGAAGAAACCGATATCACAATAACAAGGTATACTATATTGATAGCCAAAATAAACTGTTAATGGTAAAGAAGGAAAATAAAAGACAAACGTATAGGAAAATAAATGAGAATAAGATTGTAATACCGCACTCGCTAAAGGGAAAGATAATAGAGATAGCACATTTCCCTCATTTCGGAGTAAAAAAGACATACCAATTACTTTCAAGAAAATATTTTTGGATAGGGGCTTTCCAAGACGTGGAAAATTTTTGTAAGTCTTGTAATCAATGCTTATTAGTAAAACACAAAAATATACCACCAGCCAGACTTCAGGCTATGCCAGAAATATTAAAACCAGGAATATATTTACAACTGGATTGCGTAGGAAAACTACCGCGCAGTAATGGAGGAAATAATTTTGTAATTACAATTGTAGACATGTTTTCACGATACTTTGAGGCCTATGCAGTCAGAGACATTACTGCTAAAACAATAGTGAATAAGCTAACAAACTTCGTGACAACTTATGGAGTTCCAATTATTATTCAAAGCGATAATGCTCAAATTTTTAAAAGTAAAGAATACATAGATTTTACAAATGCATTAAATATTGAAAGGCGATACAGTTCGGTTTATTTCCCAAGTTCTTTAGGTCGTTGTGAAAGAATACACAGAGACATGAAACAATGTATAATGTGTTTGTCAAAGACTACGTTTGAATGGGATGAATCTTTAAAATGGTTTAAGTTTTATGTGAATAACACTATTAACAGTAATACAGGATTTGAGCCTTCATTCCTGTTCTATCTTAGAGATTTATCATTGCCATTTGAAAATATTAAACAAACAAACATACCAAGTAAGGAAGAAATAGATATAATGTATAGTGATGTAAATAATTATAAAAATTATGTGGCACAGCATTTAAAAAATATAGATAAAGTCGTGAAAGACGCATCGGAACAACAAAAGCTGATAAATGACAAACAAATAAAGAAATATAAAATAGTGAGAAAAAACGATATATTTATAGGAGCGACAGTGTACCTAAAAAAGTTCCTAAAACCAAGGGTATTAGAGGATCGATATGAGGGACCATTTAGAATTACGAAATTAGTCCGAAATAATAATGTTATAATATGTCTTAAAAGTGATGAAAATAAAACTTATAAAGTGCACATAAATAAACTATACATGGCAGCGGAGCGAAAACAATATTTGAAAGATAGTGACGAAAGCGAATCAAACCACACACACGCACAGGACAAAGAAAAAAATCAAAATGAGAAAGTGATTAGAAATAATGATCAAAGTCAAATTAAGGAAGGGAAGGTCACTAAAGAAAAGCAATTAAACTGTGAAAATAATAGAAATGATGATGAGGTTTGTTATAATGCCAGAGGGTATAATTTTCGCCCTCGAATTGTTGTAAATAGTAATTTCATAAAACAAAGAATATGAAAAATATGTAAAAAGTTTGTAATTAATGTCATAAATAGAAAGTGATAATTGAGTGTATATGTATATGTTTTAAATTGTGGATATAAGTATATTTCAAAAAGTATGTTATGTATTTCTGACATTACATATATGGCAAGTTCAAAAAAAAAAAAAAAAAAAAAAAAAGTGAAATAACAAAGTAATTTATAAATAATATGGTGGTATGGAATTCAACCATAACCAAGAATCGGAAGTTGATAGTTGCACTACTACAATATGTTACAAAATGAAATGATAACAAGAAAATGTATAATAATAATAAAGTAATGAATGCTGTTATGTAATGATATGTCGTATGTAAATAATTATGTAAAAGGAGAAATGAAAATTATGCATTGCAAATAATATATATCAAAATTTACAATTTAATAATAATGTGAATGTTGGTAATCCTCATGTAATTTATGGTACATTATGTCAATTATGAATAATGGACTAACTTGACAGGGAACTATCAAGAAACTACAAAGAACTATCAAAGCTATGAGTTGTACGAGGCTAAAAAGTGGAACTCAGCCTTTCTCACGATGGATGAACTTATGTGTTTACGAGGAACCATTGTGAACTTAATTTCTTACCACTGGGGTGAAACTGTGGGAGAGTAACTTTTGGACTTTTTTTTCGCGGGGGGGTGAGAATGTAATGCCAGAAATGTAAAGTAATAAATATTTGGAAGGATTAAAAAATAATGGAACCAGGAATGCGGGCGGATTATCCCCAAGCTAAGCAGATGGGCGATAATATACAGGTGGCCCCATATCTTACATACCACGCCCATGTTTACATACCACACTAAGCCGTTTGGCGGCAACCGAGACGGCGACGCCATGTCTACGGATTAGCTCTCAGATTTACATTTCAGCACGTGGACCGCCGACCGAAAAAGGGATATAAGTGAGAGTTGCTCGAAGTGGGAGTCAGAATTGGTCAAGGCAGGCTGTTGGAGTTAGACTAGTCAAGAAGAAGCGACGGTAGCAGAGTTAAGAGTTGTGTGTGCGTCTCTGATATAGGAATTCGAAGGAGAGCTCATGTTCATCTGGTATTGCAAGTGTAAAGTGTGACAAAGCATCGGTGTTACCCAAGTAATATGAAAGAAGATCAGGTACCGTACAATTAAACTATATGAGGATAACCTCTTTGTCTAAATTTGTGTTTTTAAGGAAAAGCTAATTAATGCATCCCACCACGTGCTCCAACCAAATATCAATTCATCTGGCATTACACCCTCCGAACTACCATTGAGATTGTATTCCACTATTGTGATATTTATTTAATTTGTAAAACTAAAGAGTGTAAATTGAGTATGTGATAAATAAATGTTTGTTCCTTTACTATTAACCTTAATTTTTAGTTTGTTAACTTAGTATCCCGTTAAGCACAGAAATAGGTGGGTTTTGCGGCCACCAACGCAATGTACACAGCAGTAAGTTTTAGAACAGATTACATGTATAATTAATATACTAATAAATAATTAATTTAATGTAAAATGCATTTTTGACAATATTAATTTTAATCAACAAAAATAATAATCGGCACATCTACATTCAAGCATTATTTTACAAGAGCATAAAATCTATAATTGTACATCTAGTAAACGTAAACGTTTCTACTTACATCTGCTTGGTAATTTAAAAAAAAAGTGTATATGAGTTTGGAAATTATTACGTATATAATAATAGACATATCCTTTTCAAACTCTTTTTTTAAAATATCAAACAATTTAAGGAATTCTGTTGTATCTACATTCAAGCATTATTTTACAAGAGCATAAAATCTATAATTGTACATCTAGTAAACGTAAACGTTTCTACTTAATCTGCTTGGTAATTAAAAAAAGGTGTTTATAAGTTTGGAAATTATTACGTATCTAATAATAGACATATCTTTTTCAAACTCTTTTTTAAAAATATCAAACAATTTAAGTTGAAAGATTTAAGTTCACTAGGTGGATAATCATAAATTTTATGCATTTGCAAAATTTCATGATTATGGATGTTATAGAATTTTTATAAAGTGTATCAAAGTAGGGGGAAAACATATTTTGAGAAAACGCTCTTTAATCGGCCCTTAGAATAGACGTGGGTGGCGTTCATTTATATCTTTAAGCTTAATTTTACTTTCCCTGCAATACATGGTAATGTATAGGGAAAGTATTGGAATCATGCCGAAAATCGCAACTCGAGTTTTCTTCGGATCTACACGTCTCGAGACCGAAATTAGAATACGAAAAAACTATTTTTAGCGTGACGTCTGTGTCTGTCTGTCTGTGCAATGTATGTATCCACTCTAACTCAAAAACTAATGGACCGAATTTCATAAAATTTGGTAGGTAAGTCACTTGGGTATGACCCTGGTGCTGATTAATTTTTGGTACGATTCGTAAAAACAGAACCCGTCTTTTTTTGCGAAATGGCCCGTAAAAAATTCATGTATCCACTCTAGCTAAAATACTAATTGACCAAATTTCGCAAAATGTGGTAGATAAGTTACTTGTACGATACTCTGGTGCTGATTAAATTTTGGTATTAATCGGAAAAGAACAACCTGCTTTTTTTTACGAAATGGTCCGCAAAAATGTCATGTATCCACGCTAGCTAAAATACTAATTGACCAAATTTCACAAAATTTGGTAGATAAGTTATTTGTGGGATACTCTGGTGCTGATTAGATTTTAGTATTATTCGGAAAAAAAACAATCTGCTTTTTTTTACGAAATGGCCCTCAAAAATCGCCAAAATCTAAAAAAAATGCTACATATGTTCAAATATATCAATTAAATGCTTGTTTTATACGTAATTTTTGACGAGGAATAAGAACAACACTATTACTCTAGGACCAACCGTTCTCGAGATATTTGAGATTTTTCGCATTTTAGTTATGCCACTTTTGGAAAAATGTCCATAATTACCAAATAAAAACAGAAATGGAATTAAAAATGCAAATTTAGTGTTATTTTGTGCAATTAAACTCAATGTAATGAATTATTAAAGAAATAAAGAAAAAATGAATTTGAGTCTGCAGGGAAAGTCATGTGCTGCCCACACCGGTTTTTTTTTTCTTTTCCTGAGACGTGTGTGTATGTATGTTTGTGCAATGTATGTATCCACTCTATCTAAGAAACTAATTGGCCAAATTTCATAAAATTTAGTACATAAGTCGCTTGTGGATTACCCTGATGCTGATTAGATTTTGGTATGATTCGGGAAAAAATAATCTGCTTTTTTTGCAGGCAAAAATTGTCAGAATCTAAAATAAAATACTACGTATGCTCAAATGTACCAATTAAATGTTTGTTTTATACGTAGTTTTTGACTATGAAAAGAATAAAACCAATCGCACTAGAACCAACCGTTCTCGAGATATAAAGTTTTTCGCATTTTTTTTTTTTTTTTTTTTTTTTACGCCGGTTTTGTAAGTACGTCCAGTTACCGAATGAAATCGAAAGCTGAGTTTAAGTGTAAATTCAGTGTCATTTCAAATGTCATTTAGTGTCATTCAGTGCAATTAAACTCAATTTAATGAATTATTAATGAAATAAAGAGAAAATGAATTTGAGTGTGTATTGAAAACCATGTGCTACTGAGGATTTTTATTTTCAATTCTAAGTTTCTTTTTGATCCACGTATTTATTATTAGTATTAACAGTTTTCCATCACAAATGCAATTCGGCGTTGATAAAATATTTTTGAATAGCTTCATGCTATGCAAAGTAGTGCAGTGCGGGTTGAAGATTATGTCTCTCCGTTTGTAAGACTCAAAATCCTACTAACATAGTTTCTTATTATGACTGTAATTTCTTAACATAGTTTCTTAGAGCGTATGAGTGATACATCCTGTTTCGCAGCTGTACGTTCGTGACGTAAGAGGCACGTCGTAAATTGCTCTCTTATCTCTTTCTCACAATTTTCGCTAATTTCGCAACTAATCCTTTCCATTGCTGCGATGTCGTTAAATTATGAGGCAGACGTTCGAGGTTGAAACCCATAGTTCAGAGGTTTTTTTCTTTTGTTTTTTGTTTTGTTTTCTTGTTCTACAGGTATTCGAATTGAAAATAGATAACTAATGGCGAATAGAAATTATCCATTTTTAACGTTGTTAAGCATGTTTAGTCTTCTAGTGCAAGTTTTGCCGATATTTTCCGGCCATTTGGAAAAGAAGAAAAAAAAGTTCAAATAAATAAATAAGGTTCTACTTCTCTAAATTGTTTTCAATCTGATCTAAAAAGTACCACATGTGACTTAATTACGAAATAAAAATATCGTCTAATAATTTTTAACCAGAACGGCAGTGATAATTTCTGTTTATATTGTTCCAAACTGCTTGTTTGACCCAAACAGATTGTTTTGCAGAATATGTTCCCATCTTGCTTCAAAAAACTAGTTTAGACGTCGTAGTTGTCAGTACAAACATGAGAATATTTGTACTTAAAATGGCAGAAGAAAATATTGCATTTTTGTGATCATAATAATTTCCAAATTGCCTATCAACATTTCAATTTTTGACAGTTATATTAGATAAAAAAAAATATATTTAGATAAAAAAAAATATATTCTTTTTATGCTAATTCTGGAGTTATTAGCTTAAGATATTTTAATACAATTATTATTTTATTAAATCAAAATTATTATAAGTTTTGGAGTGTTTAAACAAGTCAATTACATAGAGTTTTTCTATATTTTAAAGCTTTGTTCAGTACATATTTTATGTTTTTAATTTTTATAGTATTTTCTATAAGAAATTAGGGACACAAACTCGTCTGCCTTTGTGACCTTGAAAATCCAGGGGGAGGGTTAGTGCCCCCCCTTTCCTCCTCTATGGGTGCCCATGTAAGAAATTGAATTTACCATAGAAGATAAACACAGAAAGTAGTTTTCAAACTTTTCAGTAAGCTACTCCCAGACCTTTTAGACTTCATTCAACGAATGTTCATTGATGGATTAGTGAACATAAGATGAAAGTTAAGTAGATATATAAGCCGAAGTATTAGCAGAGCCTTAACACAAGAAAACATTTTTGATAGGTACTGGGGAAGCAAGGAAGAAACTTCAGCTGCTGATAGTGTTTGAACTTTTTGTGTGTTCCTGAATTATGTTTGGTTAGTGTATTATTCTTAGTTGTTAATCTCACTTTTTGGGGTTGTGTTTCTGGTCAATAGCTTGTGCTATGTACCATTGTAATAATGAAATAAGAAAAATAGGGCATTTTAGCTTCCTTCACGAATTTGTGGGGACATTGTGCATGAAAAAGTTAAGCTATTCTGCTAATATAGGGACGTTCAATCACATTACCGCAATTCCAGGTTTTGAATCTAAAGATATACATTTCATACAAGAAATGCAAGGGCAGAGGGTTAGAAAAGTGCCCCCTCCTTGTAAACTTCCAGCGGGAGAAAAGATCGTAGATAAAAGGAGTTTTGTAATGAGGTAGAGTTTACATTGATGTGGTGTTTTGAAGGTTCATGTAGGGGGGGGGGGGGGGGACGATAACCGAAGTTATGCTCTCGGCCAAGTCTTCAGAAAGGAAAAGGACCCCAGCAGGCACCTAGTAGAGTCAGAGAAAGATTAAGTGGGTAAAGGGGCGCAGGGCTTTGAGCTTGAGGTCTGCACGGGCTTAGGCCCGGTCCGCGGGCCGGGTTTGGATTTTCAAATACTTCTTTGGACCAAGCGGGACTTAAGCTTAGGTTGTCAAATAGTCGGATCGAGCCGGACAGAACATATTTCATTTTGAATACTTTTTAAATTCATTATTAGAGTATATATGAAATTATTGTTTTACTTCTAGCTATGTAAAGTCATTGTTTAAAAATAAACCGTGCACAGAAAATTCACAAATTCGGCTTTTTAACACGTTTGAATGCAAATAATTTTGGTCCGGAACGGGCCGATACTGAATGGTTAGTCTAGGCCCGACTCGGGTTCTACATCTGTAAAATTCTACGGGCTCGGGCCGAGTTTAAGCACCGGTTCTGTAGGGTCGGGTCGGATAAAAGTTTGAAATATTGGCTCGTGCAGACCTCTACCTTGAATTTGAGAAGACGTGTTGAATGAGTGTGTGTGTGTGTGTGGGGGGGGGGGAGGGTAGCCAAGAAGTTCCAAAAGCCAGGGAGGATGGATATAGCTAGATGTCGTGCATGAAATGGGAGCAGTTGTAAAACTGTGTTAGGTAGGAGCCTCAACTTTGGGAGGCTGCGAAATATATTCTTTTAGATACGCCCAGGTAACGTACGGGGGCGCTTTTGCGCCCTGGATTTCTGATGGTCGTACCATGGAATACTGTCAAGCTCGAGAACAAAAAATGACTCCTGGAATCGAGCAAGTTTTCATTACTGCTGGTACTTCCACGCCCGAAACAGCTAAGTAGAGTAAAAAATTCCCCTCCCTTCAAGCTGATTGAGACAATGCATTGAACAAATAGAACAGCGGTGGTAAGTAGTTCTGGATCAGGTGAAAACCGGTTTTCCCCCTTGCCATGAATTTTTTAGTGGGTGAGTCAGTCTTGTTTTTTTTGCACGGACTGTGGTGAGTTGCTGGTTTGGAGGAGAGATGGCCTGTAATTATATATAGGACTTTGTATGTTTTACTTTTAAAAAGATGCCTTCGCGTGAAGCGGTTAGTTCTAGCAAAACACGATATTGAAGATGTCTTGTTTTGCATCTCAGTAATTTGTCTCTGAAAGATACAGAAGCATCGAATTGTTTTTGTACTGTAACTTTTCAGTAGCACAATCAAAACGTTTAAATCCCGGAAAACATAAAATGCGAGAAACGTATGTTCGTTAATACATACTTTAAAACCATTTATATTATGTTTTTATGTTAATGCAGGGCTCCAAGGTAAGCCCTTTAACTCTTCAATAACTTTGTAAGGAAAGGTACATTCATGGATGTATACGCTAGGTCTCTATAGTAAAATAACCATGCCCGATCGATTAAAAGCGATTGCAGTGCCTCTGGCGGAGAATTAAAGAAGTTAGGATCATGGATTAGGCAACAAAGTGAGATAAATGAAAAAGCTTTTTACAAAGTTGTAGAGAATTGCCTAATGAGTACGAATCGATACCAGGAACGAATGAAACGCGTATACGGAAGGCATTAAATACTAGCCATGCCTTATTGGTTGCTAGATGCTCTTTTCTCGCATAAAAAAAAGCCCTTTTTTCTTTTTCAGAAAATTAAAATTTTAACTGCATCGTCAAAAGTTTTACGTCCGATTCAAGTAAAAGTTTCACAGAATGTTGATAATGTTGCAGTAATCGTGCATTTAAAAAACCAAAATTATATGTATCGCCGTTCGTATCTGTTCGATGATTTGAAAATGACAAAATTTGGGTTGAATTTCGACTTTGAAGTTCATAATTTTTAAACTAATTCAAATTTGAAATATATATATATCGCCAAGGTATGTCGAGACCTGACCTGAACTATCACTGTGCTGAATTTTCGACTCCGATGATTTGAAAATGGCAAAATTTGGGTCAAATTTCGACTTTGAAGTTCATAAATTTTAAACTAATCCAAAAGCACAGGTATATCGAGACCTGATCGGAACTATCACTGTACTCAATTTTGTAGCTGTGGGTCTTTTAGATTTTCTCTACGTTGCCGGCAGACAAACTAACTAACAAATAGATATCGCTTATTAGATACATTGAAAGTATATATGATGTACCCTGTAAATTTACTGCTCTCAGTATATTTATGTAATGTGAATGTTTAAATCGGAAAATAAGCAACAATATTAGTATCGTTTGCAAGTATATGTCATCTAATATATTTATTTTTATCCTTTGAGGAAATAGAATCAAAATGAAGGGAACAAAATATATATCTGCAATAAATAAATAGAACAAAACACATATTGTTGCAAAATATTCCCCATCTTTATGGGCCATAAATCACTAAAAATATGCATTTCTTGCAGCCAATGAGGCGTTCTAGGCAAATAGTCATAAATTTTTTCTACTCCGCTCTTTTTTCATTATTATGCTTAATATGATGGTGTAGACCAGTCTTAACTCAGGGGAATTGTAGTTACTATTCACAGAAACTGTCTGTAGGATTGTTCTTAAGGATCGTGCTCCCATTGCAGATAACACCATGGACCAGTTTCGCGTATATTAACGCTATTCTCCATAGTATAGCCGGTACCTGAAATGGTAGCAAGAAACTTGGTTTATCTTGCTACCCTTGCAGTTATCAAAAACTCCTTGTTGATCAGCAAGGTTAATATAATATTAAAGGTAAATAGAATATTAAAGGTAAATAGAATAATAAAGGTAAATAGAATATTAACATAAATAAAATATTAAAGGTAAATAGAATATTAACGTTAATAGAATATTAAAGGTAAATAGAATATTAATGTAAATAGAATATTAAAGGTAAATAGAATATTAATGTAAATAGAATATTATAAAGGTAAATAGAATATTAAAGGTAAATAGAATATTAAAGATAAGTAGAATATTAATGTAAATAGAATATTAAAGGTAAATGGAATATTAAAGGTAAATAGAATAATAATGTAAGTAGAATATTGAAGGTAAATAGAATATTAACGTAAATAAAATATTAAAAGATAAGTAGAATATTAAATAATATAATAAGATATTCTACGGACCTAGGCTGACCAGCGCATAATAAGCGTGAAATCGGTCCATGCGGATAATGTTACCTGCAATGGAAACTCGATACACCGCATGACCTTGCCCATCACTACTTCGAACCCGACCTAGCCTCTGGTTCGAGTTCAGTATTTTAGGGTTTAAACCGGATCCGATATCATAACTTTCAATAGTTTCTTTTTGTTTTTAAAGTTCTGTTCTACCTGAACTTCTAAACCTCCACAGTTCAGATAAAAGCAAGCGCACACCAGCTTCATGAATGCTAATATGTATTTGAATGCCATTTTCTTCTTTGAAGTTTTTAAATTCTTCTTGTTTTATGTTTTATTTATATTCTTCTCTTTTAGTCCATTTGTTCTTGAGAGAGATACATGGATGAATCTTTATCATTTAAAAATATTTTTCTGGGATTTTTCTTTTTCGATTTATTTCCATACATTGGAACTTATTCCCTGGAGTGCACGGAAGCTGCAAAATTTCTTCTATTTTGTTTTGTTTTTCTTTTCTATCTCGTTCTATCCATTTGTTTCTACGCACTATAAAAGAAAACAGAACAAGGGACGGGAGTGGTGTATTGCAGCATTTAAAAAAAAAAAAAAGAATGTCATTTTAATTCCCGTGCATTTAAAGCAGATCAGTATTGAAAATGTAATGTGAGCAACTTTGGGTACGAGATTAATTTTAATGTGGCCATTTTGGGGCACCAGATCAATTTCGTACAAAAGCGAGTACATTGTTACGAACGTATCCTCTGGAATCGTGGATGTGCACGTAGAATATAAGAATGAGTCCGAATTTCTGGATAACTAAACACGTTTATTCACAAGCACAAAGTAAACAGGAGCAATATACAATAAAACAGAACTTAAATGATCCACTCATTTCACAGAATAAGCGATATTATTCTCAAAATACACACAAAAATACTTTCACAAAATAACAGCTACTATTCTCAAAACATTGACAAAAGTCACAGTTTCACTGTAGCTCATATCTTGTCAATTCGTCAACTGAACTCCAACGGATTGATGAGTCCTTTTATAGTCTCTCTATAGAAACGTCTGGAAATCTTTCCATATCTCCTAGACTAATATTTATTTCGTGGAGTTTCTCGAAGATTCGGGAAGTCGCTAGATTGGCGATAAATCGCCAAATTTGGAAACCCTTCTTCAAACTGGGGGAAATTATGACAATCCTTGGCTCACGTCATTTACTGCGTATTCACTGTCTGGTCTTCGAAACGCGACGAAAAGAAAGGCGCCAGTGAGAGAATATTACGCGTTCGCAACAGTATAAAATAGTGAGTACTATTTCGTTATAGATTAATGTGAAACACCACTTCTTTCCTATATTTTGAATGGGAAAAGGTTGACGTGTGTTACGATGGTACAAGGTACCTAGAGAGAGGTTTTAATATTTTTTAAGGATGTGTGTGTGTGTGCGGGGGGGGGGGGGGGGTTATTATACAGTCTTTATAGATTAATAGAATGCAGTTTATCGTCTGAATTGGGACGAAGTTATCGAGGATGAAACATTTAGATGCAAAAGTTTCAGCCGCCCCACCGGAAGAGCGGTTAGCGCATATACTGACGCATGGCGCAGATGTGGACGCGCAGATGTCGCACATCTAAATTTAAAATATTTTGCACATTTCTACTAGAATTTTTTTCTATCATAGACAGAAATCAATTCTATGGTAGTGTTTACGAGTTAGCCAAATAAAATACTTAGTTCTGATCGGGGTTCCTTCGATAACTTTTGCTTTCCGGCAAGGTATCCTCACCGGTTGAACCCGCAAGGTATCCTCACTTTCTCGTCTCATGCGGAACACAACCCTATTCCATATTCTCCCCCCCTTTCTTTCTGTGGAGAAATTATTTCATTTTTTCCAAATTATGCGGCATATGGTCTGATTAGGGACTTGTCCTGCACGGTTATAATCCTTCGGTTCCCTTTTATGCTAATTTCTACTATTATGATTTCTCAACCTTTCTATGACTGAGATTAAAGGAAACCAAGGGTTTACCTAAGAACTCTATAATGATTTCCTTGAGATTCTTGAGAATTGCTTTATAATACAGCTTAAAGGACGTACATAGTCAGAAGAAAATTCGCATATTGGTTTCTATATTGAATTCGGTAGTGTCGCTATGCCTCCCAATAGATACCACGTTTTCTCAAATTGGACCAATACAACTGATTGTGGTCCCTAGCCCCATGAATAAGTGCTAACGTAAACCGTTGCATCCTAATACAAAATTAACTGCAATTTTAATGAAAACAAAAATAATTCAAGAACTTCAAAGAACAATATTAATTTCTTAGCGCCACGTCTGTATACCCTTATGTTAAAATTTAAGGTTTCAGTGCCGTGATACTTGTTGCCCATGCATAAATGAGACCATTTATTATAGTACTGGCTTTTACTATTATAACTCATATTTCTGTGTGCCTGCAGTCTCATGAAGCTCAAGCTCAAACTTTTCTGGGAACATTTAAAACGTAGTAGGAGTTATTTTGACAGTTTCCTGTGATTTTACTACACAGAAAAATTTGTTGCTGCCGTTATTAATCAATGCTAACTAGTGCATAAAAACTGCGAAACTGATCTGTGGGTACTGTCATCTGCGACGTAGTAGGAGTACAACGTTTTGAGTAGGAGTACTTAAAACGTAGGAGTACTACGCTTTAAGTAGGAGTTATTAAAACGTAGTAGGAGTCATTTTGACAGTTTCCTGTGATTTTACCACACATAAAGATTTGTTGCTGCCATTATTAATCAATGCTAACTAGTCTGCGAAACGACTGCTAAAATGCTAACTGCTACCATTATTAATCAATGCTAACTGTCATCTGTATAACGTAGTAGGAGTCATTTTGACAGTTTCCCGTAATTTTACCATTATTAATCAATGTTAACTAGTGCATAAAATCTGCGAAACCGATCCATGGGCACTGTCATCTGCAATTGGAGCGCGATCTGCACAGATACTGGCGCCAACAGACGGGGCGCTAAGAATTTGAATATCGATCTTTGAAGTTTTTAAACTCCTTTCGTTTCTATTTATTTTTGTCTCTTATGACTTATTTGTTTTACGAAAAGATGCACTGAAGCTCTTTTTCTATCCCCCCACCCCACCCCTTTTAAAAAGTTTTTCGACGTTTTCTCCGATTTATTCCAATTCACATGGGATCTTATTATCTAGGGATAGAAAGAAGAAAAAAAAACTGTTTTCGTTCTATTTGACTTTCTTAGTTCTAGAAATTGATGAAGATCTTTTTCAATCGAAACATATAGAGACCTTTTACCCTCAAGTCGTTCCACTTTGATTTAGAGATACAGTTGGACTTAAACTATGATTTTCTCGTGTTGTTGCCTCTACAAAATATAATTTTTACACACTTTTAAACTTCGATCATCGTATGTATGTATATTTGTCGTATGTAAAAATTTTGAAGCCCTAACTAATCGGGTTCAATCGTAGTGACTTGGAATTTGGGTTGTCGTTTTCTTATGTCGTACATTTCTTTACCGTACATTGCGTGTGTGTGTAGAAGACCCAGACCGTCCGACTCGTCCAGGGGACTAAGAGCACCTATTTGGACGGCCGGGAAGTTTTGCGTGTGTGTGTGTGTGTGTGTGCAGCGCACACACA
This sequence comes from Amaurobius ferox, assembly GCA_951213105.1. NCBI lineage: Eukaryota > Metazoa > Arthropoda > Arachnida > Araneae > Amaurobiidae > Amaurobius > Amaurobius ferox. The sequence goes on along the minus strand of OX578149.1, from coordinate 121,282,068 downwards.
TACAGAGTTTCCATCTTGACACTATCGGAAAGATAGAAAAATTCTTTTTCAAGCAAACTTTGAACGGAGCCCATACGATAAATGGACAAATTTTAATGAATGTTTATAAAGTATATACTTTTCGTACGTTTTAAACCTTTCCGATTTTTATATTACTATGTACTATTAAAATTGACATGCGATTCAACGTTTATTTTCTTTCAGCAGCTAGCTAAAATATCCGAGAATACGCTAGAAAAAATAATTAAACCCATTCGTTGATTACTTATAAATTTTTTATCCGAGGCATGCTTTTGATTTTCTGAACACATCTAGCAGGCTGTAGAGCCTACAGTAATGTTCAAATATATATATTTTACGGGGCGTTCCACGGTTTTATTTTTAGCCGCATATGACCAAGAATGTTATGATAGCTAAAAATTATTCTAAACTTTTTAGTGCATTTTATTAAAACCTTGTAACTTAAAAGGTTTTTCATAATATATCATTTTGTACTTTTTAGTCTTTTGCAATCAATTTTTCGAAGTGTTTTGATTTTTCGTAAATCTCCGATTTCGACAGAATACCCCGACCATAGATGTTATTTATTCAAAACTAGACTTTAATAACAGGAAAATTTTTATAAGTGCTGTTCGTGAGTTAACCTTACCACATCACTCACAGATAAACAAAAATGTGAAAACGTTATATTTTAGATATTTATGTTTTAAAATTTCTCTGGTCGGGTTTTAATAATCCAATTTTCCCTCCTTTCCGTCGTGGATTATAACAAAGTCCATTCTTCCATTTTTTCCTCGTCATATTTTGTTTTTCTACAATGTCTCAGGAAAAGACAATTGCTTGAGTTCCTTGCAAGAAATATCCCCTCCCCCCCTCTCGTCCTTATCTCTTCTGCAATATTTTTTCGTCTATGAAGAATGGAATTGTTTTCTAAAAACTATTTTCTTTTCTTTTTTATCCACACTGTATGGTTTCGGCATAAGTGTCTTCTTATTGTGTCTTTTTGGTCCCACTTAAAATGCGTTTAGAATTTTGTTATAGTGATAATTAAGTTAATTGCGTCTATTTTTAACTAGCTACGTTCTCTGCGGCTAGTTAGTTTCTTCATTCTTGAAAGTTTGATTAACCGAAAACCAGGTTCAGTATGCCAAATAACCCGATTACTGATGAAACCTGCAATTTTCCCCGAAGAAAATTTGATATAATTACTTTCCCTACATACATTGTATAGTGTATAGGGAAAATATTGTGACGGGGTCAAAAAATTGAATTCGAGCTTTCGACGGAAGAACATGTTACAAGTATCACTGAACTCGAATCGGACGTTTATGAAGTGATATGTGTGTGTGTCCGTGAGTCTGCGGATACGATATGTCACAAACGAATGGAACGTTTCAAATGTAATTTGGCACGATTATTTCCATCCATGTATACTGGAACTCTATTGATTTGAAACTCGATCGAACGTTCGAAAGGCCTCCAAATTTTCGAATGAATTTTTTAAATAATCAGGTTATTCAATAATGTTAAATGAATAATCATTTTATACGCAATTTTTTATAACGAATGACACAAATTTTAGAATGCTAACTTGGACCGTTCTTGAGATATTGTACGTTTTTCAGATAAATATATTTAAAAAAAATTACATAAAAATGAACAGTAGTATCATCAAATATGTAAACATTTTGCGATAAATTTGGTGAGCATGGTGAAAATTTTTGCGAAATATCGCCAACTTGGCGACTTTTTAATGCCAAATTGACGAAAAAGTCGCCAAATTGTCAAAAATGATATTAAAGTTACAAAGAAGATGACGCTAAATGGATGAATTAATAATTAACGTATTTTAATTGGAGTATATTCTTAGAAGATGTTAGCAATATTTCTAATTGCTTTATTATATTTGCGTGAAATATGTTAATTGGGTACTTTCAAATTAATTTTATATATTGTTATCCAGAAAACCGCTCAATGTCAGTGTGCTTTTCACGCCCAATGTCAGTGTGCTTTTCATTCCCAATGTCAGTGCTTTTCAACAGTGTGCTTTTCACGCCCAATGTCAGTGTTCTTTTCACGCCCATGTCAGTGTGCTTTTCACGCCCAATGTCAGTGTGCTTTTCACGCCCAATGTCAGTGTGCTTTTCACGCCCAATGTTAGTGTGCTTTTTTAAAACATTGTGTCATGGATTTTATCCATTATTTCGCATTGAAAGAATTCAAGTACATTCGTTGCGTTGGAAAAGTCATGTGCTACTCACATCAGATTTTTTTTCAAAATGTGGTTAAATGACAGGTATTGATAAAGCCCGAACAACCAAAATAGTACTTACGAAAAATCCAAATTTTCTCCAAAATTCTCAAAAACGTATTTGTTCAAATCTGTGAAAGGTACCAGTTTAAAAAAGACTACGAAAATTAAGGAAAAAAAACAACTAAATAAAGGAACTACCGGTTTCGGAAATCTACTAAAAAGAAAAAGAGCTCTTTCATCAACTAAATTAAAAAACATTCTATCAAACTATTAAAATATTAATGAGTAAAAGAAAAATTACAGAATAAAGAAGAATATTACAAAGAGTGCATGAAGCAACCGGGAATTAACGGCATCCATTAAATTAAAGCCACTAGAAAAAATACTAATTAATAAAAGGCTATAGAATTAAGAAGAATAAAAATTGAAGAAAACAACCTTTCTCTGAAAGCTACTTGAACTACTCCATCAAATAAAGTCAATTAATATTGGACCAAACTGCTTTAAAATACTAATGAATAAAAGACTGGGGATAAGGAAGAATTTAACAAAATCTGAATGAAATTTTCTTTCTCGAAAATTTACTTTATATCGGCATCCTCCGTAGATTTGTCCTCCCCTTTCTCTCCAGTACGAATATTTCATTGTCTACTGACTGGGGGACTCAAATTGAACCCAAATAGTCGCCTCCTCCCAAACTACGATACATTTTCTAGATCAGAATGTAAAACGAAATTACAAGAAAATCCCACCGAGGCTGGAAATATAAGGAATGTTCTATTGTTCTGCGGAGTTTCTTTTACCATCTAAATGTAAATTTCGCATCGTTCCTTTTCTATAATAGATCCAAGTGTTCTACGCCTATTCCTCTTGACACGCAGCATTTTTACGTTTCTGAGTAGATCAAACCATTTTTCTCCGTTCTTGAATAGTTTTATTTTCTAAGAGAATATCATTGTAGAATTTTTACGATGCTGTTGTATATGCTCTGTATATTTTTCCGGGAATAAGTTTCTTTGTGTACGAAATTCGTGCTGCCTTTATTACGGAAACTTTTGGATTTGTACAGTTTTATGTCTTTATGGGAATTGTTTTGGGTTTATTTCGAATTGTGTGTTTGGCGTACATTATTTTTACATCATTAAAGTTCTAGAATCTAGATGTAACAATCCAATTACAGACCTATGGATTTGCTACTCACACTTCGTAAAATTAATAATTAATTAACCTTAATAGATTAAATGTTTATCTCAGCGAGAATGATATTATTATTATTATTGAACAGTGTAGTTTTAGACTTAAGCACTATATTAGTTACTGAATGTGGTTGAGGATATTTCCTCTTGACTTCAAGAGATGACCCACACAGCCGCGATTTTTCTAAATATCCAAAAAGCGTTTGACAAAATTTGGCATTGTGGTTTAATTTACAAACTAATGGCACTTTAAGTCCCTGATGTAACTGTCAATTTTTTACTTTCCCCGCAATACATGGCAATGTATAGGGAAAGTATTGGAATCAAGCCGAAAATCGCAACTCGAGTTTTCGACGGATCTACCTACACGTTTCGAGACCTCTAGAATTCGAAAAAACTATTTTTACCATGACGTCTGTGTGTCTATCTGTCTGTCTATGTAGATTTAGTGTTCACTCTAACTAAAAAACTAATAGACCGAATTTCACAAAATTTGGTAGGTAAGTCACTTGTGGGCGAATCTTGTGCTGATTAGTTTTGGGTACGATTCGGGAAAAAATAAAAAACCCTCCTTTTTTTTGTGAAATGGCCCGCAAAAAGCTTGTATCCACTCTAGCTGAAAAACTAATGGACTGAATTTCACAAAATTCGGTACATAAGTCACTTGTGTGTCACCCTGGTGCTGATTAGATTTTGGTAGGATTCGGAAAAAAATAATCTGCTTTTTTTTGCAAAATGGCCCGCAAAAATCGCTAAACTCTAAAATAAAAACTACGTATTCTCAAATATATCCATTAAATGCTTGTTTAATACGTAATTTTTAACGAAGAAAATAATAAAACCAACCCCATTACACTAGGACTAGCCGTTCTCGAGATATTTTAGTTTTTTCGTATTTTCTCTACGCCACCTTTGAGAATAAGTCCAGTTATCAAATGAGAACGAAAATTGAAATAAAAGTGAATTAAATTTAATTAAAATGAAGAAAACGTGGATATAAGTCTGCAGGGAAAGCCATGTGCTGCCCACATCATATTTTTAATTTTATACTTAATGATAAACTAGCTACACCTAAAGTAGCTAAAGATAAACTATCGGCACCTAAAGTAGTTAATGATAAACTATCTACACCTAAAGTAGTTAAAGATAAACTATCGGCACCTAAAGTAGTTAATGATAAACTATCGACACCTAAAGTAGTTAATGATAAACTATCGACACCTAAAGTAGTATTAATTTCTTAACCCTTTCGAGCGCCGCTTGAATTGGTTCCGAGGACGGGTGTCTCATATATGATTTTGAAATAATACTCATTAATTTAGTATTTTTTAATGCTAATGACGGAGCCCTATATCCACACTGTTGCATTTGTCATGAGTCTAGAATATTGATCTTCGATTTGTTCAAGTGTTTTGTAATTTTGATATTTTAGTTCGATGGGAAAGCCAGAACTGTGAGTAATGTAAACAAACTAAGCTGGCTGTTTAAATTCTGGTGTTTCCGTCCCTCCTGAATACTTTTATTTTTTGGCGATGAGGGGGTATTTTTGTAGTTTTTGTATTCTGTCATTTTGTAGTTTTTGTGTTTTTGCACCATATAGAGATATATTTTATGGAGCGTTTAGAGAAGGAATTAGTGATTTGCAAAGACTGAAAGAAGACGTTTTTTATTCGGAGAAATCATTCGTATTGTCAATTAACTTTTGAGTTATTCAAATGGTAGTTATGAATCTTTTCTTTTTCAAAGAGTCGTAAAATGATAGTTTTGTGCAACGCATTGTCTTAGAAACGTAGTCTTTGCGTGTATCCCCTATTTTAAAGATTATCGTACAAACTCAAACTTTTAAACATCGTTACATTCTATTATAAATAGTCTTTGCATATTTTCTACTAATCTTTGTTTTTATTAATTATTGCGTTGATGAAAATTCCTAATTTTTTTTTTTTTACCCTAAATGTTTTTAATCAATGTAAATCCATTTTTTTTATGATCTTCGTGTAATTTTCAAAAGAAAATATAATCCGAAAGCTATGATATTTATGTACATGATTACTTCAATAGTCAAAGGTTATATGAAAAAATGAAAATTGAATTAAGTTTATTTTATACGATTTTTTTTCAAAAGTTAGGCTTAGTTATATGCAAAAAGCCCCGTCCTCCGTGATCAGTGTATTTCGACCCCGCTCCTTTCGTAGATTATCCTAAAGAATCCTAATTATATAGAATATCTACGGTCCTGATTGAGCGCCACAGACAGCAATGCATCGTAGTGAAAGGGTTTTAAGGATCCATTCCATACTTGAACCCCACGCCTTAAACATATTTCTCACCAGGCTCACAAGTGGCGTGTTACGATAAATCCCAATAAATATTACTAGATTTATTTTTCTTTCAATAGGAATCCAGCGCCGCCACCTCTATAAATGCATATGCTTGCTCTACGCGGGAAAAATCCCCCGAATACCTTGGTATAATTGTAGTTTACTACTTTACTAGGAAGTTACAACTGATACGCTATACCCTCCATAGGAAAAAATCTGATGTGGGCAACACATGACTTTCCTTGTAAAAATAGTAAATTCATTGCATTATATAATTAAAAAAATAGGTTTTTCTTATAGTAGCTATTTATATTCTTTCCAAGAAATTGAATTTTCGTCAATTAGTCGTCATTTTCACTGATTTAGTGTCATTTTTATCCATTTGGCGAGATTTCCGTTAATTTGGCAACATTTAAAAAATATCGCCAAGTTGGCGATATTCCGCCAAATTCGTCGCCAAAATCTCGCCAAGCGTTATGGACGGAGAAATAAGTTATTCTTACAGCAGATAAATGACTATTGGCGTTCAAATACAAAAGTATTACTCAAAGTATCTTTTCTCATGAATGGAACGAGTTAGATCCACGAGAATGATGTCACCCAATTTATCGCATGATATTACACATGAAAAGTGAACATATTTCTCAATAGTTAATAATTTTTTTTAATTTATGGGATTTTTTGATAATTTTATTTTAAAAATGTGCAATATGTCGAGAACGGTTCATGCTAGCGTTCTAAAGTTCATGTCAATCATTTTCTAAGGAAAATTTTCATTAGAAATGTCTATTTGCGTAACTTTATTAAAGGTTTTGATTTTTTGACGATTTTTTCAAAATTTCACGCGACAATTTAGGAGGGTTTTGAACATTCGATTACGTTCAAAAGCAATAGGCTCCCAGTATTCACGGATTGTGATTTTTGTACCAAATTTCGTTCGAATCGGTCCATTTGTTCGTCAGTTATCGTCTCCACAGACTCACTGACACAGACACACACATACTTTCACACACACACACACACACATACACACACAGACATCACCTCAAAAATGTTTGATTCGTGATCAGGGATGCTTGAAACGTGCTCTCCCGTCGAAAACTCGAATTCGAATTTTCGACCCCGTCACAATACTTTCCTTATACATTATGTATATAAGAAAAGTAATAAAAACTTAGCTAACAAAATAATATTTTACTTTATAAATCGTTTGTTCGCATTATAATGTTATATGCGCCGCCAGTATGAGGGTATGCCTGTAAAACTCAAATATACTTTCTTGAAATTAAGCATAATAGAGTTTTTAGAACGATTAGGAGACTGAAAACCCTGATTAGGCACTTTTGTTTTAATGTAAAAATTTTCTGTTTGTACATAACTTGGAATATTTCTTATATTCCGCAATCCAATTACATATTATTCTCCCATGAATAAATATATTTTTTCTGTAATATTCTGAAATTTAAAGTTAGATCTGCGGCAATCCCCTAAATTGCCAAACCCAAATGCGTGCCAAAATGCCGCATTATGTATTTGGCTAAATGTAAATCTGACATAATAAAGGAAGATGTTTGTGCGTGTGTGTCTTTAGTTTGTAACGGGAAATCTAAGCTTAGCATGACCATGAAATTTGCTACATAGGTACTTCAGGACCCGATTAAGTGCACCTTGGAGTTATTTTATTACATTTCGAATTAGTGTTTTAGTTATTTTATGTTTTATTTCGATTTAGGATGATATTCACACAAATCAATTCTTTAGCGTCCTAAAATATTATCCAGTTTCTATCTTGACACCACCTGACAAGATCGAAGAATGGAAATTTTTGAACCGAATTCTTGGCACAATCCCTTTTATTTTCAAATACATCAAAATTTGCATTTTTTATTTGATCTGATATATATACGTATATATATATATATATATATATATATATATATATATATATATATATATATATATATATATATATATGTCGTCACATCCGCAAAACTTAAGATTACCACAATTCTATAATCTAGCGAAAACATCCCCATATAAGTGATTGCGTTTAGTCGTTCCAATGGACCGTCTGCACTCCCACGGAACCAAGTTCCTCAACTCTGGATCAGATCCATTTTAAAGAGGGGTAAGCGGTTATTCATAATGGGTGAGTTCTTGGCATTCGGGAAGAACTTTCGGAGAGAGGCTTTGAATATATATTTTTTTTTTCTGGTTTTTTGAGGTAGGAAATGTCCTTATGTGTGATCGTAAGTGGATAGGATTTACTTCCTTTTACGTTTTTATAAGCGGTCAAAATGGAGTACTGGAACCTTACTGTACTGTAATTTATAAATATTTTTCAAAGGAGTGCTTAGTTAATTTCAACAAACTTTTGCTGCAAATATTAATTATTATCTTTTGTTCTTATTCTACTATATGTTAAATTGCCATAAAAATACAGTTAAAAATATTGATTGGTGTTTTAAAAGTTCTGGCATGCATTAGGATATTTTATATTGATTATTAAATTCGATTAACACGATTATGCTGAGTACTGCGTGATTGTGCTAATCGGGAGAGTATTTTAGTACTAAATACTAATCAGCGTGTCTCTATCTTATGTCACGCGATTTTCGTTGCAAATATTTCATCTTCAGAAGTGATTGTTATAGTTTGTTAGTAATCAGGTTGTAAAGCATGCTTTACAACATTTCTTTGCCAAGGTTTCTTTGTCAACGTTTCTTTTCAAAGGTTCCTAAAACGTGTAAATTAATTATAAACTTGAATTCTTATTTTCTACCTCCATTTCAATGTTTAATGTGCTGTGACCAAAGTAAAACTAATCGTGCATATTTCTGCTCTTTTGCATCTTTTTGGCGGTTAGAAATTCATGTACTTGACAAAGCGAAGCTAATAGCATAAACATAATAACATTAATTTCATATTGTTTTGAACTTGTAAAATGCTGTGAAGTGAGTCTCTTTTCCTTTTATCACTTTTGTCTCTTTCAAAGACCAGACGGCGAAAACACCAGGCATCCTTTCCATGACGTGAATCTAGGGTTTCCAACATGCCGAAGTTCGAAGAAGGGTTCCCAGATTTGGCGATTTTTCGAGAAACACCTCGAAATAACCAATATTCTACGAGATGTGGGAGATTTCCAGAAGTTTCTATAGAGCCTATAAAAGAAGTCATTTCTCCGTTGGAGAGCAGTTGACGATTACGAGCTTCATTGAACAGTGACTTACGTCAATGTTTTGAAAATAGTAGCTGCTGTTTTGTGAAATGACTTTCGTCAGTGTTTCGAAAATAGTATCAGTTATTTTGTGAAATTAGTGGAGCATTTAAGCGCTGTTTTACTGTATATTGTTCCTGCTTACGCTGTGCTTGTAAATAAACGTGTTAGTTATCCAGAAACTGGGACTCATTCTTGTATCCTAAGCGCCCACTCACAATTGCAGTGGATGCGTCGTAACAGTGCTCTTAACATCGTATTTGTCCACTACTTCTTACCCTCCAGTGCAAATATTTTATTGTTTACCGACTGGGGACTCTAAATAGAGCACAAATAGATGTCTCCTCCGTTTCCGAATACATCTTCTTGAGCAGAATGTAAAAGAAAATCCCACGGATGGTGGAAATATAAGCAATGTTCTGTAGATATATTTTGCCATCTAAATGTAAATTTCGCATCGTAACAGAACTGTTCTTTGTCTATAATGAATCCAAGCGTTCTGCGCCCATTTCTCTTGACATGCAGCGTTTTTATGTAACCGAGTAGATCTAACTGTTTTTCCTTGTTTTTCAATAGTTTTATTTCCTTAGTGTATATTATCGTGCTGCGTTTACGTTGTCCTGTATATATTGTGTATATTTCTTCACGAATAACTTTCTCTTTAACGTCCATAGGGAGTATATGTATTCTTTTGTCCAAATTGTATGCTGTTTTTATTATTGAAACATGGGATTTTGTGCAAATTTATGTCTTTATGGGGAGAGTGGTTTGGTGTTCTCGAATTACATATTTAATATGCATTCTATAACATACGTTCATGGGCGTATGCAGAATTTTTTCCGGGGGAGGGTGTGTGTGTGCTAAAATTGATTGCATTCAAAATTTGGAGATTGCTATTAACATTGAAATATATATTGTTACAAAGTAAATTTGAATAGATGGTATGAGCATCACGTTTTAAGAATTAGTGTGTATAGCACTTTTTAAAAATTAGTATGCATCAAATTTTAAAAATTAGTGTGTACCACCTTTAAAAAATATTCCCCCTTTCATAATAGAATTCTAACTTTTCTGGAGACAGAGTAATTAAACTAACAAATTGGGCATTCATAAACATATCAAATGCAATCATCCAAAGTTTTCCATTTAGGTATAAGTTTAAATTATTGTTATTAATATACACGTGCGTGGAGCAAAACACACAGTTGTGATTGAACGTTGTAATTCCAAAAAGCATATTTCTTATTTTTATTGTATGTCATATTGGCTTTTAATTAAATTAACAGTTTTCCGGGGGGGTGCTTTGGTACCTCCCTCACCCCTCTCTTAAGACGCTTATACATACTTTAAATTTGTTCTAGCAGAACTACGAAATGTGTACCATAGCAAGTAGTTTTATGCCAAAAATGACATTTTTCACCAATTCTGGTAAGCCGGCTCGTTCAACGCCAAGCATGAAGTGCCTGAATGAATACTTGCTTGTAGATTGGATAGCCCTGTACAAGGAGAGATGAGAATGAATATCTTTTAGTTTTAACTAAAAAAACGGTTGTTTTTGATGAAATCGCACTATCATCGTGGTATGGTATTAAATATATTTGTTTCGTATTATTGGTCGATACTAAAGAAAAAAATTGTGCTCCAGATAAATTTCGTTACATTAAGTGACAAATCTGTTATTTTGCGATTCTTTTTTCAAATAGTTATTTGATGAGATTTGTCATTTCTTGAGTACTACCGCATCTCTGCACGCTGCTGCGTATCTCCTTATTATTAAAAATCATCAGTGTATCTCGGTATCTTATGTTCCACGGTGTTTGTGCGAATATTTCACCAAATGATGTGCCTCATGTACAAAGACAACCGTACACATCTGGATAATTAATTTTTTTAACTTTAAAATATAATCCATTGTTTTTTAATTGAGCAAAACACCGCGTAATTACTACGAACTTCTCGGAAAAAATCCTCAAATTTCATTTTTTTTTTTTATTTCGCGAAATTTTACGGATTGATGTGCTATCTACAATATATATATATATATAATTAAAAACATGTTTGTTTATTTATTTGTTGGTTTTGTATATAAATCCATAGTTTTAACGGATATATATTTTATTCAATTAGTATGTTTTCTACTTCACTGCAGGTAATCTCTCTCATATTTCGAGTTTCTAGGACCATAGATTGCTAAGATATTAATAAAAACGTAAAATTAAAACTTTCCCAGAAATAATATTATGCAGGTGATTTCCTCCCGAAAATTAATTGGAAGGAAATGATGTCATATTGCTTATAATAACAATATTTAATCAAATGTGTTTATTCAGCAGATGCTTTTTATAAATGAACGGTATTTATATTTTTGTTTGAATCTTATTATGGTCTTGTGCTACAAGATTACGGGAATTATTGATATTTTCAATTTTAGGTTATCTGTTTTATTTCGGCAAATATTTTACAAAATTCTTATTTTCTATTGTGGTTAAACAATTGTTGAAACAATAAAAAATCTCATGTGAGCAAGCAGCACATGACTTTCCCTGTAGATTCAAATTCATTTTGTAATTTTTTATTTCATTATGCATTAAATTGAGTTTAATTGCTGAAAATAATATGAATAATTTTCTGATATTATATCTAATTCTTTTTTTTTTTATTGCATCTTCATTTCGTTTGGAAACTTAATTCACTTTAAATTCTTCGGGTCCTTAAAATTTCAAAAACTACAATATCTCGAGAACGGTTTATCCTACAGTCATGCGGTCCGATTTATTCGCTTAGTTGTCAAATTTTACATGTAGAACAAGTACTTAATTTCATCAATTTTAGTCATTTATTCTAGAGTTTCACTATCTTGTACATGTAGTATTTTATTTCTCATGTACATGTAGTATTTTATTTTTCATTTCGTGTCATTTCTCAAAAAAAGGTCATATCAAAATCTAACTAGGATCGCAGTATCCTATGAGTGACTTATCTACCAAATTTTGTGTAATTTGATCACTTAGTTTGTCAGCTAGAGTGGATACATACAATTTTTGCGGGCCACTTCGCAATAAAGGCAGGTTCATTTATCCCGAATCGTACCGAAATCTAATCAGCACCAGGGTCGGCTACAAGTGACTTATCTACCGAATTTTGTAAAATTTGATCAATTACTTTTTCAGTTAGAGAGGATACAGACAATTTTTGCTGAGCATTTCGCCAAAAAACGGCGGGTTGTTTTATCCCTAATTGTACCAAAATCTAACCAGCACCAGAGTCACACACAAGTGACTTACATACCAAATTTTATGAAATTCGGTCTATTAGTTTTTGAGGTAGAGTGAATAGTACATACATTGCACAGGTCAGACAGACACACACGCAGACGTCACGCTAAAGATATTGTTTTCGTATTCTAGAGGTCTCAAAACGTTTGCGGTTTTCGGCATGATTCCAATACTTTACTTATGTATGATGTACCATGTATTGCAGGGAAAGTAAAATGGCACGGGTATATTTTCTACCATTTTAATATTTTAGTGTATGTTGGCCCAAACTTCAAATTTTTACTTTCCTTATATGCATAATGTATAAGGAAAGTATTGTGACGGGGTCGAAAATTCGAAGTCGTGTTTTCGACGGGAGAGCGCGTTTCAAGCATCCCTGATCACGAATCAAACATTTTTGAAGTGATGTCTGTGTGTGTGTGCGTGTGTGTGTGTGTGTCTGTGGAGACGATAACTGACGAGCGAATGGACCGATTCGAACCAAATTTGGTACAAAAATCACAATTCGTAAACACTGGAAGCCTATTGTTTTTATACGCAATCGAATGTTCAGAACCGCCCTAAATTTTCGAATGAAATTTTGAAAAAATCGTCAAAAAATCAAAACCGCTAATAAAGTTAGGCAAATAGACATTTCTTATGTAATTTTTCATTAGAAAACGATTGGCATAAATTTTAGAACGCTAACATGAACCGTTCTCGAGATATCGCATATTTTTCAAAAAAATTATCAAAAAGTTATATAAAATGAAAAAAAAAAAATATATTTCCTATTGAGAAACATGTTCACTTTTCATATGTAATACCATACCATAAATTTAGTGACATCATTCTTGTGGATCTAGCTCATTCCATTGATGAAAAAAGATACTTTGAGTAATACGTTTGTATTTGAACGCCAATAATCATTTGTCTGCTGTAAGAATAACTTATTTCTTCATCCATAACGTTTGGCGACGAATTTGGCGGAATGTCGCCAACTTGGCGACTCTTTGAAATGTTGCCAAATTAACGAAAATCTCGCCTAATGGATAAAAATGACGCTAAATCAATGAAAATGACGACTAATTGTGGAAAATTCAATATCTTGGAAAGAATATTAGTATCTACTATAAGGAAAACCTATTTTTTTACTGTAAAAGTAATAAATTCATTACATTATGTAAGGAAAGTCATGTGTTGCCCACATCAGATTTATTATTTTGAGATCAGAAATTCTTATATTTCTCTTTAGGGGAATTAAATGAAACGTTTTAATAACATGTTTTGAAGAACAATATAATTTAGAATACTACTGAAATTTGTACGTGTTTAATCACGAACAACGCCAAGTATATCTGCTAGTAATATAAGGGGGAATGTTTCGGGGGCAGTTGTAAAAAAGGGGATGTTATTTTGTTTCAAATAAACTTGAAAATATTAGTTGAACGCTGTCGATTGGATTATTAGAATGCTAAAAAAATCAACATGACTTTTTCTTGATTCTCTGATATACACACAGACTGGATAATAGAATTAATTGTATTTCTTGTGTTTCATAATAAATTGTTTTATTCTTTTATTGATCTTTCTTGACTGTTAATTGTATCTGTTCATACTTGTGTTGATTTTGTCTTAATTTGCTGTCTTTTCTTTTAGGTAAGCGTCATTTTTTTTTGTGATTAACTTTTATCTTTTATTACAGGTGAGTATTCGGCATTTATATATTCGCATGCGTCTGCGGTTGAAGTGTGGTTTATGTTTGACAATTTTAATGTGTTTATTTGTTACTTGACTTCCATCTAATTCCAAACATGGAAATTAAAGATGAGCCCCGGGAATATTCCGATATAATTTCTTACATATACACAAGGGGAACCACGAGATTAAAAAATACAGTATAGAAAGGAGTGAAACACCACTCCTTTCCCATATTATTTCGAGTAGGAAAAGTTTGATGCATGGAGGTAAAAGTAAGGAGTTAAAATTTCATATTAAGAAAACGCCAATACGTTTGAGACAAGGTGGAGGCGGAGTAAAGTGAGCAGTTCTGTATTGTGTGCATTTATAAGGCGAAAGGCCTAAAATATTTATTTAAACTGTCAATTTTGTAAAGATAAATTGTTAACGCAATGCAAATTAGAACTGAAACAATAACGAATATTCCTACATACTGAGTGATTGAAAAGTTCGGAGTAAAAGTAAAACGCTATAAAAAAATATCTATGGATCGGAGAGACATGCGGTTTGCAGATTAATATTCCCCGTGGTGGGGGATTTTGTATGGCATGAAAAAAAAATAGTTCAAAATCTCGACACTAGGGGAGCGCTGCTGCGAAGAAAACAATGCAAGGTAGTAATTGTGAAATGAGATATTTTATTTCAGCCTGATTTACAGCTGCAAGTTGCTCAATGTGTCCACCACCACATTCAAGTACTGAGTGCAGTCGCGGTATTACGGCTGATACAGCATGAAACAGCGTATTAACGGGAATGGCTGCTACCTCCTGCCGTAAGGCGCCTTTCCGTGCTGGTAAGGACTGGGGCTTTCCTCTATAGACCCGTGATTTCAGGTATCTCCACAACTAGAAATCACAGGGTCTGAGATCTGGGGATCTCGCAGGCCAGTCATGTGTGCAATCACCTCCATGCATAAGTCACCTCCATGGCTTTATCTGCCGCAGCCCCCCGAGTGTCGAGAGTTTGAACTAATTTTTTTCATGCCACACAAAATCCTCCACCACGGTGAATATTAATTTGCAAACCGCATGTCTCGCCGACCCATAGATATTTTTTATAGCGTTTTACTTTTGCTCCGAACTTTTGAATCACTCTGTATTCAAAATTATTTTACCTTTCAATTTATTTTTATTTCTCTATATTCTGTACTCTGTCTATAAAAAATTACTGGTTAACTATACTAATAATTGGGGAACTCTTAATTAAAAAAAAAATTAAATATATATATATATATATATATAGTATATACTAAATACTACGCCTTTCTGTTGTGTCAACTTTCAATAGCAACTACTTTACTAACACTAGCGACATCTACACATATTTCTTAAAGCATTATGGCATTTTCAAGCCTTTCATCCATAGGAGTTTTATCTCCTTCATTCTATCTCCATGGTTTTATGTGTGTTGTGTGTGACAATGGTACAAAGTAGTTAGGGAAGGTTTCGATACCTTTTTGGTTTTTAAAATTTTCTGTTTATTTCAAATGTTTTTTTTTTTTAAATTACTTTCGTTATATACATAGTATAATGTATAAGGAAAGTATTGTGACGGGGTCGAAATTTCGAATTCGAGTTTTTGACGGGAACATTTCAAGCATCCCTGAAAACGAATCGAACGTATTTGAAGTGATGCCTGCGCGAGCGCGCTCGTGTGTGTGTGTGTGTCCGTGAGACTGTGGAGACGATATCTCACGAACGAATGGATAGATTCGAACGCAATTTGGTAAAACAATTACAATTTGAGAACACTGGAACCCTATTGTTTTTAAACGTAATCGAATGTTCAGAACACCCCTAAATTTTTGAATTAAATGTTGAACCACAATAATAAATATCGAGCTTGCGATAAGCGACTTTGTTAGCCAAATAAAATCATGAATTATACGCTTGCTCAAAATACAAATAAAAATATCATTGATATAATTATCACGTGAAATAGAAGAAATTTGGTGTGTTAGTTGGCGTCGAGACACAAAACTATTAGAAACTTGTTTTTTCTCATAAATGAAGCATTGTAAATCGAAGAAAGTGTTGCCAATGAACAGGGCCACACATACAAATTGTGGTTCCCTACAAACATTTATCATGCCACCTTTATATTTAATTTTCCCCTGTTTTTAATTTTTTACATTTTTCCTCTCTCAAAAATATATATTGTGGGTTCAAGCCCCTTTCGAACCCGGCTGGGGGCTCCTTACTCGAGTGGTTTCCGTTCCCCCTATAGGTGGCCCTGCAATTAACTTGTCACATAATATAGCATATGGAAAGCCAACTTTGTCGATATCTTATACCTTTTTTTTCATTTTATATAACCCTAGCAGCGATTACCCCGCGTTGCTCAGGATTTACGATACCAAACTCTGATAAAAATAGGGCCGTGAATCTTATACATTGTTTTCTCACTGTGAAAGAAGTAAATTCATTGCATTATGTAAGGGAAAAAAATGGATCTGATTGGCCACTCTTTGGCCAATCAGATCCATTGAATCATACATACATACTTTTCTTCTTTATATATTATAGATAGATAGATACTTTTATATTCATTTATTTATTATTCAAATTAATAAAATTTGTTGAATAAGCCTGTGAAAAACAAACCATGGTGATAGAGTTTCCATTTAAATTCATATTTCACACCTGTGATTTTCAAATATGACTAATATGTTCAATAAAACTCCCACAAAACTCAGAGATTTAATTGACTTTCATGTTTTAAACCAACGATTCCCAGCCTTTTTCGTTGGGAATCATGGAGTTAGAGAGTAGAACTGCTAGGAATCGTTTTCCATTAATATCTCGACACCCTCTGGTCTTAGAAACTCGAAACTTGGACTAAAATTATGGGGGTGGGGGGCTATTTCAAAGCTACCCACAAAATTTCATTAAATTCGGTGTAGCTGTTCTCCCATGATGATGAGACAAACGAAAGTTTCGTTTTTCATTAATATCGCGACAACCCCTGGTGTTAGAATCTCGAAACATGGACTAAATTTTAAGTGGGGCTATTTCAAGACTACCCCCCCAAATTTCATCAAATTCGGTTCAGCCGTTCTCCCGTGATGTTGGATCATACATACATACTTTTCTTCTTTATATATATATATATAGATTTTTCGTAAATTATTCAATAAATGTGTAATATCCCAAACCCAAAGAATAGTTCACGATAGCTTACTAGAATGAGTGTTATAAATTACGCATATAAATATTGTTTATTTATTTATTACTTTCCTTATATACATAATGTATAAGGAAAGTATTGTAACGGGGTCGAAAATTCGAATTCGGGTTTTCGACGGGAGAGCACGTTTTAAGCATCCCTGATCACGAATCAAACATTTTTGAAGTGATGTGTGTGTGTGTGTGTGTGTGAAAGTATGTGTGTGTGTGTGTGTGTGTGAAAGTGTGTGTGTGTGTGTGTGTGTGTGTGTGTGTGTGTGTGTGTGTGTGTGTATGTGTGAAAGTATGTGTGAAAGTATGTGTGTGTGTGTGAGTTTGTGGAGACGATAACTGACGAACGAATGGACCGATTTGAACGAAATTTGGTACAAAAATCACAATCCGTAAACACTGGAAGCCTATTGTTTTCAAACGTAATCCAATGGTCAGAACCCCTCTAAATTTTCGAGTGAAATTTTGAAAAAATCGTCAAAAAATCAAAACCGCTAATAAAGTTACGCAAATAGACATTTCTTATGTAATTTTTCATTAGAAAACGATTAACATAAATTTTAGAACGCTAACATGAACCGTTCTCGAGATATTGCTCATTTTCCAAAAAAAATATCAAAAAGTCATATAAAAAAAATATATATTTCTTATTGAGAAACATGTTCACTTTTCATATGTAATACCATGCGATAAATTGGGTGACATCATTCTCGTGGATCTAGCTCGTTCCATTCATGAGAAAAGGTACTTCGAGTAATTCTTTTGTATTTGAACGCCAATAGTATATATATCTATCTGTAATTTATCTGCTGTAAGAATAACTTATTTCTTCGTCAGTAAAGCTTGGCGAGATTTTGGCGACGAATTTGGCGGAATGTCAACAACTTGGCGACTTTTTCAAATGTTGTCAAATTAACGGAAATCTCGCCAAATGGATTAAAATGACGCTAAATCAATGAAAATGACGACTAATTGTCGAAAATTTAATATCTTGGAAAGAAAATATCTACTATAAGAAAAACCTATTTTTTTTTACTGTAAAAGTAGTAAATTCATTCCATTATATAAGGAAAGTATTGTGTTGCCCACATCAGATTTTTTTTTTTTTTAATATTTGTGATTCCAAATGTTCGACCGAGTTTATAATCAATGAGGTTCCAGTATTTGCAATAGTATTAAATTCCATTTTGAACAGTCACTTTTTGTAGTTCACAGATTCATACAGAAACATATATGCACGGACATACATCTAAAATATCTCGTAATATATTAGAAAATAAGATGATTTATTCCGAACATCTTAACTTTTTAACAAAACTTTATTTAACTCGTGATATGCAGTTTTAAGCCATTTAATATGATAGATAGATAAGAGTTGATTTGCAAATTTTTTAATTCAGTTAGCCAGATAGATCAGACTGCACAAAAGTCGTAGACTGGCAGATTGTTCTAGAAGGTTCAAAATATTAGTCGCGGAAAAGGTGTAAAAAATGGCAAAGCGGTTTTTCGAAGAGGTTGGTCACCAGCGCTTTTGAATAAAAAGGTTGCAAATTAGATATCTTGAAGGACCGAGAACGTTTATGATATCAGTATATTCCATCAAGATTGATTGTGGCGGTCAAAAGGATATATCTTTTTTGCAGATATAGATAAAAATGAGGAAACTTGACTTGCAAAATGGCGCCAGAAAGTATAATTACTTGGAATTAAGATCAGCTTAAGAATTGAATTTTTGAATAAAGATTTGTGTAAAAGTGGCGATCGTTGCAGGTGAGGTTAAAATTCCTGCACACTGCACATGCAATTTAAAAAAACATTCTATTTCAGTTCTATAATGTCCAAAACATATAAATTTGTCGTAAATTGGAATTCGAATTTTCAATCCCATAACAATGCTTTACATGGATTATTATACTACGATGCATATAAGGAAAGTCAAATCACTGACATAAATAACTTGTGGTCATATATTCGTATTCTTAGCAAATAGGAACTTTACCTAAAGCCACCGAATTTCACTCCAATTTTCCCGTACTCAAAAGCATATTTGTCATTTATTTCTTTTTCTCTGCAGGACAAATATCCCATTGTTTACCAGCGGGGGACTCAAAATTGAGCACAAATAGACGTCCCCCCCCCCTCCTTTCGAATCCAAATACATTTTCTGGAGTAGATTGTAAAACTAAATTATTAAAGAAGCCCCCTGAGGCTGTGGAAATAAAAGGGGGTAGGACGTCTCATTGTTTTAGAGAGCTTTTATCATCTAAATGTAAATTTCACATCGTAACCGAACCGTTCTTTTTTACATATTGCGTCCAAGCGTCTTGTATATATTTCTCTTGACAAATAACTTTTTTTTTTTTTATTATTATTTCTTAAATCAAGCTTTTTTCCCCTATACATTGCAATATTTCCTTGGGGAATGTTGTTATATAATTTTTATGATCTTTTTATTGACTGTATTTATTTTCCCAAAGTAACCATTTCTCTTTGTCGTCCGTTGGAAATATATGGTTGCTGTTATACAAAATTTATGTAGCCATTATGGAAATACGGAAATTTGGCAACTTTATGCAGGAAGCTCGAGCTTTTATTAAATAGGACTATATATGTATGATACCTCCCCCCCGCGCCGGGGTTCATTATGTCAAGTGTGGTATTAATTGATTTTTTTCAAGCCATTTAAAGTGACGAGTAGTTGTAATCATTTGGACCCATGATAGCGATTTTCAAAAAAATTTTTTTTGTAGAATTAAAAAAAATAAAAGCTATTAAAAAATGGATTCTGGTATGAAAAAGTCAAGTTGAGCTACACTCTAGTTCATTTTGTATTTGAGATTAGGAAGAGAGATAAGATAAGTTTTCTTCTATTTTTCAGCTGGCTGTAATTGTTTTTCGACTCCTTAAAAAACCAGTCGAAGAAAACGTCGACTTGTTGATTCCAAGTTGACCATCGACAGTTTTTTTGTTTTTGTTTTTTCTGGAGAAGAATGCCAAAGTAGATTTCCGGAAAAACAGCGCGATGCTGGAAATAAAAATCTGATGTGGGCAGCACATGACTTTTCCTACAGACTTATATTCATTTTCCCTTTATTTCATTAATAAATCATCAAATTAAGTTTTATTGCACAAAAATACCACGTATACTTATTTGAAATTACGCTGAATTTGCACTTTTAATTCAAGTTTTGTTTTCATTTGGTAACTGCGCGTGTTTTCAAAGGCGACGTAGTAAAGATGCGAAAAACTCAAATATCTCGAGAACGACCAATCCTAGAGTAATAGAGTTGGGCTTATTCTTTTTATCACTTTTAATTCAATTTTCATTTTCATTTGGTAAATGGAGTACGTATTTTCAAAGGCGGCGTAACATTAATGTGAAAAAAGTAAAATATCTCGAGAACGGTTGGTCGTAGTATGATAGGATTGGTCTTATTCTTCTCATGGTCAAAAGTTACGTTTGAAACAATCATTTAATTTATACATTTGAGCATATATGTAGTCTTTTATTTTAGATTTTCATGATTTTTGCGGACCATTTTGCAAAAATAAAGCCCGTTATGTTTTCTCAAATCGTACCAAAATCTAATCAGCTCCAGGATAATAAGTATCTTATCTACTAAATTTTGTGAAATTTGGTAAATAATATTTTAAGCTAGAGTGGATACAATTTCGCAAAAAAAGGCATGCTCCTTCATTCCGAATTGTACCAAAATATAATCAGCTCCAGGGTCACCCATAAGCGACTTAGCTACCAAATTATATGAAATTTGGTCAATTAGTGTTTGAGTTAGTGGATACATACATTAAACAGACAAATAGACAGACATACGCACAGACGTCACGCTAAAAATATATTTTTTATGTTCTAGAGGTCCCAAAACGTGTAGATCCGATGAAAACTTGAGTTGCGATTTTCGACATGATTCCAATACTTTCCCTATACATTACCATGTATTGCAGGGAAAGTGAAGAGGACGCCGCTAGCCAGAAGCATCTAAACATGAACTTCACATAATAGCGGAACTGTTCGTTTTCTAACGCATATTTCTCTTGGCATGCAACGTTTTTGCATGGCTGAGTATAACAAACTATTTTTCCTTTCTTTTGACTAGCTTTTTTTTTTCTTTGTGGAATATTATTCTGAAACTTTTACTATTTTCTGCTGGCTGGGATTGCTTATCTTGGAATAACACTTTCTCTCATGGACTTCAAGTAGACATTTGCCTTTATGTTCCCAGATCAAATTCTGTGTAGACTTATTGTAGAACAAGTCGTAAACATTGTCGATCTGTCGACTTCTAATTGATCATATAAAACTTTTTGAAAAAGAAATAAATTTTTGTAAAACCAACCGATGCTGGAAATCAAAAGAACACCCATTGCCAGGAACATGTAAAGAACCTTTCTGCCCTCACCGGGAATCGGAACACTGGATCTTCAAACTGGCCAGCCGATGCTCTACTGTTGAGCTATTAGGACGAAATTGCAAGCTCTTATTGTCGAAGTGGACGCGGCATTCTCCACTGTCTAATATCAGATTGGCGTGCAACTGGCAATCTTATTGTTAGTTGCACGCCAATAAGATCTTATACGCCAGTTGCATGCCTGATGCTATTTTTATCCTCCAGGTTAATTCACTGCGTGGTCGTTATCCTCTCGATTTGAAATCGGTGCTCAATATTCCAGAGTCCACTGAATCCGTGCTAGGGTCACTTCCAAACCTGCGATATCTTTGCTCTAACGTACTGGGTTGATTGTTCGGGCATCATTGTAAAGAACCTTGATGCCCCAACCGGGAATCGAACCCTCGATCTTCGAACTGGCCAGTCGACGCTCTACCGTTGAGCTACTGGGACGAAATTGTAAATTTTTATTGTTAAAGTAGAATCTGCAAATATGCATATAAATATGAATTTCGCAACATAACGTGACGTTTCCAAGCATATTTCTTTTCCATGCAACATTTTTACATGACTGAACACATGAAACTATTTTTCTTTTGTCTTGAATATTTTATCTCTTTTTGTAGAATATTATCCTGGACCTGGAGCTTTTAAAATGTCCGTGTTTGTTTCTTTCGAAGTAACTCTTTTTACTTTCTGAGAAGTACATAACGTTGCTTTTATCTTATGTTACTTTCATTATTGGAAAGGCATTGCAAAGGAACTTAATATTGGCTTTGAATCTACAATAATTTTGCCAACCAAATCTACTATCATTTTGCCTGCAGTTAAAATTTATTAATAACTGTTATTATAAATTATTTCAGTGTTGTTGTTGCTAAGCTTCTTGACCTAAAAATGCTAGGTCAAATCCAAAAAATCACGCCTCCCATAATGCAATGAGGCTACCCTCTCCTGGTCCTCTACTAGAACTAGAAGATTTTAAGAGGCTCCTGTGCAGTCTAGAAGAAGAGAGGGAGTAGCCGCTGAGAAGGAAGGACAGGTACATGGAGATAAAACTCTGTCTCCTCGTTCAAACCTCATATCTTTAATATGGCCGTTCCTTATCCTGGCCAATGGTGTCTGAATCGCGGAATCCTACACCGTCTGAATGGATCTTTGGCCATCATATTGGAGCTATAATCCTGGGCTTTTAGCAAAGTACCACTGATGACACGGAGGAGTGTTTTGACAATTCCTCGAGCTAATCATGGTTTGTATTTCAGAAGCAGTGAGAAAATATTATTTCAATTAACATCCTTAACGAAATGGATAAGGTTACTGTAGATTTCCTTCGAACCTCCTGTCCCCCTCAAATGCGACCGAACATTTCCGAAACTGTGTGTGAGGTGGGGGGAGGGGGGCGCTTACTGGAAATATTTTGCCAAAAGAAACAAGTCGTCGATTCGGCTCCTCAAATGCAATTGAAAATTACTGAGTATGCGAGGGTTCCTTCTCGGAATTATCTGCTTAAGGAATGCTGCTTAAGGAATTATCTGCTTAAGGAATGCTTGAGGAATCTGCTTCAGGAATGTGCATGATTTTAAGATAAAATAACGATATGTTTACCATTATTTTTTTCCAATGTTTAAGGGCATTTTTCCCTGGTAGGGGATGTGCGTATCGACGGAATTCTACGGTAATGTTATACACTGCAATATATTTGTTTAAATTATCTTGCATCTTATCTGCTACTTTAGTCAAGTTCATCTCGATTTTCTGTTATACGGGTTAAGTCAAGTGCCTGGCCATTTGAATAAAAAAAAATGTTATATGGGTTAACAATTGTTGCCATTTTATCCGGATAATCGAATTTTTGCTGTAGATTTCTTTCTGAAGTCCTAGTTGGGCGAGAGTTTACACGTTTTATACTGATCTTGATAAAAGATATGGAATTTTTCAAATCTCAATTTCAAAACTCTGGATAAATTATTCAAAGACGAAAGCAAACACAAACTTGCAATTTTTCTGGAATTCTTCTGCTATATAAATGTAAATGTTCTCTGCAGTCGGAATTTTTGCGAAGACCGGCGTTTTCTTTCATTTTTCTGTTTTTTCAGTGTACAAATCCACATTTACCTTCTATAAGTTTATGGAAATTTTTTTCCTTCGCTCCTTGTTCCCCCATATTTTCTTTTTAAGAAAATTTTTATGAACGTCTGCAGAAAATCGCATGGAATTCTTTCTCAGAAATGGTGGCTAGAAGGAACATAATCCAATGCATCTATATTTCTAACGACAAATCGGGGTTATGCTTCAAAATAAGCCTGCATGAAAGGTACTTTTAAGGTTTTCTTCCATAAAACATTTGTAAATCGCCGTCGAGTATTTTCTGCATTCGAGGAATGAGAAATTCTGTTTTTGGACGTATTTATTCGAGAGTATAGGATGGCGGTTCTCAAACTTTATGGCCGTGGTTGTATTAAGCGACTCTTTTTCAAATGTTTTGCCAAACATATCATCGTCTTTTTACTTTCTTTAGTACAGATATGTAGCTAGCAAGGATATCAGAAAGGGGGTATAGTGGTGAATTTCGTTTTCCAATATGGACGTTATGCTATGGAGAACTATTGGGGTTTCCCCCTCTTGCCTACGCCACTGCCTTAGTATATGCAAAGAAAAAGTATTGTTATGGGGTTAAAATATTTACTCTGAGATTTTAATGGATTTACGCGTTTAGAGTATGTCTGAATGCAAATCAGTCATTTTTTTAATGATGCCAATGTATATATATAGACGCTTCTCAGACAAATGGAGTCGAATGAAATTTAGTATGATTATTTCAATCGATGAATGGTAGAGGCTTATTGATTTATTTTTATGCGGGAGAGGAAAAGGCCTTTAACTTTTGGAATATTTTCCCGAAAACCGAAAAAAAAAGGTACTAAATTACGTTTTAAAATGTTACTAAAATAACTTTTTTATTTAAAAGCGAATGGCTCCATTCAGTGGACGCTAAAATGCGATATTCTCAAGACATTTCACGGTTTTGATCTAAAAAATGGAAAAGAATCATTAAGACATTTCACGGTTTTGATCTAAAAAATGGAAAATAATCATCAAGACATTTCACGGTTTTAATCTAAAAAGTGGAAAATAATCAGCAAAACATTTCACGGTTTTGATCTAAAATATGGAAAAGAATCAAGACATTTCACGATTTTGATCTAAAATATGGAAAAGAATCATCAAAACATTTAATTGTTTTGATCTAAAATATGGAAAAGAATCAAGACATTTCACGGTTTTGATCTAAAAAATGGAAAAGAATCATCAAGACATTTCACGGTTTTGATCTAAAATATGGAAAAGAATCATCAAGACATTTCACGGTTTTGATCTAAAAAATGGAAAAGAATCATCAAGACATTTAACTGTTTTGATCTAAAATGTGAAAAAGAATCAAGACATTTCACGGTTTTGATCTAAAAAATGGAAAATAATCATCAAGACATTTCACGGTTTTGATCGAAAAAATGGGAAAGAATCATCAAGACATTTCACGTTTTTGATCTAAAAAATGGAAGATAATCATAAAAAATTAAATATAATCAATCACGTGAGTGGTTTTTGTTATATGTTTAACTAGAAATGAATAGACACCATTGTTTAGGAGTTATGAAAAGTAAACTGGAAGTGTATGCACATCATTGTTAACGTGTTATGAAAAGCGAACTAAAAGTAAATGGGCACCATTGTTTGGGAATTATGAACTAGAGATAAACGGACACCATTGTTTAAGAGTTAACTTCACATACCCATAGGGATTATCAAATAAATTAAATTAAAAATTTTAAAATATAGAATTATCGTCAATTTCGCGAATTTTTCTAAAAGTCGCTCTGCTGGCTATATTGTGTAAAATTTTACGCCAAAGTCGCCAATTCAGCCACCCAGTAAGACAGATTGT
The DNA here is from genome assembly GCA_951213105.1 of Amaurobius ferox. Lineage (NCBI taxonomy): Eukaryota > Metazoa > Arthropoda > Arachnida > Araneae > Amaurobiidae > Amaurobius > Amaurobius ferox. The sequence continues at coordinate 121,256,555 of OX578149.1, read as the reverse complement.
GAGACGGGCTGCACCGAATATATTTTAAATTTGTGAAAATATTTCTGACTTAAGGCAGGTTCTAATTGTATTATTGCTGAATGTAGATCGTGTGTACTTTAAAAATTTTGTTTGTGAAACTATCCAGATTTACCCAACGAAAGCTACGATAACTATTCATTGTTGAAGGTAAGCATACTTAAAAAGGCTAATGTGATACGAAAAATATAACTATTGCTGGTTGAAGGTAAGCATATTTAAAAAGGTTAATGGGATACGAAAAATATAACTATTGATGGTTGAAGGTAAGCATATTTAAAAAGGCTAATGTGATACGAAAAATATAACTATTGATGGTTGAAGGTAAGCATATTTAAAATGGCTAATGTGATACGAAAAATATAACTATTGATAGTTGAAGGTAAGCATATTTAAAAAGGCTAATGTGATACGAAAAATATAACTAAAGAATTGCGTTCAGTGCTTTAAAATAAGTCAAAATCAACTTTCAAACGTGAGATCACAGAAAAAGTTTATTCGCAGACTGACTAGTGTTATTCACCCATTTTTCGACGATGTGGACATATATGATCCTTGATTAATAAATTTATAATATTCACTTTTTACTATGGTGAATCCATAGTCAAGTTGCAGCACACATTTCTTCACAACAAACACATCTGGAGAGATCGACATTGAAAGGCGTGTTTGCAAACATTTCCCGTATTTTCTACGGTAAACACACTCCCACGTCAGTGCAACGGTTTCGAGTGCAACGGTAATTTATTTTTAATTTACCTTTCTAACGACATGCAGAAATTGTCACTGTAACTGCTTAGAAATGAAGATGCTGGGGCACGTGGGCGTACATGATTCGCCCACAGGTTGTGTTGGGAGCGTGGGACGACTGTTTTTGTTGTGCTGGATTTGTCTGTGCAGTCCACATGTTTGCAACGTTTGGTATTAATGCAAATAGTTGTGGATTAAAATTGTATATTTGATATGTCGATTTGGAAAAGGAATTAGATGCATATTATAAAAGAACACGCCACTTTCTTAAATTCTTTGCTCATATGAAAAACTCAATATGCTTGTAAAAAAAAAACCAAGTTGTTAGAAATCGTTAGTATTTAATTACATTCCTAAATAATTTATTTAAATAAGATGAATTTGTATGATATATATATATATATATATATATAAATAAAAATTGAAGGATTTTAATCGAAAATTATGCATAAACTACTGTATGTACAAAAAAACCCATCTCTAGCATATCTGTTACAAATGAGTAACTATAAGCCAAGTAATATATATATATATATATATATATATATATATATATATATAAATGAAGATTTTTATGATTACTTGTAATATATAGATACCCGAGAAATACCAAAGAAAATTTCTTGTAAACTATAGGTAAAGGTAAAAAAATTGCAAATCAGAAGCCTAGTGTAGCACGATGAGCTATGCAAGAAGTTTGGATATTGAATAAATGGAATCTAGTGAATATAAAAGGAATAAAATGAATATGAAAAGCATTTCTGAAACCATGTATATGTATATATATATATATATATATATATATATATAACTAGTGTGAAATAGTCAAATTTCCATTACTCAAACCTCTATGAATGGAATATTTCTATAACTGGAAGAGTTTTAACGCTTTTATGCCGAATGTGAGCATCCTTCGACTTTTTCTATTATTCATATTCCATATTTATGCGATAATTAGCAGCAGAGTGACAAAGATGCATCTTTGTGCGCTTTCATTTGCAAGTTTTCTGAAATATAAAATTCTGTAAAATTAAGGACAAAACTGTAGAGAGAGGGTCTTTTATTAAAACTTCTTATAAGACGTACAAAGTAAAAAATGCCAGAGCGCTTTCGAGCGTTAATACGCTCTTCATCAGTGGCTGCATGGAAAGTAAATAGGATCCTTCATGTATAGACCATTAGCATAGCAAATTTGCATAAATAAATATAAAATTAGTAAATGAACAGACGATTTTAGTAAATGAACAGACGATTTAGGATAAAGAGCGTATTAACGCTCGAAAGCGCTCTGGCATTTTTTACTTTGTACGTCTTATAAGAAGTCTTAATAAAAAACCTTCTGTCTAAAGTTGTGTCCTTAATCTTATTTGTTTGAAATCAGACGTGATACCAACTTATTTATTATAAAATCCTGTTTTATTATTATTATTATGATTGAAAATTGGCTACAAGTCAGTCTAGCTAATGAATTATCCGTTCTCGTTGAGTTTATATGTGTTAATACTTTATACTTAAATGCTCTTTACATGAATATTAAATTTCTATCGAGTTAAATTTGGAATGCAATGTACCATGATAAAGGAAGAACACTAACATTGAATCCAATACCAGAACGCCTTTTCACTCTATTACTAGTGTGAAATATTTATTATCCATTCCGAATTCTGATGTATTTTTCCCTTTATAATTGCTTAACGTTCTAACTCACCTTCAGATAAGATCGTCTTCAGAGCTAATGATAAACATCTATGGCGGCGACATTCATCTTCCCCATTACAAAGCTTGCCGCTATCTTTCATATGTATTATTGTAGAGCAATTGCATGTAACATCATGTGTAAACGTTCCAACTGCGATTCATTATTGAAGTAGAGGGAGGGATATTTACTTTATGCTGACTTCATTTATATTCGCATTTAAAACACACTGTCATTAAGCTGTAGACAATGCAGGCGTTGCAAGAAGTTTGATTTTAGTTGCGGTTATATATATATTTTTTCTTCCCTTACACCTGAAATCAAAATGTCTTTATCTGAACAAGTTAAACTATAGGGCATGGTATGATGGGGCGTGAATCCTTTTATCGCATACCTGAATAATGGGCGTATGCAGGATTTTTTCCAGGCGGGTGCTAAAATTGATTGCATTCAAAATTTAGATGTTACTATTAACCTTGAAATATGTATTGTTACAAAGTAAATTTGAATTGATAGTATGAGCATCACATTTTAAGAATTAGTGTGTATAGCACTTTTAAAAATTAGTATGCACCAATTTAAAAAAATTAACGTCGCCACCTTTAAAAAATATCCCCCTTTCATAACAGAATTCTAACCTTCCTGGAGACAGAGCAACTAAACTAGCAAATTGGACATTCATAAACACACCAAATGCAATAATCCTAAATTTTCCCATTTAGGTATAAGTTTAAATTATTTTTATTAATACACACGTGAGAGAAAACACATAGTTGTGGTTGAATGTTTTAACTCCAAAAAACAATTTTTTTAAATTTTTTTTTCTCTCATATTGGCTTTGAATTAAATGAATAATTTTCGAGGGGGGTGCTCTGCCCCCCCCCTTTAAATGCGCACATGACCTGAATTTATAATATTAAAGGAATATGTCTGTGCCATCTGTAGCGGAACATCTAATTGTTGTACGGTAATGAAATTTGGTACACAGGTTTTTTATCTTGGGTCAGTCTCGGGTTTTAGATTTCAAATGTGATCGATAAAGGTTAGGGTACAATCATGGTACGGGACGGGTAAAAGTGATCAGACAATTAGCAATTTCCTGTATTCAGTTAACCGTATATTTAGCATCGTATAACGAAGTAAACGTATATTTAGCATCATTACAAGGATCTCCCCTGTTCTCTCGATCCCGACCCCCGGCTCTCTCACACACACAGAGAGAAATTGGTTCTGCCTTAAATGTATTACATTTTTAGTTTATCAACCAGTAAAATGTTCCATCACTAACAATAAAATGAGTGATTAACACTGCTACTCGTTATAGATTGACGTAAAACATCACATTTTTCTCGTATTTCGAATGTTAAACAGTTGTGTGCGACGATGGTACAAACTTCTAGGTGAAGGTTTTCGAAATTTTTAATAAAAAATTTGCTTAATAATTTTACTTATATTGCGATAACAACCCAACTGAACAATGAGGAGCTTATATATCCTCTGTTAAAGCTTATGGGAGAGGCAAAAACGTGTGAAGTTATTTTATTAACCAATCACCAAAATTCAAAATGTTTCTAGAACTCGCCAAGTTGACTATATTTCGTCAAATTCGTCGCCAAAGTGACAGATTCTGGCGCCAAGGTCAAGTGACCCAGACCTTCGAAGTACAACAATATTTTCTGTGTTACGTATTACCAACAACACGATGCCTACTTCCACTGTTCCACTCTCATTTCATCAAAATCACATTTCTTTAAATATTTAGTCAACTCAACCCCGCGCCCTAAGATGTTTCACATTATAAATCTTTCATCTCTAGTAGGGATATAACAAAACTAGAAAAAGAACATAACAAAAGTAATATTTCTTTTTCAAGTAAACTAATATGCAGTAACTGTAAAAATCTCTTGATTTTCGGAGAGATCTAGTAAATCATGTGTTGGATATGCCAGATGTGTTTTCTTTCTGATCAGAACAAGCTGATCGGGACAATGTGCAATATGAATGCATGTAAAAAGACATCTCGATCTGCTATTCGGTTTTTTGTTCACCAATAGAATTTAGTATACATTCAGTTATATGAACAATTTGACCTGCAACACATACTGTAACGCGTGGGCGTTGAATCTTTTTACCCGCCCACAGGATGAACGCATGGATTTTTTTTTTCTTCGTTTTCTTTTTCCTTGTTATATTTTGTTACTTTGATGTCTCTTTAAAATACAAGGTATTATGCGGTTTGTTAGTGATATGCTAGATTGTAAGAAGATGGAGAAATGTCGGCTAAGGGCTGCATCTCGTTTTGAAACCTCTGTAGTAGGTCATTTCTGTTATTTTGAATTTGCGTGCCCGATTTTAGTGTTATGTGTCACAACTGCGAATTTGCAGTAAGATTTTGCGGTGCATTTGTAGAGTACATTGTGTATATTTTGGTTGTGAATTGTGTTAACAATGTATTACTATAGGGCCGCTTAAGCCTTTGTCGAGGTTCCTAGACAAATGTAAATTATAGACCCCTCCCCTCTCCTCCCATAAAATTTTTACTGTAAAAAATGTACATTGAACATGAAAAATGGGCTTCAAAATGGGGATCCAATTAATCATTTCTCCATTTAGAGTGGTGAAACATGGTTTTGTAATATAAACAAATAGAGCACTTCTCGTAGCATCAGCTATTTTATAATTGAGTTCCGGTTCTCGTTTTGATTTCAGCTTAATGATTTCGTTGGTGAATCATAGGAATATAAGCGAGTAGTTTTTTTTTTTTTTTTTTTTTTTTTTTTTTTTTTTTTTTTTTTTTTTTTTTGTGGGGGGGGGGGGGGGGGGGGGTTAGAGGCAGTGAATTTATTCGTTTATTTCGGATAAAAGAATAGGAGCAACTAACGAGTATTTTGTATTCAGATTTGTATGAAAAATATACATCAAATAGAAAATAAATATTTCTTTTATTCTTGAAAAAAGTAGATTTCTGTGTTGAATAGGTGATTTTAGTGAATTGTTTTCGAGAGTTAGGCTTAGCGTAGTTTAGCCTTAGGCTCTGTTTGGGTTTTAGAGGCTGTGAATTTATTCGTTTATTTCGGATAAAAGAATAGGAGCAACTAACGAGTATTTTGTATTCAGATTTGTATGAAAAATATACATCAAATAGAAAATAAATATTTATTTTATTCCTGAAAAAAAAATAGATTTCTGTGTTGAATAGGTGCTTTTTAGTGAATTTTTTTCGAGAGTTAGGCTTTGCGCAAAAAATTTGCCGTCCTTTGGGAACAACAAACAGTTCGGAAGCGAAGCGCTCCGTCCTTTGGGCAGCGGCAGTTCCGGAATGCCGCCGTCGCGGAAAGGGTTTTAAAATGCAATTTTCGGTCAAAATATCGATTTCCAATTTAGTTCTAATATCGCAGCCTTTTTTTTTTTTTTTTTTTTTAATAATCATTACAAACCTATTTAAGTTTCATTTTTATCTTCTTAGAGCATTATTTACAGCTATTTTAATGTTACGTGGGAGCAATATTTTATAAGAAGTAAAATTCTACTGTCCGGAAATGAGTTTAATTGCATAATTACATTGCAGTGTTGTTAAATATGAACGTTAAATTTTGATCATGTAAATAAATAACATTAATAATGAATCATTTTGTTTATTAAGTTTAATTTTTATTTTCAAACAAAGATTTGTGTTTACATGTTATCTTTAGCTTTTTCTCGAAATGATTTCGTTTAAATGACTATTTTGATCTTATGCAAAACATCATAACTAGGGTATTTTAAAAGCTTTTTCAGGCCTTTCCCCCCTTCTTCTCCCCACCGGTAACAAAAGAATGAGTCTTTGCAAACTTACAGTAGGGAACACTGAATAAAATCCAAAGGAGATGGTTTTTTTATTTCGAGAGAGAATAAGCAAGAGTCGAAAAGTCTATCGTGACCTTCCTGAAGCATCAATTATGGTAATACTTGGCGATAAATTTGGCAGGCTTGGCGACTCATTTGTCGAAATATTTTCAATATATATGGTGCCAAATTGACGAATTAGTAATTAACATATTTTAATATAATGGAGTATATTGTCTAACATATTTTAATATGATGGCGTATGTTGTTTAAGATATGTTAGCAATATTTCAGCTGTAAAGTTATATTTGCGCAAAATATAAGCTAATTTGGTACTTCAAAATAATTTTATACATGTTGTCATCCAGTAAAACACCAAATATCAGTGTACTTTTCAACGTTAAAAACATTGTGCCACAATTATTTCCCATTGAAAGAAGTAAAGTACTTGCATTGTGTAGGGAAAGTCATGTGATGTCCCCATCAGATTTAATTTTAAATCCCTGACGACCTTGTTTAACACCAGAACGACGGAAGCGGTCATTTTGCATAAACTACTTTGAGAAACTATTCCTCCAAAACGGCTAATCCCAACCCATTGAAATTTTATGACTTTTCTTATTTTAAAGTTATTGAAAACACAGAAAATTATTTTAGGTTTTATAATAAGAGAACAAATCAACGATCTTCCTAGAACGATGGCAGCGGCCAGAGTAGTTATGCGGTCAAAATGACCGCTTAGAGTTAATCAGTCATAGTATTTTATCTGATCAGACTAGTCAATACATCTCTGTCGGATTATCATTGTTCTATACGGAAACGTTTGATGTTTAAGCTAATCTTCATTTCTTTGTTAATTCAATTGTCTGGCTGTGGCAGACAATTGGATAAACAGACTTGGGGCTTGTTGGAACTGATAGGAGCTCTTGTGCATGAAAACCTTGTGTGGGGTGCATTTTTGCGCCTACCGAGCATAAAAGCAGACATGGATATTTTTTTTCAGTGTTCATGCTGATCAGATTATTTATCATTGTTTCTTTCAATAATTATGCGTGCTGTTTTGTGCAATTATAAAATCCATTTAATGAAAAAATTAAAAGAGAAAATGAATTTGAGTCTGTAGGAAAAGTCATGTGCTGTCCACATCAAGTGTACATGCGTAGTATAAATATTGTGTATAATGAATGTCCTCTTCAGCTATATTTTTCGTGTATGAAGAATGCAATTGTTTTCTATTTCTCTTTACTTAGCGGTTCTCGATATATTTTGGTTTTTTCACGTTTTTGCTACGCCGCCATTGAAAATACGCCCAGTTACCGAATGAAAACAAAAAGTGAAAAATCAGTGCAATTTCAAATAATTATGCGTGCTGTTTTGTGCAATTATAAACTCTATTTAATGAATTATTGAAAAAATTTAAAAGAGAAAATGAATTTGAGTCTGTAGGGAAAGTCATGTGCTGTCCACATCAAGTGTACATGCGTAGTATAAATATTGTGTATGAGGAATGTCCTCTGTCTTCAGCAATAATTTTCGTGTATGAAGAATGCAATTGTTTTCTATTTCTCTTTACTTAGCGGTTCTCGATATATTTTTGTTTTTTCACGTTTTTGCTACGCCGCCATTGAAAATACGCCCAATTACCGAATGAAAACAAAAAGTGAAAATTCAGTGCAATTTCAAATAATTATGTGTGCTGTTTTGTGCAATTATAAACTCCATTTAATGAATTGGTGAAAAAATTAAAAGAGAAAATGAATTTGAGTCTGTAGGGAAAGTCATGTGCTGTCCACATCAAGAGTCTCTGTCTTTTTTTTTTTATGAGTATTTTTGTACAGTGCATTGTATCTTTTTGGTCCGATTTGAAAAACAAAAAAAATTCTGATGTGGGCAACACATGTCTTTCCTTATATAATGCAATGAACTTACTACTTTTACAGTTAAAAAAAATGCTATTCTTATAGTAGATACTTATATTCTTTCCAAAATATTGGATTTTCTTCAATTAGCCGTCATTTTCATTGATTTAGCGTCATTTTTATCCATTTGGCGAGATTTTCGTTAACTTGGTAACATTTTAAAATGTCGCCAAGTCGGCGACATTCCGCTAAATTCGTCGCCAAAATCTCACCAAGCGTTATGGACGGAGAAGTAAGTTATTCTTACAGCAGATAAATGACTATTGGCGTTCAAATACAAAAGTATTACTCAAAGTACCTTTTTTCGTGAATGGAACGAGCTAGATCCACGAGAATGTCACCCAATTTATCGCATGGTATTACATATGAAAAGTGAACATGTTTCTCAATAGGAAATATTTTTTTTTATTTTTTATATATAACTTTTTGATGATTTTTTTGAAAAATGTGCAATATCTCGAGAACGGTTCATGTTAGCGTTCTAAAATTTATGTCAATCGTTTTCTAATGAAAAATTACATAAGAAATGTCTATTTGCGTAACTTTATTAGCGGTTTTGATTTTTTGACGATTTTTTCAAAATTTCACTCGAAAATTTAGGGGTGTTCTGAACATTTGATTGCGTATAAAAACAATAAGCTTCCAGTGTTTACGGATTGTGATTTTTGTACCAAATTTCTTTCGAATCGGTCCATTCGTTCGTCAGTTATCGTCTCCACAGACTCACTGACACACACACATACTTTCACACACACACACACACACACACACACACACACACACGCACATACTTTCACACACACACACAGACATCACTTCAAAAATGTTGGATTCGTGATCAGGGATGCTTGAAACGTGCTCTCCCGTCGAAAACTCGAATTCGAATTTTGCCCCCGTCACAATACTTTCCTTATACATTATCTATATGAATATTTCAAAAAGTCGCCAAGTTGGCGACATTCCGCCAAATTCGTAGCCAAAATCTCGCCAAGCGTTATGCACTAAGAAATAAGTTATTCTTACAGCAGATAAATGATTATTAGTGTTCAATTACAAAAGTATTACTCAGACTATCTTTTTCATGAATGGAACGAGCTAGATCCACGAGAATGATGTCACCCAGTTTATCGCATGGTATTACATATGAAAAGTGAATATGTTTATCAATAGGAAATATTTTTTTTTATTTTATATGACTTTTTGATATTTTTTTTTTAAAAATGTACAATATCTCGAGAACGGTTCATGTTAGCGTTCTAAAATTTATGTCAATCGTTTTCTAATGAAAAATTACATAAGAAATGTCTATTTTCGTAACTTTATTAGTGGTTTTGATTTTTTGACGATTTTTTCAAAATTTCATTCGAAAATTTAGGGGGGTTCTGAGCATTCGATTGCGTATAAAAGCAATAGGCTTCCAGTGTTTACTTACAGATTGTGATTTTTTGTACCAAATTTGGTTCAAATCGGTCCATTCGTTCGTCAGTTATCGCCTCCACAGACCCACTGACACACACTCACACACACACACACACACACACACGTACTTTCACACACACACAGACATCACTTCAAAAATGTTTGATTCGTGATCAGGGGTGCTTGAAACGTGCTCTCCCGTCGAAAACTCGAATTCGAATTTTCGACCCCGTCACAATACTTTCCTTATACATTATGTATATAAGGAAAGTAAAAAGGGAAAACGACGCATTTTCACTGCAATTATATGTATTTTCCAACATGTAATTGCTTCTTTAATACAGACAATAACTCTGAATGTAAAGATAAATAGTTAAATAACTTTCGTTGCACACGGAACACAGAAAAGAAAAATAAATCCGTCTGCCTGGTATCAGATTCTGGGATTAATCTAGCGGAAACTGCTGAGTCTTGACGACGAAGACAATACGAATGGAAATAATGAAATATATTCTAAATCTCATATATGTTATCTGCTATTTAATTCTTTGGTATAGATGTATACAAGGGCGAAACTAAGATACTCAGAAATCCACAATGCAATAGGCGAGAATTGCAGAGCTGAAGAGGGATCCAAGAGGACGTGAAATAAATAGAATAAAACCCGCATACAACAATCTAGTATTACTTTCCTTATATACATAATGTATAAGGAAAGTATTGTGACGGGGTCGAAAATTCGAATTCGAGTTTTCGACAGGAGAGCACGTTTCAAGTATCCCTGATCACGAATCAAACATTTTTGAAGTGATGTCTGTGTGTGTGTGTGTGTCAGTGAGTCTGTGGTGACGATAACTGACGAACGAATGGACCGATTCGAACGAAATTTGGTACAAAAATGACAATCCGTAAACACTGGAAGCCTATTGTTTTTATGCGCAATCGAATGTTCAGAACCCCCCAAATTTTCGAATAAATTTTGAAAAAATCGTCAAAAAATCAAAACTGCTAATAAAGTTACGCAAATAGCCATTTCTTATGTAATTGTTCATTAGAAAACGATTGGTATAAATTTTAGACCGCTTACATGAACCGTTCTCGAGATATTGCACATTTTTCAAAAAAATTATCAAAATTTATATAAAATAAAAATTAAAAATATTTCCTATTGAGAAACATGTTCACTTTTCATATGTAATACCATGTGATAAATTGGGTGACATCATTCTCGTGGATCTAGCTCGTTCCATTCATGAAAAAAGATACTTTGAGTAATACTTTTGTCTTTGAACGCCAATAGTCATTTATCTGCTGTAAGAATAACTTATTTCTCCATCCATAACGCTTGACGAGATTTTGGCGATGAATTTGGCGGAATGTCGCCAACTTGGCGATATTTTTAATTATTGCCAAATTAACAAAAAATCTCACCAAATTGATAAAAATGACGCTAAATCAATGAAAATGACAACTCATTGAAGAAAATTCAATATCATGGAAAGAAAGTATCTACTATAAGAATAACGTTTTTTTAGCTGTGAAAGTAGTAAATTCATTGCATTATATAAGGAAAGTCATGTGTTGCCCGCATCAGATTTTTTAGTGATATTTTCGATTTAACGAGAAAATTGTGTACTTTAAAATTGTTACAATGCTAATTTAGGCCAGATTTGCTCACCTCAACGAACAAAATTTGTAGTTTCTTGGATTTAACGAACATACTAAATAGGAAAGAATGCTTGGGGGGGGGGGGGGGGGGGTCGCATTAAAACCATTCAGCACCTTGGAGGTTTTCCACCGATAACCCGAGAACCTCATAAATTGTTTTTATTATGGTATTGGCTATTTGTTGGTATTTTGGCTATTTGTTTGACTATACATTTTTTTGACCGAGTTGTAGACTATGGTAGCTGCTTAAAAATGAAGATGTGGGTAATTTTGTAGAGTGGTGTTGGTAAAAGGGAATGGAAATTATGTTCCTGAAGAAAAGAACATACCCGAAGTTAAAGATGAGGTAAAGGGTTCCTAAAGGTTGTTATATAAACCATTAGCCTGAACTTAAATTTCTTCTTCGATATATGCAAACCGATTTCTAGGCTGGTTTAGGCCAGTGGTTATCAAATATTTAAATTAGTGAACAAATACTGTTCTGTGTGCAGGGTTGGCTGGTTTTCATAGCAGGGTTAGCTGGTTTAATTAAACCCAATTAGTTTAAACTAAATAAAAGGGAAATAAACTTTTAAAATAAAGCTCACCTGGCTTAAACCATCAGAACATGTTTTTTGGTTTAATTTAATTTATTACTTTCCTTATATACATAATGTATAAGGAAAGTATTGTGACGGAGTCGAAAATTCGAATTCGAGTTTTCGACGGAGAGCACGTTTCAAGCATCCCTGATCACGAATCAAACATTTTTGAAGTGATGTCTGTGTGTGTGTGTGTGTGTGTGTGTGTGTGTGTGTGTGTGTGTGTGAAAGTATGTGTGTATGTGTGTGTGTGTGTCAGTGAGTCTGTGGAGACGATAACTGACGAACGAATAGACCGATTCGAACCAAATTTGGTACAAAAATCACAATCCGTAAACACTGGAAGCCTATTGTTTTTATACGCAATCGAATGTTCAGAACCCCCCTAAATTTTCGAATGAAATTTTGAAAAAATCGTCAAAAAATTAAAACCACTAATAAAGTTACGCAAATAGACATTTCTTATGTAATTTTTCATTAGAAAACGGTTGACATGAATTTTAGAACGCTAACGTGAACCGTTCTCGAGATATTGTACATTTTTAAAAAAAATTATCAAAAAGTCATATAAAATAAAAATAAAAATATTTCCTATTGAGAAACATGTTTACTTTTCATATGTAATACCATGCGATAAATTGAGTGACATCCTTCTCGTGGATCTAGCTCGTTCCATTCTTGAAAAAAGATACTTTGAATAATACTTTTGTATTTGAACGCCAATAGTCTGCTTTAAGAAAAACTTATTTCTTAGTGCATAACGCTTGGCGAGATTTTGGCGACGAATTTGGCGGAATGTCGCCAACTTGGCGACTTTTTTGAAATGTTGCCAAATTAACGAAAATCTCGCCAAATGGATAAAAATGACGCTAAATCAATGAAAATGACGACTAATTGTCGAAAATTCAATATCTTGGAAAGAATATTAGTATCTACTACAAGAAAATCCTATTTTTTTACTGTAAAAGTAGTAAATTCATTACATTATATAAGGAAAGTCATGTGTTGCCCACATCAGATTTTTTTTTTATGTTTCTTTGTTTAAACCAGATCTTTTGGTTTAAACCTGATTTTTTTTTAAATTTAAACCATGATCTCTAATTTAAGCTAAGTTTTTTTAAAAATTCAAACCAATTTAAAAATTTAAACCCATGTTTTGCTCATGGTTTAAACCAATGAGGGTTAGACCAGCCAACCAACTCTGCTTAATAGCTTTATTGAGGGATATATACGCATACCCAGACGGGCATTTTCTCAACCTTGTTCCAATTGAGTTTGAAAAAATCTTTACAACGTTTTTTTCCGCCCAAAGTACAAATTTTGAAAATTTCAAGAAAATATTTTTTCTGTATATTTTTTGTATTAAATTTAAAATTATTGTCATCTTCTATGAGTTTTGGCAGCCTTTGAGTACAGAACTGTAAGGACAACTGATAGCTCAATACTAAGGACATGTCAGTTAGCATTTTTGTTTATTTTATGAAAGTTTAATTTATGTTACTTTTAATCCTACCTTAAAAAATAAAATGTTATTTTTTTTTCCCATTTCTTGTTTGTATTTCATTTTCGTTCTTATTGCGGATGGGGGAGGGGGGGATAGATTGAGAATGAAAGCATTTTAAAGAGTCACGCTTTGCGGGATGTGAATTAAAATGCGGTCGGTGAAATTATTTTTAGTTTCGCCCCAAAATAACTTTTTAAAATCTCGAGCCGCAATTATCTTATTGAAGAAAGACATTAAAATTACTTTTTTGAAAGAAATGAAATTGGTTTCAGTTGGTTTATTTTAAAGTAAAATGGATTATAAGAAGCTTCATTGTCTCCTGTGAAGGGGGGGGGGGGGGTGTTACCGAGTGTGCAGCATACACTGCACATGGCTTTCTTTGAATTGTTCTATAGGCAGGGGAGACATTGTAAAGAAATTGTACTTTTTAAACACAGTAGAAATTACTCCTCTTTTATTTTGACAGAAAAAGCCGAAGAAAAAAATTCAGATGTGGACAGCACATGACTTTCAATACATAATGCAATGATTGTATGTCTTTTACAAGAAAATGATGCAGTGAAGTAGAGACGTAAGCGAGTAGGAGATGAAACCTCCCGACTCGCGAAGCGAGGTATGTAATTAGGTTAAATTGCAGGAAGTAATTAGTTAGCGAGGATGTAATTAAGTTAACTTGCAGGAAGAAGTTGGTGTAATTAAGTTGAATTGTAGGAAGAAGCTGAGGTGAAATTGTTGAGTTGGTGTAATTAGGTTAAATTGCATGAAGAAGCTGAGGAACTTACGGGGATTGGCGAACGTAGCAAGCCCCCTAGTTTTGTATATGAAAATAAAATTATTATATTATTGTATAAGAGTCCTCAACCCCGTAACTGATCGTACCCCTGTGTTATATCATGTTTATTGTAAAATGTTGTAATAGAGAAATATTTTAAATCATTGATAATATAAGGAATGTAGTATATTTATTGTTTCTTTCGATCTAGTTGGGTTTTAAGTTCTGTATGAATATGATTGGGTAATTTCGCATTTAAATGAATTTACATTAACCAATCACGAGGTACCAATCCTAGACTTGTTTATTGAAATCGTTGAGTTGATGTAATTAGGTTAAATTGCGGGAAGAAGCTGAGGTGAAATTGCTGAGTTGGTGTAATTAAGTTGAATTGCAGGAAGAAACTGAGGTGAAATTGTTGAGTTGACGTAATTAGGTTAAATTGCAGGAAGAAGCTGGGGAACAAAAAGGTAAAGTTCTTTTTTTAGTTAAGTTACCTTTGACTATTTTATTATTTAATTACTAAATTAAACACACATCCATAACAAAAGGTCTTTATTTCACTTCCTTAAGACGTACAAAAGTTTAAAACAGGCCATAGCGCTTTCGAGCATAAGTATGCTCTTCATCAGTGGCTACACGGAAATAAAGTTTGAATCGTTCATATATAGACCAGATATAGCGACAAAATTTGCATAAATACAATCCACAAAAGAATCTACGTCTAGATAAGGATAACCGTAAACATTTTTCAAAAAATTTAACAACAAAAGAACAGCATATTAAATTACAATTTAATTACAGAAATCGAAAAAAAAAAGGGGGGGGGGGTAATCAAGCATAATCCCAAAGAGGAAGACGTCAAAGATAACTTTGCAGAGACTTGAATTGCATGGAGTCGAGAATGAGTCGCCAAGCGGAACTCAAATTCATAACAGGGTCAAAATTACAAACGGACTCACGGTAAATATAAATAAAAAGGGATTCACAAAGGAGAATATCACGAGGTTATTACAACGCATCAAAAGGAAAGTCTTTTCAAAAAGAGGCTGAAAATTGGTATTACGTACTATTGATTACAGATTGACTGGCTATTATGCTTATGATATGCATACAAGGGAACTCAGACAGAAATATAGTTTAATGTCTCTTAAAAAAAGAAGCTGGTCCTGCCTCTTGTTTTATTATAAGGTTTTAAATAATACTATTGATTGTTCTACTTTACTTTCTTGCCTGGAATTCCACATACCTGTCAATAATACCAGGAACAAAACTCTTTTTCACAATACTACTGTTAAACGCAACTACATTAAATGCTATTCTATCTATAAATTTGTTGATCTATATAATACCTATTGTGCTGATATTGATATATTTAACTTGACTCCTGCCTGTTTTAAAAAAGCCTGTTTCAATGCGCTTGACATGTTTACTACTTAGTATTCTTGTATCCTATGTTCTGTACTTTTTAATTTCTTGTGTGGCTACTGGAACTGGATTTCATCTGTAGTTGCCACGTAAATTGAATAAATAAATAAATAAATAAATAAAATTATCTTTAACAACAAATTGAGCAAGAGCCGTAGAAAGTTTACTACGTCTTAAAAGTAAGTAAAAACTTTTGTACGTCTTAAGGAAGTGAAATAAAGACCTTCTGTTATGGATGTGTGTTTAATTTTGCTATTTAACATCAGACGTAATGCCAAATTATTTATTTATTTATTTAATTACTGTTACTTCCTTGGAGCAAACCATCTAAGAGATTTATTCTCCGGACGGTATGGTTGAAATCGCTGGGTGCCTGATAACATTCCTTACGCTGGGTTGATTTAAAATTGCGAAAATTACTATTGCAACGCTAACTAAAATATAAGTTATTTTAAATCGGTCTAATTTTTTGCCAATGTCGACTTCTTCGATCCTCACCACAGATTTGGTACCTTCGACCACCTTGTCATAAACCGATATGACAGAAGTACTGAAGTATCACGGATCTTCGCTAATTGCATTACTTTCATTACTGTCTTGAATATTTCTGAATTGAGTATTAGATAGAGTTATTTCGTTTTACAGAGTTAGAAATACCAAAGTGATTAAAAAATACCCCTTTGTTGCAATTCTCGGCGGTACATGGTAATGCATAGGGAAAGTATTGGAATCACGTCGAAAATCGCAAGTTGAGTTTTCGGCGGATCTGCACGTTTTGGAAAATCTAGAACACGAAAAAACTATTTTTAGCTTGATGTCTATGTGTATGTTGTTGTTGTTGAGACCCAGACCGTCCGACCTACCAGAAAGGTGTAAGGTAACAGTTTGGACGGCCGGGAAGTGCCACCCAATTTAGACCGGAACCCAGTGGGGGAGGCATCCACAGGGACCGTACCCTCCTTCCCCTACCACCAACCTTTCGGAAGGACTTACGGACCCACATGTTTAACGTGATCGTACTCCGCATGAACACGGCGGCAGTTCTGGTAGCGGCGAGAATCGCGCGCTAACCACTGGGCTGTCGCGCCCGAAAAGAGCCAACAACACGCGGTGTTCCCAGGTGGTCATCCACCCAAGTACTAACCGCGCCCGATGCTGCCTGACTTCGGTGATCTAACGAGAACCATTGTTTTCAGCACGGTACGGTCGTTGGCCTGTCTATGTGTATGTGCAACTTAAAAACTAATAAATCAAATTTCATAAATTTGTTATAGGTAAATTACTTGTGGATGACCCTGGTGCTGATTAGACTTGGTACGATTCGGGATAAAAAAAAAAAAAACCTGCTTTTTTTGCAAAATAGCCCGCAATAATCGCATGTATCCACTCTAGCTAAAAAACTAATTGACCAAATTTCACAAAATTTGGTGGATAAGTCACTTGTGTGTTACCCTGGTTCTGATTAGATTTTGGTACGATTCGGGAAAAAAATCCTAGCTTTTTTAACGAACTGGTCTATTTATGCTCAAATATATGAATCATTGCTTATTTTATACGTAATTTTTGACGATGAAAAGAATAAGACCAATTCTATCACTCCAGCACTAATCGTTCTCGAGATATTTTACTTTTTCGCATTAATGCTACGCCGTCTTTGCAAATACGTCCTCCAGTTACCAAATGAAAACGAAAATTGAATTAAAAGGGCAAATTCAGGGTAATTTCAAATAATGATGCGTGTTATTTTGTGCAATTAAACTCAATTTAATGTATTATTAAAGAAATAAAGGGGGTATGAATATGAGTCTGCACGGAAAGTCATGTGCTGTCCACATCAGATTTTTTTCTTTCCTAAGAATTTTGACCCCAATGCTGTGAATATAAAATTGTAACGAATACACAACTACTGTTACGTTTTTAATTACTAAAGTTTAGTTTATGTTATTTGACTTGTTAAAATGCAAAAATGAAATAAACATTTATATCCCCCCTCTCCACCCCTCTTTCATGTTCGCTTTTCATTTTCATTCTTATCGTCTGAGGGGAGGTCGTGGGAATAAGAGCTGTAAACAGTCACGATTTGCGGAATATGAAAATGGGGCAGCTGAAAAAACAGTTTGTGAAATTGTTTTTTCAATTTTGCTCCAGAAAAACATCTTGTAAAGCTTAGTGTGCAATTATATTATCGAAGAAAGACGTTGAAATGACTTTGTAAGCGGTGAAATTAGTTTTTACTCGTTCGTTGTTAACTGAAATGGATTAAAAAAAATTCTGATGTGGGCAGCACATGATATTGCCTACATAGTGCAATGATTTTACTTCTTTCACAGCAAAATTAGGATGTATATACAAAAACCGCAGAACAATGTTTTTGGTATTGTATTAACACCACGTAAATTGAAATTGGATTTGTTTGGTAACTTATAAGTCCAGGCCGAATGATTTAATCATACTCACAAAATCCGTATCCAAAAGCAATAGACATTTAATTAATATCCCTTGAAATAAATACTGGTGGCGAATTCTTTAGCATTGAAATACAAAAATACTGCAAAAAAGTACACTCTTTCATGAGTAGAACGTACTAGATCCACTACTAGACATTGTTAATAGATTTTTCGCATAATGTTCCATATGGTAAGTGAACAGACGTATTTGATAATACTACTTCCTTTTAATTTTATGTAATTTTTTCAAATATTCATTCGAAAATTTTGCAATATCTCGAGAACGGTTCATATGCCTGTGTCCTAAAGTTTGTATTAGTCGTTTTTTAATGAAAATTTACATCTGAAATAATTTTTTATTTATCATTGTTGAAGGACTTGATTTTATATATATTTTTTCAAAAAATCATTCGAAAATTCGGGGGATGGGAGTGCGTTTTCTGAACATTCGATTACATAAAAATCAGTGTGGTCCCCCCCCCAGTATTCACTGATTGTAATAATCGTACCGAATTATTTTTGAAACGCTTCGTTCGTTCTTAAGATTTATACAGACTCACGGACATACTCACACACTAACATACACCACTTCAAAAACGCTCGATTTAAGTTCAGGTATGCTTAAAACGTGCTCCTCCATCTAAAACTCGCCATCGAATTTTCGACGCCGTCACGCACTACTTTCCCTATAATATATATGTAGGTAAAGTAAGTAATACCCATTTATTTCCTTTTCTAATAGTTTTGAAATATTTTCCTTTCCTAATACCTCATCGACGTAAATATAAAACCATTGGCTCTGACGTGAAAAAATGTTGGGGGGGGGGGGGGGGGTATTTTAAATTGAATAACCCATGCATTTTTCAAAGGATTTAGGTCTAATTTAAATTTTATTACGTCAGATTATCTAGCACAATAAGACGTTTGAAATGCTAAAATGAAGTAAACTTTAGTTAAGTACGTAAAAAATATTTTTCTTTTCTTTAGATAATTATCTATTTCATTTATTTTACTTTTGTAGGCGTAACATTATTATAATACAATATACAGATACTGTGTGAATTTCCAACTCGCTTATCTTTGTAAAAATAGCACAAAATGTAAAATTCAGTTTTAGGTATTTTCACCAGTGTTAAAAGTGTCAATAAATGTATGTTTCTTTAAATCATTTCTGAGTTAAAAGCTTGTATTCAGAATACTATAAACAGTCGGGGGGGGGGGATTTCTCTATACACGACTTTATATATAGTACAAAATCTGATGTGGGCAGCAGCTCATGACTTTCCTTATATAATGCAATGTATTTACTACTTTTACAGTAAAAACAAAATAGGTTATTCTTATAGTAGATACTTATATTTTTCCAAGATAATGAATTTTCGTCAAATAGTCGTTATTTTCATTGATTTAGCGTCATTTTTATCCATTTGGCGAGATTTTCTTTGATTTGGTAATATTTAAAAATGTTGCCAAGTCGGCGACATTCCGCTAAATTCGTCGCCAAAATCTCACCAAGCGTTATGGACGGAGAAATAAGTTATTCTTACAGCAGATAAATGACTATTGGCGCTCAAATACACGAGTATTACTCAAAGAATATTTTTTCATGAATGGAACGATCTAGATCCACGAGAATGATGTCACCCAATTTATCGCATGATATTACATATGAAAAGTATGAACATGTTTCTCAATAGGAAATATTTTTTTTTTTTATTTTATATAATTTTTTAATAATTTTTTTTTAAAATATGTGCAATATCTCGAGAACGGTTCATGCTAGCGTTCTAAAATGTATGTTAATCGTTTTCTAAGGACAAATTATATTAGAAATGTCTATTTGCATAACTATCAGATGTTTTGATTTTTTGATGATTTTTTCAAAATTTCACTCGAAAATTTAGGGGTGGGGGGAGAGGGGTTCTGAGCATTCGATTGCGTATAAAAATAGGCTTCCAGTATTCACGATTGTACTTTTCCAGATTGTACTTTTTGTACCGAATTTTGTTCGTCAGTTATCGTCTCCACAGGCTTACTGAGACACACACACACACATACTTTCACACACACACACATCATCTCAATTTTCGATTCCTGATCAGGGATGCTTGAAACGTGCTCTCCCATCGAAAACTCGAATTCGAATTCTCGACCCCGTCACAATACTTTCCTTATACATTATTGTATATGAGGAAAGTAACAGTAAAAAATGAAAGAATTAATAACAAAAAAACAAAATTTATGAAGGTATGCGTACATTTTCCGCACTAAATAGGCACAAAAACATTAGGAGTTCGAGGGACCCACGACAAAATTATTGGGGGTTCAAAAAGTGTCTCGAACCCGCGGCGTTGTATAAAACTGTTATGACGACACAGCTGACGGTTATATATATTTTTTATTAATCACGTTTAATTTATGTGGAGTTTTCTGACATGCAAAAAAGAAATAAACATTTGTATTTATTCTCTGTTCGTGTATGTTTTTTCATTTTCATTCTTATCTTCGACGGGGTGGGGGGGGGGGGGGGTGTCCTCCTGAGAATGAAAGCCTTGAACAGTCACGCTTTGCGGAATATGAATTAAAAATACGGTCGTTGAAAAAACTTTTTGTGAAACTGTTTTCAATTTTGCTCCAGAATAACATTTTGTAGAGCTTAATTGTGCCATTATTTCATTGAAGAAAGGAGCAAAAATGACTTGTAAGAGATGAAATTAGCTTTCACTCTCTAATTACTTTCTCTACGTAGTATAATGTATAGAAAAAATAGTGAGACGGGGGCGAAAATTCGAATTCAACTTTTCGACGGAAGAATACTTTTCAAACATCCTTCAACTCGAATTAGACGTTTTTTAAGGGATGTCTGTGTGTGTGTGTGTGTGTCCTTGAATACGATATCTCACGAATGAACGAACGACATGCGTCGAACGAAATTTAGTAGGTTATTTCAGCCCCCCGTGAATACTGTAAGGAACTGTATTGATTTTAAATACAATCGAATGTTCCAAAGACCTCCCCCCCCCCCCCCACACACACAATTTTCGAATATAATTTTGAAACAAATTATTAAAAAAAAAAAAAAAAGAATCAGTATCTTTAGTAATGTTACATAAAATATAGTTTCTTGTGTAATGTTGCATTAGAAAACGAATAACACAAACTTCATACTTTGAAACGTTAAAAATGTCCGTGCTCAAGATATTGCACGATTTTAGAATAAATTTATCAAAAAAATTGCGTGAAATTAAGCATGTGTTAACTATCGTGAAATATGTTTTCTTTCCATATGCAAAGCGACCAATTTGTTAAGATTATTCTGGTAGATATTATTCGTTCCATTCACGACATAAGTTGTAAAAGTTTTGTATTTTGACTTCCAGTAATTCGGCAATAGTCATTTATACATAAGAAAAGATTTCCTCTCCGTTTGTCTCTAACGCTTGACGATAAAGTTGACAAACAGGGCTACTAATTTGGCGAAATATTGCCTACTTAGCGATTTTTTTTTATAATGATGCCAAGTCGAGGAAATCATCGCCAAAACATTGCAAACGTGACTCTACTTTGGCGAAATATTGCCTACTTGGCGACTTTTTTTTTGTAATGATGCCAAATCGAGGAAAATATCGCCAAAACATTACGAAAGTGACGCCAAATTAACGAAAATGCATCAAACCTTCGACTCTGACTCCAGCTCAGAATTTTTTCTAATATTCGACTCGATACTGGCATAAATACCAATTCATTTTTAATTTTTAACACTTTCTAACGTAGTTGAAAAGTGTTTATGACTTTGTTCATTCTGTCTGTCTGTCTGTCTGGTCTGTCCCTTCGCACGATAACTGCCATAAAAATGACTTTGTCAAAATGAAATTTTAGTGTGTTGTTGAGACGGTCTTTGGGGTATCTGGGAATGTAAATGAATAATATCACCCAATTAGTTTTGGATTGAACCCGGGTTGAAAAAAGGAAATACATTGAACCCGGGTTGAAAAGGGAAATACATTGAACCCTATCGGACATAATTTTTCAAACATTTTTTAAGCGAAGTTAAAATTCACAAATTGTTTCGAACATTTTAGACAAAATTCCAATTATTCCATAAAATATATAAAAAATTTTTTAGCAAAATATGTTCAGTAGTTTTTTAAATAAAAATTAAAATGATAATTACACCTATATTATATGAAGAGAGCATGTGACCTACTTCAAAATAATATATGGCATCCATCTTTTTTTTCCCAGTGTACAAATCGTGATTTTTAAAGTTCTTTTAAATTTATATTTAGTGTTGCATTCTTCCTAAAACCGCTTTATTTTTGCAATGTATTTACTACTTTTACTGTAAAAACAAAATAGGTTATTCTTATAGTAGATACTTATATTTTCCCCAAGATATTGAATTTTCGCTAAATAGCCGTTATTTTCATTGATTTAGCGTCCTTTTTTCCATTTGGGAAGATTTTCTTTAATTTGGTAACATTTAAAAAAGTTGCCAAGTTGGCGACATTCCGCCAAATTCGTCGCCAAAATCTCGCCAAGCGTTATGGACTGAGAAATAATGTATTCTTATAGCAGATAAATAAATGACTATTGGCGTTCAAATACAAAAGTATTACTCAAAGTATCTTTTTTCATGAATGGAACGAGTTAGATCCACGAGAAGGGTGTCACCTAATTTATCGCATGGTATTACATATGAAAAGTGAACATGTTTCTCTATAGGAAATATTTTTTTTTTATTTATATAATTTTTTGATAATTTTTTTTTTTTAATTGTGCAGTATCTCGAGAACGGTTCATGCTAGCGTTCTAAAATTTATGTTAACCGTTCCCTAATGAAAAATTACATAAGAAATGTCTATTTGCGTAACTTTATTAGTGGTTTTGATTTTTTGATGATTTTTACAAAATTTCACTCGAAAATTTAGGGGTGTTCTGAACATTTGATTGCGTATAAAAACAATAGGCTTCCAGCACTCACGGATTGTATTTTTGTACAAAATTTCGTTCGAATCGGTCCATTCGTTCGTCAGTTATCGTTTCCACAGACTCACTGATATACACACATTCTTTCACACACACACATACATCACCTCAAAAATGTTCGATTCGTGATCAGGGATGCTTGAAACGTGCTCTCCCGTCGAAAACTCGAATTTGAATTTTCGACTCCGTCACAATACTTTCCTTATACATTATTGTATATAGGGAAAGTAAAAATCTATTAAGAATTTATATATTCCAAAATAAAATTACTTTTAAATACTTTTATTTAAAAATCTGAGTCGGTATATTTTTTCTGACTCCGAGTCCATAGCCCTGGCTGCCCACATGAGATTTTTTTTTTACGCGAGTTTAATTTAAGTTATTTTAATGTTTTGTTTGCGTGACAAAGAAATGCAACATTATTTTTTATTTTCATGTTCTCTCTTCATGAGATGCAGGAGGTGGTTGGTCTTGAGGAGGAGGAGTACGTTTTAAAATCAGTCAGGCTTTGCGGGATTTGAACTAAGGAGTAAAGTGGTGGATAAAAATAGTTTTTTCCGAAATTGTTTTTAATTTTGCTGATGAGTGTTTTAGTTTTTGCAGCAGTTATCAGAATGAGAATCTGGGATGTATTTAAAAGACAATCTGATGTGGGCAACGCATGACTTTCCTTATGTAATGCAATGAATATACTACTTTTACAGTAAAAAAATAGGTTTTCTTATAGTAGATACTTATATTCTTTCCAAGATATTGAATTTTCGTTAATTAATCGTCATTTTCATTGATTTAGCGTCATTCTTATTCATTTGGCTATATTTCCGTGAATTTGGCAACATATAAAAAAGTCCCCAAATTCGTCGCCAAAATCTCGCCAAGCGTTATGGAAGAAGAAATAAGTTATTCTTACAGCAGATAAATGACTATTGGCGTTCAAATACAAAAGTATTACTCAAAAAAAATTTTTTTTTCATGAATGGAACGAGCTAGATTCACGAAACTGATGTCGCCAAATTTATCGCATGGTATTACATATGAAAAATGATCATGTTTCGCAATAGGAAATATTTTTTTTAAATTTTATATGACTTTTTGATAATTTTTTTGAAAAATCTGCAATATCTCGAGAACGGTTCATGTTAGCGTTCTAAAATTTATGTCAATCGTTTTCTAATGAAACATTACATAAGGAATGTCTATTTGCGTAACTTTATTAGCGGTTTTGATTTTTTGACGATTTTTTCAAAATTTCATTCGAAAATTTAGGGGGTTTCTGAACATTCGATTGCGTATACATAATGTATAAGGAAAGTATTGTGACGGGGTCGAGAATTCGAGTTTTCGACGGGAGAGCACGTTTCAAGCATCCCTGATCACGAATCAAACATTTTTGAAGTTATGTCTCTGTGTGTGTGTGTGTGTGTGTGTGTTTGCGCGCGCGCGCCTGTGTGTCAGTCAATGAGACGATAACTGACAAACGAATGGGCCAATTCGAACGAAATTTAGTACAAAAATCACAATCCAGAAACACTGGAAGCCTATTGTTTTTATACGCAATCGAATGTTCAGAACCCCCCCAAAATTTTCGAGTGAAATTTTGAAAAAAATTGTCAAAAAATCGAAACCGCTAATAAAATTACGCAAATAGACATTCCTTCTGTAATTTTTCATTAGAAAACGATTGACATAAATTTTAGAACGCTAACATGACCCGTTCTCGAGATATTGCACTTTTTCAGAAAAACTTATCAAAAAGTCATATAAAATAAAAAAAAAATATTGCCTATTGAGAAACATGTTCACTTTTCATATATAATACCATGCAATAAATTTGGTAACATCATTCTCGTGTATCTTGCTCGCTCCATTCATGAAAGCAGATACTTTGAGTAATACTTTTGTATTTGAACGCCAATAGTCATGTATCTGCTGTAAGAATAACTTATTTCTTCGTCCATAACGCTTGGCGAGATTTTGGCGACGAATTTGGTGGAATGTCGCGTACTTGGCGACTTTTTTGAATGTTGCTAAATTAATGAAAAATTCGCCAAATGTATAAAAATGAAGCTAAATCAATGACGACTCATTGATGATGACGACATGGAAAATGACGACTCTTTGATGAAAATTCAATATCTTGGAAAGAATATAAATAATATAAAAATAATCTTTTTATTTTACTGTAAAAGTAGTAAATTCATTGCATTATATAAGGAAAGTCATGTGGCCTACATCAGATTTTTTATTTTAGATTTTTACGGTTTGACGATTTTTTGTATGTAATTTTGTATATTTTAGACAAATTGTATATTGTATATATAATTTTGTATATATTAGACACTATTTTGTATATTTGACAATATTTTAAACGAACTTCTATTTTAGAGTTACCGTGTCAATTTAAATAAATGCACTTTTCAATTACTGTGCAGTTTTTTCTGCTTTTTCTTTTGTCTTAATTCGACAGCTAGATTTTTGAATTAAACATTCCAGATCTGTGCTTCAAAGAAAATTGAAGAGCAAAATTGAAAATAAAAATGCCTTTGTTTAATTTTTAAGTAGTTTTTGTGTCATTATGGTGAATAAAAACCATTATGACTATGCACATCCCGGTTATTTTTACGCAAGTTTAATTTCAGTGGAGTTTTTTTTTTTTTAAATTTCCTATAGAAATAAAATAATTTCTTCGTTTTTATTGAAATCGAAGAGGCGGTCTGAACAGGGGTGGGGGCAGGTGGGGCTTTAAGAACAGTCACGCTTCGCAGGATTTGAATTAAAAAAAAAGTAAGGTTGGGGGTAAAAAATGGATGGCCTCAAGAATTGTATTTGATTTTCTGAAGAATACCACTTTTTTGCCGCAGTTATCAGATTGAGCAAAGAACCTGAGATGTCTTTGAAAGCGAGGAAGTTGGATTTCGCTCATTTATTACTTTCCCTACGATAGGGAAGTATAGGGAAATTGTAGGTATCGTGTAGAAAATCGAACTCGAGATTTCATAGGATTCGCATGTTTCGAGCTCTTTAGAGCACGAATCACATTTTTAGCATGATGTGTGTGTGTCTCTGTATGTACCCCCGTTTATATATATATATATGTATATATATATATATATATGTATATATATATATATATATATATATATATATATGTATATATGTGTTTATATATATATATATATATGTATATATATATATATATATATATATATATATATATATATATATATATATATATATATATATATATATAATAGTTTGAAAGTCCAGTGATAGAAAAGTGAGAAACTGCAACTCGAAAAACTGAAAAACTTAACTTTATAACAAACCTACAAAATAAAAGTATAAAACAGCAAATCTTCAATCATATGGAAAAAAATACATATTTCGAGTCATCAAGTTAATGATAATCAATAAATATCAATGGTATGGAATCGATAATAGATAAATATGTAAAATCCAAGCATTAATGCTATACACGTTGACAAGGGTTAGGCATATATATATATATCATATGCCAAAATTTAAATGTCAAAGATGTCACAAAATTTAGTAGGTGAGCTGCTCACTAACTCGTTAATATTGATGCTAATTAGATTATAACGCGCACGTAAAAACAGAACAAGTCAGTCTTTCTGTGATGACCCTCAAAAATCGTCAAAATCAGAAATTAAAGACTAAATATAATAAGCTAAAATGGATTAGTAATTAAATGTTTGTTTTATGCGTAATTTTTAACAACTAAACAAATAAGTCCAGCCTCATTAATAGAGAGATGGATCATTCTCGAGACATGACCTTTTATGGAATTTTGAGAAACTGAAGATGATTTTCGCTGTAGTTCTTATGTTAGTGCAGTTAGTTGTGGTTTCTTTGGTACTGATTGGATTTTGGTACTATTCGGGAAAAAAACAAACTTTTTTTACTAAATGCCCCCCCCCCCCCAAGAACCGTCGAATTCTGAACTAATACTACATGTGGTCTAATCTTTAATGTTTTAATTAATATTAAATGCTTGTTTAATGTTTAATATTTAACTTTGAAACGAATATGACAGGAACTGTTTTCGATATATTTAAATTATTTTTAATTTTGAGGAGTTGATGTCGTTTTTAAAGTCCGTTAAGTTGCCAAATGTATTTAAAGATTAAACTGCAAATTGGATATATTTTCAAATAAGTGTCCCTGCCATTTTGGGCAATTGAACTCCATCGATTATGAAACAGAAAATGGATTTCATTCTGTAGGGAAAGTAATGTGCTGCCTACATCAGATTAAAAAAAAGGAAGTGTACCACCCGTAATAAGATTATAGAGACACGAAGAGAAATTTTTGTTAGTCTACTATTAGCTGTTACAAACATATATCGCATACTTTCAGGTTTTTACTTTGTTATTAATGGATGTAATTATTTTTAGTGTATTTCGTTTTGCTTTATTGTTTGCTGGTCAAGAGGGGTACCGACTAACGTTATTATTGTTATATTTTTATTAAGATTTTTCCATGCTGAAAAGCAGGGCGGCACATCTGAAACATTTACATTTTAAAGAATAACACTTCATAATAAAAAATCTTTATTTGATCACATTAATTAGTTTTAATTTAAAATTTTAGTAGAAAATCCACAATTATTTGCATAGTCGTATTCGTATCGATAAGTTTAAAAATAAAAATATTTTAAAGGAGGCTGCGGTGTATGTTGTCCCCTTCCTTTTCTCTGAAAATAGTTTTAAATTTTATTTTGGCATTACTAAACGTACTGTTGGCATTAGATTTTCCGAACATACACATGGTATTGAAAATAATACTATAATAAATACTAAAATAAACTATCCACTGCTTTATCTCAAATTGTTATTAATGATAACTTTATCCGGTTTCTGCTAACTAATTGTGATAATACATGGAATATATTGCTTTTTCAATTCCTCTTTACTTATATTTATCGGAACTGCAATTTTTACCCTGCTCAAAACCTCAGTTTTTCCGTGTGTCTCATTCTCCACTCCTTGAGAGTTAAAAATTTGTCTGAATTTTTAGACATCTAATTCTGTAATTTGACTTCTAAAGCCGTTGTTTGCATATTTTAATTAAATATTTTTTTAATTAAATGTTTTCACAATTAAATGTTTTTATAATTAAATGTTTTTATTCAAATTTTTTTTCCTTGTGTAATCTGGCCACTCGTATGCAAATTTTTTCGCGGTTTTTGACCGAGTATAAGAGTCTATGTACCTGCCCCCCTCCTTGTTTTCGCAATTGTCAGTGATGGTGGATGTTTGGCGTCTGAGCGCGTCCTAGTTTTAATGTGATTAACGTCTTATTAATGTGATCAAATTAAGACTTTTATTATAAAGTGTTATTCATTAAAAGATTTTTCCATTTCATGTTTGCTCTTTGTATGCTCATGATTAATTAGATATTTAAAGATATCGTTACTGTGTATAAGCCTTGTTATTTTTCCTTAAAACTTATTATTTAAAAATCCTGAAGTACCGGTATCAATACTTGGTATTTCTGTTTTAAAAATGAAAATACCGAATACCGGTTTTTAATTTTGTCCCGGTATTGAATGACCTATCTAGCTCAACATTTTGTAAAAACTTGCCAACCCTGCGCAACTGTAATCATTACGTTACAGTAAAAATCGTCATCAAAAGTAGGTTATTTGAAATGTTCGCCTGCTTTCTATTGGTTTTTGTTGTGCATTTTTTTAAATACCTGTTTAAAAACAAATATCTGCAACTTAATATATATATATATATTTTATTTTAGGTAAGTCAAGAAATTTCCATGCTGCCACGAGCTTTGCACATACTGAACCAAAAATCTTGAAACAGTTGTAGCGTGAGTTTGAGTTTTTTTGAACAAAATTTATGTTTTAGTATTTTATTCTATGATAAGCATGTTTGTATATTTTAACTTTGATTATTAAGGTATTCGTTTTTGTCAATGAACAGCTTTGTGCTGAGAACTCGGTAATGTTGAATGACTGTAAATCGTGTGAGCTTGCACGATAACATTTTTTCAGATACAGTATGTAATATTTATATTCATTTAGAAATTTTTACATGTCCGACTGGTCCTGTTTACGTACTTATACTATTGTATAGAAAAAGTATTGTGGAAAATTGTCGAATTCGATATATTAGCAATATATATATTTGTAGAGGAAAACGAAGAAAAATGGAAGAGATTTGTAATGTGGGAATCATTATAAGTGTTTATATGCTGTGTCATCTAGCAGTGGCTCTGCTGCACTGCGTCTAAAGGTGCACTTCAGTCTCCCGAATGAAAAGCAGCTCATTTTGATGAATGACGCCGAAGCGAGAATGGAATTTGTTTTTACAAGCTTGGGGGTTTTCTTAAAAAAACATTTTTTTTTCTTTACTTAGCGAGTGTGATAGCTTGATTCAACCTAGGGTTTTAAAATGAAACTTAAATAATTCTTTTAAAATGAATTACTTAAATCCCCTGAAATCGTAATATCCGTATAATTTCAGTTCTCGTCGTTTGTTCTTTGCTTCTTCCTTTCGCTGTTTTGGTTAGTATACACTGCTTTTTAGACCTGATTGGGGTTTTAAATTTCGGCTAAAATCGTTAAAAATATTTAACTTTTCAAATTTTCTTCAGCCATAATTCCATTTTTGGATTTTATTTTATATATAATATGAAATAAATATATATGTAAAATAAATATAAGATGTTCATGTGAAAAAGAAGTTTACACTTACTATTACTAATTAAATAGTTTTCCATTCTAATATTATTTGAGATACAAATGATACTGGAATCTCCATAATATTCAGGTAAAATTGTTTCATCCATGAATAGCAGGTGCTTGTGTTGTTAGATTGTAAATACAATTATGGACAAATTTGATGCTCCAGTAAACCTAAAAGCGAAATCAATATAGAAAACAGTGAGAAAATTGCCATCAGAAATCTACCGGGTGCTTGTTATGAATAACGATTTGCTGGTTTCTTTAGCTCAAAGCATGGGTCTTTAGTCTCTAGTCTTCTCCTCAATCTTCCACTTTGACCAATTTGAACCAATTGTGAAATTTGCAAACTGAAAATAGTAACAGTGGGCATATTACACCATTTTTACTTTCATGCACAATTTAAATTCTTTTGGCTCAAAACGGGCATTCTATCCCAAATCATAGGACTGATGTCAGGTTTATGAGCTTCATTTTAGCTAAAATACCGGAAAATGCTTTAGTAAAATTAGATTTCTTTTAGAAAAATGCTAAAAAAACTAGCACAGTTTAAACATTGGATCTCATGAAGAGAGATGCCCTTGAAACAATTATAATCGCATATGTCTGTTTCTACCAAAGAAGTACAAAAAGTTTGAATTAAATCACAATGAGTATAAAAATTTATTCTTTTGTAAGGAAAGTTATCTGCTAGATACATCAGGTCCCCCCCCCCCCCCCTTAAAGTAGGGGCTCACTTATATTCCAGTATATACAGGGTGGTCCAAAAGGTCTTAGACAAACTTTAATGGTAGCTCAGGTATGGCAAGGTAAACAAGCCCGTTTTGCTTAGGTGGACAGCAACGCCAACGTGGGGTGCTACAGATGCATTCAGAGAGGAAGAAGCAAAAATAAAGGAATGCAGATAGTACAACACTGGTTTATGAGATATAATAATTACAAGTATCAATTACAATTGTTACTTTCCTTATATACAATAATGTATAAGGAAAGTATTGTGACGGGATCGAAAATTCGAATTCGAGTTTTCCACGGGAGAGCATGTTTCAAGCATCCCTGGTCACGAATCGAACATTTTTGAAGTGATGTGTGTGTGTGTGGGGGGGGGGGGGGGGGGGAGACGATAACTGACGAACGAATCGACGGATTCGAACGAAATTTGGTACAAAAATCACAATCCGTAAACACTGGACGCGTATTGTTTTTATGCGCAATCGAATGTTCAGAATCCCCCTAAATTTTCGAGTGAAATTTTGAAAAAATTTTCAAAATCAAAACCTCTAATAAAGTTATGCAAATAGACATTTCTTATGTAATTTTTCATTAGAAAACGATTGACATAAATTTTAGAACACTAACATGAACTGTTCTCGAGATATTGCACATTTTTCTAAAAAATTATCAAAAAGTAATAGAAAATAGAAAAAAGAATATTTCCTATTGAGAAACATGTTCACTTTTCATATGTAGTACCATGCGATAAATTTGGTGACATCATTCTCTTGGATCTAGCTCGTTCCATTTATGAAAAAAGATTTATCTGCTGTAAGAATAACTTATTTCTCCGTCCATAGCGCTTGGCGAGATTTTGGCGACGAATTTGGTGAATGTCGCCAACTTGGCGACTTTTTTAAATGTTGCTAAATTAACAAAAAACTCGCCAAATGGATAAAAATGACTCTAAATCAATGAAAATGACGATTCATTGAAGAAAATTCAATATCTTGTAAATAATATAAATATCTACTATAAAAATAATCTATTTTTTTTTTTTACTGTGAAAGTACTAAATTCATTGCATTATATAAGAAAAGTCATGTGCTGCCCATATCAGATTTTTTTACCATAGTGTTAAAGTAGGTGTTCAAAGTTCTTGCCATTAGCATATATGCATGTCTGGTAATGTTGACTCATGGATTGGCGATTGCATTCCAAAATGTCAGGACACTTGCGAACTCGTGCTGCTGCCTCAACGACTTTAGCTAGTATAAGGCCAGCTTCAGATGCAAAGACCTGGAGTTTGATTACTCCTCGATGGTCAGATATTACGGAGGTCTCGTAAACAATGCTTTTGAGGTAACCCTACAGGAATTACTCAATGGTGGACAAGTCGGGGGACTGTGATGGTCAATTGACGGGTCTTTTGCAGTCGATCCATCTTGCAGGAAACGTCCTATTGAAATAATCCTGCACATCCTGGTTGAAACAATTGCAACTGCGAATGGCAAGAAATTTGAATGCCTACTTTAATAATATGATAAACGATTCTAATTGATATTTATAATTGTTATGTCAAATCTCTGTTGTACTATCTGCATTATTTTCTTTTTGTTTCTTCCTGCATCTATAGTACCCCAAGGTGGCGTTTGCGGTCGCACGTTCCTATGCAAAACGGGCTTGTTTTCGTATGCCTGACCTACCTTTAAAGTGTGTTTTAAGACCTTTTGGACCACCCTGTGTATGCTACTTGCATAATAAAATATATGTTACACAAACAAATTTAAAATATATATTTCCGTGCCCATCCAATATTACTTTAAAGAAATATGGATTTACTTCGGAGAACCTTCCTCCAATCAATTACGCTTAAAATAAACGAACCATACATTCCAGATTAAAGGCGAATTGCAGTCGCATCCGCTTCTCTGGATGCGATTGAAGTTCTAAAACTTTTATCGCGCATAAAATGGTTATCCCCAGTCCACTTACTTTCCAGCCCCAAAACTGCCGTTTTGCAACTGCTACTAAATCATATCTCTCTGTGACTTGTGATCGATCGGCCATTTCCATAAATATATAAACTGAACTGCACTGAAAGATATGCAGCGCACACCAATCGATTACGGCCCCTGCCGCCCGCACGCCCCTTTAGCTCAGATTTAATCGGGGCTATATTTATGCTTATGGGGCGGTTTAATTCGCGTGTGTGGCCGGATATCGGGCCTTGCGTTAAAGATGGTAATCTGAGGATGAAATGTATTGAAATGATGATCGTTGTGAGCAGAAGAAGCGTTTAGGGACGAAAGAACGAAATCCATTTCGAACGCTTGGTTTTCACTTTCCCTACAATACATGGTAATGTATGGGAATCATGTCGAAAATCAGAATTTGAGTTTTCAACGAATCTGCACATTTCGAACATGCTAGAACGTAAATCCGCTATTTTCCAGCGTGACATGTGTGTGTGTGCAATGTATCTATCCACTCTAAGCTCATAAATTTTTCAACAAAATGTTACAAAAATTAGTAGATCAGTCTGTGGGTCACCCTGGTGCTGATTAAAATTTGGTACGATTCGGAAAATAGAACGGTATTTCCCCCCCCCCCCCCGCTAAGTGACCCATAAAAATCGTTAAAATCTAAAATAAAAAATTAAATATGCTGAATGCATTAATTAAATGCTTGTCCCATATGTGATTTTTAGCGACAAAACGAGTAAGACCAACTTCTATTAAATCAGAGCTGGTCTTATATTGTAATCACTTCTGAGTGATTACAACATCAAATTCAGAGCCCCCCCTTCCGGCTGGCGATGTTTCAAAATGCGTTAAGTTGACTAATATAAGGAAAGATGCATTAATACTGCAAATTGGATATTAATGTCAAATAAATGTCTGTGTCGTTTTGAGCAGTTAAACTCAATTTAGTAGAATATGAAATAACAAAGAACTTGAGCCTGTAGGGAAAGTCATGCGTTGCCCACATCATATTTTTGCTTTTCTTGCAACAGCGAAGGGAAAGTGTGATGATGAAGTCGAAAGTTTGACTCAGATTTTGAACGTTCTACAAGTTTTTTGCATCACTGAACTTGAATCAGCTGTTTTCACTTTCCCTAAAATCCTCCCTTTGACCAGTGGAAAAATGCGTATCAATCCGTAGAAAGTCTCCGAATAGAATGAAAATTAGCACGAGCAATGTAGATGAAGAGATAAAGAAATGATTACAATATCAAATTCAGGGAACTCTTGCCGGTTACACATTAGTTAGTAGTACAGCCCCTCTGGCCGCAGGGCCTCCCCTACAAATTGTGGACCCCCTAAAAACATTTATCACTAGTTCCCATTCTATATTTGTTTTCTCCTCTTTGTGAGTTTTTCATGTCTTCGTTACATGTTTCATTTTTACTTTCCTTATATACATAATGTATAAAGAAAGTATTGTGACGGGGTCGAAAATTCGAATCCGAGTTTTCGACGGGAGATCACGTTTCAAGCATCCCTGATAACGAATCAAACATTTTTAAGGTGATGTCCAGTGTGTGTGTGTGTTGTGTGTGTTTTGTGTGTGTTTGTGTTTTGTGTGTGTTGTGTGTGCGTGCGCGATATCTCACGTACGAATGAAGCGATTCGAATGAAATTTGGTATAAAAATCACAATCCGTGAATACTGGAAGCCTATTGTTTTTAAATGTAATCGAGTGTTCAGAACCCCCCCTAAATTTTCGAGTGAAATTTTGAAAAAAATCATCAAAAAATCAAAACCTTTAATAAAGTTACGCAAATAGACATTTCTTATGTAATTTTTCCTTAGAAAACGATTGACATAAACTTTAAAACGCTAGCATAAAATGTTCTCAAGATATTGCACATTTTTCAAGTAATTTATCAAAAAATCCCATAAATTAAAATGAAATATTAACTATTGTGAAATATGTTCACATTTTACATATAATATCAGGCGATAAATGTGGTGACATTATTCTCGTGGATAGCTAGCTCGTTCCATTCACGAGAAAAGATACTTTGAGTAATACTTTTGTATTTGAACGCCAATAGTTATTTATCTGCTATAAGAATAACTTCTGCCCATAACGCTTGGCGAGATTTTGGTGACGAATTTGGCGGAATGTCGCCAACTTGGCTACTTTTTGAAATGTTGCCAATATAACGAAAATCTCGCCAAATGGATAAAAAATGATGCTAAATCAATGAGACTGTTGACTAATTGTCGAAAATTCAATATCTTGGAAGAAATATAAGTATCTACTATAAGAAAACCTATTTTTTTACTGTAAAAGTAGTAAATTCATTGCATTATATAAGGAAAGTCATGTATTGCCCACATCAGATTTTTTAGTTGGATTCTTTGCAGTGTAAGTGTACCCCTGATCTCCGATGTGTGTGTATGTGGGGTGTACTACCGAATGAGGAGTTACCAGTGCTGAATACTGTTTTCTCAATATAGACCCTATACAGGACTAATATAAGTTTTCCACCAATGGGGTCATGAATTCCCAACCCTCTGCTTACGCTACTGCTTTACACACACAAAGACAAGAAGTTGCATGAAAGAGCAGTGACATTACCCAAGTTATTGTCATCATTATGTGTGATTGTCAGCCAGATATAAAAGGCCTTCCCCTACATATTACCACCTTCTCATCTATTGTGGGGAAAATAAAAATAGATAGGAATAAGAAATTTTATCGATTATTTTACAAACTGAGCATCAATGGTGTGTAAGTACTATATTTAATTTCCTATTTGTTATTAAATGCGTTTATAAAACTAGTTGTAATATTTTACTTGCGTTTATATTTTAGTATCCATCTGATGTTTTCATTTCACTCCAGTTTTATTTTTCTCCGTATTGGGCGATATGTTTATGCTGGTTTGCTCGTAAAGTTAGGTTTTTTTTTATATTCTTATAATTATTTAACCTAAACATCTTACATCATTTTCCAGTTTAATAGGTAGCAGGATTTTATATTTTGTGTATTATAGAACTTTACCATCTGTATAGGTACTTAAGGCCATATAACCCCCCCCCCCTCCCACACACACACACACCACGACCACCACAACGACTAACACCCTCTTTGAATTTTACCCTCTTTTCATGTCTTTCCCCCTCCACCCCCCACCCTCCCAAAGAAAAAATCGGGCCACCCGATCCTAGTCCACTCGAGTGGTGCCCGTCCCCTCCTATGGGCGGCCCTCATGTATATGGTTCCTTGACAAAAAGTAAAATAAGGACACCTTACAAAAAAAGTCTATATACCGGGTGGTCAGAATTAAAACACCCCTACTCTGAGCTCTCTATAGATCGAACTACTCAGTGTAAAGGCTCCAAAATTGTTGAACATACTATTCAAGACATGGGGAAAGGGACTACGCAAAATAAAATTAGTTCCAGAAACACCGATAGGTAGCGCTCTACAACAGAAAATATGCTGAAAAGACACAAAATACACATTTGTAAACACATTTTATTCAAACGTACCAAACATTCATATCACAAGGACCTTATCGATGCAGGGAATACTGCTCAATATGGTTCCCTTCTTCAAGATGTAAAATCTGCAGTCTGTGGACAACTTGTTCAATTGCGGATCGTAATTGGTCGATTGAGATGCTTCTCACATGCAGAGTGATAAAACTGTCTTTCAAGTCTGCCAAGGTTACCAGACGTCTTCGATAAACAAGACTTTTTAAGTATTCCCACAGCCAAAAATCACTGATCTGGAGAACGAGATGGCCAGGTTGTCGGAAACGAACGACTAATTACTCTACCATTAGTAAAATGTTGTCGAAGAAACTGCTGTACACGGAGTTTAATGTGTGGAGGCGTTCCATCTTGCATAAAGGTAATTGAATCAAGACATTGGTGCTGTTACAGTTGGGGTACAACAAAATTTTCGAGAATGTTTTTGTACTTCCTGGCCGTCACGGTGCATGTCACAGGGCCATTCGGAGTAGCCTCTTCGAAAAGAAAGGTCCAAGAATGAATGTGGCTGTGAATCCAGACCAGACTGTAACTTTCGGTGAGTGAAGTGGAGTCTCTTGGAAGGTACGAGGGTTTTCCGTGTCCCAAATGCGACAGTTATGGGTGTTGACTGTTCCACTTAGATGGACATGCGCTTCATCGCTCCATAGAAACTGCCATGGCCACGATGCATCCACTTCAACTCTAGCCAGAAATGTCAATACAAAGGTCAGTCGCTTCTCCATGTCGATGGTCAGCAAGTGGTGATTGTGACTAATTTTGTACGGGAAAAAATGCACCATGTTTCTCAGTACGTTCCGCACTGTGCTGTAGGGAACACCCAAGTGTCGTCACACTCCACGTGCACTACTACATAGAGTTTCGTCCAGAACAGAGCACCAGGCGCGAAGCGCCTTTAATCTCCAATCTCTAGGTGTGGTTCTTATCTTCATACTGTGACATTATTTCATTGGTCCATAGTTGGAGGTTCGAGGTTTTTGATTTACTGTTTTTATTATTTGTCCTAGCTCCTAGTGTGGCAGTTTGTTGCACATTAAGAGTTTAAGCAGTTTGGGGGGGTTGATGCAGATCTGAGGGTAACCTAGCATTTTAGCAGTTTAGGATTTTAAACATTTTGTAGAAAACCAAAGATCGCGAGTTTTCTTTAATATCAACTGATTAAGGTGGGACGTTCCTAGTACCGAATATCAAAGTTAAGTACCGAGCGGGGTCTCTTACGAGATTTAGCCTTGCGATGATCATAGTCATGCAGATTAAATAATAGTTCATTTGGGACAGATGGCAGATTTTTGTAGAATTTAAGCGCTAGCTTTTTGATTTGGGCTCTAACAGTTTTTATTTTGAAGTCTTTCCTAATTACCGAGTTTCTTAAGTATCTAGTTGCTTTCCTTATAATCCTTAGGGTTTTGTTTTGTCTTGTCTCTAATAAGTCTATGGTAGTTTTACAGGCATATCCCCATACGGGTGCTGCATACAGCATTCCCGGGCAGATGACCGATTTATAAATTAGGAGTTTATTTTGATAACTTAGATTTCCGTTTCCTATCATTGGGTATAAGGCTCCTATGGTTATATACGCTTTTTTGATTATGTTCGTTACGTGCAGTTTCCAAGTTAGGTGGGAGTCTATCGTTACACCTAGGTATTTAGTAGATTTTTCCGCTTTTAGGGCATGGTTGTTTATGTACAGAGGAGGCGGAGGTTTACGTTTTCTTGAGAAATAAATCCAATGACATTTATTGGGATTTAATTTTATTCGCCATTTTTCCAGCCATGTTTGGAGTATGTCTAAGTGTTGTTGTAGCTGTCTGTGCATTACTGAGACGTAAGGGTGTTTTGCAAGTATCGCGCTGTCGTCTGCATAGAGTGCCAGCTCCGTGCCTGGGGTCCTGGGAATGTCATTTAGATATATGTTAAAGAGTGTCGGGCCCAGGATGGATCCTTGCGGTACACTACTTTTAATGAGCTTGGGTGTAGATAAGTTATTTTTTACTCTGACTTGAAAGTGTCTGTTATTTAGGTATGAAATTAAAAGTTTGACAAGTGCGTCAGGGACTTTTAGAGTGATCAATTTGTAAGCTAATCCACAGTGCCCCACTTTATCAAAGGCTTTTTGGATGTCAAGAAAAATCGCAGCTGTGGGTGTCTTATTATTAAAACCAGAAGAAATGTACTCTACCACTCTCAGCAATTGATGAGTGGTGGAGTGTTTTGGCCGAAATCCAAACTGCTCCGGAATGATAATGTCATTCTCACTAAGGTGCGTGTTCAGTCTCTTAAGAATTATTTTCTCAGTAATTTTACTAAGTGTCGGCAACAAACTGATTGGTCTGTAGTTGGCTGGAATTGAGGCATCCTCACCAGGTTTATGGATCGCTATAATTATCGCTTCCTTCCATTCTTTGGGGAAATAATTTAGTTCTAGTATTTTATTTATTAAGATGGTCAAGTAAAATATTATATTTAAGGGTAGGTTTTTTACCGCGATATTCCTGATTTTGTCGTGCCCTGGGCTTTTACGGTTTTTAAGGTTTTTGATAATCTCTACTATTTCTTACGGGGTGGCTGGGTTAATCTCAGCCGTGACCGGGGAGTTCCTGAAATTGTTTAGAGTTTGCCTAACCATTCTTAGGGTGTCCTGACGCATTAGATCGTGGTTTGGTTCAAATTGCTTTTCGTAATGCCTAGCAAGCGCCTCTGCCTTTTCTTCGTCTGAGTACGCAATATTAGCGCCATCTATTAGTGGCGGGAGTTTAATTTGAGGTTTTCTGAGTCTTTTAGCGAATTGCCAGAGCGATACGTCTTCCTGGCTAAGGGATTCGATTAATTCTTTATACTGTTGCTGCTTTTCTGCGACAATTTTTTCACTGACTTTACACGTGAGTCTATTAAGCTCCCTTTTAAGGGTAGGGTCTCTGTTAGCCTGCCATGTCTTACGCATTCTATTTCTCTGTTTAACTAACTGTTTGACATGGTGAGAAAGTGTTGGCATTTTTGATGACTCACGATGTGTTGTGGCAGATGCAATAGCTCTCCTGATTTCTGTTGTGAGTGTGTGCGTGGCAGAGTCAATATCCGCCGTGCTCATAATGTTGGGTACTGCTAAATGCGGCTCGAAAAGTGCTCTTTTGAATACGTTCCAGTTCACCCTCTCTTGTCCCAGAGAGGCTGGAAGGGGAGTGTTCAAATCGAATGTCACCAGTACCGGTAGATGATCCGAGTCGAATTCATCCAGGGTATCAATTGTGTGAGCGTATTCTATGTTTCTCGTTAGGACAAAGTCTATGAATGAGCCATTGGCACCTGAGAAGCAGGTTGGTCTCGACGGTGCAATGATGTCAGTGTTTGTTGTGTTTAGCAATGTATGTATCTGTGTACCGCGTGTGTTGGCTCTCCTGCCGCCCCACGCTCGGTGGTGTGCATTGAAGTCGCCCGCGAGTATTGTGTTTGGATATCGCGAGAAAAGCAGTTCCAGCTGCGCAGCTACATTTATACCACTCATGTTTTTGACATATATTGAAGTTAGGATAAATGGGTTTACATTATTTATTTTAATTTTTATACTAGTATTTTCTATACCTTGAATATTTATGTTGTTTATTTCCTCGTGGGGAATATTACTTTTAATATATATTGCTGTTCCTCCATGGGGATTTCTAGCAGTTATATTTGAGCTAAGGGTATGATAGCTATTATAGTTTGCTATATTTAGTTTTTTGTTTTCTCTAACTTTAGTTTCCTGGATTAGCAGGGCATCTACATCATTTTCATTTACGTAGCTCCTAAGTTCATTTATTCTTGGAGATATGCCGTTCGCATTCCAAAATATTATTTTAAAACTTTCTTTTTGGGACCTATTCATGGCGGGTTTGTTTCTCACTGTTTTTATTAAATTCCGCGATTAATTTAAAAGCCTCAAAGACCATTTGCATTGGATCGCTCTTTTTTTGAATTAACTCAGCGAGCTGCATCAACAGATGTTTTATATCGTCTAGGTTGAACATACTGATATCCATTTATTGTTCAACAATAGCGGTGGCAACAACGTCAACGGCATCTGAACGAGTCGATTTGTGTCCTCGACCCGGCTGAACTCCAAGATGTCGAGTTTTCCCGAATCGAGCGATCATTCTCCTGACAGCTTGTGGAAGGAATGGTCCTTTGCGCATATTCTTAAGTCGACAAAACTCTTTAAGTGCAGTTGCAGCATGTCCTTTGTTTTCATAAAACAGCTTCACAAGCAAAGCGCGTTCTGGCAGTGTGACAGCCATCGCTGATAAGAATGAAAATTTCCCAGTTTTATCCCCTTTTATGCCCAGAACATAGTAGCTACAAACCAAGGGTTTATGCAAATTTTTGTGCTTACAGTGCGAAATTGCAGTTACAATGACAGTTTAAGTTTCTTCACTTTTTTATCTTCTTTTTTTTCCATTTCAGCAAAAGAAATTAAAAAGGAAAAATTCCATATGGCATGTGTTTTTTGTTTTTTTTTGTGATTATTTTGTGTCTTTTCAGGATATTTTTTGTTGTACAGCGCCACCTATTGGTGTTTCTGGAACTAATTTTTTTTTTCGCGTAATCCTTTTCCCCATGTCTTGAATAGTAGGTTCAACAATTTTAGAGCCTTTACACTGAGTAGTTCGACAGGGTTCCCACGCACCTGGAAAACATGGAAAACCTGGAATTCTCAGGGAATTTGGAAACATATAAATCTCAGGGAAAACTCAGGGAATTTTTAAAAATTATTATTATGTGAGACAAGTTTATTCAAGCTTGAACAGTTTTTTAAATAAATGTGTTTCAATTTGAATTATTAATTGATATTTCATTATCTATCCAGAATAAACAGAGACTCCCAGTACTTCCATTTTTCCATTATTATTTTTTTATTTAGGATTTAACTGAGTAACTTGCTGTAGTTATTGTTTAATCATCGAAGAATCAGTTTAAAACTTGCATGAGAAGTGGCGTTGGTCTTCATGATTCACTTGAAGAGATCATTAGAGAGGTAATGGGAAGATTTATCAAGAAGCACATACTGGATAATGCTAAAAGCAGCTTCAAATTGATGTTAGGAAAGCTAAGCTGACAACATAACTACATTAACCAAAATTGATATCGGAGTCAGTTCCATGGCTGTATTGAAAACATGTGGTGTTTCAGAAATGGACAAACTTATTTTTTTTATAAGTTGCAGAGCTTTTTGGCAGTCAACAACAGAAAAGTTAATGGAACGTAGTCCACTAAAGTTTGCTATCGTCCGGGCATCCAGCCGTTTAATTCCAAAGCAAATTGTTCAGTATCCAGCACGTTGCTCTCAGCGCATGGAAAATCTTGTGCAGGAACTTCTCAAAAAGAAAAGAATAAAAGGTGTAACTGGAGATAAAGTAGTTCATCAATACAAGATTTTATTACATCAAGTAAGCAGTGAAAAGGAATTGAAAGATAAATTTTTAAACTTCTCAGTCAAAAATGATAAACTGGATTCTTTCTTTATGGGTATCCTTAAGAATGAAGATGAATTCTTTGAGCTGTGGAATGTAATTAAGATGATTTTGATTTTATCTCATGGAAATGCCTATGTGGAAAGTGGATTTTCCATAAACAAACAAGTTTTAGTTGAAAATCTTAAAGAACAATCGCTTGTGGCCATTCGTCAAGTTTATGATGCAGTGAAAGTAGCAGGAGTGTCTAATGTAGATGTCAATAAAGATATGATCCAAAGTGTGTGAGAGGAGCACGTAGTAGATATGAAGAAGCATTGGAGAAGATAAGAAAAAAGAAAATTGACTCTAAAGCTAATGAAAGAGAAGAAAAAAAGAAAGCACAAAGCAAATGAGATATGTGTTTTGCAAGCAAAGCAACAAAAGATGCGAGAAGAAGCAAAGGCCATAGCACAGCAATTGAAAAAGCTCGAATCATGACAGGAAACTATTTGATAAATTACACTGGTCTTTGTTATATATCCATTTAATGCATCAAGTTTATAATAAAATAAAAGCTAAAATCTGAACATTGTGCTTAGTAAAATAATTGTAATTGGTTCAAATAAATGTTGCTCATTCTTTAATGCAATTGTTTTCATGTATTTTATTTAATTGATTGGAAATAACATTTTAAATATTTTTATACTTATGGAACATTTTTATTTTATTTATCTTAATTTTACTACATTTTAAAATTTTGAGCCACACATATTTCATAATTCCAAATGCTGTGACATGATCAAATTACATACTCTAATAACTCTTTTCGAGTATTGCTATCTTTTACTTATTCAGGACCGAGATAAGCTTTGAGATTAAAACCTGGAAAATTTTTAAATCGTACCTGGAAAACCTGGAAAACTCAGGGAATTTAATTTCATTCATTTTGTGGGAACCCTGTTCGATGTATAGCGAGCTCAGAGTAGGAGTGTTTTAATTCTGACCACCCGGTATAATGTAGTGTTTTCCTAACTGTATTCCATAATATTTCACGGCAAAATCAAAAGTTTCAAAAATAAAATAATTATGGTTTAATATGAAAAACGATCTTTTGATCAGTTTAAATATTTTTTTAATTAAATATTCAGTAAAATGTTGAATACGCCT
Organism: Amaurobius ferox; assembly: GCA_951213105.1. NCBI lineage: Eukaryota > Metazoa > Arthropoda > Arachnida > Araneae > Amaurobiidae > Amaurobius > Amaurobius ferox. The sequence continues at coordinate 121,214,004 of OX578149.1, read as the reverse complement.
TGCAGTTATAAGAATATAATGAATGGTTATGCATTTGCGATTGAAAATTCCCTTTGGGGATTTTTCCTGCACCATACTTTATGATGGCACCTTAATTGCCGATGATTGTTGCCAAGAAAATTTGGGCGTTGATCAAAACTTTACCTTTACCATAATCCGACTATTGCTATATTTTAAACTGTTATAACGAAAATAAAGCCCAAATTTGAATTCAATGTTTACTTTCCCTATACATACATGGTATATTCGCATAGAAAATGTATTGTGGTTTGGATCATAAAATTCGAACGTTTTTGAGGTATAGCGTATCTGTGTAAGAATGTGTGTATGTTCCTGAGACTATGGAAGCGATATGTCACGAACGAATAAGGAGTTTGGAATGCCATTGGTTGCAATTATTATATTTTGGTAATGCTGGAACTCCATTGATTTCAAACGAAAGTAAGCATTTGGAAGACCCCCCCCCCCCCCCCCCATCCCCAAAGAAAAATTAACTAGAGTGTGACCCAACTTAACTTTCTTATACCAGAATTCATTTTTAACATTTTACAACCTGTTGAAAAGTGTTTATGACTTTGTTCATTCTATCTGTCTGTCCGTTAGCACGATAACTGTCGTAAAAATAACTATCAAAATGAAATTTTAGTATGTTGTTCAGACGGTCTGTGGGACCTATGAGAATATAAATGAATAATATCACTCAAATAATTTTGGATTGAACCCGGGTTGAAAAAATGAAATACATTGAACCCTATATAGGACCTAATTTTTCAAATATTTTTTAAGCGAATTTAAAATTCACAAATTGCTTCGACAGTTTTAAGAAATATTCAAATTATTCCATAAAATATATAAAAAAATTTCCGCAAAATATATTCAGTAGTTTTTTATGTAAAAATTAAAATAATTACACTCTTTATATGAAGAGATCACTTAACCCACTTCAAAATAAAATATGGCATCCATCTTGTGTCAAAATCGTGATTTTTAAAGTTCTGTTTAATTCATATTGAGTGTTGTATCCGTCCTAAAACCGCTTTATTTTTGCTTAAATTCTGTACATCTGTATACTGAAACAACGCAAGTACAATATATTTGAGCTTAAATGATCATCCAAATTTGATTATTTCTACAACGAAGCCTAATTTTCACTTATGGTAAATGTAAACACCAAAAGATGTAGAATGAGTTGTATAAGAATTGCTGCATTTCTTTAAAGCAAAATTATTTAGCTCATGGAGTCTGTAATATAACTGATATGAATGAAACATTCATGGATTTTACCCAAAGAAGAATACGATTTTTTCGATGAAGTTTTAAGCATAGAGTTAAATTACTTGTACCTCCATGGTTTTAAGTTTTTAATTAAAATAAATTATTATAGTATTGTGATGAATGAAAGGATTGGAAAACAGTTTATGAATGAAATGTTGGTTTTATAGAGAGAGCCAGGCGTGTTATATTTCGATGACGTCATTTAAATAAAGTTCATTTGTTTTCGATAATGTTTTCAAATATAATAAATTATTGTAGTATTATGATAATTTTAAAAATATTACCGAGGAATGTATCGCATTTTAGAGATTTTTATATAAAATTGCATTGTGAAGTTGGAAAGTGTTTCATAATCAATGCTTTATACATGATTAATCTTTCTTGTTTTAATTTCGATGAGTTTTTTGAGATATTTTACTTTTTATGCACTTCTAAAGTGAACTTTTTTTTTTCGTATCGGCGCGTCTAGCGATTTCTCTGTCTCGTACCGTAAAAACTATAACATACAAAAATATGAAATTTGGTACATTTATTGAAAAATAATAGGGTTACACGATGAAATAAACCATGAAAAAGCTCGCGAAGCGAGCTCACTATCAAGGAATTCAGTTTTTGGATTCCTTGGACTAAGAAAAATGCCTGCTTTTCCCTCCTGCGGAAAATAGGCATTGATAAAAAAGAGATTTTTGAAAGTAGAATTTTTAGGAAAGATAGATATGAAGCGAGCTCTGCAAGCGCAGCGAGTAGAAGGCGAAACCTCCCGAAAAAGGTTGCGTGAGCAGAGCGAGCAGGGGACAGACCCCCCCCCCCTCCTAGTATCTGATAAAAATAAAATTTTAAATTCTCTGTTGGATAAATGGGCACACTCTTACAAACGCGGAAAGAAAAGCACAGTATGTGTTAATTGTACAAATAAAGTGTAATGCAAATTAGTATATAATTGAGCAAATAAAAATAATAAAAATAAAATAAAATAAAATATAATAAAAATAAATTGGCTTGTTGAGAGGTGCTGGGTAAATCACCTGAAATACTTGACAGATAGGACATCAGAGATGTTGCTATGGCCACAGAGGTTTTGTTGTGTAAAGTCCTATCTGCCCAAATATTGAAGTGAGCATGGGATGCCCGTCGCATGTGATAGGCACTTGTAAGGAACAGTCAAAAAGGTAGTGTGTGTTGTGACTTATCCCCCGTGGTGAGGAGCGGCTAGCACCACGTCCCTATACCCCTGGTCCCAAGGCGAAGGGGAGAATATGCAGCTTCACTTTTTTTTTATTGAGGCTTCCCAAGGGCAGAAGTCTGACTCCACAAGGGCAGAAGTCTGACTCCGCAGAAGCCTCGACTACACAACATCCATGCCCGCTGGCGGGATTCCAACCCACAACCCGGCAATCCAGCGATCAGACGGAAACGCATGCCTCTGACCGCTCGACCACTGGATCGGCTAAGTAAAAGGTAGTGGTGGGGATAACCCCTTTTCCCACAGACGCAATTTTCCGTTCGAGCTCTTTTAAATCTGACTAAATAGTCCGAGAATAGACCATGTCCTATTAAAAATTGTAACAGAAATCCTGTTGTTTTAATTTCTGTCGAAACTTTAGAAAAATCTTTCCCAACCTCTATAATGCCCTATTCTTCCTGCGCATTTAATGACCATTGGCCATTGAGAACGCACGTAACGCATGCGTAAAATGGCGCATGCGTAAAATGAGAACGCATGCGTAAAATGGCTAGTATTGACTATATAACTTTTCAGATGATAGCAATTTTTTCTGATCGCTCACGAATATGTAGATTTACTCGAAATGTAAGTTGATTTGACACTTAAATACTCTTTCATGACGCCACCAAGAAAAGCACCAAATTGTTATTTATGATTCCACAAAAATTGTGGCCCCGATTTTGTACATGATTATATTTATCTGCAGAAGAAGTAGGGTCATTGCATTCTGTAGGAAAATACATGTGCTGTTCATGACATATTTTTTATATATTATTATTATTTATTTATTTATTTATTTATTTATTTATTTATTTAATGCGAGATGAGGAAAGTATTTGCATTTAGAGAAAAAGTAGGGCCACTGCATTCTGTAGTGAAAGTCATGTGCTATCAACTTCATATTTTTTATGTATTATTATTATTTTTTTTAATTTCATTCGAAATGAGGAAAGTATTTGCATTTAGAGAGGAGATGGTAGTCTCAATGCATTCTGTAGTGAAAGTCAAATACTGCCCACTTCATATTTTTTACGTATTATTATTATTATTATTATTATTATTATTTATTTACTGCCAGATGAGGCAAGTATTTGCATTTTGAAAATAAATAGGGTCATTGTATTCTGTAGTGAAAGTCATGTGTTATCCACTTCATATATTTTTATGTTTTATTATTATTATTATTATTATTTATTTGTGTATATTTAATGTGAGATGAGGAAAGTATTTGCATAATTACAGTATTTTGCATGTTTTCCTTTTCCAAAATGAACGTGTAAAATTTTAATGCTACGAACGCAGCTATTTTTAATGCAACATCCTACGAATCTTTTCCAATATTTGCTTTTTGAGATAAAAAAAAAAAAGGGGGAGGGAATTTTCCTCCCTGCAATGTTGTTTTAACGCTTGTATTTTTGGTTTATATTTTTCCAAACATATTCTCTCCCGTCTTCATGGAAATTAAAGACTTCAAAGGCGTCGAAACAATTTTCTTCCTTTTTTAGCAAGAACGCCCTTTTTACAGCTCCTTCCCTTTAATTTCAAGAAACGTTTCTGCTTTTTCACAGACTATTTACTCTTTTTATTTTGAAATTATTGCCGAATTAAAAAAAAAAAAATAGTGCGGGGAAAGATGTACGAAAGTAAACATTTTTCTCAGAGGAAGCCGCAGCAATTTGCTCGGTCCTTGTTTATGCGAAATATAATTTAACTTCGGTGTTGAAGTTCTTTTCTGAAGTTGGCTTGGTAATATTTTTTTTTATGACTTTCATTCTTTGAAGTTGTTGTAGTCCTTTCTTTAAAATCGGTAAAATTTTATGCTTAAAAGTTGTTGATCTTGAGTCTCGGTATTGCTATTCATAAATGTATTTTAGGTTAAACTATTAAATTAACGATAACCAACATAGGTTTAATTGCCCTCTGATGAAGGAAGGGTATGGTGATGCCCGAAAGCGCTTTGGATTTGTAAACTTATGTAACGTCGGGGAAGGTAGCTTTATTAAATGACTTTTTAAACCTATGTTTGTTGTTTTTAATTTAGTAGTTTATTAAACTTGACGTGTATCCGTTTTAGGTTGATTATATATTATTAAACGTATCTTTGCATTTTCGAGTTGTACTTCCAGAAAACAATAATGAGTTCAAAGACCAGGGTAACTTAAGCTTTATTTCAAAACTACAATAAACGTAAAAAGGAACAAGAGTAGGTTGTATCTTTCTAGACAGTAAACTTTAGATAATCCGGCACATTCGGGCCTTCAGTCAGTGTTTCTATCAGGCATACCTCCGGGGGGGGGGGGGGGGGGGGAGCGAAACCCCATAGGTTACGTGTATTCGCTTCCCTGGAGACATTTTACGAAACCTAGTTTCTATTTATGTAACACAGTATTTAGATATATTTATAATAGGGCAAATAGAAAACTTGCCTTCCCCCTTAAAATGTCATTCCCCCCCCCATTCTACCGGCGAAAAAGTCCTGAAAGAAACACTGCCTCCAGTGGTGCAGGGTTCCCGAATTTACCGTTTTATCGTATGCTAAAAATGGTAAAAAGTGGGGAAAAGCGTCATTTGTGAAGTGCGCAGGGGATAGGGATTGCTTGTCCCCTCATCAAGTATTTCTATTAGATATCCTAACGAGGTTACCTACGGGATTTCGAAATTTCAAAATGCTCCCCCCCACTCCAAGAAATTGCTGAAATATCGTCCCTGCACTCAGCATCTTAATATAACCTTTATCGAAATCGTGCATTGAGAGGGGGGGGGGGCGTGTTTATTTTAATCAAATGCTTATTTTATATGAAATAATTGATGTCTAAACGAATAAAACCAACTCAAACGCTAAGATACACTGTTTTAGAGATATTTAAATTTTTGAAATTTTGGCGCCATTTCAAAATGCGATAATACTCTAAACGAACGGGAATTTTTTTTTAACTGTAAATCCGATGTAATTTGAAATAAATATTTTTATTAATATTCTTATTTATTTTTCTGTGATAAATTTAAATTTGTGTATTATAAATTAAGATATAACTGACATAAATATCCACATCAGTTTTTTCGCTCTGTTAAGAGTACGCATACAACAGTTTTGGAAACGCTTCTCGGTGCATGACATTCTCTGCTGAAACAGAATGTAAGAATTGCGTTTCATTTTGACGCGGTGCGATATTCTAAAACTGCCTACAGACAGACACGTTTATTTTAGAAGGGTGAGATAATATTATCACGTTCTGTCGCGCCTGTCTGGAAAAGAAAGAATAAGAAGTTGATGGTTTGGCAGCTTGTCAAACTAGGAATGCAATATTCTTTGCTAGTGATATCTGTCGGGGGTTAAAATGCAAATATATTCTTAAGCTTATATGATAATGGTAATCATCTTCGGTATGGGATCAAATGATATTACGAACGTTTATCGATTATAACGTTTGTTATCACTATAAAGAAACATTACTGTTAAAACTTCTTTGCTATCTCGAAATAGAAGGTGATTATAATTCCAATAAGGGAAATTTAAAGGTTGGACTATATCGCTATAGTTACAGCAAATTTTCTTGTTGACTATTCGGCTTATAGAACGACGAATTGCGACATATATTTATTTAAAAGAATACAAATTACAAGATAAAGTCCCAGTAACAGTTTGCAAAACAAAATGTAATACAGAATAATTACAGTTAAAATGAAATTGTTACAACAAATATTTTTTAAAAGCACTCGCAGATGAATAAAAAACATCAAGATTATCAGGAGTGGCACAGAAATATTAATGGCACAGAAATGTCCATTACTAGTACCAAAATTTCTTTCAGCAAATAAACTCGCAGACCTAGTTGAGCACTGAAGAACAGGATACTCGATCTCGGTAAAGATGGGGATACAAACAGTTTTGTTATTGAACATATATTGAAGAAAGAAATTCGAATGTAACAAATTTTGTTCTGTAAGTTTTTAACCTTTAACACATTTCGAAGAAACTCCGTAAAAGCGATTCAACGTCTTTGACCTCATCAAGGAACTCATTCAATTGCTACAAAAGTGCCTTCATTCAACGATTCATAGTCTGCATTCCTTTCGGTGTTATCCTCCTTTGACCGAAGAAGTGTTGGTGTGGTATAATTGGAAATTCAAATACTGGTTCCCAACCTGAGGTATATGTACTCCTGAGGAATAAAAAGCCAGTACGTGCTGAAATTTAATGCCTAAGTCCAGAGCAAAATTTAAAGGCCTGCCCAAAATCGGATTGAATTTAAACAGTGCGTAAAGTAATTTTCCTTTTTTGAAGTTTGTAATGCTTATACAATCTCGAAAACTAAAAGTGCTAGTTATGAATACAGCAAGCAAGTAATCTGTAGCCCTTTAAAAGCACTCAAGAATATATAATTGGATTTCGAATCGAACTCTGAAATAAAGTGGTTGTTGTTGTTGCTGTTGAGACCCAGACCGTCCGACCTACCAGAAAGGTATAAGGTAACTGAAATAAAGTGGTTGTAATTTTGATAGTTTTTAATATTTTGACCTGTAAAAGATTTTCAGTGGGAGAGAACTGTATTATCACGAGTGTTGCAGCTCTGTTTATTTTAAATATTTGAATTTTAAAATGCTTGTTTAGCTTTAAAATTTGAATTTCGATTAATTGCAGTAAAATATAAGTTTTAAATGTGTTTTTAACTTTTAAATTTTTTTGCTAATAATAACGAATACATAAAAAGTTGATCATAAATACCGTTTAAAGTAGCTAAAAATTATAAGAGCCCTAACGCTTTCCTCCAGATCTGCTTCCCGCGGCCAACCACGAGCTCTCCGGCATTTGTCACACGTGTTTATGCCGCGTCTGTCGTTTTCACCATCATAAATTTCCATTTACTCACCGTATCGACGACACGACAAATCTCGGAGCGTTCTATCCTCCAATTCAGGAGGCATTCGACTCAACGTTGGGCCCTGGATTCCGTCCTCCATTGCTAATACTCCTCATCTTTCTGGATCCAAGTCAATCAAAGATACTCAATGGAGTCAATTATTCATAATCTATCAGAGTCAATGACTGTTGGATTTCAAATTGATATACTCAATCCAAACGACTTCAATTTACTGTATTGAATCAGTCAACTAATTGCCACCGATCATACTTGACTTTAACTTTAGCACTCCAACTAACTTATTGTTTCCAATTTATCAATTACCACCGATGAGCCAGCCATCTTCATTTGACTTCAACTTAAACGACCCTAATTAACTTATTGCTTCCAATATAATCAATTGCCATCGATCAGTCACTTTCAGTTGACTTCAACTTAATCGACTTCAATTAAGTTGTTGCTTTCAATACAATTAATTGCCATCTTTCGGCATCTCATTTTGATTTCATTAGCTTAATCGGAGCCAATCGAATCGAAATCCACCGACATCATTATGTGAATCCAATCCACTTAGATTAATTCTATGGTTATTTTTGTCCGATTTGAATCCAGTCAGCCTTGAATAAGCACAATTCGGGTACCCAACTGTTAATATTTTATCAGAGTTATTGAGTTTAGAAAAAATACTGGTGGTAAACTATTCTTAATTTCTGTGTTATTTTACTTAAGCATAAGTCAACAATGAGATTTCGCATATACTCTTCAGTAAGGTTTTACTCCACTTTTACATGTACTAATGAATGAGCAGTTAAATTTTCAGAAATTGCCTGTTTTCTTTTGCTCCTCTGTAATATACTAATGAATGGGCAGTTAAATTTCCAGAAATTGCCTGTTCTCTTTTGCTCCTCTGTAATATACTAATGAATGAGCAGTTAAATTTCCAGAAATTGCCTGGTTTTTTTTTTGCTCCTCTGTAATATACGGTACCAAGGTGGCATATCTCTAAGAATTTTGTTAGGTGATAAGCTTGACTGGAATCAGGCTTTTGTTTTCCCGTGAGTTATTTAAATTTTAAATAGCTTTTGTTTACTTTTCCATAATGTAATTTTTTTATATCTTTTATTTACTTTTTAATAATTTAAATGAAAAAGAACTGTATCCAAGATATGGTTTTCCTACAAGTTAACAATTTCAATTCTCTGAAAATCTGCAAGTTTATTGTTACCGATTAAAATAAGTTTAACGCAATTTCATGAAATCATTTGATTTTTTTAGTGTGATATGCTAATATATTATTTTCGATTTTTGAAGAAAAAAAAATAGGAGTTCTAAAAATGGAAGTCGTCTCTTGTTTTGAGCTTAGCGACTTGGCACACCAGCTCGCCAAAGTTCTTAAAACTGAATTGTGGTGTATGCTAGAGTAATGGATTTGATTTTATTAATCTTGCCCACAAAACTCACGTATTAAACAAACATTTAATTAATACTTTTATAATACAGATTTTATCTTTTATTATGAATAATTTGAAGAATTCTACTGGCCAATAAAATAGAAGTAAATAAATGGAAACAAAAATGCAAAAAAGAAGGGAGGGGGGTAATGCAAAAGTGACTTAGCTGCCAAATTCCACGTGATTTCCAGAGATATTCAGAGATATACCATCACCATATATTGTAAAGTACTGGCGAACTTAATTTCAACAGGAATGCAGCTTTTGGTTACAGTTAAGGCACTGTAGTTTGGTTTTGACGCCACTTCCTTTACAACTCAGCCCTTATTCTGTCATACGATATCCAAGACCGAATTTTCTTTTGACGCCTTCGAAGATGAATCTGTTGGCAAACGTTGAATGCTTGTTAGCAGCCTGTTCGAAGATGGATCGTCCGTCTGACATATGTTTCCATAGCATGTCTGAGATTTTTGACCATTTTAATGTTTATATCAATTTTCTTTATCGTAGAAGAGGTAGATTTATTTAGCTCTGTAGCAATCTATAATTGTGTCTTATGCTGTAAATTCACATTCATTGTAAATTTCTTTTAATGTCTTTCAATAGCCTTGGAAGTATTAATGCTAGATCTGTAAGGTTCGTCTCATAATTATTAACCCTTAACTAAGAGCAATATAAACATGCACTTGTCATGAAAGAAATGTTATTAAAATACTATGCAAATAAAAGTAAGTGTAATAATATTGGATGTTAAGGCTAAACTAAGGAGAAGGAAAAACTAAGGATAACTTTTTAATAAGAAAGATCAATCATGCATAAAGCATTGATTATGAAACACTTTTCAACTGAAATGCAATTTTATTTAAACAGCTCTAAAATGCGATACATTCAGCTCTGATGTATTGTAAATTATCGCAGTACTACAGTAATTTATTATATGTGAAAACTTAAAACTTCTTGGGAAAAAATAAACTTTATTCAAATAACGTCATCGAAATATAAATCGTCTGGCTCTCTGTGTAAAAGCATTAAATATTTCATTCATCGTTCTCACCACCTTAACTTTCTCGATCCATGTCAATCAAAGATACTCAGTGGAATTCTTCATTATCAACCAAAGTTACTGACGACGCTGGATTTCAAATTAGTCACATGAAATCAGTTGATTCCTATCAACCCACTTCCTTTCACAACTCAACCTAAACGTCTTCAATTTACTGTATTGAAATCAATTAACTAATTGCCATCGATTATCATGTTGATTTGAACTTAAGCGACTCCAACTAACTTATTGATTCCAATTAATCTATTGCCACCGATCAGTTATCTTCAGTCGACTTCAAATTAAGCGACTTCAATTAACTTATTGTTTCCAATATAATCAGTTGCCACCTATTAGTCGTTTTTATTTGACTTTGCTTTCAATATAATCAATTGCCACCGATCAGACATCTTCAATTAACGTATTGCTTTCAATTAAAATTCGCTCTGTGTAATAGTACATTTAGTCAATAAAACACGACGGTTTTACTTGCTATTTCACACAAAAAAAGAGTTAGTTCTATCTTTTCGAATTGTTCGAAAATCTCATCAGCACCAGAGAGTAATCCAAAATCGACTTACCTACCAAATTTTAAAGAAATTCATCAAATAGTTTTATTTCTGTGAAAAACATTGTCAGCTGCTCAAAATTTCAAAATAATATCTCGAAAATGGTCCATCCTAAAGTAATAAGGCAGGATTTTATTCTTTTTGACGATAAAAATTTCGTCTGAAACAAGCATTCAATCAATACATAATGCACATTTATTTATTTATTTAAAATTTTATCTATTTTTGCGGACTTTTTTATAAAAAAACAAGAAAGATCAATCATGCTTAAAGCATTGATTATGAAACACTTTCCAACTTCAATGCAATTTTATTTAAACAAGTCTAAAATGCAATACATTCCTCGGTAATATTTTGAAACTTATCACAATACTGCATTAATTTATTATATTTGAAAACTTAAACCTTCATCGAAAAAAATGAACTTATTCAAATGACGGCATTGAAATATAAATTGCCTGGTGTAAACATCTCTAAAATGTTATACATTCTTCGGTAATAGTTTTAGAATTATCATAATACTACGATAATTTATTATATTTGAAAACTTCATCGAAAACAACTGAAATTAATTCAAATGACGTCATAGAAAAAATAACACGCCTGGATCTTTCTATAAAAACAGGATTTCATTCATAACTTTCTCCCATTCATTTCATTCATCACAATACTATAATAATTTATTTTATTTAAACATTTTGTTTAAGACCATAGAGCTACAAAAAATTAAACTCTATGCTTGAAACTTCATCGAAAAAAATCGCCCTTCTCTTTATGAAATCAATTAATATTTCATTCATATCAGCCATGCAGACTCCATGGACTAAATTATTTTGTGTTACAAAAATACAGGAATTCTAATACAACTCATTCTATATATTTTGCTGTTTACATTTTACATAGGTGAAAAATAGGCTTAGTTGTAGAAATAATCAAATTTAGATGAGCATTTAAACTCAAATATATTGTCATTGCGTTGTTTCAGTATGTAGATGCACAGAATTTAAGCAAAAATAAAGTAGTTTTAGGACGGATACAACACTCGATATGAATTAAAAAGAACTTCAAAAAATCACGATTTTGAAACAAGATGGATGCCATATATCATTTTGAAGTGGGTCATGCGATCGTTTTATATCATGGTCACGTGATCGTTTCATATAAGAGGTGTAATTATTATTTTAATTTTTATTTAAAAAACTACTGAATATATTTCGCTGATTTTTTTATATATATTTTATGGAACAATTTGAATATTACCTAAAATTTTCGAAGCAATTTGTGAATTTTAAATCCGCTTAAAAAATGTTTGAAAAATTAGGTCCCATAGGGCTCAATGTATTTCATTTTTTCGACCCGGGTTCAATCGAAAACTAATTGGGTAATATTATTCATTTATATTCCCATAGGTTCTACAGACCGTCTGAACAACATACTAAAATTTCATTTTGATTAAGTCATTTTTACGGCAGTTATCGTGCTAACGGACAGACAGACAGAATGAACAAAGGCATAAACACTTTTCAACTTTGTTGTAAAGTGTGTAAAAAAAGGCAGTTTTTTTTTTAAATCGTTCCAAAATTTAATTGCAACAGGGTAATTCATAAGTAACTTATCTACCAAATTTTATAAAATTTCGTCGAATAGTTTTTGTGTTAGAGTGGATACATACATGCATTGTCCAGACAGTTACACACAGAGACTTCACGTTAAAAAAAAATAGGTTTTTCGTGTTCTATAGTGTTCGAAACGCGTAGATCCTTCGAAAACTTGAGTTCCGATTTTCTATACGATTCCAATACTACTTTCCCTCTACATTACCATGTATTGTAGGGAACGTAAAAATGGTGGACTGAATTTCAACAGGAAAATAGTAATTTGTTGGGAGATATAAAATAGATTCGCTGCTTCCTTAGTAGTTATAAAAGGCCGGTTCACCGGCGGATCGGGGAGGCGGCACAGTGCGGCACAGGAGGAGAGGCCCTCTTTTGGGAGGAGGGTCCCTCTTTGTGAGGATCCTCTTTGGGAGGATGCCTCTTTGGAGTGTCTTCCCTCTTTTGAGAGGAAGCTCCTCTCAGAGGGTCTTGAGACCCCCAGGAGGGAGGATGCCTCTCAGTGCCCCCCTCCCCTCTTTTGGAAGTTTGGTGAGGCGGCACAACACCGGATGCCTCTCTTGGGAGGATGCCTCTTTCCTAGTATTGCGAAAGATGTCAAGAGGGCAATTGCGAAGTCTTTCACAGTATTGTGAAAGAGGCCTGATGACTCATACGGAGTGAGTTTCACTCCGAGTCTTGAGAGGGGATAACCCTTGACCTGAGGAAGTGGTTTCAAGGGATTTCGCAATCGCTGACCGACCCTTGACCTGAGGAAGAAGTTTCAAGGGATGTCGCAATCGATGACTGAGCATCACACAATCTGGAAATGACGTGTCGCGCCTTGGAGCTCCTTAGCACACGTCCTCCCTCTCTGCTGGTCAGCGACAGAGTGAAAGATCTTATCAGCGTGACGTAGTTAAAGCGCCCTCTGGCGAATTTTGATGAAGTGCTGCCATCTATCGGCATTTTTTTTTTCCAAAAGAAATTAATGTTTCACTTGTCAGGAGCTGGATTCGATCTTGGGTCCAACTGATTAGAAGCCGCGCGTCTTACCATCGTGCCAAAGCACCCGTGCTTTATAGGCAGTTAACTTCGAAGTGTACCTTATCAGTGGAAGTTAGATTATTTTTCAAAGTTCATTCGAATAGCGATGCAAGGGTGCGTTTTAAAACAGAATGTTACGGAGTGAATATAAATATGTATATTATAACATTATGATTTTTTAAAACAAATGTATACACAAACTTTAAAAACACGAATGTAATAATTAGCTAAAATTGTATTCAGTGGATTTTTTTTTAAAAATAAATCAATACGATTTTTATAATAATAACGAAATGATTTCGAATGTTTAAAAACAAATTGATTACGGATGAACACACAAATTGTGTTCAGTGAACACACAAATTGTGTGACATGAATACGATTCGACCATTTTAAGTGTTGTGTATCTAAAAACAAATGTATACACAAACTTTAAAAACACGAATGTAATAATTAGCTAAAATTGTATTCAGTGGATTTTTTTTTAAAAATAAATCAATACGATTTTTATAATAATAACGAAATGATTTCAAATGTTTAAAAACAAATTGATTACGGATGAACACACAAATTGTGTTCAATGAATACGATTCGACCATTTTAAGTGTTGTGTATCTAAAAACAAATGTATACACAAACTTTAAAAACACGAATGTAATAATTAGCTAAAATTGTATTCAGTGGATTTTTTTTTAAAAATAAATCAATACGATTTTTATAATAATAACGAAATGATTTCGAATGTTTAAAAACAAATTGATTACGGATGAACACACAAATTGCGTTCAATGAATACGATTCGACCATTCTAAGTGTGTGTGTGTGATTTTTGAAAAATAAATCTAAAAGTATATAAAAATAATAATAATGAAAATTAGAACTCACAGAACGACCTCTTCACTACCCGCTGGGCAAACTCCAAATGAGTGAGACACTCTCATTACGCTATTAAAAATTAGATCTTATCATCACCAGTATGAGGTGTTGCCACCTATTTTTTCTAATAATATATTTTTAATAGTTGGATACTTCAACGGTCTGATTTACTACACGTAATCTAAAACACATCACTTTAATGATATTGTGCATCGAATATGATTCGGCCATTTTTAAAATGGTGGATGTAATTGAAATATCGAAGTTTAGAATTTAACAAACTAACGAATTTTCACCCCCAAAAATTTTAGCATTCAGTTTAAATAAAACCCAATGAATATGATATCACCATTTTAACATCGTAATTTTACTACCATGATAGAACTTACAAGTGAGTGTACATTATTTTTCCCTGACACAAACACTTTTAAAATCTATTGCAAGTTTGACTTAAAACCTTTTTTAAAAATAAATCTAACTATCAATACGATTTTTATAATAATAACGAAATGATTTCGAATGTTTAAAAATATAATAGATTATGGATTTCCAATGAACACACAAAAATTGTGTTCAGTGGACACACAAAAATTGTGTTCAGTGGACACAAAATTGTGTTACATGAATAGCATTCAACCCTTTGTGTGTTGTGTATCTAAAAATTAATGTATTACTACATTGTACTTAGGCATTTTCAAAAATGATGCGACAAGCTACTCGCAATCTGAAAAGAAAGTTTCCATTAGAAAATATGTGTTATTAAGAACTGTTACATATTATATAAGAGAAAAGTGTTAGAAAAAGTGGGAAAATGTTAGTAGAAGCAGAGAAAGTTTGTACACTTCCGACAGCCCCATGAGGTGGTGTACTCTGTCGTTTCGCTCTTTAAGGGCAGCGTTCCCCACCAGTCTGAAATGTTTTTTTTTTTTTATTAATTTAAATTATAATTTTATTTTACAAGATAAAATTTTATAAAGAATTTTAAAATAAGTAAAGTTAAATTCAGGTACTTGTAATTTTACAAGATAAAGTTTTATAAAGAATTTTAAAATAAATCTGAATTTTTAAATTCAGATACTTGTAATTTTACAAGATAAAATTTTATAAAGAATTTTAATCTTTATTGTTTTTTTTAAAAACATTTTAAAATAAGTAAAGTTAAATTCAGATACTTGTAATTTTACAAGACAAAGTTTTATAAAGAATTTTAAAATAAATCTGAATTTTTAAATTCAGATACTTGTAATTTTACAAGATAAAGAATTTTAAAATAAATCTGAATTTTTAAACTCAGATGCATGTAATTTTACAAGACAAAGTTTTTAAAAAAATAAATCTGAATTTTTAAATTCAGATACTTGTAATGTTACAAGATAAAGTTTTAAAAATTAAATCTGAATTTTTAAATTCAGAAATATATATTTTCTACTTTACAAGATAAAGTTTCATAAAGAATTTAAACTTAGCTGTTTTTAAACAGTGAAAAATTAATTTTAAATGTAAAGTAGTACACTTTCAAACTGGCAGGCCTATTTCCCAAACATAAAAATGTTTTAACATAAAAAAATGTTATATCAATGGAAAAAAATCTTTCCACAGTACATAGATTTTTTTTTTATCTTTCCATTTTTTTTTTTCCAATGCAGTTGGATTTTTTTTTATTTCCATATATATATTTTTTTTTTCCATATTTTTATTTTTTCATTTTTTTTTTTTTTTTTTTTTTCAATTTTTACTTTTTTTTTTTTTTTTTTTTCCATATCTCTATATCTTGCTTTGGTCTTCATCTTTCTTTCTTTGCTCTTCTCTTTTAATTTTGTGGTGGCCGTAAGCATAAGTATGCACGCCATCGTCCATTATGTAGCGTTTATCATCGTATGGAGAGAGTGACACCTTACACTGTTTTAGAGTGTATAATTTGTGACACTCACTCCCGATGCGATACTGAACGTGACGTGCAACTTTTTTATCAGTAAGACAACTTTTGTACATTTCATGTCTCAGTTGCTTACTGATAACTGATCGGGAGACCCCCTTTGCTGTCTTTTTTGTACCACTAACTGCCAGTAGTGAGTACATTTTAGACCTGAGCCCCACAAACTCAAGTCCCGGCTGCGCGTTCAGTTCATCCTTGAAACAACCAATCTTCTTTTTATTAACACCACTGAATGCCGGATGGTTCACGGGGAAATCAGAGGTGTCAAAGAGATGGCTGTTTTTCTGCATGTCCTGATAAAAATCACGACACTGCACCTCATAGGTTAAAGAATCAGTGTCAGTGAATAGTAACACAGCCTTTGCTCCATAGTTTTTTTTCATGTAGCCATAATGAAATGTGTACATATGGAGTTTGCTCAGCTCCAGAATGGTGAATCCAACGTAAATCGGTCTATTAAAGACAATGCAGTTCTTCACCCGCTCAACCCCAACCAAGTCTTCATCAAAAATTTTGAAGCGCTTGAATGTAGGCGCCGCCACGAGCTTTTCACCCCGCCGCGTGTCGGTGACCAAATCTACATTAACTCTGATACGCAGATTTTCCATTGATTTTCCGTATACGGCGTTGTTCATGAGCTTGAAGAAGTCCTTCTCAAACCCCGATTGAGACCTCTTCCTCTGCTCGGTGTTGAAATCGATGTACGATCTCAACCAGGGCCGCTGATGGAAACGAAGGACTTTGTGCACAGATGTTACGTGCAGCCCCAGTTCCAGGTACATTTTCAAGCATCTATAATGTACCACATAATTTTTCTTGTTGCAGAGATTTGGGACAAGTTTTTCTTGTTCTTGGAACTGGGGAACTCCAAGCTCCTCCATGATCTTTACCGTATACGGCGAGACATCTTCCTCTCGAATCAACATTCTTTCTGGCGCAACAGGATAATCATTATGGAGATCGTGAAGTTCTGGCGGGTACTCCAAGTCGACCTCCAAAATGTAGCCAACCGATGCATGGTCGGGGCAAGACAGGATCCAATCCTCTGTCGCAATCGTGGGTGACACCCACTCAAACTTTCCATATGGAAGGGGCTGAGACATAGCCCACCCGTACAAATTGTTAGCATCCAAATACATAATATACTGGGTGGGCTGTGCAGGGTCATACTTCGCCATGTAAGGATTATTTGCATGTGCCAAACGCTTCGTAATGACAGACACGCCACCCCTGATACCACGCTCAATGAAGAGATGCTGGTCAATCTCTGTCATTAGATCGAGGGGCTGCTTGCACATCTTGAGAGCAGCCTGCCATGCCAAGCCGGGTGCTGTCATCAGGTGGACACAATCCAACCCATAGTACTCCCTGCACAGGTGTCGAAACTGCTGAAATACGTCGGCCAACAGAAGAACATCACTTTTAACGTAGAGGTCGTGGTACTCCCCTAATGTTTTCAAGTTGAATGTTCTCCATACATTCTGAGCATGAGCATAATCGTCAGCGGTGGGGGTCTCATCCGTCAGAGTGCTATAAAAAGCCGAGAGTGGAGGTAATACCTGCTCATCGAATTTCGCCAACGAATTCATGTACTCGTAAGGGTACACTCCCTTGCGAAGCAGCAGCTCAAAATGGATGGGGATGTTTGCCTTCATGATCTTGAATTTATCAGCTGGCAAATTGGCCACTAACTTCTCCAAGGAAGCATTCATGAATTGAAGGCTATCGATGAATTGCAGCCTCACACTCTCCTTTCCCTCATACAGGGAGATGGAGATATATCTCTCCATATTTTGTGGAATGACCTCTAAGCTGTGGTCTTTCAGCTTTCCAAGCCCCGACATTAAGAGGTGCGAATCATAGTTTTTCAAATTGTGAAACACTACAGGGACACTCTTGCGTAACTTGTATCTAAGATTACAATTCGAGTGTGCTGCACCCCTATAGTTTCCAACAATGTGACAATGATCGCGAACCTTCATAATGTACCGGTCACCGTCCTTTGCAAAGGCCCTCTTACACAGATAGCAGTGGGATGCTCTGTTGAAGGCCAGTGCTTCACTCCTGGTAAGACGCATAGGTGCTATGCTATTAAAACGAACGGCCAGTTCGTCTCTTTCCAAGAGCATCCTCTGCAGAAAATGGGTTACGGCGTCAGGGCCCCGATAGCAATACACGGGCTTGTGTGATTCGCCTTGGGGTCCCACGACGACGTATGCGTAGCCGCAAGCCTCATGATGGGCTACCTTTTCTACAAAGGACCGACTATCGCTAGGCTGTGCGCTGGGCACTTCTACCAAAAGCGACTCAAAGTCGGCATATATGACGAACGGGACCGGGTGTTGATACTCCAAATTGGAGAATTTTAAACAACTTTTCTCGAGGCTTGGCATCTCAACACGTTGCGGTGCGTGCTCTTTGCAGTAGGGAGTGTGTGCCACGAGTAAATCTTCTCGGGAGAAGCGGTGGAGGCACCGATAGCATACGTGAAAGGCATGCTCGTGTTGAGTCAAATCCCCCAGAAGTCTCGACATACTGCGGATCAAGCAGTAATGTTGTTGGGTATCCTGACTTATGAGGAGAAGGTTAATGCAGTCTGCATCGTCTCTTGCAGATACGTGCAGAGGAAACACTTCTTCATCCTCATAGCCGAAAACATTAATCCGGCAGTTGTTTAGCTTCTCTAGGGTACCAACCTTACTCACGGGTACCGGGCACTCCACATTCCCCAGGTTTATCTCATGCTCCCTAGGCAAATAATGAGCTACACGTTCGGGTTTTTCAGACCAATGCAAATTGAGTCTGTGAGCGAGAAGGCACCACACAAAACACTTCTGGTCGCTGTTTTCAATATTTAAGAGTGCTTTTTTGGCCGCAAGTTTGGGGGGCAGGGGCAGATAGCTTGCGGGGCGAAGAGGCCTGTACTTGCCCACGCAAACATCCATCTTCATCACATGATCCAAAGACCACCCCGACCCCAACTGTTGGTAGTCCTCGAAAGCAGTCTGAATCTTCAGGTACCCCTCACTCACATGTTGCTCAATCGTGTGAGAAATCAGGTCAATTCCACACCTACTATGAAAGTAGGCCGTCGTGCTCTCTTCCTCCCCCTCAGAATTCAGTCGGACCATCTTTGCGTAGAGGACCAGGTACCATTTAATCTGATTGGCCGAGAGTTCTTCACTCAACAAGGCAATCAGTGGTACACGCATCTCTTCTAACGCCAGTGTTAGATCCTGTCGATTCTCCTCGGTGGGCTCCAAAGTGTGGGTCGTGAAAACGCCCAAAGCTCGCTGTGTGCGACGAAGAGCTCTCATCGCCTGGGTGTTTCGCTTCTTTGTTATTCTATCAACATCGGCCGTCTTGCGTTTCACGCCCTTGGAGGAAGGGTGAGGGTGAGCACGGCGAATATGCTGTAACAGCACGTCGCGTCGTGTGAATGCTTCATCACACAGTTCGCACTTGTGCTGTACAGTATTGTGGTGTCGCCTCGTGTGGCGAAGGAGGTCCATTCGGGACAAAAACGCTTCACCACACACACCACAATCTAAACTTGCTTCATGCATTTTAGCATGACGTACCATATCGCTTTTTCGGTTGAAAGCCATCTGGCATTCTTCACAGACAAAGGGTTTTACCCCTGTGTGGATTTTTAAATGTCTTGTCAAAGTACTCTTCTGTGTAAAAGACTTGTGGCAGGTGGGACATATCTATAAAATAGATAAAATGTCCATATTAGTTTTTTCTAGAAAAATTCCTAAAAGTACACTATAAAATCGCGAGTCAGCTGTTCCTTAAAATTATTAATTGCACTTCCTCTAAAAGAAATAACAGTTTCTGTAATAGAATACGATACAATCCTATACTCCCAGAAACAGCCGATTTTCCCCTTCCAAAAAAGATGAAATAAAATAACTTACGTGAATACCACTAGGTCCGGCCTTTCCCACCACGGTCGGTGCTGCCACAGCTTTCATAAGGGGTGTTGCATTGGCTTCCACAACTGTTGGTGCCACAGGCAATGCAGCAGCTTCCACAGTCATATCCTAAATATTAAAAACGCAAAACATGTAAAAGAGTGAAATGTGTATGAAGCTAATTTTTGTGTTGTACATTTTAAAAGTTCTTGTGTTATGAATGATAACAGAATTTATTGTGATATGAATTTTTAAAAATGTATCTTTATTTTTAATTCGAAAACATTTTGAACTCACTTTTGAAACAACCGTCATTGTGGTAAATTCGTTTGTCGATATTTTAATAGAGAGGAGCAAATTAAAAGCACGTCTTTCCTAGCGCAAGTCTCGAGTCAAAGTGAGCTCCACGTAGCATGTATAGTGGGCGGAAACCTTATCTGGTTTGTCACGTGATTCCACACGTGGAACCTTGTGATTCGCTAACAAGATGTCACGTGATTCCATACGTGGAACCTTGTGATTCGCTAACAAGATGTCACGTGATTCCATACGTGGAAGCACGTGATGCGATAAGGAATATCATGTGACATGATGCGATAAGGAATATCATGTGACATGATGCGATAAGGAATATCATGTGACACGATGCGATAAGGAATATCATGTGATTTACAGATATGATGTGTCATGTGATACGATAAGAAATATCACGTGACATGTTACGATAAGGAATATTATTTAGATAAGAGTTCATTCGTTCAACGTTTGTTCTCCTAGAAGGTTGTCCTTGCTTATTTTTAAAAATGTCTATCTTTTTTAAACGCGAGAAATTGAATGTAGAATATGTTCGCGAATTTTATTCAGTAAATGTAGCCGATTTAATTTTTCAAGAGTTGAAAAGTCTGCCCTTTCAACAATCACAAGGGGTGGTGCATGGTCATCCATACCAACCAGCTCAAAAAGCATATGCATTTGGAGACGGTGGAAACAGCTCTGAGGGATGGACACCTCTCTTATCGGAGATAAAATCACGTGTGGAAGAACATATGGGATACAGCTACAATTTTGTGTTAGTAAACCACTATGTGGATGGACATGCTAAAATAGGACAACACAAGGACAATGAATCCTCCCTATGCTCTAAAACACCTATAGCGACTCTCAGTTTCGGTGCTATGAGATCTATCATTTTCGAAAGAAAAGGACAATCTTCTCTAAGTATTCCACTCCAACACGGATCGCTTTATGCGATGCATGTGCCAACCAACAAATTCTATTCTCATGGAATTGCTGCGGAACCCGAAGTCTCAGAAGCTAGAATAAGTCTAACATTTAGAAAAATTCTACCTAAAACGCCTGTACAGAAACGCAAGTGCGAGTTTCCAATGTATGTCCCGCCTGCAGCGCTTTCGCCTATACCTGAAATCGATTGGAGCCATATGCATACTCCATCTATACCTACTACAGATTCGCAAAGTGATTTGGTGTCGTCGGCTCTGAACTATGCTACTTCTCAAAGTGGATCGGTTTCGATAGAATTATCCTCATCTGAAAAGTTCCGTTACCATTTGGGCTGTAACAATTACGTTACCGTGCAACATTTTCGAGGAAATGTGAAAGTACACTTTCGTGTCTACAGGATGAATGCCTCTGATGTTATCGTGCCTACCCCTCATGGAGTAACACTCACGCCTAATACGTGGAGTGTATTTTTAAAACGCATTTCAAATATGGACAGTGAAAATTCATCTTTCACAATTAATAACGAACTCTTAGTTTGTGTGTGTGAAAGCAATCTATATTTACAACAATTACCACCTTGCACTGGACAGTTCAAAAAGAAATTAATCTTATTAAATCAGGATAATTTTCATACTCTTCAGTACATTAGTCAAGATGTTACTAAATGTGTTTTGGATCAGTTACTGACAAATATCCTACCCAATTGTATTGTGAAGTATCAAAAACCTGTCGAAGCACTACCGACTTTGCCACCCTATGAATTAAAACGTACTTTAATGCAATGTGTACATAAAAATTTATTGGCAGAGTTGTATAAATTATATCAACGCGAAACATGCAAAAGTCACGGGTGTACCGATTTGAAACACAAGTGCTGTACGCTATCCACTCATATGCAATTTGTGGATTATGAACTAGTCGATCACGAACTTTTAATGATAAACATTCAAGAAATTGCGCGAGAGTTTTGTGAAACAAATGAAAACAATGTTTCACCTGAATTTTTTAAAAGTCTCACCGTAAAGGACTATTATACAGCGATGATTGCTCTGTTCCATATGTGAAATACAAGTTAGTAGAATATTACTTTTGTAAAAATCTATGTATTATTAAAAATGTTTTTTCTTTAAACGTTGCTTCATTCTTAGTTTTATTTTAAGTTATGTGTTAAACTCATTATTTATTTAAATTTAAAAGTGTTATTAAAACCACATACTAAAATGTTGATATAAAAAAATTATAGTTGAAAGATATAATTTTTGGAAGTCCACACAAATCTATCACTAAAAAAAAAAAAAAAAAAAAAAATGATTCCACTCCGATGGAAATAGCTTCATATTTTTCAAAGTACAATTAAACTGAATGGTTCAATATGTGAAACATTAAAAAATATGTGTGGGTCCTATTAAATGTTTTAATAAAGTCAGCGGTGGCTTCGCTCAGATGGAGCGTAAATGTTTATATTTTTCAAGGTTTAATTCAATTGTTGTGTTTAATTTCAAACAGTATTTTTACAAATGCGTAAAATTAAAACAAATACATTTTTCAATTAAAAAAATTATTAAAATAACTCACCTGATTTATATCGTCTTTGGTCGTGGGGTTGTTTGCACAAATTAAATGCATCTCCTCAACTGGGATGCCGAAGTCGAACTGAAAATCCATAAAAAAAAAAAATAATTAATATAAAATTCAAGTGCTAATCGTCATATATAATAAATCATAAAATGTCATATATAATAAATCATAAAATAATGAAAATCAAAATTTTACTTACTTCAAATGCACGGGAGGAAGACATCGTAAATAATCTCGTTATCGTATTTAATTCAAAAAGCAAAGCACTGGCTGAAAAAAGAGCAGTTGACCACAGCTCGATAAGGACCGCATTTTATACCCTTTTCCGAGGGGACCTTTGCTTTGTGCTAAACAAACAGCGTCCTCCGAAAAGTCAAAAGCACATGATTTCCGATAAGCTGGAACATTCGATGGGGTTCTAGAAATGGCTAGAATTTGAATAGTTTTATTTTCGAACATAATTCATATCTACTTCTCTGATGTGTTTTATTTACATATATTCTCAATCTTTGGGTCGTCATTGCAATTTTAACTAATTATGTGTATTATTTAATGCAGTTAATTAAATATTAGTGATTAAATATTAGTATATATGTAACAGTTCGAAATAAGATGTATTTTCTAGTGGAAACTTTCTTTTCAGATTGTGAGTAGCTTGTCGCACCATTTTTGAAAATGCCTAAGTACAATGTAGTAATACATTAATTTTTAAACCATTGCAAGGGTTCAATCTTGTTGACTTAACACAATTTTAGCTAATGCATTTAAATTTTAAATACATAACACACAAAGGGTTGAATGCTATTCATGTAACACAATTTTGTGTCCACTGAACACAATTTTTGTGTGTCCACTGAACACAATTTTTGTGTGTTCATTGGAAATCCATAATCTATTATATTTTTAAACATTCGAAATCATTTCGTTATTATTATAAAAATCGTATTGATAGTTAGATTTATTTTTAAAAAAGGTTTTAAGTCAAACTTGCAATAGATTTTAAAAGTGTTTGTGTCAGGGAAAAATAATGTACACTCACTTGTAAGTTCTATCATGGTAGTAAAATTACGATGTTAAAATGGTGATATCATATTCATTGGGTTTTATTTAAACTGAATGCTAAAATTTTTGGGGGTGAAAATTCGTTAGTTTGTTAAATTCTAAACTTCGATATTTCAATTACATCCACCATTTTAAAAATGGCCGAATCATATTCGATGCACAATATCATTAAAGTGATGTGTTTTAGATTACGTGTAGTAAATCAGACCGTTGAAGTATCCAACTATTAAAAATATATTATTAGAAAAAATAGGTGGCAACACCTCATACTGGTGATGATAAGATCTAATTTTTAATAGCGTAATGAGAGTGTCTCACTCATTTGGAGTTTGCCCAGCGGGTAGTGAAGAGGTCGTTCTGTGAGTTCTAATTTTCATTATTATTATTTTTATATACTTTTAGATTTATTTTTCAAAAATCACACACACACACTTAGAATGGTCGAATCGTATTCATTGAACACAATTTGTGTGTTCATCCGTAATCAATTTGTTTTTAAACATTCGAAATCATTTCGTTATTATTATAAAAATCGTATTGATTTATTTTTAAAAAAAAAATCCACTGAATACAATTTTAGCTAATTATTACATTCGTGTTTTTAAAGTTTGTGTATACATTTGTTTTTAGATACACAACACTTAAAATGGTCGAATCGTATTCATTGAACACAATTTGTGTGTTCATCCGTAATCAATTTGTTTTTAAACATTTGAAATCATTTCGTTATTATTATAAAAATCGTATTGATTTATTTTTAAAAAAAAATCCACTGAATACAATTTTAGCTAATTATTACATTCGTGTTTTTAAAGTTTGTGTATACATTTGTTTTTAGATACACAACACTTAAAATGGTCGAATCGTATTCATGTCACACAATTTGTGTGTTCACTGAACACAATTTGTGTGTTCATCCGTAATCAATTTGTTTTTAAACATTCGAAATCATTTCGTTATTATTATAAAAATCGTATTGATTTATTTTTAAAAAAAAAATCCACTGAATACAATTTTAGCTAATTATTACATTCGTGTTTTTAAAGTTTGTGTATACATTTGTTTTAAAAAATCATAATGTTATAATATACATATTTATATTCACTCCGTAACATTCTGTTTTAAAACGCACCCTTGCATCGCTATTCGAATGAACTTTGAAAAATAATCTAACTTCCACTGATAAGGTACACTTCGAAGTTAACTGCCTATAAAGCACGGGTGCTTTGGCACGATGGTAAGACGCGCGGCTTCTAATCAGTTGGACCCAAGATCGAATCCAGCTCCTGACAAGTGAAACATTAATTTCTTTTGGAAAAAAAAAATGCCGATAGATGGCAGCACTTCATCAAAATTCGCCAGAGGGCGCTTTAACTACGTCACGCTGATAAGATCTTTCACTCTGTCGCTGACCAGCAGAGAGGGAGGACGTGTGCTAAGGAGCTCCAAGGCGCGACACGTCATTTCCAGATTGTGTGATGCTCAGTCATCGATTGCGACATCCCTTGAAACTTCTTCCTCAGGTCAAGGGTCGGTCAGCGATTGCGAAATCCCTTGAAACCACTTCCTCAGGTCAAGGGTTATCCCCTCTCAAGACTCGGAGTGAAACTCACTCCGTATGAGTCATCAGGCCTCTTTCACAATACTGTGAAAGACTTCGCAATTGCCCTCTTGACATCTTTCGCAATACTAGGAAAGAGGCATCCGGTGTTGTGCCGCCTCAATAAACTTCCAAAAGAGGGGAGGGGGGCACTGAGAGGCATCCTCCCTCCTGGGGGTCTCAAGACCCTCTGAGAGGAGCTTCCTCTCAAAAGAGGGAAGACACTCCAAAGAGGCATCCTCCCAAAGAGGATCCTCTCAAAGAGGGACCCTCCTCCCAAAAGAGGGCCTCTCCTCCTGTGCCGCCTCCCCGATCCGCCGGTGAACCGGCCTTTTATAACTACTTTCCTTTATAGCTGCAGCCCTTATTCTGTCATACAATCTGAAACCGAATTTTCTCTTGGCTCCTTCGAAGATGAATTTGTTGGCAAACGTTGAATGCTTGTTAGCATCTTGTCCGAAGATGGATCATTCTTCTGACATATGTTTCCCTACCATAACAGATATTTTTGGCTATTTTGATGTATATTAATTTTATGTTATGCTGTAGGTTTACATTTCTTTTGTTTATTTTACGTCTTTTAACAGCCGTGAAAAGTGTTAATACGACCCCTGTAATGTGCGTCGAAAATTATAGATACTTGTACTTATCTGTCTTAGTAGGAATAAAATAAAACGTCTTTATAAAATCCGCATTTGTCACGAAAGTTTATTAAAATTATATGTGAAAAATATAAATGTAAAACTATGGATAAATGTGCAAAACCCTGAATGTTCTAAAATTATAGACACAATTCAAATGCGAATTTATTTAATCGCGGGATTGAATCAAAGAACTTACTACATGGTCAATTGGTTTAGAACGTAAAACTTTCGTTTGTGGTACTTCATCAAAATGCCGAAAGCTCAGCAGTAAACCGGAGAGGAAGTACTATTAGTTTGGAACAGGTCAGGCATGTCACACGGGTGGACAAGCAAGATGGTAATTAAGTCACAATTTGCGATCAAAACATATACAGGGTGTGTCTAGGGAAACCCGTATATGGATTTTCCGAACCCTTGAAATTTCCCCTAATATATATATATATATATATATATTAGGGGAAATTTTTTAAGAACGAAGAGAGTTCTCCTTGTTATGGTTAACTCAACTGCATAAGAACTCATGGCGATATACGACTAGCAAGATAACTTTTTTTTATGGGGGGTGGGGGGGGGGGGTGACAGCCCGGTGGTTTACGTTCTAGATTTGCACGCTGTCACAACTGCCGCCGTGTTCATGCGGAACACGATTACGTTAAACATGTGGGTCCGTAAGTCCTTCCGAGAGGTTGGTGTTAGGGGAAGGAGGGTACGGTCCCTGTGGATGCCTCCCCCACTGGGTTCCGGCCTAAATTGTGTGGCACTTCCCGGCTGTCCAAACGGTTACCTTACACCTTTCTGGTAGGTCGGACGGTCTGGGTCTCAACAACAACAACCCCTTCTTATGGAGCGGGGGCTATCTTGCTCCCTTTTAGAGATAGAGAAAAAAAATTCAATTACAAAGTTGTAGAGCATTATCAAATTAGTATAAAATGTGTTAGGTAGAAGAAAACTGAAAAGAGATCTGAAAACTAGGGAATAAACTCTAAATCCTCCCCCCCCCCTCCCTCCATAAAACAACTTTAACTTATTCAAACGATTGGGATACCTTGCATTGGGAAACGCTATGCGTATTCGTTCAGCTATATTGGTATTCCGGTCATTAGTAAACATAGTAAACATGGTTCATAAAATCGAAATAAAAATAGAACGAAGTGCCAATTATATAGCGTAAGGATACAATACTGCAGATGGAATGTTTTTTCAACCTCGGACTTATTTTACGGGCTTCCTTTACTTTCTTTTTCCTTTTGCTTATTTTTCTGGCTTCGATTACGATGATGTCGTCTGTCAAATAAAACAGTTAGCATTCAAATCAAATGTATTAAATCGTTTGTTATGTACAACTATTGCCAGACAAATTCGCAATTTAAAGAATCGCATGCGTTTAAAAGTTTTTTTGGGGGGAGGACAATGTTGTGCAGATTTTCCTGTCGCACAAACACATTTTTTTGCTAATATGGCAACTCTACAACTTTCAAATTGTCTGTTTTCTCTATCTCTAGGGAACGAGAGAATCCCCGGCATGAGAGTTTTTTTTTTTTTTTTTTTGGGGGGGGGGGGGGGGGGGGTAATAAAGTAATAATGTTTAGGACTTTTCAATTTGTACATGAAAGCAGCATATTTTGCACAATAAATTGAGTAACTTTATTGTTTTCATTTTAATGCTTATTATGCTTCTTTAAATGCAAAATCGATATAGCGATTAAACTTATGAAACTCGCCTCTCACTTAAAGCTAACCTATTTGATTAGGTTAGACATCAAATATTCTTTTGATCAATGAAATAAATACTGGGTAAATTAGTATTTTGTTCAATGGAATAAATACTGCTTAAAAATAACTATTGTTTCCATTATAATTGCCAAATTAAGTTGGCGCCAAGTGAATTAATAACTTCAGTTCTCGCAGGAGATTATTGAAAATATATCACTACCGCGCGTTTCGGCGACCGATAAGTGAATTGTTTGCCTTTGGATTAAGTAAGCAAACATGACAACCTCGCAGGAATATAAACTGTCGAAAGAGATTATGTCGAGCCATATAATTATCGGATAAATGACCAGAGTTAGCTGGGGACGTGATTTGAAGAACAACGATCTAAGGGGGATACCTGTGACTTGCCAGGAATCGCTTCCAATATTATGGCGGTAAGAAAATATTACAGGAATAAAGAAATATATACATTAATAAGGCTAAATTGTGGTTTGAAAAAATGCTGCCCAAGCATTTTGGAACTTAAGGGTGAGCGTCAGTAGATCTTCTGCGCTTTGTTAACTTTCGCAGAAAACGTTTTTCGCCGAAATTCTGCTCAAACAGTTGCGAAATATTTTCTCAAAAATAAAATGCAATGCTTAGATTATATTAAAACTGAATTTAATATCCAATAAAATATAGAATATATTACTTTCCTTATATACATAATGTATAAGGAAGTATTGTGACGGGGTCGAAAATTCGAATTCGAGTTTTCGACGGGAGAGCACGTTTCAAGCATCCCTGATCACGAATCAAACATTTTTGAAGTGATGTCTGTGTGTGTGTGTGTGTCAGTGAGTCTGTGGACACGATAACTGACGAACGAATGGACCGATTCGAACCAAATTTGGTACAAAAATCACAATCTGTAAACACTGGAAGCCTATTGTTTTTATTCGCAATCGAATGTTCAGAACCACCCTAAATTTTCGAATAAAATTTTAAAAAAATCGTCAAAAATTCAAAACCCCTAATAAAGTTACGCAAATAGACATTTCTTATGTAATTTTTCATTAGAAAACGATTGGCATAAATTTTAGAACGCTAACATGAACCGTTCTCGATATATTGCACATTTTTCAAAAAAATTATCAAAAAGTCATATAAAATAGAAAAAAAAATATTTGCTATTGAGAAATATGTTCACTTTTCGTATGTAATACCATACGATAAATTGGGTGACATCATTCTCGTGGATCTAGCTCGTTCCATTCATGGAAAAAGATACTTTGAGTAATACTTTTGTATTTGAACGCTAATAGTCATTTGTCTGTTGTAAAAATAACTTATTTCTTCATCCATAACGCTTGGCGAGATTTTGGCGACGAATTTGGCGGAATGTCGCCAACTTGGCTACTTTTTGAAATGTTGCCAAATTAACGAAAATCTCGCCAAATGGATGAAAATGACGCTAAATCAATGAAAATGACGACTAATTGTCGAAAATTCAATGTCTTGGAAAGAATATTAGTATCTACTATAAGAAAAACCTATTTTTTTACTGTAAAAGTAGTAAATTCATTACATTATATAAGGAAAGTCATGTGTTGCCCACATCAGATTTTTTTTATTGTAATCCAAAATATTTTGGTGCTGCCATCTGTTGTCGTAATTTAATTCATACCGACATTTTTATTTTTAATGAACATTTTTAAATGTCTATTTCTTCTAATACGATATTAAATACAACAGATCATATATAATAATGCCACAATCACGCAAAGGTAATTGAACTTGGACTTGAAGACAAGGCTACAGTTCTCAGTGATGTACATTCAGATCCCCTTATCAAATTTATAGAATGAAATATTACCTTTCCGTGATTGTGGCATTAATATATATGATCTGGTGTTGTATTTAATACTGTATTAGAAGGAATAGACATTGAAAAATGTCCATTAAAAAATAAAAATAGTCGGTATGAATTAAATTACGACAACTGATGGCAGCACCAAAAACATTTTGGATTAAAATAAAAAATATATTCTATATGTTATTGAGTATGAAATTTAGTTTTAATATAATCTAAGCATTGCAATTTATTTTTCAGAAAATAATTCGCAATTGTTTGAGCAGAATTTCGGCGAAAAATATGTTCTGCGAAAATTAACAAAGCGCGGATAGGGCAGAATATTTACTAAGGAATTGCTTGCTCTCAGCTCCCGATTAAGACAGCCTACTTTGGCCTTGGCACAGCATTCTTTTTGTGGGCTCTACGTCCACTTGCTGAGTTCACGTAAGAGAAATACAAAAATGTACTTTTCTCCATATTAATATTTTTACGCAGACGAAAAATAGCGTTATTTAGAGTGTTAGGTATGAAAGTACAATATGTTTCTGTAGGAAAGCAATAGCTATTATGATTGCAAGTTTAAAAAATATTACTGCGGCGTATCCTCTCAAACTGTGGGTGTGCTCTTGGAATACAAAATTGAGTCCGAGTTTCTAAAAAAACTAACGCTGTTATTTAAAACGCCAATAAATACCACTCTCTTAGAAGGTCACAAAATAGCAGATTACTGTTCTCAAAACTCTGATGTCAATTTGACGCGTATTAAGCTTACTCTGACCACATAAACGATGACTTACTTCTTCACATACTTTCCATAGAAATCTATAGAAAGACGGCGGTGTCTTCGAAACTAGTGGATAATTCCAAGAAGTTCCACCGGATTTGGAAATATTTTTGGCGATATTTCGCCAAATCTGGTATCCAGGTCACGAACTTTTGAAACGATTAGACGTAGTAGTACTTTTTGGCTATGGCACGTTGTGCTTAGCATTGTGAGTGTTGCTTTCTGCTGTTTCATCCGCCATGGATGTCGATGTTCCGGTAGCGCCGGTTCCACCTGCTGAACCTTGTAATGTTGAAATTGTAAATCAGATAACTAATATGACTGATAACACAGTCAGTGACTTAGAACGTGTTAATCGACTGAAAGACCATCTTAAAGAGCTGGATAGGCGAATCATGGTCGCCTCCGCCAAGACCGGGAAGACCCCTTCTGAAAAGGCCGACTACGCTCAGATGCTCCTACAACGAGAAGGACTGGTGTTGGACCTACTGCACAAGGCTGAACTATGCAATGTAGGTATATATAATTGTTTTCCACCTACTCCCCCCCCCCCTGTTGACCCTGTGGCTCCTAAAGCCTCAACTCCTAATGATAGTGCTACTAGTAATGTAAACCTAAATGTAAATAGTAACCAGACCGATGTAAATAATATAACTTTGAACGTGGACCCGGCTAATGTAAATGTAAACGAAATTGAAATGATTGAGCAAGTAAAAAACTTAAATATTCAAAAAGATTACCAAACTAACTCTAACAAAAAGAGAAGACAGGAGGAAGACTCCAACTCTGAGTCCGATGAAGGTTGGACAGAGGTTACCAGACGTAATGCAAATAGATCAAATCCTAACTCTAACTACAAAAATAAGATCAGCAATGCCGCCTACAGAGAGGCAATCAAAATTAAAAACCAGTACGAGGGTTTAACTAATCTTCAGCCGGAAGGTGACGACTCCGGAATGGACGCTCCCTCGGCTTCGGCACCGAAGCCCCCCCCCCCCGCAACGCCACCGCTCCTTATTAGCGCTTCGCAGCCTGACTGGCCATCGATCTTGTTTTCTTTAAAGCAAATTGCTAAAAACATCACTCCCAAACTTGAAGGGAGGTTTTTCAAGATTCACACAGCAAATGGAGACGAATTTAGAAAGTGCACCGACTTCCTTAAGAAGTCGGGCGTCCAGTTCAAGACCTTTTCACTCAAAGAGGACAGGCCAGTCAGAGTTGTCATTCGAGGACTCCCGGTGGCGACTGAGATTGCAACTATTACTGATGTTGTCAGAGCTATGGGATTTAAGGTCCTGACAAACACTAGATTAACCAGGAGAGGAAGCAGGCAGCCCCTTCCTCTTTACTACCTCCAGTTAGAGCCTGGGACTAACCCGGAAGAAATTTTTGCAGTAAACTGTTTGTTAGGCACAGAAGTGATTGTGGAGCCCTACACAGGCAGGAAAGGCTATGCCTCCCAGTGCCATTCGTGCTCGGGTTTCTTCCACTCGAGTGTCCAGTGTACACTGCCGCTGAGATGCGTGCGATGTGCAGGGCCCCATACCGCTAAGGATTGCAAAGCAGAATTTGTCCTCTGCTGTAATTGCGGAGGCCAACACTCTGCAAATTGGCGCGGTTGCCCCAGGAATCCTGGCAACTCGTCTGTGACTAACAAACGTAGGGATTCCCATTACCATAATACCCAGAATGTAGGCACCCACCCAGCATATAGACCTGCTGCTAATGGACGTCCATTCCGAAGACCCAACATGCAAAATAGCTTTAACTATGCGCAAGTGGCATCTGGACTGCCCCAGGAGCCGTTAGCCCCCCCTGAAATTGTAAATTTCAGAAATCTTATAATAAGGCCGATATGGCCAGCCATGACCTAGCAGATTCGGCAAACACCAAAAGGATTACCATGGCATCCAATGAAAATTCAGGCCCAAGCTCGGCCACTCCCACCGGACCCAGTAAGACTTCTCTCCCTCAAGGAGAGAAGCAAATTGACTATGCCTCATTTTTGTCGTCTTTACTGGCGATGAGGCATACGCATAACAAAGATATCTTAATGCAGGCCTTTAGCCTAGCGCTGCCTGATCTCCGAAAAGCTGAAACTGAAATAGATATGATTTTTCATATCTTTCAGCGCTATAACGCTCTCTTAGGGTAACCCCCCCCCCCCCCCTTGTTGTTCTGGCTTCTTCTTTTTCTCGGCCCACTTCCTGTAATTTGCAGTCTCTCAAAGTCGGCTTTTGGAATGCCAATGGAGTGCATTCCAGGCTAGACGAGGTGCGTGATTTTGTTGTAAACAATAACTTCGACGTTTTCATGATTAGCGAGACTCATCTCGCCTCTCCCTCTTCTCCTGCGATATGCAATTATACTGGATATTTTTCATATAGGCCCATCAACCCTGCTGCATATCGTAGACGTATCACCGGCGGCACTGCACTTTATATCAAAAATAATATACCCCATCACCGTCTGAGCGCCCCGGCTTTCACGAAGCTTGAAGCCACGCTCGTAAAGGTCACTATTCCAAATTTGGTCCCGATTACACTCGCTTCGGTGTACAACCCTCCATCAAATTGTAATGCATCGGCTAATATTAGGGACTTAGAAGCACTTTTGAGAATCAGCAGTAACATGATCATAGCTGGCGACCTAAACGCTCGCCATCGCAACTGGGACACAGCTTCGAACAGCAATGGCGTTGCTCTAAATCGATTGGCCCAGTGCGCCAACCTTAGGATTATAGCTCCTCCCACCTCGACCCACTTTCCTCTCGCTGGAAGGAGAAACCCTAGTATCATTGATCTGGCCATCTTTCGGAATATTCCATTTGAATATACGATCAGAACTGATACTGATTTATCATCTGATCACCTTCCAGTGACACTGACCCTTAAATTTGACAATTTATCTTTGGACTACCCAGAGGAGCTAAACACAAACTGGGATGACTTCAGATACATCCTTCAAAATTTCAAAGCACCCCCCCCCCCCCCTCAAAATTGCCAGCACCGATGACTTAGAAAAATGCGTCATCGATATGAATCATGTACTGCTAGAGGCAGTCGCTGAGGCCTCGAAACCAAAAACTCCACGACCTAATTATCACACTCTTCCAGGTGATATTAGGGACAAAATTAGACAGCGTAACAGGTTACGAAAGGATTGGCAACGCACCAGGTACCCTTATTACAGCGTATGCTTTCGTAAACTTCATCATGAGATCAAGGCTATGATTAAGACACACACCCAGCAACGCTGGAAAACACACCTTGAGGGACTTACACCCACGAATCACAGTCTCTGGCGAACTACTAAACGCATGAGAACAACTAAAACCTCAATTCCGCCCATTAATGGCCCTAACGGAATCGCCCAGACTGCGGAGGAAAAAGCAAATCTGTTCGCAGATAGCTTGGAACTCCAATTTACACCACATATCGACCACAACTTCAGCCACACATACACTACCACTGAACAGGATTTACAACAGACCAATCACAGAGCACTACACGCACAAGCACCCAACGACTTAGAGAGAATCTCTCTGGCTGAAATACTGCATATCGTTGATGGACTGATCGTCAAGAAAGCACCCGGCCTTGATAAAATAAGTAATCGCATCATCAAAAATCTCCCAGACCTGTATATATGTTGGATTACCATGCTGCTGAACTATATGTTGGAACATCGTTTCTTCCCCACAAGTTGGAAGACCGCTGTCATCATCCCTATCCCAAAAGCAAACCAAAATCTCTCGCTAGCCGAGAATTTCAGACCAATAAGCCTACTTTCTAGCCTCTCGAAAATCTATGAATTGGTGTTGCTTAAGCGTTTGGATAGTTTCTGCCGTTCG
Organism: Amaurobius ferox; assembly: GCA_951213105.1. NCBI lineage: Eukaryota > Metazoa > Arthropoda > Arachnida > Araneae > Amaurobiidae > Amaurobius > Amaurobius ferox. Next base: position 121,179,902 of record OX578149.1, on the reverse strand, counting down.
AAGAATATTTTGATACCTGACCAGCATGGATTCCGAACTGAGCATTCAACGCAATCCCAACTTTTGCGTGTTGTCGAAACTATCCATAAGAACGCTACCAACAGACAGTATACTACCATAGTATTTTTCGACGTGGCTAAGGCCTTTGATAAAACTTATCTGCCTGGGCTTATTTCCAAGCTGGTGCGACTTGGCATTTCGGCACAACTTTTGACCATCATCAACTCGTACCTCACTAATCGTTCTTTCTACGTACGAGTTGATAAAACTCTCTCTACAATCAGACCAATCAAGGCCGGAGTTCCTCAGGGAGGAAACCTCAGCCCTCTGCTTTTCAACTTATACATCAACGATATTCCAAGCACACCTAATGTTAAGCTGGCCATCTTTGCAGATGACACAGCGTTGATTGCGAGCAGCCGTGCACCACAATACTCTATTAACACACTGCAGACATATATTAAGAATAGCCTTGAGCACTGGCTCATGACCTGGAGGATCAAAATTAATGCGACCAAAAGTGCAGTTGTCATTTTTAAGCCTAATCACTACCGAGGAGCCAACAGAAATTTCATACTGAATATCTTCAACGAACCCATCCCATTCTTTCATTCTGCAAAGTACCTGGGCGTCACATTGGACGCCCACTTAACCTACAAAGAACATATCTCAAAAAAGATCGAATCGACTACCAAAACTTATAGAGCTCTCCTGCCCCTCCTCGGTAGGAAGTCACATCTCTCTCTTGAAAACAAGTTGATTGTTTACAAACAGATCATTGTACCGAGCCTTTTGTATGCCTGTCCAGTATGGGGGTCGGCAGCAAAAGGCCACATAGAGAAACTGCAAGTGTTCCAAAATAAAATCTTGCGATGCATCGTCAATGCTCCTAGATATGTCCAGAACGAAGTGATACACCATGACCTTAAAATCTCTGGCATTTCAGAGTATATTGGGCTTTCCACTCAAAATTTCTACAAGAAAAACTCCAGTAGACTCTGTATGAGTGACGTTGATCAGGTCTATGACCCGATCGCGCCTTCCTATCTCAGGAAGCGCAGGCCTCGGCACCTTCTGTTTGGCTCTAACGAGACCAAATGGAAAAAGTGTCGTTACCTAGTCCCTCAAACGGGTGTTTCCTAGTTTTTCAAATTCTCTCGCGGATCGAAGATAGATGGCGCCACTCCGATTCAAGGACTTGGCGTTTTTTCGACTCTTCCTTCACGGCCTAGTCACGGGCCAATAGTACGGCTTGCTTTTGCCACCGCGTCGCATGTTAACGACATCTTGTCCACGTTCTATAATAGATTGATTTAATATATTGATTTAATACTTCAAAGTATTTCTTAAAATTGTAAAATTGTATATCAGTTAAATTCATTTAGAAACTGTATTCATAGCACACCAAAATGTGCCAGTGCCTGCATACCAACAAGCAGACCTTAGTGTGTCCCTGAAAAGGGCCTTTTTTCTTTCACAATGAGCAAGGAAATCTTTATACTGTAAATTGTAAAATAGTAAAAGTAATTATATATTCATTTAATTATTCATCATATATTTATTTACCCAGAGAAAGTCTATTCTACTTTAAATGTGTAAATTGCAACTGCAATATCTTCTTAACTTAACCTAAAATTAAACTTAAACTCTGCCAACCTTATTGATTGGCTCCTGCCCTGCCCCGCCCCTTTCCTTTTCAGTACCTACTTGCGGTTCAGCCTCCCAAGACAAGGATTTCCATCGTCCTCCAGCAACCAGCCCAGCACAGCACCCTCTTCACCGAGACGAGTGCCAACGACGATCGCAATTGCTATAAAAACTTTACATATGGACATTGCTATATTTTCGATGTGGGGTTACGCGTCTGAGACGCAGGTACCTCGTAAGCTAAACGTCTTGGCTTGGCTTGGATCGTGCAAGAGAAGCAATGCAATTGTTTACTTTCGAATTAAACGTGTTAAAACGTTAGTCCCGAAGAAGCATGCACTACTTGTCAGTGGATTATGGGATCAATAAAGGGGTTAACGACTGCAGGCATTGCTTGGGACATGATTTGAAAAACAACGAGCTAAGAGACACCTGTGACTCCCCATTTTTGGAAATCCATGCTGTAATGTGGCACCAACGCGTAGAAAGGTGCCTAATAATAAAGCTATATAGTCACGAGTTATCAAAGAAAAGATTACCCGACCATGCTATGTTTTCTGCATGTAAGGAATAATAGAAGCTGTATAAAAAATGAGTAGTTTTATTTTCTTGTCACTTATTGGATTATGCTAGGTAATTGTTTACTCTAGGATTAAGCGTACAGACATGTTTGCCCCGCAAGAACAGGTACTGCTTGTCAAAACGCAATCGATATAGTGTGAGTTACCGACGGCAGACAATGCTTGGAACGTGATCCGAAAAGTAAAGAATTAAAGGATCAGGAATTCGTTATTTTTCGGAATCCTTGCTGTATTGCGATCCAATTCATAAATCAAATTATTATAGTCCGCGAGTTATATTACTTCAATTAAATCTGTTCGCCTGGTAAAAATTAAGGAATCAATTAAAACTCAAATTAAGCTCAAGAAGCAATTAGGTTTTAAACTATATTTATAACTAAAACTACTACTATTCTACGATACATAGAACTTTCTATTTACAAATATATCTACACCTATATCAATAGCGTAGCGTGAGATTTTTTACTGGGGATGCTGAGCGATTGGCAAAAATATTTTGGGTATTACAAGTGAAATTTATATTGGAACTCGCATTTTCAATAAGTTTTATTTATTGGAGAGTAAAATAAAATAATTTTACATAAAAATGCAAAGAGTGGATGCACGAGATTTTAAAATATATTACCTATATGTGAGATGGGTACATACAAGATATAACATTTTAAATGTTTTCTTATTTCTAAATTAGATGAACTTTTACAATCATGTTATAAAATAATGGTAATTTAATAAAGTCATGGTTGTCCATAGGGGGGGGGGTCACAGTCCCCCTGGACATTCAATATAACAAAGGCGAGCATCAAGCTAGTCGATGTTGTACATCGTGTGCTTGAGTTTACCCTCCCCCCCTGTTTTTATGGGTGCCCATGTATGAAGTAATAGAAATATATTAGAATATTATTAGCAAGTGATAGAAAAATATATCAGTTTTGCAAATATAAACAGCTAGAACTAACGAAATAAAACAATTCTAAAGAGTGCACTGAAAATTGGTGAGAAATATGTCTGGAACGTAAGCTTGGTTGAAAATAACTGTAGTCAAGCAAGTTTCCCAGCCTTTTTATATGGAACTTTAAAGGCAGTATTACAACTGTCCTGGGTACTCCCATAATTGGTTCTTGAGACCTCATATGCGGGTAAGAATTGTTGCCGCACTGTTACTCACTTCAGCACATTTTGATTCTTAGATTCCCGATAAATGAATTGTTTACGCTCGGATTAAGCAAATGGACTCGACCCCCCCCCCCCCCCCCCCCAATGAATATAGCGTGGAATGAACTGTTGCAGTAGATTATGGTGATCGATATAATTCGAGTAAACGACGCGGCATTCATTGCTGAGGACGTGATTCGAAGAGCAACGAACTGAGGGACAATACGACTCTCCATTTGTTGGATTCCTGCTGGTATTGTGGCACAAATACAACGATACTAGAGAAATAAGTATGTGCGGAAACTGATGAAGGGGCTTTGATACAAAATGAGCCATGGTTGAAATAAATATATATATATAAGGAGCAGTTGATTCTTTTTCAGTGTTGCTTATTTCTTTGATTTAGAAGAAATAACTTAAAGAAGTATGCGATAGTTCTTCGTTGTCAGTTTGTCTTCATTCTCTTGCATCTGATAGTTGAGTAATGTTTACCAAGTGAATGCATTGCAGATGTTCAAGAACAAACTCCACACATAGGAACGGTTGGGATCTTTTACTTCATTCTGTTTATCTCTTTGATTTAAAAGAAATGACATCAACAGGTTTGCGATAGTTTATTATTGCCAGTTTGTCTTCATTCTCTTCGAATTTGGCTGAGTGATTCTTAGCCCTTAAAAGAGTTGCTGTCTTTCAAAAATGAAATACACGCATGTGGACGTTTGTATTTTTTCTTTATCTTGTTTATCTCTTTGATCTTTGATTTAAAAGAAATAACATAAACAGGTTTGAGATAGTTCATTGTTGTCAGCTTCTCACCATTATCTTGCATTTAAAAGAGTAATTCTTATTCATTAAAAGAATTGCCGATGTTCAAGAATGGGCTACACCCATGGGAACGATGATGTTTTTTTCCATCTTCTTTAATCTTTGATTTAGAAGGAATGATATAAACAGGCTTGCGATAGTTCGTTGTCAACGTGCCATCATTCTCTTGCATTTGAAAGAGTAATTCTTATCCGTTAAAAAATTGCTGTTCAAGAATGAACTACATGCATGGGAATGGTTGGTTTTTTTTTTCATCTTGTTTATCTCTTTGATTTAGAAGGGATGACATAAACAAATTTGCAAGTTCATTGCGGAACATTGATATTCAGCTTGTCATCATTCTATTACATTTAAAAGGGCAATTCTTATCCGTTAAATGAATTGCAGATGTTCAAGAATGAACTTCACGCATAGAAACGGTTAGGTTCATTTTATTTTCATCCTGTTTATCTTTTTGATTTAAAAGGAATGACGTAACCAGGTTTGCGATTTTTCATTGATGTCAGTTTGTCTTCATTCTCTTGCATTTAGCGGAGTAATTCTCCTCTGTTAAAAGAATGGCTGATATACAGGAATGAACTATACACACATGGGAATTGTTTTTCTTTTCTCCATCTTGTTTATCTCCTTGATTTAGAAGGAATGATATTAACAGATTTGCAATAGTTCGATGTTGTCAGTTTGTCTCCATTTTCTTGCATTTAACAGAGTAATTCTTATCCGTTAAAACTTATCCGTTAAAATAATTGCTGTTGTTCAAGAATGAACTACACACATGGGAATGGTTGAGTTTTTTTTTCTCTATTTTGTTTATCTCTTTGATTTAGGAGGCATGATATATACAAGTTTGCGATTTTTCGCTGTTGTAACTTTGTCCTCATTCTCTTCCATTTGACAGAGTAATTTCGTATCTGTTAAATGAATTGCCGATGTTCAAGAATGAACTACACGCATGGGAAGGGTTGATTCTTTTTCCGTCTTGTCTATTGCTTCATTTATTGTTGATCTAAAGACCTATGTACAAACGACATGCCTTTCCATATTAAATAGCGATCTTTTTACAACTTTGTAATTGAAAAATTCAGCTTATCTTGCTGCGTTTCCGAGATGGGAATTCTACTTCTCCAATTCGCCGATAGAGGCGCTGTAAACTTTCTATGAATAATAGACCCTGCTTTTGCAACTCGAGAACACTTCATTCAAAATCTTAAGGGGCACATAAATGCTTATAATGGAACCCTGCATTGTATGACTGCACAGTAATTATCCAATCACGTCAGCGTTCACTAGAAAGTTCAATTTGTTCCTGATTTAAAATATCAATAATCGTCTTTACTTTTTGACGTCTGAACGCTCGATACGTCCATACTTTATACTTTATAACGGGGACTGTCAACAAATATGACAGTCCCCGTTGAAATGGGTAGTCGAAATAGATTATGACGATTGATATAATTCAAGAAGACAGCTAGACATTATTGCCTATAAAAAAAAAAGGAGGACGTGATTCGATTATCAACGAGCTGGGGGATACCTGTGCCTGGTCGTTTTCGAAACTTCTGCAATATCGAAGCTCCAATAAAATGTTAAGGGGGGGAAATATTCCGTGTGATATGACATAGTAGATAGTTATCAAGAAAAATATTAGCTGATTTTATTAGGGGGGGGAGGGAGGGGGTCCAGAAATTTTTGAAGAAATGAATATTTTTATTTTCTCATACGTAGTATTGAGAAAGTATTGTTTCCATGAAAATTTTCATAAAAATTTGCGCACCAAGGAAGAGTTGTCAGAATCGAACGAAATTTTATACATGTGAGTGCAACGTTGATATAAGTGATTACAAAATCAAAGCAAAAGGATCATTTATTACAGAAAAAAGTGCAAATAAATAGAGGTTCTAGTACCCTGTTGGGCCACCTTTACAGTGAATACACGATGCGATACGGGCGGGTATTGAGGCATACAGGTCCCGTATGGTGTCGTGCGTCATCTCATTCCACAGTTGTTGCAAGCTCGCCTCTAGTTCGACCAAACTCGTAGGGTGTTCAATTTGCCGTCCCAAGTAAACTCAGACATGCTCGATCGGTGACAAATCTGGGGATCGGGCAGGCCAGTAAAGGGGGTAATGTGGCGGAGGCATTCCTGTGACACCCTTGCTGTGTGTGGCCGAGCATTGCCCTGTTGAAAAACGCCTCCTGGGAGCCCTGCTATAGTGGCAACACATGTGGCTGAAGGATGTCACGAACGTACCGCTGGAATATCATGGTTCCGTGGATCAATATTAGAGGTGACCGGGTGTCGTATGCGACGGTACCCCATACCATCACACCAGCTGGGGGAGTGGTGTAGAAAACCCAGACCACACGACCAACCCATAGGCTAATGGTAGCTTTCTGTGTGGCCGGTGTGGGAGTGGTGTGCCGCTGTAAAGCAAAGGCAGGATTGAGGCGTTCACCACGAGGCCTCCACACACGTACACGGTTGTCATCACTGCCCAAATTGAATATCGATTCGTCGCTGAAGACGACCTGGTTCAATTAGGTTGCAGCCCAATCCCGTCGAGCGCGACACAACTCCAAACGGAGGCGACGGTGGATGGGTGTCATTGACAGCACACGTAATGGACGTCGCGATGGTACGGACAAACACAGGGGCCCGTAGTGAGTGCTGCCTGTGTCCGGATGGTGGACAATGATGCAGTTGGCGCTGTGCGTGCGTGTCGGGTGATTTGACGGTCTACTCGGCTATTGATCTGCATAGGGTGTTCTGAGCTTGGCCACCGTGTATGCGACCTCTCTCTCTCGTCCACTGGTCCCAACATCTCCTCACAGTAAAGTTAGGACGGCCTAGGTGGCGATCTACTGGCCGAGCTGACCACCCGGCTTCCATCATCCCAATGATTTTTGCCCTCTCCAACTCTGACAGCTGATCATACTGTCTTCGATGGTGGCGTAACGGCATCCCTTACAAAAAAGCGTCCCTCTGCAACAGATTAAGTACAGGCAAGAAGCCTCTGCATACCTTTTTTTCTGCGCCAGGGAGAATGAAGTTCAACGCCCTCTGGTGGCATTACGAAATCACGCAGTATTTCTAATCATTTGCATATCTGCCTGACACGTACCTTCATGCCAAGTTTCGTTACGATCCCACAATTACTTTTTGGTGCGCAAATTTTTATGGCTATGAGTGTATGTTTTAAGAGCTGATCACGTTTTAACTACTTTTGACGTGATGTTCGTCTGTCTGTAGTGGATTTCTTGTGTAGACGTTGGCAGCCACAAATATTAATGGTTTATGACCTCTAAATCTCCCTTTGGCGCCACTGCCATCGCTACGGTTCCGTAAGGTTATAATGCTCCTTCTTGTGAGCATGAATATTTGTACTGTTTTCCGTTTATTACTTTCCTTATATACATAATGTATAAGGAAAGTATTGTGACAGGCTCGAAAATTCGAATTCGAGGTTTCGACGGGAGAGCACGTTTCAAGCAAGCATCCCTGATCAAACACTTTTGAAGTGATGTCTGTGGAGACGATAACTGACGACCGAATGGACCGATTCAAACTAAATTTGGTACAAAATTCACAATCCGTAAACACTGGAAGCCTATTGTTATTATACGCAATCGAATGTTCAGAACCCCCCTAAATTTTCGAATGAAATTTTGAAAAAATCGTCAAAAAATCAAAACCACTAATAAAGTTACGCAAATAGACATTTCTTATGTAATTTTTCATTAGAAAACGATTGGCATAAATTTTAGAACATTAACATGAACCGTTCTCGAGATATTGCACATTTTTAAAAAAAAATATCAAAAAGTCATATAAAATAAAAAAAAAAATATGTCCTATTGAGAAACATGTTCACTTTTCATATGTAATACCATACAATAAATTAGGTGACATCATTCTCATGGATCTAGCTCGTTCCATTCATGAAAAAAGGTACTTTGAGTAATGCGTTTTGTATTAGAACGCCAATAGTCATATGTCTGCTGTAAGAATAACTTATTTCTTCGTCCATAACGCTTGGCGAGATTTTGGCGATTTATTTGGCGGAATGTCGCCAACTTGGCGACTTTTTGAAATATTGCCAAATTAACGAAAATCTCGCCAAATGGATAAAAATGACGATAATCAATGAAAATGACGACTAATTGTCGAAAAGTCAATATCTTGGAAAGGATATTAGTATCTACTAGAAGAAAAACCTATTTATTTTTCTGTAAAAGTAATAAATTCATTTCATTATATAAGGAAAGTCATGTGTTGCCCACATCAGATTTTTTTTTTATTGTAAAAGTAGTAAATTCATTACATTATATAAGGAAAGTCATGTGTTGCCCACATCAGATTTTTTTTGCAGTAGCGGATCGTCAGGTATCGCACCTAAAGTTATCGGCTGAATGGGTTATTATTATTATTATTATTATAATTATTTGGCGAATTTTTCAGACTCGTTTGGCTATCTTTAGATAATATTTGACAACTCTTACGCCAGTAGTGCGATATGTTTTGATGATGTTCGTTATCGAGGGAATCCCGCCATTGATTCTGCTTCACACATTCCTGAAGTCACGAACCGCCACCGATTTCTTGCATGCTTAAATGTGGGCAGTATCATTTCCATTTTCTCAACTGCATATTCATATTGTTGCAAAACGTCGGTGTTCTCCGCTTCATTTGTTGGACAGCTTCCAGTTTCCACAGATGGCTCACTTTCCTGCCAATTCCAGTGCGTGGAATACCAGATCGGAAAGGAACTGTGGAAAGGGAAGCGAAAGAAATAATTCTACTGCATTTTCAAGGAAAGGGTGGCTTCCGGTGGCAATTTGCGGGTCCGGAAAAAGGTTGGACGAGCGTAAGATACTAGGCACTGCTCCCCGCGCTAAGGTAGAATGTAGTGGGAAAATTGTAAGGGAAGAAGAAAAAAAAATCTTGCCGTTTTGTAGATGCTTCATTTTCGTTTTGTAGGAAAGAGAAAGAAAGTATGCAACTTTCTTAGTTTTATTTCTCTTGCTAAAAAGTAGTATTATTTTCGTTCAGGGGCGAAAGCAACTCCTGTAAGTTTTCGAAGGGGGCGAGGGTGATTACATAAAGCTTTTTTTATCATTCCAATTTTTTTTTTCTGTCTGTCTGTTTGTTTCCAATCGAGAATAACCCTGTTTTTTCTGAAATTACTCAACCAAATGAAGCCAAATTTTTGTACAGAAATAAGCTGCCGTTCAAATCGGTAAACATCTTCATGATTTTTTAGAAAACGTGTGCAAGTCGTATGCAATGTTCGCAAACGTCAAATTGGAGGCATTGCGATAGCTCCGAAACTACTGAAACCAAATTTTGTAAAATTGTAGCCTATTTTATACTTGTAAAAGCAATGTTGATATTTTTTTTTTATTTATTTAATGCTGCGCCGTGTCTTGCGCATTGTGCACGTACATTTTGTACAATCTAGAATATGTGTGCAAGTCGTATGTAATATGCGCAAACGTCAAATTGGAGGCATTGCAATAGCTTTGAAACTACTCGACCAACTGAAACCAAATTTTGTATAATTGGAGTCTGTTTTATACTTGTAAAAGCAATGTCGATATTTTTTTATATATTTGATACTGTGCCGTGTCTTGCGCATTGTGCATGTACATTTTGCACAATCTAGAAAATGTGTGCAAGTCGTATGTAATATATGCACACGTTAAATTGAAGGCATTACAATAGCTTCGAAACTACTAAACCAACTGCAACCAAATTTTGTACAATTGCAGCTTATTTTATACTTGTCGTATGCAATGTAGATATTTTTTTTTATTTATTTGATGCTGCGCCATGTCGTGCGCATTGTGCATGTGCATTTCGAACGATCTAGAAAATATCTCCTGGGAAAGTGCATTTCTTTGCAAAATCGTATACGTAGATAAAAATTAAGTACTTAATTTTTAAATTTCTAAAAAAATTTTTTGGTTGGCTCCGAGTTTTTCTGCCTTTTTCCGATTCACATCAAATTATGTATTAATACTTAAATATGAATTATTCAATAATGGACTTAGTGTAACGCGAATGTGTCATGTTCAAACTGTTTATTTAGAACTATATATTTTTCTCCACACAGACGTCAAAGTGCGAGGGAAATCAGGGGAACACAAATGTACCGCATGGCCACTTGATATTGTGCATTAATTGTGATCGTCGCTGTGGTTTCTCATATTTTGGCGTCATACTATATTTCATATTTTACATTTCATATGAAATGTCTTATTTTAGCGTTCTCCTATTACACAGTTTAAAACATCTGTCCTATAATTTTGTGTTCTCATACTACAGTATAAGTATCATACATATTTTGGCGTTCTCATATTACACAGTATGAAATATCCTCCCGGCCGTCCAAAGAGCTGCTCATGTCCCAGGACGAGTAGGACGGTCTGGGTCTTCGACAGTATGAAATATCTTATATTTTAGCGTTCTCGTATTACACAGTATGAAATGTATCTTATATTTTAACATTCTCGTATTACATAGTAATAAAACATCTTGCTTAAATTCTCATCATACTATAGTATTCATACAAATGATATTATGTCAACAACAACAATGCACGTTTGAATTCGAGAAAAAAAAAATATTACGGCGTACTTTCACAAGTTTGCATTGTGTCACAATGTTAAATCCCCGATGATAAGACCTATTGACAGCTATTTATTACTTTCCATATACGCTTTTCATTCGTTCATGGTGTCGATTCCTAGAAATTAAACAATTTACTACAACTTTGCAATTAACCCTGTTCTTCCATCTCGCTTTGTTGTCGAGTTCGTTCTCCTTTTCAATTCTCCGCTAGGGGCGCTGCGATTCCTTTAATCCGATCGAGCATGGTCACTTTACTATAAACAGACCTGTCGTGTACACTCCTTGGCATTTCCTTATATAAAGTTATTACGGTGCTTAAGGACATACCTAGGAATCCTATACAATTGAAAAGAATGCAAAAGTTCTTTTAATATGGAATAGTTATTTATTTAGGTTACTCTCGAGCGATATAATTATATAATATAATTTATTCAATTTTATTGAAGTTTTTGTTTTATATGTATAATATATGGCGTGCATTTAATAATTGTTACTTTTAACTTATTGCTGTGAGCTTCATTGCATATAACAAGGCCGTCCATACAAATTGTGCCCCCCCTCCACAAACGTTTATCACGCCCCCCCCCCTCTCCTTATTTGATTCTCCTTTCTTGGTGTGTTTTTATGCCTTCTCACTCAAAAAATATTATTGAGGGTCTGGGTCCCCTCTCCAGTGGTGTCCTCCGTATGGGCGGCTCTTCATATAACTCCATCTGCGATTTTACCTTTCGAATTATCCGAGGGATAATTGTTTACTCCAACTGGAAACTTTCCAAAACGATAACAATTAACTGCCGTTCTTTTCGCTGATGGATGCAGAAAATATATTAAGTTACCTTTGCGTGTCGAGATTTATGCCCCAATAATTGACATTTTGTGCAGATTAATGTTCGACAGAAGATCGCGATTGGCACCCAAAGTGACGCATAGAATATATCAGGTTGAGACCGTTTCTCTAGTGTAGCCGTTTGTACAATATACATATGGTGAATTGTTGCTTGGAGAGACAGGTAAAAAAAAAAAATCTGATGTGGGCAGCACATGACTTTTTTTACATAATGCAATGACTATATTTCTTTCAATGCGAAATAATTCTGTGCAAGATGGCACAATGTTTTTAACGTTGAAAAGTACGCCAACATTTGGCGCTTTTCTAAATGATAAAAATGATTCCAAAGTACTCGATTTATATTTCGTGCAAATCTAACTTGACAGTTCGAAATATTTCTAGCATTTGTTGCACAATATAGTCCACAAATTAAAGGACTTTAATCATTAATTAATCAATTTGGCGTCATTCTCGTAACTTTAAACCTATTTTTGCCAACTTGACGACATTTTCGTCAATTTGACACATTTTAAGAACGTCGTCATGTTGACGATAGTTCGCCAAATTAGGCGCCATGGTCGATATTCGATATTACTTTTCAATTGTATGTGATATTTTAAATAATTTTTTTTTTTTGAAAAATGCGCAGCAATATTTCGAGAACGGTTCAAGCTAGAGTTCTAAATTTTATGCCATGCATTTTTTAATTAAAAAAAATACGTATTTATTGAACATTATTATATCTTGATACTTTGATTTTTTTTTTTCAGAAGTTTAATCGAAAATTTGGCCGTCTTTTGAACGAACGTTCGATCGCGTTTCAAATCAATAGGGTTCCAGTATTCACTGATTGTAATAATCGTACCAAATTATTTCGAAATGCTCCCATATCGCGTCCACACACTCACTCCCATATCGCGATATCGCGTCACACACACTAGCATACATACACACACCGGGGGCGTTACAGTGTTAAATTTCATTTTTCAATATAGACTCTAAGTAGTTCTAATATGATTGTTCTTCCTAATGTGTAATCCCATTAGTGCTTTTTTTTAGCATTATGGGTGTAGCCAAGGTCTCTGGAGGGGGGAAGATAATCGAATGGGGATTTAGAGTTACAGTGGTTGGTTTCATTTTCTTAACGGAACCTATGGTTATACAATCATAATAGTGTTTTTGATTCACACCGTTGATGTAGTCATTATTTCGGAAAGGTAGAGGGTGTGCCGAATTAAATTAATTCACCAAATGAAACTATAATTAAATCTCCCCCCCCCCCCCCGCCGAAATGGAATTGGGGCTTGGAAATTCTAGCTAGACCGTGCTCACCTCGTCATTTCGTGTTTGAACACTCTTTCGGAGCACCTAGCACAGAGTGCTGTATCTCCTGTATGTAGTACATGATACAATCAATGATAAATTTGCTCCAAAGGGGCGGGGTTAGTCCAGGCCAACCAGGATGAAGTACAAAGTAATTGGTTGTTGGTTTTCTGGAACAGGTAGTAAAGTGAAGAGGATGTAGACAATAATGTCTAAGTTATTCTATTTGATTTTAGTATATATCTGATATTCATAGTATGTAGTAAATTTGTAAATTTAGAAAGCATAAGTCAGTTTCCCCTCGCCAAAAAAAAGGGGGCCACACTATGTTTATTTCCTTAGATGATTTGATATTTACTAGTAAGGTTTGTTACCACTCTTTCTAAAATAATGCTATGTACTTTAAATCCAGCAGCAGAGAGAGTTATTTTTTTTTTTTTTTTCTGTATATTAATCATTAAGTAAGGTAGAATATCTCGGACGCTTTCGGAACTTCCATTGGTGGGGGTCATATTCGTTAAGAGTTTGTAGTTCGGGGTTGGGGACTGCAGTTATGTTATTATAAAAGTTGTTGGCTAATTTACTTATTTCATATTTTACTGATTTTAAGTTGAAGTCGTTGTGGATAACGTCCGTCCGTAGGAATCTGGGCGCCTTTCTAATTACTCTGATGATGCAGTTTTGTTTTGTTTGTATTTTTTGGATTTGGGTGTTGGCTGTGAAACCCCAAACAGGTGCACCGTATAATAGGATTGGTCTTAGTACTGTTTTGTACAGCAATATTTTGTTTTTGATATTAATATGGGGTGAGTGAAGGATGGGGAATAGGCTGGCTTTTGCTTTATTGAATTTTTTAATTGTTAGGTTTATGTGATTATTCCAAGTTAGTTTAGTGTCAAATTGAAGTCCTAGATACTTGCAAGTTTTTACATAAGGGATGGGGGTGTTGTTGATGATAATTGGGGGGGGGGAGGGGTTTTCGTTTTTTGGTAAATAGGATGCAACTTGTTTTTTTTTCATTAATTTTTATCTTCCATTTCCTGAACCAGGCTGAGAGTGTGTCCATGTGTTTTTGAAGGCGGGAGCGTACGAAATTAAAGTTGGATGAACGGGTGTAGAGGGCAGTATCGTCCGCTGTTACCCTTTGAACTTAAAACATGGCAGGGGTCGCCAGAACAATGGATGTCACGAACCCCGTGCTACCAAGTCTGCCAGATTGACAGTTAAAAAGAAAGGCTAAGTTGCCATAGACCGCCCTGAGTGATCGCGTGGACGTCAGCTTCCAGACATGAGGGGAGTGTCCCCTAGATTTACAGGCACGAGTCTCCGGACAAATGAGACTCAGGGAAAATGACATCACGAATATTAAGATCCAATAAAAAAAAATAGAGAGAAAATTGTCCCCTGGTGGCGCCTTCCCTGAGGCCGACCGGAGCAGAGTTTTCGAGAGGAGATGAGATCTGATCTTCGAGAAGAGAGCCCGTCTTTTTGGAAAAAAAGAGTGCTTCTCTGGCATAGGCCCTGTACCCTTGTTTTTTGAGCAGAAGCCTTCTGCGAAAGTTCCTAAGTACGGGAACGGAAGAGAGATTGAGGGCCCCGTAGGACTCGATCCGTATAGACTACCACTAGTCTGAAATTTAGACCATCCGGGTCTTAGCATTTGCCGTGACAGGACGTCACTGCATCGTGGACTTACGTCAGCTTCATCCCGAAGCTTCGCGAGATAGTTCATCCTGAAACCTCGCCAGAGAACCAACCACCTCTCATAGACTTTCCACAGGAAATTGATTTAGACATTTTCTTTGAACACGTCAGAGTGACTGCAGCGGACTATTCTCCTTAATTCAGATTTGGGTACCTTTGTGACCTAATTTTTGTATATCACCGAATTGCTGTAAGTCAATAAAGAATTGAAGTCACTCGAGAGTTATTTGGCTGTGACCGGAAACCCACGTTACCCACTACGCCACATGGGTCGAGGATCGAATAGGGAAGCCTAATAAAGGCTTTTACGCCTAAAAGTAATTACGTCTACTAATATTAGGGGATACGCCTAATAAGGGATTTTACCCCCGAAAATAATTACGCTTACTAATATTAGGGGATATGCCTAATAAAGGCTTTTACGCCTAAAAATAATTACGCCTACTTATATTAGGGGATACGCCTAAGGCTTTTAGAGACGCCGTTGCACTATTTCAATGTGTGACGTTGATGTATATACCGCAAATAAAATATTTCTGCGTACGGTGCGATACTGATTGATGTATTTATAATTTAGTTTTATACACATAATTAAATTTACATTTTATTATTTTTACACATATTGGTGTTTTATTTACTTATAATCATATAAATATATACATATGCAAGAAAACATAGCATTATTTTATTCAAATTTAGTCAAGTTTATGTGTCATGCAATATCTGTCGCATTAACTTGCAAATTGCTTATTATGCAACTTTAAGCTTTTTCTCTAAGATTCAACATTTTATTGCTTTCCAAGTTTCAAAATTTTCCCCATTATGCCGCGTTTAGGAATCCCCCCCGCCCCCCTTCTTTTTGCACCTTTTCTCATTTTGCCGTTATTAAAATCTGGAAATTCGTTGATTCCGCAAATACTGCATGCAAATTGCTATTCGGGAGCGTTTAGGAAGACTAATTTCGTACACGTGTAGAGTGGTAGAGACGACAGGGTGAATTTGTGACTTCCATGTTTGCTCAGCGCCAACACGTTGACGGCGTAATAGATTTCCTTCTGCTCTTAACATTCGGGGAGCAAATACAAATTTTCGAAAAGAGGGATTGAACTAGAAATGTATGTATCTCCTGTATTCCCAATTAGTTCTTCATGGATTCAATCTGAGGATTGAGTGGGGACTAGTCGTTCTTCATAAGGCTCAATTATGCAAGTATCCCGAAATTATCTTTATAACTTAAACAAATTATAAAGAAATCTGATGTGGGCTTTCCCTATACAGACACGTATACTACTTAGTATTCTTGTATTTTATGCTGTGTTCTTTTTATGTTTGTGTGGTTACTGTAACTGGATTTCATCTGTAGTCACCACGTAAATTGAATGAATAAATAAATAATCCATTAAATTAAGTTGAGTTGCACGAAATAACGTGAACAATTATTTGAAATCACGCTGAATTTGCAGTTTTATCTAATTTTTCCTTTTCAGTTAGCGATTGGACAAATTATTTTCAAATAGGGCACGCGGAAAAAAAAAATCTTGAGAACGGTTAGACCTAGTGTTATTATAGTTTATGCGGTACGCGACAGAAAAACTCGAGGAACACGAAATTTGGCAAATAGCGGCGAGTCAGCTATATTTGTTTAATATAGATATATAGATATCTTACTTTAATATTTATTAATAATTTCTCAAAACATAAACTTATTCCGGTCTGAAAATTTTATGGGCTGGAGCCCAGTGGTTAAGTCACGGGCATTGCATTCGGAGGACCAAAGTCTATTCCCAGCTCCGCTTCAACTGCCCCAATGTACACGTAGAATACGGGCACGTTAAATATGTGGGTCTGACTGTCTTTCCGAGAGGTTGATGGCAGGGGAAAGAGAGTACGGTCCCTATGGATGTCTATCCCACTGAGTTCCGGTTTAAATTGGGTGACACTGTCCCGGCAGTCCAACCAAGCACATACCTTACACCTTCTTGGTAGATCGGACAGTTTGGGTTGAAAGATAAGATATAGGTACGAAATTTTTAATTTCATGCCCTAGCCCCGTCTTATCGGAAAGTGTTGAACAGAATGGCCTGACTTGACCCGTGAACCTGGCCTAGCTTAGGCCCGAACCTGTTCAGACCTCTAAATCGCGACATATACAAGTATCACTCGATTTCTATCACATCGCAATATTTTTATAAGAATCAAGAAGATTGTGATAAATGCCTAAACATTTAAAATGATTAAAATTCTAAATCTATAATAATAAAAGCTGTCTGTCTGTCTGCTTGGTGGCTGCATAGTGGAAAATTTAAGCAACCCACAGCCATGGAATTTGGTGCAGTGGTAACTCGACTCCCGAAATGAAACTGAAACACCCCATGTAACCATAAATATTAAATTATTAAAAGAAATTTAATCATTGAAAATATTAAGTAATATAGGTATTCATAAATTTTATTTATTTCGTAATATGCAAAATATTTTTACATTACATATTTAATATGCATAGTGTCTCACTCTATTGTATTTTAATAAAACATGCTATATTTTATTGAAACTTTGTATTTAATTTCTTAATTAATGTCGAAATATTCATATTTGCTGTTTTATATTTCAGGTAAGTATCTGTCACCTGCATATATTGTGAATAGCTTCTATGCACGTGGTAAGTTGCGTTAAACTTGTGTTGAAAATAAGTAGTTATTATTGTTATTTTTACTTTCTCATACGTAGTATATTGAGAAAGAATTGTTTTTTCACGAAGGTTTTCGATTTCGAGATTTTGATGTTAATGCACGTTTAAGACCTCCTGAACACCTTTTGGCTATTTTTGGAGTGATGTCTGTCTGTCTGTGTTTGATGTCTGTGGTGATTCCTTGTGTACACAATATCAGCCACAAATATGTATGGATTTTCACGAAACTTTATATCCGACTTTGTTAAAAAAAATTCTATCTAGTTCTAGATTTTTTTTTTATTAAATTCGAGAGAAAACTTTGAATTTTTTTCGAAATATTATATTTTTTAACATGGCAGCATAGGACATAATTTGACATAATCATATATAAAAGGATTTATTTACGGCTCAATGATCACGACACTTAGTAGTTTCAATTATTGTTGTGAATGATAGCCGCGATACAATTTTCTTTTTCTTTTTAACACTTTACAACAAAGTTGAAAAGTGAGTAGACTTTGTTCATTCTGTCTGTCTGTCCGTTAGCACGATAACTGCCGTAAAAATGACTTAATCAAAATGAAATTTTAGTATGTTGTTCAGACGGTCTGTAGGACCTATGGGAATATAAATGAATAATGTCACCCAATTAGTTTTGGATTGAACCCGGGTTGAAAAAATGAAATACATTGAGCCCTATGGGAACTAATTTTTCAAACATTTTTTAAGCGGATTTAAAATTCACAAATTGCTTCGAAAATTTTAAGTAATATTCAAATTGTTCCATAAAATATATAAAAAAAAAATCAGCGAAATATATTCAGTAGTTTTTTAAATAAAAATTAAAATAATAATTACGCCTCTTATATGAAACGATCACGTGACCATGATATGAAACGATCACATGACCCACTTCAAAATGATATATGACATCCATCTTGTTTCAAAATCGTGATTTTTTTAAGTTCTTTTTAATTTATATTGAGTGTTGTATCCGTCCTAAAACTACTTTATTTTTGCTTAAATTCTGTGCATCTACATACTAAAACAACACAATGACAATATATTCGAGTTTAAATTCTCATCTAAATTTGATTATTTCTACAACGAAGCTTATTTTTCACCTATGTAAAATGTAAACAGCAAAATATGTAGAATGAGTTGTATTAGAATTACTGTATTTCTTTAACACAAAATAATTCAGTCCATGGAGTCTGCATGGCTGATATGAATGAAATATTAATTGATTTTATAAAGAGAAGGACGATTTTTTTCGATGAAGTTTTAAGCATAGAGTTTAATTATTTGTAGCTCCATGGTCTTAAATAAAATGTTTAAATAAAATAAATTATTATAGTATTGTGATGAATGAAATGAATGGGAGAAAGTTATGAATGAAATCCTGTTTTTATAGAGAGATCCAGGCGTGTTATTTTTTCTATGACGTCATTTGAATTAATTTCAGTTGTTTTCGATGAAGTTTTCAAATATAATAAATTATCGTAGTATTATGATAATTCTAAAACTATTACCGAGGAATGTATAACATTTTAGAGATGTTTAAACCAGGCAATTTATATTTCAATGACGTCATTTGAATGAAGTTCATTTTTTTCGATGAAGGTTTAAGTTTTCAAATATAATAAATTAATGCAGTATTGTGATAAATTTTAAAATATTACCGAAGAATGTATTGCATTTTAGACTTTTTTAAATGAAATTGCATTGAAGTTGGAAAGTGTTTCATAATCAATTCTTTAAGCATGATTGATCTTTCTTGTTTTTTGTTCGTGACGTTTTGTTTGTTAATCGTTCGTAGTATGTACCTTTGATTAGAGGCTCTCTAATATACATCCCTTAAACCCTAAACACGCCTTTGTGTGAGGTAACCTAACCCTTTCAAACATCTCTGTTAAAGCAAGAAACTGTCTCAAAGGTAATTTGTGATGCGGTATCCGATCGTTTAAAATATGTCGTTCGCTCCCCCCTCCCCCTCTCGTCCGTGGAAAAATGCTGATCACGGAGAAAATTTCTGCATAAAACGACCTCGTTAAACATTTAACTCACCGTTTCGCAGCATTCATTTGCATTAAAGTATTGGCAGTGTTTGCAAAATTTGGGATTTACTTAACGACTGGAAAGCTTGTCTTGAATAAAAGCTCCTTCGCGTTAACGTTTTGCGATCTTCTTGTCTTGAATGGTAACAGCTTGATTTTATAAGCTGCGTGAGAATTTAATAGGGATGTCTGGCTTAAAAAACTTCAGAGCTGAATTTAGCATTTTTAAAGAGAGGTATGAAATTTATTTTTTCCCCCTTAAAAATGTCCTTTGCTTTATGTATATTTTGGATCTTGTATACCGTCAACCGCTTCTTGAGAGAGTAGCTTAACAACATAAAGTATTTATTAACATAAATAAGAAAAATCTGATGTGGGCAACAGATGACTTTCCTTATATAATGAAATGAATTTACTACTTTTAGAGTAAAATAAATAGGTTTTTCTTCTAGTAGATACTAATATCTTTTCCAAGATATTGAATTTTCGACAATTAGTCGTCATTTTCATTGATTTAGCGTCATTTTTATCCATTTGGCGAGATTTTCGTTAATTTGGCAACATTTCAAAATGTCGCCAAGTTGGCGACATTCCGCCCATTTCGTCGCCAAAATCTCGCCAAACGTTATGGACGAAGAAATAAGTTGTTCTTACAGCAGATAAATTGGCGTTCAAATGCAAAAGTATTACTCAAAGTATCTTTTTTCATGAATGGAACGAGCTAGATCCACAAGAATGATGTCACCCAATTTATCGCATGATATTATATATGAAAAGTGAACATGTTTCTCAATAGGAAATATTTTTTTTTCTATTTTATATGACTTTTTGATAATTTTTTTGAAAAATGTGCAATATCTCGAGAACGGTTCATGTTAGCGTTCTAAAATTTATGTCAATCGTTTTCTAATGAAAAATGACATAAGAAATGTCTATTTGCGTAACTTTAATATTGGTTTTGATTTTTTGACGATTTTTTCAAAATTTCATTCGAAAATTTAGGGGGGTTCTGAACATTCGATTGCGTATAAAAACAATAGGCTTCCAGTATTTACAGATTGTGATTTTTGTACCAAATTTGGTTCGAATCGGTCCATTCTTTCGTCAGTTATCGTCTCCACAGACCCACTGACACACACACACACATACACACACACAAACTTTCACACACACACACACAGACATCACTTCAAAAATGTTTGATTCGTGATCAGGGATGCTTGAAACGTGCTCTCCCGTCGAAAACTCGAATTAGAATTTTCGACCCTCTCACAATACTTTCCTTATACATTATGTATATAAGGAAAGTAATTAGCAGAAACAACAAGCACACAACTATAGTAGAAGGTCTTTATTTCACTTATTAGAAGACGTACACAATTTAAAAAGGCCAGAGCGCTTTCGAGCGTAAATACGCTCTTCATCAGTGGCTACATGGAAATAGAAATGATCGTTCATATATAGACCAGAAAAGGTGACAAATTTGCATAAATACAATTATCAATAAACATACGTTTATCTAAGGAGAATACAAAACATTTTGAACAGATTCAAAATCGAGCATTTGAATGCTCGATTTTGAATCTGTTCAAAATGTTTTGTATTTTTGGATTCTCCTTAGATAAACGTAAGTTTATCTAAGGAGAGTTTATTTAAGAGATTGATTTTCCTGTTTTAAATGTGTTCCATTTTAAAACTTTAATGCCAAAACCAAAATTTAGTACTCTGTAGAGCATACGCGAAACTGCATGCAGAATTTTAGCTATCTCCACAAATCTCAAAATATTGCGCACGGGTGACACAATAGATTGAAGCGGCTGGGAAAAGAGAAGAAAAACCGATAAAAGATGCAAAGCATATTGATGAAAGAGGAAAACTGGGGGTGGGGAGGGGAGAGAAACACCAATCCAGAGGGACCCCAATATTAAACAGCTGCTATAACATCGAAAAATTAACGACTGCTTCCTTGTGGTGGTGGTGGTGGGGGGAGCCATCGTAATAGGTTTGCCGAGCAAAGAGACGTATCTTGGGCATATAAAGGGATTCATATGGGGATTGCCGTACTAATTCAAGATCTAGACCGCTGTCTTCTTGGCTATGATGAGAAAATTGTCAACAATTTAAATTTCATTAAAATATATAAAAACTTCATTTTGCATACCTTCTCTAGAATGCAATTATATTTTTCAAAAAAATATTTCTGTACATTTCGTATATGTGGAGAGGTCAAAGGGAGTCCCGAAGGTCTGCCCAGGGCCCCAGTTAGGCTAAGTCGGGCCCTGAATGAAATATTTGCAAAAAGCATTTATTGTCCACACTATGGTTATTGACGAATGTCTAGTGGCTACATCCTATTCTGGAATGACACAATAAGCACTTGCACGAATAGAAATCTAGTTGTTGTCGTTGAGACCCAGACCATCCGACCTACCAGAAAGGTGTAAGGTAACCGTATGGACGGCCGGGAAGGAATAGAAATCTAGTGTAGCACCTGTATAGAATGCTCTCCGTCAGAGACAACTGTGAAGTATGTTTTTGGTTGGTGATATTGGTGATAGTATAGAATTTGGATACTACCTAATAATGTTTTCTGTCGTGTTGACCAGATCCCACTATCGGTTAGCCAGCCTCAACTTGGAAGTAACGGAAATAGAGCAGGCACAGAAATTATTAAAGAAGAGCATCACATTAATTAACCAATGGTAAATATTTATTACTTTCTTTATATACATAGTATAATGTATAAGGAAAGTATTGTGACGGGGTCGAAAATTCGAATTCCGAGTTTTCGACGGGAAGGCACGTTTCAAGCATCCCTGATCACGAATCAAACATTTTTTAGGTGATGTCTGTGTGTGTGTGTGTGTGTGTCAGTGAGTCTGGGGAGACGATATCTCACGAACGAATGGAGTGATTTGAATGAGATTTGGTACAAAAATTACAATTCGTGAATACTGAAAGCCTATTGTTTTTAAACACCTTCGAATGTCCAGAACCTCCTAAATTTTCGAGTGAAATTTTGTAAAAATCATTAAATAATCAAAACCTTTAATAAAGTTGCGCAAATAGACATTTCTTATGTTATTTTTCTTTAGAAAACGATTGACATAAACTTTAGAACGCTAGCATGAACCGTTTTCGAGACATTCCATATTTTTCAAATAATTTTATCAAAAAATCCCATAAATTAAAAAAAAAATTAACTATTGAGAAACATGTTCACATTTAATATATAATATCATGCGATAAATTTGACGACATCATTCTCGTGGATCTAGTTCGTTCCATTAATGTTAAAAGATACTTTGAGTAATACATACTTTTGTATTTGAACGCCAATAGTCATTTATCTGCTATAAGAATAACTTATTTCTTCGTCCATAACGCTTGGCGACGAATTTGGCGGAATTTGCAAACTTGGCAACTTTTGAAAATGTTGCCAAATTAACGAAAAATCTCGCCAAATGGATAAAAATGACAACTAATTGACGAAAATTCAATATCTTGGACAGAATATAAGTATCTATAGTATAAGAATAAACTTTTTTTTTTTACTGTAAAAGTAGTAAATTCATTGCATTATATAAGGAAAGTCACATGCTGTCCACATCAGATTTTTACTTTCCCTGCAATATATGGTAATGTATAGGGGAAGTATTGGAATCATGCCGAAAATCGCAACTCAAGTTGACGGTTCTACACGTTTCGAGACCTCTGGAATACGAAAAAACCGTTTTTAGCGTGACGTCTGTGTATGTGTCTGTGCAGATTTTGTATCCACTCTAACTGAAAAACTAATGGACCGAATTTCACAAAATTTGGTAGGTAAGTCACTTGTGGGCGAATCTGGTGCTGATTAGTTTTGGGTATGATTCATGATAACAGAACCCGCCTTTTTTGCGAAATGACCTGCTAAAGCTTGTATCCTTGAAAAGAATAAGACCAACCCCGTTACACTACGACAAGCCGTTCTCGAGATATTTCGTTTTTTCTCTACTCCACCTTTAAAAATGAGTCCAGTTACCAAATGAAAGCAAAAAATCAATTAATAGTGAATTAAATTTAATTAAAATAAAGAGAATGTGTATATAAGTCTGCAAGAAAGTCATGTGCTGCCCACATCAGATTTTTATATATGTAGTTAAAGCAAACGATGACAATAAATCGTTTCAGTGCGACATGAATACGAATAATTCCATAAATAGTCACATGGAAAAGAGTACTAACAAAACTTCACCAAGCGTGTAGCCGTCTTAATAATCCTATGGAGAGGAGTGTCGTTACCACAATGTGCCACCTGACAATATGTAATTTCCATGAAACACTTCTTCATATTGCATTTTTCGAGGATGACCTTCCCACAAGTCCACACACCGCATGAATTCGGGGTCAAATGCTACGAACGTCATCCGAAAAATCCATACGTCATCCATCAATCAAACCCTCATTGGCTAAACAACACCTGCATCAGCGACGTATCGCAATTAAAACCGCAGCAAACGTCATTTCCAGATCGTAAACTGGCGACCCGAAGTAAACGGGCGAAACAAGCCACGAAACAAAACTGCGTTTCCCCATGCTATTCTACGTAAACAAAGCCAAAAATCAGAAAATCTTTCTATAAAATGTCTCAGAAACGCAGGAAATCGAGAAGACATTCAAATGTCGGTACCACACAACACACATTTGAATGCTAGAAAGAATATCACAGCATATTTTGACAAGTATTGCAGGTGTCACAGCGTTACCAGGTGCTTCATACAACTTTTTAACATGTATTTATTGCCTTCCATGTACGAGGTTTCGTTCGTTCCTGTTATTGATTCCTGTTAGATAGTGCTCTACAAATCTACTGTGTGTTGTCCGGAATTCAAGGTGCAGACCTGTGATTACAACCACACCGGAACTCAGAAAGAATTCCCCAAAACCAAACAACGTTTTAACAATATGCCTGTTTATAACAACAAAAACCGTTGCGCCGATGTTGTTAAGACAAAAACTCTCCCCGAGTCCGGATATGTTCAACACGTGAAAAGTATATATTTTTAAAAAAATCACGAAAATTCAACTATTAATCGTGTGGATTCCATCCAAAGTTTGCTTGAAAGTGGATTTTTTGGTCTTTGTAATTCTGTTAAAATAGAATGTCTGAAATAATATTTTCGGTCGCTAATGAACGCATTTGCTGGAAAATCGCCTCTACAAATTTTGTAATTGGCTGTTTTCCTCCGTCTTGCTTTATTCCTGAGCTCACTATCCTAACTTTTTTAATTTTCCGCTAGAGGCGCTTGATTCACTTTTATTCTCTCGGACATGGCCACTTTATAGATCGACCTATCATGTGCAATTATGGGACATTAATTATGCGGTTATTGGGATGCTTAAGGACTTTTTTAGGAATACTGTATTATATACCATGTACGTAAGGTAATTGGACTCATGGACCTGGTCTAGCCCATGGCCAGACCGGGTATAGTGATGGAAAGTTTGCGCCAAATTGCGGAAATTTCAAAATGTTTCTTCAAACTGCTACAAATAACGGAAATGTTGAAGTTTCGTGTCGAACTGCGCCAAATATTTTATTTTGGTAGTAATTGCTTAGTGCGAAACTAAAATTTTTACTTTCCCTGTAATACATGGTAATGTATAGGGAAAGTATTGGAATCATGTCGAAAATCGCAACTCGAGTTTTCGACGGATCTACACGTTTCGAGACCTCTAGAATACGAAAAAACCATTTTTAGCGTGACGTCTGTGTGTGTGTCTGTCTGTCTATGTGTCTGTCTGTCTGTGCAGATTTTGTATCCACTCTAACTAAAAAACTAATACACCGAATTTCACAAAATTTTGTAGATAAGTCACTTGTGGGCAGGTCTGGTGCTGATTAGTTTTCGGTACGATTTGGGATAAAAAAAACCCGCCTTTTTTGCGAAATGGCCCGCAAAAGCTTGTATCCCCTCTAGCTGAAAAACTAAAGGACCGAATTTCATAAAATTTGTTAGGTAAGTCACGTGTGGGCGAGTCTGGAGTTGATTAGGTTTGGATACGATTCGGGATAAAAGAACCCGCCTTTTTTTGCGAAATGGCTCGCAAAAGATTGTATCCACTCTAGCTGTAAAACTAATGGACCGAATTTCACAAAATTTGGTAGATAAGTCACTTGTGGATCACCCTGGTGCTGATTAGATTTTGGTACGATTCAGAAAAAAATAATCTGCATTTTTTGCAAAATGGCCCGCAAAAATCGGCAAAATCTAAAATAAAAAACTATGTATAATCAAATATATCCATTAAATGCTTGTTTAATACGTAATTTTTAACGAAGAAAAGAATAAGACCAACCCCATTACACTAGGACTAGCCGTTCTCGAGATATTTTAGTTTTTTCATATTTTCTCTACGCCACCTTTGAAAATAAGTCCAGTTATCAAATGAGAACGAAAATTGAATTAAAAGTAAATTAAATTTAATTGAAATAAAGAGAACGTCGATATAAGTCAGCAGGGAAAGTCATGTGATGCCCACATCAGATGTTTAACTTTAAATCTGTTTATGGTGATATTCTTATAGTTTAACTTTACTGATTTGTGAATGCATGACCTACAGCATTTTACATAAGAGCTTGATCAGTTAATATATTGTATCTTACTATAAGCACATTTTCTTCTCCTCGAAATTGCATTCTGTTTCAAAAATTTCTATTACCTGCTACGAAACAACATTCTATTGCTCGAAATATATATTTTACCTGCTCCAAATACGTATTCTGTTGCTCCCGAGAACTGTCTTCAAAAATCTTGTGTGGGCAGCACATGACTTTCCCTGCAGACTTATATACACATTATCTTATTTTAATTAAATTTAATTCACCATTAATTCAATTTTCGTTCTCATTTGGTAACTGGACTCGTTTTCAGAGGTGGCTTAGAGAAAAAAACAAAAAAACAAAAATATCTCGAGAACGGCTAGTCCTAATGTAATGGGGTTGGTCTTATTCTTTTTTTCGTTAAAAATTACGTATAAAACAAGCATTTAATGGATATATTTGAGCATACGTAGTTTTTTATTTTAGATTTAGTCGATTTTTGTGGGCCATTTTGCAAAAAAAGGAAGGTTATTTTTTTCCGAATCGTACCAAAATCTAATCAGCACCAGGGTGACCCACAAGCGACTTAACTACCAAATTTTGTGAAATTCAGTCCATCAGAGTTTCAGCTAGAGTGGATACAAGCTTTTGCGGGTTCTTTTATCCCGAATCGTACCCAAAACTAATCAGCACCAGATTTGTCCGCAAGTGACTTACCTACCAAATTTTATGAAATTCGGTCAATTACTTTTTTAGTTAGAGTGGATACAAATCTGCACAGATGGACACACACACACACAGACGTCACGCTAAAAGTAGTTTTTTCGTATTCTAGAGGTCTCGAAACGTGTAGATCCGTCGAAAACTCGTGTTGTGATTTTCGGCATAATTCCAATACTTTCCCTATACATTACCATGTATTGCACGGAAAGTAAAAATCAGATGTGGGCAGCACATGACTTTCCTTGCTAACTTATATACACATTCTCTTTATTTTAATTTAATTTCATTCACTATTAATTCAATTTTCGTCCTCATTTGGTAACTGGACTCATTTTCAAAGGTTGCGTAGAGAAAAAACGAAAATATCTCGAGAACGGCAAGCCCTAGTGTAATGGGGTTGGTCTTATTCTTTTCTCCCTTAAAAATTATTTATAAAACAAGCATTTAATGGATATATTTCAGCATACGTAGTTTTTTATTTTAGATTCTGTCGATTTTTGCGGGCTATTTTGCAGAAAAAGGCAGGTTATGTTTTTCCGAATCGTTCCAAAATCTAATCAGCACCAGGGTGACTCACAAGCGACTTATCTACCAAATTTTTGGAAATTCGGTCCATTAGATTTTCAGATAGAGTGGATACAAGTTTTTGCGGGCCATTTCGCAAAAAAAGGCGGGTTCTTTTATTCCGAATCGTACCCAAAACTAGTCAGCTCCAGACTCGCCCACAAGAGCCTTACCTACCAAATTTTATAAAATTCGGTCAATTATTTTTTTAGTTAGAGTGGATACAAAATCTGCACAGACATACACGCAGACGTCACGCCAAAAATAGTTTTTTCGTATCCTAGAGGTCTCGGAACGTGTAGATCCGTCGAAAACTCGAGTTGCGATTTTCGGCATGATTCCAATACTTTCCCTATACATTACCATGTATTGCAGGGAAAGTAATAAAAGACTATGTATGCTCGAATATATCAATCAAATTCTTGTTTTATGCATAGTTTTTAACAATGAAAAGAATAATACTAACCCTATTACTCTGGCTAGTAGTTCTCGAGAAATTGTAGTTGTTTCACATTTTAGCAAAGTCGTCTTTGAAAATAGGTCTAGTTACTAAATGAAATAGAGAAATTAAATTAAAAGTTCAAATTTAGTATAATTTCAAATAACTATATGTGTTATTTTGTGCAATTAAACTCAATTTAATGAATTGTTAAAAAAACTGTTTGAAACTGTAATAAAATTTCTATAAAACTGTATAAAATTTGAAGTATAAAATATAAAAAATCGTCTGCTATAACTGTAAATCGAAATATCTCGAAAACGGTATGTTTGTACACCTACAGAAATACATAATTACGAAAATTTAGGATTCTTTTCTTCCGCCGAGGATGGTAAAAAATCTGATGTGGGCAGCACATGACTTTCCCTGCAGACTTATATACACATTCTCTTTATTGTAATTAAATTTAATTTACTATTAATTCAATTTTTGTTCTCATTTGGTAACTGGACTCATTTTCAAAGGTGGCATAGAGAAAAAACGAAAATATCTCGAGAACGGCTAGTCCTAGTGTAATGGTGTTGGTCTTATTCTTTTCTTCATTAAAAATTACGTATAAAACAAGCATTTAATGGATATATTTGAGCATATGTAGTTTTTTATTTTAGATTTTGACGATTTTTGCTGGCTAATTTGCTAGAAAAGACAGGTTATTTCTTTCTGAATCATACCAAAATCTAATCAGCACCAGGGTAACCCACAAGTGACTTATCTACCGAATTTTCTGAAATTCGATCCATTAGTTTTTCAGCTAGAGTGGATACAAACTTTTGCGGGCCATTTCGCAAAAAAAAAGGCGGGTTCTTTTATTCCGAATCGTACCCAAAACTAATCAGCAGCAGATTCGCCCACAAGTGACTTACCTACCAAATTTTATGAAATTCGGTCATTTAGATTTTTACTTCGAGTGGATACAATATCTGCACAGACAAACAGACAGACACACACACAGACGTCACGCTAAAAATGTTTTTTTTCGTATTCTAGAGGTCTCGAAACGTGTAGATCCGTCGAAAACTCGAGTTGCGATTTTCGGCATGATTCCAATACTTTCCCTATACTTTACCATGTATTGCAGAGAAAGTAAAAATCTGATGTGGGCAGCACATGACTTTCCCTGCAGACTTATATCCACGTTCTCTTTATTTTAATTAAATTTAATTCACTTTTAATTCAATTTTCGTTCTCATTTGATAACTGGACTTATTTTCAAAGGTGGCGTAGAGAAAATACGAAAAAACTAAAATATCTCGAGAACGGCTAGTCCTAGTGTAATGGGGTTGATCTTATTCTTTTCTTCGTTAAAAATTACGTATTAAACACGCATTTTATGGATATATTTGAGCATACGTAGATTTTTATTTTAGATTTTGGTGATTTTTGCGGGCCATTTTGCAAAAAAAGTTAGGTTATTTTTTTTCGAATCATACCAAAATCTAATCAGCATCAGGGTGTCCCACAAGTGACTTACCTACCAAATTTTGTGAAATTCGGTCCATTAGTTTTTCAGCTAGAGTGGATACAAACTTTTGCGTGCTATTTCGCAAAAAAAGGCGGTTTTTTTTTATCCCGAATCGTACCCAAAACTAATCAGCAGCAGATTCGCCCACAAGTGACTTACCTACCAAATTTTATGAACTTCGGTCAATTACTTTTTTTAGTTAGAGTGGATACAAAATCTGCACAGACTGACATAGACACACAGACGTCACGCTAAAAATAGTTTTTTCGTATTCTAGAGGTCTCGAAACGTGTAGATCCATCGAAAACTCGAATTGCGATTTTCGGCATGATTCCAATATTTCTCTATACATTACCATGCATTGCAGGGAAAGTAAAATGGGTTTTTCCTGCTCCAAAATGTGCTTCACAAATGAATTCCTAACTTTCCATCACTGTGTGTAGGATTAGTAACAACAACAACATGTACGTAAAAAAAATAAAATTTTACTTTACGATGCGATTTTCGATCGTTAATAAAATGTCGACCCCCTCCCCCCTCCACGTCCCGGGAAAATGCTGATCACGTAGAAAAATTCTGCTCAAAACGATCCTGTTAAACACTTAACTCCCCTTTTCACTGCATTCATTTGCATTGGCGTATGGGGCAGTGGCTGCAAATTTCAGGATTTAAATAACGGCGGAAGAGCCTGTCCGGATTTAAAAGTGCCCTTCTGTGTAAAACAATTTGCGTTGAACACTTTATGAATATAAACAGCTTGATACGCTAATGGACCTCCCTAGTTTAATAAACTTCCAATATGAATTTTTAAAGAGTTGTGAAATTAATTTGTGGTTTATTTCTTTGTGAAATTTAATTTTGTTTTCTTTGATGTTTCTATGCTCGTATTTTGCATGCTTCTCTAATGGAGACTATAATTTTTACAAACTGTAATTGAAGAGGATGAAACATTTCCGCCCATACTAATTGTGCCCCCTTACTAGCATTTATTACGCCTCCTTCCATATGTTATTTTTCCTTCCTTGTGAATATTTCGTGTCTTACCCACCCAATAAAAACTCGGGTAGCCATGTTCAATCGATCCCTCCCCACTCGAATGGTGCCCCCCCCCCCCTCCTATGGGCGGCCATAATTTGAAGCCGGGGTGTTTTAGAAGAAATTTGGATTTCTTTCAGACGCGTTCACAAATATCCTCATTCGAAAGAGGCTCTTTAACAAAATTCGAAATTTGAAATATGTACTCTTTGCAAAATCCGACATATTAAAAATGTACTCTTAATAGGTCCCTTAGATTTCTGAATAAAACGGGGTGCACGTGATCCGTGCTGTCCATTCGATTAAGTAATTTTTGTGCGAATTTGGATGTTAATCGCTATCATAAGGTACTTTTGCGAATTGCAGGATCTTTTTAAACATTTGTAGCACCAGCAGTAGAGGCAGGGTTTGAATTTCGGTGCCACTGCGTGATAAGCGAACATTGTCGCTCTGAGCTAAAGACATCTCCAAATCAAGGCAACTAATAATGCCTTATCAAGATTACACTATACGCGAATTTATTAAAAGAGAGTTAAATTCCTACAAGTTTCACTTGGTAAATTTGCTGAAAGTTTTCGTCCTCGCTCTTTTGAGTTTTTCACAAAATTAGGTAGTTTTTTATAAAACTTTAATTTTTCACTAAGCTATCATCATGTTTGACAAAATTTGTTTAGTTTCTCATAAAATTATTCATTTGCTTTTCCACGAAGTTATTTATTAAATTTTTTACAAAGTTATTACAGTTTTTCACAAAATTATCAGTTTAGTTTTTGACAAATTTTCGTAATATTTCATAAAATTATTTATTTAGTCTACCGTAAAACTTTTCACAAAATTATTCATTTAGTTTTTCACGAAATTGTCCATTTAGTTTTTTACATAATTGTATTTTGTATATCACAAAATTATTTATTTTGTTTTTCTCAAAAATTAGTTCAAAAAATTATTTATTTAGTTTCCACAATTTTTTTTTATTTAGATGTAACAAATCTACCGCCGTTTTTCAAATAAAATATTTAATTATCCGTAAAAATATTTGTCTTCTTTAACAAAACTATCGTCATTTTTCCAAAAATCATTTATTTAATTTTTCATAAAATCCTTATCGTATCGTTTTTCATACAGTTATAATTCCCTTGCCTCAAAAATGATAACCCGTGGGGGTAAAAACGCCTAGATGGCATTTGATAAGAAATTCAATTTATGTGTAAAATATTCGTAATATTTGAATTATTAATCTGTGTTACTTGTCATAGATTAATACGAAACAACACATTTTTCGCATATTCCGAATGAGAAAATGTTGATGCGTCGTGTGTAACAATGGTTCAAGCTTCCTATAGGGAAATGTTCTGATATTTTTCATCAAAAATTTAATTTTACACTTTTCTACCAGAATTGTTTTATAATATATAGCTTAAAGGGTATATGAAATCAGCAGATACATTACACATTGGGTTCTGCATTAAGGTCGGCAGATGCTTTTGCTCATATCATGTGGATAACCCATCTGAATGATGACGATCTTATATGCCCTCTATAGAAAATTATGGAAAAAGCATGTAACTCATGAAATTATTAACCAATCAACAAAATTCGAGAAATTTATGGACCTCTACAAAAATCGCCAAATTTACGATATTTCGTCAAATTCTTCGCTAAGGTCAGGTGCCCCAGACCTTCAAATTAGAACAGCTGTTTTCTGTCATGTTATACGTAACAATATGATATCACTTCCGTTACATACTTCCACTTTCGTTTCATCTAAGTCACATTTTTTGAAGCTTTACTTTGACCTGAGCCAAATGGTTTACATCAAAAATGTATTCTTGTTAGTGGAAAGGTTTTGATTTCTTCTAAAACCCCACCCACAATTTGAGCCTGTGCTGTAACATTCTGTGCTGTAACATTCTTTCAAATGTTAGCAACGTTCCAATTAATTATTTTAACCTTTGGCGTTTGTATTTGCTTCACCACGTACATCATTTTTACTTTCTTTACTTTCTGAGCCTTTTTTTTTTAATCAAATAAGTTTTTGAAGTCTACATAATAAAGGAAAATATATATCTCTCTCTGTGTGTATATGTATCCTTCTATGCGATCTATAGTGGGGAATCTAAGCATCGTACGACCATAAAATTTGGTACACAGGTACTGAGGACCCGGAAAGATGCACCACAACGTTATTATTAATATTATTTTTTTAATTTCTAGTTCTTTTTTAGTTATTTTATGGTTAATCAAACAGTGTTTGTTTTTCAAGCATACATCCGTGGGGTTCGACCCCCCCCCCCTCCGGAAGCATTTTATGTTAACCTAGTTTCTATTTATGTAACAGCATATAGATATATTTATATAGGGAAAATAGAAAACGTGCTCTCCCTCCCCCGGCCAAAAAGTCCTGAAAGAAACATTTTGTTTCTAATGACCAGGCTTTTGATATTCATCAATCGCCTATACTCCGGCCAGAACCGTGAACCTGTTAGTCGTCACATAGTGTTGCCCCAGCGCACCAGTGGGGGTCGGAAAACACCGCGCCCAACGACATAACATCCATGCCTGAAGGTGGGACTCGCACAACCCGGCAGCCGAACGATCGCTAGGAAACGCTTGCCTTGACCGTTCGACCACCGTGTCGGCCCTGAAAGAAACATTGTATACATATTCTTCACACAGTGGCGGCTCGTGCCCAGAGGTCGCAAGGCGCGCGACTTCCTCATAACAAGCCGCCTATATTATTATTTTTATTTATATAAATGTATTAAATTTTTTTTAAGAAAATGTTGTATATTTTGCAAATGTTTTCAAAACGTCCTTCCACAAAAGTGTGGTGCTGCCATCTTGTAACATATTCAACAACTAAAATCGACAATGTAATTGCTGAATGCGCTATAAAATGGCTGCATTACAAGAATCTTCTACACTGGTTTCGTCGTACGGCCGCGAATTCAGAGCGATCTAGATAGAACGAAGATACATAATTTCAAATACTATTGTGAGTTTGAATGAACGAATATGAACATTGGCAATTTTCAAAGCATCGTGTGCCGCGTATCGTTGAGCGGCGTCGCCAGAAAATAAGCCAGTTTATCGTGGATCTTCTAGAATTGGCATTATTTCCCTATTGTGGCTGGCTGCGCTTAAGAATATGAATTTGACGGATTCTGTTATTTTCCAATATAGTTTTGGTATTTTTAAATAAATCCTTGAATAAAATGACCGTTTATATAAGAATGACTTGGTATATTTTTAAAGTTATATAAGTAATTCTATTTTAAATTGTTCAATAGTTTATATTTTTAAAATATAAATGTTCATATATTAGTCCGATCAAAAAAGTGTTACATTCTCTACATTTATGTATATAAAGGGCAAGTGTGACGGGTTCAATAGTTAAATTTGTATTTTTGACGGTTATAAATATTGAAAACATACTTCAACTCAAATTTAACATAATCTACTTGTGTAAATGGCTGTTTATACATGTAAGAATCTGTGGACACGATATTCAAATAAAGAAATGGGGCGATTTGACCAACATTTTGTACGATTATGTTGTCTATGAAGTATGAAATGTTATTTACTTTTAGCGAGTACAAATATACAGAAAGCACGCATATTTACGTTTTTTTAATATAAAATAAATAAATGGCAGTCATTCATGTAAAATATTTTTATAATCAAAGTACATGATATCATTTTATGAAAACTATTTTTCAATATAAAACGTTTTTTTAATATACAATAAATAATTGTCAGTAAATCGTATAAAATCTTTTGATAATCGATATACATGATCGTTTTATAAAAGGTATTTTATAATCATCAGAAATCAAATTATACAGTAATTTTATTATCAGTAGGAAACAAAGAATGCCGATTTTAAAACCCTGGCATGCCCCGATTTTGAGATGTTTGTAGTTAATTCATGAAACGACTTATATAATAAACTTTACATGCAAAAATTACAAATTAAATCGGTCAACTCTTTTCTCATGCAGCATTTTCGCATTATAGCACATTTGGAAACAATGTCGAATAGCGACGTCATCAATGTAGCCAAAAATGCCAAACACCATTCAAAGTAATACGAAATCAATATATAACCTTTTCATATATTTGTTGAAGTGCATATAAATGAGTGCGATTATTAAATTTATTAAGGCGCTGATAACAAAAGAACCAAATTTTAATATATATGCGATTGATTTAGCATTATTCAAAGCTTTTTACACGCGATTATTAGATTGTTACAGAAATTAACTTACCCCGGAATGGAATAAATTTATATGCAGCCCACATCATATGTTTTTGACTCTTGAATGTAAAAAATTACGAAGAACTGTAAATATTTCATAGATGCTTATAAATCGAATATGATTCAACATTTCTTTTTGCAGCGCAATGCAATATTCAACTATTAAATCTTAAAAAAGAAACTATCAAATTTAATTATAAAACTAAGAAAAAAAAATTTGATGTGGGCAACACATGACTTTCCTTATATAATGTAATGAATTTATTACTTTTACAGTAAAAAAAATAGGTTTTTCTTATAGTAGATACTAATATTCTTTCCAAGATATTGAATTTTCCACAATTAGTCGTCATTTTCATTGATTTAGCGTCATTTTTATCCATTAGGCGAGATTTTCGTTAATTTGGCAACATTTCAAAGAGTCGCCAAGTTGGCGACATTCCGCCAAATTCGTCGCCAAAATCTCGCCAAGCGTTATGGGCAAAGAATTAAGTTATTCTTACAGCAGATAAATGTTTATTGGCATTAAAGTACAAAAGTATTACTCAAAGTGTCTTTTTTTATGAATGGAACGAGCTAGATCCACGAGAATGATGTCATCCAATTTATCACATGGTATTACATATGAAAAGTGAACATGTTTCTCAATAGAAAATATTTTTTCTTAATTTTATGAGTTTTTGATAATTTTTTTGAAAAATGTGCAATATCTCGAGAACGGATCGTGTTAGCGTTCTAAAATTTATGTCAATCGTTTTCTAATAAAAAATTACATAAGAAATGTCTATTTGCGTAACTGTATTAGTGATTTTGATTTTTTGACGATTTTTTCAAAATTTCATTCGAAAATTTAGGAGGGCTCTGTACATTCGATTGCGTATAAAAACAATAGGCTTCCAGTGTTTACGGATTGTGATTTTTGTACCAAATTTGGTTCGAATCGGTCCATTCGTTCGTCAGTTATCGTCTCCACAGACTCACTGACATACACACACACACACACAGACATCACTTCAAAAATGTTTGATTCGTGATCAGGCATGCTTGAAACGTGCTCTCCCATCGAGAACTCTAATTCGAATTTTCGACCCCGTCACAATACTTTCCTTATAAATTATGTATATAAAGAAAGTAATAATTTCCTAAGACATTTAAAGTATATAGTAAAAATCACTCTCACAGCAAAATGTAATGTATATTAAAACTTTATTATAAGTTTTATTATAAATTCAAGTTTTAGCAGCCAATTATTATTATACACAAACACATATACAAGCATATTTTCAATTTATTTATATAAATATCTATATAAAACATGATTTAGTCAGCGCCCCTTTCTACGCATTGATCACGAGCCGCCACTGCCTTCACAATACCTTTAATCCCATAAAAAATGTGAATATGTTGTTAGTCAGAAAAATAAATGCCTTTTCGATAACTATACATAGAAAGGGGTTGATGCTATGGTGCGTGTTACGCTTAATGATTGTGCTTTAATTCTGTGAACTCATTCCGGAACGTTTCGCTAGTCGCGAATCACTTATTTTCAATAAAGATCGAAAGCAGCGAAAGTGCAGTGATAAATATTGATGGGTTCTTTTTATTTGCGTGAATTTATTTTTAGTTTCATGTATCTTTGCTTACTCCTATTATAGAATATAGTATATAGAGGAAGTATTGTTTTCACGAAAATTTTCGATTACGAGAGTTTGATGTCAGTATGTGTTTTAGGAGCTCCTGAACACGTTTTGACTATTTTTAGAGGGATGTCCGTCAGTCTGTCTATCGTCGATTTGTTGTGTACACGATTGCTGTCACAAATTGTAATGAATTTTCACGAAACTTTATATCCGGCTTTGTTATAAAAAAAATCTGATGCGGGCAACACATGACTTTCCTTATATAATGCAATGAATTTACTACTTTTACAGCTGAAAAAAAAACGTTATTCTTATAGTAGATACTTATATTCTTTCCATGATATTGAATTTTCTTCAATTAGTCGTCATTTTCATTGATTTAGCGTCATTTTTATGCATTTGGCGAGATTTTTGTTAATTTGGCAACAATTAAAAATGTCGCCAAGTTGGCGACATTCAGCCAAAATCTCGCCAAGC
This sequence comes from Amaurobius ferox, assembly GCA_951213105.1. Classification (NCBI taxonomy): domain Eukaryota; kingdom Metazoa; phylum Arthropoda; class Arachnida; order Araneae; family Amaurobiidae; genus Amaurobius; species Amaurobius ferox. The sequence continues at coordinate 121,143,238 of OX578149.1, read as the reverse complement.
GTTATGGACGGAGAAATAAGTTATTCTTACAGCAGATAAATGACTATTGGCGTTCAAATACAAAAGCATTACTCAAAGTATCTTTTTTCATGAATGGAACGAGCTAGATCCACGAGAATGATATCACAAAATTTATCGCATGGTATTACATATGTAAATTGAACATGTTTCTCAATAGGAAAATTATTTTATATAACTTTTTGATCATTTTTTTTAAAAATGTGCAATATCTCGAAAACGGTTTAGGTTAGCGGTCTAAAATTTATGCCAATCGTTTTCTAATGAAAAATTACATAACAAATGCCTATTTGCGTAACTTTATTAGCGGTTTTGATTTTTTGACGATTTTTTCAAAATTTCATTCGAAAATTTAGGGAGGTTCTGGACAATCGATTGCATATTAAAACAATAGGCTTCCAGTGTTTATAGATTGTGATTTTTGTACCAAATTTTGTTCGAATCGGTCCATTCGTTCGTCAGTTATCGTCTTCACAGACTCACTGACACACACACAGACATCACTTCAAAAATGTTTGATTCGTGATCAGGGATGCTTGAAACGTGCTCTCCCGTCGAAAATTCGAATTCGAGTTGAGCTTCGCTCTAGTTAATTATTTTAACCTTTGGCGTTTGTATTTGCTTCATAGATCATTTCTACTTTCTTTACTTTCTTAGCCATTTCATGTTTGTTTTTTCCATCAAATAAGTTTTCGAAGTGTACATAATAAGGGAAAATATATATCTGTGTGTCCGTTTGTGCGATTTATAGCGGGAAATCTAATCGTCGTACGACCATAAAATTTGGTACACAGGTACTTCAGGACCCGGAAAGGTGCAGCACAACGTATTATTATTACTATTTTTACTTTCCTTATATACATAATGTATAAGGAAAGTATTGTGACGGGGTCGAAAATTCGAATTCGAGTTTTCGACGGGAGAGCACGTTTCAATCATACCTGATCACGAATAAAATATTTTTGAAGTGATGTCTGTGTGTGTGTGTATGTGTGTGTCAGTGAGTCTGTGGAGACGATAACTGACAAACGAATGGACCGATTCGAACGAAATTTGGTACAAAAATCACAATCCGTAAACACTGGAAGCCTATTGTTTTTATACGCAATCGAATGTTCAAAACCCCCCTAAATTTTCGAGGGAAATTTTGAAAAAATCGTCAAAAAATCAAAACCACTAATAAAGTTGCGCAAATAGATATTTCTTATGTAATTTTTCATTAGAAAACGATTAACATAAATTTTAAAACGCTAACATGAACCGTTCTCGAGATATTGTACATTTTCCAAAAAGATTATCAAAAAGTCATATAAAATTAAAAAAAAATATTTCCTATTGAGAAACATGTTCACTTTTCATATGTAATACCATGCGATACATTTGGTGACATCATTTTCGTGGAACTAGCTCGTTCCATTTATGAAAAAAGATACTTTGAATAATATTTTTGTATTTGAATGCCAATAGTCATTTATCTGCTGTAAGAATAACTTATTTCTCCGTCCATAACGCTTAGCGATATTTTGGCGACGAATTTGGCGGAATATCGCCAACTTGGCGACATTTTTAATTGTTGCCAAATTAACAAAAATCTCGCCAAATGGATAAAAATGACGCCAAATCAATGAAAATGACGACTAATTGAAAGAAATTCAATATCTTGGAAAGAATATAAGTATCTACTATAAGAATAACATTTTTTTAACTGTAAAAGTAGTAAATTCATTGCATTATATAAGGAAAGGCCACATCAGATTTTTTAATTTCTAGTTCGTTATTTTGGGTGATATTCAGACAGATCCTTTAGTAACCAAAAATATTATCTCTGAGTTTATTATTCTAACACTATCGGAAAGATTAAAAAATTTTGTTCTAGGCAAACTTTGAACGGAATCCATACCATTAATAAACTAATTTTTGTGAAGTTTGAAAAAAGTACATATTTGTGTGTTTTAAACTTGTTCGATTTTTATATTGCGATATAAGAAAGTGACAGCCTATCCATTGTTTATAATTTAATACCAGCTACGTTAAATATCACACACTGGTCCTAAACAAAAAGTAACTTGCTGCACGCATCCGTTCATTAATTATAATTTTTTAAGCGAACGAATTCTTAAAACTTTTTATTCCTTTTTCTCCCAAGTGGACCACATATTTTTGAAGTTCTACCTACTGAGACTATGCATGCGCATAATGGGTGTGTGTGTCCTGATGTATGATTGTGATCCAGATATTTCTCCTGCTCAGGATCGGATCCATTTTAATGGTTAGGGGAAGGGGTTAATTTGGGGATGGTGGATAATTTCAGTGTTTCTGTGCTAGCGGGGTACTATAATGTGACAGAAATTGGAGGACAATTCGCTTGTCCATCGGTAAATTTTGAGGTAGAACGTAGTGTATCAGCAAGTGACGAATTTCGGTTTATGATTTGGTTGCGTGAAGGGGGGGGGGGGGGGGGTCTTTTACTAGACGTTGTGCTGATGTATACGGACTGCATTCAATTTTCTCTGTTATTTATACGAATGAAATTTATTTATTTTATTTTCTGTTTTAACAGGCGGTTAGTAATTATTTTGCGGCGTAAATTTCTTCGATTTTTTTTAGCGAATTTTAAGGAGATAATGAAATTGCGTGAATTTCAGATATTTGTTATGTTAATATTAAATTTCTATTATAATTTTTAGTTTATTGTGTAGCGGCACGAATGTCCGTGAATTTTAGGGAGGGGGGTCTAAAATTTCACAAATATCAAATATATCAACTCCTTGGACCTTTTAGGAGATAATTTGGTTTTTTCAGCCACATTCCGGTGTTTAAAGATGAGAATAGGGTGCATACGGATGCTTTAAAATTGGGAAAGTACTTGAATTTTAGATTAACATTTTCAAGGTCTTGAAATATTGGAAAATTACCATTTTCTTGGTTAAGTCCTTGAAAGTACTTGAAAAAGGCAGGGTTGAAAGTGTTCTGCAGGTTTACAGCGTTGTGTTTTTTCTGAGAAGTTTTCTCTGGAAATTTTCCTAGCAGTTATGCTGTCGCTGAAATTTTACTAAACAACATTGTTTTTTCCCAAAAATTTCCTCAGTGTCTTCAACATTAAACAATAATGCTAGTTTGCCATGATTTTTCCTCCTAGAAACGCATACAACTTCATAATATGGAAGAAATTATGTCCTTGAAAAATAATTGCCTGGTACTTGAAAAGCGCTTGACATTTTTTTAGGAAAGTATATTCACTCTGTGAGAAGCCACTAAAATGTGCATTTCGTACGCATAGTGAGTATAAAAAATTTTCGTGCCAGCAAAGGTTTGATAGATTTCTGGAATGTGAAAAAAAAAAATCGTTTTCTTAGCTACATAAAGACACTATCCTTTGTCTGCTGGTACCGATAGATTCTGTCTATGTCGAATGATCCCTTTCTAAATTTTAAAATGCGTTACAGGGCGAAATATAATGATTGCATCAAAGTAAAATTTGTGTGATAGCATTAAAGTAAAATCTGTGTATGTACAATATAGTGTATCAAAACTTCGTCCACTGAAATTGAACTTTTGATCTCATGTAACGGCGTTAATAATATTTTTAGAAATTTAATAGTTTATAAGTATTGATTTTTAAAAATATATAATATTGTTACGAACGTGTAATATTTCCTCACTGCAGTCTTTTCTTTTGAGAGCCAGACTTAGAAAACACCCGTACAGACCGTGCTTGCACCTGGGGTTGCCAAATTCTGAAATTCGGAGGATGGTTGCCAGATTGGGTGATTTATCGGTAATTTGCCGACTTCTCGGAGGTTTGCGAGAAACACCTCGAAATAACCAATATTCTACGTGACATGAGAGCTTTCCAGAATTTTCAATGGAGAGTCTATAAAAAGGAGTCATCACTCAGTCGGAGAGCCACGTTGAACTGTGACTTTCGTCAGTCTTTTGAGAATAATAGCTGCTGTTTTGTGAAATGACTTTCGTGAATGTTTTGAGAATAGAATCCGTTATTTTGTGAATTTAGTGAAGCATTTAAGTGCTGTTTCACTGTATATCGTTACTTTCCTTATATACATAATGTTTAAAGAAAGTATTGTGACGGGGTCAAAAATTCGAATTCGAGTTTTCGATGGGAGATCACCTTTCAAGCATCCCTGATCATGAATCGAACATTTCTGAGGTGATGTCTGTGTGTGTGTGTGTCAGTGAGTCTGTGGAGACGATATCTCACGAACGAATGGAGCGATTTGAATGAAATTTGGTACAAAAATCACAATCCGTGAATACTGGAAGTCTATTGTTTTTAAACGTAATCGAATTTTCAGAACACCCCTAAATTTTCAAGTGAAATTTTGAAAAAAATCATCAAAAAATCAAAACCTTTAATAAAGTTACGCAAATGGACATTTCTTGTTGTTCTTGTTGTTGTTGAGACCCAGACCGTCCGACCTACCAGAAAGGTGTAAGGTAACTGTATGGACGGCCGGGAAGTGCCACCCAATTTAGACCGGAACCCAGTGGGGGAGGCATCCACAGGGACCGTACCCTCCTTCCCCTACCACCAACCTCTCGGAAGGACTTACGGACCCACATGTTTAACGTGATCGTACTCCGCATGAACACGGCGGCATTTGTGGCAGCGTGCAAATCTAGCGCGCAAACCACGGGGATACCGCACCCGAGATGGCCAACAGCACGCGGTGTTCCGAGGTGGTCACCTGTGTAATTTTTCCTTAGAAAACGATTGATATAAACTTTTGAACGCTAGCATGAACCGTTCTCGAGATATTGCGCATTTTAAAAATAAATTTATCAAAAAATCCCATAAATTAAATAAAATATATTAACTGCTGAGAAACATGTTCACTTTTCATATGTAATATCATGCGATAAATTGGGTGACATCATTCTCGTGGATGTAGCTCGTTCCATTCATGAGAAAAGATACTTTGAGGAATACTTTTTGTATTTGAACGCTAATAATCATTTATATGCTATAAGAATAACTTATATTTCGATCCATAACGCTTGGCGAGATTCTTGGCGGAATGTCGCCAACTTGGCAACTTTTTAAAATGTTGCCAAATTAACGAAAATCTCGCCAAATGGATAAAAATGACGACTAATCGACGAAAATTCAATATTTTGGAAAAAATATAAGTATCTACTAGAAGAAAACCCTATTTTTTTTACTGTAAATGTAGTAAATTCATTGCATTATATAAGGAAAGTCATGTGTTGCCCACATCAGATTTTTTCTGTTACGGTGTGCTTGTGAATAAACGTGTTTGTTATCCAGAAATTTTGACTCATTCTTGTATCCTAAAGCGCACACCCACGATTCCAGAGAATACGTTTCAACAATATGATGCTTATTGAGTTACGCAGTATTTATTTGTATTACTGCTTCGTAACTCATAAACTTTTTTTGGAGATGGTAATGCTAATCCTCAGCCGCGAAATTTCGCCTTTTTTTCCCGGCAAGAAATAATTACTACCCTAATCATAAATATCTAAAATCTGAATTATTTATACCAATACATTTATCCTTAATAATATAACCATTAGTACTAGAGTCCAAAATCCTTTATTATTTCCTGCCATCTTTTCTTTTAATGCACCGTGTCATAAAAGCTCTTCTAGCTATATATGTCTCACTAATTTTCAATCAAGCAGAGAGCCGCAAAAATACATTACTATTAATGATCAATAGTGTTTTGCCCATCAATATGAAATATTACGAAGTCTTTAGTCATTTCTAGTTTGAACTCCATATTTCGTATTTCATTATTAGTATTGTTAGCCCAAAGCAGTAGCAAAGGATAGTGTTATACTATTTCATGATCTTCGGCTTGGCCAATATGAACCTTAAAGAGAACTTTGGAATTTTTCTCAACAAATTAATGGTATGTACTTTAGAACACGGTACACAATAGAAGAACAACATATGATTTTTTTTTCGGAGGGGGAGGAAAGTTTTGTTGAGGACTCCGCCCAAGAAATAGAAGGGTTGTCAAAATACGCTGTTTCGAGATTTGAACTTGTGACAAATAGTAGGACAACAAAAATTCATACGGTCTATTATCCCCGAAAGTTGAGTGTTATCGTAAAATATTTTTTTAAAAGTTGCGTTGAGAGAGAGCAATACGATAACTGGAAACATTTGGCGGAACACAAGGCAATCAACACGAAGAGGATACGAAAGGCTCAGCATGAATCTATTTGTTTTAATTACTTCCGTGACTTTAAAAGTACGTCAAGTAAATTCTTACTCGTTTAACATCCCTTTTAAAACACGGAACTTATTGCGACAATTTGTCATCGCGAGTCGCTTCGCGTACCATGAACGCACTGATATTGCGAAACATCTAAATATGTATGTCAAAAAACTGTTACATTGAAATTTTATATTCTGCCTTGCCGATGGTGCTAATGATGTTTTGAATTGGGTGAGCTGACAGAATTGCCATTTATAGCAGACATACTGCGTAAAAAACATTTCCGTGACGTCACTCCTAACACATGTTGATGGGACTTTGAGAAACGAAAGCTATATATGGAAAAGAACTGCCGATCAGTGAACAGTATGGACCTAAGATCAGATCACTGTGAAGATTATTAATGATTTGTAAATATGTAACATAATAGTGTGTAGTGAAATTATATAATCTAAAAAATGAAAACCGACTCGGCTAATAATTTGAGATATCTTTATTTTAATTAAACTTAAGTATTTTCAGAACCGATAGAAGTGCTCAAATATTGTCATCAACCTGCTGCTTCCCCGGGAATCTGAGGTAGGATCTTTTATATTTTCAATTTTAAGTATCGATGATAATATTAGAATCCTATAGAAGGAATTTGTAATGAATTCTTTCACGACAATGTATTTACATCGTGAATTCGCTGGTCCAGCTGTCGGATTCGCTCAAAATATCGTCTTTTCGACTGAGTCGAATCCCACAGCCAAAAAGATCAGCAAATAACGCTCCAAACGCGACATCACGAAAAGGCATTCGATAATATCGAAATGGCGTGGAAAGAATAATTTTACAATTAGCAGACTTAAAATGCTAGAATGTCTGTCAACGCCTACACAGGCGCTGAAAAAGCGCGCCAACCAATTAATAGAACAGCTTACTATTTGTTGATTCCCGGCTTGATCAATATAAAGCATGGAGTGAACTTGGTAATTATTGCCAACAAATTAATAGCAATCAGGCACACAATAGGAGAACAGCATATGAATTTTTTGGCAATGTTTTGTTGAGGCCTCTCAACAAAAAGTGGAATGTTTGGTCAGAATACTTTGTTTTGAGATTTGCACTCATAATAAATAATGGGGCAACCTTTTGACTACCCGAAATATTTTTAACAGCGAAAAAAAAATAAAATAGTAAATATATTATCGCTTTTATCTCGGACTAGAATTAAGAACGCATTTTAATGGGAATCAAAACAAAAAATACTTTTCAAGTGAAAATTTAGAATTTGAAGTGATGCAAACCTCTTAAATATACGGGAAACGAAATAAAATGTCTCGACAGTTTTACGCGTACCAAACACCAAAGCTGCAGACTTTTACCTTACCATTTTTTGGTAAGGGTCTCCCAAGAAAAATAATTTCACCATACTCTGAGCATTTCGAAAATATTTACAATATTTTGTAATCTCCCCCCCCCCCCCCCCCCCCCAAAAAAAAAAAAATTTACAGTTCTCACAAGAAAAAGACTTTTACTATAGATATACACAGAACTCGGAGCATTTTCAAAATATGTACACATATTTAGAATTAAGGGAAGCTTAAAAGTGCCAGCGACGAGGAATGTGACTGGGAAGAATGTTTGACCTCGTGTTTCTTTAACAGTCAAATCATATAGCAAAACCTGTTTTAAGGAATAGACGAGAGTGGTTGAATTGAGAATGGTTATTATAAAAATGACTATAGCATTTAGAGAAAAGTTAGAAAAATAATAGTGGCTGCTCCAGATTATTGGCAATATTACAGATTCTTAGGGTATTTCTTATGTTCAAACATGGCTCCACTGAAGATGGCCAAACGACAGATCCCAATCAGTTATACTCTGTCGTTTAGCCTGAACATGGTCCTGTACTTATTTGATCGTTCAGGTCTAGAATTGATGCACTAAAGAAGGAAAACAAATGAATTCCAAATGAAGAAAGATCCAATGTAGTTGATCCAAATGAAGAAGGAAATCCAACCATACCTATGCTCATTTTTTTTTCTTTTGCGGTGTATTTTACGTTAGTGCATTATTGATTGCGCACAAACTGAAATTTTTCGAACCTGAACGTGACAAGGCTTTTGCTCCAAAACTGTTAGAGCTTTGCAAGTAAGAGAATCAAAATAAATTACTGATCTAGAAACTGAATTCCCTACTAAACTTTTTTGTTGCTTACTGGATATATCCATATTTTATCGTTTAGTTACTTATATCACTCGAAATATCATCTAAAGTGACACAAAGATTTGCTTGGACAAAAACTTTTTATTTCGTTTTATTTTATTCTATTTTATTTTTAGATTTAAGGACAAGTCGTTTAGGAGTGCCCAGGACAACACAAGGGCTGTTTTTAAATTCCTATCTAAAACCGGTCTCTGTAAACATAGGAATGTAATTCTACGTAATTAAATATTCCATAAGTATTAAGAAATTTGAGAATAAGGAGATAACATTTGCAGAGTTCACGGCGACAATAAGAGTTTGCAATGCCATTCCAGTAGCTCAACAGTTACAGCGTCGATTGACCAGTACAAAGGTCCGTGGTTCGATTCCCAGTTGGGGCACCAGAAGGTTCCTTATAAACTCTTCCGAAATAAATATATTGGGATCGAGGAGTGCGATCTTGTATCAATGAGTGCAGCGGCCGAGGGAGAGTGGGGCATCAACAAGAGGGGCGCGAAAAACATAGTGGTATCATACAGGGATTCTGATCAGAGAATTATCACTGTGTATAAAAAGTTATAACACTCTCATACAACTGGAATATTCTATCCATGTCAATATGTCATGTTTGGATTAAGACATTTTTGAAAGCTCTGAGAATCGATTACTTATTTTATTTTTCTTCCAATCTAATCAGGTACTTTTTTTTTTTTAGGAAGAAAAGCTTAAAATGTTAAAATATTGAAATTATTTTTTGTATATTCATAAATAATACCCTATTTTCGATAAAACAAGTTAAACTTGTTTACATTTTTATCTATTGGGTTTAGAGATGTAAATGTCCAAATTATTTACGTTTTACGTAACGCTTCCATTTCAGCCGGATATCCAGATCATAGACGTTACTCACGTTAAAAATATTGTTAATAACTTGATTACTGAGAATACATATATATATATATCTAGCGTTAGCCCATTCTCTACTTTAAAACTATCTTTCCACATTTGCCTTTATTTATTTATTTATATTTTGTGTAATAATAATGCAAATGGACGCCCATGTGGGTATTCCAAAAAGTGTGTGTGTGTGTGTGGGGGGGGGGTGAATAAGGGGTCTGAACTACCGAGATTCCATCCCTCTTCACCCGAAAGAAAATTTAAGGAATTTAACTTTGCGAAAGTGAATTGTAGAGCATCTGAACATGATTTTGAGCTAATTATATTGATTTCAATAGCTAATTTTCGCAAAAAATTCACACAAAAGAATAGAAACATTCACACTACATTTTATGATATTTATCTCTTTTACAAGATAATTATTGTGAAACCGGATATTAATGGTTCAAAGTTGTTAATCACAATGTGAAGCCAATTCCAAAATACGCAATTTTATTTTTCCATAAAAATAAACCTAAAAGAAGTAAATATTGTGGAGCAATAAGGAAGGGGGAGGGGAGCCCCTTTTATCGCTTATATATGGGCGCCCATGAATATACAAGCCATTTTATTATGTAAACCGAGGAAAATTACCATTAATATTATCTTCATAGCTTTTTCGCTGGTATGTATTTTTACCAACCCATGATGCACTTCCGAAATAGGAGATGTCACCTCCCGATGATGGATTGATTGATCGTATCATCAGATAGAGTGGTTATGAATGTCACTGGAAATTAGTCTCTCAAAGACTATAATGAACCACTTTGAAGCTCTGAGAATAAAACTTCGTAGATATGGATGTGCCATTCATTGATGTGGGAGGATAGGAAGGTGTTTAGAAATTCCCTCTAAACACCTTGGGATGTAGTGCCTTTTGTTTGATTAAGTTTATCAATCGCCGTTAAGCACATATTTGCTGTGCCTGCAAATTATACTGGAAGCTATATATGTAGATATCTATTGATTCCGATTTCATAGTCAGGTAATAGCTATGTTAGAATGAATTACCCGCCGTTATCTTATCTTGACTAAACGGCTGCTATATATACTGAAATAATACACATACAGATAACACCACTCAAGTTTATATTGCCTGTTTTAAACCAAAATCATTTCCGCGCTCCGTTTTTTCATGCACAACCTTGCCAATTATGCAATGCGGGAGTAATATTTTCCTTTAATACTCCCTAAATAGGCGCGCCACAAAAGAAGACACATTGCACCGCACTTGATATCGTAAAAAAGAAACAAGAAAGATCAATCATGCTTAAAGCATTGATTATGAAACACTTTCCAACTTCAATGCAATTTTATTTAAACAAGTCTAAAATGCAATACATTCCTCGGTAATATTTTGAAACTTATCACAATACTGTATTAATTTATTATATTTGAAAACTTAAACCTTCATCGAAAAAAATGAACTTCATTCAAATGACGGCATTGAAATATAAATTGCCTGGTTTAAACATCTCTAAAATGTTATACATTCCTCGGTAATAGTTTTAGAATTATCATAATACTATGATAATTTATTATATTTGAAAACTTCATCGAAAACAACTGAAATTCGAAAACAACTGAAATTCATTCAAATGATGTCATAGAAAAAATAACACGCCTGGCTCTCTCTATAAAAGCAGCATTTCATTCATAACATTTTTCCATTCATTTCATTCATCACAATACTATAATAATTTATTTTATTTAAACATTTTGTTTAAGACCATGGAGCTACAAAAAATTAAACTCTATGCTTGAAACTTCATCGAAAAAAATCGTCCTTCTCTTTATGAAATCAATTAATATTTCATTCATATCAGCCATGCAGACTCCATGGATTAAATTATTTTGTGTTAAAAAAATACAGGAATTCTAATACAACTCATTCTATATATTTTGCTGTTTACATTTTACATAAGTGAAAAATAGGCTTAGTTGTAGAAATAATCAAATTTAGATGAGCATTTAAACTCAAATATATTGTCATTGCGTTGTTTCAGTATGTAGATGCACAGAATTTAAGCAAAAATAAAGTAGTTTTAGGACGGATACAACACTCAATATGAATTAAAAAGAACTTAAAAAAATCACGATTTTGAAACAAGATGGATGCCATATATCATTTTGAAGTGGGTCATGTGATCGTTTCATATAAGAGGTGTAATTATTATTTTAATTTTTATTTAAAAAATTACTGAATATATTTCGCTGAGTTTTTTTTTATATATTTTATGGAACAATTTGAATATTACCTAAAATTTTCGAAGCAATTTGTGAATTTTAAATCCGCTTAAAAAATGTTTGAAAAATTAGGTCCCATAGGGCTCAATGTATTTCATTTTTTCGACCCGGGTTCAATCCAAAACTAATTGGGTGATATTATTCATTTATATTCCCATAGGTTCTACAGTCCGTCTGAACAACATACTAAAATTTCATTTTGATTAAGTCATTTTTACGGCAGTTATCGTGCTAACGGACAGACAGACAGACAGACAGACAGAATGAACAAAGTCATAAACCCTTTTCAACTTTGTTGTAAAGTGTTAAAAAGAAAATCCTTTTCCCCAGAAGTGAAATTCGAAAATAAATATAATTTCTATCACAGCGAATTTCAACAAATTAGGTTCAAGTTTTCAGAGAACACTTGAAATATTGAAATTATTATATATTCCAAAGAATGTAAATATGTCTTTTAAATTCACGAATTTAGAAAATAGCAAACAAAATAGCATTCAAAATTTTCTTCTGAGATATCATTCACAGACCAACTGAGCCATTTTATCTTTTATCGTCTGCGCGAAATAAACAAGAAAGATCAATCATGCATAAGCATTGATTATGAAACACTTTCCAACTGAAATGTAATTTCATTTAAAAATTTCTAAAATGTGATTCATTCAGTGGTAATATATTTTACATTATCACAGTACTACAGTAATTTATTATACTTAAATATTTAAAACTGTATCGAAATATAAATCATCTGATTCTTTATGCAAAATCAATGAATATTTCATTCATATAACTTGTATTCCAGACTCCAGAGCTAAATAATTTTGTGTGAAAAAAATTCAGCAATTCTTATGTAATTCATCTTACAATCGCTTGAGATATTTGCATTCTGCATATGTTAAAATTAGGCTTCCTTGAAGAAATAATAAAAGTTTAGGGATCATTTAAAATCACAACTATTGTAATTGCATAGGCACGGAATTTAGATACACAGATAATACACAGATAATATATATGTGTATGTGTATGTACTCAAAGTATTGGAATCGTGCCGAAGATCGGAACTCGAATTTTCAAAGGATCTACACGTTTTGGGACTTCTAGAACACGAAAAAACTACTTTTAGGAAGACGTCTGTGTGTGTAAGGGTTGTTGTTGATGAAACCCAGACCGTCCGACCTACCAGAAAGGTGTAAGGTAACGGTTTGGACGGTCGGGAAGTGCCACCCAATTTAGACCGGAACCCAGTGGGGGAGGCATCCACAGGGACCGTACCCTCCTTGTGTGTGTAAGGGTGTATCTGTGTATGTTTCTGTGTGTCTGTGTGGATATTACATCCACTCTAATTGAAAAACTAATGGACCGAATTTCATACAATTTGGTAGGTATGTTTTTTGTGGGAAATCCTGATGTTCATTAGATTATAGTACGATTCGTAATAAAAGAATCTGCCTTCTTTGCGAAATGGCCGCAGAAATTGCCTTTATCCACTCTAGCTAAAAACTAATGAACCAAATTTAACAAAATTTGGAGTATAATATTTCAATAACCTACAAGTGATTTATATACCAAATTTAACAAAATTTTGTATATAAATCATTTGTAGGTTATTCTACTACGATTCGGGAAAAAGGAACGGGCTATTTTTGCGAAATGGCCAGCAAAAATCGTTATATATAAAAATAAAAGACTACGTGTGCTCAATTATATCAATTAAATTCCTATATTATATGTGATTTTTGACAACAAAAAGAATAAGACTAACCCCATTACTCTAGGACTAGCCGTTCTTGAGATATTCTAGTTTTTTCGCGTTTTCGCTACGCCACCTTTGACAATAAGTCTAGCTATCAAATGAGAACCAAATTTAAGTTTAACGTGTAAATTCAATGTCATTTAAAATACTTATGTTGTGCAGATAAACTCAAATTATCATTGAATAAATAAAGAGAACGAATATGAGTCTGCAGAGAAAGACATGTGCTGTCCACATCAGAATTTTTAACAATATTACACCAATGATTTATAGAAGTGAACGGGGATTATTTTCAGGCCATTTCGAAAAAAATGTATGATCTATATTTAAAGATCCATCAAATTTTTGTCGAATAAAATGTTCAACAAATTTAAGCTGTGTACCAAATTTTAACTCTCTAGGACGTAGGAAAGTGCATTTAAAATGCCATCAATTAAATTTATCATGAAGAGTTATATAAAATTTTAAAAAAATGAAAATTTGTTATCTACCAAATTTGTTTTAAAATATGAAGCCACTCCCATATGCAAAACGTTTAAACAAATGGAGAGATATAATATCTCTCTCTTTTCTTTCTGGAGGATATCCCAAAGTCAGAATTTAATTGAATTTGTTTTTTTCCCTATATTAAATAATTTTTTTAATAATATTAAATAATTTTTTTAAGCAATTCGGAATTTTAAATTTACTTAAAAAATGTTTGAAAAATTAGGTCCCACAGGGTTCAATGTATTTCATTTTTTCAACCCGGGTTCAATAAAAAACTAATTGGGTGATATTATTTATTTATATTCCCATAGGTCCTACAGACCGTCTGAACAACATACTAAAATTTCATTTTGATAAACTCATTTTTACGGCAGTTATCGTGCTAACGGACAGACAGACAGACAGACAGACAGACAGACAGACAGAATGAACAAAGTCATAAACACTTTTCAACTTTGTTGTAAAGTGTTAAAAATGAATGAATAGATTTGATTTGACGAAATGGCGGAAACTAGTAATTTTCAACATTAAACGTTCGCAATTTTTAAATCCCACTGCAGAAGGAACAGACAGACATATATCTTCATATATTATGCAAGATACATGTTATTGTTGCTCCATACAATATTCTAGTTATTTTTTTTTTCTACGTAAACTGAGTAAAATTACCATTAATATTATCTTCATTGTTTTTTCGCTGGCCTGTACTTTTGCCAACCTATGATTCACTTCCGAAATAGGAGATGTCACCGCCCGATGATCGAGTGGTCCTATCATCAGATAGAGTGGTTATGAATGTCGCCCTAAATTAGTCTCTCTGAAGCTATAATGAACCACTTTGAAACTCCGAGAATAACACTCCATAGATATGGATGTACCATTCTTTAATGATGGACGATAGCAAGTAATTTAGAAATTATTTCTAAATACCTTGGGAGGACAAAGAGAGTGCTTCTTGTTTGATCGAGTAAATCTATTATTGTTAAGCGTTTATTTGCTGTATTTGCAATCAGCAGGCTTTCAGGACTTTTTGACCGGGGGGGGGGGGGGCGAATGAAACTTTAGGAGGGGGCTAGTTTTCTATTTGCCCTATATAACTATATCTAAATGCTGTCACATAAATAGATGCTAAGTTAATATAAAATGTCTCCAGGGGGGATGGGCAAATGATCGTCACCAAACATTTCATCCATGAGTTTTATATCCTTCTTTCTAACTCCATGGTTATATATTCGCTCTTTTCGAATTGAAGTATTATTATTCTGTAATTAAAAAACGCCGGAAAAAAATGGAAATTAGCTTTTCTAAATGCAAAATTAATAATAAATGTAAAAATCGTCAAGTTGTTTTAACCAGAAGAAGAACACCAAACAAATATTCAAGTAAGTGATGTATACTTCTGCGACTATTTTAAAATTATGGTCTTTGGTCTTAAAAGAAAATTCACAGATTTATAGAACAATTACAATGTCTTTAAATATCTCCGTATCAACTGTTTAAACAAGCTTTGGCTAAGCGCTAAACATGTTGACGAATTCTTAATGAAAACCTGAGACAAATGGAAATATTATCGATGAAGTATGAATATATGTATGATTGTATCAAAAGAAAAAAAAATCAATTTACTAGTTCAAAAAAGGAGAAAAGGACTTACAAACTCGCTTCCAAGAATCTAAAGAAAATTTCAGTAAAGACTTAGTAATTGCTGCTGCTTTTTCTTGCATAACAAGAAATTAAAGTTAAGAAAAATCGAAAAGAATGCTAAAATTAATTCCACATATCTAAACAATGTTTGGAACTTCAAGTTTAAATAAAAATAGTTTTTATCCACAGAACCTTTAAGAAGTAGAACTCTAATAAAGCACCTGTCAATACATCCAAATTTACTAACTAAATTTCTTGAAAAAATGACAAACGAAACAATTAGCAAGGCGATATCCTTTTCTCGTATTTCCTCAGAGTCCTATGTTGAATTATTGTGCCAGTGGATTATTGTGCTAATGGATTATTTTGCCAGTAGATTATTGTGCTTTTGGATTGTTAAAAAATACGCTTTCTAAATATCCTAAAACAATGGATATGGAAAGTAGTGAAGGAGGAGTGAAGTAAAATACCTCTAATTACTTTAAGAAATGTCTTCTTATCTTGGAAATCTAAATGTAGGTTAATAGTCCAGCGAAAGGGCTATCAGACAGAACATTTAAGAAATAAATATTGTTATTTAAAACTAAAATATTAATTGTCATTGCGGAAAAATCATTCTAAAAATGTGTAAACATCCTTTGTATAGTTACATAGATCACACGGAAATCAGAGCCAAATTCACCCAATTCATCGATGTGCAGACCTATTGCCAACTTGAAAAAATAACTTTGAGCATTTTTATGAAAAATTATAAATTAACTTGGAAAAAAATCCGCTAAAAAGACTTCTTTACTTCACATACTTTACTCCACTTCCCGGTCGTCCAAATAGTTGCTCAAGTCCTCTGGATGAGTCGGACGGCCTGGGTTTTTCACACATACTTTACTCCAGGAACAGCAGAGCACTGCGAATAATAATACAAAACTTTATTGAAATATTTATTTTCTTTCCACATTTCTTTTTGCTTTACAAGTGCTTTTATTGTATTTTCCTTTTGTGAAAATTAAATTCCGTGACCTCTCCATAACATACTTTCCCAAAACAATATGTAAAAGCCGCATTAACGATCGTAGCACAAAATGCAGATATGAGTTTTGTCTTGCAATTTTTGGGAGGAGGGTGACGCCGAGAACAAATGCAGCCAACTTGCCCTGTTCCATTTATTGGCATGTCCGTTCGCCAACCTATGATCTGCGTCCCGAAAGAAGAAAAAATGAAATGTCACCTCCTGATGATGGATTGGCCTTATCATCAGATAGAGTGGTTATGGATGTTGCTCGAAATGAGGCTCTCAGAAGCTGTAGAGCCACTTTGAAACTTCGAAGAAGAGGAGTAGTGTTCATTAGGATGGCGAAGGGATAGGTTCAAGGTAAAGGTACGCTTGATTTACTGAGCTAATAGATCAGCCATCGTTGCGCATTCGTTTATTGTGCTTGCAAATTGTGCAGGAAGCGGGATGTTATTGATTCATAGTAACTTGTATTGAATTGTATCCGCTCCTTGGTATGCATGGTAATGTATAGGGAATTGTGGAAGTGGCGTTCAGTGATTGATTGGCTTACCCCTTTGAGTCACTGTAGAACACAATTGCACTCTTTATAGTCTCAGAACCAGACCAAGATTAAATTCTCCGAAGAGTGCAAAAGCTTTTTTAGTATAAATACGAACTTGTAAAATGTTGTGGAGTCCCTTTTCCCCCTCCCACTTTCGTCTCTTTCGAAGGCCAGATGGAGAAAACACACGTACAGGAATCCTTTCCCATGATGTGAATCTAGCATTGTCACATACCGAAATGATAAGAAAGGTTTCCAAATTTGGCGATTTTTCGAAAAACACCTCGAAATAACCAATATTCTACGAGGTATAAGAGATTTCCAGAAGTTTCTATAGAGAGTCTGTAAAAGGAGTCATCACTCCGTCGGAGAGCAAGTTGACAAGATACCAGCTACATATATTGAACTGTGACTTACGTCAATGTTTTGAGAGTATATCAGTTACTTTGTGAAATTACTGGCGCATTTAAGTTCTGTTTGACTGTATATATTGTTCCTGTTTAAATCTGTGCTTGTTGATAAACGTGCTAATTATCCAGAAATTTGGACCCATTCTTGTATTCTGAAAGTACACCTACGATCAGGGGCGGCATTTCAGCATTTAATTTGGGGGGTGCGAGATTTATATGAAAATCCCCAATATGAAATAAATAAAATGTTTATTAACAGGGGGGAGGGGAGAGGGATCACAAAAGTAAATTGATGTTGAGAAAAATAATTGTTGCTAACATAATTTTTGTACATAATTGTGGTAACATAATTGCTGTTAACATAATTTTTCTAAATACAATTATCTATATTTATTTACCTGTTATTGAAGTTTTAAACGCCGGTTCTTAGAGTCTGGATGAAGAGAAAATTTTGTTACAATATCATCATAATCCAAGGGTATATCCTATTCTATAGCTAAGTAGCTAAAGATGAAAGTCTTTCTTGTACCATTGTATTGCGAAAATAAATTTTCAACCTCCTGAGACACGAAAAATACCTTTCACAACTGTCTGAGCTGATTGGCACAGTCAAAAACAATTTAACTAATAATGTTATGACAGGAAACACATTTTTTAAATTCCGCTCTTTTAAATAATTCAGGCGACTTTTAAAATTGGTATGGTTTATGTTTACATTTTTCACCATCGAATAAAACAGTCGCTATTCACATAGCAATTCCTCTTTCTGGAAGTTATATACTTTGCATATGGTTGAATTTTTTTCTTTTTCTTTTCCGATATCTTATCCGGAAAATACTGAACTAAGGGCAAACAAAACGGATATATTGTTCTCATTAAATCTTAACTCAATTTCATTAGATACTGAATCTATAATTTCATATTGAATCTGTGATATGATTTAACATCAGCATGGGGACTTTTTTCACCTTGGGGATTTCTTTTTACTGAATTTGCTTGGAATTTTTTTAAGCCTTTTCAGCTTTGGTCCAGAATAAGAAAAATTTGGGTGCGCGAACGCGCCCTCTATTTGCCGCCCCTGCCTACGATACCAGACGATACTTTGTAACAGTATTTTGGAAACATCGCAATGTTCCATCCTGCGAAGTCTATAAATCTGTCTCAAGGCTTGAAGGGGGAAAAATTACAATTGGTGCAGTAGCACCAAAGAAAAGGGAATTTGAAAATAAAACTTCTTACTATTGCCATTCCGCCTTTTTACTCCATACATAGTATAATTTATAGGGATAGTATTATGACGGGGTCGAAAATTTAAATTTTAGTTTTCGACGGAAGAGCACGTTTCAAGCATTTCTGAACACGATTCGAACGTTTTTGAATTAATGTGTGTGTGTGTTTGGATGCGATATCTTACGTGTTTTGAACGAAATTTGGTACGATTATTACAATTAGCGAATACTGGAATCCTAATGATTTTAAATGCGATAGAACATGCTAAATACTCCTAAATTTTCGAATGAATTTTTTATAGTTATAAAAACAGGACATTCAGTCATGTTAAATAATCATTTTATACGTAATTTTTTACCCCCATCATACGTCCTTTTTATTTCAATAAACGTTTTAAAACGGATGGCACGAGACATTGCACGTTTTTCAAAAAATGTATTAAAAAAATTACATAAAAATGAATATTAGCAAGTATCATCAAATATGTAACACATGGCGATAAATTTTTGCGACCATGATGACTAATTTGGCAAAATTTAGACAACTTGGCAATTTTTTAATAGGGTGCCAAATTGAAGATAATTTCGCCTAATTAGTAAAAACTACACCAGATTGAACTAATAATTAACATAGTTTAGTTTAATGGGGTTTATTGCTTAGCAGATGTTAGCAATATTTCCAATTGTCAAGTTATGTTTGCGCAAATTATAAGTTTCAATTTTACACAATGTTATCTTTTACACAATGTTATCTAGAAAAGTCTCAAATGCCAGTGTACTTTTCAACATTAAAAGCAATGTGCCATGGATCATGTTCATTATTATTTGCATTAAAAGAAGTAAAACATGTAGGGGAGGTCATGTGCTATAACAGATTTTTTCTTTAGTGTTGGTGGACATACAGCTTATACTGCTGAACCGTTTATAATGAACAAATGGCTCATTTTGTATGTTCTGGTAGGAAATTTCGAATTTCATGCATAAGTCGAAATTAACATCAATAAATCCTAGAATTGCAAATTTAACTAAATGCATATATTTATATTTTCAATCTGACGAATACCTTTGAACAATATGTACGTTAATGTTAAATTTGATACTTGGGACTTTGTATGATTAATTGCACAACAGATAGCATTAATAATATTAGAATTTTTTAATTACGTACTTTCGACATGTTAAGAGTTTGTTAAGAGTTTTACATGTTTTGGAGTCATTGCGATGACTGCAAAAAAATATTTTTCGAGCAAATTTTATGTTCTGTAACTACGTTTGCAGGTAATGCTTCCAGTCAGTCTAATGTTCGACCAAGAAAACAATATTGTCGCGACCATTAGACAAAGCATTGAAAAACTAATCTGTCGTCTTTTATAAATCTGGCTTTTAAATTGTCGTTTGCTTCAAGTCAGTTACTGCACGTTTGCGTTATGGATAAATAGGTGAATATATTTAAAAATTGTTTGTGATAACTTGATTTTATCCCAATTTCGCAAGGAAAATTAATTGGTGTTTCCGACAGGCCTAAATTTGTTAGCTTCATTAAACTCCATTTAATATTAATAGTAGTAATATATTGGTGGTTTAAAATGTCATTTACGCTGTTCTTAAAATTTAGGAGCTCTAGATCCTACAAGCCGATTTTTTTTATTTTGAGAATGTGGATATTAAAGATATAGAAAAGGTAGTATATAGAAAGTGTAGAGTATAAAGAAACAAGAAAGATCAATCATGCATAAGCATTGATTATGAAACACTTTCCAACTGAAATGTAATTTCATTTAAAAATCTCTAAAATTTGATACATTCAGTGGTGATATCTTTTACATTATCACAGTACTACAGTAATTTATTATACTTAAATATTTAAAACTATCGAAATATGAATCATCTGATTCTCTATACAAAATCAATGAATATTTCATTCATATAACTTGTATTCCAGACTCCAGAGCTAAATAATTTTGTGTGAAAAAAGTTCAGCAATTCTTATGTAACTCACCTTACAATCGCTTGAGATATTTGCATTCTGCATAAGTTAAAATTAGGTTTCGTTGAAGAAATAATAAAAGTTTAGGGATAATTTAAAATCACAACTATTTTAATTGTGTAGGCACGGAATTTAGATACACAGATAATATATGTGTGTGCGTGTGTATGTATTCAAAGTATTGGAATCGTGCCGAAGATCGGAACTCGAATTTTCGAACGATCTACACGTTTTGGGACTTCTAGAACACGAAAAACCTATTTCTAGGAAGACGTCTGTGTGTGTAAGGGTGTATCTGTGTGGATTGTGGATATTGCATCCACTCTAACTGAAAAACTAATGGACCGAATTTAATAACATTTGGTAGGTAAGTTTTTTGTGGGGAAACCCTGATGTTCATTTGATTATAGTACGATTCATAATAAAAGAATCTGCCTTCTTTGCGAAATGGCCGGCAGAAATATCCTTTATCCACTCTAGCTAAAAACTAATGGACCAAATTTACCCCAATTTGGTGTATGATATTTCAGTAACTTACAAGGGATTTATATACCAAATTTAACAAAAATTGTTATATAAATCACTTGTAGGTTATTCTAGTACGATCCGGGAAAAAGGAACGGGCTATTTTTGCGAAATGGCCCGCAAAGATCGTTAAATATAAAAATAAAAGACTTCGTGTGCTCAATTATATCAATTAAATTCCTATTTTATACGTGATTTTTGACAACAAAAAGAGTAAGACTAAACCCATTACTCTAGGAATAGCCGTTCTTGAGATATTTTAGTTTTTTTGCGTTTTTGCTACGCCACCTTTGACAATAAGTCCATCTATCAAATGAGAACCAAATTTAAGTTTAACGTGCAAATTCAATGTCATTTAAAATACTCATGGCTGTTATTTTGTGCAGATAAACTCAAATTATTATTGAAGAAATAAAGAGAACGTGATGATGAGTCTGCAGCGAAAGACATGTGCTGTCCACATCAGAATTTTTAACAATATTACAATGATTTATAGAAGTCAACAGGGATTATTTGCAGGCCATTTCGAAAAAAATGTAAGATCTATATTTAAAGATCCACCAAATTGTTGTATAATAAAATGTTCTACAAATTTAAGCTGTGTACCAAATTTTAACTCTGTAGGACGTAGGAAAGTGCATTAAAAACGCCATCAAATAAGTATATCATGAAGAGTTATATAAAATTTAAACAAAATTTGAAAAATTGTTATCTACCAAATTTATTTTTAAATGTGAAGCTTCTCTCATATATAAAATAATTAACCTCTTGGAAAATATATTTATTATATAATATATCTATTTTTTCTTTCTGGAGGATATCGCAAAAGTCAGAATTTAATTGAATTCGTTTTTCTCCCTATATTAAATAATTTTTAATTAAAAAACTACCTAACATATTTTACTGAAATTGTTTTTATATATTTTATGGGATAATGTGAATATTTCCTAAAAATTTCGAAGCAATTTGTGAATTTTAAATGTGCTTAAAAAATGTTTGAAAAATTAGATCCCATAGGGTTCAATGTATTTCATTCATTCAACCCAGGTTTAATAAAAACTAATTGGGTGATATTATTTATTTATATTCCCATAGGTCCCACAGACCGTCTGAAAAACATACTTAAAATTTCATTTTGATAAAGTCATTTTTACGGCAGTTATCGTGCTAACGGACAGACAGACAGAATGAACAAAGTCACTTTTCAACTTTGTTGTAAAGTGTTAATAAAAAGTATATAGAAATTGTAGAGTATGGGTGACATTCCATTCATTTTACTACCTTTTTATATATTTTAGCAACTATCTACATTTTTTTTATATATATATTTCATGGTATAATGTGAATATTTCCTAAAAATTTCGTAGCAATTTGTGAATTTTAAATTTGCTTAAAAAATGTTTGAAAAATTAGGTCCCATAGGGTTCAATGTATTTCATTTTTTCAACCCGGGTTTAATAAAAAACTAATTGGGTGATATTATTTATTTATATTCCCATAGGTCCCATAGACCGTCTGAAAAACATACTAAAATTTCATTTCGATAAAGTCATTTTTACGGCAGTTATCGTGCTAACGGACAGACAGACAGACAGATTGAACAAAGTCATAAACACTTTTCAACTATGTTGTAAAGTGTTAATAAAAATGGAGATGGACTCCCAAAGGTTTTTTCCGTATATCTCGGGCATTTATTGTCGAAATCGCACACAAATTTTAGTATAATGTCGACATGCAAAATCTTAGGATGACATTGGTGTCATCATAAGACATTTAAGGCATTTGATATTGGTGTCATAAGACATTTTAGACATTGAAGGCATTCAAGCTACATTTGTCTGAGGCTCCTCATACGTGACCGCAATATTGTGAGTGATTCCAGTGGTTGTGAATTTTTACTGGCTTCCAGTCTTACTTTTCAATGCCTAGATCCAAAAGTTGTTTTCTTGGTTGCCCGCAATATTTTATTGCTTACAATAAGTATTGGATCTTGATAAGATGAAGAAACTCAGCGCTCTATTTTTTCACTTGTTGGTGTAAAAGTGGCACTGTATAAAATTCTGAAGCACTTGTGGCAGCAGCTGACTCTGCTCATGCCAGAAACATCGATCGAAGACGCGAGGAGTCAGTACCGAAGTACAAGTTCGGATCCAAAGCTAGCTTTTGGTCTAACCTTATAATGTCAGTCTTGTAAGCTCTAGGTCCCGAGTTCGAGCCTGGCTCGGGACCCAATAACATCAATCCCTATACACACTGTTTATAAGGATTCTCAGTGTTCAAAAAACAATAGTATGTGATGCGATTAGTAAAAGTGAATTGGGATTATACGTCGGTGTTTTGAGAATACGATATTCTTGTTCATAAATTCGTTGAGCTAAGTGCTCTTTTATTGTATCTGATGATTATTTTGTGACTTTGTTTTCTAGTTAGAAAATTAACTTCTTTTGTTCGTGTTTACGATCATTTAGACTGGGAATTAAAGCTGAAGTTATTTAGATCTTTATATACTGAAAATTCACCACCAAATCCAAATGATACATCTGTGGTGAAAACCATGACGATAGTACAGTTTATATAGTATAATAATAATTGTCATTGGGGACCGACACATAACCCACATTTTTCTATAGTCCGGCGTCCATCTATAAAGAAAAAAGTATACGTTCTAAAAGATAATATTGAAACACACACTGCTTAAATGGGGACACTCTTATTTATGGAGTTTCGATCTAACCTTGAGGTAAGTGTGATGAGAGAGTGGTATTTTTTTAAATATAATTAATCGGTTATTAAAACGCGACATCTTGATAGGAAAAAAAAGGAATGTCTGTTGTGGTTGCAGGCTCCTTTGCTGGAGTCATCTTGGCCAGGATCATATTTAGGGCGGCAGCACATCTTCCATATTGTCGAAACTGACTTTTATTTCAAAACTTTATCGTTCATTTCTTTCACCATTTTCGATTGATGACCATCATTCACTTTTCATTCTCCAAAAAATCTCATCCATTCTCCTCCAATTGATTGTTTGTGTGTAACTGTTGAACTGCCCTGCTGGCGTCCCCTTTATTTCTGCCCCTTGTATGTCATTAATCCTTGTATGTCATTAATCTTTCTAAATACCTTGTCATTAATCCATGGGTTGGTAACACCCCCACGTATCCCTCCAAACTCTGCTCCCACTACCTAGTGCGGGAAAGTTCTCATTGGCTGGAGATACACTGGGCATAACTGTTTCCAGGCACTCAAGTATCACGTGACTTTTCGATGTGTGTGATATTTTTATTACCCCGCATAAATTTGAGTTATATACCAACCACTGGCGCCCTCCAGACTGAATCCATTGTTTCACACATTTCTACTTTATTGCCGCACTCTGGTACTTGTAAAAATGTCCTTTATGTTGCACCCATTCAAGATGCAACAAGAAAGATCAATCATGCTTAAGCATTGATTATGAAACACTTTCCAACTTCAATGCAATTTTATTTTAAAAAGTCGAAAATGCAATACATTCCTCGGTAATCTTTTAAAACTTATCACAATACTACATTGATTTATTATATTTGAAAACTTAAACCTTCATTGAAAAAAATGAACTTCATTCAAATGACGGTATTGAAATATAAATTGCCTGGTTTAAATATCTCTAAAATGCAATACATTCCACGGTAATATTTTAAAACTATCATAATACTACGATAATTTATTATATTTGAAAACTTCATCGAAAACAACTGAAATAAATTCAAATGACGTCATAGAAAAATTAACACGCCTGGATCTCTCTATAAAAGCAGGATTTCATTCATCACAATACTATAATAATTTATTTTATTTAAAAATTAAGACCATGGAGCTACAATTCATAAACTCTATGCTTAAAACTTCATAGAAAAAAATCGTCCTTCTGTTTATAAAATCAATTAATATTTCATTCATATCAGCCATGCAGACTCCATGGACTGAATTATTTTGTGTTAAAGAAATACAGTAATTCTAATACAACTCATTCTACATATTTTGCTGTTTACATTTTACATAGGTGAAAAATAGACTTAATAGTAGAAATAATCAAATGAATGAGAATTTAAACTCAAATATATTGTCATTGTATTGTTTTAGTATGTAGATGCACAGAATTTAAGCAAAAATAAAGTAGTTTTAGGACGGATACAACACTCAATATGAATTAAAAAGAACTTGAAAAAATCACGATTTTGAAACAAGATGGATGCCATATATCATTTTGAAGGGGGTCATGTGATCGTTTCATATCATGGTCACGTGATCGTTTCATATAAGAGGTGTAATTATTATTTTAATTTTTATTTAAAAAACTACTAAATATATTTCGCTGAATTTTTTTTTATATATTTTATGGAACAATTTGAATATTACCTAAAATTTTCGAAGCAATTTGTGAATTTTAAATCCGCTTAAAAAATGTTTGAAAAATTAGGTCCCATAGGGCTCAATGTATTTCAATTTTTTAACCCGGGTTCAATCCAAAACTAATTGGGTGATATTATTCATATATATTCCCATAGGTCCTACAGACCGGGTCTGAGCAACATACTAAAATTTCATTTTGATTAAGTCATTTTTAAGGCAGTTATCGTGCTAACGGACGGACAGACAGACAGACAGACAGACAGACAGACAGACAGAATGAACAAAGTCATAAAAACTTTTCAACTTTGTTGTAAAGTGTTAATAAAAAGGCGAACTTCCGTCATCTTATAACATTTTTCTTGTGTATTTACATTGCAAATAGCACGCTCCCCCAAAACAATATGCAATTGCAATCAATTCACCACTTAAACTAAATATGGATTCTGCATGATGGATCTACGATCGTTGATGGAAGAGCATGACTGTTTTGTATCTATTGCAGTTCCTTTTATTAGCAAGTCTGTTTGCCGACCTATAATCTGCCCCCTGATGAAAAAGAAAGATAAAATAGATGCCACTTCCCGATGATGGAACGGCCATATCATCAGATGGAATGGTTATGAATGTTGCTCTAATTTGGCATATCGGAAATTATAAAGTCAATTAAAGGCAAATTTATGTAATGTAACGATATATATCGTCTCGCGATGTATTGATAATGTATCGATATTGCTCCCTATTGTGTCGACACTGTATCGTATCGATATAATTAGTATTTTGACTAAATAAATTATCTAAATCTTGTGTTTATAATTTTATCGGTGTAATATGCAGGGTTCCTATTCCCAGGAAAGTTTTAAAGCACCCCGGTAACTGTGTAAGGAAAAGTCCATGGATGTACATGTTAGGTCTATCTACAGAAAGTGACCATGTCCAGTGTCACCCATAAGGCATATGAAGCACTAATTGGTTTAGTCAAAAATTAACTCTCAATTTATTTAATTAATTGTAATTCAAATAAGTATTAATAATTAAAATGCATTGAACATAAATTTGTCAAGGGTATTAATTTTTCAGAATTAATTAGTAAATTTGCTGCTTCTAAAATCCATAAAGTATTGGAAATATATTGTATTACTTATGCAATATTATAAACGTTTTATTAAATAAATAAAAAAACTTGTAATTTTTTTTTTTAAATGTACACTTAACTCCTTTAAAAATCAGTAAAAATGCCCCAAATTCTAATGTGCATAGAGGCTCCTCTCCGGAAATTTATTAATCAACCAGTGACCATGCCCGATCGAATAAAAATGATTACAGTGCCCCTGACGGAGAATTTAAAAAGTTAGAATGACCATCTCGACAACAATGTACGATAATCTATATATATATATATATATATATATATATATATATATATATATATATATATATATATATATATATATATATATATATATATATATATACATCATTACAATGTTGTAGAGGATTATCTAATGAGTAAAAATCGACATCAGTAACTCACGAAAGGAGTATATGGAAGGCAATAAATATCTGTCAAAAATCGTATTATTAGGCATACTGTGACACTTACCATGCTTGTCAAAGTGCGTGGTCATACTTTTTTTCGTATTCAAATACGCATTCTTCTGTCTTTGCCAGAGATCATTTTAAGCAGGCTTTACACTAGAATCCTGAACATTTAAGTGTTGTTTATCGTACCATTCTTGAACATGGCAGCAATCCGTTAATCATAACCGTATGTATTAAATAAACGCCTTTTGTAACAGATTTATTGTCAATTCATGTATATTAGACATTGCTCTACAACTTTGAAATTGATATTCTTCGTCTATCTCGTTTTATTTCCAGGCTCGTAATCTTAACTTCTTAATTCTTCGCTAGAGGTGCTGTAAACACTTTTGTTCGATCGGGCAATGTCGCTTGGATAGACCGAGCGTGTAAATTTATGGACCTTTTCTTACAAAGATATTCGGGCGCTTATGAAGGAACGTGGGTATGGTTGAAAAGAACGTTATATGGTTGAATGTGCATACTTCATTTTTGACAAAGCATTTTTTAACACTTTCCAACATCGTTGAAAAGTGTTTATGACTTTGTTCATTCTGTCTGTCTGTCTATCCGTTCGAACGATAATTGCCGTTCAAGTGACTTTATCAAATTGAAATTTTATTATGTTGAGACAGTTTGTGGGACATATGGGAATGTAAATTAATAATATCCCCCAATTAGTTTTAGATTGAAACCGGGTTGAAAAAGTGAAATACATCGAACAATATGGGATCTAATTTTTCTAACATTTTTTATGTGAAGTTAAAATTCACAAATTGTTTCGAAAATGTTAGGAAATATTCAAATTATCCCATAAAATGTATAAACAAAATTTCAGCAAAATATGTTCGGTAGATTTTTAAATAAAAATAAAATAGCAATTATAACTATATTACAAGAAGAGATCACGTGACCTACTTCAAAATAAAATATGGCATCCATCCATTTTCCCAGTGTAAAAATCGTCATTTTCAAAGTTCTTTTAAATTTATGTTGCATTCGTCCTAAAACCGTTTTATTTTTGCGTATTTTTGCACAACACAATTACAATATTTTTCAGTTTAAATGATCATCAAACTTTGATTATTTCTACAACGTAGCCTAATTTTAAGGGATGCAGAATGTAAACAAGTGATTGTAAGATAAGTTGTATAAGAATTGCTGAATTTTTTTCACGCAAAATCATTTAGCTCTGGAGTCTGGAATAAAAGTGATATGAATGAAATATTCATTGCTTTTACATAGAGAGCCAGACGATTTACACTTCGATGACGTCATTTGAATAAAATTCATTTTTTCGATAAAGTTTTAAGTTTTCAAATATAATAAATTATTGTAATACTGGGATAATTTAAAACATATTAGCTCTAAATGTATCGCATTTTAGAGCTGTTTAAATAAAATTGCATTTCAGTTGAAAAGTGTTTCATAATCAATGCTTTATGCATGATTGATCTTTCTTGTTTATCTTTTGCATACTTATTTCGTACAGTCAAGCCATTCGAATTTTCAAATAAAAAACCGGCAGGGACAACCGGAAATTGAAATCCTTAGTGAATCCTCCAAACCCCTCCAGAAGTAGATGCTAAATCCACATCAGTCATTATCTGAGGTCTATCTATAGCCAATCCTGAGAAATAGATGTTTCAAAAAATTTTTAAAGCGGAAGTGAAAAAAAAAATTGGAAACTGAAATGTTTAGGGAACTTCCTGCTTCTACTCCTCTTGAATTTAATGTTCAATTTATGCCAGTCACCATTTACACTTTGTTTATAGTCAATTTTGAGAAATAAGTGTTTTAAGAAGAAAAAAATTGAACTCGAAGTGAAAATCCTTAATGAATCTCCATGCTCTCTCAGAATTTCATGCTAAATCTTAATCATCATCTAAGCTCGATATGTAGCAAATCCAGAGAAATAACTGTTTCAAGGAAAAATATTTTGTAAAATATTTTGTTTCAAGAAAATGTTGTATGGCAAAATTGTTGCCATCAGCAATTTCAGTTTTATCAAATTTCCTTCTGCATTGTGATTATTGACGGTGAAAAAAGTTAAAAAAGAAAGAAGTTTTAATGAAAACAAGATTAAAAAGAAAATGTAAACTGAAAAAAAAAAGTAAATTATTGGTTTTTAACAATTTTTTTTTGTTTATATAAAGATACGTCCTTTTCAATTCAGAAACGATAATGGATTCGAAACTTTAGTGCTCTTAATATGAAATCTGTTCTGGAATCTCTATGACTGATGACATCCCCACTCTCTCCAGAGGAAAACATAAAAGATCATAAAATTCTCGAATATTTTTCATTCGGGGCGTATAAATAAGCCAATCTTTTCCCCTGCCATATTCCGGTTTCTCCTTACATTTCGGATTTTGTTTATCGATTCCGTATTAACTGTTCTCATCTCTTTTCAATGCTCATCCGCTGTTGTCAGCTTCCGTAATCAGTCTTCTCTATCTCATTTCGCTCTCCTATTATCGGCGATAGATGGCGCTGCGCGTGGTTTTATTAGAGTAAGGATATTTTTACTCTTCCGATTTTATTATCAACCGTTATTATGAAAAACGAATAAAATGACAAAGTAGAAGAGTAAGATTCCATTTATTCTTGTTCTTTTTTCTTATATCATTTCGATATTATTTTTTTTTCTGGTAACTAAGATCTTTGCTAATCTGCAACTTACATATATAAACAGCATATAATATTAAAACGAGTCCTGTAGATAGCCTGATTTTTAGAATTTTTTAAGCAAATCAAACTGTATTAAGGCGGAGTGTAAAAATGTGTCATTTTAATTTTCCCATCCAGTGGCGTCGTAAAGGGAGTTTGAACGGTCGTAACTCCACGCAGGAACCCATTGAATTTCGAAGAACTGGTACATGAAGAAATGGAAAATAAAATATTTGGTTACCCCTAACCTCAGAAAAATTTCCCATCAGTACCCTTGAGACATTTTCAGCGAACGATTATAAGGCAGTATTAAATACATTGAGCTCAAGAGTTCTTTAGCTCAACTCTATAAATGTTCGCCTACCATGCTTTGGCTCTTGGGATCAAACATGCCACTGCCTGCCAAGTTGGTGATTTTGCATTCTCGCCACATTGGTGATCCCAGACGAGTATGAAGTATCATTTCGCTCCTTAGTATTTTGCAATTACTCAGCTTTTTGAAAATTATATATCTATTCAGATAATATATTTCCGGTATTCCTCAAGGGATGGCATCACGAGGCAGTTGAGCGAAGAATTAAAATATTTTTCGCGCGTTCTTCATCGGTCACGTGATTGCGACAGCACAATTCACCACAAGCACCCTTCATTACGGCCTTATGACTGTTCTTTCTCAGTGATCTATCCAAAGCAAATTCAATGCCGTTTTACGACACCTTCACAAATCCAACTCTTAACGAAACGTCACCTTCACAAAGTCAACCCTCAGCAGAACGGCACCTTCACAAAATGCTTTAAAGCCATTTTTTTCACTAGAAAGATATAATTTTCTGATATTTTACGACTGTTTTATTACTTTTATTAAAAAGTATTTCAAAAGCGAATGATCTGCTCTGTGCATTTTGGTTGATTGTCCAGAGCAGTTATTATTTTCACAAACTTACTTAATTTTTCACAAATTATTTCTGAAATTCACAAAATGAGTGCCATTTGAAAAAAAAACTTGACCCCCTGCTGCTCCTCAACTTATATGATTCCCCTTAACTACAGATGGCACGCCCCATCTTCCACCCTTCACCATCTTTATATCAGCAAAATTCACTAGAAGGGGGTGTATCATAACGAACAGATATGTATCCATACAAAAAGTCAAAATATGTTAAGTGAAGTGTAATGCCACGTCATTCTTTGACGTCTTGAGAAGTAAGGTCGTTTCTCACATTGCTGGGCATTTAATGACACTTAAATTTCAACAAAGCACTAAATTTTGGCATAATGTTTATTAAAGTCTAATTTGCTGGTTTTTAACGGAAAAAATCGTTTTCTTTTCAGTTTACATATTAAATAACAAAAGCTAATAAAATTTTGAAAATTGCTTTGAGGTGATTTCGGGGTGACCTAAAGTATCTCAACCGAATTCCATAGCTAAGCTTGAAATTATAGCTTGGATTATTCTGTTCTATGTTGCACACAGACAAACCTTGCCTTTTATTATTGTAGAAGACTAGTAATTCAAGCTGTCATAAACACCGAAACTAACACTCTTTAAAAATTAAGTTACAACTTTTTAAAAAGTTTTATTTTATTAACAATGTATGGGTCCTTAGCGTGGAAATATTTCTCTTTCTATAGGTCACACGGGGGGGGGGGGGGGGAGCCTTCTGCCATGTCTGGATGATTTAAAAAAAAAATCCCATTTTCTCCACCCTTGAAAAAAATTTGAAAATAATGCTCCATTATGTGTTGTCCCTTAGTGAATACTATAAAAGTGTACAAATTCATTTTTCTATCAGTAGGGGGTTACTGCGGGAAGGGGGGGGGGGAAATCTGAAAAATTAAAACACGTCATTATATAGTTGAAACAAGGCCGTCCTAACCCCTTATCGAATCCCCTAGGCAAAAATGAATTCTAACTCCACCCCCCTTCTCATAAAACATTTATAGTGAAAAAAAGGTACAAGGAACGAGAAAAATGGACCCAGGCTCCCGGTCTCGCCTTCCGATCAAAATGATTCCCTGTAATCATTGTAATTGGACCTGGTGATCATTGTAATTGGACTGGTTCCGTTTATGTATCACTAACAGAAGTAAATAAATAAATAAAAAATCGGCCCTGGTTGCAAACGGTATTTAGCGAGCACGTTTTTATTTGCACTCTAAATCCGTGACCTGTTACAAATTTTAATTTGATGCTGACCCTCAACTAGATGAGATTTAGCGATCTGCTTGCTCTTCATAATGGGGCCATATGCCCATTTCTACCATCTGCATTTTTGTACTTTTATACGAAAGCCTTTCTACCGCTGGTATGAATAAGGCTCCTCTATATACGAGCTGACTCATCAAGCATATTGAAGCCCACCATAGCTGGAAGCGCAATCCATTAGCATTAGCTCTATTCGTATTTTCACTTTAGGAAGTATAATTGAAATAATTATGGGTGGTTGTTTTGCACCGAACTGCTCTAATCATTCTACAAAGGATTTTGGTTTATTTCGCTTTCCCAGAAACGAAGAAAGAAGAAAACAATGGCTAATAAATAATTGGATACTCGGTACTGGAGCAAACTTGTGCGAGCTAAGTTCTACAATATTCTAATTGAAACTTCTTCCCTTATGTAAAATACTTATTTTAAACACTTATTTTATAATTTCTGTAACTGTAGTATGGAACCCTATGGGCTTCAATATGCTTGATAAGTCAGCCTGTAGTAGAGGAGCTGTAGGTATGAAGGTAACGTCATGGAAACCCCTTTTATAAAAGTAATTGATTGCGTGATTCGGTGGCGAATGGAGAAAAACTTATACCTGCTACTTATTTTGAAAAATGATGGAATCGCATTTTCGTTATTGGCATGCTGCTGCAAATGGAAGGTGCGTTTCGTGTATGACCCGTTTTTTTTTTCTTTTTTGCATGCCGTTACAATCTTTCTTTCTGCTTTGGAAATATTAGCATATTCATTCAGGATAAAATGCAAAGAAAATGTATGTTCCTTCCACTCTCTCAAAAACCATCCAATTAAGATATATTTATTTTTTCAGAGTATAGAGGATTCTGGGCGAAAATGGAAATATAAATTTTTATGTAATTATAATTGTCGAATTACATTTATATTGAAATTTTACCATTTCATAACTGCTAACTCTACTCGATTTTCCATAAAGCTCCTGGTTTCTGACAGTTTCTTCGATTTTTAAAGAAGATTTTCTGTTGGTTTTAGAATTTTCTTTGATTAAAAATTTTTCTATAGGAAATTCCCTATCAAAGAGATTTTCGACTGAACTTGCCGCTGTTGAATACACATATGTCCTAAAATTACGCCTTTGGATTGATTTTAAAATGATTATGACTCAATTTGCGATTAAAATGCAAATTAATAATTTCTCTAAATTCCATCTCTGGTGACACGTTTTCTTAGGCTCCGTCAATATGTCTGTCATGTTGGATTTTAATTTGATATTTTACAATGAAACTTTATCTCTATTAATATCCACTGCGAGACGTAAGAATTATAAGGCGTTATATATATATATATATATATATATATATATATATATAAGATTTAAAATGATAAAAGAAAATATATAGGTGGAATGATTGTGTTTACAGGGTTGCAAAAAGGTCAAGGGGGGTTGCGACCCCTATTTCCTGGTTAGAAGCTAGCTTTGACTTCATGAAAACGCTCCCAGAGACTCTGCACGCCCGAAACAACAATCGATCATGCCCGTGGGGAAAAATACAAATATTCATACTTTTTGTGATTGTATTTCTTTATATATATATATATATATATATATATATATATATATATATATATATATAAATAAATTATTAAATCCAAAGTTAGAATGTATGTAGTAACTCATAATACACTATTCCAAAATTTTCTACAAATACAAAGAAATTAAGACAAAAAGAGGAAATAATAAAGCATAATGCAAGTCATAAGGACAAAGACAGTCAACAAATTTCAAAAATGAGGAATGCAAATAAGAAAACAAAAAAATCAAGCAAAAAAGCTTGCACATGGAGGAGATTTAGGCTTACGAGATTAGGCTTACGGAAAGTTCATTTCGAAAAAATTCTCGTCGGGTCCATATATCTTTTCGAAATGAACACAAAAATGCTTGTTTCTGAAACACAAGATAGATTTTATCTATAAACTTGTGTTATATGGACGACAAGCATATAGATTGGAACAATAAAGGAAACATAAATACCTCAAAACGCACCTCTTCAGCGCAACCATGACGAGCAAAATATGACGGGATCAATGTTGCCATATGCCAAAATGAAAAGATATATATATATATATATATATATATATATATATATATATATATATATATAATACAGAAATTTTAAGCCTTTTGCAATAACGCGCCCTTTTCCTTCACAATTATTATTCCAAATTCCTATTTCATCTCCAGCATATATTGCAACTACATTAAATTCTATTACACGCCACTTATATTAATAAAGTCTGCCAACACTTCCTCTTTTCCTCGACCATACCATATATGGTCACTAATCTTAACCTCTGCGTAAACTTTCTCATATGAAACTGCATTCCTAATCATAATTTTGAAGCCTAGAACGCGAAGGCAGCATCTTTCCCATACCACCATATCCTTCCCCCCTCTGCTGTAACTGCACATTGTGTAAAACGACGCAGACTACACTGAGATTTGGTGAGAGCTGGTCGACGATCAGGAGTCGTCCAGGATATGTAATTATCTCTATTTCTGATGTCATCTAATAAAGTAAATTTGTGATAACGATAACTGTTTCTTCCCTGGACTATATCTAGCAAATATTATATATATATATATATATATGGTAGTGTGAATTTTGGTAATAGAAATTAGCTAGAAAAAAGTTAGACATACATAAAAGTTAGATTTCCGTCGATAAGATGAAAAGCGCCTCGCGATTTCTGCTTCAATTTGAAATTCAACCCCCCCCCCCCCCCCCCCGCTCTTTAAAGAAAATCTCGGGGAAAGCAAAATATTTATCGTCTAATAGAATAAATGCATTAGTAAAGATATAGGTTGTTTCTTTTAGCTGAAAATTACCAATAAGGCTCCTCTCCCCTAAATACTCAGCGTTTTCTTGTTGCATTTGTGGGAACGCATTGATGGAATTCTACTTGTGTTTTAACAAAAAATTCAAAGTAAAAGCTCCCCCCGCCCTCCCGATCATTTCCCTTAGTATTTGAGGGGACGACCTGACGGAATTCTAATAGTGTAGACGGTATTTGGAGGGAAAATGAGAGTTCAATTATTGTATATTTTATAAAAATGTATCTTACAATTCTCAATAATAATTATCTATTTCATAACACTGTAACTTTAATAAACGAGTGAATAAAAAGTAAAAATTCAAGAATAAAAAAAGAAATATGTGCAATATCACATTTATTAAATTCTTTAACTTTGTGCCATTTAATTAAGATGCAACAAGTACATAAATGAGTTTGAAACTATGTAAAAAAACATTGTCTAATTCAATTTATAACTTAATATATTTTAGGTTCTGAAAATTCATATCCTACAAAATGCATATACTGTCCGGATGTTTTTAAGTTTTAAATGTTTCAGAGATCGGGTAAATTAAATATTACATGATTTGTTCATGAAACGAAAAAATCTGATGTGGGCAGCACATGACTTTCTCTGCAGACTTATATCCACGTTCTCTTTATTTTAATTAAATTTATTTCACTTTTAATTCAATTTTCGTTCTCATTCGGTAACCGGGCTTATTTTCAAAGGTGGCGTAGGGAAAGTACGAAACACTAAAATATCTCGAGAACGGCTAGTCCTAGTGTAATGGGGTTGATCTTATTCTTTTCGTCGTTAAAAATTACGTATTAAATCAGCATTTAATGGATATATTTGAGTATACCCAGTTCTTTAGTTTAGATTTGGACGATTTTTGCGGGCTATTTTGCAAAAAAAGGCAGGTCATTTTTTTCCGAATCGTACCAAAATCTAATCAGCACCAGGGTAACCCACAAGTGACTCATCTACCGAATTTTGTGAAATTCGGTTCATTAGTTTTTCAGTTAGAGTGGATACAAGCTTTTGCGGGCCATTTCGCAAAAAAAAGGCGGGTTCTTTTATCCCGAATCGTACCCAAAACTAATCAGCACCAGACTAGTTCACAAGTAACTTACCTACCAAATTTTGTGAAATTCGGTCCATTAGTTTTTTAGTTAGAGTGGATACAAAATCTGCACAGACAGACAGACACAGACGTCACGCTAAAAATAGTTTTTTCGTATTCTAGAGGTCTCGAAACGTGTAGATCCGTCGAAAACTCGAGTTGCGATTTTCGGCATGATTCCAATACTTTCCCTATACATTACCATGTATTGCAGGGAAAGTAAAAAGCGAGAAAATAAATTTCGACAAATTACATAATTTATTCCAAAAACTGACTTTTATAATTTAGAAGAAGAAATACTGTGCCACGATAAAACTCATCAAGTACAAAAAGTTTCCTTCAAATTTTAAAGGATTTTTTTTTCTTCTTGACAATGCCTCTACATTTAGCACAAAGTTAAACTTCGCGCAGACGATAAGGGTTTTGCAAACTGTTTGTTTAAAATATGAGTAGCGTTTGAAAATAATGAAAGAGGAGATAACAAAAGAAGAGTATATATTAAAAGAAGTCACCAGCTGATAAAAATGATTGATACTACCTGAAAGCAGATATTTTTTTACCACTTTGAAGATATTTATTTTTATTGTCTCATTTAATCAATAAAGTTTAGAGCGAAAAACTCGCTGAAAGCGAAACTAAAGTAAATTTGAAGAGGTTTTAAAATAATCTAACATTCCGCATCTCAAATAATTTTGTACGCTGGCAGAATTTAAGGAAAAGATTTGTTTGCATTTATGTTTGTAGTAAATATTGTGCGTTTCAGTTTAATATTTTTCAGTGGTTAAGGATCCCCCCCCCCCCCCCAGCATTTACCTTCTTCTATCAACATAAAATGCATATTTGTGTATTAAAATAATCTGATAAAGCGTTTTTCAAAGTGTGTTCCTCAGAACCTGGGGGGGGGGGGGGGGGGGGGGGGGGTTGCAATTCTGGGACAGTGTTCCAGAGTTTGATACGCTACATGATAGTTTCGTGTACTCGTGAAATTTTAAATGCATAATTTGATTGCGATGGACTTGTTCTCATTTTGAAGTTCTGCAATGGACTTGAATTGAAAATTGAATCAAATTGAATTTCAAATGGGTTCCTCGACCAAAGCAGTTTGAAAAGCATATTATGTGTTTAATGTGTATTTAATGTGTGAAAATCATTTAATGTGTGTATATATATATATATATATATATATATTGGTAAAACAATAGAAATATCTGATATGGCCAGCAAATGGCTTTCCTTACATAATGCAATCAATGACTTTGTAGAACATAAATATTTCAGTTTTTATGCTTCTTTCCCTTTTAACTAATTTAAACTAAAAAATACATGTTTATATTAAATAGAAATTTAAAATGTTTCATTTGCTTTTTCAGAATTTAACTATTTAGAAATGTTAAGTTCACTTTTGAAATATTTCAAATTTCAGAACATTATTATATACATCTCAGTAATTTACATGTTAGAATGTTTTGTTTAATTTTGTAAAATTAAAGTTATTACATTTAATTTAAAAATAATTTGAAATATTTAGGCAGCGGGGCTCCTATAACGAAAAAGCTCGTTATCTCATATCTTCACACAGGAAATTTTTTCGTTACATTGTTTCCCATTATAAGAATTTCGTTACAACGTTCTTCAATTCACACGTTTTAACTCGCAGACCAGCCAAATGACTCGCTCACATATCATTATATCGTATTTCGTAATAACCTGCCTCGACCATATTGGTTTCACATTCTAAATTTTCTTTTCTCATTTTGGGAAAATATCGACCGTAGCTTCTGCACTAAACGTAACTTTAACCTTATCGCAAACAAGATATTTCCATTTGCATCGCCGTAAATACCCTCGGGTTGTAGATTTTCATATGTTTATAGTGCTCCTTGCTCCTAATGTAGCTGAAGATTCTTTTATGCTATCTTTAATTTGACTTTATGGCATTGGTTTTAATCTAATTCTTATCTATTGATACTTTCTCCCAAATCGTTTCTTCAATTTATAGTATCTCTCATCACAATCTTCTGTCTCATTATCGGCGAAAGACCTGGCTGCGTGTAAATAAATCTGAAAAATGACGCTGCCTGTGCCCCCCCCCCCCCCCCCTTATTCTCTGCGTTTTTCTGACATTATCAATCATTCTTATCGTATGAGAGGAGCAGTTTATAATCGAACGTTTTCCGGCGACTTTGAAATATTTTTCTTTGGGAGCATTCTATCCTTTGATGTTTCATTTGCAATTAATTCTAAAATGAATATTCTATAGTTATTTCTGTGTTTTTCGGCTTTTACTTCTTGCCCTTTCTGATGCACCAATTGGCATTTTAGGTTGGGATTCCTACGCTGTAAGTACTGTGCAGTGTGTACCCAAGTAGGTCTGAGCGGTCGCTCCCCCCCCTCGTTAAAAGTTTTGTGTTATTTTCTGTGATTTTAAATATTTTATAGCCTTAAAGAAATCTGACGTGGGCAGCACATAACGTTTTCCTGTATAATGCAATGAATTTATTTCTTTCACAGTTACAAAATGATGTATAAGCTGCACTGCATAGTGTTATTTATGTTGAATTGTACATTTAGCGTTTTTTCCCAATGGCAACATGTAAAACTATTTCGGAGTATCCAATTAAATTGACAATAATTATCAATATTGATAGCATCCGCAATAAGCAATATAGTCCATATATTTAAATATTGTAATAATTAATTCATCAATTTCACATCATTTTCGTTAATTTATAATCATTTTTGCAATTTTGACCATATTTTTGTCAATATGGGGCGAAATATTGCCAAGTTGGCGATATTTCGCTAAATTAGTAGCCAAGTTCGTCAAATTTTTTCGCTAAGCGTTATAGTCAAACGGAGAAAATATCTTTCCTTATATATAAAATTGTTAGCAAATTTGCGAATTGTTAGGCGTCAAAATGCAAGACTACAATCCAAAGTATCTTCTGTCGTGAATGGAACGAATTAGAACCACTAGAATAATGTTAACAAATTTATCGTATAATATTACTTATGAAAAATGAACATATTTCATAATAGTTAATACATTTTTAATTATGTGATTTTTTTTTTTTTTTGATAAATTTATTTGAAAAAAATGTGCAATATCTCGAGAACGGTTCATGCTAACATTCTAAAGTTTGTGTCATCCGTTTTCTAGTGAAAAATTACGTAAGAAATGATCGTTTGTATAATATTATTGGAAGTTATAATTTTTCAATAATTTCTTTTCTTTTTTTTATGTGTGTGTGTGGGGGGGGGGGGATCTTCTGAACATTTGATTGCGTTTAGAATCAATAGGGTTGCAGTATTCACTGATTGTAATACCTGTACCAAATTTCGTTCTAAACTTTCCATTCATTCGTGAGATATCGCATGCACAGACATCACCTCAAAAACGTTCTATTCGAGTTCAGATATGCTTGGTTCAGTTCAGCCAGGTATAAAAAACAGTAGAGAGAGAAGGGCGTAAAACTCCTAATTCACCCAAATCCTCAACGCCAACTGAATTACAGTGCAAAACGATTCGGGCGTCTTTCCAACATGGAAGTTTTAATTTCCGGGTGCATAGCATCATAACGCGCACATTTCTTGATATGTGATAACTTGTAATATTTTTTCTTAACATAATGTTATCAACGTATTCTCTAGAATTGTGGGTGCTGCTCAACGTAAACAGGAACAGTACACAGAAAAACAACACTTAAATGTTCCACTAATTACACAAAATAAGCGATAATATTCTGAAAATACTGGTGAAAATAATTTCACAAAACAACAGCTACTATTTTCAAAACATTGACAAAAGTTACCACTGTAGCTCGTATATTGTCAACTAGTCAACTGAACTCCAACGGAGTGATGAGTCCTCTTTATAATCTCTCTATAGAAACTTCTGGAAATCTCTCTGTAGAAAATTCCAGAATTATCTAGTATCTCCTAGCTAGACTAATCGTTATTTCGTTAAGTTTTTGGAACATTCCGGAAGTCGCCAAATCGGCGATAAATCACCAAATCTGGCAACCTTTCTTCTGACTTGAAATTCTAGCAACCATAGAGTGACGTTAGGGAAAGAATGTTCGTAGCGTTGTCTTATGGAGAAAACAAACTGATGACACCGTTTGGTCGATAGAGACGAAAGACAAGACGGGAGGACGCCACCCTAACAGCATTTTTTTTCACAGTGACGTAATATTTACGTCACACTGTGACTTTGGGATGTCACAGGACGTCGCAGTACGTCTCGGCAATGTCATATTGAGGTTACAGCGAAGTAATTTTCATGGTCGTTTGTGACGTCGTAAATTAACTTGTTTGCGACGTCACATTGTAATGTCGACACATTGTTACGTGTTAATTAAGTTGTGGAAACGTCACAGAATATAGTCACAATGAAGTTACAAAGTCACTAATACGTAACGTCGCATAGAAGTTACAGATATGATGTCACATTGTGAGCCAGGTGTCACGTGATTACAACGTCACTGTCACACATGTTTGTGAGGGAATGAGAGATTATTACAAGTTCGCAACACTATAATTATACCATCTTTAAAACATAAATTCAATCCTCAAGATTAACAGAAGTTAGGGGGTATCGTATGTAATATAACAAACGCCTAACTACGCCGCTTTAGAACATGATGCCCCCTTCGAAAGTTAAGTAGGGGGTGATATAGCCCAGTTTGAAAACCTCTGAATAGCCCTTTCGGTTTTAAATTTAAATATTATTCAGTTTTGCAACGTTATTAAAATGTACGAAAATCAACCCACTGTGATATTTCCTCGAAAGTGTGATATTTCCTCGTTGTAATCTTTCGTCTCTTCCGAAGACCAGACAGAGAAAACACCCGTACAGACATCCCTTTCCCAAATAACATGAGCCTAGGGTTACCGAAGGTCGAAGAAGGATTACCAAATTTAAAGATTTATCGCCAATTTGGCGACTTTGGTTCGAGAAGCACCCTGAAATAATCAATATTCTACGAGATATTAGAGATTTCCAGAAGTTTCTATGGAGAGTCTATAAAAGGCATCAACACTCAGTCGGAGAACAAACAGTTGACGTGATTCAACTTACATTGAATTGGGATTTTTGTCAATGTTTTATGAACAGTCGCTGCGGTTTTGTGAAATTACTTTCGTCAATGTTTTGAGAATAATAATAGTTATTTTGTGAAATTAGTAGAGCATTTAAGTGTTGTTTTTCTCTATATTGCTCCTGTTTATGCTGTGCTTGTAAATAAACGTATTAGTTATCCAGTAATTTGGATTCATTCTCATATTCTGAGCGCATACTCACGATTCCAGGGAATACGTTGTAACAGTATTATCTCCCACGTTCAAATGAAAGGAAGGGGAATTCTATTTATATATTTCCAGCAACCAATTCATTTGAAGGAAATAGTAGACGCAACTTTTCCAGCCCTCGATCTGTTGAAGTGTTCCATCATTTTTATCTGTTGTGTTGATGAGTTTATGGGCGAACATTACCCGCGTGATTCATCCTTCTGTTTAGTCGTATTTCTGCCGTATCTTTCAGTAATGCGAACGTACATTATTCATGCGATGTTCGCGACGAAATTGTACCAATTCCTCATTTGTCGAATGGCTAAAATAATATTTCAAGAAAATAAAGCAGCTGTTAGCTTTTGTATCCATGCTGAAGTTGAATAACTCATTTTAATTCATTTTAGTTGTATGCTTCTCACTCCTTGTCATCGGACAAAAGATGCTTTACTGGAAATGGATGGATATCACAACGTTGTAAAAACGTAACCGCGCTAACAGACGATTTTGGGGTTGGACGTATAATTCCTCATTAAAATATATTGAATTTATTCTTTGTTTTCTTTCAGTTTGATCTTATTTCGAAAGCAAAAACATCACAAGGAAACGGCTTTTAAATTTTAGTTGATACTGTTTCATTCACATTCAAAATTCACATCAAATTGATAGTGGCGGCTATTCAGGTGCGGTTGGTGAAGTGGCACTTACGAATACGATACTTTAATTTTGATTTTAAAACGAATGTTTGCATTTCAAGACCTTTTAATGCTAATCTATCAGCAAGTGAAAATCTGGCAATTAAATGTGTTGCCTCTTCTTTTGCACACCATGTTGCCATTCCCCCACTGGGTTCCGGTCTAAATTGGGTGGCACTTCCCGGCCGTCCATACAGTTACCTTACACCTTTCTGGTAGGTCGGACGGTCTGGGTCTCAACAACAACACCATGTTACCATGACAACTGTGACGTCATGCATGTTACCGGCTAATGGATTTAACAATTGGCAGTGATTTGACGAGGTAGCAGATTTCTTTGCCAAAAGCTTCACCAGCCAGTTTTTTTTAATGTGTGATAAACCTCCAATAAGGCATTTCGACCAATTCCTAACATTTCATTGATTGACTACGCGTTATTTGGTGACTTTTCCATGTTATTCTTAGGGAAAATAGCAACTAAAGATTATAGAATTTTTGTTTTGTGTCACGTGTTATATGCTGTGCTGTGAGATAAAATTATGTGTTCGGTTCTGCTATGTTTTGTGCACTTTAGAGGCATCATTTTCTTGTTTGCAAGATTATGATAAAAGTATATTTTAGTATGTGGGTAATACCAGGCCGAGAATTTTGGTGGCCTTGGGGAAACCATATTTTGGGTCTCTCTTTCATAAACAATGCAACAATTAACAGAAACGAAAATTGTGCCTTAAAAGTAATACACATTAAAAAATAAATATAGTTAATTAAAAAAAAAACTTGTTTTAAATATATAATTTTGTGGTAGGTGTCTTTGAAAATAACGAAAGTTATAAAAAAAATGAAAACATTGGAAAAGAAAACTGAATTATGAAATAAAATGTTGAAAATTTTCATTTTTCGATTTTCCTGTAGCAGTTCACCTGTTTTCAAAACCGCGAGTTGCTATTCCACAACAAAAAAATAACAACTGCACGCTATGGCACAAATCAGTACATACGTCTCAATATGTCATCTGCTTCTGCAGCTACGATTTTGAGCAGCATTTAGAACGGCGCATCAAGTTCTTTTTTCTAAATACATAGATTTAAATAATAAAATAATTTATAAAAAAA
Organism: Amaurobius ferox; assembly: GCA_951213105.1. Taxonomy (NCBI): domain Eukaryota; kingdom Metazoa; phylum Arthropoda; class Arachnida; order Araneae; family Amaurobiidae; genus Amaurobius; species Amaurobius ferox. The sequence goes on along the minus strand of OX578149.1, from coordinate 121,100,147 downwards.
AAAATTAGACATAAACGACAAGATGTTTTTGATTGGGTTATATCAGTTACGCGCTTGGTATATAAAATTACGGAATAATTATTTTTATTATTTTTTAATTTCTTATATTATCTGTTTTATTTTGGCAAAAATATTTCAAAGTCATATATTTTCTGTTGCATTTAATCGATTATTGCAACAGGAAGAAAATGGTACGGATATGTCTGTTGTTGCATTTTTAACGTCTTCATTTGGTTGTATATTGACCTAACTTCACAATTTTTGTAAATTTGTGTATAAACAGGACAAGGGTGTTTTATTCAGTTTTGTCCGTGCAGTTAATTTGATATATAGCGAAAACAGAGCAGTAGCGTTGCCAGAAAAAATATTTTGGTAACTATATATCTTGTTTCCTATTTCTCCAAATATCGTTTGTACGTACTTCAGGGAGTTTCGATGGGTTCTTGAGAGGGGGTTGCGACCCCCAAAACTCCACCCTTGGTGACTCTACTGGAACAGAAATTACCCCTGTTTTTATGGGAGGGGGGGAGACATCAAATTTTCAATGGAATGTTTTGAAAAACAGCATCGTTCAGATTACTACAAGAGTTGACATATATTTGAAATCATGAACAACGTCCTATATATCTACTAGTTGAATTCATACAAATGAGGAAAACAAAGTGGCTATTATTTTGAAGTGAACAACGCCCCATTCCTGGGCTTGAACCCCAGCACCCTTTGTGATAGCTTCCTGGTGTTCTAACCCTTGGACCATACGGGCTCAATGAAATCTCTATGATTCGTTTGCATCTCTAATTAATTCTTATTTCTATTCTATCACAACTACATAAATATTGTATCCATAATGTGTTGAAAACCCAGACCGTCCGATGTATCCATAATGTGTAGTATTTACTTATATTTAACTTTTTATTTATGTAACTACCAGTTCAAAGTATTACCATGGCTGATAACATTTTTTGTGTTTCTACAGATATTCCCCCTACCCAACAATGCGTACTACATTGATGCATGTCTCCAATAGTCATGGGCTGAAGTAACTCCGATATGGCCTATTGCCATTCACCGCACCGTTTCCTCCTACCCTTCTTCTCTACATTGCTACCGCGTACTGGAACACAGTGTACCACTTTGGACAAGACATGAACCATGCTCCAGTGTCTTGACGAACGGACTCGCAGTTGGTCTAAGATATTTTAGTTGTGTCTAACATTAATCCGTGCTCTTTCTTCAATGGTGGTGGCCAATGGTGATTGAGGCATGGTGGTGGAGGTCCTCCTTCGACGCATGAAACGCATTGGTTCGAGTGTCGTCCAGAAATGCTGCCTCGCTCATCGCCCAACTATCCGAAAATGGTGGCTGTCTGCCTGCATGCTCAGCATGTTTTCTCTCATCTTCTGTGCTTATTATATCACACAAGTACAGCTCAATAGGTGAGTGTGTTTCGATTTTGATTAATTTATAGTAAGGAGCATTTTTCTTGACTTGTATTACTGCAAATAATAAGATATTGATATCCAAAGCCTTTGAGTTTGAGTAAGCAAGAAGAGCCAATATGCACTTCAGTTAAAAATGTTAAGATTCCCAGCTTGTGTTATGTAGGCTTGAAGACGACGTCTCGAATTATCCAGAAATTTGAGGGCTAAAAATCACTCAATACATAAATATGTATATGGTGTGTGAACTGTTTTATTTATATAGATAAAATGACAGTTACCTCCTTAAAAATTCAGGGCTTCTGCTCACTTAACTGTTATTATACACTAAATTTGTATAACTTAATTTCGGATTTCCTTCTCCTGTTATCGTTATAATCATTTTCAGTTCTTTTTTTACGCGTCCCTCCGGGCCCTCCTGCATAGCGCTGTTTCTATCTTATAACAATTGAACACTTATATAATCAAGGATATACACATTTGGGAGCCTACAAAAATTCTTAATTTGGAAGCAGATATACAAGTGTCAAGGAAAGCGAGGGATCAGACAAATAACTTAAGAAGTATTGGATTTATCGTATAATTTTACTTTCTCATGCTATGGAGAGAGCAGTGAAAGATAGCCGCGATGCAATTTTGTGTTCGTGGCATCATTAGTCCCTTAAGGGGAAAGTTACCCCTCCTGGCGGGGGGAGGGGGGGAAGTACACTGTCAAGCTTAGTATCAATCGGAAGGTATTTTCAAACCCTTTAAAATGAAGGGTATCATGCTGTAATTGTGATCATTTCAACCAACGATACAGATTTTTCAAAAAGAAATCTTTTAAAATTTGCAAAATAAATATATAATGTAAAAAAAAAAGAAAATCACAAGCTACTTAAATCTGGTATAAGAAAGTCGAGTAGAGCCACTCATTCCAGTTAATTTTATGCAGATGTATAGAAAACCTCAAGGCGCTATGCGATGAGATAACTTTCGGAGGCTTACCCCTCTTCTTTAACGGGGTACGGGGGATTATCTCGCTTCCTATTAGGGATACGGCAAAAAGTCAATTACAAAGTTGTAGATCGTTACAAAATAAGTACAAAGCATTTTTGTTCTTTTACAAAAAATCGAAAGGTACTCCGAAAAGAAATGTATACTTTTTAACTCCCCTCCCCGTACAAATCGAACATTTAGACAATGCAGCAAAATAAAATTGTCCTTATATATACATAAGGTACAAAATATTCACCTTCAGTTGCGATGCATTACGCTTACCTTATTACGTGCAGATTAATGAAATTGTCTCTTTTAAAATGGTTAAAGAGTTATTTTCCGTCTTTTGCGAAAGGAGGTGGGACAAAAATGCTGAGGACTAATTTTTCAACGTCCCACAGCTTTGTAATTGATATTTTTTATCTCTAACAGAAAGCGGGATAGTCGTCGTACCCCGTCAAAGAAGGGGGAGAAAAATTTATCACATAGTGTAGCGTAGCGTTATTGTGGTTTCCTATTGACCATTTGCATGTACGTCTTAATGTGACGTCACGGTTTAACTATGGTTATTATCATATGCATTAAGTTAACTTCCTATATTTTGTAATGAATGCATTTCAAGCCGTTATTCGAAGACCTAGGGTCTACCTACACCTTCCATCAATTAGAACTTTAGTAGGCGCCACTTATTGTGATCACATAATTCACACGCGGTTGTATACAAGTTATATACAATTATCATCTGTTATTGTAATCAGCTATTTAATTTATGTGATCACGTTTTTTTCAGACAGGCCATTAAGCCTTGCTCTATTAGGGTGGTCGGTTGATTTAGATTTCTTAGAATGACACAAAGAGATTTAAATATAAATCTCCTTGTGGTGGCATTTTTCCAGATAGGTGACAAGAAGAAGTTGATAGGCGGGGGAGAGGGAAAATGCAATCAAAATTGCTGTCTTTGTGCTGAGGAAAGAAAAAAAAAGATGCTCAGGTGTCAATTAAGTACTATTTACGAAGCTTCCGAACTGGTGGGATACCACTTAAATCGTCTGACAAAAAACGGGGAGAATAGAAAAGAACATTTTGCAGTAGCGCAGCCAGTTATTCAGCTTCGGGGAGGGGGTGGAGAATTGGATACATTAAGAACATTTTAAGAATACACAAGAAAAACTGCATTTTAATAAATAAATACTAAAAAGGCTACTGAACATTTGTTAATGAACAACAATGATCGAAAATATTTACCGTCAGATTGTGTAACCGGCGAAAATTACATTGTATATGAATGCTGGAGTGCTGTTTGAGGAATCCCATCTTCTCCTCTGAAGCAAGTGGTTTATTGTCAATCTTTAGTGAACCCTGTGGCTTCACAAACGGCCTGACTAACGCAGGGACATGCGGGGCAGCTGCCCCGGGTCAGAGGGGCCCCAAATTAAACAATTGCAACTCTGAAAAAAAAAAACAGACTGCTTCATGCAGGGGGAAAATATGCCATCAGAGTAGGTTTACCCCGCAAAATGATTTATTATTTTAATATATAGGGATTACCGCACTAATTCAGCATGTTGGCTTCTTGACTATGATGAAAATGATTTATTATTTTAATATATATAGGGACTACCGCACTAATTCAGCATGTTGGCTTCTTGACTATGATGAAAATGATTTATTATTTTAATATATATAGGGACTACCGCACTAATTCAGCATGTTGGCTTCTTGACTATGATGAAAATGATTTATTATTTTAATATATATAGGGACTACCGTACTAATTCAGCATGTTGGCTTCTTGACTATGATGAAAATGATTTATTATTTTAATATATATAGGGACTACCGCACTAATTCAGCATGTTGGCTTCTTGACTATGATGAAAATGATTTATTATTTTAATATATATAGGGATTACCGCACTAATGCAGCATGTTGGCTTCTTGACTATGATGAAAATGATTTATTATTTTAATATATATAGGGACTACCGCACTAATTCAGCATGTTGGTTTCTTGACTATGATGAAAATGATTTATTATTTTAATATATATAGGGACTACCGTACTAATTCAGCATGTTGTCTTCTTGACTATGATGAAAATGATTTATTATTTTAATATATATAGGGACTACCGCACTAATTCAGCATGTTGGCTTCTTGACTATGATGAAAATGATTCATTATTTTAATATATAAGGATTACCTCACTAATTCAGCATGTTAGCTTCTTGACTATGATAAAAAAGTTGCCAATAATTTAAATTTCATTAAAATATGTAAAAACTTCATTTTGTATACTATTTTATAGAATGCAATTATGTTTCTGAAAAAGTATATTTGTTTATTTCATATACGTTGAGAGGTGAAGGGGAGCCCCTTAGGAATGTCTGCCCCGGGCCCCTGTTAGTCTAGTCGGGTCCTATTCACAAACAATATCTATTATTCGAGGGATTATGGTATGTTATCACTGAAACGAGAGCGAGAATCCTTGATAACATGGAAGAATTTGAAGAAAATGTAAATGAGTTAGCAAGAAAAATCGTCCTCCTTAATTCCCTACATTTGCTGAATATGCCATAGGACTAAGTCTCAGAAAAGACAATTAAGATTTGTCTTAAACATGCTCATTTTCTAACAGAAGATTAGGGAAATCATGAAATAAAAAAAATAAAGCTTAAAGCTCAATCGAACACAGCTCAACCTGAATCATGAAGAATTCGAAGCTTGAATGAATAGTGATGAAAACCTTCAAATTACAGTATCAATGACAGAGGATAATATTCGTCAATCATTTTCTCAGACAGTTCCAAGCACACGATAAAGATTCAGAAAAAGATGAAATTGATGAGTCGCCACAAGGTCAAAGATTAGAGAGGTTCTCAAGAGGTCAAGGTTAGAGGTACAGCATCGGGGTTAGAAAAATACTACGAATACGAACATGTTATAAAAGAAACGTAAATTTGCAGGAAATTAGTGAAGTTTCTGAGCTTTTGTTGTTAATGAAGTCTATAAAAACACTTATTCCAATGTATTTAGTATATTTTCACAAAATTTCTTCCATTGCATCGATGATTTTAAAACAATTTATTTTTCACTATTTAAAGTTATCAAATAGTCAGGGCCCTGATGGGATCACTATAGGCTGCTTCCTGCTTCACTACAGGATAAGCAGCATCCTGTCGACTAGCTGTAATGCTTGTTGAGATAGATAGTCCAAGGAAGAGACCTATCAGGTTACAAAAATCTACTTCATTAGATGACACTCTTAAAACACAATTTGTTACATTAAATCGAGCTCTTCGTCGGCGTCCATCTCTTAAATGATTTCAGAGCAGTCTGCGTTGCTTCACACAATTTACAGTTATGGCGGGGAGTGGAATGACGACATGGGAAAAATGCTGTCTTCGAGTTATTATGCTTCAAAAATGTGACGGAGATGCAGTTTCATATGAGAAAGTTTACTTAGAAGTTAAGATTAGTGACCGTATATGGTATAGGAAAAGAGGAAGTACTGGTAGACTTTGTTAATATTATTAGCTTGTGATAGAATTTAATATAGTTGCAATACATGCATGACATGAAATAGGAATTTGGAATAAGAATTATGAAAAAAAGGGGGCGTTATTGGGGGAAAGCTTAGAATTTCTGTATCCTATATATGATCAAAGAGTTTAAATATAATTCACCAAGCATATGAAACTAGTAAGTTTGACAATACAAAATGTATTAAAAAACTGTATTACATCTACTTATTGCGCTAGTGCAGCATAAAAATAAATATGAATTAAAGTAGAATAATTGTAGAGAAATAGTGAACCATCCATAATAAACAAAATAATTAAATTTATAACCAGAAAAAAAACTCAAAAGAATGACGGTTATAAACATAAAATCCAGGAAACTACCCTTTTGATTTAAAACGAATATTTTAAAGAAAAATGGAGTGACAAATGATGTATTGAAGGTGATGTAATTGTAATATCTACAGGGGGTGACTACAATACATCAGTTTCACATAGATGATTCACTATTTCTCTTCAATTATTCTAATTTAATTCATCTTTATTACTTTATATATATATATATATATATATATATATATATATATATATATAATTAGGAAAATGGATTAATAACTAACACCAAATAATTAATGACAAAACATTAAAACAATAAAATAACCAAACAGCTAAAACACGGCGACCATGCCGAACAAGGAAATGAAGCACTAGGCTTAATTTGGAGGTTAATTCGACACTCCGTCAGGCCTGAGCATCCAACCTAAATTAACCCAAGCAAATGCTTGTTTCGTATATGTCAATAGTTTTTTACTGTAACATGGTTTTTTACTGTCAATAGTTTTTTACCATAGCTCAGACTACAAGTATGAATAGGGGATACACATTGAAAAATTATTAAGAAATCAAGTACTACCATGAACCATGTGGCAGGACTCCAAAATTCACGTAGAAAGCTAGTGAGCAGTTGAGACAAAATGACAGAGTTGAATAGTGTCTAAGAGAAGAAGAAAAATTAACAAGGATAAGAAAAATAAAAAATAAGACATAGATTAAAAGGGGTCCTTAGATTTGTGCATTTCAACATCTTGAGAAAAATGTTTGTTCTTTCCGATAGTATCAAGATGGAAGTTCTGTGATAATATTTTAGGTCATTAAGGAACCAATTTATGCGAAAATCGTTCAAAATCATAAAATAACTAAAAAACGAGTCCTAATTTTTTTTATTATTATTTCACCGAGGCGCATTGCCCCTTGTTCTGAAGTACCTGTATACCAAATTGCAGTGCGACGCTTAGATTTTCCGCTGCAGACGAGGCACACAAATATATTTTATTATGTAAGATGTTTAAATTGCATGTTAGACTTATTGCATTTTTATGGCACTTTTGAAAATTCAACGGATTGGTCATCCCGGTTATCATCAGATACTTCACGGTTGTTTACAACTGCGGAGGAAAAAACGCATCCCCGTTCTAGACAGCATTTCCAGCAAAATAAACCTTCTGCGGATCACGTGACCACATAACCGGCATAAATCTCTGCCATTCTGGTTATAACCGAATTGTGATCGAAACGAGTTTTCAAACAGCACTGTGTCGTTGCCGAACGGTTATGATTTAGTTTTCAAACGTTCTAGTCATAACCGGTGACCTCCGGTCATAACGGCAAAGTCTTTTCAACCGTGCCTTATGTTCTCTTCCTCATTTTCTTGTTCTTTCTCTCTTTAAATTACTATAACCAAAATTATTCTTTTATTATATTCTTTTACGTGGAATAGTTTTGTTTGGATCGTGGTCATAGAATAAAGTGTGTGTTTCATTAAATTATAAAATTCTTGTAGTAGGTAATTAATGAAACACGTGTTTTACATATGTTAGTTATACTGCTACATAATTCGTGGGCAATGCTTATTATGCTTTATACGATATAAATGCAGAGATTCCCTTTTTCCCGTTATCTCTTCTCATTAGGACCAGGCTGAAATCGAGAAACTCGATACGCCGGTTTTCGACCATAAAGTTTATTGTCGTTAAATTCTGTCGAGACGTAATCTGAATGTGGAATTCGTTCTTCTTTCGTAATTTGCTCCAGATTCCCATCGCTCACTGTGCGGAAATAAATAAGGGCGGCATTTATTTCCGCACACACATTTTGCGCATTTGTTGTATACGTTAACAACGTTGTATACATTGTGTTATCTTACGGGAGAAAGAGTGAATAATGATAGATTGGAATCAAAGTCATGAAGACACATCGTTAGTTGAAGCAAATTTATGAAAACAATTAAAATTCCATAATTGTTAGTTGTAATTATAATTAAACAATATATATATACTAATTGCCAAGTGTCCGTCTGTCTGTCTGTCACGCTTTTTTTAGGCACTTCCGGAATAGATAGTCTTGCAATTTGGTACACGGCTCGATCGTTCGATAAACCCCCCTGGAAAAATCGAATTTTTCAAAAACGATTTCTAGAGCGGGTGCTCCACACCAAAAGTGAAATGATAGGAAAAGTGAAATGATAGGAAAGCGTGCTTTGCCATAAAATAGAGACTTCAAATTTGGTGTATGGGTAAATCGTTCGAAAGGAAGAAAGTGTGCAATTTCAGATTTCCAATATTTCTACTTAAGGGGGTGCCGCATACCAAAATGTTCGATTTACCGAATAAATGAGAAACGGCTCCTTTAAAATTTGATAGACTTGAAATTTGGTACATGGAATAACCATTTGATAAAAACACGCAAGACGATTATAGTTATTTAAAAATGTTCGTTTAAGGGGGTGCTCCTGAGGAAAACGTTCGAAAGGTGAATTGGTAAGAAAACATCTTCGGGATGAGATAGAGATTTGAAATTTGATGTACGGGTAGATAGTTTGGAAGGAAGAAAGTGTACAATTTCAGTTTTCCAATATTTTCTACATTAGGGGGTGTCGCACACAAGAATATTCGATTTTCGGAATGAAGTAGAAACACTCCTTTTAGAACGTGATAGAAGCTTGATATTTGGTATATGGGTGAATCATTTATTAGAAAACCCAAGAAGAATGGAATTTTTCAAAAATGTGTATTTAAGGGGGGTGGGTACTCCACAGAAAAACATTCGAAAGGTGAAATGATAGAAAAAGCATGTTTCACAATGAGATAGAGACTTCAAATTTGGTATGAGTGTAGATAGTTAGAAAGGAAGAAAGTGGACAATTTCAGTTTTCCAATATTTGCTATTGTAGGGGGTGCCGCACACTAAAATGTTCGATTTGAAGAACAAATGAAAAACGCCTCCTTTACAATGTGACAGAGGCTTGAAATTTAGTATATGGGGCAATCATTTGATTAAAAAATCCTACGGTTATTACGGTTTTTCAAAAATGATCATTTAAGGGAGTGCAACACAGAAAAACGTTTGAAATATGAAGTGATAGAAAAACATGTTTCACGATAAGATAGAGACATCAAATTTGGTGTACTGGTAGATAGTTTGAAAGGAAGAAAGGGTGCAATTTCAGATTTCCAATATTTGCAACTTTAGGGGTGCCGAACACCAATGTGTTCGATTTCCGGAATAAATGAGACACGCTTCCTTTAAATGTGATAGAGGCTTGATATTTGGTATATGGGCTAATCATCTGATAAGAAACCCAAGGCTAACAGAGTTTTTCAAAAATGTTCATTTGTGGGTGTGCTCCACAGAAAAACGTTCAAATGGGGAGATGATAAAATAATTTGCTTCGGGATGAGATAGAGACTTTAATTTGGTGTACTGGTAGATAGTTCGAAAGGAAGACGTGCGCAATTTAAAATTTACAATATTTTCTTTTTTAGGGGGTTCTACACACTGAAATATTCGATTTGCCGAATAAATATGAAACGCGAATTATTAAAAAAATGACAATATTCAATGGTTGCTTATTGCGAGACCGTTGATTTTCAACGGGTATTCGGCTAAACCTTTATCTTCTTCAATAAGTGAAAAACACTTTGAAAACAAAGGATAAGGAAAACTTGAGCAACGTATTCAAGCTAAAATAAAACAAGAAAGATCAATCATGCATAAAGCATTGATTAAAAAACTTCTGTTGAAAGGGGCAATTTTTAAGCCGAGGGATTTTCTTACTTTTAGAGTTAAAATTTAAATCGGTTTAAGCGGAGAGCCGAATAAACGGAGGCCGGTTAAGAGGAGTTCCACTGTATCTGTAACCATCTTCATTCCATCAATATGTGAAACTCGTAAACCTCTGTGAATCTGCCTCATTTGCATCTTCAGCCTTATCTCGAATGATGATCATTGATAGAGTTATAGTTCCAATGACAGTAGTCGGTCTTTGTCAGACAGCATTTCGAAGTCCAAATCATTGTCAGATTCAAAATAGTCTTTCACATTTACTTCTATAATATCAGTACAACCTACCAACGAATATCTACAGATCAAACACACACACACATAAAATATATAAATAAAAACTCCCAATGGAAGGGACGATTTTTTAAACTGGGTGATTTTTTACTTTTATAGATTAAATTTAAGCTCGTTTAAGTGGAGAGCTGGTTAATAGGAGTTCTACTGTACCTGTGATACAATATATTTACTTTTACAGTATATTCAATAAAGTGTAACGGAATGCTATATAGTCTATTTAGAACCATAGAATCCCTACGGTCTGTCTATTTAGGTAAAATAATAAATAGCTCGTTTAAGTGGAGAGCTGGTTAATAGGAGTTCCACTGTACCTGTGATACAATATATTTACTTTTTCAGTATATTCAATAAAGTGTAACGGAATGCTATTTAGTCTATTTAGAATCGTAGAATACCTACGGTCTGTCTATTTAGGTAAAATAAAGAAAAAACGAAATTTAGAAATTTAAGTCTTAGAAAAATTCGTAAACATTTTAAATCTCATGTGCACAGACATTCATTGATTCTCACTTTACTTTCATTAAACATGAAATTTAGTATTCTTCAAACGAAAGAAGTTCATACTACTAAGGACCACGTTTTACCATTCTTGCTAATTATCTGTTTCCTATGCTCATTAAGCAATTTATCCTGGAGCAACTTCGTGAGCTGACGAATCTCATTCTTTAATCATTGTTTTTGCCGTTATTTTAATGATAAATATCACCCTCGGTTTAAATCATGTCGCTGTAACGACACATTAATGAGTTAGTTGCAATGCATCACCAAACTGGTTCAAAATGTTTCGGATGTGTTGTTTTCGTTGAATTGAACTTGCCCCGTTTTATTTTTAATTTTTTTTTTGTTGTGTTAGTTTGATAGTAATGGTTCTTAGAGCAATAGTTTTATGGAGGAAATGTTTAGGAACGTATTTATCATTTTGTGTACACTTTTGTTTTATTACATTTTTACTTTCCCTGCACTACATGGTAATGTATAGGGAAAGTATTTGAATCATGTCGAAAATCGCAACTCGAGTTTTCGACGGATCTACACGTTTCTAGACTTCTAGAATACGAAAAAACCATTTTTAGCGTGACGTCTGTGTGTGTGTCTGTGCAGATTTTGTATCCACTCTAACTAAAAAACTAATGGACCGAATTTCACAAAATTTGGTGGGTGAGTCACTTGTGGGCGAGTCTGGTGCTGATTAGTTTTGGGTACGATTCGGGATAAAAGAACCCGCCTATTTTTGCGAAATGGCCCGCAAAAGCTTGTATCCACTCAAACTGAAAAACTAATGGACCGAATTTTACAAAATTCGGCAGATGAGTCATTTGTAGGTCACCCTGGTGCTGATTAGATTTCGGTATGCTTCGAAAAAAAAAATAACCTGCCTTTTTTTGCAAAATGGCCCGCAAAAATCATCAAAATCTAAACTAAAGAACTATGTATGCTCAAATATATTCATTAAATGCTTGTTTAATACGTAATTTTTAGAAGAAAAGAATAAGACCAACCCTATTACATTAGGACTAGCTGTTCTCGAGATATTTTAGTTTTTCGTTTTTTCTCTACGTCACCTTTGGAAATAAGTCCGGTTACCGAATGAGAACGAAAATTGAATTAAAAGTGAAATAAATTTAATTAAAATAAAGAGAACGTGGATATATGCAGGGAAAGTCATGTGCTGCCCACATCAGATTTTTTTATAATGCAGTGCTACCATCTCTGTTTCTTGCGGTCACGAAGATACGAAATCGTAACGGAAGTTCATGAGAGCCAAATAGAATGCATCTGAATGAAACTGAGCTGGCCATCTTTGAAACAAATTTTTGCACTATCTAAATAAAAATGGATACATTTTTTACAATAAAATATCTAAATATTTAAAATTATAAATACAAGTAAACAATTTTTAATGCTGCATAGCTGCAAATATGGAGTTCTATCCGAATCTAAAGTTCAGCTGTATTAGCTACGGGATGAGCAAGACTCCGACCGATGAAATCCCAGACATGTTCAATAGCCGACATATCCGGCGAATAGGCAGGCCAAGGAAGAAGCTTTATCTGTTGTGCTGAAAAAGTAAAGTCTTGAACATTCCGAGCAACATTTGGACGGGCATTATTATGTTGAAATACAGCTTCAGGAATGCTTTGAAGGAAGGGTACGACTTCGGGCTCTAGAACTTCTCTGATGTACCGGTTGCTGTTGAGATTACCCACAATTCTTAGCAGCTGAGATCGTCCAAGATACCCAATGGCGCCCCAGAACACCACGGTTGGTGTTTGTCCAGTATGACATTGGATAACGCACTCCGGAAAGTGACGTTCACCGCTATAGCGTCTAACGTGAATGCGGCCATCACTGTACCCCAATTTAAAGCGGGATTAATCGGAAAAGACGACTTGTTGCCAATCGGCACGCCAGTGTCTATGTTGATGAGCCCATTTTACCCGCAAGTGTCGATGATTTTGCAGCAGAGGAATCCTGTGCAAAGGAATTCTTGCACGCATTCCAAGGTGCAGTAGACGCCGACGAATTGTAAGAGCAGACAATGACACACCTGCAGCAGTGCTCTAATGTTCCTACAATTGTCGAGATGAAGCTGTACGGTCCATCACTGCTATGCGGATGAGATGTCTATCATCCCGTGCTGACGTAACATTTCATAGTTTACTACCGGATTTGTGACTGACGTCCAGTTCTCTTCGTCCACCGCTTCCACACTCTCATCACTGTCGTGGCATTATGCTCCATACGAGCTGCTATTGCTCGCTAAGAACCCCCTTCATAAACGCCGATCGTTCGTCTCCATTAAAACTCCGTAACTTGCTCATATGGTGCCCTCTGTCGTCATAGAGGCACAGTGACTTCTCATAAAACGTTTACCGCTGGCAGACTATTTTCAACGTTCCGCTACAGCTCTCTATTTATATTCTATTCTATATTCTATTCCATTTATTGCTCTCTATATTCTATTTTATTTAACTCTCTATATTCTATTCTATTTATAGCTCTCTATATTCTATTCTTTTTGTAGCTCTCTATTTTCTATTCTACAGCTCTCTATTTTCTATTATACAGCTCTCTATTTTCTATTCTACAGCTCTCTATTTTCTATTATACAGCTCTCTATTTTCTATTCTACAGCTCTCTATTTTAGTGAATTTCTCAAAGTGCCATTGCTTGTTCGGAATATTGCAATAATTCTCAGTCATTTATCCTCCCATGGCAACAGCTAGATATTATATTATTTTATATGTCGCCAAGCAAGTTAGTAAAATAACTATAAGATAATTTGAAGCCCTTTGAAAGCCCTTTTGTAGTCATTTGAAACTCTTTTGTAGCCATTTGAAAGCCCTTTTGTAGCCCATTTTATATAATTGGATTTCTTGGTAAGATTCTTAGTTTTTGAAATATAGTGGTTATAATTTCAATAATTTTGAGCTGTTTTAAAAATGTGTAAAGACGACAAACCACACACAAAGAAAAAAGGTATTCACGCAAAACCATTTCGGCTCCATCGGACTCCAGCCACTGCCGATTTCTTTCGTGGCACTTATATGTCCCAAAAATATATCAGAAATATTGTTTGTTTGGAGTCAATCATTACAGATCTCTTTTTTTTTTTATATCAATCGAAGAACATCGGCGTTTTCACAGAGTAATATAATTTTTGTTTCAGAGCAACATTTCTCTAGCCATATAATATTGGTATTGAAGACTTTTAGAAGAGTTCACTGAAGAGTTTCAGTAAAGCTGTCTTTATTTCGGACAGTTTTGTCTTGAGTGAAAATGGAAAACCTGCTTGTTTTCGCTTTGCCTGCAACAGATCCTGTTTCTCGAAAACGTTTTACTAACTTCATAATTGCTACATTGTTAGGGGTTTAACAACATGGGGTATTTCTTTCGTATGAATGACACTCTCGTAAGAATGGCTAGAGAAATATTGCTCTAAAATAAACATTTGATGTGGATAATGTATGACTTTACCTACATAAAGCAATGGCAATGCGTCTTTCAATGCGACATAAAGATGTACAAGATCCACGACGCAATGTTTTAACGTTTAAAAGCACACTGACACTTTCTGGATGAAACATGTCAAATTATTTTGAAGTAACAAATTAAGTTATATATTTCTCGCAAACATAACATGGCATTTGGAACTATTACTAACATCTACTAAGCAATATACTCCATTATATTGAAATAAGTTAATTATAATTTCATCAATTTAGCGTCAGTTTCGAACTTTAGCATTACTTTCACCAATTTGGCGACATTTTTGTCCATTTGGCGCTGCATTAAAAAGTAAAGTTGGCGATATTTTGCCAAATTAATCGCCAATGTCGCCAACATTTTTGCGAAGTTTTACATATTTGATGATACTTACTACTGTTCTTTTTTATGTATTATTTAGATACATTTATAGGAAAAACGTGCAGTATCTCGAGAATGCTTCAAACTAGCGTTCTAAAGTTTGTGTCATTCGTTATAGAATAAAAAAATACGTACAAAATGGTTATTTATTCAACGTGATTTGAATGTTTTGATTTTTTTTTTCATGAATACATTTGAAAATTTGTGTGTGTGGGGGGGATCTTCCGAATGTTCGATCGCGTTTAAAATAAAAAAGGTGCCAGCATTGACAGATCGTAATAATCGTACCAAATTACGTTCGAAACGCTGCATTCGTTCGTTAAATATCGTATTTACAGACTCGCTGACACATACAGATATAATTTCAAAAACGTTTGATTCGAGTTCAGAGATGCTTAAAACGTGCTTTTCTATTGAAAACATGAATTCGAATTTTCCATCCCATCACATTACTTTATACATTATACGATGTATGGAGAGAAAGTGAAAAAGACTGGTTAATAGCCGAAGGCACCTACTACATCAATATTAACTGTTTAAACGAAAAAAAAATCCGATTCTTTTGCATCTATATTAATTAACTAATTTTTAAACTTTCATTTATTCATCCCAAAAAACAAGCTTAAAGCCAGATTTTCTTTCTTAGAGCGTCTTTTCCAATTATCATTTTTAGCGATTAACTATCTTCCGTGTTTAACCATTTCTTTTTAACGATGCGTCAATATTTCACTTTATCCCAACCAGCTTACCTCGCTAATTCCTCATGGAAAAATATTTCTGTTATCGCTGTTTGGTAATTTTTGAAGAGAAAGAACGAAAAAATAGTTATCGGAGTTTTTTCTTTTTTTTTTTTCCCCCTATGTTTTTCCTGCTAATTAGCTTGCGTCTACGTCTTGATTTGAAGAGCAGGACAAGAAGGCTTTTGCATTTTTTCCCCCGAAACTTAAGCTTTTAATAAATTCTACATAGATAAGGAATTTATGAAATTCCATGTCAGTGTGACCTTCGAGCGAGTTTGGAGGCGTCATTACGACATGAGAATTATGTCAGAATATCAGGAGTATTATAAGACTCCACTCGATTTTCTCATATTCATATTTCGTGTTTTGTTTAGACCGATTTGTATCGTAATCGGCACTAATATCTGGTATGTGAATTGCCACTCCGTTTCCTCATGATTTCATATTTCATAGTGTTTAGTTCTACTTGATCAAAATCATTATCAGAATGTGAAAGTAAATATGCATCTTATTCAGATTTCTTATCCAAGTGTTATTCAAAGTTTTGTAAAATTTCTTTAAAAAAAAAAAAAAAAAAATGAAATCGCCGTTGGTTCCAGTCCGAGGGAGCCGAAGTGGTTCTGTGTGAATAAGCTTCTCGTAAAATAAAACTCCAATAAAATTCCTCATATATATAACCTTGTTAGATTTTCAGAGTTACAAATTACTCGTTTGCTGTTCATAACTAGCTAAAATATCGAATTTAAAACCACTTTTCAAAAATGTTCAAAATATAAACAGACAGACATATTCCTTTATTATTTACCATAAGGGTACGGCAGTAGGGTCCACGCCCCACTCGCGACAGAGCGCGTCGCGTTGCGTAATCGAGTAGGGAGGTGATCAAAAAAGTTTTAAGGACTACCGATTTTGAAAACTGATTCCTTCACGAAACACAAGCTGACATAGCCAAATTTTCGATTTCTCGACTGAGCATTTTCTCACTGACAGTTTATATCTCTTTTTCAGAATGGCGAATATATTTCGATTGAAAACTACCTCGGACAAAGCTCTCTCTCCCCCCCCCCCCCCTTGGAAAAAATAATTCAAAATATTGAAATTACTTTTATATATTCCTAAGTGGTACTCTACTTCCGACAAAATAAGTATAAATTATTTACATTTTTATCCTTTAGGTTCAAGCATCCAAAGTCGTACTCGTAATGCTCCGATTTTAGCCAGATTCCGGACCATAGACGTTAATAAAGTCAAAAACATGCATCTTATTCAGATTTATTACTCAAGTTATTCTTTTAAAATATTTTGTGAAACGTCTTTTAAACTTTTTCTTTTCATGTTGGCAGCAGCTTAGGGACGTCAATAATTGCATCTGGCAGGTTATAAAACCTATTTTATACCATTTGGTTGTTCAAATTATTAATTTACACACACACACACACACACACACACACACATATATATATATATATATATATATAATTTATGTGGATGTTTAAAAACAAAAACTGTATTAACAACCTAATAACTGATAACCCGACTCTAGCATAGAGTTTTAACCCAAGTAACGATAGATATATACATACAATATATGAACAAGGAAAAAAATCTGATGTGGGCAACACAT
Source organism: Amaurobius ferox (assembly GCA_951213105.1). Classification (NCBI taxonomy): domain Eukaryota; kingdom Metazoa; phylum Arthropoda; class Arachnida; order Araneae; family Amaurobiidae; genus Amaurobius; species Amaurobius ferox. The sequence goes on along the minus strand of OX578149.1, from coordinate 121,083,061 downwards.
GACTTTCCTTATATAATGCAATGAATTTACTACTTTTACAGTTAAATAAAATGTTATTCTTATAGTAGATACTTATATTCTTTCCACGATATTGAATTTTCTTCAATTAGTCGTCATTTTCATTGATTTAGCGTCATTTTTATTAATTTTGCAAGATTTTTGTTAATTTGGCAACAATTAAAAATGTCCCTAAGTTGACGATATTCCGCCAAATTCGTCGCCAAAATCTCGCCAAGCGTTATAGACGGAGAAATAAGTTAGTCTTACAGCAGATAAATAAATGACTATTGGCGTTCAAATACAAAAGTATTACTCAAAGTATCTTTTTTCATGAATGGAAGTAACAAGCTAGATCCACGAGAATGATGTCACCCAATTTATCGTATGGTGTTACATATGAAAAGTGAACATGTTTCTCAATAGGAAATATTTTTTTTTTATTTTATATAACTTTTTGATAATTTTTTGAAAAATGTGCAATATCTCGAGAACGGTTCATGTTAGCGTCTAAAATTTTTGTCAATCGTTTTCTAATGAAAAATTACATAAGAAATGTCTATTTGCGTAACTTTATTTGCGGTTTTGATTTTTTGACGATTTTTTCAAAATTTCACTCGAAAATTTAGGGGGGGTTCTGAACATTCGACTGCGTATAAAAACAATAGGCTTCCAATGTTTGCGGATTGTGATTTTTGTACCAAATTAGTTCAAATCGGTCCGTTCGTTCGTCAGTTATCGTCTCCACAGGCTCACTGACACACACACACACACACACGCACACAGACATCACTTCAAAAATGTTTGATTCGTGATCAGGGATGCTTGAAACGTGCTCTCCCGTCGAAAACTCGAATTTGAATTTTCGACCCCGTCACAATACTTTCCTTATACATTATGTATATAAGGAACGTAAAAATTATCAAGAAATACATGTATATATATAAATTCCTTGCTATTGTATTAGATACGTAAAAAAATGTTTTTCAGACCTGCACAGCTCTAATAGAAAGCGTGCTTCTTGGCCTAGCTTTAATATCCATTGTTTGACTAATTCAAACTTCTCATTTGTAATTCTGGGAAGAAGTTTAACACCAGACTTCCTATGCCTTTATTATCTTGCAATAATTATTTTCATAAATTAACGATTTTTGCTGTTTAATTACCAAGGAATACCACTACCTTAACCTTCTTAATTGTGCATCCATATTTTACCTCCCTCCCCCCTCTTTTCCAACCTTCGTACTTCCTCACAAATCTTTTGTAAAAAATATATTTATAATAGCTTGTCACTCCTTAATAATTTTTAACAGAAAACATAAAAAAGCCGTTTATAAGGATGTTTTTTGCGATGTTTTCACTGCTAATGAACACTAATTAAGTAGCTTGTAATTACGTCTTGATTGAAGAACGAAACAAAGAGGCTTGTGTATTTTTTACGCCTTTGACTTATGTCTTGGAAGTTTTCTGTCGATGACGCAAATCTTTAAAGTTTATTTTGTTCTTGCGTTTTTTAAAATAGGGTAATCTAGTTTTAATGAATTGTAATATTGAGTACACATAATCTTACGCCACGCCCGAATAGCAACCTAAAATTAGAAGTCTAGAAAAAAAAATAATGCGTTTTGAGTGTCTTGATTGAGGGACAGGGCTAAGAGGCGTGGACGTATTTTACGTCACCTGGAACTGATAAGCTAACTTATCTCTTAAATGTTTTATTTATAATTTATATCATAAAGGGTTTGCTGTTTTTGTTGATGAAGATGCCAGTCTTTAAAAAGTTTATTCTTTTGTTTCTCGCGCTCTTTAAAATAAATTTATCTAAATTTAAATCAAATATGATGATATTAGATATATATAATCTTAAAGCATCCCTCTATAGCGATCTAAGAATAGAATTCTAAAAAAAGAGATAATGCGAGTCTCTTGATTGAGGCACTGGGCGTGAAGGCTTGTGCATGTTTTACATCTATTTTAACTTTGTCGATGGTGCAAGTCTTTAAAAGGTTTATTTATTTATTGTTTTACGAGTTCTTTAAGATTATCTAAATTTAAATCAAATATGATATTAGATACACATACTCTTATGCTTCCCTCTTATAGCAACCCAAGCAGATAATTGTACAAAAAAGAGATAATGCCAGTCGCTTGATTGAGGAACTAGACACTAAGGCATGTGCATTTTTAAGAAAAAAGCAAACTTATGTTGTAGAGGGTTTTATTAATGTTGCAAGTCTTTAAAACTTTTATTCTTTTGTTTCTCACTCTCTTTAAAATAAATTTATCTAAATTTAAATCAAATATGATAATATTAGATATATGTAATCTTAAGCATCCCTCTATAGCGATCTAAGAATAGAATTCTAAAAAAAGAGATAATGCGAGTCTCTTGATTGAGGCACTGGGCGTGAAGGCTTGTGCATGTTTTACATCTATTTTAACTTTGTCGATGGTGCAAGTCTTTAAAAGGTTTATTTATTTACTGTTTTACGAGTTCTTTAAGATTATCTAAATTTAAATCAAATATGATATTAGATACACATACTCTTATGCTTCCCTCTTGCCTCTTATAGCAACCAAAGAAGATATTTCTACAAAAAAGAGATAATGCCAGTCGCTTGATTGAGGAACTAAACACCAAGGCATGTGCATTTTAAAGCAAAAAGCAAACTTAGGTTGATGTTGTTGTTGAGACCCAGACCGTCCGACCTACCAGAAAGGTGTAAGGTAACTGTTTGGACGGCCGGAAAGTGCCACCCAATTTAGACCGGAACCCTGTGAGGGAGGCATCCACAGAGACCGTACCCTCCTTCCCCTACCACCAACCTCTCGGAAGAACTTACGGACCCACATGTTTAACGTGATCGTACTCCGCATGAACACGGCGGCAGTTGTGGCAGCATGCAAATCCAGCGCGCAAACCACCTAGCTACCGCGCCCGAAATGTGCCAACAGCACGCGGTGTTCCCAGGTGGTCACCCACCCAAGTACTAACCGCGCTCGATGCTGCCTGACTTCGGTGATCTAACGAGAACCGGTGTTTTCAGCACGGTACGGCCGTTGGAGCAAACTTAGGTTGTAGAAGTTTTTGTTAATGATACAAGTCTTTGAAACGTTTATTCTTTTGTTTCTCGCGTTCTTTTAAATACGAGGATCAAAATGTAAATCAAATATGATATTAGATATAGGGCCGTATTAAGGGGGTGGGGGGAGGGAGTTAGGGGCTTCAACCCCGCTCCTCCAAATAAAAAAAAATCTGATGTGGGCAGCACATGACTTTCCCTGCAAACTTAAATTCACGTTCTCTTTATTTTAATTAAATTTAATTCACTTTTAATTCAATTTTCTTTCTCATTTGATAACGACTTATTTTCAAAAGTGGCTAAAATACGAAAAAAATAAAATATCTCGAGAACGGCTAGTCCCAGTGTAATGGGGTTGGTCTTATTCTTTTCTTCGTTAAAAATTACGTATTAAACAAGCATTTAATGGATATATTTGAGCATACGTAGTTTTTTATTTTAGATTTTTGCGGGCCATTTTACAAAAAAAAAAAAGCAGGTTATTTTTTTCCGAATCGTACTAAAATCTAATCAGCACTACGGTGACCCACAAGTGACTTATCTACTGAATTTTGTGAAATTCGGTCCATTAGTTTTTCAGCTAGAGTGGATACAAGCTTTTGGGGGCCATTTCGCAAAAGAAGGCGGGTTCTTTTATCCTGAATCGTACCCAGAACTAATCAGCACCAGATTCGCCCACAAGTGACTTACCTACCAAATTTTATGAAATTCGGTCCATTAATTTTTTAGTTAGAGTGGATACAAAATCTGCACAGGCGGACACACACACAGACGTCACGCTAAAAATAGTTTTTTTCGTATTCCAGAGGTCTCGAAACGTGTAGATCCGTCGAAAACTCGAGTTGCGATTTTCGGCATGATTCCAATGCTTTCCCTATACATTACCATGTATTGCAGGGAAAGTAAAAATCAAAATTCGAAAAGTAAAACGATTCAAATCAGTTGATGAACGTTGCAAAAGCAATGTTTTATTTTGACTTCGGAATGTCGTCGAATAAATAAGTGTTTAATGTCGTATCTGAAATTATTATGTTTCTGTATCCGGTTCTAATTTAGCCATCTGCGTTTTACAGTACAGAGCAAAATGTTATTACCTAATATGGAACAGAGAGACTTTTAGCATTAAATAAAAAAAAAAAAATTCATCTGTAATTTCAAATTTTTCTGTTTTAATTTTGATGTATTTTGACGTTTTTATTTATTTTGACCTGGCCCGACCCGAATTTAATAAAACGTAGCCCGTACCCTTGCAGACCTCTAACTTAGACTCCTTGAGATTGATATTATAAACTTTATTTAAAACTGAATTCGTCTCCCCCAAAATTGAATTTCAAAGTACTGCACTGATTAGATCAATATTATGTCCTCCCTCCCTCTCTCCAGAGACAAAGTATTTGCAACTTTGTTAAAATATGACTTTTAAAATACTCATTAAACAAAATATATTATCATTATTCATTATAATCAAATATAAATGTAAAAATATAAACTGTAAAAAAATAAACTATCGGTAAAAGCACTCACTATATTTTATGCATAGAATATTCTAAACGAAGTTCTCTGTAAAGACACTCACTATATTTTATGCATAGAATTTAGAATATTCTAAACGAAGCTGTCGGTAAAAGCACTCGCTATTATACATAGAATATTCTAAGCCAAACGTTTGTAAACGAATAGAATATTCGGTAGAAACACTCACTATTTTATGTATTGAGTATTCCAAAGGAAGTTGTTAGTTGTAACACATAACCGGATAGTGCTACCCAGTAAAAAACAAATAATTAAAATTAAGATAAATACGTGTTAAAAGGTGTGCACAGGATTTTCCTGAGGTCCTCTATATATTCGTATTATATTCATTTAATATTAGTATAATTGTGTTTTAAAATGCTTTAGATTAGAGCTCTGCGACTAAGCTGGGCAACCCGTAGTCTGGACTATGAAGCTGGAAGGCTAGCTTCATGGTCTGAACCCTTTTATGAAGACACATCCCGACAATTTTATCAAATACAACTAAACTCGTGTGGCAAAACTTAACATACACGATCTAAACGAAGGTAAAGGTACTCTACCTTCTATATACTGTAAGTATACTCTATACTATATACTATAAGTATACTTTACTATATACTATAAGTATACTGTATACTATATACTATAAGTATACTGTATACTATATACTATACAGGATGTCCCAAAAAGATTGAAAATCGCTTTAATTCTTTGCCTGTTGGAGATAAGTGGGCAATGTAAATTGGGAAAATGTTGAAAGTAAGGTAGGAAATAAGACTACGTTAATGAAATAGTCCTCCCATTAATTTTCAAAAAGTTATACTTTTTAAATTTTTATACGACCCCCTTAGACAAATTTGGTCAATTAGACATTTTTTATTTTTAATGCTTAAAAAAAACCGCATATGTTTATCTTTAAAATTGAGCGAGTTATATTTAATTGAACATTGTGAATGGGGACCATATATCAAATTGGAAATGTAAATTTGTGACATATCACAAAAAAGATAAAACTGGATGGTAAATAAGAGAACCCCCAACCGCGTAGTGAGTAGCACTACTTTATATGATCTCTGTCTGTGTAATGCTTTATTTAGATGCATTTGTGATAAAAAAAAATTTGACACATGTATTAACGTATTTTTTTATCTAAACAATTTCCATCATCAATTTGTGTATGATCCCTATTTTCACTGATGAAACAACCTTTCACATGGTACAGAAAAGTGGCATAAGTCAGATTTTTCCCTTTATCATAATTCAATTGATTTCAAAGATACATATATACGGATTTTTTTTAATGATCTTGTTGCATTAAAAATAAAAGAATTTTGATTGACCAAATTTGTCTAAGGGGGTCGTATAAAAATTTAAAAACTATAACATTTTGAAAATTAATGGGAGGACTATTACATTAACGTAGTCTTATTTCATAACCTTACTTTCAACAGTTTTGCAATTTACATTGTCCGCTTATCTCCTACGGGTAAAGAATTAAAGCGTGTTTTAATCTTTTTGGGACACCCTGTATACTATACTATACAGTACAGGATCTATTATCCGGAATGCTTGGGACTTCAGGCATTCTGGATAAGGGGTTTTCCCGTGATTCGGAACACTTTTTCTAAAACTTGCTGGAATGGTCTCAAATGTCGTTATAGAAAATTATAATTCATTTTAAAAACATAAATGTATTAAAAAAAGCTTTTTTACAATCTATATGGGTTAACTAAAATGCAAATTACATGTAATTATAGTATCAAATTTAGTGATTAAAAAAAATTATGAAAGAAAAAAATGTCTAAAAAAAGTTGATTATTCAGGGTAGTTATTAGATGTCTTTTTTTTTTTTTACATTTCAACTAAAGAGGGCCCTCACCATATTCATCTAATATTTTGGCAGAAACACTTTTGTTCATATGTTTCAAAATATTTTAATGTACTTTTAATAAAATTAAGATGAGAATGATGTTCATTTTTAATTGAAATGAGATATTAAACTACGGGTGCAAATATATCAAATTCTAATTTATGTTTTTCAAATGTATTTCTAATAAGCCTTATAATTCTAAATGCCTGAATAAATAAAAAAAATTTAATTTAGTTATCCTAAACATATTATCTCATTTTCACCAACAATATGTTTAAAAGATAATATCCCAGCATAAAAAGCACAAAAAATATATAAATATTAGTGGATGGAAGCAGATTGAAAAAATGGAAAATATTTAAAAATAAAACGAAATATACCAGCGATCGTGTTTAAATAAAAATATTTCGCGATATTGCTAAACTGTCTTCTATAAATTACTAATTAATAAATATAACATGGAACTTTTTGCTAGGGTCAATTTTCGGTCCAAAATAGCCATTTTCATCCAAATAATAGGATTTAATTGAAAATGATTTTGATCTTGGAATTCCATTAACGTTTTTTAAAATATTGAAGATGTGTATATTTCCACGGAGATGAAAAAAAAATGGATTTTCCCGAGAAAATGACAAGTTTATTGCCTAGGTTAAGTATTTAAAGAGATCAATCAGAAGGCCCTGAATGACATTTTATAGCTGCTATACTTTTCTCTGCATTTCGGCAAAAGTTAACTCGCATTAATTTCGGGAATTCCTTACTTAAACGTACTTTCTGCCCTCTCGTAAATGCGCTGATGACTCTTTTTTTTCATCTTTTCCAATAAATGTTTATTAAATTGTGCAAAATAGTGTGAATTCTGCGCGGCACATCACGTTTGAAGAGCGTAGGATTTCTTTAGCGATATCGGGATATTTCTAGCGAAAAAGTTGGAATACTTTTACCGAAAATCAAAGTCCCGGTACAAAGAGCAGAAAAGAAAATGTAACGAATTCGGAAAAATCGAAACCTTTGTGCCTAGTGTGCTCTGCTTTATACACCCAGAAAAAAATGAAACGCCATTAAAAAAGCACCTTGCCGCTACTTGTCCGTAACTAACTCCTGTATTATACTATACAGGAGTTAGTTATGGACAAGTCGCGGCTCCTATATACTATACAGGAGACTTATCCGAAACTAGTGAAGAATAGAATGACGAGTCTCGCCGTCAATGTGACGGTCTCTCCCGTGCCGGATCGTCAGCTCCGAGAGCTATTATCGGGGGTGACGGCCGGATGCAGCCGCTTAGGAAATTTTTGGGAAAAACGGTGCTACTTCGGATGTTTTCCGGAAAAGAGGAATTGTGGAACTTCTCAGAAAAAACATGATTCACGAAATATTTTCATTCACTATCGCGAGAATTCCTCGCGTTCGTTTTCGAAATTTAAGAAGAAGCAGCGGCGGCGAGTGCGCGCGGCATTTTTTTCTGCGCGGAAATTTTAAATTTCGTGCGCGGTTTGTGCGTCCTATTTCAAACCCTCTAAAATAGTAGGTTTCAATGCATTTTTTTTTTATTGATATTGCTAATTAAAACAAAAAAGCATTTGGCGGGATTTTAAACAAGAAATCGCTATTTGGCGCAATCGCGCAATATTTAGCAAATAATCGCTTGTTGGCGCAGAATTTGGCATTAGTTTGCCGTATTCCGGTTTTGGGAGAGTCCGGATATTGGAACGCCGGATAAGAGGTTGCGTACTGTATACTATACTAATACTATAAGTATACTCTGCCTTCATGGTGAGTAAACGTAGTAAAATCTTCTTTCTTGCCAGTACCTCGGGGAAAATCATGGGGATTTTTTTTTTTCCGCGAGGAAATAAAAAATAGGAGTCCACATCAAATTTTATGCATTGTCTCTTATCTGTAGTTTAATCGAACATTCTGCGGTGAGGGATCAGCTTGCATCCTCTCATGACATGTATGCAGAGCCCCTGACAGGTGGCTCGAATTACGGTGCGTTGGAGGGCTGAGGAGCAGGAATATAGTCTGCGCCTGCCGCCTGACGTATCGAATTACGCAGGATGTGTTCAGTAAATACAGTTCCTGTAGCTTGAGTTGTTTGGTAAACGCTGCTGTGTGAACAGAGTACATATAACTGGAATAAAGCATGGGGACTGATGAAAAGCGAGAAAAATTCTAGAAAATGGAATTTCCTGTAAATATATTATTATGAAATAATAGTATGAGACAAATAGTGCTATATAATAATAGTACAATAATGTTTAAATAACAAAATATTTTTTTCTAGAGTTTTTTTTCATAGCTAATATTTTCATGAAACCATTTTTTAAATTTCAGACTCACGCATAAATATTTGGAGAGTCACAATTTTTTTTTTTTTTTTTTTTTTCAGTCCTATGTGACATAGTTATATTTTGGAAAATCAACTTAAAATGATGACAAATGAATTAGAGCAACTTGTAGTTGTTACTGTTTAGCTTTATATTATACTTAATAACTTTCGGTGGGGAGGGTTTGTTTTAAAAACGAATTGCTTTTATCATGACTGTGGGGAAACTTACAAAAGCTGCATAATTTAAAAAATCTTTGGATTTCACTATCTAAAAAATATTTAAATTGATAAAGTTTCTTAGTTAACATCCAATATTAGATTATATGTAAAATAACTGTTTACAATGAAGTAACTTTTTTAGCCCTGATGAGACCCATTACTTTTCTTCAACTCTCATTACCCCCATCCCCCATTACTTTTGTTCAACTCCATCTTTGATTTTATTACTTTCCCTGCAATACATGGTAATGTATAGGGAAAGTATTGGAATCATGTCGAAAATAGCAACTCGAGTTTTCGACGGATCTACGCGTTTCGAGACCTCTTGAATACGGAAAAACTATTTTTAGCGTGACGTCTGTGTGTGTGTCTGTCTGTGCAGATTTTGTATCTACTCTAACAAAAAACTAATGAACCGAATTTCATAAAATTTGGTAGGAAAGTTACTTGTGGGCGATTCTGGTGCTGATTAGTTTTGGGTACAATTCGGGATAAAAAAAACCCGCCTCTTTTAGCGAAATGGCCCGCGAAAGCTTGTATCCACTCTAGCTGAAAAACTAATGGACCAAATTTTACAAAATTCGGTAGATAAGTCGCTTCTGGGTCACCCAGGTGCTGATTAGATTTTGGTATGATTCGGAAAAAAATAACCTTCCTTTTTTGTTAAATGGCCCTCAAAAATCGTCAAAATCTAAAATAAAAGACTACGTATGCTCAAATATATCCATTAAATGCTTGTTTTATACGTAATTTTTAACGATGAAAAGAATAAGACCAACCCCATTACACTAGGACTAGCCGTTCTCGAGATATTTTAGTTTTTTCGTATTTTCTCTACGCCATCTTTGAAAATAAGTCCAGTTACCAAATGAGAACGAAAATTGAATTAAAAGTGAAATAAATTTTATTAAAATAAAAAGAACGTGGATATAAGTCTGCAGGGAAAGTCATGTGCTGCGCACTTCAGATTTTTGTTGTCACGAAAAAGAAAAAAAATATTTATCTACAAATAAATACAATAATTAATTTTTTTTCAAATTTTAGACAGCAAGATATAACATCTATAAACATCCATTAATACTAAGACATAATTGATAATTGCACTATTGTAATTTATTTTATTGTTATTATTATATAATTAATTAACTATACTTATTGAAGAAATTTAAATGTTAAATTACATTAACATGCTAAAATTATGTGTCACTATCGTCTAAAAATTTGGATTAAATAGTGAATGCGGCACCAAAATTCGGTGCTGAGAATATCAAGCTGTCTTTATTCGTCCCTGGTATAGTATTAAAAGGGGAAAAAAATACTTTTCCCCTACATATTTCAATTTTCCTATGAAAATTGAGACTCTATAATAGCATAATGTTTTGCTTTCCCTACGTACATAAAATAATAATGTATAGTTGTGACAGGGTCGAAAATTCGGATTCGAATTTTAGACAGAAGCGCCAAGCATCCATGAACTGGAATCGAAGGTTCTTGATGTGATGGCTTGTGTGTGTGTGGACACGATATGTTATGTGCGAATAAAGCGTTTCGAAACTAATTTGGTACGATTATTACAATCGGTGAATTCAGGGAACTCGGGGACGGATCCATATAATTTTGACAGGGTGGGAGTGAAAATCATGTGATTGATTATATAATATTAAAAATACTTGCAGTTAGTTTGTCCGTTTTTAAACAGAAATGTAAATAGTCTCTTTTCTGTAATTTTTGAACAAAGAACAGCTATATATAAAATTTTAGCTAGAGCCTTAATTTTTTTTTCCATAGCATGAAAAAACTGGACAGCAAAACATGAGGGACATGATGATCTGGAGAAGATGCCTTCTCTAAATTGTTGATACAAAGTCTTCAATATAAGTCAATTGTAACCCTCTCTGTAATGCACACTAGATACTCTACTAACTTCTCTGACTGTCTGTGTATATAATTATTTGGACTGTAAAATGTAGTGTTGTTGTTGAGACCCAGACCGTCTGACCTACCAGAAAGGTGTAAGGTAACCGTTTGGATGACCGGAAAGTGCCACCCAATTTAGAGCGGAACCCATGTAAAATGTAGTGTTGTAAACCTCCATTAGTTGAACAATTACATTGGTTCTCTTTAATCTTTATAGGGTCACATGGTAAAACAAAACCTTTTTTTCAACACCTTTTTTTCCCATTCGATCGATAACCCTCTCTCTTTTCCGCCCATGGCAGTTGTTAGTCCTGATTTAATTAAACAGATGAATTGTCATCATGGTATACAATAAATAAAGCTTCAGATAAAAAAATTTTAAAGTATTTATTTCTAACTTTTATTAAAAAATAAATAAATAAAAAGGAATCCTTCATATATTTATCTATTGTACATTATGATTAATTTTTATAATTTCTATTTTTAACGACTGTTTTTACATTTTAATTGTAGTTTTATTTATTTATTATTTTATGCACAAATTGTTCTAAATATCACTATAAATATCTTTAACGTACACAAATTTGTAATCAAATACTGTAGCAGAATATTACATTACTAATGGATTTCAGATACAAAACAATCTTCCCCGCAAGTACAAGAAAAATAAAGTGTAGTTACACCAACCAGTGAAGTCAGAACATACTATTCGACTGTCCTCATTTTAAAGTGGTGCAGCAGATGTTTCTTTTTTCATTCTAATGGAGAATTCTTATGTGTTGTTTCTGAAACATTATATAGTGCACAATTCCGTCGTTCCGCCCTCCTCGAAAAACGGTTCCACTACTTTTTGCTAAATTTGAAATTATAATTATACAAAAATCAGTGAAACTGCTCCCCCGCCCTCTTAAACATAGAGAACTTTTGTTGTTGTTGTTGTCCGTGTCGAATAAAATAAATTTATCGATAAAAACATTATTATTTTAACCTCGAAGGTCAGTTAGTCATTTGTATACTTTTTTTCTTTAAGTAGAAAATTCCGAGTAAGCTTCACCTCCGAGTAAGCTCACCTTCTATATACTCTACGAAAGTTGTAAACGGGCCCCCTACATTTTTCTTCGCATTTGAGGGGACGGATCGGCGGAATTCGACTTTATTTTCAAGCAGTAAATGACCCCCTACATTTTTCTTCGCATTTGAGGGCACGGATCGGCGGAATTCTACTTTATTTTCAAGCAGTAAAAGACCCCCTACATTTTCCGTCGCATTTGTGGGGACGGATTGACGGAATTCTACTTTCTTTTCAAGCAGTAAACGCCCCTCTACATTTTCCGTCGCATTTGAGGGAACGGGTTAAGGGAATTCTACTTTCCAAGCAGTATCCCCTACATTTTGCTTTGCATTTCAGGGGACGGATCGGCGGAATTCTACTTTCTTTTCAAGTCGTACCCCCCCCCCCCTACATTTTCATTCGCATTTGAGGGTACGGATCGGGGGGAATTCAACCGTCTTTTTAAGCCCCTCTATATTTTCCGTCACATTTGAGGGGACGTATCGACGGAATTCTACTTTCTTTTTGAGCAGTAAACGTCCTTCTACATTTTCCATTGCATTTGAGGGGACGGATCGACGGAATTCAACTTTCCAAGCCGTAAACGCCCCCTACATTTTTCTTTGCATTTGAGGGGACGGATCGGCAAAATTCTACTTTCTTTTCAAGCAGTAAACGCCTCCACCCCCTGCATTTCCCTTCGCATTTGAGTGGACGGATCGGAGGAGCCGGAATTCTACTGATATTATATTTTACTGTATGTTACTTAATGATAAAATATTTATTTAGTGTTTTGTTTGTTTAGTTTAGGTTAGCTTTTCTGCATATAAACTTTGTTTTACATGTGCGATTGTGTCTTATGTACATCTAACTATATTTCAGTTTCAGTGTTATGAAAGTCCCTAAAGAATTGACTTTTCGCTGCAAATCTTCATTTGAAAGAGCCTTTGACAGTTCAAAGATGGGCTACGGGTTTCCTGCAACTAACGTGCATGCATCCAGTGCAAGATTACGGCTTGATGCAAAAGTCCTTGTTTTTGTTGAAACACAGTATTCTCATCTGGGTCGTCAAATATCTGAAATCTTGGAAGCAGCACGAATAAAGTAAATGATTTATAGCATATTTCTGTATGTTTTTCATTTTTGTTTTGTCATGTTATGACTTCAATGTCATGACCCAGAAATATTGTTTGATTTTAGGTCAAAACCAAACTTGGCAATAATGCCGTTATAAAGGTTAAGTTAACTTTACAGTTACTTTTTATGTTAATTTCTAATTTATTTTGTTACTTTTATTTTCGTTGACTTTAAATTTAATTCATTTTTTTTCCCCTAAAAAGTAACGAAAATTCAGTTAAATTAAGGAGTATGTGTTTTCCCTGTTGTTTCCCTTCAAATCACTGGGCTTTGACATTCCCCCAGACTGAATAAAATAGACTTTTTTACGTACAGCATAAATTATTGCTAAAAATAAGTAAATAAATAAAAATACTTCGTTAAAAGCGACATACATCACAAAATTAATAGTGACACTATTAATTTTATTTTCAGAATTTATTTATTCACACAATTTTTTTCTCACAATTTTAAAGAAAATATAACTTAATTGCTAAACTATGAAACCAAATTGCTTTATGATGATGATGATTTGTTCTGAAATAAATTTGTAGTATTTTTTTATTATGTTTATCATCAGTTGTACTGGAGTAGAATAAAATTACAGAAGTTTATTTTTAAGCAGTATATTCGTAATCAGAATATAAATTGGAAAATATTTAAAATTTCCAAATCATGTTAATGAGTAATGCTTGCAACCTCTACTTGTATTCGATAAAGAACATAATGTTCTAGAGCAGCTGTTCCCAACCTTTTTTCATCCTAATACCTATGTCTGTCAATTTCTATCAATTGTACCCCTTTATCATTTTTTTAATTGTACTCCTAATTTTTCTCTTTCTTTCACTTATACCCTCCGATTGACCTTTCCTACAAAAATTATGTTAATGAGTAATACTTGTAACCTCTACTTGTATTTGATAAAGAACATAATATTCTAGACCAGCTGTTCCCAACCTTTTTTCATCCTAATACCTTTGTCTGTCTATATCTATCAATTGTACCCCTTTGTCATTTTTTTAATTGTACCCCTAATTTTTCTGTTTCTTTCAATTGTACCCTCTGATTGACCTTTCTTAGCTGTACCCATTGGCTCAATGCACTTCAATTGAACTAAGTCTTTCATTTAATAAATAATGAAATTGTTTTTCATTTAATTTGTTATAAAGAATACATTTTACAAGTTTTAAAAATAACACAAGAATGTTGGATATTTTAAGGAATTATACATGCATTATACATTAGATCTTTACTGTTAAATTTCTTAGATACAAAAAACATAAAATTTTCAAAAATATTACTAAAAGACAATTTTTTTTATACAAAAATATGTAAAACTACCAAAAATATTAATAAGACTTTTTTCTTATCGTATGCCAGAAGACAAAATGTCATCCATTTCTCTTCTTGCTGTCCAGTAGAGACGCGAGTTTGCATCCCATTTGGTGGGGAAGGTAGTCTTGACAATAACAGATAATCTATCCCAGTGCTTAAGATTGTCAGCCTTTTGTAACTGCTTTGGAGTTACAAAGTGGGCAAGACAGGCTGTCATTAATTCCAGTTTTATTTAGATGTACCTACAAATAGTCATGTCCTGTTACTAATCTAAAATTTCCAGTGAAGTCTGTTTGTTCTTGGTATCTCAGGTGGAATTCACCTAGTCAGTAGTTGCTCCCAAAGTTTTCCAACAGCTTTTTCTTTATGTTACTCCCTTGCAACTAAATTTTATTGTATAATCAGCTTTAGCTTGTTGCAAGTTGCAGGTTTCTCATTCTGGAGTATATAACTGCCTTCCTTTGTGAATTGGTCAGCACATTTATTTCCAGGGATTCCAAAATAACCTGGGATACACTGATGCACAATATTCCAATCTGCTTCCATAAGATTATTTACTAGGAGCTTAGTATTATCGGCTGTACCTTATTCCTTGGAACAGTACTGCTGCGTGGTAAATTCCACACTTTCTATCAGAACGCTATAAATACTTAATATGTTCATGGAACATTAAGTTAAAGGCTGTCGTGATCGTAAATGGTTTAAGCTGAAAATTAAAAGTAATTAAAAAGGTTTGGAAATGAGGACATGGATTAGATTTAAAATAACAAAAAACAAATTTATTTACACAATTTAACATTAAAAAACATGAAACAGCTTTGACCTTAAAACATGAGCTTAAAGTTTGCTCCTACAAATTCTCACACTAGGTAAATTTCTATTCTTAAATCCAAACACAAAATCATGATTAGAATTCTTATTACTCTCAAGTTCTAGTAATAAGAATACACTTAGACACTCATAATTTCTAATACACTTAGAATTACAATTCTCGGACTCTATAAAATCACACACTTAAAAGGCTAGTTACTTTTATAAAATCATAATATTATTCCTCGCATAGAGGTATTTAAAAGAGCGGAGAGGAGAGAATAACAATATTGAGTGCTGTGCGAAGTCAAAGGCCTTACCTCGGCTCTTGGGCCTATCGGCCGGACGTTCGGTTGATCAGTCGGGGACCGGGAAGCATTTCACTCAAATCTCAGAAGGCACTCTCGACTTTTTCTGCCAAAAAAATACTCTCTCAAAAACTTCCAATTTTATCTCTCCTCCCTCTTAAATTTTATTCGCTGCCAGGTCCTAAGCCCCCTTAATATTATTGGAGAACACTTGGATCCTCACTTTCAGTGGCCAGTCCGTGACAGAAGGGCTTGGTCAGTAGCCCCTGAATTATTACTTGCAGGTGGCTGCAGTCCCATGCTCCTGCGTGAACCCCTGGGCTTAACTGCGCCCCCAACGACCACTTACCCCCGATGCATGCATCTTCCTCCATCTTGTACGAGACCACCCACAGGCATGGAGTCCAAGCTCCACTGACCCTTTCTGTTGCAGGTGGTCAAAGGGGAAACTTAAAAATTGCGTGAAAAGATAGGGACCATCTTTATAGGTATGAGGCCTATGATAAAATTTCCACGATGTCACATTGCATGATGAAAACCAATGTGACAAGTACTTATTAAAGCTAGTGTTAAACGTGAGAGTCAATGAGGAAAATAGCTTTATTTTTTTTATCAGAATTGGCTGTATTTATGTTTCTTGCAGCTCTTTGTATGGCAGCATGAAAATTTAACTTTTTCCAAGAGAAACTTTTCCTTCAAATAGTCCATTGTAGGTATATTCAGTACCCATGATTTTATGTTCTAAATTTGCTGATCCATCTATGTAGATATGAATCCACTGTACTTTACAATTGTTCATAACTGTTTTTTTCTTCAATTGAGAAGCTGTATGGAGATCAATAATTAATTGTCTCAGATTTCTTATAATTTAGTCTTATTGCCAAATTGATTGGGGAAGCTTTTAAGAAGAGGGCTCTTAAATCTTCATGACTAAAGATTTCTCTAGCACGCTTGTCCAAATTTCAGTTCACATAGTTTTTCTGCCCTAGTTAGGAGTGATACCTGTGAAAATAATCTCTTACCAGCTTGTTAATAAAATATGTGTATGTATACAAAGTACTAACAGAAATATCCATAAAAGGAAATACATTATTACAAATGGCTCCAGAAAATGTTGAAAATAATATTTAGTTGGCTTTTGGAGCATAATCAGGAGCAATAAGTAACTAACTATTACCAAAGCAGTAAGCCTGCAATATGTCAAAGGGACACATATTTTTCAGAATGGGTAGAATTCCATAAAGTGGGATACTTAAAACCAGAATAGGCAACAGAAGATTGAATTATGTGTATTTGGTTTTATATTTAAAATGTGAATTTGGGTTTATATAAGTAGAATTAAAAATAAATGTTAGTCTGCAGTATTTGGTTAAAAAATACATCCTTTTGCTCAAATCCACCATTACTCAAAGTATTTTTATACACCCCCAACTATCAATTTCAAGTACCTCCAGAGGTATGTGTACCCCAGGTTGGGAAATGCTGTTCTAAACAATACAAGAGAGCTCTTTGTTCAAAAATGTACATTACAATTTTATGTAGGTTCTTCTCTAATACTAGAACTGCATTATGGATTATTGTGACCCAAATTATTATTGCATTTTTTAATGGCCTACAAAAGTTGTAGTGGTTGTAATGTTAGAAAATACATGATTATTTGAAACGAGTAAATGTGCAAGTACTATGTTTCATTTTTATTATGTACTTTTCATGTGGCAAGTAGCAGGCATAAATTTGAGATTAAAGTAATTATTGTCATAGATATAGCTGAAATTGCTAGTTTATAAATTTACTCAAACTACTGATGAAAATAAATTTGTTAAAAATATTTGTTTAAATGCATCACAAAACCAAATAAACACAGAGTGCTTACTTAAACCTGCTTAATGTCTAATATTGATTATTGATTTTTAAGAATCTTAACTGCTTAAATTTGTGTTGACCAATTGTTTTTTTGTTTGAACTCTGGGCTAAGTGTATGGTAGTCATTGCTATAAGGTAACATCAGAAGCTAGCTTCCGGTCCAAGCTTATAATTCAGGTAGGTAGTGATGCCTAGTATGGTTACTCGATGCTGGAAGGTGCAAAGCTAGTCTAGCCACACACTCCCTCTCCTGGAAAGAGCTCATTCAAGTCTGTGAGAATGGCCAAGAGTGACCCCCCCCCCCCCCAGAGCCCTTAAAATTTTCAGAGACTCAGTGGAGATCTTTCCAGTCAGCTGGTGAAGGTTGTACTTCAATTGTTCGACTGCCATGAGAGCGTGACATCAGTCATTGGCCGCCAGGAGAAAAGAGCAGATGTGCCTCTTTGGGATGCTGTTATCTAGTGTTGGTTACATGTTCTTTTTTGTCCAACTCACAATTGTGGGAACTGGCTCTTTTGTGCATTTGGGTGGTTTGAACCTGGTATCAAGAGTATTGCAGCCCATTTCTATAAGGCTAGACCAAACGCTAGTTTCTAGTTAGAACTTGTAATATAAAACATAAGCATTCCTCAAGATTTCTGATATATTATTGAAGTTAAATGGTATTATATTATGTGGATTTTGATAAAACTTCATAATACTTATTATTTTTGCAGTACTTACTCTTTTTTCTTCAGCAGTCCTTAAAAGGTGCTTAAATTATTGAAAAATGTGCAAGGACTCTGAATAGTGTCAGATGGTTTGGACAGCAAAATACAGCTTTCTATAGAATAGAAAGCAACCACACTAATGAAGGCAATTTTGTTATAAACATCTTTCTTGCTTTTGCTAGTGTGGTTCAGACATCTTTCTTCATTTACTGATGACATTAAAATGATAGTCGCTGTTCTTGTGTTTGCTAGTATGGTTTGTCTGTTTTTGCGTCTTAAAGGAAATTTTTAGCTCTCTAAACCAATTGAGAGCCTTATTTTATTTTATGCTGTATTTTAATAAAGATTTTTAACTTTTTAATGTCTGTTTCTATGCATTATTTTTAATGTCTATTTCTATGAAGTGCTAAATTAATTTCAACCTCAACTATTTTACATTGAATATCAATATGCATTTAAAAAAAAATGATTGGGGATGTTAATATTTTGATGGATGCTTTGTACCCTTAAGCTGACCTTTGCTAGGTCATTAGTTTGTACAAATATTTGTATTTTTATGTGCAAATATTAATTTATAGTTTCATTTCAAACCGCAAATATTTCAGGTAGTAGTTGTGTTGGAAATACTAAATATATGATTTCTGCATTTACTGATAATAACTTTATATTATTGAAATAGAATTTGCTATTTGTACCTTATTTTTCAAGTTTCCCATAGTCAAATAATTTTTTTAATAGCTACATTTCATATATTGCCCTTAATTATTAATTACCTGCCTTATTATTAATTACCTTATTTTATTTTTAGATTTAAATTGGAAATAGCTGGCAAAAGTCTACCTCTATTAACAAATTTAGATAAAGGGAAGTTTGCTGTTATAGTGTTTGAAAATTTTGAAAAATATTTGCATATGAACAAATGGAACAGAGAGCTTTTAGATAAATATTGCAGGGAATATAATGTTGGAATTATTGGTTTCATGAAAGCCCAGGAAGAAACTTTTGTTGGAGCACAACTTAAAGGTATTGTTTGTGGAATAATATTTTAAAATTTTATTATTTTAAATAGAAATCTGCTCAGTTGTAAATATGAGTTCTTGAAAAAATATAAATGTCATCATAGCCCGATTAGAATACAAATGTTTAAATATGTAGAGTATGTCAATTAGTAATCAAGATTGGCATCACGTCTGTATACAATAGATAAAACCAAGGACAAAGCGATTTTAAAAAATGAAAGGTCTTTTATTTAACATCCTAAAAGACATACAAAATATTGTTAAAAACTGCCAGAGTGCTTTCGGACATATATATGCCCTTCATCAGTGGCTACATGAGTAGTAAAAGCATGGAATGTTTATATATATAGAGACCATTTTAAAACAAATTTGCATAAAATTTAAAATGGTAAATGAACTTACTAAAATAATACAAGAAATATACACGGAAATTACAAAATAAGTTTAAACGCTTATGAATTTTAAAATATTATAAGAAAAGGACTAATACAAATTTTAGAAAAACGTCAAGCATAATATATTCTTGAGAATGACTACACAAATAACTTTTAAAAGATTTGAATTGCATGGAATCGAGAATGAGTCGCCAAGCATAACTTAAAATTTGAACTGGATCAAAGTTACAAATTGATTCACGGTAAATATAAATAAACAGGGATTCATAAAGAAGAATACTATGTGCATTGTTACAACGAACCAAAAGGAAAGTTTTTCAAAAACAGGAAGAAATTTATCACCTTCATAGTCACCAATGTAACATCCCCACTATCGACGCAATCACTTCTGCTTTGAATATTATTGCGGAAACAAATTACTTTGCTTTCCGTGACACTGTTTTCTTACAAACTTCTGGCGCCCTTATGGGTAGCCCTTTATCTAGTATTTTGGCCGAGGCCGTTTTTCTGGAGCTCGAGAATGAGATTTTGCCTTCTTTAACAATTAAACCTATTCTTTGGTGCCGTTACGTGGATGATGTTTTTATTATCTGGGATCATGATTTAAATGATCTCCTTCACCTTTTGGATAAAGTTAATGATTTCAACCCTTCGATTAATTTTACTGTTGAGCATGAATCTGACTGTTCCTTACCTTTCCTTGATGTTCTGGTCACCCGTTCTGATTTTGGTTTTCATTGTTCCATTTTCCGTAAATCCACTTTTACTAACTCCTGTATCCCCGTTAATTCTTTCCATCATGCATCCTCTAAAAAAGCTTCTTTTAATGCGTATTTTAATCACGCATTTAATATTTGCTCTTCTATCCCCGCTTTAACTGAGGAAATTAATTTTATTTTTAAACTTGGCCATGAGTCTGCTTATTCTTTTGAATTTATTCATAAGATCTTCACCCACGTTCATCTTAAATTCACTCAAGTTGATACTAAACTTATTGCTATTAAAGATCATTTAGTCCATAAATCTAGTCTTCCTTACCATCCTAGGATTTTCCATCCTTTTATTAATTTCTGCCATGAATTTGGTTTCAAACCCGCTCACTCTAACATTACCACTTTATTTAATCATATTCGTTCCGACAAACTTGGAAATTTTGATGACTTTAAAAGCTTTGCTGGGGTGTATGTCATTCCCCTGTTATCCCCTGCTGGTGACTATAAATTTTACATTGGTAGTACAAAATGTACTGTTGGCATCCGTTTAGCAGAACATGCTCGCGATGTCAAATCTGGTAAACTTTCTACGACTCTTGCTCAATATGTGGCTAATGATAAATTTCTTCCCGTTTTTGAAAAAACTTTCCTTTTGGTTCATTGTAACAATCCATGTAATATTCTTCTTTATGAATCCCTGTTTATTTATATTTACCGTGAATCAATTTGTAATTTTGATCCTGTTCAAATTTTAAGTTATGCTTGGCGACTCATTCTCGACTCTATGCAATTCAAATCTCTTAAAAGTTATTTGTGACATCATTCTCAGGAATGTCATGCTTGACGTTTTTCTAAAATTTGTATTAGTTCTTTTCTTATAATATTTTAAAATTTGTAAGCGTTTAAACTTATTTTGTAATTTCCGTGTATATTTCTTGTATTATTTTAGTAAGTTCATTTACCATTTTATATTTTATACAAATTGGTTTTAAAATGGTCTCTATATATATAAACATTCAGTGCTTTTACTACTCATGTAGCCACTGATGAAGGGCGTATATACGTCCGAAAGCGCTCTGGCAGTTTTTAACAATATTTTGTACTTCTTTTAGGATGTTAAATGAAAGACCTTTCATTTTTTAAAAACGCTTTGTCCTTGGTTTTATCTATGTCAATTAGCTTTAAGCTGTAATCTAAAAAGCATAATTTCCAATGATCAAAGTCAGTGTTTCAAACAGTTTACTTTCAAACATTTTACTTTCTCATACTCCATCTCTTTTGAGACTTTTGGCTTATTCTTTTGGCACATCCATGACATTTCAGAGATTAATGGTATACTTTATATGAGGTGATTTTGTAAAGAATTGGTCACTGTTTATCATCATCCTGATTCTCTTAACATGGTATGAAATATTAAAAATATATGAATTTTAAAATATGTAATAATTAAGAAAAAAATGTTTTGGAATCATTTGAACTAATTATTAATTTAGTTTTGCTGTGATTCTCACAAATATTCTATATAACAGATGTGGAATGTATTCATATCAATGTGAGATGAAAACTATAAATTATTTAGTTATTTTAAATTATTACATGAGTGTAGTTTTTTATAAAAATTCTGTTTTACAGAAGGTAGTTCACACTTTATGGAAATGATTTTGTATTTATGTTTCTCATTAGCATTTTGAGATAAAGATTTGGCATTTTTAATATAATCGTCTGCTACTGTTTTGTTTTGGTTGGAATGTAGAATACAAGATTTATTTTGAAAATGGCTCGTCAAATTGATAGATGGCTCAAAGGTTACGTAAATAAAAATACAATTCAAGTAATATTAACATCACCATAGAGGCAAATTCACGGCCATAATGCCGATAAGAGAAAAGAACAGAACCTTCCCAAATTCGATGATTAATCAGAATAAAATTCCTCTTCAGGTCTGAGTATTTAATTCTAATTAACCCAAACAAATGCCTGTTTCAGATTAAGCAATAGTACATTACTATAAATGCTTAAACTCAGACTACAGACATCAAAAATGAAAAAATGAAAAAAGGATACATTAAGAAAATTGTATTACCATGCGGCATGAACCCTTCTTTCTCACCACGTGTATACACGATCAACCTCAACAGCTTAATCTAGAAGCACCGGAATGAACAAGTCGAAATTCTACCAGGGAGGCAGTACGAACGTTCACGGAAATACTCCCAAACCCGTCCAGTGAGTCTAAGCTGGAGACTGGACAAGCAATTCAGAATACAACTTCCCAAACATGCAGAACTGAATATGAATATGAATCAAAGATGAAAATTCCTACTAAACAAGTAATTCATAGGAAAACTGGATAATCGAGAATGCCACTATACACCATTATAAGGGCGCTCAAAACGTAGTTTCAATACTGACAAAAGTTACATTTTTTTGCGAAAATAAAATTCAAAACATTAATGTTAATGCATCTTATTTTCCGATTTTTTGATTTTTCTAATGTTTTTGACTTAGTTTATTATTTTTCATTTTTATTTATTTATATAATTAATAAATAATTATATATAATATACATATATACACACACATATATATATATATATATATATATATATATATATATATACACGCACACACACACACACATATATATATATATATATATATTTCCCCCCCCCCCCCCCTCTCCTGTATGTTAGTCACTATAATTGGGAATGTTTTCTAGGATGTTATCGAGTGAAATTTGATACACTGAGTTGATAATTTTAATAACAAAATTGGGGGGATATGCATTATTAGTCGCTGTACTCAATAATTCCATAAAGTGCGCTAATTTATAATATTCATCACAAATTTTATTGATTCTAAGAGCCTGGTTTATTATAATATTTCTAAATACAGATAAATGCAGACAAGAGTCAAAATGTTGAATTTTTGATGTATTAAATTTAAAATCCTGTCTTTTATCATACAAGTTTATAACCATATTACAATTTTGTAAATTTAAATTTAAATCTAAAAAGTTTGCAACATTTGTGTCATTATTACTTGCATTTAATTGTAAATTTTTTTGGATAAAAGTTTAATACTATAGGGATATTATTATTTGGGGATACACATAAAATGTCATCTAAATATCTAAACATATGCATATTATGCAAGCTAGGATTAATGTTTTTTTCATAGAAGAATAAATACAGATTAGCTAACAATGATGAGGCACACCCCCCTTGTGGGATACCAACCTGTTGTTTAAAAATAGTACCACCATGTTGAATATAATTCTCATAAAGAGTGAAGTTAAGTATTTTTTTAAAAAGAAAATTTGAATATTTTAGGTTGATATTATATTTTTCAAAAATTTCTAAAATAATTCTATACAGATCATCTATATTAATATTATTAAACAAATCTTTGAAATCAAAGGTATAAATACTACGAATATTAGTAAGAGATTTCAATTTCTTAACTACTTCAAAACTGTTTTTTACAATATGACAATTATTTGAGATTTCATCTGACGAGGATACTTCATGTAATATCTTTAATAATAATTTTCCAGCATTAGTAATGTAAGAATTATGCCCACTGGTAATGGTTCGAAAAGCAACAGGGGATTTATGAAACTTGGGTACTAAAACAATATATGGAATGTTATTACAACTATTTTTTAGATGGATTTGCTTATATTTGGCTGATATTCTATTGTATAAGATTTTAAGGTTAGTTTTATGTAAATTATAGATATGATTATTAAGTAAGTGTGACTGAAGGGTATTTTTATAATAATATTTACATATAATTGAGTAGTTTCCACTTGCCTTATCGACATATGTAATGACAAAATCATTTTGCATTTCTTTAATATCATTTTTAATTGAATTAAGTTTATATGAATTATTAATTTTCTGATTATATATATAATGATTTAAGTATTGCTCTATTAAGACTCTCCAAGGTTTAAAGGCTTCTACAGGGATTTGATATTTAAAACTGATTTTATAGATAAATTTATTTAAGTCAAGAAATAAACCTTTACATATTAATTTATGTTTAAATTTAGTAGGTATACGGTACTTAGTACCCAGTAACATCAGTGATCTTAGTGCATCATAATTAATAATATTTAGATTTCCTGTTATAACATGCCCATGGTGTTTATCTACGAAGTCTTTGTATTTTTCTAAATGACAGTGGCAATATGACTCTTTATCCAATTCATAGTTTTGATTAATATCTACTGATTTGGCAATTTGATTATAGTTGAAAATATAACATCCTAGCGGTTTATCATATTTATAAGCAATTTTCGGATTTACATGTTTGACTGGAAAGTAATTGGAAACCGATTTTAAAAAATTATTTATCTTCAGATTATTTAATACAGAATTAGTAAAATTCAAGGTACAATATTCATTTATTTTAGTATTTTGTTTTGATTCGTCATTAAAGTTTAAGTCTGTGACATATAAATAACTATTAAGATTTTTACTTCTGGTAATGAGCAAATCATAGAATAAATGTTTAAAATGAACGTTATCAAATGCAGTACTTAGAAAAAGGTTATATACCATATTTAATTGCTGTTTTTTAATTGCGAAAATCCAGTTTTTACATTGTTTCCAATCAAAAGTAATTTTAAAATTTGCATGTTGCTGAAGGATGGCATTTTTTAGCTCAGATAATGATGGCAATTTTTTATTATATTTACTTGCTCTTTTAGTTCTTTTTGATTTACTTTTATGATTGTTGAAGGAATTATAAATATTATGGTCTTCATTAGGAGAATTAAAGGACTTTTTAACTATATTATGATGATTAAATATTTGATTGAGTCCATATGGAAAAATGGTTTTGTGTGCACAAATGAATTCATTTTCAAGAAACAATCTGTCATAGTAATTTTTTTGAATACACAGAATACTAATTTCAATGTTGTCGAACCCATGTTTAGAAAAATGTTCGTATTCAAATTTTGATTCATTAAAGGTAGTTGCATTATTTGAAAATTTTTTTATGTGATTCCTGTGTACGTTAATTCGGAGATGCAGAGGGTTGCTGGTTTGACCTATATATGACATATTAAATATATATATATATACTGTATATATACTATATATATATACTATATATATACTCTATATAACTATATATATACTCTATATATACTACCTTATAAATTCAGTGTGCATTGTAAAGGAAGTAAAAAACTTACTGGATTAACTTTATTTATATTGTATAACTTATTTCTTTTTCAAAACACAAATGTATTACTTTTGTGTTTTGAAAAAGAAATAACACACATATAAAAATAAACACACGCATACTTGAAGAAACTCTTGAATTCTGTTTTTTTTTATCAGTCATCTTTTTTAATTTTTTTAATTTAAATAATTGTTTCTGTTAGTAAGTAGTTAAAGTTATCAAATTTGATTATGTACCTAACATTGAAAGCAAATTAAATATTTTTCATTGTTAAATTTGTAAATAAATTTACAATTTTAAAAATTAGGGTTTTAAGTACCTTATAAATGCAAAAAACACTTATTCAGTCTCGTCTGTCTGTCCACATATAACACAGCAAAAACCAGCAAGTTGATTTTTACAAAATGTAATATATATCATCTGGAGGCAACTTTGTTGAGCCAAATTTTTTTTTTAATTATGTTAAAATTGAAAGGTAAAGCCTGCCATAAGACTTGGTAAAATTGTAAAAGATTTATATATATATGACCTTTCTCCCCTAAACAATTTGCAATTTATATATGACATACCCAAACAATTCACAATTTGTATACAACCCTATCAAAACATAATCAATATACCATCCTCTTTATTTATGACTTCCTAGTGCCCCTAGCAAAATGAACCTGCCCCTTAAATACTGAAACTCACTATATTTTGAATCAAGTTTATTAAATTATTAATTTGCACAAAGTGACAAGGTTTTCAAAGAAAGTGCTTAAGTTTCCAGGATATTGAATGTTATCAATTTGGCATCATTTTCTTTAATTTAGTGTCTTTTTTTATCAATTTGGTGACCTATTCAAAGGTCGTCAATTTTTCTCTGAGCCCAGTCAGATAGACCGGGGTTTATGCAATTTTATATTTTTATTGTTTCTTATGGGAAAAAGGACATCTTGAATTGAGTGAAACAAATTTTAATAAATTTGTGTTGGCATTCAATATTGTGATACATGAAATATAGTTTGCAGTAATTTTTAAATAATTGAATAATAGATCACGACATGGGAAACATTTATTATTTGTTATCATTGTTGAGGGACAAACTCCTTGGTTATAAGGATTATGTCTAATAATTCTTATTATTGAAGAACACCTATATATTAAAACTATTGAGCTTAGCTTGGCTATATATCATGAACATGCGACACGTGCTTTGTTCGGGGCGCTGTTACCCTGTGGTTAGCGTGCGGGAATTGCACTTGGTAGGCCCAGGTTCGATTTCATCCACTGTCAGAACTGCCGCTGTATTCAAGCGGAGTATGATCATATTAAACATGTGGGTCCATAAGTCCTTCCGAGAGGTTGGTGGCAGGTGAAGGAGGGTACTGTGGATGCCGGTCTAAATTGGGTTGCTCTTCCCTGTCGTCCAAACAGTTACCTTACACTTTTCTGGTACGTTGGATGGTCTGGGTCTCAACAACAATAACAACATGCTTTGTTCGAGACTACTTCAGTGCCATAGTGCCATATTTCCTTAGAAGCAGAAGAAGCACAAGTTTTGGGCGGCAGATTTCCTAGGGGTGACAAAATTCAATCCAAAGCCATGTGCCAAAAAATGTGATGTTGATAAAAAAGGATAAATATTTATATTTAATTGGTTTTTCAATTCAAAACATAGGAGGAAGGACTGTATTACAACGGAGTTCTGCACTATTTACATCCATGCCCATGCAGATGGTCTGGAATATGATTAATTCCCAGGTCAAGTTTTACAGTGATTAAAACACGACTTTTAGATGCTGAGCTAGGATTGTACTATAATACGAACTGTAAATAATATTAGGAAAATTGTAAAATATTACTGTATTATTGCGAGCTTGTAAAGTTTTCTTTTTATACTGTAAAACTAAATTTAAAATGTTTTCTTTTTGCTCTATCAATCAAAATTGTTATATATTATAGGATATGCACACAAAATTAGAAATAAACTGTGTAATAAAAATAAATTTTAAGGCGGCAAAACTTTCTGTGCTTCCAGTGCCAATGTAGTTAAATCTGGCACTGGACTACTTCCATGCACTTTTCAGCATGTTCATTCAAGCTTTTGAGTAACAACCATTCAAAACCTGAAAGTCCTGAATATAATCCAAATTTTGAGAAATAACAGTAGTATTTTGACTCCAATAGTAACAATAACTATCAGACAGCACTCATGCAAAAAATGAACAACTATCCCTCACTAAAGTATAAGTTTCTCAAGCTCATTTAAGTAGATTTATTCATTTTTCAGATTTTTTCTTCATGTTTTTTCTTTCAATTGTGGGTTGTGTTTTCTTTCAATTGTGTGGTTCTTTCAATACTGTATAGAGTAAATGTTAAGAAGTTTATTAACCATTTGTGGCCTGCCTGATATTATATAATAATGTTGTGAACCACTGAATAAAAGTTGTATGTGTGTATTTTTAAAGGAAAGGTAGTGATAGTTTAGCAACTTTGTTGATTTTGGAGCTTGTGAAGAACTCTTTTCGTATTGAACTCAAATTTAACTCAAGCAGTTCTATTTTCACACATATTTATCCGTACCTTTAATTTTAGAGAATGGCAAGTTATATATATAAAATGGAAAGTATAAAACTTTTTTTTTTAAGTTAATCATATCATGTGGCTTAGTAATGGAATTAAATCAAATGTATATTTATTCAGCAGGTGATTTTAATTTTATTTAATATTTAAATAATAAAGAAATTAATATAAAAATAAATGTTGTAAAAGAATGTTATTTATATTTTCTATTGGGGGGTTGTATCAGTTACAACTTTGGAATATAAAATTATGAGAATTTTTTATACTTTCTGTCATTTTTTATTTTATTTTAGAGAGGGGGGAGGAGGTCCAAAACTTTTGAAACTCATGTATATTTTATTGTGTTTAACTAATGTTTGAAACAGAATAAAAATGGTATGGATGTATTATACTTGTACATACAGGACTAGGATGTTGTATTCTTCATATTTGCCTGTGTTTATACTTTGTATTTTTATAGGGGAATTAAATTCCATGTTTTAGTGGAATTTATGTGTATGTATTTAGAATTCTAACATATTTTAAATCACAAGCAATGCTGAATATATATGCTAGTATATACATAAATCTTGATAAACCATACTGTTAATTTTTTGTACTGTCTGTAAGTCTTCAAAATTTCACTGTATTTTAAACAACTTTCCTCAATTCATTTTACATATTTATTTTAAAACCATTTATTGTTATAGTTATTTTATTCTTTTCCTTATTCAATGTAGGATTTCCTCTGTATGTTCATACAAACATGGCTCTTCGGGACTGTCACTTAAATGGAGAATCTACTGTGCTTCGTTTAACTCGTGCTGGTGAAGTGTTTTACGGCAACATTCCAGGCTCTGATTGGACTGTCTTCCAAACCAACCACTCATCATATGAAGCCCTTGCATCAGCACGCTCACAAACTTTTCATCCCTATCTCGCTGCAAAAGGAATCGATCCCCTACTCACCACAGTTGTTCATGTATGAGTCTAGTTTAAATTATTTGAGTTTTTTATATTTGTAAAGAATTGTATAATTTACTATAAAACATTTCATGTAACTAGTGATAGATATGTTTTGATATTGCTACTCAATGCATTGATGCTATATTGTATCGATGCCAATATTCTGATCTAGATAATAAAATTTTCTGAACAATTTTTCTTGAATTTTACAATTTTAAGGTTGAAAATGCACAAAGATAAAATTAGAAACTATTATATTTATAATATAGAATATATGGTATATATAAGGTTTTGCAAAAGGTTTGCAGGACTAAATATCTCTAGAACTATTGGTCACAGACATATGGCTCCAGTTAATGAAATGTTTCAAAAGAGAAACTTCTAAACTACAATATTTTGGGTCACATGACACGTTTTAGTAAAAATGTACAGAATTTATCTTTTTATACAAGACTTTTATACATAACTTTTTATAAAGGAAGTATCAATTAGAAAATTATTATTTACTCATTTAAAAGTCCTAAAAAAACCTTAATTTTCTAATATGCAAAATTGACCATGAAGAAATACTCAAAATTATAGGACTTAAATCATAGTAACCTGATCAAAAACAAATGACGAAAACATGAATTTTGGGGGTCATACAAACAATTAATTTTGTTAGGAACCTATCTTTAGCAAAAGTTTTATACTGACAGGAAACTGTTGTGTTTTGGCACATTCCAATCTTGTGTCAAAAGCCCAGACCATCCGACTTGTCCTGTGACATGAGCAGCAAATTGGATGGCCGGACATGCCAATCTTGTGTGTAACTTTTCATTATGTTCCTTATATACATAGTATAATGTTTAAGGAAAGTATTGTGATGGGGTCGAAAATTCAAATTCAAGTTTTCGACAGTAGAGCACGTTTCAAACATCCCCAAACATGAATCAAACGTTTTTACAGTGATGTCTGTGTGTGTCAGTGAGACTGTGAAGACAATATCTCACGAACAAATGGAGTGATTCGAGTGAAATTTGTTGCAAAAATTACAATCTATGAATACTGAAAGCCTATTGTTTTTAAAGTCAATCAAATGTTCAGAACATGCCCAAATTTTCAAGTAAAATTTTGAAAAAATCATCAAAACTATAATAGTTACGAAAATAATCATTTCTTATGTAATTTTTCATTTGAAAATGATTGACATAAAGTTTAGAATGCTAGCATGAACCGTTCTCAAGATATTGCACATTTTCTAAGTAAATTTATCAAAAAATCACAAAATTAATAAAAAGTATTAACTATTGTAAAAGATATTCACTTTTCAATTGTAGTATTATGCAATAAATTTGTTAACATTATTCTCGTGGATCTAGCTTGTCACAGTCACGAGAGAAGATGCTTTGGGTATTAGTTTTGTATTTGGATGCCATTAGTCTGCCATTAGTATTTATCTACTATAAGAATAACTTATTTCTCCATCCATAATGCTTATCAAAATATCGTCAACTTGGTGGGTTTTCTTTAAATTGCCAAATTGATGAAAGTGTTGCCAAATAGATAATACTATCACCAATTGATAAAAATGACGCTAAATCAATGAAAATGAAGACTAATTAATGAAAATTCAATATCTTGAGAAGAGTATAAGAATCTACTATGGAAGTAACCTATTTTTCTGTCCATTACGCTTGGCAGAATTTTGGCAACATTTCCCCAGTTTGGCCACTTTTAAATATTGCCAAATTGATAAAAATAACCCCAAATCAAAGAAAATGGCAAATTATTGATGAAAATTTAATATCTTGGAAAGAACATAAGATTGGACTATGAGAATAGCCCATTTCTCTGTTTGTCTGTCAATAATGTTTGGCAAAAATTTGGCAGGTTGTCGTGAACTTGGCGGCATTTTAAATGATACCAAATTAATGAGAAAACAATTAATGAATCGCAAAACTGATAAAAATGTCACCAATTTGATAAAAATGATGCTAAATGAGAGTTAATGTTCTGCAAATTTTTAATTTCGCATGCATACGTTCTAGTATATAAAAAATGTTTTTCTCTCCACTTGTTTGTAACACTTAGCGATACATTTGGCGAACTTGGTGAATATTCTTGCGAAATATCACCAACTTGGCAAAAATGATGCCTTAATGAAAATGATGCCTAATTGATGAATTTATTATTAAAATATTTTGATATATGGACTATATTGCCTTTTGAGAATGCTATCAATATTGATAATTGTTATTTTGGAGTTGCATGAAATATAAGTTAATTGGGTACGAAATAGTTTTACATGTTGTCATTTGGAAAAACGCCAAATGTTAAAAATGTGTCATGGATTTTATATATCTATTTTTCACTGTGAAAGAAGTAAATTCATTGCATTATATAAGGAAAGTCATGTGCTGCCCACATCAAATGTTTTTGGATTGGTTGGACAGTTCTTCATGCTGTTTTCTGATTGAGTCTCTCCTAATCCAATTCTTGGGTATATAAACAAAGAAGTGTTTCCGTGATATTATGCATAGTAAGAGTCATCTGCTATTCCAGGCCCAGGCACATTTTGATACTAAGCCTAATGTGGCGAAAAGATCATATGAAAACTTTGCTTTAAAGTACATCTAAAATTATTGTAGAAATACATAAGTGCATTTTGAGGGACCTGACCGCACCATTGTTTTTTTAAACATGTGCCTTGAAAACTTTTTTTTTTATTATTACTTGTATAATATTATCAATGAAATACAGATTAAAAAAAATAATGTCCTTTAAAAAGGCTTTGAACTGTTTCCATTTAATCCAGAATTCAGAAAACTGAAGAGATGGCAGATCTTCGTTATTTAAACTCTAAATATTTGTAACAAAAGTATCCAAAAACACATCAATGCACACATTG
Source organism: Amaurobius ferox (assembly GCA_951213105.1). Taxonomy (NCBI): domain Eukaryota; kingdom Metazoa; phylum Arthropoda; class Arachnida; order Araneae; family Amaurobiidae; genus Amaurobius; species Amaurobius ferox. The sequence goes on along the minus strand of OX578149.1, from coordinate 121,051,209 downwards.
ATGTCTTTTAAATAAACTTTCATGCTAAAGGAAATGGCAACTATTTCACTTTCTTCACTTACATCACTATGAGATTCATTCATCAATTGTTAAATGTTAGTTTCAAAAATGTATTTTACTCTTTTCAACGTGATTGTTGCAGCATTTTTCTGACTAAATACTTACTAGCTCATATACACTCCCCCTTAAAACCAGTGATAAAAATCTCAGCCCTAATCCTTTTCTAAACACACTCATTGTTAAAATAAACATCGAATAACTGCTATGAAAAAAAATATCCCTTTACGTCTCTCAGCCCCATACCTTTTAAATCAGAACAACCACAACAATTTGCACATGTGTTTGTTTATACAATCAACTTAGTGAGCATTCTTATAAGAAACAAAAACCAAAACTAAAAATATGAAGATCGGTGATTCAAGTAACTATCTTTGCAAAAACTATAGGATTTTATCGTCATCAGGTTTTATTAAATATATTAATGAAACATCCTAATCTTTGGTTGCGCATTGGCATTACTGGGCTCTAGCAGCCATCCTCATCGCATAGTGAATATGCATATGTGGGCTGGAGAAGGAGAATTTCTTTGTTGCATATACAAGCGGTCCTGAAGGGGTAAAGAGTCTAGAAAAGAGTTGTAAAACTTATAATATAAACTGGAAATAACATATAATTAATTTTCATATGTATGGCATTAAATGCATTTCAAGAGCTACTTGAGATATCAAGGATTATTTTAATTAGATTCAAAGAAGTGAAACAAAGTAGCAATTCTCTAATAAAAAATAAGAGAACATTACTATTTTAGTGTCTTCATTTTGACATATGATGTCTGAAATTTTTTAGTAAATAGGCTTACAAACAGGATCAGAATGTTTTATTCTTTATATTTGCCTGTGGTGAAGATAACTTTATATAGTGAGGACAGAAGTATCTATGGTTTTATATTTTTATAGAGAAATTAAATAAATATTTGATTTCATTTAAAGCAATATTATTATCATGTAATTAGAATTTGCACATATTTTAAATCACACGTAACTCCAGTTATATCTGCTTGTTTAATAATAAATAATAAAAAGGGTTTTTGATTCTGTTTAGATTCAGTTATTTTAAAAACTCAGATTAATTGATATTCTTCGTAGGGAAGAAAAAGAAAACTTAAAAAATTAAATTTATATTGCTAAACAATTATGTTATTAGAAAATTTTACTGTTTCATCATACTTCCCATGAGATAACAATTACATTTTCTCTTTTTATTCATATTAGGATTCCTAAAATTTCAAAGTGAAAAGAAAAAGTGTAGAAAGAAATATTTAGCAAATTGTTTTCTTCCAGCATGAATTAGTAGTACATTGAACTGTATTTGTTCCCTTTAATGCCATTTCAAAGCATTTACATATTTTAGATATTTTACATAATTTTAAGGCTGTCCCGATAACCGAAAGGTCTAAGGCAAGTGTTTCTGCATGCTCTCTCGACTACTAGCATCATGGGTTTGAATCCCACCTGTGGACATGGATATTGTAGTGACAATAAAAAGTGTAATATGTTTCATCACCTGTGGTGCGCCAGTGCAATGTCACATGATGGCAAAAATGGTTTACTGTCGGGCCGCTGTATGGGGGAGTGATCAGGTAATTGCCTGGCCGTTAAACAAACATTATTTTAAGAAATTGTGCTCTTTTCAACATATTTATGTAAGAATTTTTATGGGTGTTATTTAATATGTGTGTTGCTATATTCTATAACTGGTGTGTTATTAAAGAGTAATTGTTTTGTTTAGGATCATGGGACTTTTGATGGAATTTCTAGAGTTCTGTTTGGAAATGGTTTTCAACTGTGGCTCCACAAGCTTTTGTTTCTTGATGCCATATCTTATTTATCTCATGGAAAATTAAGTCTTCCTTTACAAAGATTTATACTTATTGATATAGATGATATATTTGTTGGGGAAAAAGCTACAAGAATGAAGCCAGCAGATGTTACAGTAAGTTTATTTTCCATAAACTGTGCCATGAAACCTCATTTTTTACTACCACTCTTACTAAAAGATCACCTCTATCAATGGTTAGTTTTTGTTAAAATGGATTTCGATTTCATTTTATATTAATTATTATAATATTACTCCCCCTTTAGATGACCAAAACAGTGTGTGGATCATATAATGTTTATGTTGTTAATATTTATATTGTATACTGACATTTGAAACTACTTTTAAAAGCCCTAAAAAAAGAAATACAGAGAGTTTGAAATCTAGTTGTCCAATAAACAAAATGACCAACTGGATATTTTTCTACTGTCGTGTCAAAATCTAATGTTTCTCTTTAACCTGACAAAAAACATTGAGATATAGCTTTCCTTTTTCACCTAACAGTGATGTCACAGCTGGCTGTTCTTTTCACTCAAGTCATGACCAATAAGTACCATCCATAATCTGTCTTCCATAGCAAGTACATGACTGATGTTGCATTAAGTACTCTGAATTCCACAATAAAATTGTGGATGGCATTGCACTTCAAGTAGTAACTTATTTTACTCGAATGCTCTTTTTATGGATTAGATGAACTGATGATACCTCAAAATATTTGTAGTAAAGCATAGCATACATGGTTGTGCTAATTTTAAATACGTTGGTTTCAACTCTTGCTAGATATTTTTATTTTGTTTTATTTTTAAAATACTATGAGTCAAGGACTCAGACCAAAAAGACCAGCTGAAAATGTTTCTGTAAGCAAAATTGAATGAAAGCATGTTTCTTTAAGAAAAAGTGGAAGATTTTAGAATAGCGTGTAAGGAATACCATGTTGGTAAATCAACATCCTTTAAATGCAAAAGAAGGAACTTTTAAGATACTTCATACACTCAGCACTGCAATATCAGTGCAATTTTGCAATACTCACACTATTATATATCATCAAATTAATATTATTATAATTCATCACACAAGAAATAAAGATTTGAATCATGTAATGATTGAATGGGTAAGACTAAGGCTCTTAAATATCCCCGTGGCAACCTTATATGGTTTATGCCGCTACGAGGATGGGATAAAGGGTTATATCCACCATCTAGCGAGACGAACAGCCAGAAGAGCAAGGGTCTGCAAAACCATTCACCAGTCAGGGTGAACGTAACCTACTGAGACTTGACCCCAGCTGCCGACAGGTCAGGAAGCAGGTCATAAAGGATCTGCTCCTCTCCGCCATTTGGAAGCAGCTGCTTCAAGGCCTAACATTAGCACCCGGCCCATCCACAGATTGATATACCCCACAGGAAAGGAAGATCAGCACTATAGGAAGCTAAGTTCTGTATTCCTAAATATGCATACTGGTGTAACCACCATTTGGACTTCAACTGGTTCAGTCGGTTAACCATCTGCTTGTGCTATTTCAATGGCACACACATGTTACATGGCTGATATTTGATATGCAATTTAAGTCACTTATGTGTGATACTGGTGCTGATTAAAAAGCGGTAAGAAGAGTACGGTCCTTGTGGATGCCTCCTCCACTGGGTTCCAGTCTAAATTGGGTGACTTTTCCCGGCCATCTGAACAGTTACCTTACACCTTTCTGGTGGGTCGGACAACAACAACTGGTGCTGATTAGATTTGGGTACAATTCAAGGTAGAAGAACCTGCTTTTTTTTGCAAAATGGCCTGCAAAAATCTCATGTATCCAATCTAGTTAGAAACTAATTGACCGAATATCACAAAATTTGGTAGATTAGTCACTTTAGGGGTACCCTGGTGCTTATTAGATTTTGGTATGATTCGGAAAAGAAGAACCTGTGTTTATTAAATGGTCTGCAAAAAGTGACAAATCTATATAATAAAAGGCAATGTCTGTGTGTGTGTGTGTGTGTGTGTGTCTTATACACTATACGTTTCGCGACCGCGCGTCGGAGAGTTACGAAATTTGGCAATCGGAGACCCTGGGGGGTGGGAAGGGGACACGTGAAAACCGATTTTCAAAATTCTAATTATTTTTTTATTTATTTAATGTTTTATGCGATTTCGACCTTTTTTTGATCTTTTTGCCCTTTTTTCTCCTCGATCCAGACATCGTAGAAAAAAACAAATCACACCATCGGAAAGAGCAGAGAATTTCGAGTAAAAATATATCAATTTCAAATCTCCCTTTCGATTTCTAATATTTTTTAAAGATTTTAAAACAAAAGTCACTTTTGGCTCAAGAAAACGATTTTTGGTTTTTAAATTCTCGCATCGTGAAAAGTACTCATAATTTCGACTAATAATTTACATTTTCAGAAAGGTCAAACATCTGGCATTCTTACAAGTCTAATCTGGTCCAGAAATAATGAAAATTGCCTTCAGGATCGCAATTTTAAAGACGTCATGATTTTAAATTTCTCGCCGTTCCGCTCGGCGTTCCGTTCGTTTCTCCCCCGCTGAAGCAGGGAAGGTGGTGGGTGGGGACGTCAAGGTGGAGGTGACGTCACGGTTCTGAATAGACCGCCTTTGCTCTATATAAATTATTATATTTATATTTTAAATGATGGGACGATCTGGATTTTTTAAATGTATATTTTAACTTTTGGATATTTTAAATGGATATTTTAATTTTATGGATATTTTAAATGATGGAACAATGAAACAATGGAATGAGGATGATGGAATTAAGCATATGGTCATTTTAAATTGCAAATTAGCGCACGGGAAGTTAGCGGTAGGCCCGGGTTCGATTCCCGCCACTGCCAAAACTGCCGCCGTGTTTACGTGGAATACGATCACGTTAAATATGTGGGTCCGTAAGTCCTTCCGAGAGGTTGGTGGTAGGGGAAGGAGGATACGGCCCCTGTGGATGCCTCCCCCACTGGGTTCCCGTCTAAATTGGGTGAATATGTAGAAAGTTATGGAGATTGTCGCGGAGGGCGCGGCAGCCCAGTGGTTAGCGCGCGGGAATTGCACTCAGTAGGCCCGGGTTCGATTCCCGCCACTGCCAAAACTTACGCCACGTTCACGCAGAGTACGATCACGTTAAACATGTGGGTTCGTGAGTCCTTCCGAGAGGTTGGTGGTAGGGGAAGGAGGGTACGGTCTAAATTGGGTGAATAAAAAGAGAGTTATGGAGATTGTCGCGGAGGGCGAAGTAGCCCAGTGGTTAGCGCGCGGGAATTGCACGCGGTAGGCCCGGGTTCGATTTCCGCCACTGACATGGAGTACGATCACGTTAAACATATGGGTCCGTATGTTTTTCCGAGAGGTTGGTGGTAGGGGAAGGAGGGTACGTTCCCTGTGGATGCCTCCCCCACTGGGTTCCGGTCTAAATTGGGTGGCACATCCTGGCCGTCCAACCAGTTACCAGGCCCGGGTTCGATTCCCAAAATTGCCGCCGTGTTTACGCGGAGTACGAGCACGTTAAACATGTGGGTCCGTGAGTCCTTCCGAGAAGTTGGTGGTAGGGGAAGGAGGGTACGGTCTAAATTGGATGAATAAAAAGAAAGTTATGGAGATTGTCGCGTAGGGCAAAGTAGCCCAATGGTTAGCGCGCGGAAATTGCACTCGGTAGGCCCGGGTTCGATTCCCAAAATTGCCGCCGTGTTTACGCGGAGTACGATCACGTTAAACATGTGGGTCTGTAAGTCCTTCCGAGAGGTTGGTGGTAGGGGAAGAAGAGTACGGTCCCTGTGGATGCTTCTCCCACTTAGTCCCGGTCTAAATTGGGTGAATAAAAAGAAAGTTATGAAGAATATCGCGGAGGGTGAAGTACCCCAGTGGTTAGTGCGCAGGATTTGCACTTGGTAGGCCCGGGTTCGATTCCCAAAATTGCCGAATAAAAATAAAGTTATGGAGATTGTCGCGGATGGCACGGTAGCCCAGTGGTTAGCGTGCGGGAATTTCACTCGGTAGGCCCGGGTTCGATTCCCGCCATTGCCAAAACTGCAGCCGTGTTCACGCGGAGTACGATCACGTTAAACGTGTGGGACTGCAAGTCCTTCCGAGAGGTTTGTGGTAGGGGAAGGAGGGTACGGTCTCTTTGGATGCCTCCCCCATTGGTTTCCGGTCTAAATTGTGTGGCACTTCCTGGCCTTCCAAGCAGTTACCTTACACCTTTCTGGTAGTTACCTTACACCTTTATGGATATTTTAATTTATAGATATTTTAAATGGATATTTTAATTTTATGGCTATTTTAAATGATAGAACGATGGAACGAGGATGGTGGAATTAAGAGCCTAGCATATGGTCATTATAAATTTAAATTAGCGCGCGAGAATTGCACTCGGTAGGCCTGGGTTCGATTCCCGCCACTGATGCGGAGTACGATCACCTTAAACATATGGGTCGATAATTCCTTCCGAGAGGTTGGTGGCAGGGAAAGGAGGGTACGGTCTCTGTGGATGCCTCCCCCACTGGGTCCTGGTCCAAATTGGGTGAATAAAAAGAAAGTTATGGAGATTGTCGCGGAGGTCGCGGTAGCCCAGTGGTTAGCGTGCGGGAATTTCACTCGGTAGGCCCGGGTTCGATTCCCTCCACTGACAAAACTGCTGCCGTGTTCACGCGGAGTACGATCACGTTAAACATGTGGGTCCGTAAGTCCTTCCGAGAGGTTGGTGGTAGAGGAAGGAGGGTACGGACCCTGTGGATGACTTTCCCACTGGGTTCCGGTCTAAATTGGGTGAATAAAAAGAAGGTTATGGAGATTGTCGCGGAGGGCGCGGTAGCCCAGTGGTTGGTGCGCGGGAATTGCACTCGGTAGGCTCGGGTTCGATTGCCGCCACTGCCAAAACTGCTGCCATTTTCACGCGGAGTACGATCACGTTAAACCTGTGGATCCGTAAGTCCTTCCGAGAGGTTGTTGGTAGAGGAAGGAGGGTACGGACCCTGTGGATGCCTCCCCTACTGGGTTCCGGTTTAAATTGGGTGAATAAAAAGAAGGTTATGGAGATTGTCGCGGAGGGCGCGGTAGCCCAGTGGTTAGCGCGCGGGATTTGCACTAGGTAGGTCCGGGTTCGATTCCCGCCATTGCCAAAACTGCCGCCGTGTTCAGGCGGAGTACGATCACGTTAAACATGCGGGACCGTAAGTCCTTCCGAGAGGTTGGTGGTAGGGGAAGGAGGGTACGGTCCCTGTGGATGCCTCCCCCACTGAGTTCCTGTCTAAATTGGGTGGCACTTCCTGGCCCTCCAAACAGTTACCTTACACTTTACTGGTAGGTCGCGCCAGCGAGTGTGCCACGGTTAGAATTTGCCACGGTCAGAATTTTCAAGGGTAGCGAACAGGCTGGTCGCCAAAGGCGGCTAGTCTAAAATAAAAGACTACATATACTCAAATGTAAACATAAACTGCTTGTTTTATATCTAATTTTTGACTAGGAAAATAATAAGATGAACCTCATTACTATAGGACTAACTGTTCTTAAAATATTTTAATTTTTCTCATTTTTGTTAAGCTGCCTTTGGAAAAATGTCCAGTTACCAAATAAAAACAAATAAATTAAAAGTACAAATTCAGTGTTATTTTGTGCAATTGAACTCAATTTAATGAATTATTAAAGAAATAAGGAGAGAATATAAATTTGAGTCTGCAGGGAAAGTCATGTGCTGCCTACATCAGATTTTTTCTGTTGGCAACGAAAATCTTTCTCATTGTCCTGGTTGCCTTATACTTATCTAAATGGATCAGAAATTTTGGAGAGCAAAAGTAGAATATTGCTATACTTTAACTTTGAATGAATCGCTTTTATGAAAGTGACTGTTTTTGCCAAAGCTATAAAGGTAGTTTTTAAAAGTGTGTGTGTTCTCAAATAATTATAAAAAAAATAATTTAATTTAGAAAAGAAGTACAATAAAAAAAATAGTGAAATATGTCTGACAATCTATAGTGTCAAGACAGGAAGGTTGAGACACAATATAAATATTCTGCAGGTTGACTGATGAAGTTCAAAAGTATTACAGCGTTTCCAAATTATGCATATGTTATGATGCATTATTGATCATGCATATGTTATTATGCATATGTTATGATGCATTATTGATCATGCATATGTTATGCTTATATTATGATGCATTATTGATCATGAAACAACAGAAGAATTTGTATTAAAAAAAAAAAAAAAAAAAAATTCAGATAAACGGTGAGAAGCTCTCATCCAATCAGATATGCAGTAAAACTGGGCTTTTTTGCTGATATATCCCCAAAAGATTGCTTACACTGAAAAAGCTACTAACAATATCAAAGTCTGAAAAGAAAGTTTGATGTTGTTAACTTGTGCTAAGATTGCTGAGAACCTCTTTGTGATTGGGAAAAGCACAAGTCCTTGCCTCAATGCTCAAAGGTATGAAAGTTTATCCTGTTGCCTGTAGAGAAAATAAAAGTGCTAGCAAAAGGCATTACCTGTGCATTGTTTTTGCCACTCAGTTGCACTTCTCTTATTCAGCTATTGGTTATGTAAATATTGAGGGCATTAAAGTGAAATTACAAAAATTACTTCCATAAGTGAATGTTAAATTTTAACACTTAAAAAGGCATTCAGGAGTTCGTAAAGTATTATGACATCAAGGATACTATTTTGAGTGTAATACAAGCAGGGAATGAGTATTCTCATATATATAGTAAGAAAATGTGCATAATTTATGACTTACTATGATCTGATTATGCTGGGAGGTCGACATTGAAGGTAATATTTCAAAATAAAATTGGGGAATTGCGGATTTATAAATTATACCAAAAGAATCCACTCAACACTTACAAAAAAATCTAAAGTGGGTAGCACATGACTTTCCCTGCAGACTTATATTCACATTCTCTTTATTTTATTTAAATCTAATTCAGTTTTAATTCAATTTTCTTTCTCATTTGGTAACTGGACGTATTTTCAAAGGTGGCGTATTAAAAAATTAAAGTATCTCAAGAACGGCTGGTCCTAGTGTAATGGAGTTGATCTTATTCTTTTCATCATTAAAAATTACGTATAAAACAAGCATTTAATGGATATATTTGAGCATACATAGCTTTTTATTTTAAATTTTGATGATTTTTGTGGGCCATTTCGCAAAAAGAGGTGGGTTATTTTTTTTTAATCATACCAAAATCTAATCAGCACCAGGGTGACCCACAAGCAACTTATCTACCGAATTTTGTGAAATTCAGTCCATTAGTTTTTCAGCTAGAGTGGATACAGCAATTTTTGCGGGCCATTTCGCAAGAAAAGGCAGTTTTTTTTTTCCCGAATCGTACCCAAAACTAATCAGTTCCAGATTCACCCACAAGTGACTTACCTACCAAATTTTATGAAATGCAGTCAGTTTTTTAGTTAGAGTGGATACAAAATCTGCACAAACAGACAGACACACACACAGACATCACGCTAAAAATAGTTTTTTCGTATTCTAGAGGTCTTGAAACGTGTAGATCTGTTGAAAACTCGAGTTGCGATTTTCCGCATGATTCCAATACTTTCCCTATACATTACCATGTATTGCAGAGAAAATAAAAAGGATATTGATGAGGCTTTCTGATATAGCAAGGATATGTTGACTGTAAGTAATTTGAGTGATGGTGAGATTCAAGACATTGCTTGGTGAAAGGAACAGCATCTGTGAAAACTCCTCTAGGAAGGGAGAATCAGTACTGGAAAGAAAATATATGTGTATTGGCACATTGATTAATATTTTAGTCATGAACAAAAAAAAAACTTTTAATTAAGGAAAAAAAAATACAAAATTAAAGAAAAGTTGTTAATTGAAAAATCAAAGCACTTAGGCAGCACACTTCAAAAGAAATGTTATATTTTAAAAATTGTTAATGAATTATTATTATTTGAATTAAATGTGAAGAATTTGTCTTATATTTATTATTTTAGTTCATTCCAGCTCTGGACTGTGAAATGGAAAATATATTTTGATTTCATTTCAGGAAGGGGACATGTTTCTGTATGTTTCCATCAATAATATTTGAATGTGATTTATTGGTTGATTTTTGTATTATGAATGAATTGTGTTTGCCTGTAATTTATTAAATCAACTTAGGCAGCACACTTCAAAAGAAATGTTATATTTTAAAAATTGTTAATGAATTATTATTATTTGAATTAAATGTGAAGAATTTGTCTTATATTTATTATTTTAGTTCATTCCAGCTCTGGACTGTGAAATGGAAAATATATTTTGATTTCATTTCAGGAAGGGGACATGTTTCTGTATGTTTCCATCAATAATATTTGAATGTGATTTATTGGTTGATTTTTGTATTATGAATGAATTGTGTTTGCCTGTAATTTATTAAATCAAAAATCTGATTAACCAGCATTCCATGACCTGTATTTAAAAATGGGATTGTTTTAGGTCAGGCATGCCATTCAGTTAGCTGTGAAATAGCATGTTATTTAAATACTTCAATATCTGATGTGGCTAGTGTGTGACTTTCTCTGCAGACTCAAATTCATTTTCTCTTTATTTTTTATTCAAAATACATTAAATTGAGTTTAATTGTACAAAATAACACGGATACTTATTTGAAGTGACATTGAATGTGCAGTTTTCATTCAATTTACATTTTCATTTGGCAACTGGACAGACTTTTAAAAGTGGAGTTGTAAAAATGTAAAGGAAGTAAAACAGAAATATCTTGAGCAGTTTATTCAAGAGTAATGTGGTTGGTCTCTCTCTTTTTTTTTTACCAAAAAAATTGTCTTTTATTTCAGATTCTGGTGATTTTTGCAGGCCATTTACCACACACAAAAAAGGGCTGGTTATACTTTTCTGAATTGTACCTATATCTAATCAGCAGATTAACTAGCATGCATATCAAATTTTGATAAAATTTCATCTGATGGTTTTGGAGCTAAAGCAGATACAATATAATTGAACAGACACACACACATAGATGTCACTCTAAAAATAGGTTTTTCGTGTTCTCCTTAAGCGTATGGATCTGTTCAAAACTCGTTCCAATTTTTGACATGTTTCCCATACTTTCTCTATACATTACCATGTATTGTAAAGTAAAAATGCTTACATTTTATGCTGAAAATTGAGTGGACACCTTGTTATATGCACAACTTCACTGCACAGAAACTGACCAATTCAGTTTATAATATTAAATACATATATATATATATATATATATATATATTATTTATGATATATGGTATTTATATTCTTTCTTTTAATTTTTCAGGCCCTTTTAAATGCACAAGCTCGGATCAAAAGGACTGTTCCTGGCTTCCGTTTTAATCTAGGGTTTTCTGGTAAATTCTATCATAAGGGTACATCAGAAGAAAATACTGGAGATGATTTATTAATAGGTGAGTAGCATCTCTTGGTGTATCCATATTTTATTAACCTTTGAAAATATATTTAATCAATGTGAAATAAAGCATAAAAGTTGTATATGCAATCAGTGTTTCTTTCAGGCATACCATCGAGGGGGTGAAGTCCCTCAGAGACGATTTATCCCCCCCCCCCCCACACACACACACACACTGGAGACATTTTATGTTAACCTAGTTTATATTTATATGAAAACATTTATATATATATAGATGTATTTATATAGGGGCAAATAGAAAATTTGTCATCCCCCCCCCCTCCTCTCCCAAAAGTTTCATTTGCCCTCCCAGTGAAAAAGTCCTGAAAGAAACACTATATCTCTCTATATTAAAGAAAAGTAACTGCCTCTGCTGTTTGACAAATTTCTCGTTTCTTGAGATTCTTTGCTTCGTACTGCAAAAACTATTGCATATAAAAATATGAAATTTAGTACACTTATAGAAAAAGCTTTGGGGAAAACACTAAAATAAACTGTTTTTTGATATATATTGTAGTTTAAGAAATATTTGATGTCAAAGTCAAAGACAAAATATTTGAGCTGTGAGTTCACGTCCTGGATAGACTAACAATAACAAGACCACAAATTTTTGCAGATAGGTACCTATATGGGTGAATTTTTGCATGAAGTAGCCCCTTTTTTTAATTTCAATGTTGTTTTTGAGATATTTTACTTTTTATGCACTTCTGAAATGAACTTTTTTTTTCGTATAGGCACGTTTAGCGATTTCTCTGCCTCATACCGTAAAAACTATAGCATACAAAAATATGAAATTTGGTACATTTATAAAGAAATAATAGGGTAAGCGATGAAATAAAATGTTTATCGATTTAAACTTTAATTTGGTATAAAATAGCTAGCGAAGCGAGCTCATGGTCAAGGAAATCAGTTTTTGGATTCCCTGGTCTAAGAAAAATCCCTGCTTTTCCCTCCTGCGGAAAATAAGCAGGGATAGAAAAGCGATTTTTGAAAGTAGAATTTTTAGGAAAGATAAATATGAAGCGAGTGCAGCGAGTAGGAGGTGAAGCCTCCCGAAGGGGGGGTACACAAACAGAGCCACCAGAGGGCACAGCCCTCTAGTGCAATAAAAAGCTGTACCTACTGCAATATATTAGCAGTATCTATTGCAATATATAATCAGTACCTACTGCAATATATAAGCAGTACCATACTTACTGCAATATATGCTGTTTATAAAGTGTATATATTCAAAAGTTTGTGCAATGAAAGTTTCTACTATTGAGCAAAAGTAGTAACGTCACTACTTATTGTATGTTATGTGTATGGCAGATCACATATATAACAAGACTGGGGATGGCAGTCACACAAATCTTGTTCCTTGGGGCTTTATGCAGTTTAGACCCTGAAAGAGTGTTAAAATATATTTATTAGTATCAGAAAAAGGTTGCTTCTCCATAATACTTTAATTGGCCAGAGGTGAGGAGAATAGCCTCAGCAGCTTATAAGCTTGCCTAAGAGCAACAGCCCCCATTTCCGCATACCTAAATGTCATTCAACAATGGGAATAACAACTTACCTGGTTACTCCTGGCCTGGAATTGAGGCATATCTACACCTCATCTGAAGTAACAAATTTAAATTCCAAAGTGGAAATTAGCTGATTATGATATCAGTCAGCGTGTATCGTGAAAAGGCTGTGGCTTCAATACCTAGTTGCTCTAATCAATATTGCTTGCACTCACTTTAATGCACAACAATTATACAACAAATAAAAACTACCAATATAGGGTACCTGATTCATATTTATTAAAATGACATATCAATTAGTATATATATTTAATATGCCTGCTTGAGCAATGATGTAATCGTTTAAGTATATTTCAAAATCATGTTCAATATTTTAACATTTTTATATTTTCAAAATTTATTTTATAATTCAATTCATCATTTAAAATTGTATTTGTTCATTGTTATTATATTATATACCACTTTCTCTTTTAATATTTATCTTTTGACATATATCAATTATTATATTCACTTTGCTCATAATTTTAAATGTCCTTCATATTATACTTCATAACACATCAAAATCATTATATTCATAAATTCATAGATCAATAACTCAATTCATTTCATATTCTCTACTCTTATCAGTAATCAACATATTCTTAATTAATCTTTAATTCTACTCATCATGTGTCATTCGTGTTCTATACCATATTTCTACTATATTTTTCAAGTTTAATTAACCATATTAATTTTGAATTTGTTTATGTTGTTTGGGTACATTTAGAATGTCCTTTAATGCGCGAAGGCTATATATTCTCTATCTAGTGATCATTCTAGAATAAGTTAATTGCATTAAGCAAAAGGAAACACCTGTTTTTCCCACTCTATTCAAATCAAAATAATCTATGTTAAAAGTAAAATTAATCAATATTTGTAATCACTGGTATTTTAATTCATCTAAGTATAACTCAGCGGTTATAGCCAAATTTTCCTATTTATAGTCAACTTCTATAATAAACAATTCTGTTAGGATTAAACCTGTGTGGAAACCCCAGGCCGTCCGACTCGTCCAGAGGACTTGAGTGACAATTTGGACGACCGGGGCAGGATTAAACCTGTGTGAAATATTGCACATCACAAAAGTGGAAAATAATTGTGCTTCTTGGCACAGAATCAAAACTCATTAAAAATTAATCTACTTTGATATTCTCTTATGACTCATTACTCTTCTATCTAAAATTCAAATCTCAATTTGTAAATATAGTGTGTCTAAAATCTAAATTTGTTAATAATACTTCATCTTTAAATTGCTTATTGATTATGTTCATACTTTATTATTTTCAATTTTAATTATCATATCATGAGTTTTATACCTTTTTGTTATTATTACATATTTAATCAATTAATTAGATTTTATTTACCTTCTTATTATTGATTCACATATCATCATAAATTATTAATATCATACTACTCATATACTTGAAAACTTATTGAATTGCAGATTAATCACATACTTTAAAATATTCAAGATATGATATTTATTTATTTACCAAAATCGCGTAATTTAATTATACATATTTTTAATTAGATTATATACAGTTACTTTATTAATCATGTCTTCCTCTACTGCCATGGGAATGAAAATCATTGTAGTTATTCTTAACTTTTAATTCATAGCTCTCTGAGGATTATTAGTTTAAAACTTACTCACCTTCGGTTCTTTTAGTTATATTTCTCAATAGAGTCTTTAATTATCACTATCTTCATTGTCATCATTCATTGTCAGTTCTCCTGAATGAATTCTCGTAATGTTCAGAGTAGATTCACAAAAAACTGTAGTGATCGATATTAATTTGGAATTCATCGACTTTGTGGTAATCTCTAATAACGGTCAGACTTTGTCCATTCGGAAGGTTCTTAACCTTTATTGGGTCATCTATGTGGCATTTGGTTCTCTGTCCATCCAGAAGATTCTAAACCTTTTTCAGGTCATCAGTCTCTCTATCCATCAGGAAGGTTCCAAACCTTTTTTGGGTCACCTATATGGCATTTTTCTCTCTTCCTTGACAAATGCCTCGAGCACCTGCAGAGGGAGGATATTGTCATTCCTTTCCTCTTTGGGCTGACAAACTTGTCATAATGTCAGCATTGTCTCTATTAATTATCGAATATCTCTTAGCTCAAAATATATCGTTATTTGCTATATCGCTTTCCTCAGAATCTTTTATTCCAGCAAGGACATGTATACGGCACGAGCCGGTTGCACGAAGCCACTGCTCTACCGGTGTCCAGCAGGTTAAAAAAAAAAAAACTTCGATCTTTGGAGACCAAATATAGAAGGGGAAGTTTTCGCTTTCACCTTCACTATCGCTAGGGTCAGAGGTCGCATCTGATTGGCTGGCTCTCTGTGTCTCTGGCCGCTCTTACAACTTTGGAGGTCTTGAACTTTCTCCTCAAAAAGGGGCTCGTGAACAGGAAAAAATGCACTTCCTGCTGAAAATGTATGATGTATGTCTTGCTCGCAGAAACGCATGTCTGATAAATTCTTTATCACGACAATTGGTGTGTTGAATTTAATATTTATTGGTGCATTTTTTATGTTTGTATATTAATTTTCATCTTTCATTTCAAAATTCAAAATCATTCTACTTCATAATGTAATTATCTGAGGTTATTGCCATTAAAGTGCCCAAGCCTTGACAAGATAATAAAAGGCAGTACCTACTGCAATATGACTATTTTTTGTAGCCCAAAAAGTGGGACAGATACTAGTTACACTGGTGGTTAGTTAAGCTCATGCTGCAAATTATTTTATCAAAAGTTCTTGGAACAAAATCAAGATAATTGTTAAAATAAAATTTATTTATATATGCAAGAATGCATTTCACTGTGGAATTGGTCCTTGGCAAACAATCCTCAAACTAGATTATTTTCAACAAGTATTTATATTAAATGTTTTTAGTTTTGAAATACATGACTAAGTTAGCACACTGTTAAAGCCCCTTTACCTCAACACCAGGATGATACAAACTGTGTACAGCAAGACTTTGTCACTGTAATTTTCAAAATGTGGGGCATTTTAAATAGTCACTACATTTAAATAAAACCAACTATGTATTCTTCTCCAAAGAATTTGTGTCGATAGCGGAACACAAAACTGAAAAGTGAAAACTGTCTCATTAAATTTAGCTATCTTAGTCTTCCATGCTTTTGTATCGTATTTTCAAAAATTGCTATGTAAAATTAGATAGATAAAATTTCAAATATCAATCCTCAAAAAGTTCCTTTGTTGCATTTCAGATTAGGGCTGTAAAACTGGTGACCTACAAGCTGGATATATGCTGTAATTAAATTTTTATGGCCTATATGTCCTGTGTGCACTAAATAAAATATATTTTATTGAAATTATTTTTGCAGGTTTCTGTAGAAACTTGACTATGGGTCTCTTCTCGATTTCTCAGTTTGACTGTTTTTTATTCAAATTTTATTCCCTTTTCCTCAAAATATCCAACATGATGTCAGTGAACAAAATATATTAGTTCCTGTTTGTTTACATCAGGGAACTTACTTTAAAAGATGATGCAATAATCATTTATTTCCTAAGTGAGCTAAAAGTACATTAGAAAAAGACGCATTATTAGAAAAATAATTGTATGCTTTCTGATGACATAACTATTTGATGAAATATACAAAATAAGTTTATTTCAGACTAAATTAAACAATTTTAATAATTCTCAGAATATCAATAAATTCTTAGAACCGAAAACATGTATCAGAATATTTTTTATTTAACATTATTACAGTATGAAATTCAAGCCACAATATTTTTTTTTCAAATAATGCTATAGATGGTGCCACCAGCAAAATTTAAAACAATTGAAATTGTTGCTGAGTCTGAGGCGTAAAAGTTGCTTTCCCTTTGAATCAGGACTATTGGATTTAATTTTTAATTTTATCGATAATGTGTAGGATGAGCTAATGTTGAAAGGGTCAATCATGCCCCTTTTGAACTGTATGTGAAATTCAAATATTTTAGCAATATACAATAGATGACACTACCAATCAAAATTGGACATTGTATTGGAATAGAACCAAATTTCATTAAATTCTTAACTTTTAAACAAAAATCACAAAGTGTTTCCATTTGAGAGTCAAGGTGCCTCTGTGCCAAATTTCATGGGTGTGGGTTGCTTAGATTTTCTGCTACGTGACCAACAACAGACAAACCATGATCTTCCTTTATTATTATAGATTTTTTATGTTTTAGATTTTGTGTATTTGTTTTCAGAAAGTTCAAAGTAAGGATCTAATTGTGCATGTTTTATTCCTGATAAAATTATACTTGTAGTCGATATTACAACTTTGTAGTCCAACATTAGTCATGAGAGGTTAGTGCCCAAATTCTGATGTGCCACAAACCATTGAGTTGTATACTATCATGATATAAGATTCCATGTCCTCTAAAGATTTCTATGAATCACAGATAACATTATTTAATTCAAACAAATAACTATTCTAAATGATAAAATATTAATTTAACAAATTTTTACATGATACACATCCTGTGTATCAAAACATAACCACTACTGATCAGTGCTTCATTGCAGCAGTGTGAAAGAAACTGTATGATGTTAAAATGTTTTTCACCACATGTTTTATGATCGTAACACTTGTATAACAATTTTGCATAGTCGGCACTCTCACATACTTCCCCCCCCCCCCCCTTGCATTACAAAAAGAGACAAAAACAAACAGTTCTTCCCAAACAATTCCTGTGATTTCTCCCAAACCCACTATCACTAGGAACACATCAAATTGATAACAATATTTATTATATTTGAAAAATGTGAACATGGGGCACAAATGAAAGAAAGATATGCCATGTGGTACAATTGGAAAAATAAAATAGACAATCGGAGTTATTTCTATGAAGGAAGATTGGAAACCTCTAGAGTAATAATATAAATTAATAATTCTTGATTTTAGCATAAAATGTACTTTATCTGACAATTTTTATAGTTGACATATTTATATTTGTAGAACATGCTGAAGAATTTTGGTGGTTTTGTCACATGTGGAGCCATAGTCAGCCTCATCTGTTTGAGAATATCACTGCACTAGAAATGGAAATGAAATTAAATCGAGAATTTGCAAAAGTGAGCAGTTTTATTTTATATTAGCAATATACCTGCTCTTTGTACTGAATATATAATATAAAAAAACTTAAAATTCACAATTATATGCAAATTCCTATAGTATTCTAAATGATATTGCTATTCAAAACATTCTATTAAAATATTTAATTTAATTCTACTGAAAGTAAAGAATCTCTGTTCTCATTAAGTAAAAGAATCTCTGTTCTCATTAAGTAAAAGAATCTCTGTTTTCATTAAATACAAAATTATCTTCACAGGCAGATCTGAAGAATAAACCAACCTGGTTTCCCTTTTGTAAACAAATTTATGAAAAATATGAAATTTGATCAATACAGTACAACCTCGAAAATCCAGAAACCTCGAAAATCCGGAAACCTCCAAAATCCGGACGTTTTCCAAATTTTCGGGTTTTTTTTTTTCCCCTCTGGACTGACGAAGTCTCGGATTTAAAACAACAGGGTAAGATTATTTATATGGAATTATATTTCATGAACAAATACCGTATTTTCCGGTCGACTTTTTTAACCCGGAAATGAAACGAAAGTTTAGATGGACTACCGTAGATTGGCTCGTGGTTGGAGCGTAAATTACGTTGTTAGCGTTAATCACTTCTCCCCCTTATTCAAGTCACAACTGCCGCTGAATTATTTCGCATAAAATATACATCGTTATTTGAATACGGAATTTTTATTATCAAAATTTCCTTTTCTCATTATTGAAAAAGACATTTTTCTGAAACAATGTAATTTTTAATATTAAACACTTTAAAACGTTATCGTAACATTTTATCACAGATCGTTCAATTAAATCTAAAAATCCTGTGAATTCATATTAAAGCTCACGGAAATTTATTTTGTTCACTTTGTAGTACGAATTTCTTTCTTCAATGTATTCTGTTTTGTCTGCAGAATCCCCTCCCCCCTCCTTATATCTGATGATTTTTTCGTTCTCGTCGAACGTGTCAGCTTGAAATCGAATATTTTGCCTTTTTTGTTTAGAAAACCATATTTACATGCTATAAATAGCAAATAAATAACTAAATAATACCGTATCGCACAGAACCGAGCAACAAGGTCATTAACACACAGACCTCTCAAAGGGGTCGGCTGCGTTTACGATTAGGAACTAAGCAAATTCCTTTCTTCGCTTTCCCTGTCCCGCCACGTCCCGGTGCAGCTACAGCCTAATAATGACTCATCGTAATTTAGAAAAATCATTGAGAGGAGAGATATTTTTCTTTTTTGGAAAAGATATTTATTTTATCTACTGCGATATTTTTTACTTATTTGATTATTACTAATAAAGTTTTTACTTTTTTCAGAGTCATCAGCCTTTTTAAACATAACATTATATAGATGCTAGAAAATAAATAAAACTTTTAAGTTCTTATTTTTTGTTTTTCGTTCGTTAATAGTGAAAACAGTTTAAACACATTTACACCTTTAAATATATCGTCAAAAGTGCTAATCCTCGATCTTTATTAAATCTCGGCACTATATTAAATCTTCCAGCACTTCATTAAATCTCGACAAAGACAAAGCCGATGTAACATAAGTTCTGCACTGTGATGATGATGCGCCAATCGTAAATAAATTGAGTGATGGCGAAATTCGCGATATGATATTAAATTTAAAAAAATCAAAGTAGCGGCAATAAATGTGGAGAAGAAAAAATATGCATTGATAATCTTATGCAAACAATCGATCATGCAATTAAAGGTCTTGAACAAAGAAGCTTTATAACCGAGCAGAAATAATGTCCATCTACAGGATAAAGAAAACTGCTTTCCCATAAACCAAAATTAATGAAATAACAAATGTTAATTCAAATATTTAAATGAAATGATAAAATGTAATTTTATCATTTCGTTTCGTTCACACATTCTAAATTATTAATGTGTATATTTTTTTTTAGAAGTTTCTTTTGCCCTTTTTTAGATTAAATAATATGCTTTCATTGATTAACTTAACTTTTGCCATTATTTTTACTAAAAAGAGTGCTTTATAGTGTATTTAGTTATTATTAAATCGGAATTTTATTAAAATTCTATAATTCGGAAAAATCGAAAATCCGGAATCGGCAGAGTCCGGGCAAGTCCGGATTTTCGAGGTTGTACTGTATATGCCAAAATGAAAGCGCTGTGAAATTGGATCAACATATGCTAAAATAAAAGCACTAAAATGGTATTAGAAGATACATCTGTACCATTTTTATTCTGTTTCAGCAGTTGGCTAAACTGAATATGTGAGTTTGAAAAATTGTCGTCAAAATAAAACAGGTGGCTTAAGGAAGTGAAAATATCATTAATCCCCGAAACCTTTCAAACCAAAAGCTTTAATTGATATAATAGAGTCAGAAATATAATTCCAATAAACTTTATTTTTATATACATTTCTTAATTATCTAAATCTGAAACGATGGAATAAAAATCATCTACTGTATGACTATGAAATAAAGGTGGGTGGCTGAAGAAGAGCCTAGTACATCGACCAGATGTCAGTTGTACTAGCCCAAAAAAACATAGAAGATCACTAAGAAAAGAGACCAGTAGCCGCTGCAAGGATGAGCAGGCACTTGACAGGAATGTCATTCAGCTCCCAGGGCTCAATCACATGTCGACCTAAGTGTTCGAATCTGTGAGCAGAGTGAACTTCACATACACAGAGAATGTGAGCAGCAGTTTCTTTGCAATAGTTGCAGACCCTGCAGAGTGAATCTTTAGTGATACCTATAATATTAAAGTGTCTTTTAAGGGTGCAGTGCCCAGTAAGGAGCCCGACAGCCCTTCTAATGCCAGTTCTACTGAGCTTGAATAACTCCTTCGGACGTGTACTAGGGCATTTGCAGTTTAGTATTTTCGCCTGCCTTTGACCCTTAATATTGCGCCAGTTCTCACATTAAAGCTTTCTGAAGATGTCATTTCTTCTGAAGATATACATTTCTTAATTATCTAAATCTGAAACGATGTAATAAAAATCATCTACTGTATAATTCATTGGGTTTAATTCTGTTTCTTTTTCTTAGCTACATGATACAAATTTTTTTGTTTCAAATAAATTTTCAGAAAAAATATCATTTGCATTTTATGCTATCTCTATGGAAATTTCATTTTTTATTAATATCTCGACAACTTCTGGTCTTAGAAAAGCAGAACATGGATTCAATTTTAAATGAGACTACTACCCGGATACCCATGCAATTTTATGAAATTGTGGCATTCGATGCGTATTCGATTCTTGGCCATCTGCCAAGAGTGACGACAGCGCATCACATACGCGTTCTTGTTCTGTCTCGGCGAGAACATCAGTTCTTTGCTGTCACTTGCTCCTTGTAAGTTGAAGTGTTGTAAGTAGAATGTGTTTTGAAATAAAGTTGATAAAGGATTTAGCAGTCTCGTGATTACTTGTACGAAATCACTACAGTGGTGACCCAGACGTGATTTTTTGACAAAATTTTGTGACAAAAATTTTTCTGTTACTGCTAGTGCTATGTTCATTTTGTAGAAGTTTGCAAAAATATGAAATTATGTTTGTGGCATGCACCAAAATTAGAAATGTATAAAAACTATCTGTGGTAAATACTCTAATATTAGAATGTGTTTGATTCAAATACAACATCACTAGAAACAATTCAAATATCTCGAATATCATTTCATGATTAATAGCAGGTTCTTCAATAAAAAGTCAGGATACTCCAAAAGACGAAATTCAAAAGTACCTAGAAAAAAGTTTGATTGGACTAAATGAAAATATTTTTTACTACTGGAAAAAAAAACAGTCTGTATCCTCATTTGAAGAATTTTTAAGTATTTAATCATGATGTTGTCAACAGTTCTTTAATAGTATCACTTCAACACCCCTGATTTAATTTGCAAAAAAAGAATCAAACTATCTAGATCTTGAATATCTTTGAATGCTTATTTTCTTAAATAAAAATATGCACTAAGAGAGAAACATTTACATTTATTCAGTTATCATAGTTAAGAGTACCTAAAATAAAAACTACTGTAAAATAATTGAAATTTGAAACAAAATGTTTCGTTTCAAAATTAATGTGGTGTTTTTACTTTTTAAATTATTTATTTACTAATAATTAATATTTAATGAATGCAAATGTTATTTATAAATAATTTGGAAATAACTATTATAGGTATACAAATATTCAAGGTCTGGTTAATATTTGAATTTGATATTCAAATTCAAGAAAAGTGTTATTTGTCCATCTCTAACCAAAATACATGATGACTCCTTGAAATTTTTACATTGCATAAAAATACATATTTAAAATTCAAGACTAAAATGCAAATTTTTCTTCTAATTTCAATGTTAATACTTTATTTTATTAACATCTTTTAAATCTTAAGATTTCATTTTTTGTATATTTTTTATATCTTATAAATTAGAACTGAAAAGTAATAAATTTAGAATTTTTAAAATTGTATTTTATTTCAAATTTCTTTTAGAAACATGGCATTCCACTTGATTCAGGATATTCCGTTGCACCTCATCACTCTGGCGTCTATCCCGTACATGAGCCACTGTACGAAGCTTGGAAGCGGATATGGAATGTCCGAGTTACTAGTACAGAAGAATATCCACACCTCAGGCCTGCAAGATTAAGAAGAGGTTTCATTCATAGGAATATAATGGTGAGCTTTTTGCTTTGTATAGTTAGCTGATATAGTTTTTTAGATATCTTGCTGAAATGAATCTTAAAATTGATGTGCATCTTTTATATGAAGTAAGTCAGGGTAATATGCCATGATGGGATAAATTTAAATTACATTTATATTGCTGCTTCGGAAACATTTTTTCTATTAAATAGCATCAATACCTGGTGTTGACCAGAATTTAAAATGCAAACCTTTGATTAAATTAAATTGGAACATACGGCAAATTCTCAAAACCACCAAACAACACTTTAGTAATATGTTCACTTAGAATAAAAAATCTGATATGAGCAGGACATGACTTTTCCTGCAGACTTATATTCACATTTTCTTTATTTCTTCATTAATTCATTAATATGAGTTTAATTGCACAAAAAAACCCACACCCATAATTATTTTAAATTACTCAGAAATTGCACTTTTAATTCAATTTTCATTTTCATTTGGTAACTGGACTTATTTTCAAAGGTGGCGTTGCAAAAAACTAAAATATCTGAAGAATGGTTAGTCCTAGAGTAATGAGGATGGTTTTATTCTTTTCATCGTCAAAAATAACATGCAAAACAAGCATTTAATTGGTATATTTGAGCATACGCAATCTTTTATTTTAGATTTTCGTAATTTTCATTGACCATTTTGCAATAAAGACAGGTTTTTTTTTTTTTTTCCGAATCATACCAAAATCTAATCAGCACCGGGGTAACCCACAAGTGATCTATCTACTAATTTTTGTAAAGTTCGGTCATTTAGTTTTTTTAGTTAGAGTGGATACAGCAATTTTTGCAGGCCATTTTGCAAAAAAGACAAATTTTTTTTTTAATCTCAAATCATATCAAAATCTAACCCGCACCAGGATCATCTACAAGGGACTTTCCTACTAAATTTTATGAAATGTGGTCAATTAGTTTTTAAGTTAGAGTGGATACATACTTTGCACAGACAGACACACACACAGACTTCACGCTAAAAATAGTGTTTTCATGTTCTGGAGGTCCCAATATATGTAGATCCGTCGACAACTCGCGTTATGATTTTCGGCATGATTCCAATACTTTTCCTATACATTACCATGTATTGCAGGGAAAGTAAAAATACATAACTTGCTGTGCATAATATGCCTTAAATAATTATCCATTCCATTCAAATTTTATAGTTCCAAACACAATATATAAGCAATTGCTGACAGCACATTAAACTTTAATACTTAATCTGTTTTAAAAGATGTTTATGCACTCACAAACATTTATTTTTTCACAGTACACACACTCCGGCCACCCTAACGGTTACTCTAAGTCCTCGGACGAGTCGGGTGGTCTGGGTTTTCGACAGTACACACACCAAATACAGCATTAAACTCATTACAAAAATTTAAAGTTCAACTTAATCATTACAGAACTTTCAGAACATATTATTATTCTCTAATATACACCCTACATATTCTCATATTCATAATTACCTGTATAGAGCTTAGGGGAGCTTGAAGATGTTAAGCACCCCCAAAAGTTACAATAGCACACCTAGCTGTTTTTCACAGTTATATTGGTGTTATGCATTGTGATTTAAATTGTGAGAGATAAACGGGCTTTAGCACCCCCTATAGGAACTTCAGCACCCCCAAATAAAAAAATCCTAGCTCCGCCTATGGTCTTTCCATGCTAAAACATTATAGCAACCTTGCTTAAATTTTTAGCAGCAATCTTACTCGCTGAAGCATAATTATGAAAAGAACCAAAATTAGGATAAATTAATTATTGAACAAGATTTATTCTAAAAGTGTGTCTCCCCCTTTCATCATTTTTACAGTGGGGGAAATTTCTTCAATACTTTTTAAAAGACTCTCCAGTTTTTGCCATTGATTAATTTCTCCAAGTATTCACTGGTATATTACGTCAAAGGCAGTTTGAATATGTTATCAACCAACACTCTTAACATGGCTGCATTGAATTTAATTTTATGCTCTTGATACACTCTACAGGGTGTCCCAAAAAGATTGAACAACACGCTTTAATTCTTTACCTGTTGGAGATAAGTGGGCAATGTAAATTGCAAAAATGTTGAAAGTAAGGTAGAAAAATGGACTATGTTAATGAAATAGTCCTCCCATTAATTTTCAAAAAGTTACACTTTTTAAATTTTTATACCACCCCCTTAGACAAATTTGGTCAATCAGAAGATTTTTATTTTTAATGCAACAAGATCATTAAAGAACCCTGCATATCTGTATCTTTAAAATCAACTGAATTATCATAAAAGAAAAAAATCTGACTTATGCCACTTTTTTGTACCACGTGAAAGGCTGTTTCGTGAGTGAAAATAGGGATCATAAACAAGTTGATGATGAGAATTTTTTAGATCAAAAATACGTTAATATGTGTCAAAATTTTTTATCACAAATGCATCTAAATAAAGCATTACACAGACAGAGATCATATAAAGCAGTGGTACTCACTATGCGGTTGGGGCACATAATTAAAATATGCATACATTGATATTTTTTGTAATATATCACAAATTCACATTTTTAATTTGATATATGGTCACAATTCACAATGTTCAATTTTCAATTAAATATAGCTCACTCAGTTTTAAAGATACAGATATGCAGGTTTTTTTAATGATCTTGTTGCATTAAAAATACAAATTTTCCGATTGACCAAATTTGTTTAAGGGGATCATATAAATATTTAAAAAGTATAACTTTTTGAAAATTCATGAGAGGACTATTTCATTAACATAGTCTTATTTCCTACCTTACTTTCAACATTTTTGCAATTTACATTGCCCACTTATCTCCAACAGGCAAAGAATTAAAGTGCTTTTCAATAGGGTCTATGATAAAATCTCAGCAACACAACTTTTTCATACTTCAAGTTGATTCTACTGAGGATTTAAATTGTAAGGAATAAAAACAGAGGTTATGAAAAATACATACCTGTCAAAATATGTGAAATTCAGCTAAGGACATGGTGGTAATGGGTGTTATTAAAGTAACATTTTAAACTGTTCATAATGACGTTGGATGTACTGATACTTTGTACTGGAAAGTGGAATTAGGCATAACTGCCATATTTCCTAATCTGGGATATTACTTTGAATTTCTATATATTCACAATAGAAACTGGATACAGCAAACCTGGGTTGTTATAATTTTCATGTATAACATACTAAATGTGTGCTCCTGGCAGAAATACTATATACACTGTGTAATTAGACTCCATTTTTAGTGATCTGTGTATAAATAAACTTTAGTTATAATGCATAAATTCTACCAAAAATTTCTCAAAATATGTGCTTTAAATGGAATTTCTGTACAACTCTTTAAGAGCTTTTTTATGTAAATTCCTCAGTAATATGCACTCGAATGGCAAAAAAATCCAAGTGCAAGAAGCTTGCAAGGCCTGCTTGCTTTACAAAAAAAGTTGCAAACACAGATATTCTATTCTTCTTGTGCTTTCTGAAAGCTGCAAGGGTAGCCGATAATCGAAAGGTCCTTGGTGTAGTTTTCGGATCCATAGGTACCAGATGCTAATGTCAGATAGAAGTGTGGAGCTTTAAACATGCATGCATGTTCTTAGATATTTGAAATCCTCTTTAAACTGTGTATTCCAATAAAAGTAGCACTTGCGTGCTTTTAAGGACCACAGAACTCCAAAATAATCCAATCTAGTCGAATCCAAAATTTGTAAATTATCGATTGAAGTACAAATTACTTATTTATATTTATTTTACCGTACAAGTTCATCCTGTGAGGCAGCTGGAATTATAATTTTCATAGTGTATTAAGTAGATATATTAACAAACAATATTAACAAATAGTAGACAATGCACTCATACCTATATGGACAAGATATGTTACTAGAAAGCTGTCTGCAAAGCAAAATGCTGTGTAATGAATCATTTATTTTTATATAAAACCATACAAAGTCTATAGAATCCATTCCAATTTTATAGAAAAATTTAGAAAATCACTAGGTGTATGGCTGAAAATACATTTACTGTTTGGTTCTTTTATTTAAAAGTATAATTTACATTAGTTATTATTAAAAATGATTATTAAAACTGGCTAATTTCCATTCAAAAAGTGAATTCTATTTAAAAGAAATATATAATTAATACACACAATATAACAATGAAAATACATATTTATCAAAAATTTTAATATTTATAATATGTACGTTCTAACAATATTTACAAGTTAAAACACAATGCAGGCAGTAACAAATACTACTTCTCGTGAGCACGTTTACATGTTTGATTCTAGAAATTTATTTAATGTACGGTTTATGCAGAATATGTGATATTAAAATCAGATTTCTTGATGCTTTTGGAAGTATATATATAAAAAAATTAGGCTGTAAGTTGAAACTTATCCATAATTAGAAAAGACTGTTATAGCTAAAAGCCATTTGAAGTGCATTCCATATAAGTGTACTAAATGAAGTATAAGTGTATTAAAAAAACTGTTTTAAGTAGATGTATTAACAAACTTTTCTAAATAATTGATATATTTATATATAAACCAAATTTATAATAACAATAACATTGTAAGTTTGCATAACATCCATAGGTTTTAGTACAAAAGTTACATTAAAAAACATATAAGTTACTTGCTGAAATTATTTAATACTGTGTCAGAGCTCTTTGGGAAAATGTAGCATTATGCCAGTACTGTCTTATAATAAAAAGTTGTGGATACCTAACCTCTACTTTGTGAAGGAACAGAAAAAATGGTGAAACCAGTTAAGAATGGCGAAGAATGACTAAATGAGCAGTTTTTTTTTTCTTATTTGGATTATCCTTTTGTTGGAACAAAAGTTTCTGTACTAACTCACACTGTAATCGCTTGGTTTAAATTTAATGGTACAAAACACAAGATGAACCCGCAAATTCATAAATACAATGTAATAATATAGAGAAGAGCATTGAAATGAATAAAATTACAATTATTGAGACAGATGTAATAATGTTAAAATCCATAGAAAGGTAAAAACTGTCAATATAATTAAAAATGTGGAAATGATGAATGGCTAAGGAATTCACCCTGTAATGTGTTCTATAATTTATATTGATTCTTATAGGTTCTTCCAAGGCAGACTTGTGGTCTATACACCCACACAATATTTCTTGATAAGTATCCAGGTGGCCCAGAAAAATTAGAGCTCAGTATTAAAGGGGGAGAACTTTTTCATCTCTTTGTCTTCAATCCTGTGAGTAGTTTCATTTAGTAATGTTGAATAAATGTTTTGAATTGTCTTTTTAAAATACATATATTTTATAAATAAATAATAAAATTATATTTTGTATATATTTACATAAACTCCTTAAAATACAGAAACTAGCAAGTGTTTTGAATTGAAAAGGGTTTATTTGATAAATCTAATTATGTAGTACATAACTTTTCCTGAAATAAATACTTATGTAAAATTACTTAGGAGTTGTTAATAATTTCTCTTGGCTATTCTAATTTTTAAATGACACCACACTGAACTTCTTAAATTTAGCAATATTTTTAGAATGGCCCAGAAAAATTAGAAAATCTTAATGAAAGACTTGCATTAATTTTGTTATAAAGAGTACACATAAAAGCTAATTTAATTTAATTAAGCATTATTTGAGTATTTCTATTTTTGTTAGCCATTTTGAAAACAGTGCTACTACTATTTTCAATTTTACTCAAACATCTAACCAGTACCAATGTAATACAATGTGACCTATTACTTCCCAATTGTAACAACTGTCATCAATTATTCTGTAATACTTTTTGTGTACGTAAAATATTTATATAAGGGTAGATTTTAATATAGAATTTAATTTGTGCTTACTTTTAGAAATTTTACTTTAATGAAATTTTATCTAACGTTTTTCAATTTATACTGTTATATGTATATGTAATATTGCAACTATTTTGATTTTAGATTTTAAATTTCTGTTGTTATATTTCAGATTAATGTCTTTATGACTCACTTATCTAACTATGGTAATGACCGTTTGGCCCTGTACACTTTTGAATCTGTCATCAAGTTTGTGCAGTGTTGGACGAATCTACAGCTTATTACTCTTCCACCCCTACAATTGGCAGACAAATATTTTCAAACTTACCCTGAGGAGTCTGATCCACTGTGGATGGTATGTTGAGTAGTAACTCACTTTTATTCTTTTGCTGAAAACTCTGCTTATATATTTCTCATTAGAGTGTGAGGCCATGGGATTCTTTTCTAGAGAATTTTATACAGAAGAAATCACTGTGCAAAATTTGTTTTTGCATTATGAAACAAGGCACTTCCTTCATATTCATCCTCTTCCTCACCTTCTATCAGCAAAAATTTATGACATGCTCTTAATTCTCCTTTCTATCTTGTGTCTTGGATCTGTACACTTGATCCATTAAACCCTGTTTCTTTCCTCCCTTCCCTGATTTACAGTCCATTGAAAGATAATTACATTTGACATAAATGGAGTTACATATATAGTTAAATGACCTTGACCCTGATTTCCATTTGTGACAGGTAACTTGACTCCATTTTAATTAGTTGCCTCGCCACAATGTTGGATGTTTATGAAGGTTGCTTGACGAAACTCCAATCTTGTGCTTTCACAAAAGACCAGACACATTGTAAGAAACTTAACTTTTTTATGTACAAATCATAAAACAATTAAAACCATACACATACTCATCCAAAATAAATTAAGCCTCTGGCTATGAATAACATATTACATGGTGAGGCATATTTGCCAACTAGCTAGACATGTGTTGTTGTTGAGACCCAGACCGTCCGACCTACCAGAAAGGTGTTGAAGACCCAGACCGTCCGACTCGTCCTGAGGACTTGAGCATCTATTTGGACGGCCGGGAGAGGAGTTGGCAGGTGGCCGATGTCCGGGTGTCCACAACAACCAACACCAAATTTATTGAATCTTTAAAAAATTTTTACAGGAGTGGTTACAAGGATATAAGCTAATAACATAGTTTTGCTAATATGAAAATATATCAGAAGACTTGATTACATTTATACTCTTGTAGACTTGAATACATTTTGTTGACTTATTTACATTATTGAAGACTTGATAGTATATTTACAAATGACATAATGATCTGAGATAATATAAGTATTATGATAGTAGTTGAAAACATTTTGAAGTTGACTATATATTATAAAATGGGGTGCAACAACTAAAGACAACACAACAAAAGCAGACGACACCACCGAGAAAAACAACATATAAAAAAACAACATAAAAAACAAACAAAAAAACAACAAGAAGAGGAGTCACCGACCGAAAAAATTAAAAGCAGAGATCCCCAGGCTGATTATGAAATTTTATTAGAGATTTCTCTCGCTATGAGAACACAGTTTTTTATTTTATTGATTGAAGAAGGGTTAGAGCAGACACTCGAGAACCAGGTCGCCGTATTATGGGGTGAAGGTTTATAAAGGTGAAAAGCTTTGGTAAGGGGGCAAGAAAAAACGTAGTGATCGGCGTCGCCGAAAGCGCCGCAGGAGCAGCAGGAAGTAGATTTACATTTGAAAGAGAACAAATAATCGGGGAATGGGCCGTGGCCCGTAATAAAGTAGATTAAATATTTATTGGTAATATGTGTATTAAAGTTAACTTTTGGAAGGAAATTTAAAATTCTGGCGGGATCGTGAGTTCGGGGGGAGACATAGTCATTTAAAAAGGATTGCCAATTACTAAGGATATCAAGTTTGTAATGTTTTTTGAGAAGTGAATAAGGGAAAGGTAAAGAAGTTGGAGAGCCAGAGGTAGTAGCTAGTTTTGCATTTTTGTCTGCGACCTCGTTACCCGAGATGTCGGAGTGGGCTTTAACCCAACATAAATTAATTAAATGTTTATTAAGATTAGCATTAGTTTTAATTTTGGATAAGTAAAAAGATTTGTTTTTGATGGAGTTAAAGGCCGAGATTGACGATTGACTGTCTGTAAAGATATTAATTTTAATGTTTCTATTAGATGCCCAATTTATAGAGAAATGGATCGCAGCAATTTCTGCTTGGAAAACTGTGTTCCCATGCTCTAGTTTAAAGGTGAAAGTTTCTTCCAGTGTGTTTTCGTTATAGATGCAAATGGCGTATCCTGTATTGTTTTCAATAGAGGAACCATCAGTGTAAATATTTATTTTGGAAAAGTTAAGTGGATTAATGGGGGAAAAGGTCACTGTACGTTGAGAAGGAGGGATACTGGAAGAAGGGCAGTTATGATCAAATTTTTCAGGGGGGGGAAGGGCAGGATTTGTAAAAAGGTTATTCCGAAGTTTCCAAAAGGTATATTTTTTGTACAAAGAATTTATTACAAAGTGAATGGGGGGGATTCCAGTTAAAGAAAAGAGAGAAATGTTAGAAGTAGTCCGAAAACCAGATGAGATTTTTAAAAGAAAAATCCTTTGAAGAGAGATAAGTTTTTTGACCTGTGCCCCAGTCAATGCTTTTCCCCAAACTCCTGAGCCGAAAGTAATTATCTTTTCGATAACCGAAAGATACCAAACTTTAAGAAAGGATTTATCAACACCCCAGTTACTGCCAGTCACTCTCCCAAAAGTGCTAGCGAACTTGAAGCACTTCTCTCTCAGATTAAAAATATGGGAACTCCATTTAAGGTTATCGTCGATCGTGATGCCTAAGTAATTTAATTGTCTAGTAGTTTGAATTTTAACGTTTTGGATTTTAAATGAGGGTCTCTGTTTAATTTTAGATCTATTTTTTTTAAATACGATAGCTTTACATTTTTCGGGGGTGACGGAGAGTTTAAGGGTCGAAAGGGAGGACGAGATAAGATCAAGGAGATTATTAGTATTAATACGTAATGTTTTCAAGTTTGTGGAAAAAGTGACCACCGCAAGATCATCCACGAAGGCCTGCAGGTAAAAAAGATCATCATTAAGATTAAGTATATCATTAAAATAAATACTCCACAGGGTAGGAGAAAGAACCGAACCCTGCGGAGCCCCAGAGGAGATACATTTAGTGATAGAGGAAGTGCCGTTAGCCAGAGAAATTTGTCTATTATTTAAATAAGAGAATATAAAGTTTTGGTAAATTGGTGGAAGATTGATATTAGAAAGTGTTTGAGGTAATATATTCCAGTTGAGATTATCGAAGGCCCCGCAGATGTCCACGGTGGTCAGGGAAACGAAATTTTTTGATTTGTGAGTAGAAATGTTATTAATCAGCCTGAGGGTTGCATCCTCGCAACTAGTAAGTTCCCTAAAACCGAATTGCAGGGGATGAAGAGCTCCAGCAGAGAAAAGCCAAAAGTTGAGTTTGTTAATAAATATTTTTTCCAAAATTTTTCCAAGGGTAGGTAATAAGCAAATTGGGCGGTAGGAAGAACAAAGGGTGGGATCCTTACCGGGTTTATTAAAGAATATGATATTTGCATTATTAAGACATGAGGGGAAATGGCAAAGTTTAAAGCAAAGGTTAATGAATTTCGAAAAAAAGAAAGGGAATGATTTAAAAAGTTTTTTCCATATTGTGAAGTCCAGGTTATCGAGACCGGGAGCTTTTCCGTTTTTTAAATTTTTGATTACTGCTGAAAGCTCCTCATCCGAGACAACCCCCAACCCATCAGAAGGTAAATTAAAATGTGGAAAACCGCTAAAGTCAGTATCAATTTTAAAGTGGTGGTCCATCAATCGTTTCAATTTGTCTTCATAGTTAAGGGAGGGGGAGTCAGGGAAAAAAAGATTAATATTATTGAATTTTCTATGTTTCTGGAAGGCAAATTTGAAATGTGAGCCGAAAGAGTTACTGCACTTAGTGCAATAAGCCTTCCAGGAATCCATTCGGGTTTTTTTGAGGAGTAATTTATATTTGGCTTTATTAAGCTTGTAAAGAATTTTGGCAGAAAGTATAGTTTCAGGAGAAGCATCATTTCTCTCGAGTGACCGAATTCTTTTATATAGGACAGTGACAAAATTTCTATGTTTCGAAAGGGTTGGGGTCCACCAAGTGAAGTTTTTTATAGTTTTAGTCTTTTTCTTTCTAATATATTTAAAGGCGCAATCTTGGACGGATTCAATTAAAATTTTTACAAAGGAGTCAAGAGAATTTGTGTCGTGAATTTTATCTAATAGAGGATTAAGAAAGTTAAGGTTGTTTTTGAAGTTGTATATAAATTTGCCTATACCGTATTGAGTTTTTAAGAAGAAAGTATTATCTGAAGGAGGATCAAGGTTAAAAATAATTTTGATATATTTATGGTCACTGAATGTGTCACTCGAGAGAATCTCCCAACTCTGAATAAAATCGAAAAGTGAAAAGTTAACAAGGGACAAGTCGGGGAAGCCATTTCCAGTATGTGAAACAAAAGTTGGACCACATTTAACATCATTACAAATTACAAGATTATTATTAAGACAAAAGTCGATCATGTCGAGTCCCCTCTGATCGGTGAAACCGTATCCCCACATCCGGGCACGGGCGTTAAAATCTCCAAGGAGTAAAAAATTTTCATTAAAATAGTTAAAAATTTCAATTTCTGATAGCATGTTTGTAAAATCATCATGAGGGGGAAAATATATGCTCGCTAAATTAATTGGAGCGTGATGTGGTAGTAAAATTTCTACAAATATTGATGTTAGTGATTTATATTTAAAGTTTACTATAAGTTGGGGGTTAAAAATTAGAATAATTGATTTTTGTGAGTTGGAAGAATATTGTCGAACCCCTGGGGGGGGGAGAGAGAATTAAATTATGATTAACGTATGGCTCTTGAAGGCAAACAAAATCTATTGAATTATCGAGGGCGAATTTAAATAATGAAGAGTGAGCAGAGAGCGAGTGATTAACGTTAATTTGAATACCGGAAAAGTTCATTAAAAAAGAAAAAAATATAGAAAGAAAAAAAAAGCCCGGAGGGGGAAGCAAAAGGTACTAAAATTACATAAAAACATGAAATAACAAAAACATGAAATAACAAAACATACAGAACAAAAGACATATAATATGCAGAATTAAGGAAACCAAAAAATTGTTAAGCCTCATTCTGAAGCTTTCTAATTCTCGCCATCTCAGCCTGAAAAGTTTGGCAGTTCTTTTTATCATAGGTTGTATGATTAATTTTGTATTTTAAACTTGAGTCTCCTGCGTTAGAAGTAGTACAGTTCACACAGGTTAAGGTCTGAGCTTTGCACTCTTTGTATGTGTGTCCGCTACGGGTACAGTGGCTGCAATTACCGGTAACATGGTGACAGGAACTTGCCACGTGTCCATAGCCCTTACATTTGTGACATATTTTTAATGCAATATAGTTTTTTACTAGGTAAGACTTGAAGTGATGGAAGAGTTTTTTCGTTTCCAGTATTTGATTTGCATCGTTAGTGTTCATGAGAAGTACCCAATTTAAGTTGCCAGACCTGGCTGGGAAATTTTTTAGAATTCTAATATCTTCTGTTTTCAAAGTAGGATGGTTGATCACCACCAATGCTTTTACATTCTCCTCATTGAAATTGGGAGGAAGGTTGAAGATTATAAGTGCCTTTTTACGTTCCTCCTGGACCCTGATTGTAAATTTGCTCTTGATGGCCGAATTTTGAAATTTTGGTAGTAGTTTCGCTGGGTTGTCCTCTTTACATGTAACTTTGAGCGTACCGTTAGGCAGTGTAGTGATGTTTTTAATGTTGACTCCAAGAGGACAGGGGAGTGAGATAAGGTCTTTTTTCAGCTGTAGGTTATCTTTTGAGCGATCCAGTCCTTGGAGTAGAACGCTGGAGAATTGGCGAGAAGAGGTTCCAGGTTGAGCAGAAGATTGAGCAGCGTAGGAGGAAGGAGCAGGAGCAGTAGGTCCTGATCTTTTGAATGACTGTTGTACCGAGTTTTTGACCTGTGTAGGAATTTCTTTCAAAATATTTGTAGTGAAAGATTTTAGGTCATTGTTGATTTTATGCTGGAAATTTGCGAAGTCATCATTTAGTTTCTTGGAAAGGTTTGAGAAAGCTACAGCATCTACCAGTAGCGGTCGAGAACGAGGTGATGGAGCAGAACCAACGTTACTTTCGAGAGTATGAAGAGAGATTTTAATATCTCTAAATTTGTCCTCCGTGTATGCTTTATGAGTGGCATTTAACTTTACGTTTTTGGTAAAATATTTCTCAAGTCTATCAATGTTTTTCATGATCTTAGCCACATGTTCGTTATTGAGATTAAAAGGTGGAGCATCTTTATCAGTAGCGGTGGAGCCAGGACTAGAACAGGTAGAAGGGGCAGGAGTAGAGGGAATATCTGTGGATTTTGAAGAACCAGGCAGAACCGGAAAGTCGAGAGCAGGAGTCGGCGAAGCCGAAGCGGCAGGAATAGATGCTGAGTCCAAGGCGACCAGAGAGAGAGAGCCAGGAACCGGAGAAGAAACCAATGGGATGTCTTGAAGGGTTGGAGCAGAGAACTGAGCAGAGTGGGAAGGAGTGCAGGATACTTGGGTAGATCTGGTAATTGCAGGAGAGGTTGAAGTGGTAGTTGATTTTACCGCAGGTGTCGTAAAGTTTTTGGTTGAAGTTGTCCATGCAGGTTTGAGAAGTGGAGTTGTAACAGGTTTCGAGAGGATTTTTGAAGATTTGGGTGGGTCCAAGGGAGTAAGAGAAGTCACAGCGGAGTTTGAAGAAGAGGATGAAGTTTGTTTAGGCAGTCGAGGAGGCAGAATAGTGGAGGAGAACAATGGAGAGTCATATACTTGCGTACGAGGAACACTTTT
The DNA here is from genome assembly GCA_951213105.1 of Amaurobius ferox. NCBI lineage: Eukaryota > Metazoa > Arthropoda > Arachnida > Araneae > Amaurobiidae > Amaurobius > Amaurobius ferox. The sequence continues at coordinate 121,015,913 of OX578149.1, read as the reverse complement.
GAAATTGGAAAGTCTAATTCCAGAACCACCAGTAGTGGGTGTATTCTCAATTGGATTATTTCCACTGGATGAACTGATAATTGAGTCTGTATTTACGGGTTCAGTTATTTCAGTGTTCATTAAACCAGGTGTAAGTATAATTGGGGGTAGCAAGGGTGGATAGTCCAAGTTAGAAGGTGAATATGAATTAGGATTCATTTTATAGAATATTTATAATACTCAATATAAAAATAATACTTTATGTTAAGATAATAGTACACAATATAAAAATTATACTTCATAAAAATGTTGTAGATAAGAGTATAGCATATAAAACCAGGTCAGCATTTCAAAAATTCGGAGGTGTCGTCAAAAGGACAATTATATATATATTATATATATTATATATACATTTTATAACAAAAAATGCTTTAGAGGCATAAATATTTAGTGAAATCAAGCGTGTCCGAAATGACAAAATTAAAGAGATAGTAACGACAAGCACCATCCATCATGTGACGAGCAACCTGGCACTTTGCCAAGGACAAATCCAAAACAAAAATACAGGGGGGAAAGGTTGAAGGGAAAGCTGAGAACATGAAATCAGATACATTTTAAAATGCTAATTACACACTAAAAATTAACACAGAGGGAGAAAATAACTTTTGAATAACAGTAACCAGACTTGAAAATACATATATATATACACAAAATTACAAAAATATGCAAATATATTAAGATTTACAGATGTATAAAGTGCGGGGATTTCGCACTTTTTGAAAGAGCTTCCAATACAATTGTATTACAGCATTTTTTTTACATATAAATAGAATATTTTTGATTTTAAAATGCAGATACCTCGACAATCAGACGTCAGAACGGAAAATCACAGATACCGTAGAAAAGCTGAGACGAAGCACTTCAAGAAAACACTAAACAATTAAACACAAGACGCAAAATCACGCGCACACGGCATAAAAAAGCGGGAGCCTACCAGAAAGGTGCAAGGTAACTGTTTGGACGGCCGGGAAGTGCCACCCAATTTAGACAGGAACCCAGTGGGGGGGCATCCACAGGGACCGTACCCTCCTTTCCCTACCACCAACCTCTCGGAAGGACTTACAGACCCACATGTTTAACGTGATCATACTCCGCATGAACACGGCGGCAGTTGTGGTAGTGTGCAAATCTAGCGCGCAAACCACCGGGCTACCGCACCCTAAATGTGCCAACAGCACGCAGTATTCCCAGGTGGTTCCCTCCCCCCCAAGTACTAACCGTGCCCGGTGCTGCTTAACTTCGGTGATCTAACGAGAACCGGTGTTTTCAGCACAGTAGGGTCGTTGGCCTAGCTAGGCATGTATGTACATTTTTAACCGAAAAAGCAGAGAGCGAGGGGAGCAAAGCCCGTGGTTAAATACCTTCATGTGGCTGACATTACCAAGCAAGTGATTTGCCAATGACGACAGGCATGACTCATACATTATGCAAATCTAGAAACAAATTATTATGCAGGGAAAATAAAGTTTGGAGGTTCAAAAATGTGTAAAAGTGAAAAGTATTTGAGTCGCCACTCACCACCTGACTCCCTCCTCAGTTTCTCACAGGGATACAAAATCAAACTCTCCTTCCTTTCATGGTCTTTGGAACATATTGTCCAGGTGTTCCTCATGAAGATGGTCTATTCGCAGTTGGTACTGGTAGGCTGTCTGTGGATAACTGTGGCTGTTCTCTTATGGTCAGCAATGGGGGTCTCGGTGGTCTGCAATGGGGTCTCTCAGTGGTCAGCGATGGCAAGCCATTAGTGGTCAGCCATTAGTGGTCAGGTGGTGGTCTGTCAGGCTCCACATCTGGCTTATCCACAATAGCATTGTTTGCAAACATGCTAACATTAACTTCTCATAAGATATATGCCAGCTTTAGACTATCCATAGCTATAAGCTTTTCATGATCATTGATTCAAATCACATAATCTTTTGGTAGTCTCTTTATGACCTGAAATGACCCTTCATATTGTGGCTGCAGAGATTTCTTAAATAGTCCATGTTTTAAAAACACATGTGAACAAGCGTCCAAATCTTTTGGCATGTATATTTGCTTAGCTCGATGTTTGGACGCTGCTCAGGATCTCGTGGTTTGCATTATAGCTTTTAGCATATTTACAAACTCTGTATCAATCTTAAATAATACCTTAATTTCATCTATTACCTTATTCACTAATAATACCTTAATTTCATTTATCAGTTGCTTCTTTATATTTACAGCTATTCCATCCACATCCGAAATTGTAAAGCTATCTTAATCAGCTTCAGCATTGTCAACACTATGCACTTTTTCAATAAACAGTAAAAAGTGATTTAAAAAATTATATTTCTTACACTGCTTTTTATATGCAGGGCATTGCCTATACTCGTGTTTTATATAACATTTACTTTTATATTTAAAAATTGTTTCATTTCCCTTGTTCTATTTACTGTAATATTTCCCATTTTCAGACTTATGAGATACTCTGCTCCCATTTCAAACAACTGAATTTATGCTTTTTGATTTAAAATTACTTTCTAAATAACATAACTGAGTATTTGTTTGTTTAATAACTTAACAAATTTTGGTAGCCTTTTCCAAAGTTAAATCATCTTCACATAACATTTTTTTCTCATCTTTTTATTTATTACACAATCTATTATTTGATCAAGTATTAGTGAATTTAATATCGTGTCAAAATTACAAGATTGCTTTTAATTTCAATTTCACCGCGTACTGCTTAATATTTTCCCCATCCTTCTATATCCACTGATGAAAGCTATATCACTTATATGCTTCATTCACTTTGAGAGCAGCATAATCTTCAAATTTCTGAAGTATATTTTCAAAATTGCTTACCTTCGTTATCACTTCTATGCATCATTCACTTTGAAAGTAGCGTAATCTTCAAATTTCTGAAGTATATTTTCAAAATTACTTACCTTCGTAGTTCTAAACATGAAGCTGTTGTACACTTCTATCGCCTCTGGACCAGCAATATGAAGAAATAACAAATTTTTCTGCTTGTCTTATTAGATTTCACTCATATTTTCTCTGAATTCCTATTAGCTTATCAATAATAAGGCCATTTCAGGTGAAATAATTTATATTGATGCACAAAACATATCTAAATACAAGTGGAGAACTGTTAAAAAAAAAAGCAAGAATTTAAAACCTTTTTCGACAGAATATATAAACTAATAAATGATACCACCAACAAAATAATAAAGCTCTCACAGTGAAAGTTACAGTGCTAGTATAACTGTTAATCTTCTTTTCAATTAATATTAAATAATAATCTTAATATGTCTATCCATGCCATATGAGCAGTTACTTCCCAATATAACTCAAACTATTGTTTGAATCTTTTATAATTTACTGTCACATTTCCAGACAGATTAAGAGCTGGTGGCTTCATAGACAATCCATACCGACTGTCTATGAAGGCACAAACTTAATTCTTACTATCATTAATACAAATATTTGTATCCCACTCCTGGTACCATGTTTTGCTTATATGTTGAAGTGTTGAGGATAAAAAAAGGCATAAGAAATTATCTGGGTCTGACAGCTCACTTTATTCGACCATATCCAACTTTCCATTGCCTATTATATTTCTGACCCTTTTGTCTATGGGTTGGCACCTTAGTGCCATCTATACAATCTTTAGAAGACCCATTATCATTACAAGGTTCTCAAGTATTATGTCAGTAGTTCACTATTCAAATCTATTTTAGAGAAATCTCTAATTTACTGTTGCATTGATTTATGTAGAATGCCCAGACCGCCCCACTCACTCGAGGGCATGAGCATCTGAGCGGCTGGACATTGATTTATGTGTATTTCTATATCATTTCGAGTTATGAAGTATGGCATTATATTGCTCATTAAAAAATCATTGCAATTTAATAATAGTTGCATGTGTCTCAAAAATAGCACTGGTCAGTAAATGATTTTTTTTTACTTCCTGTTAAAATTCAGGATGATCTGGTAGTTTTGACATTTCTATATCCAATTATATCAATAAAATTGCTATCCAACCTTGTCATGGAAGAGGAAATTAAAATAAAAAAGTGTGTAAAATTCTTTGCAAAGTAAAAAAGACAATTTTAATATAAACATATAGAAAAATATAACTTTTGTGATAATTTTGAATTATAATTGATGTAATTTTGAATTATTTATTACTGCGGTACTAGGGGAGCTGACAATTTTCTGCTTTTACTGTATACCATAGAGTAGATAGATGTGTAGGGAAACTTTGCTCCGCGGCTATTTACAACCCATCAATATAAATTTTGTAGATCACCAGGATTTTAATAGTATCATAAATATAATACTACAGGAAAAAATTGAAACATAGCTACAACTGAGGTACCAACTAGTATCATTCAAAATGTGGATGATAACAAACTTTTGTTTTCACATTCGAGTTTCTGAAATCAAGAATTATTTTCACATTCGAGTTTCTGAATTCAAGAATTATTTTCACATTAGAGTTTCTGAATTCAAGAATTATTTTTACATTCAAGTTTGTGAACATATTCCTAATTAAAATATTTCAAAATTATTTCAAAGAGGAAATTGATGATAGTCAGTGTAATTGATATGTTTGTTATGTTTATATGATTCTCATTAACTAATACAATTATAATGATATTCACTATATTTCATGTACATTCTTTCTTGCCTTTTAGAATCCTTGTAATGATAAACGTCATCGAGCCATATGGTCTGCTGCAAAGTTATGTGAGCAGTTGCCTAAATTCCTCGTCATAGGTCCACAGAAGACAGGTATTACTTTTAAGCTTGTTTAGTTAATTTCTAAATATAATGTACATTATTTTAAATTCTTTATTCCATACACATTGACTCATTTTAATTTCACTAATATTTCTGTCTATTCTATTTATTTGAGGTAATATAGTTCACATTTTATAAAAAACTTTAAAACTGGAGAAAATTTAAGGAAAACAGGAAGGCTTGTTCTATAACTTAATTTAAAGGAGAGATATTTTATCTATCTAATTAAACATAACTAGAGAGAATCGATGAAATAAAAAAGTTGAAAGGGATAAGATTGAAATCATAATGTTAGTACTTGTTTCAACTCTTTAAAAGGCATCCGCAGTTATGAAATTCGTTACAGTGATACTTCAGTTCAGACTTGAAACACCTTGAAAAGAATTGAATTAGTTTTTTAGATATTAAATTTTTAAGTGCCATGTTGAGTGAATTTTGCACAAATTGGTTTCTTGTCAATCAAAAATATTATTATACAGTTTTTATCTTATTAACACCATTCTAAAAATCAAAAAATTATCTCTCAAACAATCTTTGAATAAAATCTGTGCTATCAATAAATGAATTTTCGTGAATATTTATAAGATGGGTACCTTATTTGTTTTGAACGGGCATGTTCTCGATTATAGCTTTTATAAAATGGAACAAATGAATTCAATTAATCCCATGCCTTAAATTCTAAGAAACACTGAGTACTTTTTCTGAATGATTGAAAGCTACTGTTTGAAAATTATTGCAGTTAAGAGTTTTTTAAATGGTCATGGCATAGCAATATGTGCAGTTGTGCACACTTTTTCTTTTATTATTTAGTTGTTATAAACAGGTCGTAGTATTGCTAAAGTGTTTTTGAGAATTTGCTGTGAGTTATAATTTTAATTGTAGATTTACATCTTAAATCTCATAAAAATGGAAAAATATAAACAATACAGTATCAAACTCTGATTAAGATTAAAAAAAAATTGATTAATAATTGACTGCAGGAATAGAATTTCAAGCATATTTCAATTAACCTCTTGACATACAACGATGACATATAGATATGTCGTATGTTTCATAAACCATTGTAGACATTGACCTCTGAGGGACATGCACAGATTTAAATTTTGTCATGTGCAAATCTTACAGAAATGTAAAGGCATGGTTTATCTCCTGAAACTACACTTGATGTCTCTTAATTGGTATGTCAAGGGGTTTAAATAGGTTACATATTAAGGAAAGAAATTAAGCTTTAATATGCTGAATTAAGGGGAAATTAATATTAATATTTCAAAAATATTTTTTGTTGAAATATCTTTGGTTTTTAAACACTAAGCTGACTCAATTGAGGACATAGTTTAAAATCAACATAAGTTCATTAACTGATGAAAAAATAAGTCAACATTAAAATGATGCAATGAGTGACAATTATGCACTGTGAATAAAAACTTTTGAATAATGGAAACAAAAAACAATGGAGAAAAATAGTTAACTTTTAATCTAACAATTTGATAAATATAAAAATATGTCGAGAGGTAATGCATGCTAATGTGAACTGAGAACTGCTTGAATATGATACAGTATCAATAAAATTTTATCGGTAATCAGAATCCCAGTATGTATTGACTGCCCTATAAAGCTTTTCCCGTTCAAATTCTTTTAGTTGTGGAAACCATTTGAAATTTAAATTAATGGCAGAACCCCAATATGAGAAATGTCTACTGTCCAAATTATGCATTAAAATTTTTTTAACTTTTTATGAAAATTCACACAAAACTATCATAATGAGAAACTTTTGGAATACTGCCACAGAACACCAAGGGTTCCATGGAACACACTTTGAAAAATACTGCTATAAATAAATTTGCCATACTTACTTTTTAACCAAGCTTACAATAAACCAGCTATGCTTAATGTTTTTACTTTCATAATTTTTATTTTACATATTCATGCATTGTATGTGCATAGAATGATTATTTTCTTGTTCCAATTTTTAGGCACTACAGCTCTTTACACATTTTTATCCATGCATCCTGCTATTGTCAGCAATTATCCAAGCCCAGAAACTTTCGAAGAAGTTCAGTTTTTTAATGGTAGAAACTACTACAAAGGACTGGACTGGTGAGCTTAGTTTTTACCTTATATAACTTTTAAGATTTCCACAAATACTTTAATTTAGTATTTGCTTGTATGTACACTGTGTATCCAAGGATTTTTTTTATACATGTTTGATTCTGGTTAGCAGTACTCTTGTTTAAACAAGTTTGTTCTTATAGTTTCTGTATCATTAGTGTATTATTTATAAAATTTTGTAAAATTGATAACTTTGTTTTTGTCAAGTTTTTTCAAGGAAGTAATAAAGTATTTTGTTAGGAATAGCAATTAAATAAATTATAGCAATTAGATATTGTTCTAAGATAAATTAATACAACCCTTTTAAATTAAACTTCCGATAATCCAAACAAGATTATCAGATGTCAAACTAAAATGGGGGGAGGGAGAAATTATTTAAAATAAATAAATAAGTAATGGACAATAAATGTGATATTTATTTCCTAAAATGTTACATATGCTAGATTGCAATAAATGTGATATTTATTTCCTAAATGTAATATTTATATACAATAAATGTGATATTTATTTCCTAAAATGTTACACATGCTAGATTGACCAGCCTTCCAAACAGTTGCTTATGTCTTCAGACGGTCTGGGTCTTCAACATGCTAGATTGCGGCCGTCCAAACAGTTACCTTACACCTTTCTGGTAGGTTGGATGGTCTGGGTCTCAACAACAACATGCTAGATTGTCCGGGGTGCGGTAGTCCAGTGGTTAGCATGCAGGAATTTCACTCGGTAGGCCCAGGTTCGATTCCCTCTGTGGCCAAAACTGCCACCTTGTTCATGCGGAGTACAATCACGTTAAACATGTGGGTCCGTAAGTCCTTCCGAGTGGTTGGTGGTATGGGAAGGAAGGTACGGTTTCTGTGGATGCCTCTCTCACTGGGTTCCGGTCTAAATTTGGTGGCTCTTCCCAGCCGTCCAACAGTTACCTTACACCTTCCTGGTAGGTCAGACTGTCTGGGCTTCAATAACAACATCCTAGACATCCTCCTTCAATAACAACATCCGGCCGTCCAAGCAGCTGCCTATGTCCTAGGATGAATCAGACGGTCTGGATTTTCGACATGCTATATGGCACTGTACAGTATGTGAAAAAATGTTAAAATTAATTTGAAAATTAGGAAGTTAAACGTCAATGGTCAGAAATATGCATAATGACATATGCTTATAAACATATATGAATACAACCAAATGGGCATGAATGCCATTCGAGAGGCATGCTATACTCTCAAACATGCCAACCATTGGATACCAGATTAACGGAAGTTTACTGTGTAAAGAATTTAAAATGAAGTTATGGTTGTTAATGATAATAAAAGGCAATGCCTTTGTGCATGAATGTTGTTGCAGAAAACTCAAGCAATGTAGAGTTACAAAATTCAGTATAAGGATAGTTTAGATCAGGTCTATATTGATATACTTTTGTGCTATTTAAAAAAATTTGATGTAATTTTAAAAGTATAGGTACAATGTATATATTTTATGTGTTCCATAAATATATAATTATTACCTACAAATAACTGGCACCACTTTATTTATAACCTAAATGAACAAAATATCAGCACAAATAACTGCACATTTTAAAATACTAAAACTGAAAAAGTAAATACCATCCAAACATACCGTGTCCCAAGTCTTCAATTGTGTGCAATAATCCTTAAATGTTACTCTGAGTTGTCCACAATCCTCTTCACAGTAATACATCAGAATTATCACTCTTTCATCATTGATAAAGGAAACTATAAAAGTATTAATGTTTTATACCAGACCAAAGTGAGTAGGTTCACACTGCAGCCAGTGTAGCTATTTTGCTATTTATCACAGACGGACTGCAGTGACATATCAGTGAGTGGCAGCTGTGATTATCAACTGTACTTCTATATTAAAATGTATCTAGTGTGAGTACCCACTCAACTTTCTCATACATTATTATTTCATATTATTTATGTAAATATAACAAGTATAGAACCTTTTTAACGATTCACTTCTCCGAAAATGGATTTCTGTATTTACTGAGCAAAAAAATATATATATAAAAATATTCATTCAAATTTCTTAATTCTTTTGAGAAATATCCTGCCCACAAACTCTTAATAACATTCTCCAATTTAGGAATGAAGAGACAAAACAGATTGTATCACAGCTGTATTTTCACAAGCTTTCATTTGCAAGTTGTTCCTTTAAAAAAATTTCATAATTCAGTAAAATTATATGTTGGCAATAGGTCAGTCAAGCTAATCTACTGGATGCATTCAACTTTAATTCATTCTATTTGAATATTTTTACATGCATGATGAATTTCTAACTATCAGTTTCCTGTATTGCCTATATTACGATCATTGTTCTATGAATTGTCTTTGTTCGCTGTAGGAAATAATACAGGGTAATTCAAAAAAGCATTTACATTTTGACAAGATAATAACTAAACAATGAATGCTAATATAGGAATAGGTTCTGCATCAATCAATAGGAAAACTCAGAAAGTTTCATTATATACTAACGTATCATGAATGTTTTGCACATGTGCCACTAGGAAAACCATTGTAGCAAAATGACAATGCCACCAGTGGTGGCTCATGACTTCAGGAATGGATGAAGCCGATTCAGTGGCTGGATTCCCCCTCTTCCTCGACAACTAGCATCATCAAAACACATTACGCTACTGGCATAAGTGTTATAAAATATTATCTAAAAATAGTCAAACAAGTCTGAAAACTTTGCCAAATAATATTAATAACCCATTCAACTGATAACTTGTGACACAGGATAAGAGTGAAGCAGCTCTTATCCTGTGTCACCTGCATCACTTCACGAGCTGCCACTGAATGTCACAACAGCAGGAGACTTTTTGCATACAGCAGTTCTACAAGAAAAATTGTGTCACACCAAAACACCTGAAGTTTTGTACATGTTTCAGTAGTAATATACCAAGTTGGCTGTCCATCTACAGTATGAACAGCTTGAAGGGGTAGGATGTGTGTTCAAGAGAGAGAGAGAGAGGAAAAGCGCAGGCCTACCAAGTGTATTAAATGAAACTGTCACTCGAATCAGTGAATCCTTCGTACAGCATTATGTGAGGGACACAGTGTATGAGTCATGATATCTGCTGGAATTGAAACAACAAATTGCTGTGGCCATAATAGTGATAGACACGAACTTATTCCTCCATGTATGACAAGAACTGACTTTGATGTATATTGCGTAGCAAGCAGTTCCTACATTGACTCTTTGTAACTATTCAATAAAATATTCACAGATTTTCTGTCAATTGATGCTTAGCACATTCCCATATTACTATTCATTACTTAGTTATAATCCTGTTAAAGTATAAAGGTATTTTAAATTTCCCTGTGTTATGAAATCTTAAATTTTAAATAATTCCTGTTCTAATCATATGAATTACAATAATTCCATCTAATTCTAGATTTTAACTTAATGTATCTACACATAAAATTTCATAATTATACATGAATTCATTCTTAAGTGATAATGTTCACTCCTCAAAGAAATGTGGACACAAACATCTTTCTGGCAGTGTTTGAAATGTTTGAAAGATTTTTGAGAAAAATACTTTCTATAATAAAAGTTAAATACAATTAACTTTATTCAATTTAACTTATGAAGAAGACTAAGAAAGTTATAAGCATTGATGGTTCTACAGGTGCTTATTATTCAACTTCTTTATCTATTATAGTTCTTTTTGACTTCATAACTCCTACTGGATTCATACCCACCTTAACCCTTTCACAATGGTTGGCACGCCCGCATTTCGGCTGCGAACTTGCATTCAATGACAGACGGCACGCATTCGTGACGGAGAAAACTTTTCCCTAAACGGCAAGTGGCACGCATGCGTGTTTTCACATGGAACGTTTTAATTTGTCTACTAGATGGGGTTAAATGTCGGTTGAAACAACTTCAATGTATTTTGCAGATAATTGACCTTGGCATAAGGAGGATCCAGTGAATTATTTCTCCATTTGGAGCGGTGAAACATGGTTTTGTAATATAAACAAATAGAGCACTTCTCGCAGCATCAACAATTTTATAATTGAGTTTCGGGTCTTGTTTTGATTTCAGCTTTATGATTTCATTGGTGAATCATAGGAATATAAGAGAGTATTTTTTTTTTGTTTGGGTTTTAGAGGCAGTGAAGTTATTCATTTATTTCGGATAAAAGAATGGGAGCAACTAACGAGTATTTTGTATTCAGATTTGTATGAATGATATACATCAAATGGAAAATAAATATTTCTTTTATTTCTGAAAAAAGTGGATTTCTGTGTTGAATAGGTGATTTTTAGTGCATTTTTTTCGAGCGTTAGACTTAGCGCAAAAAAATTGCTGTCCCATGGGAACAGTTCGGAAGCGAAGTGCTCCGTCCTTTAGGCTGCGGCAGTTCCGGAATACCGCCATCGCGAAAGGATTAAAAGCACTTGAAATTCCTTAAATTTAGTTTGGAAAATGAAGCAACTTTAAAAATATTTAAATTGGTCGCACGTCATTACAGAAGTACTTAATTCGTTTTTTAAACCCTGATTTTTATGAAATTTTATATGAGGATTTGATCAAATATACTCATTTCATGCTAAAATATATTAATTTTTGCACATCATATATTTTATACATTTTTTTTTACATTAGTACAAAAAATCGTGGTGAATACATATAATTTGCATGTAAATTTAATCTGTTTATTAATATTAAAATAAATTTTCAAAAATATATATTAATGTAACACTATACTAATGTAACACTACTTAATATATTAATGTAAAAATATTCCTTCTGATAATTTCATATTATCGGTAAGCTGACTGAAATTTTATGCTCCTAATCAAATAGTGTAAGCTTTACCGATTTCATCTTTCTGACTTCAGTCTGTTTATCGCTGACAAAGGGGATCCAATGTATCTGCAAAATTACTGTATGCAGTATTTTATAATAATTTGTGCATAATTATGTCGTTTAATTTTTCCTAATCCTTTGCACTTGTTTTATTTATGTTTTAACTATATGTATTATGTAAATTTATATCTGTCTTTGTAAGATATATAAAATGAGCTTGTCATTCTATGCTATTACATACTATTAAAATATCTTTGTTTTTAGGTACATGAATTTCTTCCCTGTACCAAAAAATTCCACTGATAAATATTTATTTGAAAAAAGTGCCACATACTTCGATGGAGATTTAGTACCTATGCGAGCCCATGCTCTACTGCCATCAGCAAAATTAATAACAATTTTAATTAGCCCCATCAAACGAGCATATTCTTGGTACCAGGTAATAAAATTTTCAATTCATTTCCCGTATTCATTTTTATTTTGACAGAAGTTGGTCTAGTTCAAATACTTTTTGCATTGGCTGTTTTTTGCTTCCAAAATTAATTTGTACCTTTTATTAACAATTTGTTGAACTAACAAAAAATTTTATTTCCCCATTTAATTTTGTGTATTTATTGCAATGTTGACTTTCTTCTTCAATTTTTACAAGATATTAGCATGTTGCTAATGGGAATTGTATGCTCTATAGCTGTCCTGTGATGAAATCATGTGTTGTGATACAACCATTCAAAGGACTTAATTAAAGAAAATAAAATCAATTGAACGATCATATCTCAACACCTGATTGGGTCGGACACTCACATACAATAAAAAGGGAAATTAATTATTAATACTTAATGTAATGGTACCGTATAGTGGGGAATAGAATTTTGAATATAAAGCAATGCGTTGTGTAATTAAATATTAAACCATTTTGTATGTGAGCGCCTAAAATTACCTACCTGTAATTTAATCTAATCTTTTTATCAATGTTGCAATTTGTTCTTGTAATATGATCAGACATCATAAGTTGATTTAAAGTTCTTTATGTGAAATGTCTCATAATCAATATGAAAACTTCGACCAAGTATATGTGCAAAGTTACAGGTTCCACAATGATGATTATCACATTTTAGGACACCTTTTCTGCTACACTCAAGTTCCAAACCCACAGTACAGAAAAAGAATAAAAATAATAGCAGGGCTCTGTTCCAAGATATAAAATGAAACTGCACACAGGAATACCAATATGCACTTTGCTGTTATAATATATATTCCCAATGTATAGATCAGATGTCAAAGTATTTTAATCTTCATGATGACTTGTTAACTCGTTTTTATTTTGCTGAGGACTAGACTTTTAGAATAATTCATTAAAAGCAGGTGAAGAATGGTCATAATAATTATGTCGAATTAATGTCCGAACATAACAATTCCAATGAAGACTCCTAAACCATAGATGCACAGTAACAGACATAATGTTCCTTGCATAAGACCAGAATTGCATAGTAATTGTTAAATAAATGAAGTTCACAGAGAATATCCATAGTGACAAATGCTGCTGTCAAACTGTGAAATAAATATAATTCTTTAACTTGGTTCAAATTAACTTTAATAAGCAGTGATCAGTGATATACCTGATATAGTCATCAATTTATAAGAAATCCACTTGATATTAAACTCCTGCATTTACACTTTTTTTAATTATACACTCCACAGGAAAATTCTATAACTTGATTCATAAACAAAAACACAAAACAAATATATGTTGGTATTTTATCCGTAAAAAAAAATAATTTCATTTATAGCACTTAAAACTACATAAAAGTAAAATGGCGATCACACGAGGCACCCCCCCCTAAAGGGGACCCCACTGATATTACAACCTTCACTGTCCAGAAATTTCGAGAGAAGAGCGAGTCAGCACTTTTTCACATAAAAGAAAATCTCCCGCCTAAAACCGGACGATGCCATTCGTAAAAACATAACTCTCGCTCAACCAAGGAGTTTAAAAAGTGAGAGCCAGAAGAAACAAGTTTCCGTATCTCGCCTGAAACGAGATCTTACCAATTGAAAGAGTGTGCGCGTATCCAGTCATATTTAAAAAGGGCGTACACTGTACGAATAAAAACATGAACTGATAGCAGCACGTTATAATTTAATTTAATAAAAGAGTCAATTGGCCTATTAATGAGTATATAAAATAAAAGCAATTTTGAATAGAATAATTTGGAATAATAATAAAGTAAAAATATAATATTTAATGATTTATAAAAAAATGTTAATTTAGAATAATAAAATAAAAAAGTGTTGTGACGTGTCACAACATCATGAAACTTCAATGTTCTATGCAGTGAAGCTTATGTAGTAACGGATTAAATGTAGAAGATTTTATGGCTCCTGTGGATATATTTTATTTTATATCCACAAATTTTCTATGACTATATAATTACTTTCTACAAATAACTGATTTTGCATCATATCTGTCTTAAAACCAGGATAAAAATTTATACAATTCTTCTTTGCCCTATTATTTTATATGGCAGTGAATCCTGGACACTTAACAAATTGGAAGAGAACAAACTTAACATATTTGAGAGAAAAATTCTTCGAAAGATCTTTTACCCAATGTGTGAAAATATGATATGATTTATGGCATAAAAGTCCTTTAAATATAGGATTTTTATGCCATGATTTATATTATATTATGTTTTCCCATTATTATTATTGTTGTATAATTTTGCTATATAATGTTTATTTTGAAATTCTTCATTATGTATTGTATATGTTTTATGCAAAATTTCTTGAAGTTTAAATGAATCCATGCCTATGATCAGTAATTAATAAATCTCGTATCGAGGTCTGATATTCATATGTTGTATGGAAATGGAGCATGGCACAAATATTTCAATCATGAGCTGTACAAACTCTATAAAGATCCACAAATTACTAGAGTTATTAAAACTTGTAGAATTAGACGGCTAGGACACCTATGGTGATTACAAGGCATATACTTCAACAAAAAAAACTGACTCTTTTCAAATTGGAGGGATCTAAGTAGAGAGGAAGACTCCACACCGTCCCCTAAGGTAAGTTGAACAACATCATAAAGGACTTACACATGCTGGCAGACTAACTCTCTGGATAGGAGATGATGGAGATGCCTTAATGGGGCATTTGGACCTGCAGCAGGCTGTAGTACTGAAGAAAATAAAATGAAGATAAATAACTGATATCATTTTGTTTACAAGATGAGTCAGTTACAGAATATCATCTAAACTCATAACTAAACATTTGAAGCGAAAAATCATATCACTGAAAATCATATGTTCACTTAGTTATGAACATATTAAGAATGTCAACGGCATAACAATTCTTGACTGTTAAATTGAGTTGTCCATTATCTTCTTAGACATGAAAATTATCATTCCCCCCTCCCCCCTGAAATTAGGAAATAAAATTATTGCTATAGAGTATTACAAGTATTTCTAATTAAATGTGGCATTCAGAATTCACTTTCTTGTTTTTGTAATTACACATTGTAGGGCTTTTGATTTACTATATAATCCAAAAGGGTATATATTATAATGTAAAACAAGGATATAGAAGTTAGTTTGTGGGTTTGAAGGTTTAGACCAACCAATCTCTTGGTTGTATGTGCAGTTCATCGGCAATGTCATATTGAGGTCACAGTGAAGTCATTTTGGTCATTTTCATGGTCATTTGTGACGTCGCATATTAACTTGTTTGTGATGTCACATTGCAGCTGCCATTGTAATGTCATCACATTGTTACGTGTTAATTAAATTGTGGAAACGTCACAGAATACAGTCACAATGAAGTTACAAAGTGACTAATACGTAACGTTGCATGGAAGTCACATATATGATGTCACATTGTGACCTAGGTGTCATGTGGCTACAACGTCACTGTCACACATATGACGATCTTTGCTGTGAGGGTAATTTCAGATGTCTAAAATTTGCTGATTTAGATCTTTTACCAGCCTTGTATATAGATCAGCCCTTATATTAGCCTCATATATAATCCAATATCAATACTTTGGGCAAATTGGTTGAATATGAAAATGTTTTACAGGTTTGAACATGTGCCTTCTGGATTGGATTACATTGTTGTGAATGGTAATAGTTAGAATGAGCACCGTTTGTTGACGGCTTGCATTTTAATATCCATTAGATTTAGTGAGTAAGTTTCTGATGTAAACATTTTAAAATGATTTAGCAAATTTATAAAATATTAAAAATAAAGTAATTAATTTCTGTTCAACTTTTATTTTTATTTATTTTTAAATGTTTGGTAACCCTTCAGATTGTGACTGAATTAACGGTAACTGTACAAAAAATAGAGAATAATGAAATTGATATAGAAGAATAATGTTGACTCGCAAGTTTCTGTTGCTTGTATTCTGATTATCTAAGTAGTTTGCATCTATATGCAACCTAAAAGAATAAATAAAAGAATAAGATTATGGAGAATGAGTAACAACGTCTAGAAAGCACAAGTTTAAACCTGGTCTACTTCTGAAAAGTGATACATATAACAATGTATTACCAAATCTAATGGCAATATTTATTCCATAGCTGAATATAGAAAATGGCTATATATAGAAAGTTATAAGAGCATCATTATACTGCTAATTCTCTTCATTTTTATATATTTCATTTGTATCTATGCAGTGATTTATCTTTGTATTTTAAACTGCTGTTTCTGTAGCATATGCGAGCTCACAAAGATCCCACTGCTTTGAACTACAGTTTTCAAGAAATTGTCACGACAGGTGACAGAGGGCACAGAGCTCTTAGAGAACTCCGGAATCGTTGTCTTTTGCCGGGAATGTATGCTCAGCATTTAGACAGATGGCTTTCCTTCTTTTCCCCTCAACAGGTATTTATGATATGCTATTGCATGAATTTATGAATATTTTATAAACTTCCTTTTTTTAAATGTAACCAGATCAATTTTTAATTTATAGTTAGTTGTTGAGGGTTAGTATTGCTGCGAATAGCCAACTCTTTTAGACATCATATCTGCAAAATTTTACAGCAAAAGGGTGACTTTGATCTAAATTTTCTATTTGCATAACATTAAAACTTATCCCCATGTATTTTTCCCTAAGGGGAGGGCGTCTCGGCATATGGGCATTTGCCTGTGACACGCCTCCTTTAAGGGGATATACAAATAGTAGGATTGTCCCATGGTTGTAATATCTATGGGTTCATGAACTGGCTCTTCCAAATAGTGGAGGGGAACTGTGCCTTTGTGATCTGTTTCCAGACACATCAGCGACTGGGGTCGAGACTCGGTAGATTGTTTTTCCGGACCTGTGCCATGGGTGATTTGGCGACTTCACTCCCCTGATCGTGGCCTTCTTTCTGCCTTTTTTTCCCATTGGCATAGACCTATTGGTTGCCTTGGAGGTTTGAGCTGAATCCCTATGTGTATGCATGGAAAAACGAAAAGATTCAGGGAAGTAAATACTCTTAAAATAGTAAATACATTACTGATGAATTTCATTATAGTTATTGTATATAAGATCATGATATGATGTGCATATACTGTATGTTTATTTACACTCTAAAATCTGCTAGACATTACTTTGTTTTAATCACTTTGTTAATTCAGCTTAAAATCATTTAGCATAAGTAATTTAAATAATTGTCAATAAATATAATTTTTTTCATTCTGTAGTATGTTACTTTTTTTTACATCATTTATCCATTGTTTCCTACAAGTTTACAACCTAACAGAAACAAATAAAAAATTCTTAAATAAAAATATTTTTTATGGAAGTAGAAAACATGAAAACTAATCTACACTATTGAAATGCATCCGACCATGTTAGTATGCATATATCTGTAAATATATTGAATTAAAATGTTAATTCTTAATCTACAAAATCAGGGTTTCTTAAAGTGCCTTAGATGTTTGAAAATGAACATCATAACAATACGGCCACTGTGTGGGCATATTAGGGATGTTATATTTTAATTTTTTGTTTAAGCAAGCTACAAGGTTGAATTACATAGCTGGTGCATATATTGCCTCTACAGTATCTGTTTATTTAGGGCATAGTCGAGAGCGATATGGTATGTATATATTAGTGCTTGGTGGGTTACAAAACTGTATATTTTTAGTCACTTGTTTAAAACAATGTGATTGGGAAAATAGTGACTGCTGCCTACATCTAGAATTTAATATTTAACACCAACAAATCTCTCAATCCAGGAAAAATCCACAACCAAAACACTACAAAATACAAAATAATGTGTGCTGGCTCTCTGCTAGAAACATCATAATCCAGCTCATGGGATCATGTTATCCCAGCATTTCGGCTTAGAATGCCACAAAGCTCTCTTTTACCATAAATATATTTCTGATGCCAAGGCATGGTATCTATGAATCATCTTTATTTGAAGCATTGATATACATCACATGCATACAAATGTATAAACACGGGAGTTCGGATGTTTTAAAATATATGAAAAAAAAAGTTTCCTGAGTTTCAGAACTTTAATTTTTTATTTTGACATTATCAGAATTTGTAATCGCTAATATTTTTGCCAAATTAAATTTTCTTTCACAAAATGCAACAATGGCAATCAGTAGTATGACCCCTTGTTTTCAATATTGAATTTAAATCTTAATACATAATTCTATGTCCTATGAGAATAGAAAATTGTTTCATGTTAATGGGTTTGCTGAGCATCTAAAGTAATATTCTTTCAGAAGGAGTAACACACCCCACTATGATATTGTAATGTTCTCATCAACACTTACTTTGTGTAAGGAATGAAAATATGAATTTTTTTGTTCTTAATGGCTTACTTTAATACAATTAAATAATTTAACTCAGGACTTGCTGTGACAGCAGCAGCAGTCCTCACTCATTGAATTATGATGTGCAGGTTTTACATATGTCATTAAAAATAATCTTGTCTTAGATTACTTTCGTTTTTCTGATACAGAACAAATGATCTTCTCCATTGGAAATATTTACATGGTTTTGCAGTAAACTACTATATACAGGAAAACCAATGAATGATATCAACAATTTTTAAAGATCTTGGATGAAACAGAGCAAAGAGGTTAAATCAGGGCATATGGTTTGTCTTCTAAACTTCCATCCTCATTAGAAATATGTGTTGCTTATGGCTTGGACTAGAAGTTTTAAACCAAAAATTGCTAGAAAATGCTCTATAAAGAATGTCTTTATGTCTGGGTGGTGGGGGGTAGATGCTCTGTGAAAAAAAAATATGATCTAGAAATTTCACTGAAAGTCTTTATCTTGTTACCAAAAACTATCCATATAAAAGAAAAAAAAATTGCAACTAATATTTTCTGACAGTTCCTGTATCAAATCGAAAATTTGAATTTTACAAGCAAAAAAATTTAATTTAATGTTTTTAGTTTTCCATGTTCTAAACACAAGCACGCCATCCCATTTTTCAGTCTTGTTTCTGTTTATCTGGAGAAAATGGGGTTTAGAGAAATTCATCCAAAAATGCTTCTTTTTATTGAACCTAATACAAAATATGCAAACAACAACAACAAAAAAAAAAATTCTGAAAAAAGTCACATTATGTATGAATTTGAGAGAATAATATGACTTAAGCTTGCAGAGTCCACTTCGATGATAAAAGCTTGCAATTCTGTCCGAGTAGCTAGCTTAAGGGTAGAGCATTGGCTTACCTGTACAAAACTTTCCATTTGGAGCAGCAAGGTTCTTTACATTTGCACTTGAGCAAATCAGCTGTAGGTTAGTGCAAAAATGCTGGAGGTCTGAAAGTGACTCTAGTACAACTAGCACAGATTCATTGGACTCTGTTATATTGAGTGCTGATTTCAAATTGGGAGGATAACAACCTCATAGGATGCTAATCTGAAGAATAAAAATAACAGCATGAGGCAAACCTGAGGTGGCCAGATTTTATTGCCAGCTACACTTCAATCTGACAGAGGGTGGAGAATGCCCGTTCAAGGATTAGTGTTTGCAATTCCATCTCAGTAGCTCAACAGTAGAATGTCCACTGGCCAGTATGAAGATCCGTGGTTTGATTCCCAGTTGGGACATCAAGGTTCTTTATGAAGTAATTAAGTCATCTTTGTTTTTTATGACCAAAATTAACCCCAGAAGTTCTCTAGCTAACCCATATAAGACAGTCTCAGAGTCACCACAATGTTCCCTATAATGGTGCAGGTGGACTCAGTTCATTGGTTCTGTCAAATTATAAAGTGGGTAAAATGGATGACTGTAAATACTAATTTGGTGAAAATACTCTTACAGACAGTCATTACTTGTTAATAGCCAGAATAAAACCACTTCCTCGTATCATTTCCTATTGGGTGTCCTAGCAAGATGCTCTTTTTTCCATCACTTTGTCTTAATTTTGTCTTCAATTGTTCTTGATACAATTTTAAATTCATAATAAGTTTTATGTATAATTTTATTGAATGGCAAAACATCTCAGAGTATATTGATTGTGGTAATGTAACACCTTTTCAAGCAAGGAAATATTCCTTTTCATTCTGAAAAATGTCACTGTGTCCAGGGATCTACTTTAGAGTAACTTGTTTATTTTTTTGTCCAAAGAAATTCCATACATCATAGTACCTACCTCCTTGTGGTGTACCTTGGGTGATGTTTTATACTTGCTGTACAAAACATCACTCAAGGCGGTCTACACCTTTCGGCATATGTTCTCATCATCCAAGTTTTAGACATGATTGAATGAAATTCTGGGTTATTAAACTGAATAAACTTGTATTGAATTATGTGTGGTTTTGGTGTGTATTCTTATTCAGAAAGTTAAGGGAATAAGTGTGAGACTTAAGTGGGTATCATTTTGCAATGCCTAGTTAAGGAAGTTTCTCTGGATAGAGAAACAATTAGACCACCCAAAAGCCAAAGAAAAATCAATTTATGACAATCTGACTTTTCAAGTTAGCTAGGAATTCAGATAACAAGGTTCCACTGTAATACATTTATTTCTATCCATCAGATTGTTTTCTTGTTTACCAAATATTGCTTAGTGTACTTAATTTTCAAAACTTTGGTGCACCTAATTAAAGATGTTAGTTTTGAGCCCTAGTATATCTATAGATAAATGTTTGATGTGGGTTGAGACACTCAAAAATATTAATTTACATTCTGTAGAAATGCAGAAACAGTTAATATTGCTCAAGTATCAATGAACAATTGAAAATATTGAATATTTGTTAAATTAGAGAGCTTTGCCCTCTGCTCACTAATAATCATCAACTCCCGAAGCTCACCTCACAAGCTCTTTTAATCCACCTGCTATGCAAGCATAATATATTTGTTAGGGCCCCCTAACACTCATGAACTCCGGAGCTCGCTTCACAAGCTCTTTCGCCCTGCTTGTGTAGTGAGCCTGTGCACATGATGACCTACCAGCACCTTTAACGTTTTTAAAGTGTTTTTAGTTTTCATTCCTAGTATGATAAGATTGTTTTCACTTTAGTGGAATTTTATAATAATATAAGGAACCTAATCTGTGCTGTATTAATAAGTAGGTAAATATTTATTTTGAGATTTAAATGGCTGTACAATGCATGTGGTTTAAAATGTAAACAAATTATGTCAATTAAACAGACAGTTAGCATGCTAAATGTTTTAACAATCAGAATCATGAAAAATTAGTTTCCTTAATTTCTTTGTTTAATTGTTTATAGGAATCAATAATAAGCAAGTAAAAATCCACCCTACCTAAATGGACATATTTTATCATTATTATTTTATTATTGTTTTTCAACAATAAAGCCTATCATTGTTAACTGCAATAATAATATAAGGAACCTAATCTGTGCTGTATTAATAAGTAGGCAAATATTTATTTTGAGATTTAACTGGCTGTACAATGCATGTGGTTTAAAATGTAAACAAATTATGTCAATTAAACAGACAGTTAGCATGCTAAAAATTTTAACAATCAGAATCATGAAAAATCAGTTTCCGTACTTTCTTTGTTTAATTGTTTATAGGAATCAGTAATAAGCAAGTAAAAATCCACCCCACCCAAATGGGCATATTTTATCATTATTATTTTATTATTGTTTTTCAACAATAAGACCTATCATTGTTAACTGCAAAAATAATTACATTTTAAACGTAAGTGTTCATCACAACAATAGTTACAAAATGCTCTGTTTTATAAGAATCAACAATAAGGCTAAACATTGTCTATTAATATTGTATAATATAATATAATATACAACATTGTCTATTAATATTATATAATATAATATAATATAATATAAATTAATATAATATACAACATTGTCTATTAATATTATATAATATAATATAATATAATATAAATTAATATAATATACAACATTGTCTATGGCTATTTTTGTGATGTTTTTGTCAATAACCAGTCACAGCGAAATTGGAAATTGACTTGACCCATTAAATATTTGTCCATACTGGCAATGCAAAATTAATATTTAATTAACGTTTACCTAGTATTAATTAATATTTAATTAACTAAGGCCTAAATCAATATTCTCAAACCATCTTGCACATCTCTGAGTTCATATTAGTCTATATCCAAAATTTCAGAACTGTACATTTCACTATCTGTTAGTGATGCAATATAAAAAACTCACAGAATTTTCTTTTATTTAATATAGAGAAGCACTATACAGGGAGAAAAAATTAAAATTTTAAAGGCTTTAGATCTTTGAAGGAAGTTCGAGAAACACTTGATTTCAACCACATCTATTTTCAATTTTGACTTCAATTTTGTTTGACTTGTAATTTCAACACATTTTTCTGTTTTGGGTAGGACTGAATTCCATATTAAGCTGTAATGTTTTATATATTATCATTATGTACATAAAACTAAAATTTGTTTTTGTGAACTTATTTTTCTCTTTTTTTAGCTACTTATTATTGATGGAGAAGAGTTAAAGTCAGATCCTATAATTGTCATGAGTAAATTACAGCAGTTCCTCAAAATTAAACCTTTTCTTAACTATAAAGACCATTTAAGGTAAGGAAGCTGAAGTATATTATAGTTAAACTATTTTCAGTATCTTACTCATTATAATTATTATCCATAACTTCATTCCATAGTTACATTCCACCCCAATATTTAAAGTTCCATGAGTATAAATTTGGCCATTGCAATCTTGTTTAGTTTAAGATTATTATTTTTCAAAGAAATTTAACGCCTGACTTGTGCTAAGAGGATGCAGAAAGAGTATTGGAAAAGAAAATTCTTTATTTTAATTTTATTATCAGTCATGAAAGTGAAAGAAAAAAAATTTGATTCTACTGTTATTTGTCCCGACTTTCAAAAATGTGACTGCTTGCACTGCTGCTGGTAATATGTTAAATTACCAACATATATTATATTTTATAGAAATACTAATTTTGTATTTTCTTTTAGATATGATCCTAAAAAAGGATTTTTTTGCCAAGTTAGCCAAGAGCGTAACAATACCAAGTGCCTTGGAAGAAGCAAAGGGCGACAGTATCCATCAATGGATTTGCAGACAGAGAAGTTCCTGAAGGCCTTCTATCTGCCTCACAATATAGCACTTTCTAAACTACTTACCAAACTTCGGCAGCCTATACCTCTATGGCTAGAAAAAGACTTATCACATGGTTCGTAAGCCAGTAATTTATCAAACTTTGATATTTATTTATTTGGCGCATGATTCTTACGAGCTAGTGACTACAGTAAGAGATGTTAAATTGTACAACATGTGCTCTACAAAAAACATGCAGTGGTTTTATTGAAAACTATCGTGACATGGACAATCTTTGTGCACATGGCTGGATTTTAAAGTTTATAATTGTCAGAACGATGTGATCAGAATATATCATGAAACTTAAACCATCATGTAAGATTCATTAATTTTATCCAAATAGTTTTTACTCACTCACGGTGTACTTTTGTAAATTTCTTTTCTAGGTTAATTTTGTTAAATATGTGTATATAAGCATTTGTGCAAATTTTATGGAGAAAATAAATTGAACTTTTTATATTTCAAAGGACTATCAGTCTTTTGTGTGTTCTGCTTTAGTATTAAATTATTTTTATAATTTGTAGCTGCTGTAAATAAAAATCACATTTCATAAGTTTAGGAACTTGGTATAGGAAAAATGCATATTTTAAAATGAGGTTTTTAAAAATTTTTATTGTACTCTTCTAATGTGTTTTATATAAATGGCATTTTTATTCGTATTGTGGATTTTACAGATACTATTACATTGTGTATTATTTCCAAAATTAATATAAACGGATATAAATTGACAATTTAGAAAATTATATATAGAGGTACAGTTACATCAATATTCTAAAAGATCACAGTATTAATGACCTTAATACAATACTTTTTGAATATTATAAGGTGCAATATTGGTACAGTAACAATGCATCCCCAAGCAATACATATTGATGTGCTGTGTCAAAATACATTGTTAGCACCCTTCACTACTGTATGCCACAAAAGAGGTTAAATTCACACTACTGAGATTTTCAGCTTTGATTATAAATCAATATCATTGAAAATCATTTGGTTTTCAATTTTACTGCATGGAAAGCAGTAGTAATATTTTTAGAATTAAATATATCAGTTAACTCTTTTTTAGTTTTGTACCTTTCCATACTTGACACTGTAAAATCCATTATATATGCTATGTGTGGGACAGTAAATAAAAAGAAACCTAAATTTATATTATTATTAATTATAATAATATAACTTTAGGTTTCTTTTTATTTACTGTCCCACACTTTGTCCGTTATTATGCAACCAGTATGAATTTATAAATTCATCTGAAATTTTTATTTTATTCTTTCATAATATTTGCACAGATGTTTTCTCTGTATATCGGTTTTCTTAGTTCCTTCTTGTCCATTTTGTAACCACTACAGACATGGAACAAGCTCTGGTGTAAAATGTGTGTGCCAGAACTGATGTATTATTCTGATCAATTTATAGAATTATTTCTGTATTTTTATGAGTTTTTAATTACATTTGTATACAGAGTTGATTACAACAGTATATGTCAGTCAATAGATATTTGCCATTACTTGACTTAATTCCAGAGGTGCCAACCTTAGATATCTTTATAATTACAGAGAAAACCAGCAATAAGATATTTCAGAGCTTAGAATTATGCTCTCTGTGAAGTAATCAACATTAGCAAGCCAGTTTAACTCTGAGAGAACTCAACAAATTATTTGCTTATGAGTTCTAATAAGAACAAAACTGGTCTGATGTTGATTGCTATTATGGATTCTTGTCAAAATCTGAAACAACATTATTTTATTTGAATGTACAAGGTGTTTAAAAAAAATTGCATGATTGTAAAAAAAGATACATTTTGAATGATTGGCCATAGGTTCATAGTTCCAATTTAAGAAATGTTTTAATTTCAGTAAACCATCATTGTAGGCAAATTTTGATCATGTAACACCTTTTAATTAAAAAAAAAAAAAAATTACAAAATGCAATTTTTATTCAGGCCCCCTAGAAAAAAAATTTTAATCATGAAAATATTTTTCCTAGCCTAATTAGTCACACAAAAGAGTCTTTTGTCATATAATCAAAATTGCTCAAGATATCCGTAATTCAGGTTTTTAAAGTGTAAGTGGAGACTGTATAAAACTTTCATTAGAGATAGGTACATATGTAAGTTTTTGAATGCATATTTTATTTAACAATATTGTCTCAATATTTATTAAAGTATGAATAGAATTATGAGAATGCATCACTTTTTAAGCTGTAATATTTTAAAATGCAAGGCTGTCAGAAATCCCAATGAAAAATGTGTCTGATTTATCCCTTATAGTGGAAAATTCACAAAAATAAATAGATACCAAAATGAAGTCTGATATAATATTCTTTACATACAGCTCAAAACTGCTGCTAAAGAATGAAATTAAAATAATTTTGCTAAATGTAACATATAATACAAAATGAATAGTATTGTCTCGTTTTGAAGACTAAAAACCACCTTCTTCCTCAAGACACACAAGAAGGGCGACCTTCACTCATCAGCAAAAAGTCGGAAACTTTAGAATAGCAAATGTAGCAGAAACAGGAAAAGAGTGTTGCTAATGGTGAAATAAAAAGGGGGGGTGAAAGAAACCCAGAAGGAAGGAATAAGCTAAATTAATTGGACTTTTATAATCAATAAGTGATTTGCATCCTTTGTTAGATATTCACTTTCCTCCTTAGTATTTTACCATTCATTCATCATGTCCCACCTTTTGTTCCTTCCTCCTGAATTTCTTTTACCCCATTTTTCTTTTCTTGCCATTAACAACACACTTTTACTGCTTCTACTACGCTTTCTATTCTTACATCAGTCGCCAATCTTTCTCTAACTAAAGGTTGCACTTGTGCGTCCTGCAAAACAGGCTGATTTTGCCTTCAAAACTAGTCAATACTATTAATTTTGTGTTATATATGCAGTTTTTAATGAAGTTACTTTAATTTCATAATATTCTTTCCTTAAGAGCTGGATTTTTAAAAGTCATCTGTGAGTATCTTTCAGCCACCAATCAGCTTCTTTGTTCAACATTATTCAGATAAAGGGCAAAAATATGAGATTTATCTTCTCAAAGATGAGGTCAATTGGGTCACCCTAGGTTTCACGGCAATTTTATACTTTCGGTATTTTTAATAAACCAATTACAGTAATGCTTTAACAGATACTTACTTTCAAATTCTGTTGTACAATGATTTCTTTCAGTACAAAATTGCATTACAATTGATAAAAATGGATAGCTTGATTGGAGAGGGGGAAAATAAAAATGGCAATGTAGTGACCATTTTGTTTCTAATCATCTGTTTTCTAATTGTTTCTAATCAATACATTGTTGGTTTACTGTTTTTTAATTGGTGAAATTTGAATCCATCATTGGTTCACTGTTTTCTACTTGTAGAACTCTGAATCCATCTTTGGTTTGCTTTTTTTTTTCTTGATGAGATCTGAATTCATTGGTTTGCTGTTTTCTAATTGGTGAAATTTGAATCCATCATTGGTTTGCCCCTTTTTAGTTGTAGACCTGTGAATCCATCATTAGTTTGTTGTTTTCTGATTGGTAAACTAAGTTTGCCTTGGGTATATACCTCTTTGAGTTTTGCATTGGTTTCTCTATCATTTTTTTGAGTTTGTGTTTGTTGGTCTTTTCAGCACAGATGAAGGGGATTCAGTGTATTCCTAAAATAGCTGTATGCTGCAGTGTAACTTCATTTATGTATCTTATTTTTCATTATAACATATTTATTAAGTTTTTATTTATTTTTACAGGCCATTTTAAAAAAGAGATCATGTATATTTTTTCCATTTATACTAAAACCTAATTAAACAACAGGGTAATGCATAAGTAACTTAACTGCCAAATTTCATGAAATTTGGTTATATAGTTTTTGAGCCAAAGTGAAAACATACTAATTTAGCATAGATTGTCATATGCTAAAAATAGCAGATTTGTGATCTATAGAAAAATTATGCAAATATGATTTCAGAGTTCATCAAAATGCTTAATTATGCATCAGGTGTGCATAAAAATAGATGTTTACTTTCTAAACTTTTGCCTGTGCATAAAAATATATATTACGATTTTTTGTGCCAAAGTTTTTCCTGTTTCATATGTTTTAATTTCTGTATATATGTAATTTTTTAATTTTTTGCCTAGTCAATAACCAGCCCTAATATTTTTTTACATAGGTGTAAAGAGCATTTGTTCTTTGTGGTTAGGCTTAGCTTATATCTGTTGACAGAAAATGTTGTCGAGCTGCTGATGTCGATCGTGATGTCATTACATCCGTCTTCCATTGACATTCACATGTGGTTGGATTTTTTGGAGAAGGGAGATATAATGTGAGCGGTCTTCTCTCAATAAGCATCAGTAATACTGACATAACCATGTGATGTGATTGGCTGCAATTGTTCAACAAGTTTTGCACATTTGGCGATGTTTTAGGCATTTTGACTGATCTTTTATAATTTGGCTTATATATGGGTTTCAGATTTTGGTCAAATATTTTACAGTAGAATTATATACTCGGCTTTAACACTGACTGGCCTACGTTCAGAAATATACGGTATTTTAACACACATAATACAAATTATCTGAAGAAAATTGGGGAAAAAAAAACTATATCTGAATAAAAATCTGAATAAAAATCTGAATTAAAAAACATGGAGTTTTTCTGATTGAAAATAATCCTCAAATTAGAATAGAACATGTCTGTTCATTCTAAACGTTATTTAACTTTTAAAGCATTATTTGGCTATATTTTTACCATTTTTCTTTTTAATGCTTGTATATTTTATTATATTTTTTGTATAGCTGGCATTTAAATGAAAGTAGGGTTTTAGTGATTTTAAAGAAATAGAAATAAATGAATAATTAGTAATATCGAAAATATTATTTGAATGTTTGACTTTTTTAGAAAAATTTTATAGAATAGAGTTTTTAAGTAAGGTATTTGAAACTTAAAAAAAATATTTGTAAAATAACATGTTTTAATTGTCATTGCAGGCAATTTTTTTCTATAACCACGCCTAAATACTAGGCAAATGAATTTTAATTTAATGAATTAGAACTTTGATGATGAATACCTCTTTAGTTTTACAAATAACAGTTTGTCAGTCAAATTTGAATTGGAGGAATTAGTGTTCATTTGCCTCATACAATGAAAGTGTGATTGAGTAATCACAGACCATATAAAACTTTGTTAGAGGATGTAGACCGGTTGCTAATTGCTGACCCCTATGCTAATATCCAATGTAAATCTATTGAAAATTCAAATACTTTCTCTAATATTGCTATGTAATATAGAGAAAGTAAAAAGCACCTTTCTTCAATGATAT
Organism: Amaurobius ferox; assembly: GCA_951213105.1. Lineage (NCBI taxonomy): Eukaryota > Metazoa > Arthropoda > Arachnida > Araneae > Amaurobiidae > Amaurobius > Amaurobius ferox. The sequence continues at coordinate 120,987,301 of OX578149.1, read as the reverse complement.
GACTTTCTTATGTCTTTGCTTGATATAAAACTATAAAAATAAATTCCCCTCATTTTTAAAATTTAAATGATCTTTAAGGCTGGCATTTCTGATTATTTGTACATTACAATTTATAGCATATATCAACCTGCATGTTATGATTATGACAAAGATTCTTATGGATTGATTTAGATTTATCTGTACAGTATATGCATTGTGCAGTAGCGAAAATGCTTTCTGTGAAAGCTCTTTACTGTGATGTCTCATATGATGAGTATGCAAATTAGGCCAGCAACTTGGCTTTGGTGTTCACTCATGTTTGTAAATTTCTTCAAGATTTATTGCACAATCATAAGACATTATTTTCGCAGCTATAAATGACACTGTTATGGATATATTCAGGCACATTTGTTTATATTAGAGAGTGTATTTCAGAAACGTCCCACAAGTTCATTGTTTGCGAGGACTGTTTTCAACAGAGAGTGATTTAACAACTGGAATGGTTTGCAAAATTTAAAATTCTGACCTTGCATAAGTTACAGACAATAAATACAAGCATGGCATTCATACTTGGCTATCCAGTATCCCCCATGATTTATGTGACCACTTCCTCTGGACCAAAAAATGGGACAGGTACCTGTTGAGTTTAGTCAAGCACAAGTAACAGACAATGTAATAGGAATTTTTCATATATGGTAGAAATAACTTGAAATACAAACACACATAGATAATGGTTGTGCATATGATAATGGTAAATGCAAATTTATAATAAATATTTAATCATTTGTCTGTTAAAGTAATTAAAGAAAAATCTATTATATAAACTTAAGAATTAATAAAATATTTATCTAATAGACAATCGAATATTAATTGATTATAGAACTTAGACAAGGCCTACCACTGATTTCTTGCATTTACCTTCTGACAAAATGCACTGTTAGATGATGCAAGTAAATGTGTAATAATAGAATATATATATATACGTAAGTCTAGTGCCTAGCCATTGGTGAAAAAAAAAAGAATATATATATATATAATAAATTTTATATTGAAGGTAAGCAATGGTATAATTTATTGTTACATTTATTTATTAAAGTAATTTTTGATTTAAAAGTTATCAGAAATGATAATCCAAGATATTCACCAAATCTTATTAGCAATCTCCAAAATGAATTTATATGACAAATTGTGAAAAGCAATTGACAGTGTCTATAAAAAAAATTATGTAGATTTATATGGAAAATTTTTAAACCAATATTTTTTTATTTACATGCTATTTTCTGTTTATTACTTCAGAATCTGCCAAAATAAAATTAATATTAATATCAAGCATTTTTTAGCTGGAGTCAAACGGAATTTTTTTTTTATGAATGTGTTTGTTCTCTTGCTATATTTTTTTAAGTATTTGCCTGTAAAATTTTTGTGCTAGAATGAAACACAAATTATTTCGCATTTTTTTTTTTAAATTGTTGTACCATTCTTGGTTGAAAGCTGTTCTTTCCAATGAAATTGCTTGACTGAAATACAATTCTCTGAAAAATCACCTATAAAATTCCAAATAGAGCTCTTCAGTATGGGTATATCAAGTATTCCTCTCAAATCAATTTATATCTATATCAGTAAAATAAATTTTTGAATGTAAATGTCTATTTTTAGTGGTAGAATGCATTTTTAAAAAATGCGTTGTTTTCCCGACTGTACAGTTGAAAACTGAATGCTTGCTCATGTTTCATTAGGAATAGTTTACATCTACATAACTAAATTTATTATCAGTCTAATATTTTGTATTAGACGGTGTAATGAAAGTTCGTTGTCATGTATGGCATTAATCTCTTGTTTTGATTGCATCAGTAAACTATTGTCTCTGTGATACTAGATCTATGTCACACTTACCATTTACACACAACACTTTGCATGGACAAAATAGATAGTGGTCTCTAACTATAACACCTTCATATTTAATAAAAGTTTTGAATGACTAAAATCATTTAAAATTTAATTTTGTTTTGTGGTTTTGTAATTTTTCTTTTTAGAATGAGCCTAGAAATAAGGCCCGAAACTCAATTTTGAAATTTCCGATAACATGGCCCTTTTCTTGTAAACCATATAAATTAAGAATTTTGAGCTTTTTGTTAAAGAAAAGAAATTTTATATGCTTTTTTTTGGAAATGTATTACTAACTATTTTATTGTCTAACTAAAATTGGTATAAGAATACAGGATGAATACGGGTGATTGAAAATCAGGAAAGTACTTGAATTTTAGATGACCATTTTCAAGGCTTTGAAAGTATTTAAAAATTCCAATTTTCTTTGTTAAATACTTAAAAGTACTTGATAAAGGTAGGGATGAAAATATTCCACGTTCTGTGGTATTGGGTTTTTACCAAGAAGTTCTGTTTCCCCTGGAAATTTCGTTAACAATTCTACTGTTCCCGAAAATTGAGTAACATGTTTTATTTTTTTTCAAAAACAACTTCGACAATAAACAATAACATTAGTTTGCTATTTACTTTTCCTCCCAGATATGCAAACAACTTCATAATGAGAGTTTGATTAATGTCCTTGAAAAAAAATTATATGGTACTTGAGAGTCCTTGAAATTTTTTTAAGGCAGAGTGTACTTACCCTGGGATATTAAATATGTTTCTTTTGATATATAATTCTGTGATTGACAGGTAGACGTTAGAAAACACAGAAATGTCATTTTAACACAAACTGTTTCAGGAAATTGGACATGTGTCTAGTATCTCAGAGGCATTGATAAAACATGCTTTAAAGTGTTCCTGAAGGGTGAAAAACAAAGTATGTGAATGTTTATATTCTGTGTTGGCAGCTTCTATGAATTGTTATTACATTATTGAAGGGAAATAGAAAATATGTCTATAGCATTGTTGTGTCTTTTGTTTATAATTGATAAGCAATAACTAATTTATTTCTTATTTCATTTTTACTGCAGTCCCAGGGATAGAACCCAGGTCAAATGTATGCTAGGCTAACATTATCTGGAGTTAAAGATGATTCCACCTCAAAAGATTTAATATTATCTAAATATTATGCTTTCTTAAAGTGAACAAAGTATTTTTATTCTCCAGGTAGAAAAGGGAGTTGTTATGAAAAAAAAAAAAGAAAATGGTTATAACCGAAGTTGCATTGAGTTTAGTTTTTGTTGAGTTGGTGTCTTTTATGGAGATAGTTAGTTAGATGCTGGCTATTGACCTATTGACATGCAGGATGTGTCACCTCAGATATTGCATTAAAACTTATGCTCATTCATTATAAATTCTTATATTTCTGAGTTCATCTGGTGAGAAATTTTTATTAAAAATGTGAAGTATCAAAAGGTATTTGTATGGTAGATTTATGGTCATGGTCATATCATGCCCAAGGTAACCAATTTTGAGTACCTGATATGAAACCTAGGCCAAACATTAATTTGGTGAACATTATAGAACTAAGCTAAAGATATCTGCAGCTCAAGGCATTTAATATTGTTATGAGGATTTCATTGCATTAGAAATTAGTTTAAATGTATTCTTGAACAAATTTAAAATTTTGTGTTTAAAATTATTATTAATTTACTGCAGAGGTTCTTTATCAGTGAAGTGTGCTTGTTAGACCCCTCCCCCTAAAAAAATTGCATTTGGGGTGCGAAGGTTAAAATGTTAAGAATCCTTGATTTATTGTATTAAATTTAACAGTTATTAATTGTAAATCTTTAACATTGATGTCTACATATAAAAACAATAGGATATATTTATTTTTAATATTTCAATTCATACATATTTCCTGAAGGCATGCATTGAAAACTAAAAGTACTAGAAAATTTTGTCCTCTTATGTTATCATTTACTTAAAAATGAAATTATAATATAGGTTATGGAAACTTACAAAATATTTTTGTATTTAAATTAGTTTAGAACATCTTCAACTGATATTTCTCCCTTTGCTGTATAGTGAACTTCTAAGGAAATCATTTGTTCCTGGTATTAACAGCTGTGTTATTTTATAATAAGACTTTAAACTGAGATAAAGTTTAATTTACATGATCAAATAATAATTCAAATCCACAAAATACAAACATAAGATACCATTTCTTATAGTAAAAATAGGTTATTTTTTACAGTTCAAATAAATTTTACATTTTATCAGTTGCTGATCATATTTTACTCAAATCTGTAGTGACTGGCAGCCATTTGTATGTGAAAGGATTGAAAATGATAAACTTTCACTAATGAACTTTTCCACCTTCCTCTAAGTCATATATTTTCTGATATTGCTGAATTTATTCTTTTTAATATTTTTGTTTGCTGAATTTATACTTTTATACTATGAATTCTATGTACTAAAGTTATATTTTTCTGTTCTTTTATAACACAGTGCTTCTATGCCGATCATGAACTTGAACATTTCTGTAAACCCCTATGGTCAGAACTCTTGATTGATTAACTTATTGTCTAGCCTTGCATTGAGAAAAATCTTAGAACATTGTTGTTTTTAAATTCATTTTAAAAACAATCAACCACATGGTCAATATTCTATGACACAGCACACAAGAAAATAGACCAGTTATGATAGGTTTATATGACCTGATGTTATTGGACTTGATTACCTTTGTTGGCATGGTTATTCTGTCTATATCCTAAAAAAGAGATTACTTTTGCCTTCAGAACAGGATAATATCATTACTAATTTGTTTTATGCTATATTTTCCAAACAAGGATCTTACTTTATAGCTCACCCAATTTGTTTTTGTCTAATTTTATTTGAAAAAATATTAAAAGTATAAGTTTTTGACTTTCCTATCAGTTTGAGATTTTAGTATATCTCCAGAGATTAAAGTAATTCTAATATTCTTAGGAAAATAGGGGATGAGAGGCATGTATGTATTTTTCTGATTTGTAGTAATTGCAAGATTCACTTAAATATCAATATTAAAGTATGTTGAAATATTTACCATTATATCTATTTATATTCGCCTGCTTCTTGAAGATATGTTGTGGTTGTGATTTATTAGGATTTGATATGAATGGCAATATAGTACAAAAACTTGTATTTATATCAACATTAAAGCAATATAATTCCTTTTTTTTTTCTGAAGAAATTTCTTGATTTATTGCGGATATATCTTTTAAGGAATTCTTAATTTTGAAATCAGAACCTATATTCTTTCTTATCTGCTATTCAAGAAACATCTCATTGTGGAAAATGTATGTCCCGAAACAGTTCATCTAAACTGTTATCCTTAATGCAAAGGAATTTTTAACTAAACATTAAATGTAAATGTTCAAAACAGAAATTTAAATTTGTATTTGATATTAAAAATGTAAGACTATTTTATCAATGATTGTGTCGAATCTTCCATCATCCTGTAAAAAATCTTACTAATTTATTGTCACACATTAGCATGATTTGTAAGAAAAATTAGTATATTAGAATTTTACACATTGTTAATCAAAATTTCTAATGAAGCTATAATTGAAACAAAGAGTCATATTATTTCATTCTTTTTTACGTTACATTCATTGATTTTCAATTTTCTGTTCAGTCATTTCATTTTTATTGAAAATATTTTTCTATTTTTTTCGAATCTTTATTATAAAGCTTTCAAATTTATTACTTTTTAATGTACCTTTTTATATTAAATATAAACCCAAATTTTTATTCAGTTATTTCACCAGTGTTGCACATTTAAAAATCTTGTCTGTTACCTTGATCTCAGCTATATAGCAATTTCAGTTAGAAACTACAACAGCTAGCTAAATCACTTTTTAAATGAAAATCAAGTGTTCACTGATCACTGATGCTCACAGTGGTGGCTCGCTTATAGACACTGAGGGAGCGACAGTGCTCTCTCTCCCTCATAGCCTCGCGTGCAGTTTCCTATGTGCGCATGAGCACAACAGTCAAGCATCACGTTGCTGGAATTGTGAAACGCACAGTTCCGTACAAAGATTTTTGTATCTTTTTCATAAACTGGGGGATGGCTACTGACATTAAGCTTAAGGATATACTGTACAAGAATAAAGAAAAGGGACTCATTGTCATTATATTAAATGTTATCGATAATATCAAGTGGAAATAGGGGGTGCTGCAGTTCCACAGTGCCTATACTCGAACCGCCACTGGTTGCCCAACCTTTTTGGTTAGGCAATACCCTTGAAATGTTTCATAAAATCTCGTGGAACCTCTATTTAGCTGATGTATTTTAAGTTCAGTAGAGGTAAATTAAAAGACATATAAAGCAGAAGTCTTTATAAATATTAACTAACTTTTGAATAAAATATTATAAGAATATCAGACATTTTTGCTTTACATCTGACTTATCAGTTACAAGCAAACATTGTTTACACATTTTGTAATGATTTAGTGCTATGTATTTGTTTTTCATATATTTGTTAACAAAAAATGAGCTACATATTTTTTTTTTTATACATTCACATTTTCATGTGATATGATTTAAAAAAAATATATTTTAACTAGTTTGTTTTTTCTCCCCCTCAAAATTTTAATCTGGAAACCTTAAGAGTTTCTGAGCATGCTATTAAGGATCATTAATGCCAACTGAATTTCTTGCCTCTACAAACATTCTCCGCTTCAACAAAATTTCTCTTTCCAGGTAAAACTAAACTAAAGTTTTAACTTTCAAGCAAATATATAACTAAGTTAAACTTTCAAAATACTTTAGTATATTAGTAGATCACGTTAAAACCTTGATTTTGTTTTTCTCAATTACAAAAAAGGAAGCAAGTTGTACATAACCCCACAGTTTCAAAGATCTCTGGTTGGGTTAGACAATAGAAGTGATTTAACATTTTATATATTTTGACATAATTTAATTATAGCTTTGTTAACTACAATACAATTAGTGATATAAATAAATGAAAACTTGGAATAATTCAGAAGGAAGCTGTTATAAAATAGAATGATCCTACTGTTTCTTTAATTTATTTTACATAATTTGAAAATGGGTTCTATAACCTTCATATTTTATATGTGTAATTGCATTTATGCATTTAATGACAATTATTAGTTTTATGAACATTCTTATTATTACCATAATAAAGCCTAAGGTCTTCATTTGAATCATTTTTGTGTGCCCCTCCCCCCATATGCTTAGTATTTAGAAATAAGTTTTTTGGACAATGTTTTATAATACTGAGCTTATAATATATTTTCAACTATTTTAATTCAGTAAATATATGTTTTAAATGTACAAGGCTCTGAAAACTCCATGCTCAATTGAGCAAAATAAATTTAATTGGCTTACAGGTGGCATTATTTATAAGTTTCCAATTATGCAGCTCTGTGTCCTAGTCTAATCCTTTTTCTCCACACAAAGACCATAAGTTCGAAGCAGCCGAATTTTAACATGTGACAAATATTCGCACCATACAAAAATCAGTTGCCATATATACCAAAATGGGTAACATTTCTGTTTCTTTTTAACACAATGCTTTCCCCTGCCTTTTCTAAGATGAACTCATATTGAAATAAATTCTTTGCAGTTTTGCTATGCAAAACAACCCATAAATGATCTCATATCATTGAAAACTCATTAATACAAATGGCATTTGTTTCAGATACTACTACTGTTGTGTTGAAGTACATGAAGTGCCATACTTAGTAAGGTGTTAACTAGTTTTCATCTATGTTAGTTGTCTTTCAGCCATAGATGTGCTGTGCTTCATCCATAGATGATATGTTGTGAATTTAAACACCAGTGTTACTGTTACATTTGTAAGATTGGTTAAATTTTCAGAATGGATTCATCGAAATTGTATTTATGCATGTGTGCTGTCAATAAACTATTTGATCTGTTGAAATATGTTTCTTATTGTATCCTAGCATTAACAGAACTGGGACACTTTTTCATTGCAGTACACAATGAATTTTTTTTTTTTTTTATAAATTCTCTGACCATATATATTGGCGTCAATGGTTGAAAAAACTACTTCGTTTTCTTAGTAAATTACAACTACAACTATTTTTATGGTAGGTCGGACGGTCTGGGTCTCAACAACAACTACAACTATTTTATAACATGTAGTTAACTATAACTATTTTTTATCATTCTGATGCAGATTGTGATGCAAGTGTATCTGAAAAATATAAAAAAGTATGAATGTGTGAAAAATTTGATGAGTTTTATATTACAGATATTTTTAATTTTTCATACGTAGAACTGAGAAAGTATTGTTTCATGAAAATTTTCAATTTCAAGATTTTTATGCCAATATATGTTTTAGGACCTCCCCAATGTGTTTTGATTATTTATGGAGTGATGTTCATCTGTCTGTCTGTGGTCAATTTCTTTGTACATGATAGCTGCCACAAATATTAATGAATTTTCACGAACCTTTATATCCGACTTTGTTATCGAAAAATCTAGAATTAGATAGAATTTTTGTTTTAAATTCGAGCAAAAACTTCGAAATTTTATGTTTTATTAACATGGCAGCATAGGACAAAATTTGACATAATCATACATATCAGGAGTTATTTATGGCTCAGTAATTAGTAAATTTATAGTTTCAACAACTGTATTGAAAAATAGCTGTGATACAATTTTTGTGTTCGTGATGCTATTGGCCCACTTTAGGAGGAGGGGCAAGTTACCCCCATGGAGTTTATTATCAAACTTAGTATCAATCGAAATATTTTTTCAAGCACTTTAAAATGAAGGGTAACATGCTATAATTGTAATCATTTGGAACAACGATACAGATTTTTAAAATTTTTCTTGTAAAATTTGAACAAAAATCACAAGCTGCGTAGAAATGGATTCTAGTATAAGAAAGTTGAATTTTTTTTCTCCCGAACGTCTATTTTGCTACTCATGTCTTCAGACGAGTCGGTCATTCTGGGCTTTCGACACTTCTTAATTTAAATGTTATTTGATGTGGCATTAGCATCTCTGCTATATTAATACCGTTCCATCTATTTAAATATTTTTAAGTCATAACATTTGCATATTAAGTAAACAGAAATATCAGCGTGTATAAAGGTTCTTTTGCTTTATTTTAAGTGTACATACAATAAAAATCAACTGTATTTGTTAATCATTCTTTGAATCCAAACATTTTTCGCAGATATCCTGTTAAAGACACTGGGTCGTCCTTGAAGCCCACAGAGGCCTATCCCCTCACCTGTGCCATCGACGACGAAACTTGCAACTCCCACAATGCTCCATTTGCCTCTGCTAGTTTCACAAACTAGGGGTCCACCACTGTCACCCTGTTGAGAATAACATAATAAGAAATGCCAGACCTCGTTCATTGATCTTATGCTTGTAATATACAAATTTGGTTATAGAAATACAGCGAGAACATAAATCACCAATTTTGCAGTTCAAAGGTTTATACCCATGGCTAAACCTTAAGAGATGAGCATTATAGTGCTAAGAACAGAACTATCAGAGAGCATAAAGGTTTTATTACTTTATTTTAAGTGTACTGCTATTTGATATTGCTAAGCTAAAGATGCTTCAAGGCATTTAATATTGCTTTATTAGCATTATATACAGTATTTTCAGTTATGTTTTATCAATACAGAATGAAATTACTGTTAGGTTGCAGATGAGGTGTGCTTGCTGTAAAATGAAAAAAAAAGTAGCTAAGTGGCTGTAAGGTGTATGAGCAGGAAAAATGGTGTTGTAAATCATGTGGTCGATGAAAAAATTGCAGTAGAGTTTTAATCATTCGTTCAATTGCCTCCTAACACCATCTCAAGTGAGAACTGAAGGTACATTTTTACAATGGAAATGTTTAAAAAGTTGAAGAACTGAAAGTAATAGAGAGCGAAGAAGGGGGAAGGGGTACATCATGATCACTTAAGATCACCAATTTGCCATTGGTGAGCTTTTATCAAATGGTCAAAGCATTGTTGGCGAGTATTATAGCTAAATATACTATAGGTTCGCGAGTATTTGAGCTAAATACATCCCCAGTTAATTTAAAAGTCACAATCATAATTGTCAGAAGATATGATTATAATAATTTGATTCACAGTACTCAATAAACAATACAAATGACTTTGAAAGATCACCAATTTGGTATTGCTAGGCTTTTTATTTATGGTCAAAGCGTGGTAGGTGAGTATAATAGTATGATAGTGAGTATGATAGTATTAATGAACAGCAGTTCATTAAAAATTACAATTGTGAGAAGATATGATTATAATAATTTGATACGCAATACTCTATAAATAATACAAATGGCTCTTTAAGAATTGGCAAAATACTTTTAAATTACATAAAAGTACTTTTGATACTTCCCTTTTGCAATGGAAATAAAAGAAATAAATAACTTGAAAGTGAACTAGCATGGGGAAATACTTGGACTGTTTATAAAAATATCTTACTTTATATCTGGGAATAAAGGAATTTGACACTGAGCCACTTTCTACTCTCTTAAAATGAGTTGAAATTTTTTAGTTTAAACACTGAATTAATGTTCTTCCTGGAATGTTATATAACTAAATTTTTAGTCAATGCTCGATATAACGCCACTTGATATTTACAACCCTTATCTATCGACAATGTTGTAGCTAAAATAAGCGTTTTCCATGTTACTTGTATGGGGCTCTTTTATTACTTCGCCAACCTTATCCGTCCTCAGCCAATAGGTGCCAGTGTCCAAACCAATTGTATGCACAGAAAATTCTCTTTGTGAATGCCGCCATGATGATTTTTCCCCATATATATTACCTGTGCATTCGCTCTGTTATCACATGTAAGTCGATTGGTGATTGCGAGATTCTTTTTTTTTTTTTTTTTTGTACTGAGTAAAAACGATCGTAAGCTGGAATATTCTATCAAATTTCGTATTTTTTGTCGCAGCAGCCTGCGTTTTCAGAACCGCAATATATTTTCAATTTCCCCTACTTTTACTTTAAATAATACAGGATCGAATCACATTATTGTGACCACCTCTTACTTTTGACGTCAACAGCCTGTAGCCAGTGAAAAAGAGTACGTGACGTGAGCTGGCTTGGTGGGTGTATAAGGGGTGATGTAGGCATTCTGAAAACATATCACTCCTAGCTATCATGACTAAAAGGAGCGATTTATCAGATTTGGAAAAAAATATGATTATCGTAGTGTTTCGTGCCAAGGGTGGCAGTATTTTCAAAATAGCGCAGTTTGTGAACTATTCGCGTGCTGCTGTGGTTAAAGTGCACCGCCAAAGGAGAAATGGCACCATTGCGAATAAGCGACATGGTAATTGCGGAGCACCACTCGTCCGTCCTTGATGTGAGAGATGAACGTTAGCTCCAAAAGGGCGTAAATATAAAATTTTATTGAATTCTACCCGTAAGTTTTGAAGTATGGATGTTTAAAGTTTCACATATTCAACTTTTGAGGCGTCTGGCATGCAGCCTGCCACCTGTAACGACTGCCAGACTCATAAACTCTTTAATGGGACGTTAAAACCTATCATTTGACACCATCATCCGAGTGGGCGCGGTAGCCCATTGGTTAGCGCGCTGGAGTTGCACTCGGTAGGCCCGGGTTCGATTCCAGCCACTGCCAAAACTGCCGCCGTGTTCATGCGGAGTACGATCACGTTAAACTTGTGGGTCCGAAAGTCCTTCCGAGAGGTTGGTGGTAGGGGAAGGAGGGTACGGCCCCTGTGGATGCCTCCCCCACTGGGTTCCGGTCTAAATTGGGTGGCACTTCCCGACCGTCCAAACAGTTACCTTACACCTTTCTGGTAGGTCGGACGGTCTGGGTTTCAACAATCAACAACCATCATCCGTGTACTCGATGGGTCCGGTAGATGTCAATTTTAGCCTATTTTAAAAATACGTCCAGAGCGAAGGCCACCTGAGGGGACTTCCAGACTCACGAATCTCTGTTGACACCTAGAAGTTCTACCACATGCAATGCTCAAACCTTTTATACTCGATGGATGGGTCAGAACCAATGTTGCTGGCTCTCCGACTAATTGCTTTCTCAGATGAATCACGTTTTCTGCTTCATCGAGCAGATGAACATTGGCGTATAAGATCGGAGAACAAACACTCATAAACCATTTCTGGAAGAACACAAGGCATGGGGCAGCGTTATGATCTGAGGAATGTTTTCGTGACATTCTCTGGGTCCACTCATACCTGTGGAAGGCCGAATTCGTTATGAACACATCCTTGCAAACCACGTATACCCATTCATGCTGATTGTCTTCCCTGGAGACAGATGATATCTACTAGTACCAGTACGACAATGCGACGTGCCACACAGCGAGAACTGTCCGAGAGTGGTTGGAGGCGCACGATGAAGACTTCAAAGTACTTTCCTAGCCCCCCAATCGAGTATGGGCATGTGACGTCACACAGACAATTTTGCCCTTACATTTCTTGACGTTTTCAAAACAAAATACTCATTTGCTTAGCAGTATAGAAATTTTCAATATTTCCGTATTAAAAACGGTTACTTTAGAAACTTACAATCGTTTAACCTCTAATTTCACTAAATATATCTTGTTTGATGGATATTTTTAATTAACCGGAAAATAAAATATTAACGTTAATTAAAATACATACACCAGTTTTTTTAACGAAAAATTGTTGCATATCTTTCCCTTCACGCTCGCATATACATTGCAGAATTTGCTAGTAAAGTATACACCTTTAGAAAGCTAGTTAATGACCACAGTAAAAATTTATAGTAGTGTATATTCACTTAAAATCACATAAAGTGCACTTTAGCAAATGAGATCTTTAAATATTTGTTATTCAAGTATTCTAAATAACTTATTTTCATCGCAATGATAAATTTCGATGTTTAATGTGTTTAGTTTCAATTTTTATTTGTCATCATTGTCCATTTACCATTACACGCTATGGTAAAAATAATATCCTTTTGCCCTTACGTTTCTGCGCATTCAACCACGCAGGTTGTTTATTTAACACTCGTGCCCATGCTCTATTTCCCAGACATAAACCCAATTGCTCATCTGTGGGACCACCTCGATCGGGTTGTTCCAAGGCCACCTAGAATAGCCTTGGTTGTTCGCTGTATGAATTCTCCACCACACACCCCTCAGCAGCTGTCAGATGCACTACAGTCAGTATGGCTCCACATACCTGTGAACACCTTCCAGCACCTTATTGAGTTACTTGCCCGTACCTTATTGAGTTACCCTGCCCGTCTAGTTGATGTCCGAACTGCACACTGCGGTTACTCAGGATATTAGCTGGTAGTGATAAAAATGTGACTGGACTGTGTATAATACTTTGTCAATCGTTAACGTTATTGTATTTGTATTTATTATATTATTTTTACAGAAAAATGTCAAAATGTTTTGCGCATTTTGGAAAAATAGCAAGGACTGAAAATAAGGAGTACTATTTTCACTCTTTGAGTTTTGATACTATGACAGTTACTGCTTTTTTGAAAAGTAACGACTGTCAACCTCCGCTACATGAAAAGTACACTCAAACCTGTTTTTGTGCGGTCTTCTTTTGTGCGATTTTTTATTTGTGCGGTATATGAAAATTTCAATCAAATTGGAACATAATTGACGAAGTTATCAATAAAAAAAAATTAGTAGGTTTGATCGGCTATTTAGTTTTTTCGATTTTGGATATGTATTTCATCACATTACATAAGTATTGCGTCAGCCAATTACATTACATATGTATTGAATTCTATAATCGCATAATTTAATTGTTGAACATACAAGAATTTCTATGTAAATAATAGCATATTGCGATGGAATTCTTGCGTAGCAAAGCAAAAATGCATTGATCGCAAATAAACATTGAAGGACATATGCATCGTGTTAGTTCGGGTTTTCCTGAAACGGACTGCGTGTCTCGTTAGGTCGCTGAGTTGGTTTTTTGCTAATGAGATAGTTGGCGACATCATGCTTTGTTTTGTTTGTTTTAACGAGTAGGTAGAAGAAGTTTACTTGAAGGGAGCAAAGGGTTGCTTTTTTTTATTCGTCTCTGATCTGCGCAAGTGATAAGTCCGCTAAATAAAGTGATTTAATAAAAAAGAATATTACGTGTGTTTTAATTTTTAAATCTAATATTAATTGACGTCCTTCAAAGTGCTTTCATATTCCTATTGTCAGACTACGAAGGATAATGGTTAGACGTTTTGAAAAGTTTTGTATGTGTAAAATAAGTACATATGTAAATAAAATATTTAAAAATGTTCGCATGTGTATTTTCTAAATCAGATTCTAAAAGGTTTGACGAGATTCCAAGTAGCTGCCAAGCCTCGTGTCTTGATTTCGTTTAAAAAAGCAATTCCTAGTTATTTCGTAAGGTTTTGAGTTATTTTCTACGTGAAACTTTTTTTATGAGGTCCCTATTCACCGCATAAGAAAAATACTTTTTAATTGTGTTGCGAAAACTATTTTTTATAGCTATTCGTGAAGTTTTGTGCGATTTTTTTTTATGCGGTCCCTAATCCCTATCCACCGCACAAAACCAGGATTGAGTGTAATCGTTATAGGTAAATGCGTTGCTTTTATTCGGGTACTGCCCAACAATGGTGCACGACAGCAATATAATCTAATAATTGGAGATAATAGCAATTAATGGAAAAGTCCATACGTGACAAACTCCGTTGAGGGGTGCCATACTTCCAGCGCATATCATAGTTGGTGAGTTGAACTGGTTGCCCACATATCTTCGACATAAAACATCTTGCTGCACGGGATGATATGCTTGCTTTAACGCATGAGAACTTCCAGTCCCTTAAAATAGAAACGAGGAAAATGCCATTAAAGTTATGAAGATTTGATTTCAAATTTTCACGAATTGATTCATTGTTAGAATAATGTCTCTATACTTATCAAACAACTTGAGTTTGAAGCAGGTATGGCACAAGATCCAAAGTGCATATAGGGGGGACAAATATCAGATCTTCTGTTATCGGGTGTGTCTCGAAAATATGTAAAGATTGAAGATAATTTATGAGGCAATGAATGGGGGCGCGAAATTAAAATATGATAAAGGTCTCAATTTATTTCTGTGGTCTAGAAGATTAACCTTGCCGTGATTAAAAATTGGGGTAGGGAACGTATGAAGCAATAAGAATCATTACCAAGTTAGTGAACTCATATAAAAAGAATCCTATTTAAGTTAAATCACTTATTTTTCTAAAATGAACATAAAATGGAGTTTGAACATGATACTGTTATTACTAAAGTAAATATAAGTTGTATATTCTATTATCACTGAGTCCTTAAACGAAAGGGACAAAATATTGATAACTGGTGCCGATTAGACACATCATATCCATTATTTCTAATAAATAATCAGCTAATTTTCAAACAAGAAAATCATATTTTCAAAACTAGTAACATACAGTCAGTCAACTTCCGATTATTCACGAAGTGATGGCACGAGTTTCAAGGCGATAAATTTCGCTGATAATCCAAAGTTTGCAGAGAAAAAAAATTAAGGTAAACATACACGCATAATATAAGGGCTAACTACGTTTTATTCAGGTAGATTTAATTGGCCGAGAAGATTGCTAGCTTCTTTCTAATTGGTTTCTGGCAGAAACGTTACAAAATGGAGGATGACTGAGTTATAGAAGCATTGAAAACTTTATAGATATTTATTTCTAAACATGACTACAACGTTAAAAGTGCACTTTGGAAAATGTCAAATATTGACAAGCATATGACTTACCGTTTATTTTGACAAACAGGGCCTTTCGCAACCATTGTTGTCATGGATATCAGTATTTCACTGTTATATTGAGCAATTAAATCTTTTATTGTTGTAAACATCTCTATACTGAAAGCGTAACACATATTATGAAACTGTATTACGAACATGCAGTAAAACCTACAATTATGAAATTTTTACCTTTCCTTCCTAATACAGTGAGCTATCGTTCTTAATAACAGACGGCACGAAAGGATTAGCCATACAGGCTCAGTGAGTATGAAGCAAAGCCTCCCGACTCGTGAATCGAATTACGGGGGTTAATGAGCGGCAGCCAGTGGACGGCGGAGACCTTGGATGCTGGGAGCATAAGCGAGCATGAGGAACGTAGTCTCTAATATACGCCGTATAGATTGGAAGAGCTAGCGAAGCGAGTTCTAGAACTGATGAATTTCAGTTAACGAGGACGTTATCCATTTGCGTATTATGCCTGCCTAGCACGCGGCACAAAAGTGCTCGCGAAGCGATCTCAGTGAGCGTCAGCAAGTAAGAAGCGAAGCCTATCGACTCGCAAAGCAAGTTACGGGGGGTTGGCGAGCAGAGGGCGGAGCTCCTAGTCCTGTGAAAATTATTATAATATAGAAATTCCTGTGATTGCTTTTTAGTTCTATAGAAGACATCGTGAAATCGGTCGCCAATACGTGCTGGACTCATCTCATATGAAGTTGTACGTATGTATGTAAAAATTCCTGTGAAAAAATAGCACAAGAGTATACAGATTGCATATAAAGCAGTTTTTGAATGGGTAAATTGTATATAAATGTTCACCAATTAAAATGATGTCATAGAATTTTGGTGGTATTTTATACAACATGTTTATCATTTTAGGTGTAAAATCGATCTTACCTCTGGTAGCTCCCCATCCTGTTGCGTAGCAATTGCTGGTGATGCTGAGTTGTATGTTGGGATCAGGCAAGCATACAGGTTTCACGAACTTGGTAAATTTTACTGGTGCATTCAACTTAATGAGAGCAACGTCGTTCACAATGTCGTATAATCCATTTGACTCGAACTGTGTTGGCCAAAATGTAAAATTAAAATGAATTGTTAAATAGCAGTTACTAAAAATTAAATTTGCATTATTTTGAATTAAAAATGCAAGCTATTTATAATGAAATACGAAACTTTTAGCTACGTATCAACTCAAGAAAGCTGAATCAACTTTTATCATTTGACAGTGAAGTACAGATTTGTTTAGATAATTTATAATGTTCTCTATTATCATAAATGAAACAAATTAGGCGCACAAAGGTACAACCCAAAAGAATTTATTCTCAACCTCCGATATACGAAAGCGCCTTGTTCTATCTCCTAACTGACCGAACAAGCGCATATGACCACAGTTAATCAATTCCAAATATGTTTACATTTTTACTTTCGTTATATACGTAATGTATAAGGAAAGTATTGTGACGGGGTCGAAAATTCGAATTCGAGTTTTCGACGGGACATCACGTTTCAAGTATCCCTGATGACGAATCGAACATTTTTGAGGTAATGTCTGTGTGTGTGTGTGTGTCAAAGAGGAGACTGTGGAGACGATAACTGACGAACTAATGGACCGATTTGAACGAAATTTGGTATAAAAATCACAATCCGTAAACACTGGAAGCTTATTGTTTTTATACGCAATCGAATGTTCAGAACCCACCTAAATTTTCGAGTGAAATTTTGAAAAAATCAGAACCACAAATAAAGTTACGCAAATAGACATTTCTTATGTAATTTTTCATTAGAAAACGATTGGCATAAATTTTAGAACGCTAACATGAACCGTTCTTGAGATGTTGCCCATTTTTCAAAAAAATTATCAAAAAACCATATAAAGAAAATATTTCCTATTAAGAAACATGCTCACTTTTCATATGTAATACTATGCGATAAATTGGGTGACATTATTCTCGTGGATCTAGCTCCTTCCATTCATGAAAAAGATACTTTGAGTAATACTTTTGTATTTGAACGCCAATAGTCATTTATCTGCTGTAAGAATAACTTATTTCTCCGTCCATAACGCTTGGCGAGATTTTGGCGACGAATTTGGCGGAATATCGCCAACTTGGCGATATTTTTAATTGTTGCCAAATTAACAAAAATCTTGTCAAATGGATAAAAATGACGCTAAATCAATGAAAATGACGACTAATTGAAGAAAATTCAATATCTTGGAAAGAATATTAGTATCTACTATAAGAATAACATTTTTTTTTACTGTAAAAATAGTACATTCTTTACATTATATAAGGAAAGTCATGTGTTGCTCACATCAGATTTTTTAAACTTTGAAATGTGTTTGATACTATGTGTTTGCGTGTGTATTTGAACTATTAAATGTATTCATTATATATATGCGTTATTAATATCAATTTTTAAATTTATTTAATATAATTCCTATCTACCTAACCGGTTGCCCCAGGACAGAGTACTCTCTATGAAGAATAATTTTGTAGCTCGCAATTCATGAACACTCCAAAAGCACTTTCATGAGCACTTTAAAAGTACTTTCATGAGTACTCTAAAAACACTTTCATGAGCACTCTAAAATCACTTTCATGAACACTCTAAAAGCACGTTCACGAGTACTCTTCATGAGCACTAGTTCTTGAAAATTTAAATTTTGCAAATTTCTTTTAATATTATTTAGTGGCCATACTTAATCCTAAAAAATAAACCACTTTAACTTTATAGAGCATTTAGAAAGTCTATGAGTACCTGCGACGAAAGACGAAAATACAAGAAGCATTTCATTTCACGAATAAAGAGTTTAACAACGGAATAAAATTTGTCCAAGATTCTACAGACGTTCGTGGTCATAATTTCTAACATCTTTTATTAGGTATATATTTATGTACTATATGCAATATGTAAGAAAATTCTGTGATTTTTCATCGGGGTGCACATTAACTTTTCGAATATTTGATTGATATATCGCAGATGAATTCACAGACCATCAATTAGAAAAAATATACTAAGGGATGATTTAGAGCACTACAAAAAGAACCAATCAGAGAGCAGAATGAAGACCATTGCATCAGTCTGAAAGCAAAGAAATGACACACTAGTTGGAGTGCGGCCACACGTTTGATTGTCGTAAGCTTTAGGGTTGGCTGTGTGGTCTGGCCCTTCAACACTAGTTGGAGTGTTTTCTAAGCACAATATAAATGTCTCAACAAGAGGAGAGCAAGTCCAAGCATCATAGATGAATCTCCAAAGGCTAAGAATCAAATAAATAATATATCGGAGGATGCCCTGCCAGAAAGTAGAAAATAAATGGAGTACTGCAGAAATCTTTATTTAAAAAAAAAATGGAAATTTTATTTATTTAAAGTATAGAGCTAACAGTCCAGTAGGAATGTTATAAAGCGCAACAAAAAGTAAGCCCCAGTAAGATAAAATGAGACCCAACAAGACGACATCACAGAAGGTTAACCATAACAAAAGTCTAAGACAGAAACTAAAATATAAAGAATAAAATAATGTTTTTGTGAATTTTGAAGGCTGTGGACTTCAAAAATGTTTAAACAAGGAAAATGTACCCTTGGCGTTCCTTCACGATTTCTATATTATCTAAATGAAAATCATAATGCATTCA
The DNA here is from genome assembly GCA_951213105.1 of Amaurobius ferox. Taxonomy (NCBI): domain Eukaryota; kingdom Metazoa; phylum Arthropoda; class Arachnida; order Araneae; family Amaurobiidae; genus Amaurobius; species Amaurobius ferox. The sequence continues at coordinate 120,968,043 of OX578149.1, read as the reverse complement.
CCTTTCCTTTTTCTTCGATAATGCGATTTTCGAACATCATACTTGATTGCTGATTTACTTATTCTTTAACTATTCACCAATCTCTTCAAAATCTAGATTTTCTAACTTAACGGAAGAACAACATTCTTTCATTTTCTAGGCATCAATTGAATCCCACGAAGAATATTATATTCCAACGAAGTTTGAGTTTGAACTTCTTTATATTTAGCAACTCAACTCGAGAAGCAAATTATATACACATCGTGTCATATATGTAATCCAGGTTTTCATCACCCTCTTTCCTTTGTCCCAAACGTATCCTAAACAGAGATCTGGAGAATATTCTGATGACTTTTATATAATTAACATTGATGAATATTCTATGTATGAATATTCTTAAAATTTAATATGTATGATCCTTTTTACTTAGATGGAAAATTCGTTTATTGGATCATTCAGTTTGCCAGGTCATTTTTAAGAAATTCAAGAAAAGGAGAGGAGGCACGGATAAATGGATATTTTGAACAGTAAACTAGAATCAGTTCAAAGGATAGCTCCTCTACAGCTTTCAAGGGTTTATCGCACAACATCTTCAGTAATGCTACATGTGCTTACCGAAATCCTCCCAATAACATTGACAGCGCAAAATGAAGCCATCATAGCGCAAGTAACACGCCTAAAACAAACAGCACAGTGGAATAATCTTCATTATGACCACAAAGATTACGAACAAAAAAAGATTATTTGGTTAACGGACTCAGCAATAGGTAACATTCGCTTACACTTTGCTAAGTCATCAGAAGAAATATTTAATTGCATAAATATTTATACGGATGGTTTAGAACTGATTCTGGAACAGCATCAGCCTACTGTGCTTTTTACGATGGCATGTGTATCCACAAGTGGTCAACTCTCAACCCGTCTACACTATGAAAATAGAGCCTTCCAGGCAGAGCTCTGCTCGCAATAAAGGAGGATGTATTTTGGGCTACTACAAATCTGAAATAATAATTTCATTATTTACTCTGACAGTCTATCGAGTATCGAAACTCTTAAACAATATCAAACGAAGAATCCGAAGCTCATCAAATTATAACTATCATAACCAACAGTATCCATCAAAAGGTTTTATGGGATGGGTTAATGGTCACTCGGGTGTTTTGGGAAATGAAGTTGCAAACTGCCTGGGTGACGTCAGATAGCTCTATTCAGAGTAAAAACTTAACCATATCCCTGTTCATCGCTAAGGTCACATCTAAATATTGATACTATAAAACAGCGGCAACAGCTATGGAATGAAAGTGAGAAAGGAAGAGAAACTTTCAATTATCTTCCTGGAGTATCTCAAGGACAACTGATTTGCAGCAGAGAATTTGAACAGTTTTTCTCGGGGCACGGCTGTTTCCCATCCTATCTTTACAAAATCCAAAAGAAAGACACCGAAAACTCTATTTGTGGTGAAATTGGATCTGCGAAACATTTCGTATTTGTATTTGACTGCCAACTTACAAAGGACCACCACCTTAAAAGGCCCATTAGACGCTAATATTTGGCAAAAATCTTCCGGGTAATAGCTGGGCTAAATAGGGAATAAAACCTATAATTCAACTCCTAGAGGAAAACGAACATATCTTGTGATTTATTACTAGTAACCCCCCACACATTCGCTCACTGTTTAATGCATATTTATTCGTAGTGCTTGTAAATTTTGTTATATATATTGCAATCAAATTACTTTTAAATTCACATTTGTTTTAATCATTGCGTATCACTATCATTTGCGTATCAATGTAGTATTGAAATCCATGGTAATCTGTGAGATTTGTATATATATGTTGTATGTACAGCGTGTCCTTAAAACATTGACATCGGCTTTTATTCTTTAAATATTGATCTTAGACAAATATAATAAATTACAAATTTGTGTAAAAAAATGTACAGAATTTTATGAAATCAATTAAAATTTTCAAGGGAATTAAATTTTAAGAAATACAGAATTTAAATTTTTATACGGCCCAGTACAAAAACATTTCCAATGAGTAAAATGTACTCCATACACTAATAAGGTGATGTACAAAATTTCAGCATTTTTTCATAAAAGGTCCCAGAGATATGAAAAGACAAAAATGTTGACTTAAACCACTTTTCGATGCATCGACATGGGTTTTCACAGGGGAAAAATCATGTCGGCAGATCGCCTTTCAGGGGTCATACACAAATTACGAAAGAAAACAATGAGTACATAAATAAATAATAATTTTGCTATTTATGGGTACAAAAATATCTACTCTGTGTGGAAATAATAACTTTGCACAAAGATTACAAAGCTTGTTCAAAATGTTTTCCATCTATGTTAATACAGACCTGCATTCGCCTGATTAACACTTCTGTGCTCTCGATCAAGTTATTGTTCGGTGATGTCACGACAACCATCTTGAATGCGTTATTGCAACTCTGATTTATTTAAGGGAGGTGACAGATAAATAATTGTGAGTAACCAACGACCCCACAAATTAAAGTCCATAGGCGTTAAATCAGGCGATCTAGGGGGAAATTCGACTGGCCCATGCAAGCCAATCCACTTGTCTGGAAACTCGTTATTTAATCAGTGTTTCACAACTGTAGTATGGTGAGCTGGAGATCCGTCCTTTTGAAACCATCCATGTGGAAGTACTGTTAGGGGTAGTTCATCCATAAAATCAGGAATAACCGCATTCAGAATCTCATTAACATATTTGTCACCCGTCAACGTACCATCATACAGTATGGGTCTAAGCAAACGGTTTCTGAAAATACTACATCATGCATTCACAGAAAATTGCTTCTGATGAATATCACGTACAACGAATGGATTTGTGTCAGACCAGAAGTGCTCAATTTGAAGATTTATGCATCCATCTTGTTTAAAACAGCAGTCGTCAGTCCAAATTACGTTTTTCAGCAAAGAGGGATTTGCATCTTCCTAATTTAAAGCTCAATTACAAAAATCTAGACGACGTTGATAATCTGTTGGCTCCTGTCCTTGAACACCATGAATGTTAAACGGATGCCATTTATTCCGTCTCAGTATTCTCCACACTGTTGCATGCGGTACGTTCATTTCTGAAGCAGCTGTACGAACCCTACTATGTGGATGACTGCAAAAGTAAGCCAAAATATCAATTTGTACAACAGTTGAGTGAAGTATGGGTCTTACCTAGTCCACCTACACCACGTACGCTTCTTCTTTCACGCACTCATTACACCAATCGGAAAATAAATCTCCCAGGACGATGTCAAGAATTGGAAAAAGTACTTTGATATTCCCTTGCAGTTTCGTTAGCATTGCGATTGCATAAACTGTACAGCATAAGCATTTCAAAAAGTTCTTCGTTGCTGTACTGTGACATACTGTCGGTATAGGCTAACTACACACTCAAAATGTAGCAGAAATGTGAAATACTTAAGGGTTGCTCAGATTGCCGGCCTCCTTTTGCTACGCTTGCGTAAGCGAGGCGATTGATCAATGACAGAGGAAAAACAACTTTCTCATATGATGATACGTCTGTTGCGATTGTGTGATGCACCGATCAGAGGCAGATATTTGCATATGCATACATTTCTAAGCTGTTTTATTGTTCATTTTGATTGTGCCATTTCCAGGTTTAATTCTGTAATCAATCATGTAAAATTTTAAGGTATTTTTTAGGAAGCATTTTTTTTGAAAAATTCTAAATAAATCTAAAGATAAGAGGCAGATATTATTTGCCTATGATGCGTTTCTGCGTTGCGTCATTTGCACTCTTGCTGTAAACATTTATATTTGAATTTGCGATTAATCCCTCACCAACTTTGTTTAAACATATCTCCGAGACTTTTTATGATAAAATGCTGAAATTTTGTACATCACTGTATTAGAGTATGGAGCACATTTTTCTCATTGGGAATGTTTTTGTACGGGGACCGTATAAAGCTTTTAATTTTGTATTTATTCAAATTTAATCCCGTGAAAATTTTTATGGATTTTATGAAATTCTGTTCCCTTTTTTATGCAACTTTATAATTTATTATATATGTCTAAGATCAATATTTAATGAATAAAAGCCGAGGTCAATGCTTTTGGGACACCCTGTATAGTTTTGTATGTATGCTTGCATAAGTAGTTTTGTATATGTATATTTTGTATATATATGTAGTATATATCTTTCAAAATTATTCGTGGCATGTTGAATAAGTAATAACCAATTTTAGATATCTTTTCATATGTATCGTTGCTCCCATTTGAAACAGTTCTGAACATAAGATGAAACAATCTGTATCTACAGTATGGACAAGCATATTGTATATAAATGTTTATAATTTTTATCTTGGCATTAAGTTTTGTTTTCTGGTTTTGACAAAAATATTCCTCCACCATAGGATGCAATTACTGTAAACCGTCGGGTCGGTGCCTTATAGGTGGTTAATCTCTTAATCTGTGATACAATTCTTGTATATCATATGTGAAACCCATTTTTCAAGGGGTTTGCAATACAAATATTATAAGAAAAGAGGTTTGCCATAAAAATATAATGAGGAATGATATTTGCGATAAGAATATAAAGAGGAAGGAGGTTTACGAAGGAAAATGATTAACTGAAAAGTGATGCACTTGTCCGAAAAGATTTGGAAACACTGCGATAATGTGTAATGCAACTTGAAATATTCTCACCTCTGCAGGGGGGATGTCGTTGAAGACCACGATTCTTTCTGCATACCGTACTTGTTCGAAGGGATCTTTTTGGAACTTGTAGTGACTACCGAGGTGAATTCGCCAACCGCTTGGACGCCACATACTGCAATAAACAGAGAAGAAATTAATATCGTGTTGAGGTACTTTTATTTTTGCGTGTTGATCGCGTTTAATTTTAAAACAGCAAAACATTCTTTGTTACAGAACCGTGCAGCATAAATTGTCATTTGTCGCGATTCTATTTTCAAAAGGGGGATTTAATTCTTTATCTAATGAACCAATTCTCTATACTAGGACTGACCAATCCAAAACGATCAGTGGGCGATCGTGACGAGCTACCATTTTCCCGTGTGGTCACAAATGAAATAATGTTTTCTCTTTATATTGAAGAAAAATCTCAACGCCGCTGCTGATCAAGTCCTTTTTAAATAGAGAGATTTTCTTTCAAGACTGGAGGCGGAGCTATAGCATCAAATGATTTGCAATTTGACATGATTTATAATATATTGCCATCTGTCGCCTCCTATTTTGGTTCCAATCGAATAGAAATTTCTATATTTTTAATGCAATTTCGAAGTGAAAATACTTTTACACTATTTCTGCATGAAATTTTTATTTTCTTTGCTGTGTCTTCAAAATCTAATTTTTCATTGTAAAAAACGCTGCTGCCATCTGAAAATAAATATCATTTAGATGGTTTAAATTTCATTGTTGAAAACGCTGTTGCCAATTAAAAAACAATAACATATAAATTATTGATTTAAATAATTAAAAATACATTAGTTATTCAGAGTAATAATAATCCTTAAATATTACTTCTTTTGAAATGGCAATTGTGTTTTCAAAAAGGAATCGTAATTGTGCATGAAAATAATGCTTGCAAAACGTTCTGTTTGTTTGCAAGGCTGCAACGCAGGTGTAAAGAAAGAGCTTGCGAAGCGAGCTTTGGTAATAAATGAGCCGCAATAGAAAAGGGGAGGAGATCCCGAGTCCCGGTGGCGTGGCGAGCAGTAGCGTGGAAAGTATATAAATGTGGCTGCGTGTGCCTGCCGGGTTGTGCTCAGGTCAGGGGTCCCACAGGGCTCGCAATTGGCCCCAAACCCTGTTTAATCTATACATAAATGACATACCCAGAGCTCCAAACACACACCTTGCAATGTATGCGGACGATACAGCCATCTACACCAGGAGCTCCAAGAAATATGTTATTCGCCCCAGGCTTCAAAATCATATAAACACTATTTCCGCCTGGTTTCGAAAGTGGTAAATAAAAATTAACAAGAAGAAAACAAATTGCATCCTTTTCTCCAAAATTAAAAAGAAAAAAAAGCCGATCCCTATACAAATTAACAAAATCAACATCCCTTATGTAGAAAATGCAAAATATCTGGGCATCATATTCGATTCCAAAATGAATTGGAAGCCACAAATAAAAAATGCCATCAAAAAATTTCACTCGGCCAGAAGTCAGCTATCTGCCATTCTCCATTCCCCCCACGAGAGTTATAATAATAAAGTCCTCCTCTACAAAACGGTACTAAGACTTATCCTTCTGTATGGCTCGGTTGTATGGGGCTTCACAGCAAAAGATAATATAAAGAAACTACAGACAACCTAAAATAAAACACTTTGGATAATCAGGAAAGCCCCTAGGTTCCTCAGAAATGATATCATCCATAACGACTTCGGAGTAACAAACATTAATAAACAAATCTCAAAACTATCTACAAAAATTTTTTCAAAATTTAAATAAAATTCCGAATGAAGAAATCTGCAACTTACCGGAGTACGACCCCCATCAATGGAAGTTTCGGAAGAGACCCAGAGCGTCCACAATACTCTAACTCTGAAATTTCATTGAAACTTTAACTTAATCCTACTTTGCATACACCAATGGCACACCTCTTTAGTAAAAAAAATTAGAATAATCTTTAGCAAACTGCGGACGCTCACAGCCGGGTCTCTGGAGGAATCGGGACTGAACTCATTTAATGAATTAAACTCTCCTACTCTATACTAATAATTTCCTGGCATGCCACGCATTTAATTTTCCTCCCCAGAAAAAAAAAAAGAAAAATATGGCCCCCTTTTTATTTCGTGAAGTCCACTTTACCACCTATTCATTTCTATACTCCTTTGGAGTTTTTTCAATATTTCATCCCCCTATTAAGGAGCAATTCAAGTAATTTCAAAGATCAGATGTACAAACTCAGCCCGGAGATACGGTCATATTTGGCCAGGCGTTCCAGAAACTCAACCCCGTTGTATGTGTATGTGTGTGTGTGCCGGGTTGAAACTGTTGAAAGAGCTCTTGAAGCAATCTCCGGGAGTTGGTGAGTGTCAAAGATTAAGGGACGGCCTCAAGGTACATTTTATGGTAGGCCCAAGACGGGCCCGATAATGTTAAAAATTTTAGCTGACCCGATAATGTTAAAAATTTTAGCTGACCCGATAATGTTAAAAATTTTAGCTGACCCGATAATGTTAAAAATTTTAGCTGACCCGATAATGTTAAAAATTTTAGCTGACCCGATAATGTTAGAAATTTTAGCTGACCCGATAATGTTAAAAATTTTAGCTGACCCGATAATGTTAAACATTTTAGCTGACCCGATAATGCTAAAAATTTTAGCTGACCCGATAATGTTAAAAATTTTAGCTGACCCGATAATGTTAGAAATTTTAGCTGACCCGATAATGTTAAAAATTTTAGCTGACCCGATAATGTTAAAAATTTTAGCTGACCCGATAATGTTAAAAATTTTAGCTGACCCGATAATGTTAAAAATTTTAGCTGACCCGATAATGTTAAAAATTTTAGCAGACCCGATAATGTTAAAAATTTTAGCTGACCCGATAATGTTAAAAATTTTAGCTGACCCGATAATGTTAAAAATTTTAAATTAAAATTTACCATAAAAATAAAAAAAAACCCAACGACATGCCAAATTTAAATGTCCCTACCATTAGTGGATTCTGGTTTGTTGGACTTCAAAGATTCAAAATGTGACAAATATACATATATACAATACATACATACTTCGTTTGTAGTTAAAAAAAATAATTGCAAAAAGTATAAACGAAAAGTAGTATATCGCGAATAATCAGGATCTAAAGGTGCGATTTCCCGCTGTTTTGTGCGCTTTGGTAAAATCTATATTTCTGTCGCTTGGCGTCAAGTATGTCACCTTGGTTATAAATTCGCATTTCTCTTTCAAAAAGCTAACGAATGACACAAGTTACGTCCATGTACTAAGTGGATCTATAGGGTAAGTTGGGACAAAAAATACAAAATAAGTTGAGTGAAAATTATAGTTTTGTACACCAATCGATTTTTTACATTAAATAACATCCCCCTAAAACAAAGTTCTATTTCTTTTGCTATGGAAACAGTTGACAACAGAAATTTGGACTTTTCAATGCTAATTTGTCTCAAAAGATTTCCAGCTATATTTCATTAAAATATGTACTTATTGATATCGCTATTACTGGGTATATTAGTATTATATATCAACAATATTTTGGGGGCCTTTGTTTATCATATAAAATATTCCCGTGCCCGAAATAATTCCAATAACCCAACCTAGGTTATATAAATATTGTTTTTCTAACTAATACCTAAAGATTCTCCATAAGTCAGGTAGATAAAAATTATGCAAATTACACTGAGCAATACACACATTTTCTCAAATACGAAAAAAGTAATTTTTTACTAATTTTGGACGCTGAATACAAAAATGATATTAAAAATTGGCAATTGTCTCTTGTTTAGGAGATACGGAGGTAGTCAATTCCCTTGCTTTCCTTGAAATATATGTGAAAAATGAAATATGGGAATATGTAAATTTATAAAACTTACAAATTATAATAATTTGTAAATTATATAGCAACGTTTATAAAAAGAAATGTATTAAAATATATGTCTCATATATTGAATACTAGCCGCCTTCGGCGACCAGTCTGTTCGCTACCCTTGAAAATTCTGACCGTGGCGAACTCGCTGGCCCCATAACCCCGTGAATTAACAAAGCTTGTTTTAGTTTAATGACGTTAAAACTAATAATGAAATTTTAAGATGAAAATTAATGTTCTGGGGTGGGGGGTCTTGAAAATTGATTTGTAAAGTGAATTAATTCTAATGTTTGTGAGAGAACTGTGAAATTCTGAGGATTTCTGTACCTGTAACCCTAGGAAAGGAATCTCTTTGATGTGTACTCACAGCCGGGATCAGCTGCTCCTATATTTTTTATATAGGTATGCTCCGCTATTTTTTGTTTTACATAAATGAAATTGAATCGCAAATGACATGAAAGTATTTTTGAGACTGATGATGTTGAATGTGAATTTAGTATTTAAGAAATAACGATGCTGCTCAGCGAAAAAAAGTTTTTTTTTAAGATTGTCCCCACCACCACACGATGCATAAATGCACCGCGACAATTTCCATAATTCTCTTTTTATTTATTTTTTATTTCTTCGGTGTTTAAGTTTTTTCATTATGGTCCCAATCACCAACCGATGTAAACAATACATCGTCACAATTCAATCCAGCATAATGAGCCAAAAACCTTATAAAAAACAAACACTAATTCGGTTTGGCACCAATTAGTCTGCAGGAGACGACGCCAGTCTGGCTGTCGACACCGTTTCCTGCCTTGGCTCTAAAAATAAAAATGTGATAGCATTTTAGTTGTACGCAGCGTTTTGTGTGAGAAAGAAGTGATTGCAGTGCCTTTGCGTTTTAGTTAAACACATTATATTTTTCAGACCTGTGATGCCTCGTAAGTGTGTTAATTCTGCTAATAATTTCTGCTATAATGTGGAAAAGTGATATTTGAAGCCTAAAAATTTTCCATCTCTCCTTTAGTGAAAAAGTCATATCACCTTTATTTCGGATGCTATGTTGGAGATCAGGACAAGCCCTGGGCCCCACACATATGCTTTAATTCTTGTTTAAGGAAATTTTCCATGTGGCTGTGAGGCAAAAAGAAAATGGCAATGTCATTTGCCATTCCTATGATTTGGAGGGAACAAAGTAATCGCGTAAATGACTGCTACTTCTGCATGGTCCAACCTCCTCGTGAAGTAATCACAAGGAAAAAAAGTCGATAGTGCAGTACCCGAATATACCATCTGCTATGCGACCAATTCCCCATGGTGAAGGGTTACCCATTCTGGAAACTCCTCCAAATGAATTTTTCATTGATCTTGAGGAAGTTCAAGAATCAATTTCATGTGATGATCAACATTGTTCTACATCTAGTGAGGAATATAATGATGATGCTGTACCTACACCACATATTATGTCTCAAGAAGAACTGAATAATCTTGTTAGAGATCTAGAGCTGTCCAAGACTAAGGCAGAATAACTTGCATCGAGACTTAGAAAATGGGGGTTTTTTCCAGGAAGATGTCCGAGTGACTTCGTTTCACATTTGTCATGCGCAATTTCTGCCTTATTTTATAAAGGAACAAAACCTTGTTTTCTGTTCTGACTTCAATGGCATAATGACGGCTCTCAAAATAGAACATGACATTTCGCAATGGCGGCTATTCATAGATTCATTCAAAACAAGTCTCAAGGCAGTATTACTGCATAATGGAAACCAGCTTCCATCTATTCCAGTCGGACACTGTGTCTCTATAAAAGAAACCTACGAAAATTTGAAACCTTTGTTAAACTGCCTTCAATACAACAAGTACAGCTGGCATATTTGTTGTGATTCGAAAGCTGTAGCTCTTTCCATGGATCTTCAATTAGGACATAGACATACAGCTGATTTTTATGTGAGTGGGACAGTAGAGCCAAAGCTTTGCACTATGTAAAAAATCTGATGTGGGCAACACATGACTTTCCTTATATAATGCAATGAATTCACTACTTTTACAGTTAAAAAATGATATTCTTATAGTAGATACTTATATTCTTTCCAAGATATTGAATTTTCTTCAATTAGTTGTCATTTTGATTGATTTAGCGTCATTTTTATCCATTTGGCGAGATTTTTGTTAATTTGGCAACAATTAAAAAAGTCGCCAAGTTGGCGACATTTCGCCAAATTCGTCGCCAAAATTTCGCCAAGCGTTATGGACGAAGAAATAAGTTATTGTTACAGCAGGTAAATAACTATTGGCGTTCAAATACAAAAGTATTACTCAAAGTATCTTTTCTCATGACTGGAACGAGCTAGATCCACGAGAATGATGTCACCCAGTTTATCGCATGGTGTTACACATGAAAAGTGAATATGCTTCTCAATAGAAAATATTTTTTTATTTTATGACTTTATGATAATTTTTTTTAAAAATGTGCAATATCTCGAGAACGGTTCATGTTAGCGTTCTAAAATTTATGTCAAACGTTTTCTAATGAAAAATTACATAAGAAATGTCTATTTGCGTAAATTTATTAGCGGTTTTGATTTTTTGACGAATTTTTCAAAATTTCACTCAAAAATTTAGGGGGGTTCTGGACATTCGATTGCGTATAAAAACAATAAGCATCCAGTGTTTACGGATTGTGATTTTTGTACCAAATTTCGTTCGAATCGGCCCATTCGTTCGTCAGTTATCGTCTCCACAGACTCACTGACACACACACACACACATACTTTCACACACACACACACACATACTTTCACACACACACACACAGACATCACTTCAAAAATGTTTGATTCGTGATCAGGGATGCTTGAAACGTGCTCTCCCGTCGAAAACTCGAATTCGAATTTTCGACCCCGTCACAATACTTTCCTTATACATTATGTATATAAGGAAAGTAAAAAAAACAATGGCCTACTAGAAAAACATATGATATTGGAGAGAAGAATGTACAAAATCCACCATTAGTAGAGGCAAAAATAATTTTACTACCACCTTTGCACATTAAACTTGGATTAATAAAAAATTTTGTGAAAGCCATGGATAAGAGTGGATCAGCTTTTAAGTACTTAAATAAGAAATTCCTTGCAATCAGCGAAGCTAAACTGAAAGAGGGAATTTTCATTGGTCCGCAGATCCGTAAGCTCTTTAAGGATGCAAATTTTGATAGCTTGCTTCAAGATGAAAAAGGTGCTTGGAATGATTTTCGCCTTGTGCCAACGAATTTCTTAGGAAATGTGAAGTCAAAGGACTGTAAGAAATTAGGGATTGACATGTTGTCTGCATGCAAGAAACTTGGTTGCACTATGTCACTAAAAATGCATTTCCTGCAGTGTCGTTTGGACTTCTTTCCTGAAAACTGTTGCTACGTTAGCGATGAGCACGGTAAGTGTATTCACCAGGACATTGTGAAAATAGAGAAAAGATATCAAGGAAACTGGTCCACTACAATGTTGGCAGACTACTGTTGGGCAATTTTCAATGATAACTCTGAGAAAATGCATAAGTGACAATCCAAGCGACCCCGTAACATAGAGTAAACAGGTTTGTTGACACATTAATTCATGTTAAAAACATCAAGTTACAAATATCTTAGAAATGGGAACCAATTTCAAATTTTCATTGTCTCTCTCGTATTAGTGTTCGCAACCGAAAATTAGTAATACATGACTAATTTAATCTTAGAGAAAAAAAAATTTCATCGAAATTTGTTGTACTGTGTTATTTTCAGCCGAGGTCCATTAAGTTGTCCTGAAATCACAAAATACCAAAATTCATGAAAACTAAAACAAATTCGAAATGCTACAATATAGCCTACATTAAAACCACCAAGGCACAAATGGACTACGCACCGTGGGTCTTATAGTATCATGATCTCAATGTGTTTAACTATAATTCTGTAAAATGGTGGTAGCCAAAACGTTGTAATAACTGTAAACTGATATTCAAATGACTGATGTTAAAATGCTGAATTATATAAAACACTAAGAAAACGTTGGATTAGCTATAATGCAGTAATCAGTCTTTAAAAAAATGTAAGAAATGTCCATAAAAATAGCGTACGAAATTTGAGACCGTCTGCAAATACGAGATCCCCAAGCTGTCTCTTGAACTGCATGGTCCCCGGGACGCTATGAATTTCTTAAACTAAACATTAAATCGGAAAACTGGTTATTTCAGCGTGTTCCCTTAATATTTCTCTACAAATGTACTATATTTAATATTTTCATGTCAATGATTTTCATTTAAGGGGTACTAGTTTATTTCACATTTCTTTAAGATGTAAGCGTGATTTTATTAGAAATAATTATATTTTTAAATGTTATTCTTGTACTATCGTTTTAATGATATGCCGACAGGGAGCATCAAAAGTACTTGTCAGAATGTGTCAGTTTAGTTTACTTTCGTTTGGTTTATTATGGCTAATTGTAATTGGATCTTTATCTGCAGTATATCTCATACTTGTTTTGTAGCTGTGACATTATTGAATTTGACGTATGTTTGAAATAAATAAATAAATGTAGAGTATGGAAATATTTCAGACATTCAATGATCAGTAATTAAAAGAAAATGTATAGGGCTCTTTAGTAAATTCTGTCAGAGGGATGGATAATCGATATTTGTTTCATTGAGACTCCTGAAGAATTGAAATTTTAAAGAAATAGCAACTTGTTTCGTTGCGTAGCAAATATAATATACGATACATCATGTCATGTGCTTAGGTAAAGTAATGAAAACGAATTTTACCTAGCGTCTGGGAAACAGTGGGCTGCTGTTAGGATCCATTGAGAGTTAATAAGTGATCCTCCGCAGATGTGGCCATTTGGCTGTAACAACTTCGCCTGTAGGCTTACCATCCAAGGCCAACTGCCATTCACAACTTCTTTTCCTCCTACAATGCGATCAAAGTCTCCAAAACTGGCGGGTTCTACTTCTGGTCGTCCGCATTCTGTAGTGGGGAGTATCCGACCTGAAATAAAATGTTTCATTAAAAGTTATAAATTTTATAAATAATAATGCGAATTGCTCAAAAATGTGAAGTATTAGAAGTATTACTCAAACTGCTGCACAATTGAGCTGTATATAAAACACGATTATGCTCACATTGCAAATAATAGCATCCATGTTACTCTATTTATTAATAAGACGAATTGCTTAAGAATGTAACCTATTAAAAGTATCACTCAAACAGTTCTACAACGAAACTGTAAATAACACAGGATCGTACTCCCGGATGCTAAATAACTGCATCCAGGGACTGTGCTGGAAAATTGAACGTATATGATCAGGTGGAGCAGTTATAAACCACAATAGAAACAGTTTACCAGTTTATTATTTCAAGCATTTCTGACAGGCACCTCAACTTAGTCCTTTATTTATATTTTGTATGCAATTTTTTATTATTTCTGTTAATCATTTATACAAATAATCATTTATATATTTTCAGTTTATGCAAATTTGGGTAATCTGTTCCATTATAAATATTAACTGCAAGTGCTGAATATAGGTGTGTGCAGCCGTATTAAGACAGAGATGTATGTTCAGTTGGTTACCATGATTATTTAAAAGGGTTGAAAGCTTGTTAATGTGTATTGAAAGAAGTTGCTTCTTGTAGTCGAGTTGGCGTATAATTTTGAATCTTTAAAATAAATATGTTTAGTTTTGAAAAGCGTTCCTTGCATATTCTGTGTTTCTAACAGACTTGGTTATGGGCCTTCCAGTGTGAAGTTACGTAAGTTTGATCGAGTTCCAGCTGCATAAAATATGTGGGGCCGCATTTCTTTGATAGAATGGAATATTTTAGATTATCTAAATGAGTTGCCATCCTATGGATCAAGTTATTTTTCAAGATAACTGATTAAATTCTATATAGCTGGATTTGAACTTCAAAGAGGAATAATTCAGTAATATTTCCGAAGTTTGGAATATTCAATTATTCTACATAGAAAGTGGACATGAAAGTATTATTTATGAATCGTGGTACGAATTTATAACTGGAGAAATTTTTACGTTGTATGAAAAAACGATGTAACGCAGTATATTGTAAAAATGGAGGAAAGATGGTGCACGAACAACAATTCATCAAGGCATTGAAAGGTAATATCAACCACTTATAGTGAATACACTGAAAAAACAGCCTGGGATATCCTTAAGGCAAACTTTAAGCCAGCATCAAGGGCAAGCTAAGTCGGTTTTGCAGATGAATGATACGAACTATGTCTTGCAGAAGATGAAGAAACACTAGGCATATTTTGCAAATGCGTTCACGAGACGTGTGTACTAATTGAAGACGCAGGTATTAAAATTCCGGTAATTCTTTTTCGTTTTCAACTCTTACAAAGATCATGTCAAAGGAAAAATATGAGTTACACAGGTATATTTTCTCCAGTTAACTTCACAGTTATACTTTTAATTACTTTGCTATGTTATGAAAATGTGTGTCTAGTAGGACGAGAAAACAGCATATCTATATAAATCTTTATCAACTAAAACGTATATGCGACAACCAACTGGATATGAAGTCAAAGAGAAAGAACACACAAGATACTCATGTTAAATAATTTATGGATTACATCAAAGTGACCAAGTACACAGTGTTTGACTCTATTTTAAAATTAATAGGATTTCAAAAATAAATTGGTGTAACTGTGTTTTTTAGCTGGGAAATAACATATTAGTAGTATATGTAGATGTCATAGTGGTATATAGAAATGAAAGTCTTATTAAAGCGGTTGATCTAATTAAAAGTAAACTTAACTAAAAAGATTTGCGTAAAATGAAAGATTTTCTAGGTGTAAATTTTGAAACAAAGTCAAAACACTGTCTTTTGCACCATAATATCTACATTGACAAATTCAAAACTTGCCCCAAAGCAGTGTATCTCTTGCTTTAAAATTTATTACGCATTATCTCCAAAAATTAAAGATGAGGATGTAGTAGAAAATTATAATTAAGGAAAAAATTCTCATATTGATAATTAATTGGATATTTGTCATTTCTGTCTAACTGAAGCAGGTAGGATATTGCATTTGCTTTAAACACTATTTTTCAATTTTGTAATGGATATACTTATGAACATTATATATTAATACTTGATATATTTGACTATTTATTTTAAACAAGACATTGCAAAATTAGTTTGTAGAATGCAAATAATTCTTTAGTTGCTCATTGAGATGTTAATTGGGGATGCAAGTTGTAGGATGAATTAAACATACCTAAATAGAGCCTTTCTAAATGAGTAGTGGACTGTATTTCTATAAAAGAAGAACTTCAGTAATACTTATCCATACCTTTATTACAAGAATCTTATATTAACAACCGAGAACAACGAGCCAATTTCTCGTGTCACCTAACGCCACAAGTTTTTTTGGAATAAAACTTGTGGCGTTAGGTGACACGAGAAATTGGCTCGTTGTTCTCGGTTGTTAATATAAGATTCTTGTAATAAAGGTATGGATAAGTATTACTGAAGTTCTTCTTTTATAGAAATACAGTCCACTACTCATTTAGAAAGGCTCTATTTAGGTATGTTTAATTCATCCTACATTTGTGGTCCGCTCGCGGAGATACCTATGGAATCGTAATACTTTCCGTACAAAATCGTCAAGCACATTGGTGTTGTTTTTATAGTTTAGATTGATATTCATTTGTAGCTAAGATGTCAGAAATAACAATTTTGAATCGAAAACGCGGAAATATCAAAGGGCAAATCACAAAATTTGCAGCTGCCCTAGTCTCCGATGAAAAGAATGAAGCGGTGATTAGGGCAGCTGCAAATTTTGTGATTTGCCCTTTGATATTTCCGCGTTTTCGATTCAAAATTGTTATTTCTGACATC
Source organism: Amaurobius ferox (assembly GCA_951213105.1). NCBI lineage: Eukaryota > Metazoa > Arthropoda > Arachnida > Araneae > Amaurobiidae > Amaurobius > Amaurobius ferox. Next base: position 120,951,628 of record OX578149.1, on the reverse strand, counting down.
TTAGCTACAAATGAATATCAATCTAAACTATAAAAACAACACCAATGTGCTTGACGATTTTGTACGGAAAGTATTACGATTCCATAGGTATCTCCGCGAGCGGACCACAAATGTAGGATGAATTAAACATACCTAAATAGAGCCTTTCTAAATGAGTAGTGGACTGTATTTCTATACTATTGCGATTTCGGAAGCATAAATTTGCCTTTACGTCTGCCGTAAAGGCAAATTTATGCTTCCGAAATCGCAATAGTATAGAGAACAGGTCCTCTTGAACTACCCCTCCCTTGTACAAGCAGTTGTTCAGGGAACTTCCAGTAGTGGAAGGTGCTGAAGCATCGAAAACGACGCGCAATTTTGTGGTACTACTATCAGCCTTGTAAATTCCGTGATGGGGCATAACATAAATCGAGTCTTCTGGAGTCACCTCCCTCACTTCACGCATGTGTCCTAGCCTCTCATATTCGTTCATAAAGTTACTGTAAAGGACAGCTAATTCAGGGTTTTTATCCAATCGATACCATAAACTATTCAATCTTTTCCTAGCGGATTGTATAGAACTGCCAAGTTCCGCATTTTCCTTGATAGGAAGACTCACTGTATATTTCCCTGTTACATCTCTACTATGAGTTTTTAAAAAATGTTCTTCGCAATGTAACTCTTCTTTATTTTTTGAACAAGGAGGATCTGAAACTGTTTCTATTTCCCAAAACCTTTGTACGATATCTTCTAACTTATTTATCTGAGAGACCAACCCACAGTGTTGTCTTTTCTCAACTCTACCTTCCACGGCTCCACTTATTACGTAACCAAAAACAGTATCTTGGAATGTAACGGACTGAGTGGAACGAATTTTGTTACTCTTTAAAATTTCAAAAAATAGCTCTGCACCAATCAATAAATCCACCTTCCCCGGTTCGAAGAACCTTGAGTCAGCTAGTGTTATATTCGGTGGAATTTTTAACTCTTTCGTATCCAAATATGTAGCAGGCATCATCTCTGTAATTTTAGGGATAATTAAAAGGTCAATCGTTGCAGAAAATGATCCATTCGAATTCGAAATACTCGTACTTGTTTTTCTTTTTACATTTATCAAGCAATCTGTTAACCCTGTGACTGGGATATTTATTCTTTCCTTTCGTAAACCAAGTGCATTTGCGAAATCAGAGCTTATGCAATTAATTTGGCTCCCAGAGTCAAGAATACCTCTTCCTTTTACGTAATTACCCCTTCCATCTCTAATATAAATAACTGCCGTTGCTAGAATTATTTTCTTTTTCTCCGTTACAAAACAAGACGTTAATATTCGTGCCGACTCATCGCCGCCAATGTTTACTTGATTCGAGTTCTCAGCATCGGAATTCTGATCCATTTCAAACGAAGTGGGGAGAGATTTAGGCCTCATTAACTTTACATCTGTTTTATGCAATAACGAATGGTGTTTAGATTTACAAGTGTTGCACACAAATTGAGATCGGCAAACCGCCACTTTATGGTATCCAAAGCAATTCAGACATAATTTATTTTTTCTAACTATTTCGTATCTTTCTTGAGGGGAAAGTTTCAGAAACATTTCACATTTATGTAATGGATGAGAATATTTACACAAAATGCATGTTGGAGTATTATCAGTAGATTTTACCATTAAATTTCTGGATTTATTTCCTTGATCATAATTGATCATTTTAGGTTTATTTGAAATGTTACGATTGATACTGTCTAAAACTTGACATCTTTTCTCAAGAAAATCTATGAGTTGTTCAAAAACAGGAACCTCATTAGTTTTCAAAGTTAGTTCGAATTGTTTCCGACTTTCGCGATCTAATTTTTGAAGAAGTATATTGATAAGTAAGGCATCCGAAAGAATATCTCGATCAAATTTTAAGCTCTTCAATGCTCTCAAATTCTTATTAACACAGTCTAGTAATTTGCGCAAATCTCTAGCTGATTCTTGTGTCAATTTTTCATAATTTATGATGCCTTTGATATGCGTATCCACGATTGCTCTTTTATTTTCGTACCTATTTTCAAGTGCTTGAAACAGAGAACTGTACGTATCATCGACAGTTTCGATATGCTTTGCTTCCCCCTTCAAAGCTGCATGCAAATAATAAATTTTTTGATTGTCCGTTAATTTTGGATTATCTTCAATTAAGCTCTTAAATTGGGATTTGAAGCAACTCCACTCTTCATATTTGCCAGAAAAAATTGGCAGTGGAATTTCGGGCAATTTTACGAATATAGTTCCAGCAAGATCATTACTAATGGGAACACTAGTGTTCGGAACAACAGAGAGTGTACTAGCTATCTTAAATTGATGTAAGGAAGTTTTCAAACTCACTAAAATAACTAAGTAAAAAAAACTAAGTAAATAAACTAAGTAATTGACATTCAGAAAATGGTTGCGTACAACTGCTGTGCAACACTCTTTTTACCTGGAAATCTTGTCAACAAAAATGTATTGCTTTAAGATCCATGGAATCTATTCATAAAGTGGTTATATACAACAGCTGTGCAACAAAACTGTGGCCCAGGCAGTGAAACTCCAAAACAAGAAATTTCAGCTGTTGCAACGAATAAACCATTTTCAACGAATACACCAACAGCACTTGAAATCTTTGAGAAGCACACGCTAGCAAAATGCTAAGCAAAGTACAGCATGGCAATCTGACAGTGTGCGCTTCCCAGGAGCTCTCACACAACCGCAGCGCCATCTGTTGGTGACCTATGTAACAAATTTTGAATATTGGTTGAAAAATATTTCCTTGTTTCCCAAGTACAATGCAGCAAACGCTACATTTTTATCGTTTTCTGTTTTTTAATGCATTTTTCAAATGTGTCAGTCATTTTTGAGACACCTTGTATATACAACTGCCGTGCAACACTCCTTTTATCTGGAAATATTGTAAACAAAAATGTATTGCTTTAAGATCCATGGAATCTATTCAAAAAGTGGTTATATACAACTGCTGTGCGGCTTTCCTTTTACCAGGAAATATTGTACACAAAAATGTATAGCTTTAAAATTCATGGAATCAAATTCATAAAGTGATTATATACAACTGCTGTGCAACAAAACTGTGGTCCAGGCGGTGAAACCTCCTAAACAAGAAATATCCGTTGTTCCAATGAATCAACTATTTTCAACGAATAAACGAACAGCATTTGAAATCTTTGAGAAGCACACGCTAGCAAAATGCTAAGTAAAGTACAGAATGGCAATCTGACAGTATGTGCTTCCAAGCAGCTCTCACACAACCGCAGCGCCATCTGTTGGTGACCTTTGTAAAAAATTTTGTAAATTGGTTGAATAAAATTCCCTGTTTTCCCAAGTACAATGCAGCAAACGCTACATTTCTATGCTTTCTGTTTTTTAATGTATTTTTCAAATGTGTCAGTTATTTTTGGGACACTCTGTATATACAACTGCTGTGCAACTCTCCTTTTATATGGAAATATTGTAAACAAAAATGTATTGCTTTAAGATGCATGGAATCCATTCCAAAAGTGGTTATATACAACTCCTGTGCAAAACTCTATTTATCTGAAAATATTGTAAACAAAAATGTATTGCTTTACGATCCATGGAATCTATTCAAAAAGTGGTTATATATAATTGCTGTGCAACACTCCTTTTATCTGGAAACATTGTAAACAAAAATGTATTGCTTTAAGATTCATGGAATCTATTCAAAAAGTGGTTATATACAATTGCTGTGCAACACTCCTTTTATCTGGAAACATTGTAAACAAAAATGTATTGCTTTAAGATTCATGGAATCTATTCAAAAAGTGGTTATATACAATTGCTGTGCAACACTCCTTTTATCTGGAAACATTGTAAACAAAAATGTATTGCTTTAAGATCCATGGAATCTATTCAAAAAGTGGTTATATACAATTGCTGTGCAACACTCCCTTAATCTGGAAACATTGTAAACAAAAATGTATTGCTTTAAGATCCATGGAATCTATTCAAAAAGTGGTTATATACAATTGCTGTGCAACACTCCTTTTATCTGGAAACATTGTAAACAGAAATGTATTGCTTTAAGATCCATGGAATCTATTCAAAAAGTGGTTATATACAATTGCTGTGCAACACTCCTTTTATCTGGAAACATTGTAAACAAAAATGTATTGCTTTAAGATCCATGGAATCTATTCAAAAAGTGGTTATATACAATTGCTGTGCAACACTCCTTTTATCTGGAAACATTGTAAACAGAAATGTATTGCTTTAAGATCCATGGAATCTATTCAAAAAGTGGTTATATACAATTGCTGTGCAACACTCCTTTTATCTGGAAACATTGTAAACAAAAATATATTGCTTTAAGATCCATGGAATCTATTCAAAAAGTGGTTATATACAATTGCTGTGCAACACTCCTTTTATCTGGAAACATTGTAAACAAAAATGTATTGCTTTAAGATCCATGGTATCTATTCAAAAAGTGGTTATATACAATTGCTGTGCAACACTCCTTTTATCTGGAAACATTGTAAACAAAAATGCATTGCTTTAAGATCCATGGAATCTATATTTGTTTCATTGACTGAGAGTGTCATAGGAATTTTTCGATTTCCAAGGTTTCTAAAGGAATTTAAATTACTTACTGAAGTTAAAGAATTTATTCAGTACTAGCAGCATACCAGTTCTTCGTACGGAGTATATAATATAAACTTAAAATTCACAATCATGTGAAAATTCCTATAGTATATTAAATGACATTGTTAATCAAAATATTATGTTAAAATATTTAATTTGATGATCCTAAAAATAAGTTTAGGAATCTCTGTTGTCGCTATACAATCTATCTTCACGTGTAGATCTGAAGAATGAAACATCCTAGCACCGTTTGTAAACACATTTATAAAAAATATGAAATAGAATTAAAATATGCAAAATAAAAGCGCTGAAATTGCATAGGACCCGTACTTATATTCGCGAATATTAGAAGGTAATACTCTGTATTTGTAGATTACACGTATGAATTGAAAATATCAATAAACCCGTAATATTTAAACCGGAAGACAGTAATTTATTCCAATATACGCCAAAATGAAAGTGCTGAAATTGTATGGGAAGATATACCCGTACTTCTTATATTGACTTGGATTAGAAAATATGCCCGTGCGTTAGAAGAAGATAACCGGTATTCAAATGTAATATTAATGAAATTTATTTTATATTGTATTATTTAAATCGGAAAACATTTAATAAAAATCTGATGTGGGCAACACATGACTTTCCTTATATAATGTAATGAATTTACTACTTTTACAGTAAAAAATAAGTTTTTCTTATAGTAGATACTTATATTCTTTCCAAGATTTTGAATTTTCGACAATTAGTCGTCATTTTCATTGATTAAGCATTATTTTTATCCATTTGGCGAGATTTTGGTTAATTTGGCAACATTTCAAAAAGTCGCCAAGTTGGCGACATTTCGCCAAATTCGTCGCCAAAATCTTGCCAAGCGTTATGCACTAAGAAATAAGTTATTCTTACAGCAGATAAATTACTATTGGAGTTCAAATACAAAAGTATTACTCAAAGTACATTTTTTCATGAATGGAACGAGCTAGATCCACGAGAATGATGTCACCCAATTTATCGCATGGTATTTCATACGCAAAGTGAACATGTTTCTCAATAGGAAATATTTTTTTTTTATTTTATATGACTTTTTGATAATTTTTTCGAAAAATGTACAATATCTCAAGAACGGTTCATGTTAGCTTTCTAAAATTTATGTCAATCGTTTTCTAATGAAAAATTACATAAGAAATGTCTATTTGCGTAACTTTATTAGTGGTTTTGATTTTTTGACGATTTTTTCAAAATTTCATTCGAAAATTTAGGAGGGTTCTGAACATTCGATTGCGTATGAAAACAATAGGTTTCCAGTGTTTGCGGATTGTGATTTTTGTACCAAATTTGGTTCGAATCGGTCCATTCGTTCATCAGTTATCGTCTCCACAGACTCACTGACACACACACACACACATACTTTCACACACACACACATCACTTCAAAAATGTTTGATTCGTGATCAGGGATGCTTGAAACGTCTCTCCCGTTGAAAACTCATTCGAATTTTCGACCCCGTCACAATACTTTCCTTATACATTATGTATATAAGGAAAGTAAAAATTGTCTACAGCATAAATACATTGGATTTAGATATGTTGGTAAGGGGCATGATATCATTTTCTTCAAATAAATTGGTGAAAAAACTATCTTCTGCATAATGCTATCTCTATGGAAGGTTTAATTGTTAGTTTTTTATTAACATCTAGATATCCCCTGGTCCTAGAAACTCGAAACTTGGACTAAATTTTAAGTCCGGCTATTCCAAGACTACCCCGAAAATTTTATCCAATTCGGTGCAGCCGTTATCATGTGATGATGAGACAAACACACAAACGTACACTCAAATAAACAGACAGATTTTCAATTTTATTAACACTTTACAACATAGTTGAAAAGTGCTTATGACTTTGCTCATTCTGTCTGTCTGTCCGTTCGCGCTATAACTGCCCTGAAAATGACTATCAAAATGAAATTTTAGAATGTTGTTGAAACGGTCTGTGGGACATATGGGAATATAAATAAATAATATCACCCAATTAGTTTTGGAGTGAACCCAGGTTGAAAAAAGGAAATACATTGAACCCTAGGGGACCTAATTTTTCAAACATTTTTTAAGCGAATTTAAGATTCACAAATTGCTTCGAAAATTTTAGGAAATATTCAAATAATAATTCCACGAAATTCAAATTCCACACAGTTCTGGGGAAAGACGGCGTGGTACTGGAACACCTTTTTGGACCCTACACACTACAGTTAACCCATAACAAATGGGTGAGCTGCAGCTGGTGAACTGAATCGAGGATATTACAGTGGCTACGTCACTACACCAGGGCGACTATACACTATCGGGGTGTTTCCCAGGTATCAAGTCAGGGCCTTTATGCAGCAGGCAACAAGACTCATCTGAGTATTTCAACCGACATCAATTAGCCAGGATGCTGGTGCATGCACCCGTAACGTTGTAACTGGATCCTACATCGATCGGTACGTCCTCCGGACATCGAACCAGCGGTGAACCAACCGGCATCGGCCGTCTAGTACTTCCTCCGGACAGTGAACCCCAGTGAGCCAACTGGCATTTCGACAGTAGATCTTATAGTGAACCTTGATGTACAAGTGATCCCCTGATGAACTTCCAATCCGCCACGAAGGAATTCTCTTGAAACCGGGAGGTCCGTTATGTCCTGTTTACCCGCATGGCCTATCCCTGGCATCCTATACATGTGAACATTGGAGGTAGTTACTAAGGACAAGGCAAGCCTTTACATCAGTGTTGGAGGTATTGTGTTTATAAAATTCGATTGTTTTTATAGATAATGATACCTATAAGCTCTGAGCTTGAAAAAATCCTCTAGCAATATATAAACTCGAGTTTAGGTGTAATTAATTAATTATAAATTTTGGTAAATATAATATTGGATAATTTAGTACACCCTGAAGGCAAGTTTAGGTAATATTTAGATATGCAATGTTTGTTTATTATTTAATTGCTTCCATAAATTATAAGTAATAAATGTTAGTTGCCACAAAGTCTTGTGGTTTCTTAATTAATATACTCAATGTACTTAAGTTTTTCAGCTGTCACTGATACGATCTCTGACTCAACTACGGACACTATGGTAAGTGGTGATAGTGTATATATGTGAAATTTTGCCACGTCACACCGTGGATCTTATGCATGTTTTTTTCACTGTGAATGAAGTAAATTCAATGCATTATGTAGGGAAAATCATATGCTGCCTACATCAGATATTTGCTTGAAATTTGTTGCGAATTAAATTTTGTATGACTGATGGGGCCGGTTGTTGAAATTTTGTATGTAAATGATCGATGGGTCAGTTAAAAATTCTAATCGAAATAGTTTACTACAAGTTTTTTTTTTCATATATTACTTTCCTTATATACATAATGTATAAGGAAAGTATTGTGACGGGGTCGAAAATTTGAATTCGAGTTTTCGACGAGAGAGCACGTTTCAAGCATCCCTGATCACGAATCAAACATTTTTGAAGTGATGTCTGTGTGTGTGTGTGTGTGTGAAAATATGTGTGTGTGTGTGTGTCAGTGGGTCTGTGGAGACGATAACTGACGAACGAATGGACCGATTCGAACCAAATTTGGTACAAAAATCACAATCTGTAAACACTGGAAGTCTATTGTTTTTATACGCAATCGAATGTTCAGAACCCCCCTAAATTTTCGAATGAAATTTTGAAAAAATCGTCAAAAAATCAAAACCAATAATAAAGTTACGTAAATAGACATTTCTTATGTAATTTTTCATTAGAAAACGATTGACATAAATTTTAGAACGCTAACATGAACCGTTCTCGAGATATTGCAGATTTTTCAAAAAAATATCAAAAAGTCATATAAAATAGAAAAAAAAACATTTCCTATTGAGAAACATGTTCACTTTTCATATATAATATCATGCGATAAATTGGGTGACATCATTCTCGTGGATCTAACTCGTTCCATTCATGAAAGAAGATACTTTGAGTAATACTTTTGCATTTGAACGCCAATTTATCTGCTGTAAGAACAACTTATTTCTTCGTCCATAACGCTTGGCGAGATTTTGGCGACGAAATTGGCTGAATGTCGCCAACTTGGCGACTTTTTGAAATGTTGCCAAATTAACGAAAATCTCGCCAAATGGATAAAAATGACGCTAAATCAATGAAAATGACGACTAATTGTGGAAAATTCAATATCTCATAAGTTATATAATATATAAATATATAATAATAGTTATATAATATATGTCGAAAATTCAATATCTAATAAGTTATATATATATATATATATATATATATATATATATATATATATATAACTTATTTCTTCGTCCATAACGCTTGGCGAGATTTTAGCGACGAAATTGGCGGAATGTCGCCAACTTTTGAAAATGTTGCGACTTCTTGAAATATTGCCAAATTAACGAAAATCTCGCCAAATGGATAAAAATGACGATAAATCAATGAAAATGACGACTAATTGTCGAAAATTCAATATCTTGGAAAGGATATTAGTATCTACTAGAAGAAAAACCTATTTATTTTACTGTGAAAGTAGTAAACTCATTTCGTTATATAAGGAAAGTCATGTGTTGCCCACATCAGATTTTTTTTTATATCGAATGCTGATTTGTACAAATAATAATTTATATAATTTCAGTCTACGCCAATTTTTGTTACCGATTCTATTGTAAAAATTAATTGAAACTGTTGTATGTGTGTGTAGAGCTAGCTATACGAGGAATGAAAGCTGTATGAGGAATGAATATATAAATACGAGGAATGAAAGTTCAGTTGGTTACCATGTCTGTTTAAAGGAGTCGAAAGATTGTTAATGTGGATTGAAAGATGTTGTTATTTAAAGCAGAGTTGGTATTGAAGTTGGTTCTTTAATATAAATATGTTTTGTTTTGAAAAGTGTCAATCTGCATATTTCGTTTTTCTAACAGACTGGTTACGCCCTTATTATGTGATCGTCATCATGAGATAGTCGACATCCGCAGTGGCAGGTAGAAAACTTGCACCACAATAATGAAAACATTTACGGATACTAACAAATGTAGTGTTTCCATGCAGCGGGCTGCAAATTGCTTCAATATTGATTGGCACGGCGGTGATAACCAAGTTTAGACACACATGTAAATTGTGTGAACCACCCTTATAGACTACTTTTGCAGGTTTTCTAATTTTGCTGCCGCAGAAGTTCACAAAACTGGGCATATTACAAGTTTTTGATTTGCGAGCAAATATTAGCTTTTCCACACTGACGAGCACACAATAAGCGCAAAACCTACATCGATGCTGTTCTTTGCAATAGAAACGCAATTTAAAATTGTTTAAATTTGAGGAGCATTTTAAGCTATGTGTCAATAAACTAAATATAATTGTTAAAGAAACCGATCATGTTATTGATATGTTTAGTTCATAATTTTCGATATCCAAAAGCATAATAAGTAAAACCCCCATTTTTCTACACACTGTTTGGGCCACGTTAGCACGAGTCATTCTCAAGGTATTTATTATTCTTATTTCTCCACACGTTGCGTGGTATCTAGTGAAAGAATCGGACGATTGTCATGGAATTCCGTATTATTAGTTTAGTTGGTAATATTGATAAATCAGTTGATACATAAGCGTAATTAGAATCTGAGAAAAGATTATAATGACCGAATGGGAGGAGGGTTTTGCAGTGCTAGATATTTTTTCAATATGGAAAGTATAGAGAAATAATGCAATCTTTCTACTAATGGGTGGATGTAATGACCTTCCATGACTACGGCTGAATTGATATCCCCTAATATTGAAACTATTAGAAATTTCATTTCTGTTGTTATTTACTCATAATATGGAAATTTGAAATTAGCTTTTGGACCTCTGAAAGATTTCAGATAGGATCAAGCTCCCACTGCAGCTAACAGCGATGGTGAATTGTTGTTTCTTTGTTATCTGCAACGAGTGTGGGTTCTTACCGTTCTCTGTAGGCCGGTTTTCTGACCGTTCGATGAAGATAGTTGAAATTATCTTACCAGGGCACTTTTCTTCATCTGTTCCATCGCCACAGTCATCATTTCCGTCACAGACAGTAGAACTTTTCACGCATTTTCGGTTCCTGCACTGTTTTTCTCCCGGTTGGCAGAGGCCTGTCAATGTAAACAAATGCAAAATGTTGAAATATTTTTTTACGAAGTTTCATTTAAAAGTAGCTTTTGTCAAAATTGGCAACAGGTCAGTTAATCAAAAAAAATTGTTGAAATAAAGATGTTGGACTCGGACTCGGACTCCAACATCTTCATTTTAAGGGAGGAGAAAACAAAAATTCGTAAAGAGAGGAAAAGAAATTATGGAAGCGGCCCCGTGAGAAATTCTTGATAAGGGCTCATAACGTATATTGGCGATCCTACTTTGGTACCCAGCCATTTCTATTTTATGACATCAATCTCGATTATACATTTTTGCAGTTATACGGTCTTTTCCCTGGTTACTTGAGAAGTGTGTAAACGATTCTTTACTGAGCATATTGTTTCAATATAGTATTGCAGAGTATGACCCATAGAGTTCGATAGAAGGAGATAAAAACTCCTATGGTTGAAATACTTCAAAATGCCATAATGCTTTGAGAATTATATTGAGGTGTCGGTAGTGTCAGTAAAATAGCCTCTATTGTTAGTTGACATAACAGAAAGGCATGGTATTTAGTATATGGATTCTTGCTTATTTTTAAATTAAAGGTTCCCTAATGATGAGTATAATTAACCAGTATTTTTTCATAGTTGTACGATAGAGTACAGAATATATGGAGATAAAAATAAAGTGAAAGGTAAGATGACTTTGATTACGTAGGAAGATTCTTTATTGTTTCAATTCTACTTTGCATTGCGCTAATAATTTTTGTTTTATAAAATTGACAGTTTAAATAAATATTTTAGGCCTTTCGCCATATAAATGCATGGAATGCAGGACTTATCTTATCTCAGCGCCACCTGAATTATTGTCTCAAGCGATCGATATTGGTGTTTTCTTACTATGAAGTTTTAACTCTTTACTTTTACCTCCATGGTTTGACCTCTGTATAGTCGGTGAAAAAGTAATCGGCTAGAGCTGGCATCACCCGCTCCAGAAGGGCGTGCGGCTATTGCACGCACGCCCGTCTGGATTGCATTTAAACTGGATACCTACTACATAACTTGTTTCCCGAAAGACGCTATTTTATAGATACATTGCAACAGGTATTGCAAATTTCATGTTTTTCAGTTCCTTGTGTTGATTGAGATATTTTTTTCTGGAAATATCTTTGTTCTCAATAGGAAACAATGTCACGAGAATTTTGAAATACAATAACTTTTATTCGATCGAGAATGATCACTTTGAGATCGACAGAAGTAACGATTACACTCATGGACCCTTCCTTACAAAGTTATTGAGGTTCTTAAGGACTTTTTAGGAACCCTGTACATGAATATGTGCATTAATATGCATGTGAATTCGTACCAAAATAATTTTTCTTTTAGAGCATTCTTAATTTAATCTCGAAATCTGATTTTATGTCGATGAAGATGGAAAACACATATTTACGGAATCTAAAGAAATGAAGTTAATTTTAGCTCAAATTTAACCTCCAGAACTCTAACAATTCTGAATCATGTAGATAAAATGTTCCAGTATTCCGATCCAATGCAATGAAAAGCAAACTGATTAAATTTCAACCAGAATAAATATAGGGGAATCTTTAAATTGAACTCAGTAAACAAAGTTACACGAAAACAAACAATTATTTTTACAAGTTTTGACTATTCCCTTATTTTTCCAGAATAAATTTTCTAAATAAAATCCTTTTTGATTCTTTTTATGTCGAAACCAAGTTTAATGTTTAAATTTTGTAAATTATTGCCATATTAGCCGAAAGGCGGGTGGAAGAGGTGCAGGGACGATAATTCACAAGGTATATAAAATGAACAGAATCTCCAAGATTGCATCCAGACATTTCTATCTAGTATACTATCCTGGTCCTAGAGGTTGAGAGGGAAATCTTTCAAGGCAACTTGGGGCTTTATAAAATAAAGAGTACCTCGTGTGTTAATCTCCCATCTAGCAAAACTGTATGCATGGTTGCATGGTTGACGGAATTATTCACCGGGTTGGATCCGATGAACATCTGTAAAGACCCCAGTCGTCGATAGTTTCAGTCTCAGATCGTAATTTGACCAGGTCTACCCCATTACCTGGAAGAGTCTGGTTCATTGTACCGGGAACTCACCGCGATGAACCGAAGAGTCCACTAAAGCACCACTCCATAGATTTATGAGTCCCATAAGAGAGGTGGCTATTAAGTGGCATAGCTACAGAGCTATGGCCCATCCGCCTTATAAAAGATTGCCTTCCCCAAGAGTGGCACTCTGGTCCTACATCAAATTAATGGAATTATTTTACACATTGTATTGGCCGAACGCCACACGGAGATCCACAATAGAAAGGACGCATGTTTTCGTCCTCCTGCTTCTTTGCGCCTGGGGCGCGTGGTTCATTTTTGTATATAGTGATGTGTAGCATATTTTTGTTCCCTATCTCGTAAGCTTTGTCATAGTGTCTTCGGTTTTTCTTTCCGACCCTTGGGTGGTGAGCAATCTCTGTTTACTTTTTTAAATTATTCCATTCATTGTCCAACGCTTCACATTGCCATTGTAATGGGAGATTTTAATTCAAAAGTACAATTTTAGGTACTTTTGTACTTCTGTAAACCTGTATTTTATTGTTTAAAACTGTATAAATTTTGTATATTATCATTCCTTATAGTGTATATAATGCAATTTGACTTATATTTTATACCGGGGAACAGTGTATATATATGTATTTTAGTCTTGTAACTGCTGTTTTCATATTTTTGCCAGTTTTGTTTCTGCGGTTCCCCCTGTTTTTATAATGGTTTGCCCCTTCCCCGTTCAGTACTTGTGTTCCCGCTTATACTTATGCCACTGCATCGACTTCTGTCCCCGCAGTCTTCTTCTTCCCTTGTTTTAGGCTCTCTGTACCCCCTTACCCGAATGATTTACATTGACCCTTTTGAACATAGGATTTTCCTATTCAAATTTTTAAAATCTTTTTAATTATTTTTCAAATTGAAATTTTGCTTATCCCTTCGGCAACTCGTGCCCGGTTCCTCTTTCCCACCTATAAATATTGTTTGGTCAGTCTGGAACAGTGTTTTCCAACTAAAAAATTGAATTTACCGCACCGCAGTTATGATTTTCCTTTTTGCCCCGCCCTTCGTTCTTTCAGGTACCCTTTTTCCTTTCTTTTTCAGAGTCTTTTGTTTATTTTTGCAGTTTTTGGCTCCGTTCAAGTGCAGTTAGGATTTTAATTACTTTTTCTCCCCTCTGGGTCTTCTAATTTGTCCCTCTGGTTACTCTTTCTTGTTTTTATTATAATTTAGTATAGTATGTCATTGCGCTTTTTGTATTTTTGTGCATTGCTTTTTGTATTTTTGTATTTATTAGATGATGGATCATTTACCCCCCTTCCGGAATTTCCCTCCTCTCTCCCCACTGGCCCCCTTGTTCCTGTTAATGCTGGAACTGTGCCAAATGCAAACTCTTCTCCTGGAAACCCCTACCTTCGTTCAACGAACTCTCAGCCAACAATGAAACTGACAGATTTAAAGACTTTGGCTAATCCATCAACTTCTGGCTCTTCGTACGCTTTTTACTCCAGTGTAGCAGCTTCTCGCTCTCCTCCGCTTCTTCCTCCTCTACGTCAACGTACAACTCCTTTTGCCTCTCCCCGGCCGCAGTTCAACGTGTTCTCCAAAACGGTCCTTAAGCTCTCCAGGCCACTTTTTTTGCCTCTACAAGCATCTCATCAACTCCAGCTCGTGGATTTTCAGAAACTCCAAAATCTTCTTTTCCTGCCATTTCTCACAGTGTCTCGGTGCCCATCTTCGATGATCCTGCTCCTCTTTGCTCTTCTATGCCCCCTCCTGGTTCAACTTCTTCGTTCTCTTTGCTGCCTTCGTCTCCCATGGTATCTTCAGCTCCTCCGTTGGTTTCGTCTTCACCTCCAGCCTCTTTTGTGTCCTCTCCTCCTGTTGGATCTTTGCCCTTTGGCCCTCCTCCCAGCAACTCTACTGAACTTGATCCTGCCGTCGACGCAGCCTCCTACACCACTACCATCGATTCTTCAGATGTTTGCTGTTCAGATTTAAACGGGGGCTTTTTGGCTCAAATCATCAAAAATGTGCAGAGGCTCCACAATTATATTTTCAAATATGTCAAGATTACTGGAATCCAAAAGGCCTATGTTGATAAAAGGGTTCAATAAATTAAAAGCTCCTTCAACTCAATGGAAAACCAATTTATTTCTGCTCCTCCACCTTCTTCTACTCCCGCTGATCAAAATCTAAATCTGGCCACAGCCCTTAACGATGAGCTTACACAATTTAGAAATACTTTGACCAATGACTTTAAGTCTTTCGATGCTGACCTCCAGAAAAACTTACCAGCTATAATCGATAGATCTGTAAAACAAAATCTAGAAAAAAACCTCTCTTCATACAAAGTTTCAACATCAGCTAATTCCTCGGCCAATGCTTCCAACTCTACATCTTCTGCCATTCCTAAACAAAGAACCTAGTCAAGTGTGTTATTACAGGGCCATGACCGCACAAAAACTAACTCAGAATTGCAGCGTGATCTCCTCTCCTACCGTTGTCCAAGTGGCGTTAATGTAAAGAACATCACAGACCTCCAAAATGGGACTCTTAAAATTACATGCCGGGAGAGCAACCCGGAAAAACTGGTACCTCTTTTCCAAAAAACTGGTTTGTGCAAAAAGTTCACTATCCGAAAACAGGAGGACCGGAGAAGAGCACTCATAATTTTCAACGTTCCCCCGAACTATACAGAGGAAAACGTCATTTGCTTGAACCACACCAATCTGACTCCTACAGACATTAGAATTATTAAAAACTTTAAATCTAGAAACAATTTAATAAACTGGGTTTTTCAAGTCAATGTATTTGTCGCCAAGAAAATTACAGACGCAAAAAACTGTTTCACAACTTCAGTAGTTTTCTTGTTAAATGGTACATTGAATTTAAGATGTGTTACAAATGCCAGGGGTTCGGACATTAGGCAAATTTTTGCCCGCATCCCCTGGGCAACTACAGTATCTGCACCAAGAGCGACCAGACATACAGGACCTGCAAGATCAGGAATCCTGTGTGTGTGAACTGCTGTACAGCCAACAACGACAACCCTTCTCTCCGCTATAGAACCAATCACCACGCTCACGACAGGGAAGCTTGCCGAGCTTATCAAGCTGAGGTTAAGCGAATTAAAGATCTGCAGCGGGAAGCTTAGTGCTCACCTTTATTGTGTATTAGTTTATAATTTTTCATGTTTCTATTATGCTTTTTATAATTTTTTTTTTGAATGTTTGTATTATCCTTTTAAGCTTTATATCCTTCTGTGGTTCTGCGTGCGTGCTCAGGACTTCCCTTTCCCCGAACTTAATGGCCGAACTTAAATGTATTCAACTAAACTTAAACTTTCTCCGAACTTAAATGTATTCAACTAAACTTAAACTTTCCCCGAACTTAAATGTATTCAACTAAACTTAAACTTTCCCCGAACTTAAATGTATTCAACTAAACACAAACCATTCCCTAGCTTCTCACAATAATTTAATTCAGTTTGCCCTTGAAAATTCCATCGATTTTGCCTGTATCCAGGAGCCGTAAGTCAATAAGGGCAAAATTCTTCCTCCCCCCCCTGGTATTGAACAATTTTCTTCTCTCTCTCAAAAAGCAGCCATTCTCGTATTTAATCCAGAAATAACTGCCCTCTTAAAATGTACAACTCTCTCTTCAGTCTTTGTAGAGGTCTGTTTCTCACCGAACAAATCGTTAGCCCTTTCGAGTATTTACTTTCCTCCTCATGACCACTTCCCTTCCTTTCTCTCTGAACTCTCTCTGGATTTTTTCCATTCAGACTTCCTCCTGTTAGGAGATTTTAATGCCCGGGCACGGATGTGGGGCTACAGCTTCACGGATCAACGGGGACTAGATCTTATTGACTTTTGCTTATCTAATAACCTGATAATTTGCAACGACCCAAACAATGGTCCTACTTTCGAATCCCACTCTGGAATTGGTTTCCCTGACCTTAGATTAACCAACTTTTCCTTTTTTGACACTATTCGTTGCTGGGAGATTCTCTGCGATGACTCACTCAGGGATCATCATATGCTTCAAATAACCCTTAATTCCCCTGATCATCATATCCCTGATCATCATATGCTTCAAATAACCCCTTGATTCCCCTCCTTCCCAGGACTTTTATCTTAAAACCCAATATAATCTGGGTAAATTCATTTTTAATTTTAAATCTCATATTAATCATTTCAATTCTCTAATTGAAAACATTACTTACATAGATCTTGATGAATTTTTTACAACTTTTACTCAACTTGTCCAAAATTGTGCTCTTTCCAATATAAAGAAAAATAAATCTCCCCGAGCTAAAAGTTTTATTTGGTGGAACCCAAATTTATCTAAATTTCGCAACTTTGTTTCTGCCCTCTTCAAAAGGACCAATTCCTTGGAGAGAATCTCCGCTTCTCCAGAACTCATTTCGGCTGCAAAAATGAAATATAAACTCAACAAGGCAAAATACAGAAAATTAATAAACAAAACAAAATTAGATTCTTGGAATGCCTTTTGCTCAAGTTGTAACTCCTCTTTTAATACACACTTCAAATTTGCCTTCCAGAAACATCGGAAAATTAATAGTTTAGAACTCCAATTTCCAGAAAATCTTAACCTCTCTCATCAAGAAAAAATTGATCGGCTTCTAGACCATTGTTTTAAGGATGACGCAAATTTTGTAGGTTTTCCCTCTGTCACTCTGCCAACTCATGGATTTGGAAGTGTTTCCCCAGAGGAACTCTTTATGGTTTTTAATAACTTAAAAAGTGGTAGGGCCCCTGACCCCGACAAAATCGATTTTAATATTTGGAAAAAACTCTTTAAAGCCTTCCCTTCCCTAATCTTAAAAATTCTAAATCTTTGTTTTACTTTTTGTCCCTTTCCCTCCTGTTTAAAAACAGCTAACGTACTATTTTTTAATAAACCGGGCAAAGATCCCACACTTTGTTCATCCTATCGTCCTATCTGTCTTCTTTCAACCCTTGGGAAGATTATTGAAAAAATCTTTATTAACAAGCTTAACTTCTGGCTTGCCTTTGGGAATATCCTCCACCCTCTCCAATTTGGTTTTCGCGAGTTGCGCAGCTGTGAGAATGCAACTCACGGGTTGATTAGCTCTATTGGTAAACTTCGTTCTGGACATTATGTCTCCCTTACCACCGTAGAGATCCGCGGGGCTTTCGATAACATGAACTGGGGTATTCTTCCCAGCACCTTCAACCAAATAAATCTCCCCTCAACTTACCAAAACTTCATCTATTCTTATCTTCAAGACAGGCGTATTTCTTCCTTCGACGGCTCTTCTATTTTCTCAAAACAAATTTCCTGTGGCGCCCCTCAGGGTTCAGTCATTTCTCCTACCCTGTGGGGAATCTACTTCAACAAAATACTTATTTTAAATAACGACCATCACTACTTACAAGCCTTTGCGGATGATCTCGCGGTGGTAACTTCCGGTCCTACCCTCCACTCCCTAGCAACTAACACCAATATTCTCTTAAGCTCTGTTTCAGGATCCCTCGCAAGTTTGAAACTTGAAATCTCTCATGAAAAATGTAATGCTATTATCTTCAACAGGTCTAAATCCAAAATCAAGAAAAATCGCACTTTTAAAATTGACGGAAACAAGATAAAAATCTCCAGAAATCTGAAATTCCTTGGATTAATCCTGGAGGACAATTTTAAATGGAGCGCCCACGTTTTCTACCTAAAAGAGAGATGTTGTAAGATCGCTTCTACTTTTGGTAAACTTGCGGGTTGTAACTGGGGAGTAAATAAATCATTCTTAAAGGTCTGGTACCTGTCGGTTACTGAAAAAATTCTTTCCTATGGGGCGGGTATCTGGGGTAATAAACTTACTGGGGCTCAAATAAAAACTTTACTTTCTCTTCCGAGGGTCTTCTTACTTAAAATCTCTACCGGCTTTGGAACCTCTTCTAACGTCTCTCTTTTCTCCCTGACCGGCATCCCCCCCATACATCTTGTTATAAAAATTCATCATTCGAAATATATATTCTGGAAACATCACTTAAATTCCTTAACTGATACAAACATCCCTGACCCTTCCCTTTTTGATTTCAATTCACCTCTTTCAAATTTTCATCCCTCCAACCGCATCGCTCTTTTCGAACATCATGACCCCCTTTCCTTTTCCAATATTAATATTTACACAGATGGTTCCTCTATTAATGGAAACACAGGTTTCGCTGTATGCATATTTAAACATGATGTCCTGGACCCGGTTTACTCCTTCAAACTTGAGGGTGAGAATATGGTATTTCAGGCAGAAATTGCTGCCATTGACTTTGTCATTTCTTAGGCTAAGGATAATAATTTAAAGGTAAACATATTTTCTGATAGTCTCTCCTCAATTTCGGCTCTCAACTCTATAAAAATAAACTAAATTTTCTTATTAACATTAAAACCAAAGCCAACTCCTCAAAAAATCTTATCAATCTTTCCTGGGTTAAAGCCCACGACAACAACCTTGGTAACGAGGTCGCAGACCATCACGCTAAATTAGCCACCATCTCCGGCTCCCCTCTCCAGATCCAATTTCCTTACTCTCTTCTTAAAAAATATTGTAAAAATCTTCTTATTAAAAATTGGCAGACTTATCTAAGTGAATACATATCTCCCCGTTCTCACGACCCCGATAGATTTTCAAAATTCCTTCCCATTGTAGATTCAAACATATTAATTTCCAACAAATTTTTAACATACCTTTTAACGGACCACGGCCCCTTTTTGGACTACCTCCACGTTTTCAAACACAAATCTTCCTCTAATTGCGTCTGCAACTCGTATGGTGACGCCGACCATTTCATTTTTCTTTGTCCGTATACCAAACCCTTCCACCTTTCCCGTACCTCTTATGCTAACTCTGCGGCCTGGTTCGCCAACGCCTGCAAAAATAAATCTTCGATCCTAAGAGTTAAAAATTGTATTCTCGCCGCTCGAGAAATCTCAAACAAAGTCTCCTGATCGACCTGGGGGTCCTCTGGTTCTCCTTGGTCTGTGAACTTCTGCACAGTTCCCCACGTTGTACATATTTGTATATTCTCTTTGTACATATTTGAATATTCCCACGGTATTAACTGGTCTACTCTCTTGGAGTCCACAGTGTACATACAGTGTAAATCTCTCTGTAACTTTGTTTTTATGCACTTAATAATTTCAACCCTGTTTTATGTTTATAAAAATTTGACATCTGTAAATTTTGATAAATATCAAATTTTAAATTTGGTTATATTAACTATATCCTAACCCTTATTGTCTTCCAACCTTGACCATATTCTTATTTTCTGTAATTTTTTTTTTTGTTGTATTATTTGCCAAGTTTTTTTTCCCTTCGGGGTTTTCCCCTCTTTACAATTTTCTTATGTTTGTCTTTCTTGTTATGTACTGTCGCCGCCCTTCTCTTCTTTTCTTGATGTAACTTCTTGTGTTGTGATTCATTTTAATATATGTACTGTAATCTCTTGAATCATAAAAATAAAGTTCCCGGCTACACATCTTGCTACCACAAGCCTTCGGGTTAGTCGTATGGTCTTGGTTTTCAACACTCAACACATTGTATTGGCCGGAAATTATGGAGAGGGTGTGTTTCTCTGCCAATTACTGTTCCTCAAACGCTAGAGTACTTGTTTTAAGATGAAAGGTGAAAAACAGAGGTATACACTGGCCGAAATTTAGACTTTTATCTAACTCAAACTAAAGTCCGATTTTTAACCAACTCCATAACCATTGTCTCTGTTTAAAGCGTATCGTTGCATTTTGAGATATATATGAAGCAGCAAATCCGAGTCATTTAAGTGTCTGTAATTATATACACATTGTAGAAACATTTATTCTTGTTTTGATAAAATTGGTATTATATTTTCTTTTTTTTCTGCTAATATTCATTAATAATTTTTCAAAACATGGACACCGTGCCGCCCGCAATTTTTTAATACATCCCGAATTTTTCCTGGTAAAACTTGAAAATTTCCGTAATAAATGTGGCAAGACGCTGCACATGGACATGGTCGGTTTTAAAATGGTGGGACAGATCAGACCCCATACAGACGTTTATTGGGAAGTTCGAGTTTTTCTCGAGACAAAAGTACGTACGTTATCACATGTCTCTTGATGCACGTTAAAGTACGTATGTTGACAAACGTTACAAGTACGTACGTTGATACACGTCTCTTTACTTATGTTAGAAGTACGTACTTAAAGTACTTACTTTAAGAGATACATATATCTGATACTTACTTTAAGATATAGGTACTTCTAATACTTAAAGAGATACGTACATCTAATATTTATTTTAAGAAGTATGCACTTTCAGTACTTATTTCAAGTGCTACTCCCTTCAGAACAATAATTCAGGAACACATCCAAGTACATTTGCTGAGAAATATTCTTGGGAGTATATTTTCACTCCCGTAGGATGTCATGTGAAAACATATATGCGACAGTGCACATTTCTTTTCTCCATTAATCCAGTATAAAAAATTTGTAAGAAAACAGGCGGAGAAAGATCCTTAAGTATAATTATGGACTTGCGAATGAAGTACTATGTTGTAAAACGTCTTCAAGGGATATTGTTGTAAATGGCTGTTATTAAAAAGTTGATTGTTTCACAATGATGACAGTTTGTGATGATGTAGTAGTAAAACCGTTTGTCTATGATGTCTGCATGATTACAGCAGTTGGCGATGCTGTAGTAATTTTGCATTTTCACGGCTCTTAAGAGAATCTTTTAAATTGCCCTAGGCTTTGCTGTTGAGCATTGTCTTTCCGGATACCTATTGGCATTTTATGAAGTTTACAAGTCTTTACCTACTCATGATATCGGCAATCAGTTCGAGTTTTTGACTATACTATACATGTCAAAAAGAGCTGTAAAACCAATTTATTCACATTATTGTTGATTTTCATGATTTTTTTAAATCTAAAGTTATTGGTCACAAACAGTTTTATTGATAATTTGCACGTACATCACAATAGAATGCCACGATCGTTTACGTAGCCATCTTGGACCGAATAAAGGTTGATGTGGCAATAGATCCACTTATCATATCGTTAATAAATATGATAAGAATATTAATGTACGTCTTCAAGAAAGGTATATAGAAAAAAAGCATGTAAGAGCTTTGGATATAGATCCATATTTACTTCCTAGAAGCCAGAAGTATTAGCAAGAAAGCATAGAATAGTAAGAAAATCATACTCTAACTCGGGGCTGGAAAGCGATCTTTCCTTGAAATAGGAAGTTGATTTGCCAGTAGTGACGTTAGGTGCAAATGGTCAATATATTGATCTGATTAAAATGTTACTTTACCTTTAAAATCGCCCCTATAGCATTGAAGTTAAATAAGCTGAAAGCGAGCGTTACCGCTCTATTTACTTTGCAGCGAGATAATTATGCTTTGGATGGAATGCACACTACAATGAGCACTCACACATTTTACTTCACATAGAAAATGGTTGATTTAGTATTGAAGATGCTATCACATCAGAAATATGTAGTTACATAGTCGATTTAAATTAATTCACTCACTTGTGGTGTCTTGGGGAGTGTATGTTATATTGAAACCCCTCCTTCCAGCGAATCCATCACTCCGAAATGAAAACTGCAGTGCCTTAGACTGTGAGACATAGTCATAAGGTTTCTGGTTTCCACACAATATAACCTGCAGCAGTCCTTGGCCTTGGGAATTGAAGTCGTAGATCTGAAGGGAATCTGCCTCACAACTATCGGTAACATCGATGTCCAGGACATTGAAATGAATTCGTATATGCTGAGATTAGACAGAGAACTTAACATAAGTAAGTAAGATCAAACAGATAACTTAATATAACTAGTTACTCAAGATATCTATACTATTAAAAGCTGATATCGTATGTTTGTTTCTAGATATGTCCCCCTTATTTCGAAGCCAAAATACCAGCCTAGCACCTTAGTGTTTTATAAATGTAGCATTCGATCCGAGGAGTTGCAGGAAACTTTCGAAGACTTGAATCATTTAATAGATTTAAAAATATGTTTGAAATATCTTTGAAAAAAGAGGGAGAAAATAGCTCCCGTCTTAAAAAACGTATCATTTTCAATTTTTGATCTGATATTTCAATTTTTTTTAAATGGGAGCCAAAAGTGTTTCAAAAAGAGCTGAAGAACTGGATTGTCGAAAAAGATGATAGTTTTTATTTTATATATTTTTAAGGCCGGACAAATTCCACAAAATCTCAATTTTAGGGCTGCGATATACAATTTTTAAGCTGAAGCTAAGAGTTTCATTTATGTTGTTCATGCATTAAAATTTTAAAAATATCTGTAATTTTTCTTTGTTATATATTTTTATATCCGGAACGATAGAAAAAACGTCTTTAAGAGACCTAAATAGATGCCTAGGTAGAAAATCTATCTTCTAATTCAATTTTTATGATAGGGTCTCCGTTTGCTTTCAACCTACACCTAGATATATTTCAAAGAGTTATATTTGTCAACATTTTGAAAAAGATCTTAATTTTTTAATACGAATTTTGAAATTTTTTTTTATACAATATGAAGATAAAATTTCAATGTTTTCACCACTTATCGTTGAAATCTAACCTTTCATATTTGCAAACGCTGTTGCCATTTCAAAAAAATCTGATGTGGGCAACACATGACTTTCCTTATATAATGTAATGAATTTACTACTTTTACAGTAAAAAAAATAGGTTTTTCTTATAGTAGATACTTATATTCTTTCCAAGATATTGAATTTTCAACAATTAGTTGTCATTTTCATTGATTTAGCAACATTTTTATCCATTTGGCGAGATTTTCGTTAATTTGGCAACATTTCAAAAAGTAGCCAAGTTGGCGACATTTCGCCAAAATCGTCACCAAAATCTCGCCGAGCGTTGTGGACGGAGAAATAAGTTATTCTTACAGCGGATAAATGACTATTGGCGTTCAAATACAAAAGTATTACTTAAAATATCTTTTTTCATGAATGGAACAAGCTAGATCCACGAGAATGATGTCACCGAATTTATCGCATGGTATTACATATGAAAAGTGAACACGTTTCTCAATAGGAAATATTTTTCTTTTTATTTTATATGCCTTTTTGATAATTTTTTTCAAAAATGTGCAATATCTCGAGAACGATTCATGTTAGCGTTCTAAAATTTATGTCAATCGTTTTCAGATGAAAAATGACATAAGAAATGTCTATTTGCGTAACTTTATTAGCGGTTTTGATTTTTTGACGATTTTTTCAAAATTTCACTCGAAAATTTAGGGAGGTTCTTCTGAACATTCGATTGCGTATAAAAACAATAGGCTTCCAGTCTTTACGGATTGTGATTTTTGTACCAAATTTCATTCGAAGCGGTCCATTCGTTCGTCAGTTATCGTCTCCACAGACTCACTGACACACACACACACACACACACAGACATCACTTCAAAAATGTTTGATTCGTGATCAGGGATGTTTGAAACGTGCTCTCCCGACGAAAACTCGAATTCGAATTTTCGACCCCGTCACATACTTTCCTTATACATTATGTATATAAGGAAAGTTAAAAGTAATATTCAATGCTTTTATGAGATCTATTAATGGTTTTAATTTTTTTAGGATTTATGAATCTTTTTATGAGTATGACGATTTACTATTACATTTTATCGAATGTATGAATTAAATCCGGATTTCACTGGTCTCTCTCAGATTTTCGACTCACTTATATTGTTTTCCGACTTGATTCCCTGCTTAGCGGAACCAACTTTTTGTTATCTTTTCTTTGTTTCATACACTCATTGTTAAATATCTCGTTGCTATAGAAACAGATTGCTATAGAAACTGGTTTCTTTAATCAGTGACCATGACTGCGGTACCACTGCTAGTGCACACATCAATGAATCAGAAGATTCTTTTAAATCTTTTAAATTATCTAAATATTCTAAAACCAAGAATACTGAGTTTATTTTAACAAAGCGACAGTGATAGTTAGAAATTAAATTCAATTTTCAGAAATATTAAATTATTGCCAATTCGGAGACATTTACTAAAAGTTATCAATTTCTCTATATTTTTTCCAAGAATGTGCTGTTCTTATGTATATAAAAACTAATGCTGTACATAGTATGCCGATTTGACCATGCTTTACCTTTCCAGCAGCAACTTGCAGTTGATAATTGCATAGGATGTTGTCTGGGTAACTCTGGTTCTGTTGAAATCCAGGACTGTATAAGTTCCCTCTCTGAAACACTTGAATCACCTTTGGTTTGACATAAGGGCTGGTGGTGTTGCGAGTGTCAACACATCCTTCTTCCAACACTGTTAAAGCAAAAAAAATATTTCTATTGGATATAATATAAAAGTGAGAAACATTAAAATGCATTTAGATGATATACTAGTGGTCACTAATTGTGATGCCAACACATTTAATAAAAGTTCTGAATATCAAAATTTCGTTTCAAATTTAAGTATAAAAATGATGCACATTTTATGGTTCTGTTTGCATGGAAATTGCTGTATGTTGAAAAATATTTCACGTGTAATCAGTGTATGTAGCCTTTTTTTAAAACTTTACAACATAGTTGAAAGGTGTTAATGACTTTGTTCATTCTGTCTGTCAGTCCGTCCGTTCGCACGATAACTGCCTTATAAATGAGTTTATTTAAAATGAAATTTTAATATGTTGTTGAGACGGTCTGTGGGACATATGGGAATGTAAATGAGTAATATCACCCGTATAGTTTTGAACTGAACCCGGGTTAAAAAAGTAAAATACTACATTGAATCCTATGGAACATAATTTTTCAAAAATTTTTTAAGAGAAAGTTAAAATTCACAAATTGCTCCGAAAATTTGAAAAAATATTCAAATTATCCCATAAAATATATAAAACAAATTTGTGTAAAATATGTTCGGTAGTTTTTTAAATAAAAATTAAAATAATATTTACACCCATATAATATAATGAGATAACGTGGCCCACTTCAAAATAATATATGGCATCCATCTTTTTTCCCAGTGTCAAAATCGTGATTTTAAAAATTCTTTTAAATTTATTTTTTGCATTGCATCCGTCTTAAAATCTCTTTATTTTTCTATATTTTTTGTGCATCTATATTCGTCGCCAAAGCAATTATAATATTTTTGAGTTTAAATAATCGTCAAAACTTTTATTATTTCTACAACAAAACCGAATTTTAATGGATGCAGAATATAAACAAGTGATTGTAAGATGAGTTATATAAGAATTGCTGAATTTTTTCACTCAAAATTATTTAATTCTGGAGTCTGGAATAAAAGTGTATGAATGAAATATTCACTGCTTTTACATAGAGAGCCAGACGATTTACATTTCGATACCGTTATTTGAATGTAGTTCATTTTGTTGGACGAAGTTTTAACTTTTCAAATATAATAAATTATTGTAATACTGTGATAATTTAAAATGTATCAGCGCTGAAAGTATCGCATTTTAAGGGATATTTAAATAAAGTTACATTCGAGTTGGAAAGTGTTTCATAATCAATGTTTTATGCATGATTGATCTTTATTGTTTTACTTTTTCAGAAATTTTACGCTAAAATTAATTAATTATTATGTTACTTTTCAACAATCTGGTTTGGATAATATCTAACAAGCGATTTTGGTATTTGAAACGTGTCCCGGTTACCTCAGTTACCACAATGAAATTAAAAACTATAAACAAATTCATTGATCAAATATTGAAAAAATTGTCGGTTCTATAAGAAAAAATTGTCGGTTCTATAAGAAAAAATTGTCGGTTCTATAAGAAAAAATTGTCGGTTCTATAAGAAAAAATTGTCGGTTCTATATATAAAGTTAAATATGTGAAAAACGGTTGATTGTACACCAATACGGTTAATTAAGAAAATTTAGGAAGTATTTTTCTACGCATGATAGTATAAAAATGCATTTTGTATGTCTAGCCGTTCTTGAGTTATTGTTTTATTTCCTTCGACCTAGACTTCTGACCTGCTCAAAAGTGTGAGGTATCTGTTTCGACGGCCGGACAGTGCCACCTAATTTAGATCAAAACCCAGTAGGGCGACATCCACAAGGACCGTATCCTCATTCCTCTGCGACCAACCGTTTAGAAGGCCTTCCGAGCCCACAGATTTCACTTGCTCGTACTCGGCGTAAACACGGGTGCAGTTTGGGTAGAGCCGGGAATCGAACTCGGATCACCCAAATGCAGAATGATATTTAAAAGGATAGACATAGACAATAATAACGGCAGTGATGGCAACTGAAGCAGGTAAATAATTAGCTATCAATACGGAAAAATCCTCAATATCAACTGAGTTATAAGTAAATAATCGGACTTGATAGCCGATAGCCCTGGAAAATTAACAATAGGTAACAATGCTCTTAAAAGATTGAGTCAGAAGGTTGTAAAATCTAGGAACTAAAAAGAGATAAAATTTCTGAAACTTAGCAGAATTTGCTCGAGGAGGTTTGATAATACCCCGTCTTAGCCAGAAGTTACATAGACTACCACCCGCATTCTTATTTCTAATATCTAAGGTAAGTAATAATGCAAATGCGCGTAGAGATTTGTTAAAAATTCATTTCTTTAGGAGTTACTGACGCATTAACTTGTACAGTGTACACAAGTACTTGATATTTTCCTATGTCTCTCTTTCTTTAAACATATATATATATATGAAGAGGAAGAGAGTGAAGGGGAGTGTGAGAGGTAGTGAGAGAGGTAGTGAGAGAGTTCGGTACAATGAGCGAAAATGAAAGAAAATGAGAGTGAGAGAATGAGAGGGGTGAAAGTTGGAGAGTGAGTGAGCAAGAAAGTGAGACAGATTGAATGATTGAGAGAGATTGAGCGAGAGACTGAAATTGAAATAGAGAGATTGGGCGAGAGAGCGAGAGCGAGCGAGAGAGAGACAGCGAGGGAGAGAGGGAGCGAGAGAGCGAGCGAGAGAGAGAACAAGAGTGAGAACGAGAGAGAGAGAGAGAGAGAGAGCTAGCGAGAGCGAGAGAGAGAGAGAGTTAGCGAGAGCGAGAGAGAGATAGAAATACATCTCTAACAATATTTGATTCTATCTATTTAAAAAATGTTCCTTTTAAAATAATTTCCCAAAAGGATTTATGAAATTAATCTTCGTTTTAATTATTCTCTGAAATTGTTATTCTCTATAATGCATAATCCTAATAGAAACGCTCTGTTGTAAGCAAAAGCCCACCAATTTGTCATACCTGTACAGACAGGGCCAGTTTAAAGATTCCACAGCATCCGCTTATCGTGGTTGCAATAAGCCCCAAACATGGAACGGGGTCTCGTCATGACTTTCATGCGTAAATATAAGTAAAAACAGGCTAAATATCATGCTGGGATAAACTTGTAGGGCCTCATATTGAATATTTGCAGGGAGCCCCTAAGTTCCTTAAACCACCTCGGTATACCACCTCTGTAGTGTCAGTAAAAACAAGTAAATCTCATCACAAAGTATGTTTCCTATCCTTTCAAATATTTTTAACTTTTTATTGTGCAGCATCCCCTCAAATGAACATTTTTGAAAAGCGTCAGATGTTTATGCAGAGTGTGGAGCACAACATAAACATAATAAACATTAAGTTGGTTTCCTTTTTAAATAATAAATGAATCTTTGTATTGAATTACTATTGTTAATTGAAGGTGATCGTGAATCGCATAGTTCGTGCATTTGCATCGTGGTCGCAATTACCTACCATTACCTCTTTGTACGAGTTAGTAAACAAAATCATTAAATTAAAACACTAGACATTAAATTCCACATCTTTAACAAAAAATTCATGAATTATTATTTATTCACACATCCTATTGTTATGATTAAAATTACATTAATTTTATTTAATGCTTAAGGAGAAGAAAATGTACGTGTGAAATCAGGTCTTTGGATATTATTCTAAAATCAACAATTGCTCTAATATATACGCAGATTTGCACATACCTCTGTTTGTCGGATCTGTTGCTCAGCATGCTTGGAATATTTGTTGCTCCTTTTTCTGACATTTTGAGTCAGCTTTCCCTTTTCTAACACATTCTCAATGCTTAAAATAACCACTATACTGCTTGAAAACACAGCTCTATGAACTTTTGGATATTCGTTCTGCTTATGAACAACACTGTCTGAATTCCATGACCTCTCTCTTTCTCGTTTCTGGACAATTATTCTTGTTACGAGTTTCTCTCATTGCTGTCGGATGTCATTCTACTTGAATATCTCCACGCTTCTGCACTATCATTGCTTGAATATTCATTGAATTATTTCCTTGTTTCCACATCATTTTGCCTGTGGTCAAGATACGCCCTCCGTACTCTTATTGGTTGCTCCTCAGCGCGATGTAGAGTCATTGCATTATTGGTTACTTCAGTTTCCAATAACGCTTGGTTTAAGGCTTGACCCTAGGAGATCTTTTTCCCAAGCACACCTGCAATTTGTGTGACTTGAATTTATTTGGGTCATGACCTTCCAGGCCAAGACTGTCGTAAAACGGTGCCTAAAAGTCTGTGCTTTGTTTCGTTGTACATAGTAGTCGTAAATAGCAAAACTGCATAATTGCCTCCTGGTCTCACATACAATTCAACGTTAAAACAGTGTGCTGTGGATCTTTTGTATATATAGCCTTGTTAAGTTGTGAAAGAATTAGTAAGGCATTGCATTATGTAGGGAAAACTATATGTTACACACATCAGATTTTTCCCCTCTTTTCAGATTTTTCAGATAAGGCTAACATTTACTATTAAAATTTCTTAATTTAAAAAGAAATAATAATGTAGTTTAAAATGTGTGTTATTCACTAAAACTGTTTATTACTTTTCTTATATACATATAACGTATAAGAAAAGTATTGTGACGGGATCGAAAATTTGAATGCGAGTTTTCGACGGGCGAACACGTATTAAGAATCCCTGAACATGAATCAGGCGTTTTGAAGTGTTGTCTCTCTCTCTCTCTCTCTCTGTGTGTGTGTGTGGCAGTGAGCCTTTGGAGACGATATCTCACGAACGAATGAAGCGATACGAACAAAATTTGGTACAAAAATCACAATCAATGAATACTGGAAGTCTATTGTTCTTACATGCAATCAAATGTTCAGAATCCACCTAAATTTTAAAAATAAATTTTGAAAAAATCATCAAAAAATTAAAACTTTCAATATAGTTACGTGAATAATCATTTATGTTAATTTTCATTAGAAAACGATTGACTTAAACCTTAGAACGCTAGCATAAGTCGTTCTCGAGATATTGCACATTACTCGAATAAATTTATCAAAAATTATAAAATTCATAAAAAGTATTAACTATTGTGAAATTTGTTCACTTTTCATATGTAATATTATGTGATAAAATTTTTATCATCATTCTCGTAGATCTGGTTCGTTCCATTCATGAGAGAAGACACTTTGGATAATAGCATTGTAAGTTGACGCCATTAGTCATTTATTTACTATAAGAATAGCCTATTTCTGCATCCACAATGTTTGGCGAAACTCTAGTGACAAATTTGGCTGAATATCACCAATTTAGCGAGTTTTTTAAAAGTTGCCAAATTGACGAAAATATCGCCAAATTGATAAAATGACTCTAAATCAATGAAAATGAAGACTAATAGATGACAATTCAATGCCTTGGAAAGAATATAAGAATCTACTATAGGAGCAGATATTTCGGGAAATAGCTTTGGATCTTTACACCATTAGTCGTTTATCTACTTAAGGAATAACCTATTTCTCCAACTTTGGCGACCAATTTGGAGGAATATAACCCACTTGGAGAGTATTTTAAATGTCGTCAAATTGATGAAAATGTCACCAAATTGATATAAATGTCGCCAAATTGATAAAAATATCACCAAATTAAGAAGAAATATCGCCAACTTGAAAGGAATGACGCTAAATCAATGAAAATTACAACTAATTGATAAAAATTCCATATTGTGAAAAGAACATAAGAATAACCCATTTCTTCGTCTATAACGCTTGATGGAATTCTAGCAACGAATTTTGGCGGCATATCGTCAACTTGGCGACTTTTTTAATTGTTGCCAAATTGATGAAACTGTTGTCAAATTGAAAAAAAATGTTATCAAATTGATAACAAGGTCGCCAAATTGATTAAAAAGATGCCAAATGGGATGCAATTTTCTAATTAATTTTCTAAATTAATTATATGTTGGACATACATTTTATTATATAAGTAATGCTGTTATAAATATCGTCAACTTGGCGATATTTAGCCTCACATTGACGAAGATATCGTTAAAATTGCAAAAATGACGCCAAGTTAATGAAAATGACGCCTAATTGATGAATTCATTATTAAAATATTTAAATATATGGACTATATTGCTTAGGATGATATCAATATTGATAATTGTTAATTTAGAGATGCGCAAAATATAAGTCAATTAGGTATGAAATAGTTTTACATGTTGTCATCCTGAAAAGCACCAAATGTAAAATTTAACATTGTAAACACTGCGCCGTAGATGTTTTCATAACATTTTTACCGTTAAAGATTGAAATTCATTGCATTATATAAGGAAAATCATGTGCTGCCAACATCAGATTTTTTTATATTGGAATATGCAACTCTTTTTATATACCTACAGTCTTTATTTGCCTCAGTTGTGCATGACATTTGACGATCCAGTTCACATTCCGATCGCAGTGTATGGTATATATTTATAGTTAAATAGCAATACATTGCTTTCACTGCGGCCGGAACAAATCCAGTGATTATGGTGAGAGGATCGCAGAGGAGGACCGGATTTCGATTCTCACCGCCATTCAAAACTATCCCGTGTCTACACGGATTATGGTTATTGTATGAATCTGAAAGTCCAAAAAGTCCTCTTTAGAGGTGGTGGCTCAGGGGAAGGAGGGTTACGGTACTTGTGGTTGTCACTCCATTAGGTTCCGGTCAAAATTCAGTGACCAAAGGGTGCTATGTCTGCTCTCTGTGGTGCACCAGGGCAAAGTGACAACGATGTAAAATGGTTCACGCTTTGGCTGCTAAATAGGCAAATTGTTTAACTATCAAGTGACGGGTTATTAGGGTCAATAAGGAAATGATTGTGTCGACTTATGGACATTTTCGAGTTACTGAAAAGCCTTGCAATGCAACCTGCATAATTGCGAGGTATGATTGTTCTAGGCAAATAAGGAAAGTAAACCTATAAGGACCCTCGTTTCGTCCACGTGGACATTCGAGGCACCGCTTATCGCCAGGCCGAGCTGATATCGAGGCCTGCAACGACCCTGGGCCGCACGTCAAAAGGCAGAAAAAGGACAAAATATAGATACAAAATCCCAGGACAAAGACGCCCTAAGCATCGCGACAATAGAGAGGCGATAACCAATGCAGTCAAGAAACAAAAACAACTGATAAAATAGGGGATGTAAAAGTAAATTATGTGTAGGAAGTTCTTACCTGCTCCGACGCAACAACTGCTGAATAATACCAAGAACAATTTTAGCACTGCTTGAAACGTCATTATCGTTCCGAACCTGAGAAATGAACCCCGAATTTTGTTCAATCTCAGAGGTATCTATCGATATCAGGTGGAAAGGATTATCAGCTGAGCATTATCATATGCCGATTCTCACGGAAACAAAAATCTTGACGCAGATTATGAGTGAGGTTTATTGCAACCAAGCTATTATTATCTTTCAAATGCTTCAAATGAAGTATTCATGATCATTGTCTTGAAGTGATAGCACAAATTCAGGTTCTAAGATGTTGATTCAGTATCTGCAGTCTGAGTTTCAATTTTATTTGCTCATACATTAATGTGTTTCATATTGTTAATTTCCCTGCAATACATGGTAATGGATAAGGAAAGTATTGGAATAGTGTCGAAAATTGCAACTGGAGTTTTCGACGGATCTACATGTTTTGGGATATGTGGAACACGAAACCACTATTTTTAGCGTGACGTCTGTGTGTATGTCAGTGCAATGTATGTACTCATTCTCGCTCAAAAACTAATGGACCAAATTCTATAGAATTTTATATGTAAGTCACTTGTTTATGAACCTGGTGCTGATTAGATTTTGGTACGATTCGGAATAAATAAATCCGCCTTTTTTTGCGAAATGGTCCGCAAAAATCTGATGTATCTACTCTAGCTAAAAATCTAATTCACCAAATTTCATATAACATTGCAGATATGTGTCTTGTGGTAAACCTGATGCTGATTAGATTTTGGTACGATTCGAAAAAAATGTACCTGGATTTTTTTACGAAATGCCCCGACGCAATTGTCAAAATTTAAAAGAACAGACTACATATGATAAACTGTATCAATTACATGCTTATTTTATACGTAATTTTTGACGAAAAAAATAATAAGACCAACCTCATTACTTAAGGAATAACCGTGCTCGAGATTTTTGTGTTTTCCCTCATTTTTGTTACGCCACCTTTGAAAAAAGGTCCAGTTACCAAAGAAAAACAAGAATTGAATTAAAATTGCAAATTCAGTGTAATTTTGTGGAATTAAATTCAATTTAACGAATTTTTAAATAAATTAATAGATAATGAATTTGAGTCTGCAGGGAAAGTCGATAAACAGTTCCTGTTAGATGTAGTTGGTTGCTAATGTCGTAAAATTATGTTTAATGCTTTTAAAAGATTCTAGAATATATGGCAGGGATTTGAATTTACGAGCGTTACGAAGAACAGCTTGCTGTTCTGTATAAGAAAAAAATCTGATGTGGGCAACACATGACTTTCCTTATATAATGCAATGAATTTACTACTTTTACAGTTAAAAAATGCTATTCTTATAGTTCTGATATTCTTATTAAATGTTGTTCTTATATTCTTATTCTTTACTACTTTTACAGTTAAAAAAATGTTACTTATATTCTTTCCAAGATATTAAATTTCCTTCAATTAGTCGTCATTTTCATTGATTTGGCGTCATTTTTATCCATTTGGCGAGATTTTTGTTAATTTGGCAACAATTACAAATATTTTGGCAAGTTGGCAGCATTCCGCTAAATTCGTCGCCAAAATATCGCCAAGCGTTATGGACGGAGAAATAAGTTATTCTTACAGCAGATAAATGACTATTGGCATTCAAATACAAAAATATTATTCAATCAAAGTATCCTTTTTCATGAATAGAACGTGCTAGTTCCACGACAATGATGTCACCAAATTTGTCGCATGGTATTACATATGAAAAGTGAACATGTTTCTCAATAGGAAATATTTTATTTTATTTTATATGACTTTTTGATAATTTTTTTGAAAAATGTGTAATATCTCGAGAACGGTTCATGTTAACGTTTAAAAATTTATGTCAATCGTTTTCTAATAAAAAGTTACATAAGAAATATCTATTTGCGCAACTTTATTAGTGGTTTTGATTTTTTGACGATTTTTTCAAAATTTCCCTCGAAAATTTATGGGGGTTCTGAACATTCGATTCCGTATACAAACAACAGGTTTCCAGTGTTTATGGATTGTGATTTTTGTACCAAATGTAGTTCGAATCGGCCCATTTGGTCGTCAGTTATCGTTTCCACAAACTCACTGACACACACACACACACAGACATCACTTCAAAAATGTTTGATTCGTGATCAGGGATGCTTGAAACGTGGTCTCCCGTCGAAAACTCGAATTCGAATTTTCGACCCCGTCACAATACTTTCCTTATACATTATGTATATAAGGAAAGTAAAAGCAGAAGAATCAGGTTATCTTACAGATCTGAAGTTCCCTTCGATTGAAAACGGTAATTGACGGGGATGAACAAAGGGTCCACTTCAAATGTAGAAGAAAAAACAGAATAGCAAGAGTCCGGAATCTTTAATCATTTGAGAGCACCGGCTTTATGTTCCATTCTTTCAAGGAGCACTATCACACTATTGCTTCATGGAAACACTATATCACTAATAGAGCAAATCAGGACGGTAAATAAATAAATTAGCATATATTCTTTATTTACCATAATAAAAATACAGCTTAACTATTTTATAATTTTCACAACTTTTCCATTCTTACTTTTTATTAGAATTCATATATACCTTTCATTCATAATAATGTAGCTAAATTTAAGCAATTCATATATCCTATAGTAAAGTTTTCTTATCTGAGTTTTCTGTATGTACTGAATGTGCTAAGTATTATCTATATATTGAGTATGTATGTATACTCAAAAACTCTTCATCGAAATTTCTTGAAATATATCATTTATGGTGCTGAGAAATTTATTGTGTGATTGGTAAATACAGGTTTCTCTTAATATGGGCAGCAAAGATACACAAAATATTAAATTAAAATTGAATTAAGTATTCTGAAATGTTCTACTTAAATTTAAGATTTATACACAATTCTCATAACATAGCTAACAAAACTTAACTAATTACTTTAAGACAAATAGAGAGACTTAGTAAATATATTTTGTAGGGTAAATAGAGTAAATATATTTTAGTTTTTTGGCATTTTGATGATTTGGCCGCTATTGCTATATGGAGAAAGATATGTTGAAGGTAAAAGAGAGAGCGCGAGGGAGAGGGAATGTGAACGAAATTGAAACAGTTTGAAAGAATGAACGAAAGTGAGAGATAATGAGAGTGAGAGGGGTGAGTGGGTAGGACTGTGAGAGGGTGTGTGAGAGGATGTGAGAGGGTGCGTGAGAGGGTGCGTGAGGGTGTGTGAGAGGGTGTGTGAGAGTGGGAGAGTAAGAGTGAGTGAGTGAATGAGAATGAGTGAGAGAGGATAAGATAGAGAGTGAGTGAGATAGAGATTTTATCGAGATAGATTAATTTTTATTCGGCTTTTAAATTTGCCTGCTTTTTACAATTTTGACTAAGTTTGGGTAGGCAAGCAAGATTTAATTATTCAGGTAAACGTCAGTTATTTTTAAAAGATATTTAGTTTTAATCGTATTTATTAATAAAAATGGTTGTTCACCAATGCAGATTGCGCTAAACTTACAACAGTACTTCAGTGCTCACTCTTAAAGTCGGAAAATCTGGAATTTAAAGAAATTTTCAGAATTCGCCATAAGTTGGACTAGACAAATTATAAATAATGTTATTATATTTGCCTTTAAGTGCAATATTATGCTAAAGCTCAATAATTTCTATCTGTATGTCTTAAAGATAATGATTTAAGTCTCCGACATTAATCGAAAATGGGTTTGCACGAAGTTGAATATCTTTTTATCTTTCTCGATGTCACAAAATCTTTCTCCAAAAGAATCATGCAAAACAGACAACAAATTTTTGTACCGTCATAATTTTAAGCATTTTCAGATATTTTTGTTTATTCTTGCATTCGAGCCTATTTGGATAATTTAAAAAAAAAAAAAATTAGATAAAAGCAAATGTTTAGTCATGAAAGATGATACAAAATACACCAATATTGAATAAAGGCCGTTGTTGAGGATGATAGCGAATTTTATATAATGAAAGTGATGGATCACCTTGTCTTTTTACGTTTTAAAAACATAACACGGGAGAAATACATTGAAGAATGCATTTTGGGGAATTAAACCAGTTGACATTAATATGGAGAAAGGTTCCCTCTTGAGAATTCAACCTCGTCGTTTGACGGCTATTGGAGTTTTGCCAACACACAAAGTTATCTGCTACGTCACGTGATCTTGCTCAGACATACCACTCGGCCTTGCAATGTTATAACCATCGAGGTAGTATATATGGAGAGAGCTTAAGGGTTGCTGCAATCAGCGTTAAAGATGAAGGCAGGTGTTGTCAGGACGAGTTTCTAGAGAGCGCGTTTTCTCCTGACTGTGACCCTATACATTTCAATGGGGATTTCAGACCGAGATGGTACTTAAGAAATATAAATGGTAAAATAATGGTTATTTACTGTTGTACTTACGGCTGCAAGTAAAACCATGTAAATGGAGGACTTTACTATTTTCATGGATAAGATTTGTTTTCATTATATATCTTACAAATATAGTTAAAAAGTAATTTTGCTAAATTTTAACTTGGTGCATTTCATTCGGATATTGATTTCACAGCTTTTAATGCTGTATAATTAGAAGTTTTGCTCTATTTTTGGTGTTTGTGATACTGCAGAAGACTTATAATGTCATTCTAACATTTTAAAAAAGTATTTGGAGTACTTTACTGATAGCTATAGAGATATTTTCGGTATCCTCGTATGTTTTCTTTTCGAGGTAGAACTTGGCGATGTTTGGCGACTCGCAAGATTTGGTGGCTAAGGAAGAAAAATAGGAGTTTAGATAATAAGAGTAATAAAAACGTGTCGTATGATAAAATTTTACGTTCATAATAAAATGTAATAATAGTTCATTTAATAATCATTCATTGAAAATGTCAGATAGATTTTACATCACGACTTTTCAGTGCATTTCATATGAAGATATATGATATATGAGCATGATCTCATTTCTAGTTCAGAGTAAATCGTGTATGTAATAAGTATTACTAGTTAGCATGGACGCCCATAGGGGTAGACAAGGGGGCACTTCAAAGTCATAAAGGCGGACATCAAACTATTCGATGTTGTTATTCTTATCATTGAGTCCCCCCCCCTTCCGGATAAATTCTATAGGTGCCGATGCTGGTTAAAATTAATTTCATATAAACAAATCGATTAAAAATATATATTTTCCGCCGTTCACAAATTAAAATCAAAGGATGTATCATCAAACTCAGTGTTTTCAAGAAGTATTTTGGTATTACACTCTTGTTTAGTTCTCGAGAATGAAATATGTCTTGCCCAAAGAAGTATTTGAATCACCGACTTCTTGATCATGCTTTAGCAATCTATTAAACGAGCAATCTTAACTCTAAAAGAACTTCACATTCTCCTCATCATAATTTAAGTTATAGGCTTCCTGATACAGAAACAGCTCTACCATTATAAATATTTTTACTTACATCATACATTTTTACTTACATACTTTACATTACAAATGCAGAAGAAGCATTTAATAAAAAAAATTCTGATGTGGGCAACACATGACTTTCCTTATATAATGCAATGAATTTACTAATTTTACAGTTAAAAAAAATGTTATTCTTATAGTAGATACTTATATTCTTTCCAAGATATTGAATTTTCTTCAATGAGTCGTCATTTTCATTGATTTAGCGTCATTTTTATCAATTTGGCGAGATTTTTGTTAATTTGGCAACTATTAAAAATGTCGCCAAGTTGGCGACATTTCGCCAAATTCGTCGCCAAAATCTCGCCAAGCATTATGGACGGAGAAATAAGTTATTCTTACAGATAAATGACTATTGGCGTTGAAATACAAAAGTATTACTCAAAGTATCTTTTTCCATGAATGAAACGAGGTAGATCCACGAGAATAATGTCACCAAATTTATAGCATGGTATTACATATGAAAAGTGAGCATGTTTCTCAATAGGAAATATATTTTTGTTATTTTATATAACTTTTTGATATTTTTTTTTAAAAAGTGCAATATCTCAAGAGAGGTTCATGTTAGCGTTCTAAAATTTATGTCAATCGTTTTCTAATGAAAAATTACATAAGAAGTGTCTATTTGCGTAACTTTATTAGCGGTTTTGATTTTTTGACAATTTTTTAAAAATTTCACTCGAAAATTTAGGGGTTTCTGAACATTCGATTGCGTAGAAAAACAATAGGCTTCCAGTGTTTAATTCGAAAATTTAAGGGGGGGGGGGGGTTCTGAACATTCGATTGCGTATAAAAACATAGGCTTCCAGTGTTTACGGATTGTAATTTTTTTACCAAATTTCGTTCGAATCGGTCCATTTGTTCGTCAGTAATCGTCTGCGCAGTCTCACTGACACACATACATACTTTCACACACACACACACACACACACATACTTTCACACACACACACACACACAGGCATAACTTCAAAAATGTACGATTCGTGATCAGGGATGCTTGAAACGTGCTCTCCCGTCGAAAACTCGAATTCGAATTTTCGACCCCGTCACAATACTTTCCTTATACATTATTGTATATGAGGAAAGTAATAATGTATAAGATCTACGTTACTGTGTTTTTATCGTTCAATTGTACAATTGGTGATTTTCCGGATGACAACATGTAAAATTATTTCAAAGTACACAATTAACTTATATTTCACGCAACTCTAAATAAACAATTATCAATATTGATAGCATCCTCAATAAGTGATATAGTCCTTATATAGAAATATTTTTAAAATAATTCATTTATTCCATATAAAAAATATTTACCCTGTATAGAAAAATTTAATTGGGGAGTGGCAGAACTCCCTAAGCATTGAGCTGTGAAAAGTTTCAGACGATTACAGACGTAGCTTGCAAGAAATGAAGTTGATTTTGACTAATTTTTACACTCAAATTTTTTGTCAGATTTTTTCGTATTACATCAGATGTACTTACCTTCACCTATGAATATTCATTTGTTTAACGTTTTCGACCATGCGCTCCAGACACTTTTTTGAGCTAAAATGTAAACATTTTATATATTCATTCAGCAATTTTACTAATAGAACTTGCTCAAAGTTAAATATGTGAAACTAAAATTGAGTCGGGTCTGATTTGCTTTCAGTTTCATCACATATTGAGCAGATTTTGGTATGACTTTAAAAAATAAGTTTTCTTGATGTGGACAGCAAAAATCCACAAAATCTGAAATTAAAGCATAAATACGCTGAATGTTATGTTTAATTTTGTTAAAGTAGTAGTCATTAACGTATTTTTCTCTGGCAAGAAAGCGAATAAACCCATTTTCAGGTTTCTAAATATAACCTTTCTCAAAAATTGATCTTTATAGGAAAATGTTAAAACTATGAGGGGTGAGGCATCATTCAGAGAAACACCATATCAATTCTTTTACTGCGATTTTGCAAGAGAAATCGGGTTAACAGACTAAAAACATACCACGTTTAGTAGCGGCATCATCAAAAATTACTCAGAATGTCGCGCTTATAAAAGATCGAAATCGAGAGACTCTTTATAATAGTTGTTCTTCACTTTTTTTATTCACAGTTCTATCCTTTGGATTGAGTCTACTCTAAATTGGCAAGACTGCGAATGATTCAGCCTTCCACTTCTTACTTTGCACTTCTTCTTACATTGCACTTCTTCTTCCTTTGCACTTCTTACTTTGCACTTCTTTTTTCCTTTTTTATTCTGATATCCGATGGTTGTCAAATGGTAAAATCCTTGCGTGATTTGAGCTGAGAAATGAGTTATTATGTATGTTTAGCATCAAAAACTCAGACTTTGCAACACAGTTAAACGGTAATGATTGGAACGCAAATGCAGCCTACTTGTCTGATATTTTCAGCCATTTAAATTACCTAAACGAGGGTATGGAAGGAAGGCAAGAAAATGTGCTGATTTCAAGAGATAAGCTCACCGAGTTCTTAAGAAATAGACCGGGATAGCTCAGTGGTTAGAGCAAGGGGACTACACTCGAAGGATCTGAGTTCAATTTCCGGCTCTGCCTAAATTGTTCCCATGTTTACGTGGTGTACAGGCACGTTATATCTGTGGGTCCTAAAGTCCTTTCTAGAGTTTAGCGGCAGAGAAAGGAGGGTACTGTCCCCGTGGATGTCGTCCCCACTGGGTTTCGGTCTAAATTTATTGGCACTGTCCTCGTCATCGAAATAGATACCTTACATCGTCGGTTACCTTATAGATATCTTACGCCTTTGGTTTGGGTCGAAAGAGAAAAGAGAAAGAAGTAGTTCTTAAGAAAACTTTTAAAGAACCTTGCTGCCCCAACCGGGAATTGAACCACGGATCTTTGTCCTGGCCGCTCTACTGTTGAGCTACTGAGATGAATTTGAAAGCGCTTATCGTCGATGTGGACTCGGGAAAAATTAAAATATGGAAATTACAGATGTAAAGGAAAGAAAAATCAATTGTTTCTTATAACTTTTGAGGTAGATCCACACAAGGATGCGACACCCAAACTGATTATAAATCACCTCCTAGATCTTGAGAATGACAAGGCACAATATTTTCTCTCTGTTACTGTCTCCAAGTATGACTGGGTGTGCAATTTTATGCTGTTTCTCCAGAATCCACCAACGACCTAGCTCTGAAAAAAGAAGAGCAACTGCAGTCGAACATTTCAACTAATCTACCACTAATGTACTACCACTTTTTAAGTCTTTAGTGTTGACGAATAACGAGTACACAGAAGATTCGGAGCTCAGACTCCGAGCTACGAGGTTGTGATTTTGTGAAGCTGCTGCTTTTTGTTTGTGGTGACTTTCTTTGCTTAAGTTTGGCGTGTTATATCTAATTACGATAGAACACGTCGGGCTAAGCAATTACAGCTTTGTTGTGTACGGATTTCTCGCCATTTTGGATTCGTGCTTTTTCAACTTTGGAGTGCCACGTGTGTTTTTCCCACGTGGTAGTGCTATTGCTTTGATCGTTTCTACGCTGACGACATGGATTTGGATGCATTCGATACGGAAGCTACTCGCGGACTTGCTGGTGAGCTAGACGAAGATGGACTGCGGCCTCTCAGGGATGCCATGATTGAATATTGTGATACTCTGCCCAAGGATGGATTGATGCCCGCTTGGAAGGAAGAAGTGAAAAACGCTGTGAACTTTTGTGCACTGGCAATCTACACTCTGACGCTACACATCAGGGAGCTACTGACGAATGGACTACTCGGACGGGACGAGGACCAAGTCTCCAAGATTCTGGGTTCGTTTCTTTCTGTAAATTCTTTTTTGTTGGTCCAGAATTTGGATAGGTTTTATGCTAGTAATTTAAA
Organism: Amaurobius ferox; assembly: GCA_951213105.1. Classification (NCBI taxonomy): domain Eukaryota; kingdom Metazoa; phylum Arthropoda; class Arachnida; order Araneae; family Amaurobiidae; genus Amaurobius; species Amaurobius ferox. The sequence goes on along the minus strand of OX578149.1, from coordinate 120,910,046 downwards.
TGAGATTTATAACTGTGAAGGAAGTAATTCTAGTGATGTAATTAAATGTAAAATGATAGAACTAGGCTTAATTAAAGAAATTAAAGATGAAGATAAACTTAAACCTGTTGAAAATCCAAATAAAAAGAGGAGGATAGAGGGGCAATCTACTATGGATGCTCCTACTAAAAACCAGAATGGAGAATTAAACTTAAAATCTAATGACAAGGATAACATGGATTGTAGTGAAAAAATTGATAAAGATGTAAATGATAATGTTAAAACTAAGAGTTATGCTGAAATTGTCGCGCAACCTATAGTGTTCAAAAGTGCACCAAAACCAAAAACGGTTCAAAATAGTGACAGGCAAAATAGTGTAGTGGTTGAGAAAAAAGACCCGGAAGCGGAATGTTTTTTCATCAAGTTTAATGACAATTACCAGGCTCTCCTTAAAAAATTAAATGAAATCTCAGGTAATAAAGTATCTGGCAAGCTCACAGGAGACATGCTAAAATTGATTCCAAATGACGCTGACGCCTATAGGGTTGTACAACGCCATTTATCTAGTGAGAAAATCCCCTTCCACAGTTTAAACTTAAAGACGGAAAGGCCCAAAAAATTAGTTTTGAAGGGGCTACCAACAAACTATAACATTGAGGAAATAAAAATCCCTCTAACATCCGAAGGATTAGATGTAGTCCGGGTTTCTCAACTGAGAAACACAAAAACGAGATTGCCCCTGCCGATCTTCTTAGTCAGCATTAGGCCTACGGAAGACTGGCAGAGGGTATACCGACTGACAAGATTAGGATACTTGGCTGTGAAGGTAGAGGCCTTCAGAGCACGGGGCTTCAAAATCTGCTACCGGTGCCAGCAATTCAATCATTCCTCTGAGAATTGCAGCATGCCACCTGTAATGCCAGAAATGTAAAGTAATAAATATTTGGAAGGATTAAAAAATAATGGAACCAGGAATGCGGGCGGATTATCCCCACGCTAAGCAGATGGGCGATAATATACAGGTGGCCCCATATCTTACATACCACGCCCATGTTTACATACCACGTTAAGCCGTTTGGCGGCAACCGAGACGGCGACGCCATGTCTACGGATTAGCCCTCAGCTCTAGATTTCAGCACGTGGACCGCCGACCGAAAAAGGGATATAAGTGAGAGTTGCTCGAAGTGGGAGTCAGAATTGGCCAAGGCAGGCTGTTGGAGTTAGACTAGTCAAGAAGAAGCGACGGTAGCAGAGTTAAGAGTTGTGTGTGCGTCTCTGATATAGGAATTCGAAGGAGAGCTCATGTTCATCTGGTATTGCAAGTGTAAAGTGTGACAAAGCATCGGTGTTACCCAAGTTATATGAAAGAAGATCAGGTACCGTACAATTAAACTATATGAGGATAACCTCTTTGTCTAAATTTGTGTTTTTAAGGAAAAGCTAATTAATGCATCCCACCACGTGCTCCAACCAAATATCAATTCATCTGGCATTACACCCCCCGAACTACCATTGAGATGTATTCCACTATGTGTGATATTTATTTAATTTGTAAAACTAAAGAGTGTAAATTGAGTATGTGATAAATAAATGTTTGTTCCTTTACTATTAACCTTAATTTTTAGTTTGTTAACTTAGTATCCCGTTAAGCACAGAAATAGGTGGGTTTTGCGGCCACCAACGCAATGTACACAGCAGTAAGTTAGAACAGATTACATGTATAATTAATATACTAATAAATAATTAATTTAATGTAAAATGCATTTTTGACAATATTAATTTTAATCAACAAAAATAATAATCGCCACATTTGGTGCTCGTGACTTTAGCAGTAACGGGAATAAAATAAGGATTTATGAAATTAATAAAAATAAAAGGAATAATAATAATAAAAAATAAATATTGATAAGGTTGGACAACTGGTGGCGACATAGATGATTGTGAAAATATTGTGCACAATTCTCATTTCTCCTTATGTTATATGTATGATTATGTAAAGTTTTATCAATGAAATGGAAAAAATGGTTCTTCTAAATGAGATCGAATGTATAATTAGAAAAGTGGGATATAGGAATGGGACCAGTTAAAAAAAGTGGTGAAAAGTTCAATTATAACAAGGAGTTCAAGTTTGAAAGAAGATTCAAAAATATCAAATAAAAATTATAGTAAATTGGATAGAAATAATAAAAATATGGATATTCCAGTAATGCAGATCCTGCCATTATTTAGTGGGAGTAAGGAGGAAGATATAAATTTCTTTATAAAACAATTTGATGAATTAGCGGAGTTAGCAAGTTGGAAGGAAGAGCATAAAGTGGCTATCATTAAAACCAGATTAAAAGATAAGGCTATGCAGTTTTTAATTCAAAACCCTGAATTACAAAACGAAAAGGAGTTTGATAAAATAAAAATATTACTAATAAAAAAATTTTCAAACAGAATAACGATAACGCAAGAACAGGACGCTTTCAATAAAATAAAACAAACGCCTGATATGTCAGTGGACGAGCTTGTGCTAAAAATAAAAAACGCAGCGCGTAAATTTTTGAACCTTAAGGATACAACAGATGGAGAGGTAGAGAAAATAACCAATAAAATAATGTTGGGAAAATTCATTAGCGCATTACGCCCTGATTTGGCAATTGAAGTGAAAAAAAAAGATCCGCAGCGGTTTGAAGATGCCATAAAAGATGCCGAACTGTTTGAAATAATTCTTAATGATAGGACTCCAGAAGAATCACATAACGAACTGAAAGAAATGTTACTTACAACACAGGTTCAAGATTTGACTTTAGAAATTAATAAATTAAAATTGCAAAATATACCAAATCAATCCATGGAACGAGCTGTTTTTTGCATAGGGTGCGGAAAAAATGGACATTATTTCTCAGATTGCTGGTACAATGAGTGTAATACTGCATTTGCAAGGAATCCCAAACGAATGAATTATCAGCAATATGGGTTGGAGCAAACAAATTATATCAGAGGAAACAGAAACGAAAATCTCAGAAATTTTGAATGAGGAGGATATAATAGAAATAATAGGGAATATCAAGGAAATAATAATGATCAAAGAAATTATTACGATCAATTAGAAACCAACGTAGAAAATAGAGAGAGGCAAAGTATAAGAGGAAATTTTAGGGGGCGCAACGGAAGAAATATAAGATCAAACACATATGAGAGAAACAATAATAATAGTAATTTAAACTAAGAGCTGGAATTTGGGACCAAGGAACGAATCGTACAAATTCCAGAGAAATAAATAAATTCGGTTCACAAACATATAGAAATAACAGAAATGGAGATGACTGGCAAAACTATACAAATTTGGAGAGAGGACAATATTATGAAAATAATGATAAAGCAAAATATGATACCAAAAGTATCCTTTCAAGCGAATGTGAGAACGTATCTAGCCCACAATTACCGATGGTAGAAATAGATTGCAAAGGAATAAAAATAATAAGTGTAATTGATAGTGGGGCTAAAGTTAGTATTATAGATTTGGAAACATTTCAAAAACAAAAACAGAATAGAAATGTAAAAATAAAATACATAACCAGAAGAGTAATACTTCAGACGTTTACTAAAGAAAATATAGAATTTTTAAATTGCATTCAATTTTCATTTAGAATTGGGGAAAAGGCATGCAAAAATTATTTTTTCGTGACAAAACAGAACTTTCAGGGGCAATATAAAATGCTTTTAGGCTACGACTTTTTATCCTCACATAAAGCAATTTTAAATACAAAAGATAACGAAGTACAATTTGGGAATACTGCGATTAAATTGTATAAAAGTGAAAATACAAACCCAATACAGAATTCAAAACAAAAACCACAAAGCCAGGGAATTCGCGATGAAAATAGATATAATAGTAATTATGAAAATTATAATACTGATGACGACGAATATGAGGAAATAAATAGTTGTTATAATGAATCCAATAATGAGAATGAAGATAGAATAAGCGATGATAATGACGACGAATATGAGGAAATAAATAATTGTTGTAATGAATTCAATAATGAGAATGAAGGTAGAATAAGCGAGGATAATGAATGCGATAACGATAGAAAAAACGCTAATATGCAAAATTGTAGCACTCGCGATAATGTAAATGATGAAAAATGGTTAACAAGTTCTAATGAAAGTAATAAGAATAAGAATGTTAAAAAGAAAGAGGAAAAGCAGATTTTCGCTAAATTGAAAAGAAAAATAACATTAAAGCCAAGGGAGTCAGAAATAGTCCAATTGATTTTGTCACAGGAATTAAATGAGGGACAGGATGTTTTATTTTCTCCAATAAAAATGGCAAGAACATTAATCACGGATGAAGCGATCCAAAGTATAGAAAATAAAAATAAGATTAGAATGTTGTTATACAATGAAAAAAATTGCCAAATTACACTTAATAAAAATATGAACGTGGGTATAATAACAGAACAAATCGAAATTGTTGATACAAAAAATAAAAGCAGTAAACCCACGTTGGAAATTAATAATATTCAAAATTTAAATAAAACAGATTATCAACAAATTCGGGAATTAAGAAAGAAAGAAATATCTCCAGACGATTTTCAAGTACAGCACTTAAATAAGGAAGATAGAAATAAAGTTATTGCATTAATGATGACCAATACAGAGGTTTTTTCAAAGTCATATGCTACCCTAGGTAAAACATCAGCAATAGTACCGAAAATCGAACTTATGCACAATTATCCTATTCAGAGTCGACCATACCCAATTCCGAGAGCAGTACGAGAAATTGCGCAAAAAGAAATTAGGGAATTACTGGAAAATGACATTATTGAAAGTTCACAAAGCACGTACGCTAGTCCCATTATTCTTGTAAAGAAACCAAGTAAACCAAATGAAGAACCTAAATATAGACTTGCTATTGATTATAGGGCCATAAACGCGTATTTACCACTTTTGCCAATAAACTTACCAAAGGTGAAGGATATATTACAAAATATCGCTGGTAGTAAAATTTATACAGTTATGGATTTGAAGGCGGCGTTTTTTCAGATCGAACTAAGAAAACAAGATAGAAAGGCCTTAACGTTCACAACTTTTATGGGAAATTTTAATCCTAAAAGAATTCCGTTTGGTCTTAAAAACTCAGGAGCATATTTTCAACTTTTAATGAACAAAGTGTTAGGAGATCTATCAGAGTTAAAAATATACTTTTACTTAGATGACTTAGTCATATGCGCACAAAATAACGACGAAATGTTAGAGAAAATCAAAATTGTTTTCCAAAGATTGAAAGAAAATAATTTAACACTCGACCCGGCGAAGTTACAGATATGCAAATCGCAAATTGAATTTTTAGGATATAAAGTAAATGCGAATGGTATAAGCCCATCAATAAAAAACTGTGCAAAAGTGCAAAATTTCAAACAACCCCAAACGGTTAAACAAGTAAAAAGCTTTCTTGGGACAACAAACTATTTTAGAGGTCTGATAAAAAATTATGCACAAATTGCAGAACCGTTGGTAAATTTGACAAAAAAGAATGTTAGGTTCGAGTGGAATAATGAATGTAGAAAAGCTTTTGAAAAATTAAAAAATGCAATTTTTAAAGAACCAGTTGTAAGACAGCCTGATGAAGTAAACCCGTTTGTCTTAACTACGGATGGCTCAGGTAAGGGAATTAGTAGTATTTTGATGCAAAGGGTAAATGGAGTCGATCATGTTATCGAATTTTATTCAAGACCTGTGAACCCGGCAGAGAAGCGTTATCCTGCAATAAAGCTAGAATTGCTAGCTATACACGCATCCTTACAACACTTCAGAGAATATCTGTTCGGAAGGAGTTTCACCTTGCTGAGTGACGCAAAATCCCTTATGTACCACATAAAATTAGATAAAATGCCAAATATCATATCGAGGTGGCTAATTGACATAAGTCAGTATGATTTTAAATTCAAATATCAAAAAGGTGAAAATAACGCAAGTGATTATTGCTCGAGATATGTATTTGACAATGATAACCAAATCAAATATGTAAATACTTTAATTAAAAATGATGAGATAAATGTGGAGAAAATATTAGAGCAACAAATGGTAGATGAAAAATTAAGTAAAATTAGAGAGGAATTACAAAAAGGAAGAAACCGATACCACAATAACAAGGTATACTATATTGATAGCCAAAATAAACTGTTAATGGTAAAGAAGGAAAATAAAAGACAAACGTATAGGAAAATAAATGAGAATAAGATTGTAATACCGCACTCGCTAAAGGGAAAGATAATAGAGATAGCACATTTCCCTCATTTCGGAGTAAAAAAGACATACCAATTACTTTCAAGAAAATATTTTTGGATAGGGGCTTTCCAAGACGTGGAAAATTTTTGTAAGTCTTGTAATCAATGCTTATTAGTAAAACACAAAAATATACCACCAGCCAGACTTCAGGCTATGCCAGAAATATTAAAACCAGGAATATATTTACAACTGGATTGCGTAGGAAAACTACCGCGCAGTAATGGAGGAAATAATTTTGTAATTACAATTGTAGACATGTTTTCACGATACTTTGAGGCCTATGCAGTCAGAGACATTACTGCTAAAACAATAGTGAATAAGCTAACAAACTTCGTGACAACTTATGGAGTTCCAATTATTATTCAAAGCGATAATGCTCAAATTTTTAAAAGTAAAGAATACATAGATTTTACAAATGCATTAAATATTGAAAGGCGATACAGTTCGGTTTATTTCCCAAGTTCTTTAGGTCGTTGCGAAAGAATACACAGAGACATGAAACAATGTATAATGTGCTTGTCAAAGACTACGTTTGAATGGGATGAATCTTTAAAATGGTTTAAGTTTTATGTGAATAACACTATTAACAGTAATACAGGATTTGAGCCTTCATTCCTGTTCTATCTTAGAGATTTATCATTGCCATTTGAAAATATTAAACAAACAAACATACCAAGTAAGGAAGAAATAGATATAATGTATAGTGATGTAAATAATTATAAAAATTATGTGGCACAGCATTTAAAAAATATAGATAAAGTCGTGAAAGACGCATCGGAACAACAAAAGCTGATAAATGACAAACAAATAAAGAAATATAAAATAGTGAGAAAAAACGATATATTTATAGGAGCGACAGTGTACCTAAAAAAGTTCCTAAAACCAAGGGTATTAGAGGATCGATATGATGGACCATTTAGAATTACGAAATTAGTCCGAAATAATAATGTTATAATATGTCTTAAAAGTGATGAAAATAAAACTTATAAAGTGCACATAAATAAACTATACATGGCAGCGGAGCGAAAACAATATTTGAAAGATAGTGACGAAAGCGAATCAAACCACACACACACACAGGACAAAAAAAAAATCAAAATGAGAAAGTGATTAGAAATAATGATCAAAGTCAGATTAAGGAAGGGAAGGTCACTAAAGAAAAGCAATTAAACTGTGAAAATAATAGAAATGATGATGAGGTTTGTTATAATGCCAGAGGGTATAATTTTCGCCCTCGAATTGTTGTAAATAGTAATTTCATAAAACAAAGAATATGAAAAATATGTAAAAAGTTTGTAATTAATGTCATAAATAGAAAGTGATAATTGAGTGTATATGTATATGTTTTTATGTTTTAAATTGTGGATATAATTATATTTCAAAAAGTATGTTATGTATTTCTGACATTACATATATGGCAAGTTCAAAAAAAAAAAAAAAAAAAAAAAAAAAAAAGTGAAATAACAAAGTAATTTATAAATAATATGGTGGTATGGAATTCAACCATAACCAAGAATCGGAAGTTGATAGTTGCACTACTACAATATGTTACAAAATGAAATGATAACAAGAAAATGTATAATAATAATAAAGTAATGAATGCTGTTATGTAATGATATGTCGTATGTAAATAATTATGTAAAAGGAGAAATGAAAATTATGCATTGCAAATAATATATATCAAAATTTACAATTTAATAATAATGTGAATGTTGGTAATCCTCATGTAATTTATGGTACATTATGTCAATTATGAATAATGGACTAACTTGACAGGGAACTATCAAGAAACTACAAAGAACTATCAAAGCTATGAGTTGTACGAGGCTAAAAAGTGGAACTCAGCCTTTCTCACGATGGATGAACTTATGTGTTTGCGAGGAACCATTGTGAACTTAATTTCTTACCACTGGGGTGAAACTGTGGGAGAGTAACTTTTGGACTTTTTTTTTCGCGGGGGGTGAGAATGTAATGCCAGAAATGTAAAGTAATAAATATTTGGAAGGATTAAAAAATAATGGAACCAGGAATGCGGGCGGATTATCCCCACGCTAAGCAGATGGGCGATAATATACAGGTGGCCCCATATCTTACATACCACGCCCATGTTTACATACCACGTTAAGCCGTTTGGCGGCAACCGAGACGGCGACGCCATGTCTACGGATTAGCCCTCAGCTCTAGATTTCAGCACGTGGACCGCCGACCGAAAAAGGGATATAAGTGAGAGTTGCTCGAAGTGGGAGTCAGAATTGGTCAAGGCAGGCTGTTGGAGTTAGACTAGTCAAGAAGAAGCGACGGTAGCAGAGTTAAGAGTTGTGTGTGCGTCTCTGATATAGGAATTCGAAGGAGAGCTCATGTTCATCTGGTATTGCAAGTGTAAAGTGTGACAAAGCATCGGTGTTACCCAAGTTATATGAAAGAAGATCAGGTACCGTACAATTAAACTATATGAGGATAACCTCTTTGTCTAAATTTGTGTTTTTAAGGAAAAGCTAATTAATGCATCCCACCACGTGCTCCAACCAAATATCAATTCATCTGGCATTACACCCCCCGAACTACCATTGAGATGTATTCCACTATGTGTGATATTTATTTAATTTGTAAAACTAAAGAGTGTAAATTGAGTATGTGATAAATAAATGTTTGTTCCTTTACTATTAACCTTAATTTTTAGTTTGTTAACTTAGTATCCCGTTAAGCACAGAAATAGGTGGGTTTTGCGGCCACCAACGCAATGTACACAGCAGTAAGTTAGAACAGATTACATGTATAATTAATATACTAATAAATAATTAATTTAATGTAAAATGCATTTTTGACAATATTAATTTTAATCAACAAAAATAATAATCGGCACACCACCAAAGTGCCTTAAGTGTGCTGAAGAACACTTCACACGTGACTGCCAGAGACCCAGGACAGAGAAGGCGACGTGTGCTAACTGCAATGGAGATCACCCGGCGAACTTCAGGCAATGCCCGAAGAACCCCTGGAACAGAGGAAAGCACCGGGGTATGCCCCCCCTCCCCCCAAAAATCAGATACCCCCTTGGAGGCAAAAGGCCCTCGGTCTAAACCCTCAGACACCCCATCAGGACTCCTCGCACTCTGTGCCACAGGTTAAAAGAACTCAAACTTCAGCACCTATCAGATCGGTGCAAGAGCAGGCCCCTAAACCTTCGACCTCCAGAGAAATGACTGTGGAGGAAGTGAGAATAGCTCATGAAGACATAAATCAGAGGATAGCAATTGATAAAGCCGCCAAAGAGGCAAGAGAAGCAAAACAAAGATTAGAAAAAAAGGTTCAGGAATGGCAGAAAACTAAACGCGCCCGAGAAGAGCTCGCGCAAACACAGCAGTTAGACAAATCGGCTGAAAAAAAACAAAAGACTACCGAGGTCCAAAAGGATACTCACAAAACAGATCAAACCGCGGTTGAGGCTGAGGAAATTGTAGCTGAGACTGAGGAAATGGAAGCTGAGACTGAACTTGCTGATAAATCCAATGATGAAAAGATGGATGAAATCCTCAACCTCGTCAGAGGATTTATCAGTATGTTCAACCTAGACGATATAAAACATCTGTTGATGCAGCTCGCTGAGTTACTTAAAAAAAAGAGCGATCCAATGCAAATGGTCTTTGAGGCTTTTAAATTAATCGCGGAATTTAATAAAAACAGTGAGAAACAAACCCGCCATGAATAGGTCCCAAAAAGAAAGTTTTAAAATAATATTTTGGAATGCGAACGGCATATCTCCAAGAATAAATGAGCTTAGGAGCTACGTAAATGAAAATGATGTAGATGCCCTGCTAATCCAGGAAACTAAAGTTAGAGAAAACAAAAAACTAAATATAGCAAACTATAATAGCTATCATACCCTTAGCTCAAATATAACTGCTAGAAATCCCCATGGAGGAACAGCAATATATATTAAAAGTAATATTCCCCACGAGGAAATAAACAACATAAATCTTCAAGGTATAGAAAATACTAGTATAAAAATTAAAATAAATAATGTAAACCCATTTATCCTAACTTCAATATATGTCAAAAACATGAGTGGTATAAATGTAGCTGCGCAGCTGGAACTGCTTTTCTCGCGATATCCAAACACAATACTCGCGGGCGACTTCAATGCACACCACCGAGCGTGGGGCAGCAGGAGAGCCAACACACGCGGTACACAGATACATAGATTGCTAAACACAACAAACACTGACATCATTGCACCGTCGAGACCAACCTGCTTCTCAGGTGCCAATGGCTCATTCATAGACTTTGTCCTAACGAGAAACATAGAATACGCTCACACAATTGATACCCTGGATGAATTCGACTCGGATCATCTACCGGTACTGGTGACATTCGATTTGAACACTCCCCTTCCAGCCTCTCTGGGACAAGAGAGGGTGAACTGGAACGTTTTCAAAAGAGCACTTTTCGAGCCGCATTTAGCAGTACCCAACATTATGTGCACGGCGGATATTGACTCTGCCACGCACACACTCACAACAGAAATCAGGAGAGCTATTGCATCTGCCACAACACATCGTGAGTCATCAAAAATGCCAACACTTTCCCACCATGTCAAACAGTTAGTTAAACAGAGAAATAGAATGCGTAAAACATGGCAGGCTAACAGAGACCCTACCCTTAAAAGGGAGCTTAATAGACTCACGTGTAAAGTCAGTGAAAAAATTGTCGCAGAAAAGCAGCAACAGTATAAAGAATTAATCGAATCCCTTAGCCAGGAAGACGTATCGCTCTGGCAATTCGCTAAAAGACTCAGAAAACCTCAAATTAAACTCCCGCCACTAATAGATGGCGCTAATATTGCGTACTCAGACGAAGAAAAGGCAGAGGCGCTTGCTAGGCATTACGAAAAGCAATTTGAACCAAACCACGATCTAATGTGTCAGGACACCCTAAGAATGGTTAGACAAACTCTAAACAATTTCAGGAACTCCCCGGTCACGGCTGAGATTAACCCAGCCACCCCGCAAGAAATAGTAGAGATTATCAAAAACCGTAAAAGCCCAGGGCACGACAAAATCAGGAATATCGCGGTAAAAAACCTACCCTTAAATATAATATTTTACTTGACCATCTTAATAAATAAAATACTAGAACTAAATTATTTCCCCAAAGAATGGAAGGAAGCGATAATTATAGCGATCCATAAACCTGGTGAGGATGCCTCAATTCCAGCCAACTACAGACCAATCAGTTTGTTGCCGACACTTAGTAAAATTACTGAGAAAATAATTCTTAAGAGACTGAACACGCACCTTAGTGAGAATGACATTATCATTCCGGAGCAGTTTGGATTTCGGCCAAAACACTCCACCACTCATCAATTGCTGAGAGTGGTAGAGTACATTTCTTCTGGTTTTAATAATAAGACACCCACAGCTGCGATTTTTCTTGACATCCAAAAAGCCTTTGATAAAGTGTGGCACTGTGGATTAGCTTACAAATTGATCACTCTAAAAGTCCCTGACGCACTTGTCAAACTTTTAATTTCATACCTAAATAACAGATACTTTCAAGTCAGAGTAAAAAATAACTTATCTACACCCAAGCTCATTAAAAGTAGTGTACCGCAAGGATCCATCCTGGGCCCGACACTCTTTAACATATATCTAAATGACATTCCCAGGACCCCAGACACGGAGCTGGCACTCTATGCAGACGACAGCGCGATACTTGCAAAACACCCTTACGTCTCAGTAATGCACAGACAGCTACAACAACACTTAGACATACTCCAAACATGGCTGGAAAAATGGCGAATAAAATTAAATCCCAATAAATGTCATTGGATTTATTTCTCAAGAAAACGTAAACCTCCGCCTCCTCTGTACATAAACAACCATGCCCTAAAAGCGGAAAAATCTACTAAATACCTAGGTGTAACGATAGACTCCCACCTAACTTGGAAACTGCACGTAACGAACATAATCAAAAAAGCGTATATAACCATAGGAGCCTTATACCCAATGATAGGAAACGGAAATCTAAGTTATCAAAATAAACTCCTAATTTATAAATCGGTCATCTGCCCGGGAATGCTGTATGCAGCACCCGTATGGGGATATGCCTGTAAAACTACCATAGACTTATTAGAGACAAGACAAAACAAAACCCTAAGGATTATAAGGAAAGCCCCTAGATACTTAAGAAACTCGGTAATTAGGAAAGACTTCAAAATAAAAACTGTTAGAGCCCAAATCAAAAAGCTAGCGCTTAAATTCTACAAAAATCTGCCATCTGTCCCAAATGAACTATTATTTAATCTGCATGACTATGATCATCGCAAGGCTAAATCTCGTAAGAGACCCCGCTCGGTACTTAACTTTGATATTCGGTACTAGGAACGTCCCACCTTAATCAGTTGATATTAAAGAAAACTCGCGATCTTTGGTTTTCTACAAAATGTTTAAAATCCTAAAATGCTAGGTTACCCTCAGATCTGCATCAACCCCCCCAAACTGCTTAAACTCTTAATGTGCAACAAACTGCCACACTAGGAGCTAGGACAAATAATAAAAACAGTAAATCAAAAACCTCGAACCTCCAACTATGGACCAATGAAATAATGTCACAGTATGAAGATAAGAACCACACCTAGAGATTGGAGATTAAAGGCGCTTCGCGCCTGGTGCTCTGTTCTGGACAAAACTCTATGAAGAGTACACAGAAATATATAGAAGTGAAAGCAGTTAATATTCTGTTATGCTTTTCAACCACTTATTTGTGCGAGCTGAGCTTTTCGGCTCTAACGAACATAAAAAACAAGAAATACCATGCTCGACAATGGTACTATCATTGTACGACCCTAGAAACTTTTGAGTACAAAAGCGCCCCCTGGCCGTTACCTGGACGTATCTTAAGATATACCATTCTTCCTTCTTCAAAGCGGAGGTGTCTAGAGTAATCTTATATTGCTCTTCCATCATCGAATACTAGCTATTTCTAGCTATTCTAGCTACATCTTCCATGTATCTGGGAATTCGTGAATCCGTGGCCATTCTTTACCCCACTCCTCATCCATTTCATCCGACAACTTTTCCAAAAGTCCTGCTCCTCTCGGGGTGCATTTTTTAAACATTTTATCTTACTCTAGTGCTTGCTAGGGTCCTAGTTTTTCATTCTGAAGTCTTGAAAGAGGTCATGACTTCTGTTATCGCCACCTCCCAAGCACAATATCGATGTAATCTTCTTATGAAACCCTTTTAGCTGTGATCTTAAGTTTAAAGGGGGGTGGATTTGATAATGTGCTGAAAATTCTCTAGCCTTAAGTCCTTTATGGAAAGACAAAAAACGAGAAAGACTGGTTTTCTCAGTTGAACAGGAAATGCGTGTGTGTTTGTCTTCAATTTTGCCATGAATTGGACTTTTGTGTGAGAAACAATACGATCAAGTTTCATTAATAACTCAAATATTTTATTGTAAGCCAATAGATCCCCTTTAAAATAAATGTGTTTAAGCTCTTGAATATTTTACTTTTCTTGATTTACAAAATTGATATTGAGTTAAATTATTTCACCCTCTTTTACCAATAGTATCGCACCGTTGTTCCTGCTGGCCTATCGAAGAGCTGCCCACGAATCGACCAATTTGGTAAGAACGTATCAGCTGAAATAGCGAGTGTACACGCAGGCTACAAGATAGAGTCCAAGTTTCTGGATAACTTACGTTTATTCACAAGCACAAAGTAAACAGGAACAATATATAATTGCACTTAAATGCTCCACTAATTTCACAAAATAACTGATATTATTCACAGAATGTTGAAGACAGTAAAATAGCAGCTACTATTCTTAAAACAATGGTAAAAATATCAGTCCAATGTATCTCGTATCACGTCCATTCGTCAACTCCACAGCAACGGAGGGATGAGTCCTTTTATAGCCTCTTTATAGAAACTTCTGGAAATCTCTATATCTCAAAAAATAATCGTTCTATCGAAATGCTTCTAGAAGATTTAGAAAGTTGTCAATTATATCCAAATTGGCGAAAAATCGACAAATATGGCAGCCCTTCTTCTAACTGGGAAATTCTGGATATCCTGGGTTCACGTCATCCTCACATCATGCTGACGCCATAGACTGTGTTTTCTTCGCCTGGTCTTTGAGAGAGACGAATGAGGAGGCACCAGTGAGGGAATATTGCGCGTTCGTAACACTATCTTATTGTGAAACCCTCTTTATTCTATGATCTTTCCTTTTAAATTTAAAGAGGGGGGGGGGGTTATACTCCACTGAACAATTCTCTACCTTTACGTCCTTTAAGTAAAAACAAGAGACGCTAGATTCGACTTCTCTCAGTTGGCCAGGAAAAGCGTGTGTGTTTGTCTTCAATTCCGCCATGAATCGAACTTTTGTGTAAGAAACGACACGTTTCCTATTAATAACTCAAATCGTTCATTGTGAGCCAATAAATCCCCCGTCAAATAAATGTGTTTAAGCTCTTGAATATTTTTCTCTTGTTGCTTTTCAAAATTAATATTGAGATAAATAATTTCAATTACTTTTATCAACAATATCACAAAATCTCAGAAGTTTCACGGCACGCCTAGGAAATCTTACAATACATCTGTTGAAAACCACTTCTCTTCATTATGATACTTAGAAATACATTTTTATAGATGCCTCATAGAGCTCTGACATTTATATGGTGTTTTCAGACAAAGGAACTGGTTAGCCTACGAAAATTGTAGCCAATTCGTCTGATCCATCCAAAATGGACAAAGTGATAAATAGGTCACTATTCGTGATGCCAAAGGAACCGGGCAGAATGATAAATACATGTTAATTTAGCACTTTGATCGATCAATATGCATAATGCTACATGCTTTTCTGACAAGGTATTTTTCTTATACTATATTCTCTTCAAATTCACATGGACTAGTTGTCCCTTCTTTCAATATCCTTTACGGGCTATTAATTTGCTTGTAGAGAGCTGAAACCAGGGTGCAAAGTTTCATCTAGACGAATATTTTCATCTACATATTGTTTACGTCATGACGTCATTTACGTCTGTGCTGAAACTTGGCACATAGTTTCATCTGGCATATTCGACATATTCATCTGTAAGACGTTTGTTCGACATATTAATTTGTAAAATTTTCACATCGTTACGTTACGGCTTTAAGCAATTTGTGTACGTCATGACTATGCTTTCCCTTAACATGCATTTTCTTTCTGAATTTCGATTCACTGTCTTCAGAGGAATTTAAGTCATTACATCATTTACGTGGGTCATCTTTTGCAGTCTAGTGTTTGGCTGCCAGATTATGCATACTGAAATCGAGCTACAGTTTCATCTCGAGGCACATTATCATTTGTTAAATTTTCAAGTCATTACATTACGTCGCTTTGCCATTTACGATTGTTTGTTTCTTAGTTCAACATCTTTGATAGGCTTGTTCTCAACTCCGATAGCACGTAGAGAGTTAAATCTCCGTATACAGTTTCATCTCGCAAAACATTTTCATCTATAAATTGGCCAAACATTATTACTTTACGTTTGTACCTCATTTACTTACGCACAGCATGACTGTGTTTTTATCGTATTATCTTTGAGAATTATGTTCAATGCCTTGAGATAAAATGTGCCTCTGAGTTTAACGAGTCATACGTAAAATTTGCATGCCCTTAAGTTATGAAATTACGTCATTTACGTACACCATCTTTTACGGGCTCGTTCACGCCTATCAGATCGTGTAATTGAAACTCAGCCCATAGTTTTATCTCGCGGAATATTTCAATTTATAAACTTTTCACTTCATTACGTAACGTCATTTACGTATGTGATGACTATGCTTTGCGTTTTTTATGTATTTTCTTTACGAATTACAGTTCAGCATATTCAAATAAAATGTTCTCCTGGTTCTACGTAAGTTATCCTAGTCGTGCATAAAATTTTCACTCCATTACGTTATGTCATTACGTCATTTACGTAATGATTTACTGGTTAGTTCTGGCCTCCCAGATCAAGTAAAACTGTAACTCGGTGCACAGTTACATCTATCAAAATTTCAAGTCATTCCATTACGTCGTTATGTCATTTACGTATGTCATTTTTTACTTTTACGAGCTCGTTCTCGGGTCTCAGTGCACGTACAGAGCTGAAACTCAGCAAACAGCTTCATCTAACGGAACATTTTCATTTGTAAAATTTTCATGACATTACGCTACGTCAGTTACGTACATCATCTTTTACGGGCTCGTCCTCGGCTCCCAGAGAACACTGAAAGCTAAAACTAAGCACACATTTCAGTTTTGCTGAACATTTTTATCAGTCAAAATTTTACGTCATCATTTACGTAAGTCATAAATATACTTTTGCCCTTTTCAAGTATTTTCTTTGTGATTTGCGTTTCAACGACTTTAGATGAAATTTTCTCCTGGTTCTAACGACTTAATCCATGTATAGGTTTAAGTTTGAACTTAAATTAAGTAAAAAAACCTACTTTTTTAATGTCCTCACTTCCACAACATTGGCGCACAAAAAGTAGAAATCAAATTTATTCACATTCAATTCAAAACAATATATAAATCTTAACAGTCTCTAAAATTGATATTGTGCAACACGGTCGAAGGGAAATGAGAGTATAGAACAGGGCTGCTCAACCTTTAATGCTCGAGATCACCTAAATCGAATGTAGCTTGACTGAGATTGACAGCTTAATTGTTGCTGAAATCCATCCTAGTGTTAAATTAGCATACCTTTACCACCTAAAAAATGCTAATATTCATTCTTTTGTTATAAAATATTCAAATTTTGAAGGTCTATTTAATTTATGAACCTTTAGCGTATCTTAACAACGTTTGCCCTTAGGACAGATGAATAAAAAATATAATACGAGGGCTAGTAAAAAGCGATTGAGAAAGACGTATTTTTTAAAAAACGAAAGACGATATGTGGCAGCGAAATAAAGTAAATAGCCCGGATAATATACCCGGATCCCTTTGTAAATAGCCCGGATATCGTCTGTTTGAGGGAAAAAATTGTGAGTAAATCTGGCAATGCATTTAGTTGGAATAAAGCACAAATACACGACGAGTTCTATTTCGCCTACGGAAAATGAAGTCTGTTCGTGATGAGCAATATGCCTTGAAATTCTACGTTCGTTTGCAGAAATCCGCTACAGAAGCATATGAAATGTTGCAAAAAGCATATGGTGAGGCATATTTGAAATCCATTATTACTGCTGATGAGAGATGGCTAAACCATTACGATCCTGAAACCAAACAAGCAAGCACAGCCTGGAAATCACCAAATTCTCCCACTTCAAAGAAAGCCTAAGTTGTCAAGTCTGCAGGAAAAGTAATAGTTATTTATTTATTTGATTACTATGGAATGGTTTATTAACATGCAATGCCTGAGCATGCAACTGTTACTGGCCAGTATTATGTGACAATTTTTGAAGACCCTGACTGAACAAATCTAACAAAAAAGACCTGAGCTGCATGCATTTGATTGCAGCTTACATCACGATAATGCATACCCTCACGTTTGCAATATTATCATCCAATATTTAGCTCGAAAAGGAAAAGAACGCGTGCCACACCCACCATACAGCCCGGACCTAGCTCTGTGCAGATATTTTTTATTCCCTTGTCTAAAATCAGAGTTTCGAGGTCCCGTTTCGATTCATCAATGGCCGTTTTGAAGAAGGCAGAAGCGGTTTCAAAGATGATATCGAAAAATGGGTTCCATCATGTGTTTCAGGAGTGGCAGACATGTTGGGACAAGTGTATACCAGTTAATGGTGACTACTTCGAAAAAAAAAACATATGAATATAGACACTCTCTCTAATGTATTTCGTGAATAATAAATCTATTCTCATTCCTTTTTGACAAGCCTTCGTAATTCAATAGACAAAAGCAAATTCACATTTCACAAAATCATCTTCGCGAAAACAAATAAAGATTGATTTAAATTGTTGCGGCTATTGACTGGTCGAATGCGTCCAACGACTTGAGCACCTCTGGTGTAAACGGATTCAATTCAAAACAATACTGTACAAATTCTATCTTAATCTAAAATTGATATTATGCAAGATTATCAAACTATTTCACCTGCCGTACACCTTCATTTCTTGTTTTAATCTCACATCCTTAGGAAGACACTTTCACTTTCTCATACTATAACTACTGTAGAGAAAGTGTTGTTTTCACGAAAACTTTCAAGTTCGATATTTGGATGTCAATATATGTTCTAGGACCTTCTGAACTCGTTTTGACTATTTTTAGAGGGATGTTCGTCTGTCTGTCGTCCTTGGTCGATTTCTTGTGTACACAATAGCTGCCCAACTATTAATGGATTTGCATAAAACTTTTTATCTGACTTTATTAACGATAAATCTAAAACTAGGCTGAATTTTTTGAAATTCGAATGAAAACTTCGAAATTTATTCGAAATTTCATATTTTTTGCATGGTGACATAGGACATAATCAACATAAGTATACATTGAAGGGGTCATCATTGTAGTGAAAAATAATCGCAATACAATTTTATGTTCATGATACCATTAGGCCCTGCTCGGAGGAACGAACAAGTTACATCCAAGGGAAACATTGTCAAGCTTGGTATCAATCGAAAGATTCTTTCACGCCCTTTAAAATGAAGGGTAACATGCTATAATTGTGATCATTTGGAATAAAAATACAGAGAGTTCAAAACTTGTCTTGCAAAATTTGCAAAATAAAAATAAATGTAAGCTACACTCATGTCCAAAAGTTAAACAACAAAGTGAACTCGGGTGAAAAGAACATTTATTAAAATTCATTGAAACTTTCACAGATTATGGGGTATAACAATAGGCATTAGCGTGAGATAAATGCAAAGAAAATTATCAATAAATAACTAAATAATAGAAATAAGCAAAAACAGAATTTTGAGCGGCAAAAACAGAATTTTGAGCGGCAAAAACAGTTGGAGGAGGTCTGTCAATACGGAATGTGATCATCTCTGCTGGGAACATATGCCCGACAGGGTTGATGCATGCCAAGAATAAAATCATCAATGAATGTTTGTGGTATCTGTGTCAATTCACGGAGCAGGCATGTTCTTAGCTAGTAGAGGTTCCCTGCGAGAGGGGTCATGCAGATAACTTAAACATCTCCAAAGCATGCCCCATACATGCTTGATGGGATTCCTGTCGGTGATATCGATGGTCATTCCATGCGAAGCAGTGTTTCCGATTCTGTATACTGGCTGACAATGCGAGTCCTGTGAACTCGCGTGTTATAGTCTATAAAAATTGCACAAGAATTCATGATCGCAAGAAATGGGCGAACATATTGAGCCAGGGTATTATCACTAAACTGCACTGCAGTCACAGAGTCATGAAGGAAAACGTGGATATCAGTGCTGACGCCAACACCAATCCCTGCCCAAAATATAAAAACACTGTCTTTATATAAATGCATTTCGCGGATGTTACTGGCGTGATAGCGAGTCCCAGACGTTCTCCAGGTCAATAACCTTCGGGAATCACTTTGCACACCAAACCATGACGCATCCGTGGAGAACAAAGTACCCCATTATTGTGGAGTCCTGTTGAGGTGATCTCGAGCCCAGTTTAAGTGGGGCTCTCTGTACGATATTGGCAGTGGGGCGAAAATTACTGGTCGCCTTGCATACAGCTGAGGTACAGCTCTTTCTGCAGGGTCGGAAGTAAGCTGATGTGTTGTGGCGTCGTGCTTGCGGACATAGGAAACGGTCATCCTTCTGAAATACATAACGCTGATATATAGGCTCTGCACAAAACAGGCTGTTTTTGCAGAGCCTATAAATCTCCGCGTTCCTAATATCCTAATACGCTTCTTGTTTAAAAATGCTGGTATGCAAAATGTTTTCTGAGGGCTAGTTTCGGCGTGCGTGAACCTGTCATGTATGCAAATTTTGTGGCAACATTGTTTCTGTCGCCGAATATGCTCATTTTTCCCATTGTTTCTTAACTTTTGAACACATGAATGTATTTAAAATTCGATTCTGGTATGAGAAAGTCGAGTTGAGCCAGACTTCAGTTGATTTTGTATACCGTATAGAGGGCTGTCAAATATTTACTATGTTCCCAAAGAAAAAATTGACTATCCTACGAAAATTGCGGACATTTTGATTGGCCCACCTCAAGATCTAAAATCTGAAAATCTATGTCAAACAAGTAGTCATTTTATATATCTTTTCACTCAAGACAATAGTCATTTTTTTACTACTAGAACTAACAGTTTGAAAAAAATCTCAATATTAAAACTATTTTTATAATTAGATTTTGCATTTCCATCGAATATCGTAACAATATAAGGACCAAAATCAAGAGATTCTAACGATTCCTGCTCTGTGATACTTAAGAACACATTTTTTATATATATTAAAAACAACATTTAATCTAATCACTTCCATCAGTTGCATGCTGTGCAATTTTTTTTAGAAAGCGAATTAAACAAGATATTATTTATATCTTAACTAAAAACGATAGCTATAAACAATGAGCAGGAATTTTTAGCTCCTTGAAAGTCCTATAAGGTGTGTGTAATCAGCTTTTGGATCAAGTACTTTGTTTTTTTATATTACAGAAGTTGAGTTTTCCATATAGAGCATCCTATAGAGCATCCTTGGCCTTGTACAGATACGTGTTATAAAGTTGCAGCTGATACATTTAACTCTCAAAGATATGCAATTTTTGTTAAAATGAGTACTCTAACAAATTTTAAAATTTCAATTTTATTATTTTCCAAGAATATAATCAAACAATTAGCTGTAATGATCAACAATTTCGTAAATCCAATCATTTACCAAATATACCCTGTTGAACACAGTGGGCCGCCCCTCAAGTCCACAAAGGCCCAGTCCTTCACCTGTGGAATCCGTTACGTAACTTGCAACACCCACAATGCTCCAAGTGCCTGATTCGTTTCTGCAAACAAGAGGTCCTCCGCTATCGCCCTGTTGAAAATAGCATTGTGAAAAATAACAAGATATTTTTAGTGGAGTTAAAATTCACAATGGAGAGCAAAATGCTGATTAATTGAATATTTTTAAAATGAAAAAAACTTTTGAAATGTTATTATAAAAGGTACCCGACGTTGTCCGGTATGGGGAACCCGACGTTGTCCGGTAAACTGGGATTAATTGCTTTTATTCATTTAATTTTTCAAATGGAGACCAGGAAAGTATTGGATAAATGCATACATGCTTTAAATTCTGGGCAACTCCTGTTAAAATATTACATTTTAATAATTAGGATAAGAAACTTACCTCTTGCTTTATCTTCAAATTTACGTTTCAAACAATTCAATTAATGGGATCTTTTTATACATAGATTGGTTGAAGCTGAATTGTATAACCCACAAAGTTAGAGAGAGTTAGTCTCCCTTTCTTTCATGGTATGACCAGAAATTTAAAACTTAAGATAAAAGTTTGAGGTGTTGAACTTGGTTTGTTTGACTGTCCAAAATCCAAAATCTCGTGATTGTATCGCCAAAAGCAGGGAATACACAGCCTTTTTAATTTCAGAGAAAGCTATAAGTGACTTATCTGCCAAATGTTAGAAATTCTGTGGTTAATTAATTTTTCAGCTGGAGTATATATATACATTGAACATACAGACACATAGATAGACAGAAAGACAGACACACACATGCATGCAATGCAAACACACACAGACACCACTCTAAAATAGTTTTTGGATTCTACAGTATTCTAAATGAGTGGATCCGTGGAAAACTCGACGAATTTTCACGATTTTCGACACGATCTCAATACTTTCCCCATACATTATCATGTATTGTAAGAAAAGCAATAAAATCGGCCAAATACAGTATTAAATCAAATTTGCCACTCATATCATATTGATTTGAATTCCTAAACAGCACTACAAAATTCGTCAAAGAGTTACCTTTGACTTTCAAAAACAACATTTTATAAATTCAAATCGGCAAACTTTTTGCATACTAACTAGTTATTTTTCCTAGAAGTTGGTTGAATTGTTTAATGTGAGACCTGTGGTTGTCTTACACTTTAAAGCTTTGAAAATATCTTCATGTCTTCAAAGTGTAACTCTCACAACTAGAAATTAGGCTGACCCAGATTCACATCTTACCACGGTGCTGTTTCTTGGCAGCACACAAGTCAATTAATAAAATTTAACATAACTTCAGGAGTCTATTACAAATGAAATGAACAATAACAATGAAATCAGAAATTCATACATGGCAAACTCCGTTCAGAGGTCCCATACTTCCGGCGCATATCATATTTATAGGATCAAATACACCTTTGATATATTTCTCACAGTTTTTAGCTGGTTGCACTGGGTGTAATGATTGTTTCAACTCATCAGAACTTCCAGATCCTTGAAAGAAAATTGCAAAAGTAGAGAATATTAGAATTAACTATAAGTAAAATTTTATTTTTGTCCAAAATAGAAATATCATATATGATAATAAGTAACTATCATATTTTACAAATTAAGATCCGGTAAAAAGTTTGTTTGGTTTACCCAAACCGTCGGCCCTACTAGAAGATGTAAGACCGGTGTTTATCCCACTGTATCCTTCCTGGCCTAAATTGGGTGGCACTGTACCGGCCGTCCTGAGAAAAGTTTGTTTAATATATTGATATCCTTCTGGGTTATATCAATCTGGATATATGAAATTTGATATATTACAAATGCTATAATCAGAAAATCCACCTGTAAAGAGCATTTTCTCAAATTTGAAAGATATTCCCATTACAGATAACAGCATGCAGTCTAAAAAATTTGAAGAAATTAACATGAGAGTGTCTTCCAAAAATATTTGATACCGCTCCATACAGACGGGGTTTTATGTTTATGAACTTGGTCTTTGCAATTTCATGCAGCCGCAGCTAAATTGTATATGAATTTGATGACAGCTACATGGAAGGATTGAAATTATCAGTTTTCATAGAAGATCGCAAAAATTATGGCTTATAGCAAGTTTCTTGTTGCCATTGCAGATATCCGGTATTTTATGTTAGCCAGAGCAGCATAAGTGCGAAACCGGTCTATGGATACTGTTATCAGCAATTCGTGTGTCTTTTAAATATATAAATATCTCTATATTTAACAAGGGAGATCAATCATGCGTAAAGCATTGATTATGAAACACTTTTCAACTGAAATGCAATCCGCTGAATGTATCGCATTTCTAAAATGCGATACATTCAGCGGTGATATTATTTTAATTATCATCGAACTACAATAATTTAATTTACTTAAAAACTCAAAACTTCATCGAAAAAAATGAACTTTATTCAAATGACGCCATCGAAATATAAATCGTCTGGCTCTCTATGTAAAAGATGTGAATATTTCATTCATACACTTTTACTTCAGACTCCAATAATTTTGTTCAATAATTTAGTTCAATAATTTTGCTTGAAAAAAAATTTAGAAATTCTTATACAACTTATCTTACAATGACTTGTTTACATTCTGCAATCATTAAAATTAGGCTTCGTTGTAGAAATAATCAATGTAGAAATAATCAATGTAGAAATAATCATTGTAGAAGTTTGAAGATCATTTAAACTCAGAAATATTGTAATTGCGTGGACGCAGAATATAGATGCACAGAAAATACGCAAAAATAAATCAGTTTTAAGATGGATGCAACTCTAAATATAAAATTGAAAGAACTTTAAAAATCTCGATTTTTGCTCTGGGAAAAAAGATGGATGCCATATTTTCTTTTGAAGTGGGTCACGTGATCTCTTCATATTACATGAGTGTAATTATTATTTTAATTTTTATTTAAAAACTACCGAACATATTTTGCTGAATTTTTTTTATATAATTTATGGCATAATTTGAATATTTCTTAAAATTTTCGAAGCAGTTTGTGAATTTTAACTTTGATTAAAAAAATGCTTGAAAAATTAGATCCTATAGAGTTCAATGTATTTCATTTTTTCAATCCGGATTGAATCCAAACCTGATTTGTGGATATTATTCATTTGCATTCCAATATGTCCTACAGACCATCGCAACATCATACTAAAATTTCACTTTGATGAAATCATTTTTACGGCAGTTATCGTGCGAACGGACAGACTGACAGACAGAATGACCAAAGTCATAAACACTTTTCAGCCATGTTGTAAAGTCTTACAAGAAAGATCAATCATGCATAAAGCATTGATTATGAAACACTTTCCAACTTCAATGCAGTTTTTATAAAAACATCTCTAAAATGCGATACATTACTCGGTAATATTTTTCAAATTATCACAATGCTACATTAATTTATTATATTTGAAAACTTCATCGAAGAAAACGAACTTCATTCAAATGACAGCATTGAAATATAACTTGCCTGGTTTAAACATCTCTAAAATGCGATACATTCCTCCGTAATATTTTTAAAATTATCATAATACTACAGTAATTTATTATATATGAAAGCGTTATCGAAAACAAATGAACTTTATTCAAATGATACCATCGAAATATGAATCGCCTCTATATAAAAGCAGCATTTCATTCATAAACATGTTTCCAATCGTCTCATTCATCACAATACTATAATAATTTATTTTATTTAAAAATTTGAAAAATTGTTATCTACCATATTTATTTAAAAATGTGAAACCTCTCTAATACGTGAAACAATGAAATTGTTGGATAGATTTTTAATATATAATATATATATTTTTTCTTTCTGAAGGATATAGCAAAAATCAGAATTTAATTGAATTTGCTTTTCTCCTTATATTAAATAATTTTTATTTAAAAAACTACCTAACATATTTTACTGAAATTTTTTCTATATATTTTATGGGATAATTTGAATATTTCCTAAAACTTTCGAAGCTATCTATGAATTTTAAATTTGCTTAAAAAATGTTTGAAAAATTAGGTCCCATAGGCTTCAATATATTTCATTTTTTCAACCCGGGTTCAATCTAAAACTAATTGGGTGATATTATTCATTTATATTCCCATAGGTCCCACAGACCGTCTGAAAAACATACTAAAATTTCATTTTGATAAAGTCATTTTTACGGCAGTTATCGTGGTAACGGACAGACAGACAGACAGAATGAACAAAATCATAAAGACTTTTCAACTATGTTGTAAAGTGTTAAAAAAAGGATCTGTCGCCTCCACTGTTTGACAAATTTCCTGTCCGCCGAGTTTCTTTGTCTCATGCTCAAAAAGTGTAGAATACATAATTAGATTTGTAGAGGTATGTTAGGGAAACACGCCATTTTTCCATTAAATTTTAGTTTAAGAAATGTTTAATGTCAGAGTTATTTGATCTGAGTGTTCTTTTCCTGGATAGACTACCAATAGTAAGATCATGAAAGTTTGCAGACATGCAATTTTGCAGGTATGTTTTAATTTGGACAGCGCCTTAATTTAAATTTAGTTTATGAGTTATTCTATTTTTAATGCACTTTTGAAGTGAAAGTTTTTCTTCAGTATGGGCAAAGATTTAATTGGTCCAGCCGAAATGGTATTATGAGGGCGTTCGATGGGTTAAAAAAGCTCATGAAGCCATCTCCGATTGTTAGTGAGTGCCATTGGACAAAGGAACAATCCAAGCTGTTTTTATTATGCTTGCATAACACGCGGTACAAAACAGCTTTCGAAACGAATTACGGGGTTGGTCAGTGTAGAAAGCAAGAGGTAGACCCCTCTAGTATCTTTAAACAGCGGTGAGCTGGTGTTCCAATCACTCATTCGCCTAGGAATATTCAACCTCCAAACATACTAGCGTTTGGTATTTAATAATAAAAAAATAATAATATACAGTGGCGTATTTTTATCGATCATGAGGGTTAAGGAGTAGGTATCTAAAGTTAGCAAAAATTGCAAATTTGACCTGTATAAAGCATGAACCCTATAATATGAATCTCACCAATATTAGGCCTGTTTAAAGATTATTTATTAAAATAAATTCAAGGTTGTTTTGACATAGCTTTATAAGGTAATTCAATCATATATTTCGTTCATAGTTATAGAACTATATTTTTAATTTAATAATGGCTTGAAATAGGCAACAGTTGGTTATTTTTATCGATCATGAAGGTTAAGGAGTAGGTATCAAAAGTTAGCAAAAATTGCAAATTTGACCTGTATAAAGAATGAACTATAGATTTTATACATTATAAGGCATGTGGAGGAAGTTTTATTCGAATACAGTAAAATTTCGTATTGAATTCATTCACTAGTTGTCATATTTAGTTTTCAATGATATTGTATTTTACCTCGAGTCTGTCCCCATCCTGCCGCATAGCAGTTGCTGGCGCTGTTGAGTTCTAGTTTGGGATCTGCCAAGCAGACAGGTTTCACGTACTTGGTGAATTGCACCGGAGCGTTCAACTTGATGAGAGCCAAGTCATGAGTTAAGTTGAGACCACCATGTTTTTCGAACTTTGAAAATTGAAATTGATATAGATAAACTAATATAAGCAAAAATTAATAAATAAATAAATATAATTATTAATCAGATTTCAAAATTAAACCCATATGGATGACGTTAAACTAAGTGTTTAGCAGTGTTTCTCAAACTCCATGGTATTCGTACCCCCTGGGGTATATGGCCAAATTTGCTAACTATTTTTACAGACAAAATATTTCTTTTGAAATAAAGTCATGTAAAATAGCGGTTGTTGGGAAGACGCTATTTTGCATTGTCGAGCAATTAATTCATATATACTAATCGTCTTTAGTGAGCAGCCCAAATGTTTTTGAAACGTGTTTAACTGTAGTTCTTACAATAGTTCTAAAATGTCTTTAATACTCTGGCATTGGGTGAACACAGAAACACTATAAGAAATGGTTTTGTCATCGAACAGTTTAGAAGTCACAATGTTTGATTAAACATGCAAGGCAATATCTAAATAATAATACTACCTTTCATCCCTTAAAACAAAGACTATGAAAAAATGACTTTGACGTCGTGTAGTGGTTAAATTTCTTTAATGTTTGCGCAAATATTTCGTTCTAACCAATTACACTTGTTTTTATTTTTCTGTTTTCTGAATACAAAAATTAGGAAAAATATGGTTGCAGTTGTACAGTTGAAGTATCACTATGTACATAAGCATGCAAATGCCATTTCTAAATAATAATACTTTCTTTTATCTCTTGAAGGCAAAAACTACGAAGAATAGGTTTGACGTTAGGTAATGTTTAAGTTTCCTATAAATATGCCAAAGTAATTTCTAACCAATTACATTTGTTTTTATTTTTCTATCTTCTGAATACAAAAATTATGAAAAATGTCTTTGCCGTCGCACATTTGTAAAATCTCAATAATTTACATGAACATGCAGAGGTCATTTCTAAATAATAATACTTCCTTTTATCTCTTGAAGACAAAACTACTAGGAATAGGTCTGGCGTCTGGTAATGGTTAAGTTTACTATAAATATGCCAAAGTAATTTCTAATCAATTACATTTGTTTTTATTTTTCT
This sequence comes from Amaurobius ferox, assembly GCA_951213105.1. Taxonomy (NCBI): domain Eukaryota; kingdom Metazoa; phylum Arthropoda; class Arachnida; order Araneae; family Amaurobiidae; genus Amaurobius; species Amaurobius ferox. The sequence continues at coordinate 120,882,317 of OX578149.1, read as the reverse complement.
ATCTTCTGAATACAAAAATTATGAAAAATGTCTTTGCCATCGTGCGTTTGTGAAATCACCATAATTTACATGAACATACAAACGTCATTTCTAAATAATAATACTTTCTTTTATCTCTTGCAGGCAAACGATCATAAATGATCGTTTCCCTTTTAAAACCAGTTTTCCGTACCATCCAAATACAGGGTGGTCATAAAATAACTTCCCAAATATATGAACCCCTAGCGGCCTATCCGCTCAACCAATCTGAAGGAAATTTCAGATATTGTTATTTGAAGGTATGCGCTCGAGATTGTGATGACTTCAAACAATAGAGCTCTCACGTTTACGGTTACAGTGAAAAAATTTAAAATTTTGTATGGCAACACCCATTTATTTCCTGCGCGAATTGATCAGTGCATTGAAAAACCATAAATGACGATGGAAATATACACGTATGACGAAAATTGGCGGCGTAAAACATTTGCAAAGAAGAGCCTTTTAAAGACCAGTGACAACACAGAGAGGAGATGGATTGAAGCACTTTGCATAATTCACAGGGATAGACAGTAGAAGCACCAATCACAGAACACCATGTGCAAAGCATTGCTTGTGGAAAACCTTTAATAAGCAGTGTGGGAAGATTGTTTCTTCAATCAGGTGTTCGAACGTGCCAACAAGATGACACTTACAGGGAAACAACGAGGTGAATTGATAAAGTTGTTTTATCTGAACGGGGAAAATGCTGCCGAAGCAGTGCGAAATTATCGGCGAAATTATAAGCTAAGACGAGGCCCATATTCCGTACGAACTGTACGCGATTTGGCAAAAAAATTTGAAGAAAGTGGATGCACATGTGATATAGACCGCGATCCGGATGAACATCTATCTGTTCCTGTTGAAATTGTTGCAGAAGTGCATAATACGATTACTGCAGGTCCATTGCATACTGCAAGAAGTATTGCCCGCAATTTGGACGACCGAAAACCACAGCCCTTAAGCTTCTGCACTCTGTTCTGCGGATGTTTCCTTATAGATTCCTGCGCATCCACATATTGCAACCTGGAGACGAGCAACAGCGTGTCGACTTTGCGAATTTTTTCCTCATCAGATATGATGTAAATAGCAGGTGGCCGCTGCGGATATTATGGACGGATCAGGCACATTTCTCCTTAACTGGGAACGTAAACTCCAAGAACTGCGTTCACTGGGCTGACGAAAATCCTCACGAACATCCTCACTTCGTCTAAAGGCACTGGTGAAATTAGCACCAGTGCCTTTACACGAAGCTAAAGTGACTGTGTGGTACGGCATCGTAAGAACATTCGTTCTCGGTCCGTACTTCATTGAAGAGGTCACTTCCAATAGTATGCAAACGCGCTCCTTCACATGTCCTCGGTATAAAACAATGTTGTAGAATTACGTAATTTCAGAATTGCAGCAGCGAAATGTCATTAATGACATTGTGTGGGTGCTCCTTCACATGTACGCTACACGTGTTCGAGAAGTGCTGCAACAGAACTTTGGTGATAGAGTCATCTACCGTAACCTTGCAATTTCGTGGCCACTGCTATCCCCCGACCTCACTCCGATCGATTTCTGGTTCTGGCGTTATCTGATATCTAAGGTGTACACATCAAATCAACGAGATTTGTCAGAATTGAAAGACGCCATAAAACGTGAAGTTATACAGATTCGTCCTGCGATGTTACGTTCGTCATTGTTATCAACAATCTCCCGCATGCAATGCGCTATCGTCTGCGAAGGTGACCACGTTGAAAACTTGTAATTCCAATAAAAGCTTTTTTCCCTCTTTTCTCTTGTGTTGTCATTGGTCCTTTACAATGCTCTTCTTTGCAAATGTTTTACGTCGCCAATTTTCGTCATACGTGTATCATTCCAACGCCATTTATGGTTTTTCGATGCGCTGATCAATTTAAGCAGGAAAAAAGTGGGTGTTGCCATTCGAAAATTTTGAAATTTTTTCACTGTAACCGTAACCGTAAGACCTGTATTGCTTGAAATCACCACAATCTTGAACGCATACCTTCAAATAACAATATCTGAAATTTCTTTTCGATTGGTTTATCGGATAGGCCGCTAGGGGTTCATATATTGGGGAAGATTTTTTTATAACCACCCTGTATATTTTTCTTCCTCTTATCAAATTTTGTACAGAGTTTAATTTTAGATCCGCACACTCGACTTTTATCACTTTATTTAATCGTATCCGTACTGATATATTCAGGGATAAAGATGACTTTAAAAGCCGTGCTTGGGTATATGTTGTATCCCTTCTTTTAATAGATAACGTTTATAAGTTTTATATAGGTAGCACTAAACGTACTGTTGGTATTCGATTGGCAGAACATACTAAAAACGACGTTAAAAACGGTAGGCAATCAACTGCTCTTGCCTAATTAGTGATTAATGATAATTTTCAACCCCTTTTTGAAAAATATTTTCTTTTTATCAGCTGTAATAATCTTCGGTCTATTTTACTTTACGAATACTTTTTTATTTATCTATATCGCATTTCTATTTGTAATTTTGACCCCGTCTATGTTTTAAGTTATGCTTGGCGACTCGTTCTTGATTCCATGCGAATCAGACATTTACAAAGTTACCTTTAATTTATAAAATTTAATTTTGTATATTGATGTTTAAACTAACTTATGACAATGTGTTTTCTTGTTTTTGTTATTTTGTAATTTTTAAATCTGGTGTATGGATGCTTAAAATATGTTTTATGGTAATGTCAATTATAGGATATTCAAATTCAGCTTGCCGGTAGTAGATTGTATTTAATCATGTTGGCAATTTTTCCTATTTTAACACCACTGAAGGAGGGCATAATGATACCCGAAAGCGCTCTGGCTTTTCTAAAGATTGTATATACATCTGAAGGATGTTTTTAATAAAATGACTTTTGTGATCTATTGATTTGTCATTCTGTTATATAAGTTGATTGACTTCCTTTTATCTCTTGAAGACTTTGACGTCTATAGTGGTTAAGTTGCCTTAACATGAAAAATGACTTTACATAAATATGTTTATGTAAAGGCATTAAAAGGCTTTATGTAATTATGCATAAATATAAAGTCATTTCTAACCAATTACACTTGTTTTTATTTTCTATCTTTTAAATACAAAAATTATGAGAAATGTCTTTGACGTAGCTCAGGGGTGATGTTTCCTTAAAATTTACATAAACGTCAAAGTCATTAAAAAAAACCATATAATTTTTATCTTTTATCTATGGCAAACATAGTGTATGGGCAATGACTTTGACGTAAGGTAGTTGTTCTATCAACTTAGTAATCACATAAATGTGTCACTAGCCAATAACTCTTGCAAACATTCTTTATCTTTTGAGGTTACAGTACAAACAACAGTTTCGAAAACGACTGTGGTCATGTTTGCTTCTGTTGACCCTTGACTCACTTCCTAAGCAGAAGTTGATGAATATTCACGTGTACAATAATGGAAAAGCATTAGTCTAGAGGTCTGTATGAAATATTAAACGTTCCTTTAAAAAATAGTGTTTATCTGGAATTCCTAAAATATTGGAGAAGTTTGTTACCTTTAAAAACCCGCCAAAGAGAAGCAGTGATGTATTTGAGGTGCATATGGAGTTAAAAGCATTCTGAACTAAATACGTTAAAACAAATCATCTTAGTACGATATTGTAGAAAAAAATAATTAAATAAATTAAAATTTTTAAGGAGTTCAAGAAGAATGCACTTTTATTTCGTGTTAAATGGTTTGTACTGGGTAATATATAATGCACACTTTTTCAGTGTTTTTCTCTTCCCTCAAGCGGTTTTCACACAGTGTCTGCTCAGGTATTCGCCACATATTTTTGTAAGTAGAAATACTATATATTATAATATTACCTAATAAAATATAAAACAAGAATATATTACTCTGATTAAAGAAACTGGAATATTTTTAATTTTAACCTGTTCTCGGGAGATAAAATATATTACAGTTAAAACTTCATTATGCAAAGCACATAATAGTACGAATTAATCGAGATATATTGTTTCTGCTTGCGAAAAAATTTGAATTTGATATACGCGATCATTTCGACAATAATGTCTTAGAAATCGCATGAAAAATAATAAAAATATTCTTTTAATATATATAAATGAAATTGAAAATGTGTCTGTGTGTGTATGTATGTGTGTGTGTTTGTGTGTGTGTGTGTGTTTGTGTGTGTGTGTGTGTGTGTGTTTGTTTGTTGTTAATCTCATCATCACGGGAGAACGTCTGCACTGAATTTTATAAAATTTTATGGATAGCCTAGAAACAGCTCCACTTAAAATTTAACCATGTTCCGAATTTCTCCCTTAAGGGGTTGTCAAGATAGCAATAAAAAACGAAACTTTTTATAGAAATAGAATTAGACAGGTGATATTTTTTCAAATTTCATCTTATTTGATTGATAATGAAATTAATACAAAATAAATTTTCTGAATGAACAGCATTGCAATTTTGACTGGACTATATTAATTATGGCCTTCGGGTATAAAGATTACAGGATTTTTTTAAATTTTCAGTTTCTTATATCACCTATTTTATTTTATCGAAGATTTTTCAAACTCATAGATTGTATCTAACCAATTTTAGAAACGAAATAAAAGTCATACTGGTATATATTCTATTATCGTTTCAACGCTTTCACTTTAGCATATATTGGTCAAATTTCATATTTTTCGTAAATTTGTTTACGAACGGGACCAAGACATTTTATTATTTAGATCTATCTGCGAAGAACATTTCGTAAAGTGAGAACACATAGTCTTATGCTCTTTTTAGGAGAATTAAATTAAATATGTTGATAGAATGTTTTGGATAACAATGACATTTAGAATACTATAGGAATTAGCGCATATTTTAAATAATGAGCAACGTCGGGTATATCTGGTTTTATCTATATAAAAAATTGCAAGTTGTTCTTCTATCTGTATATTTATTTTCTCAGTACTGAAAAACTTACCGTTTTCCTTCTTGTTAGAATTATCATAAAATTTCAAAAAGAAAGAATCCAAATATTAAAAGTTCAACCCAGATTGTGAATTCTAAGCTTCGTTATATTATATATTATGTACGAATAACGGGAATATTGCTAATTAGAAAATAAAAACCAGTTTTATTTTTAATTAAAATATCAAATCTTCCTTTAATGATTTTGCATGAGAAGGGGTGAGTGTTATGTATTTAATTTAAAGATCTAATTTTTCTATAATAACATTACTTTTCCCCAGAAAATTGTCGAAGCTTTATAGAGAAACTGATTTTTCTATGATAGCATTACTTTTCACCAGTAAATTGTAGAAGCTTTCTTCTTGCGTAGGGTACTTCTTGCAATTGGTACAAAATAAATATATTTGTATAGCATATGGACTATAGACAACACCCATATAAATACATTTGTATAGTGTATGGATTACAGACAGCACCTATATAAATTGTATAGTGTATGTTTTACCGTTAAAGTACAGAAATCAGTTATTCTACAGATTATCTAGATAATGTGCAGATTAACTAGGGTGATTCGTTAAAGTGCCGAAAAATGTTTCATTTCTCAAATTACCTAGGTAATCTGAAAATTATCTAGATAATCTGCACATTACCTACTAGGCACTCGTTAAAGTGAAAATAAGATCTTTGCTGGAATAACAGCAACGTTTCTAAAGAATCAAGTTAATACAATCAAACAATCAACAAATTAGTTGATAGAATCAATCATCAATCAATTAAAAAAACTATAATACAAAGAATCAAACGGTTTAAAATATTATTACAATTAAGGAAATGAATTTGCAAAACATATGATAAAATTATGCTTACTTATTAGTGCAATCTAAAGATTGGTGACACTTTGAATTACATAGCAATTGGTTTTTGCGAGAAGCACACCTATTTGTGGTACATTTAGATTTGCAGTCATATTTTCTGAAACCCTGCCCAGTACCAAGGGATTGTTTTATTGCTGTTTGACGTAAAGATATTTCTACAGCAGGGACATCTTCTTTCGTTAAAAATCTCTCTTTGCAAACACTGAATTCAGATTTTGCATATAATTGTTTTAAAATATCCATTTTAGTACCAAGTTTATAAAAGTCATCCTCTGTTTTACTAAGAACCACAGCTAAAATCAGTTTTTGACATCACAGCGGGTGCTGTCTGTAATCCATACACTATATCATCATCGGCATCCCGACAAGACGCTGGTGAAACCAAACTAAAACTAGAGGGATAGGGGGAAAGAGTAGGGAAAGGAAATGAGAGAAACAAACTTTTGAACTTTAACGCTACGGAAGCCGTTAATGTGCACATTACCCAGGTAAAATGCGGGAAACTCTTGATTCCGCACGTTAACGGAGCAAATCAGTTAATCTGCATATTAGCTAGGTAATATGCACATTAACGGCTTTCGAGCTTTAGCGGTAACATATGGACTACAAACAGTACCCATATATAGTGTATGGACTACAGACAGTTCCCATGTCTTACGTTCAGTAATAATATAAAGTCTTCTTACCTCCTCCGGTGGAAAATCTGGAAATATGATTATTCTTTCTGCATACCGTATTTGTTCATAGGGATCTTTAACAGACTTGTGGTGCATACCGAGGTGAATTCGCCAATAACTGGTATTCCATGACCTGTAAAGTAAATACAGAATTAATTAAGCCTTAGGAGATACAGGGTGAACGTCTGTATGCGGGTACAGGCGAATTTTTGCGCGCATTGTTAATTTCGTTTTTATGGAAGAAGCCTTTTATATCGTTAGTACTCATGTGTGTTATACAGTGGTGTCATTCCAGTTTAATAACAACTGGTTCGGTCAAGGACGTAGCCAGGGGTGTTACCCCCGAAATTTTCAACCATCTTTTAATTGTCAATTGTTTTGTTTTATAAGTATGTTTATATAGTTATAGTATCAAATTTTTAGAATTTCTTGGATTTTATATTTTTTTTCTCACTGTAACCCATCCTCTTCTAAGTAATTAAATCTAGAAAATTTAAATCTTATAATTTACGAGTCAACTGAAATAAAAAAAATACCCACCCCATCAAGGAAAAATTGGTTACTGCGCTGGGGTTGGTGAAACCTCAGGGACTTTTTTTTAAAAATAAGCACAGGAGGTAGCAGATTTGAAAACGATTTTGATAGATAGTAGGTTCATATATCATAAATATTTAATTTGAAAATAAAGAATACAATATAAACAATATGAAAATAAACTATTTTTCAGGATCATCTATAGATAGTGCTTAAATAACTACTGATATATTAGTAATTACGTGTCACAAAAAATAAGTATATATTACAAAGACAATTGAAAGAAATTGGCTAAGGTTAAATAATGACATTGATGTACATAGAATAGTATCCTCAGTAAACTTATAAAAAAGTAGAAAATGTTTCGAGACAGCCAACAACTTAATAAAACTCTAACTACTTTTTTTTCTTTTAATTTAATACAAAAAGTTTTCAACTTTTAAACGCTGCTTTTAAAACAGCCTGGAAATCGCGTGATTTTCCTTCCGTACACAAAATTTGCATACATCAGTCCCGCAGATAATATTAGTCAAATAATATTAGCCGATAATAATAATATTAGCAGATAATATTAACCACATTTGCAAAGTGATGATTTTTCTTTTATTAATATTTTGTGAGCAGTGTGAATCCAGCATCAAGTTCAAGAGGGGGGTTGAGGGATTTATTAAATATTTTCACATTTAAACGAATTTAAATATTCATATCTTTTAAACTACTTCTAATTTAAGAAAATTTGGACGAGGCGTATTGTCCTATGGGCTATGGTCTTTACCGAAATTCACGGAAACTTTTAGCAACCGGTTTGACGAACTTAAATATATTTAACAACCGGTTAACCCGAATTGGTGCAAAAAGGCTAAATGACGCCACTGGTGTTATACGATATAACTATATCTAGACTGTAACTAGTTATACTCTTAAATACTGGGCCTTTGAATTGAGATTTGATATTATCTTTCTGATCAACACACAAAATTGCCTCATTAAAGGGAGAACCAATTAATGTTTCCCTCCCTTGCGCGTAATTTATCAACTATTTTTTAATGGATAATTGGCAACATTTACTGAATATTTTTGCTTTTTCCCGCAAGGATAATTTTGTTAGAATTAATTGATCTACCCTTCCTATTGTTAACTAAGATCATCAAATTTTCAATAAATATCTTGTGGACCTTTTAACCAATCACGGCCCATTTTAAAAATATTTCTATAGATTTAATAGTAAGTCTACTAAAAGATGTATATGTAATGCTGCAGGAAGTGTTAAGCATTACACTTCTGATTGTTCACTCATCCCCGTAATCGTATTATTTCTTTTGTCGCTGGTCTTGAGTCCGTCGCTGTGCATATATACACAGGGTGGCCAAAATTAAAGTAGAGGTGTTTAGAGCCAGATAGTGAGAAAACTGTTGGACCAAACTCAACCAAATTTGCAGTAAATACTATTTAGACCACGGGATTTTGATTTTTAAAAGAAAAAAAAAAGAGTTCGGTTTTTTTGTAAATCTGTAAGTCCTCACGAGCGGTGATGGGTTATAAAAAGGTGGGTACGGTCCCCACGACTGCCACGCCTATTGAGTACCAGCCTATATTGGGTGGCATTCTCCCGGCCGTCCAAACGGATACCTTGCACCTTCGGGTAGGTCATACAGTCTGGGTAGAAGGGAAAAACAGTAGCAACTTTTGTAATTGAAATGAAGAAATATTATAGTCTTTGAGCTTAGGTCCTAAAGGTTTGTCTTGACTTAAATGTGATATTTATTACCTGCTCTTCGGGGGTCAAACTGTTATTCTGTCATGTATCGGATATCTCACGAAGTCTAGATATATGTGTACGTAGAATTACATATGAAAATGTTTATTTACTGTTTATTGCAAGATGCTTTACAGCTTTTCATCATTGAATTAATAATTTACAATTTATATATATATATATATATATATATATATATATACTCGTTGTCCGACTTACCTTGAATTTTTCCAAACTATCTTGTTGTGTTTTGAAAATGAGTGAAAATGGTTGCTCCTACTATAAGCGGAGATTCGAACTGATTGTGCACATTCAAGAAGCACAAGTGACGTATACAATAGATGTGATCTTGCTATCTTCTTTTTTGAAGTTGTGTTTGATTTTGGATGCCTGAAATAACTGAGATGCCTGGATAAAATAATCGTTTATAGAGCTCTAGTTCTTACAGTTCTTAATGAAACTTGCCTAAATCCACTATTGAAAACCTTAGGATTAAAAGCATTGAACTCTGTTTAACAGAGATCCAGTTCAAGTCAATATCCAAAGCCAAAGGACAGGCTTTTTTTATTAAGCAAGTAGCAAAATGGTATTTCTAACCAAATTTATCTTAGAGATCGGTTATATCACAGAGCGTGTCCGGTCAAAATCGCGAAGTGACAAAACCGCGAGGACGAAACCACGCGGACAAAATAGCGAACGGACAAAACCGCGAACGGACAAAACAGCGAACGGACGAAAATGCGAGTGCAAAAAAAAAATTGATAACAACTTCATTTTCCGATAATATATAAAAAAAATATAAAAAATAAATATTTTTCGATAATATATAAAAAATTGATAACAACTTCATTTTCCGATAATAGATCCATGTTCGAATTGCTACATCACTATATGAGCCACGGAACATCTGTTGCTACGTGCGACTTCCGACAGCCATCGGGGCCGGATTCTGTGATGTTTTTTTAGCGGGCGTAGACCCATGTTCGAATTGTTATATCACTCTATGAGCCACGGAACATCTGCTGCTACGTGCGACCTCCGACAGCCATCGGGGCCGGATTCTGTGATGTTTTTTTAGCGGGCGTAGATCCATGTTCGAATTGTTATATCACTCTATGAGCCACGGAACATCTGTTGCTACGTGCGACCTCCGACAGCCAGCGGGGCCGGATTCTGTGATAGAGAACGAACGACTGACCGAAAAGTTCCTAAATTTCTTTTTAATTTTTATAAATTTCTTCTAAGTTTCGTTTTTATCAAATTTCTTCTAAGTATCGTTTTTTCTTAAATTTCTAGTATCAACGTTCAACGTTCTCCATTTTTTCTTTTCGCGGTATTGTACGTTCGCTGTTTTGTCCGTTCGCTGTTTTGTCCGTTCGCTGTTTTGTCCGTTCACTGTTTTGTCCGTCGCGATCTTTTCCATCGCGGTTTTGTCCGGCGCGGTTTTGTCCGGGAATCATCACAGAGTACCACGAGAAATTTACTTGATCGGTGTACTATCGATCCAATCCAGTCCTGGCCTGAATAAACGGGCCCAGCGTTGTTCTTTTATGTACTGGAAAACATTTTTAATTTTTAAAATGCATTCTATCCGTGGGTTCTATGACATATGGCCTGATCTTCAATCTTCATCTCTAGTTAATAAAGATAAACGCTTATTTCTTTTAATTTACTGTCAATGATGGTGGTTTTTGAAGAAAATATTATATATGTATGTTATACTTTAAAATGCTAAACTAGTATTGTTATAGTTTACATAAATACAGTTAGAACGATTAATAAGTAACGGGTGCATATGCAAGCAAATTTATATAGGTTAATTAGCTTTCTAACGTTGAACAAGGAAGTCGATTTGAGAGGAAATATTCAGATCACATCTTCCGCTGATACAGAAGTTTCCCCAAATATTTGGCTACATTTCCGTCGTTATAGTTTTCTGAATTTTTCACATATAATGTGGAAATTTTTACACACTATCAATTTCACTACCCTACACAAAACTTTAAAGTTGACGTGATTGTGTCCAATAGATTTTGATAGAACCGTTATCTTTTTAACCAAATTCTCTCTTGATTGCTTTGGTCAGAAAGCAGGTGGGTGTGAGGAACCTTTACTTACCTATTATGAGGCAAGTGGGGCATTATTATAGTGAGCTTTCATTTTGGCTGAAATGTTGTTCGCTTTATCCGCTACATAGAATATGTTCAGTAGAATACACAACGGGCTGAGAGTGGTTATTGAGACCCAGACCGTTCGACCTACCAAAAAGGTGAGTAGTATATGGGGCTGACTCTGGGACACCCAGAGACAGCCCCATATACTACAAATTCCTATACATTTTCAAAGATTCAGGACAACCTCTGAGACCAAGCATACATAAAATCATTAAAAAATGAGTATTTTTTTAAAAATCAAAAATCAAGAGAGTTTTAAGACTCTAAAATTTCATGTTTTTTAACTTAAAAAATGAGTTATATGAATATTATTGAGACCAAATCTTAGATCAAAATTAATATCTATAGACATCAAAGATAGTCAGCCTTATTATGAGGCATCTTGATATTTATGAGGGGACCGTTAGTCCCCCCATACATAGGTAAATTACAGTGAAAGGATTTATATTGTGAAAAAAGAGGACTTCTAAATGAATCCTCTAAATATATTAAAGATCTTTTAGTTAAAAACATATTAAAATACCCTATATTTAATAGAAAATGTTTAACTAAACAAAATTAAAAAAATATGTCAAAAGACGATCCGTCTCAGAAAATGATAAAGAATAAAAAAAGTGATTAAACTTCCTCTAATTCATATTCATCATCACTCAAATACTTAAATATATATCTTCCTTTATTGATTTCATTTATTGATTCATCAGAAAGTTTTACATGTTTTCTCGCAAGGATATACTCTTTTTCTTCAACTTCCACATATAATTTTACGATTACATTAATTTTCCCAGCGTTTAAATTTTTTCTCAATGATATCAGATCATATTTCCCAGGATTTAAATTATTTATATTAACTATTAAGGGATAACTCAGGTCATTGAACTCTTCCATTTATTAGTAAACATTTTTTTATAAATTCTTCACAATCTGTAAAACCTCAGACTCTCTAAATATTCTTACTGAGTTTTTTAAGACTTAAAAATACTATCCCATATTGCGATATGGTCTTCCAAATAAGAGTTATTATATACCTTATTACTAAATCTTCTTAACATCAGGGGTAAATTTATTTTATCTTCATCATACCATATTTCATTTATTCTAGGTAAAAATATTAATTCAGTTAGAGATGTAATATCGTTTTCTCTACAATATAATTTATTTAAATTAGTTAAATTTTTTATACCTTCAAGAGATGTAATATCGTTTTCAGTACAATCTAATACTTTTAAATTTATTAAATTTTTTATTCCTTCAAGTGAAGTTAATCTATTATCTTCACAATATAATTCTTTTAAATTAGTTAAATTATCTATTCCATCAAGTGAAGTTAATATATTATATCCACAAGATAGTATTTCTAAATTAGTTAAATTTTCTATTCCTTCAAGTGACATTAATATATTTCTATCACAATATAATTCTTTTAAATTAGTTAAATTTTCTATTCCTTCAAGTGACATTAATTTATTTCCTTCACAATATATTTTTTTAAAATTATTTAAATTTTCTATTCCTTCAAGTGAATTTAATCTATTATCTTCACAACATAATTCTTTTAAATTAGTTAAATTTTTATACCTTCAAGAGATTTTAATTTATTACCCCTACAATTTAATGTTTCTAAATTAGTTAAATTTTCTATTCCTTCAAGTGAATTTAATCTATTATCTTCACAATATAATTTTTTTAAATTTATTAATTTTTCTATTCCTTCAAGAGATCCTATACAATTAAATAAAGAAATAGATTTCACTTCAGTAGGATTCTCTATATTTAAGAAAGACATAGTTTTTTTTTCCATATGATTATTATATGTAACATCCATTTATATAGAAACATTTTTATTAAATATTTATTTATCATTAGTTAATTGTCTCAAAAGATAAACACACTCTCTCAAGATTGATTTAGCTTCATATATCTCTTCAATAATTTTCTCTCGGTAAGGTTCTATTTCATGATGACCAAACTTTTTATTTAATTCACTCATCTGTATAGCTTGTACTTTTTTCCAATAAACATTAAAAAAGTGATCAGGTAATAGCTCAAATTTATATTTAATCAAATAACAAAAATCTAATTTATGCATAAATTCTTCTATAAAATTTTCACTAAATGTTTGATATCTAGTTATATACAGCCAATTTAAATCATCTTTTAATTCTCTCATAGTATCTTCTGTAAGATTTTGAAATATTGATACTTTATATAAATCTAAATTATCAGAAAATTTTACGATAAATTCGTTACTTAAAGTTTGATATTGAGATATGTTTACCCAATCTACTTTATATTTACATTTTTCTATAAAATCTTCTGATAATTTTTGATATCTAGAAATTTTAGACCAATCATCAAGTTGAGCAAATTCTTCAATAAAAGATTCAGACAGTGTTGAATATTGTAAAACTAAATCCCAATTTACATGATCTTTAAGATTTCTAATTACATCTTCAGATAAATTATTTCTAGAAAATTCATTCCAATCAATATCCATTTATTAGAAAGAAATTTTTTCAATATGCATATAAGGTTTTAAAGCGTTACCATCACATTTTATCTTTAATGTGATGATATCATCACGTTTACCATAAGCAAAACAGGTTACTACATCTCTATTAACATTTAAAATTTCCTTACCATTGATTTCTAGAGATATCAGTGGACTTTTATCATATTTACTTTCTATTGTATCATATATATCTATATATATGGAAATTTTCATATACATATCTGTAGATAATCGCATCTCTTGATCTAGTAATTTTGAGCTCATCATGTTGAAATTTACTTTTTTATAATCCCCATCTGTATGAAAATCATCTAGTATAGTAACCCAGATATCTCTATTATCTAAATATATTTTATTGACAGCATCGTTATCATTTTCAGGTTCAGAAACATTCGTAATTATTTTATTTTTTGCATAAAATTTATCATTCTGTAATATTAACGAATTTTTTTCAAAATATCTTTTATTCACAACATTTTTTTCATCTTTAGGATCTGCAACATTTCCTATTCTTTTACCTTTTGCATCAAAAGCTTTTCCTTCTAAAGAATGTAAAGTTGTATCATTTAATTCTTTTATTCTCTAACCTGTTTCTTCAGTAAAGGTTAAAAAACCCTCATCATATTTAGTTTTTATAAGATCTCTCAATTCATGATGATTATTCTCTATTTTATACAAAACAAAACTTTTAGTGGTTAAATCTAAATCATATATAGGATTTTCACAATTTTTTAAAATTCTATTTTCCATATCATAATTTCCATCATTCATTAATTTAAAACCTATACCAGGAGGTCCAATAGGTCCTTCTTTCATTTGATCATCATAAGGTGGATAATAAGCACTCATTTATTATAGTTTTAAATCATAAAAATTAATTTTATGATTTTAAACTCTTAACCATTGTTATAGTTTTATTTTTCAAATTTATAAAACATCTCTTTCTTTCTTTAAAAATAAAATAAAACTTATATTCCTTTTGACTATTCGTTATCCAATTAAATTCAGTATCTAAATTATTTAAATCGTATAGTTTTCATGATTTGATGAGTCAAAAGGAAAAATAGGATACAGTTTACCAAAATTCTCCTTATTTATCAAAAATCCTGTTTCTGTATTAATATTGTTTAATCCTACATATAAAAGAGCTTCGTACACTCTATTATAATCTTTATTGGTAAAATTTGTTTTATAACGCATAAGAGGAACTTGTTTATTATTAATCATCAACCAGCATTCTCTCATATCTATATTATCAAATATCATATTATTTTTTTCATAATTACTATCTCTTTCAACATATTGAAGAATAACATAGACACCTAAAACTTCATCTGACGCTGTAGTTGCTGTCACAGATTCACTATCGCTTCTATAAGGGCCTACCATCTTAAATCTATATCGATCCCAATTTACCTCTATATCTTTATCAGATAGATATGATTCCAGAAACAAGCTTTCTGCAGAATTTTTTAATACTATATAAGGTAAATGTAAGGTTAAACCTTCAACTACTACCTTGTAATTTTCGTTTCTTATATTAGTATATATCATATTTTTATTTTCATTTCTTTGAATTTCTATTTTAACTTCAAAACCTGAAATTATCTTTTCATATTCTCTAAAGAAATCGATTATATCTTTTAAAGGTGTCCATATTTTAATGACATTGCTATCTTTCGTTAGTTCCCATCTCTTTACGAATCCTTCGTTATAATCTTTATTCATTTTCAAATTATTAAAAAATTCAGTTATTTTAGTAGTAACTTCTAAAGTACCATCATATTTGAACTCATTACGGTCAGCTGAATCAGATGTATCTAGATAAAAAAATTCATTTTGAGCTTGTGATGTTACATAATCAGGAGTATAATGAATTAATCTTAAAACATGATTCATGATTCAAAAATTTGACTGTGTATTTGATTCAATTTCGGTATCTCCTATATATACTTTTAAAGTTTTGATAAAACCTCCGCCATTTACCAGACTCACATTTTCGTTTCCAATGGATGATTTATAATTTTTTGTAATTTTTAATTTTTGTTCAAGATATCCTCTAGAATATAAAATTTTTGCTTTAGTATCATTAATATGAAAAACATAGGTAGCATTCTCATCTGAACTATGTTCTTTTGGATGAATTTCTCTTAATTCATAACTTTTAATGTGATCATTATAATAATAACGAGTATCACTTAAATCATAAATCATTTATTTAGGAAGAATTTTTAAACCACCTCCTTTCTTTTTCATAGAAAATATTTCATTTAATTTATTCTTAGGTTTCAATAAAACCTTTAAAAATCCTTGTATTTTTTACTTTTTCTATATAATCTATGTTTATTCATTTATTTAAGAAGAAATAAAATTAAATTCTACAGCTCCTTTATTTAAATCTATTAATTCACCTTTTTGATTAGTAATCCTCATTTTTATTCTTTCAACAGGATCCACTTTAACAGGAAAAAATATCCAATTATTAAATTCTTTTGAAATTATACTACCTGGAGGGTTTTTAGTAGTGAAAGAATATATAACTTCTGAATTATATTGATTTATTAAAGATCCTTTTACAACATCACAATGAATATAAATATTATCATTTCCATTAGATATATCAGCAATATGTTCACCTTCAATCTCTGTTTCTTCATCATAACTTCCATATGTCGGTTTTAAAAAGCCTATAATTTTATGAAAGTTACTTTTTGTAAAATCAATTACCAATCTTTTTTCAGTTTAATAGATATTCTTTGTCTTGCTTCAATAATACCAAATTTGACAGGTGGATCCTCACCGAATATTTTCATCATATACTCATTTAATCCTCTTATAGTATAATTACCATTTGAGATAGTAATTGTTATATCTGTGCCTAATGTATACAATCTAAATATGTTATTTCCATAATTCTTACTTATATTAAACCAGGAAACTTCCATAGAGAATGAGTGTAAAGCTAATTTTTTTATTTTAAGAGGTGTAATAAAATTTAGAGTAAATTCCTCTGATCTCTCATGACCTTCTGATTTTAATATTATCATTTATACATAACAAAATTTTCATTATAGTCACTAGGTTTTTGTGTAGGAAATGATTTGAGAACATTTTTAGGTGATATACCTTTATTCCTTTCTCTTATATATTTCATACAAAATATACCACATTTCACAGATGAAGGTTCCTGTAAAAAACAATCATTATAACCTATTTTTTTATTGGATGTAACAAGAAATGATTTAATATTTTTAGGAATATAGTCCTTCTTCATATTGTCATATTCACCAAACGGATCAAAATATTCCACATATTTATATTTAGGATCATTATAATAACAAACCCAATGAGTTCCGGGGCCTGTTGATACATCTAAATTAATGATTCCATTTTCAAATTTTCCTATTGTTTTAGGTAATAAATCGGAGGTAAACACACCTTTAAATCCTTTTTCATTTTTCATATTTTATATAATCATTTTGTCGCTAATTCCCACTGTTGATATATTCCCTTTCAAAGTTTTTTTTTCCCAGATCCCTTTTTTTGTATAGCTGAACTAGCTAATCCAGATAAAGTACCTGATGCTAATGCTGGAACTGCAATTTTAGCAGCGGCTATTAAAGAGGGTATAAGTGCCGCTAGAAATGGTAAAAATCCTCCATTTTTATCTAATTGAGTTTTACTGATTGTAATTCTTTTTTTATCATTAATATGATTAATTTGAGTTTTAGTTAAATACATCTCATGATTAGGAGTTTTAGATTTATCTATTTGTAATGTTACTTCTACTTTATTTCTAAAAGCTGATTTAAGTTTATTTTTCTGACCTTCACTCAAATAAACTTTATTTTTTATCATTTATTAACAGAGAAATTGTTTATGATATCGTTGTACATCATTATAAGTCATTTCTTTATTTTTTAATAACATATCTAACAATAAAACTACTTGATTATATAATTTCTTTGATTTACTACCATTACATATTTTTTCTGTTAAATTTGATAATACATTCAATCCTTTACCTACCTTCATTTCTTTACTACTACGAATCATATTTAATCTATGCATATAATTTTGCAACATATTTTCTTTATTTTTAATTTCTTTTTTATCATTCTTTTTCTGGTTTAATTCCTCCTCTGAAAAATTTTTAGCTCTAGAAATTGTACTTTTTAAGTTGCCTCTTTTCTTAGATAATCCTTCTTTTAACTGTTTAGCTCTTAAATACATCTCCTCTAATTTTTCTTGATCGTTTAAAAATACTGACGGTCTGTATAATTTTTCCTCTTTTAAATATTTTAAATTTAAATTTTGATCGATATCATAAGTATAAGATACTAATTCTTTCACAGCTTCAATAGGCTCTTCTATAGATGGAAATGAAATATTTTCTACAACATTTTGAATACTTTTTACAACCTCTTTATTTGATTTTTCATATTTTTCAATTTCTTGAGTGACTGGTTTATGAAATTCCTCTAAGGTTTTTTGAATACCTATTTTTTCTTTTAGTTGATCTTCATTATTCTTTCTTATTTCTTTTTCTATTTTTACTAATTTAATTGAATCTTTTATTTGCTTTATAAACTTGTGTTTCCGTTCTTTTTCTAAGTTCATTTATATAATATTAATTTTTTTACTGCAGCTAATTTTATTTTTACTGCAGCAAGTTTTTTTTTTACTGCAGCTAATTTTATTTTTACTGCAGCAAGTTTTATTTTTACTGCTAGTAAATTATGATAAAAATTAAAGATTACACGGAACCAGAAGAATTACCTGATCCTAAACAACATCCTTTGTTACCTAACCATCCATTTAGATTGCTTATAGTAGGATCTTCAGGTTCAGGTAAAACAAATTTACTGTTAAATTTGATTTATGATTTATTATTTTTTGATGCATTATATATATGTGCAAAGGATTTATACGAACCTAAATATTCTAAATTACAAGAAAAATATACATTGTTTGAAGATATAGAAAGAGAAGATATTTTGAAATGTAAGAAGAATAAGAAAAGATTATTAAAATTATATGATAAACACAAAAAAAAAGTATTATTTTCTTCAGATCAAAATTTTATTACTGTAGATGATTTAAATCCTACATTAAAGAATTTAGTTATTTTTGATGATTGTGTGATTGAGAAAGATCAAAAAAACATTCGAGAATTATTTATCAGAGGTAGAAAGAAAAACGCATCCCTTATTTATTTATCTCAATCATGTTTTTTAACACCTATCGATATAAGAAAGAACTGTAATTACTTTATATTTTTCAATCTACAACCAAAAGAAATTCAACAGATTATAAGAGAGATAGATGGTATATTAAGTACTGAAGAATTCAAACAAATGTATAATAAAAGTGTTCAAGAAAAATACGATTTTTTTATGTTAGATTTAGTGAATCCAGAAATGAGATATAGGACAAAATTTAATCCTATATAAATGGATGTATATTTAGAAAAAAGATTGTATGTTTACAGAAAGAGTAGAAATTTGTATCAAAAGATAAGTATTTCATTATCAGTAAGTAAGGTTATTCTAAGTGGAACAGGTTTATCAGCAATAGCCTTTCTACCACTTGCTTTTTTAAGTTTATCAGTTGGTATAGTAGAAGCTATTGATCTTACATTAAAAATTGCAGAAAGAAAGGAAGAATATAGACATTGTTATAATTTTTATAAAGAACTCATTAATTCATTTAAAGCTAAGGATATGACAGAAGAAGAAATTTATATGTGTGAAAAGGATTTCATAAAAAGTTTAAAATTTATTCCAGTTGAAAAATACGTAAAACAAATGCAATTGAATGGATATAAATTTCTAAATAAATAAATGGTGTGTAAAAAATATTCATATTTTTAAAGAAATAAAAGGTGGAGGTTATGTAGGTTTAATTAGAGGTGGTGATATTATAGGATGGTTACAAGATAAAATAAATCCTCCAGAAATGCATTTACCAGGATATCAATATTGTGGTCCATTTACAAAATTAGAAAAAAGATTAAAAAGAGGTGATCCTGGAATAAATAGAGTTGATAAGTTATGTAAAAAACATGATATTGAATACAATAAAACAAAAGATACAAAACAGAGACATGTTGCTGATCAAGAATTAATAGATGATTTAAATGCTATACAAGATCCAACATTTCAAGAAAGATTAGCTAGAGGAATTATTAAACCTATTATTAAAGCTAAAAAAACTTTTGGATTAGGTCTTTCTATATATTGTGTCAAGTGTAAAGATAAAACCCCAACTAAAAATTATCATGAAACTAAAAATAATATGGGTAAAGGTATCTGTACTATTTGTGGAAGTAAAAAGAATACTTTTTTAGGAATTTAAAAGAGGTCTATTATAATCCAGAAACAGGTTATTGTGGTATTCAAGAATTGAAAAGAAAAACAGGGTTACCTAATGTTGAAGAATTTTTACATGAACAAGATGTATATACTAGATATAAATATGTCATTCGTAAATTTAAAAGAAGAAGAGTTTATGTTCCAAACAGTAATAATCAATTTGACGCTGATTTGTTATTTATAAAAAATTATAGCAAATATAATGATGGAACTAATTATTTGTTAACAGTTATAGATGCTTTTAATAAATATGCTTGGGCTTTTCCTATAAAAAGAAAAACATCTGAAGAAGTAGTACAAGGTTTTAAACAAGTTTTTAAAGAAAGAATACCAAAATTCATTTTAACAGATGAAGGTACTGAATTTACAGGAAAACAGACACAAAAATTATTTAAAGATAATAATATACATTGGTTTACAACTAAAAATAAAGAAATAAAATCTGCAATAGCTGAGAGATTTAATAGAAGTATAAGAGAAAAAATTATAAAATATATGCATGCTAACAATACTAAAAGATATATTGATGTATTACCTAAATTACTTAAAAATTATAACAATTCATATCATAGATCTATAAAAATGACACCCGTTGAGGCTAGAGAAAATGAATCTCAAGTTTATAAAAATTTATATACGAAAAAGATCATAAAAAAACCTAAATTTAAGATAGGGGATAGTGTTAGAATATCTACAATTAAGAAAACATTCCGGAAAGTAGATGATTCTACATTCACTGAAGAGATTTTTATAGTTTCTGAAGTATTGAAAACAGATCCAATTACTTATCGATTAAAAGATTTAAACAGTAAAGAAATTGAAGGAACTTTTTATGAAAATGAAATGGTAAAATATAATAAAAAAGATGATGTATATAAAATCGAAAAAATCATAAAAAATAAAGGAAATAAGTATTTTGTAAAATGGCTAGGATATCCAGATGAATTTAATAGTTGGACATATATAAATGAATGATTTAAAGACAAAATTAATCTATGATTCAGAAGAAGAAGAATATTTTTATGTTATTGATTACGAAAGTTTAAAACAAAGATATAATAGTAGAGTTTGTTATTTTAATCGATTAAGAAGGAGATATAATATTTCTCAAGAAGTTGAGGATATGTTTTTAAAATTTTTAGATTTTATGTATTATGAGAAATCCATTAACTATTACTATTTTATGAAAAAGATTTGTGATATTTTTAATATTGAAAATAATATAAAAGTTCAAAAAGTTAAAAAGAAATATGAAAAAGTATGGAATGATTTTTTACAATCCTTTTATAAAAATGTTTCCTAATAAATGGAGCTTACAAAAAAGTGTATACACTGTTTGACTATGAAATCAGTAAATGAGTTTTACGTATATAATAGAAATGGAAAAATTTATTTCCAAAGTCATTGCAAATGTTGTGATTCCTTAATTAAATATAAAAAATTTAAATGTGAATGTGGTATGCAATATACCTATACACACAAAAAGAGACATTTAAAAAGTATTTATCACAGTAAGCATCTTCCAGGAAAAAGTATTTCAAAAAATGTTTCCTAATAAATGGAGCTCAACTTAAAGTCAAAGACTATAGGTGAGCTTAGAAAAGGAGTAAAAGTATTGAATATTAAACAACCTAAATGGTGTAAGAAGGATGATTTAATTAGATTATTAATAAAATATATCAGAAAAACAGGTGAATATAAACCTGTTTTAGTAGAT
The DNA here is from genome assembly GCA_951213105.1 of Amaurobius ferox. Classification (NCBI taxonomy): domain Eukaryota; kingdom Metazoa; phylum Arthropoda; class Arachnida; order Araneae; family Amaurobiidae; genus Amaurobius; species Amaurobius ferox. Next base: position 120,860,730 of record OX578149.1, on the reverse strand, counting down.
TTATTAAATTTAGATATATCAAAATACATATTACATATTAAATTTAGATATATCATAATGTTTAGAAAATCAAAAAGATATTTTATTTATAAAAAAATGTTTACTAATAAATGGAAGAGTTCAATAGACTGAGAGGTTATCCTAAGACGTTTAAATTAAATGATTTATATCCTGGAAAATATGATCTGATATCATTGCAAAAAATTAAAACTAAATATGGAGATACAGTAATCGCAAAGTTATATGTGATAGATGAAGAAAAGAATTATTACCTAGCGAATAAACATGGAATACTTTCTGATGAATCAATATATAAAATCAATAAAGGTAGATATATATTTAAGTATTCAGGTATGATTAATGATAAATATGAATATGAATTAGAGGAAGACTCTCAAGAGTTAAAAAATAATTCTAAATAAATGGATAAGATTTATAGAATCAAACGGTGGAACAGCATTTTTAAGTCTTAAAAAACTTAGTAAGAATATTAAGTCATATTATAATTTTGAGAAAAAATTTAGTAAAGATTGTATACAACTTACTTTTGTTGAAAAAAAGTGATGATTTTCTAAGTGTATATTATATCTATAGATGGCAGCACTAGTAATTCTTTTAATATATATTAATCTTTTAATATATATTAAACTATAGTACTTTGTGTATATATTAAACTTTCCTTCTTTATTTTATATTATTTATAAACTCTATTTTAGTCGAAAAGGTCTTAGATGTTAACTTTTTTCGACTAAAAATTATTATGTCATGTTTATATTTTTAAAAATTAGATGTGTTATTGCCCCGGGGTGGTCGAATGGATAAAGCCCTAGTCTACCATCAGAAAGATCCTGGTTCAAATCTCCATGTGCACTGTGAATATATGATCCGTACGTTATTTATTAGAATTAATTAGATTTAATTAGTATTAGTCTATTAATAGTTTAATTAGTATATTAATTGCCTTGTCTATTTCAGTCATAGAAATAATGGAGATAGAAAACTGGAGTTCCTGGCTGTGTTGAAAAGGAGCCTGGCTGATAAGGAGTCCTAAGAAAAAAAAAGGATTTCCCCCCCGTAGACCTTAAACCCCCAACGTGTTGAGTTGAATTTAAGATCAGAAAAGGTCTACGGGGGAAGGGGGTTTTGTTGAATTTTACTATATTTTATTTAGAATAAGATTGGTTAAATATTGGTATAGTGCTGCCATCTATCAAATAAATCTTCAATATATTATTTTTGTCTTCATTCGCTTGGGAGAGATAAAAGGGTGATAATAAACCAGGAAGTTTGTACTTCACGATAAACAAAGTTGCTTTATTTTTTTTTTGCTTCTGATATGAGAAAGGTCCTTCCTTCTTTGAAATCATTTTATGTTATTAGGAATATTCAGAAACTATATATTTGATTTCGATGTATGAAATTTTATGAAGGAATAGAAAATTTAGAATACGATGATAATTTTATGATCTTCATCTCTAAAAAACAAGTCCGTAACTTGTTTCATCATCAATAAGTTCCAATATATTTTGATGGAAAAGAACTGAAGATCTCTTTTATTTTAAAGCTTAGAGGATTCATTTAGAAGTCCTCTTTTTTCACGATATAAATCTTTCACTGTAATTTACCTATATATGGGGGGACTAACGGTCCCCTCATAAATATCAAGATGCCTCATAATAAGGCTGACTATCTTTGATGTCTATAGATATTAATTTTGATCTAAGATTTGGTCTCAATAATATTCATATAACTCATTTTTTAAGTTAAAAAACATGAAATTTTAGAGTTTTAAAACTCTCTCTTAGAGGACTTCCATTCATTTGGAAGTTCTCTTTTTTCACGCATTTATCTAAAAAAAGTTAAAAATTTGGTCTAAATGTAAAAAAGGCCTTATTTAGCTATAAAATCATGTTTTTAATATTAAAATGGATCGAGACCTTTTTTTTTATATAAAAAAGATAAAAAATAAGCTATAAAATATAGTTTTTAGTATTAAAAATATAGGTGTGCTCATACGGGTGTATAGATACTACTAAGGTGTATGGAGGCTGAGAGTGGTGTATATTTTTCTTTAAGAAATAATGTAACTGCTTTATAAACTACGGGTTTAAGTTACAAGTTTTCAAACAGCGCCCCCCGCCTCCTCCGTAAACGTCTATAACTTATTTAAAATTTTAAAAAGAAAAACTGATCTTACTCTTTATCCTCGAAACAATGGGAAGCTGTCAGGACCCACTGAGCATTGATTAGCGATCCCCCACAGAGGTGACCATCAGGTTCCATGGACTGCGCCTGAAGGCTTGCCATCCAGGGCCAACTGCCATAGTCTGCTTCTCGACCCCCGACAATTCGATCTAAGTCTGAAAATGTAATAGGTTCGATTTCTGGACGTCCGCATTCTGTTGTGGGGAATGTCATGCCTGGAAAGAACGGTGTTGATATTATGGCAGTCACCAAACATTTGAAATTGAACTGTGGCACAGAGATTCACTTTGTAAACAAACTTCAGCCCTAATGTCCGGAGTATTATGCGTATTGTGTGTTTTACTAGTATTTTTTGCAACAAATATGCAGAGTAGTTGTGGGAGAGCGTCTGTCCCACGACTTGGAGGACGTTTGCAGCAGAGAGAGCCTAAATATTGTTACGAACGTGCAAAATACTCTCTTTCACTGGAGTCTCTTTTGAAATGCAGACTGATAAAACACGTGTATCTAGGGTTGCCATGTACAGTTCGGAGGGGTCGATAGATTTGGCAATTTATAGCCAATTTGGCGACATTCGACAACTTTTCGAAGGTTCGAAAAACACCTCGAAATAGCAAATATCCTGCGAGATACCAGAGATTTCTACAGAGAGTCTATAAAAAGTGTCATCACTCAGTTGGAGAGTAATTGACGTTATACAAGCTATATTGAACTGTGATATTCGTCAATGTTTTGAGAATATTGTCAGTTGTTTTGCAAAATTAGTGGAGCATTTAAGTGATTTTTTTTAATGTTCTTGCTTACGCTATGCTTGTGATAAATATGTTAGTTATCCAGAAATTTGGATTCATTTTTGTATTCTGGGTGCACACCCACGATTCTAGAAGAAACTTTGTAAGAAATGGCGTAATAGGCAGGATTTACAGGACAGTCCTTTCAGCATATTTTCCATTAGACGCTCAAATGTTGCGGATGTATTAAAAAGTCCAAAAGGCATCATTTTAAACTACCAAAGTCTTTGTCTGGCTGTAAACGCTGGGTTTTCTCTATCATCAGAACGGATTGCCACTTGCCAGTAACCACTATTAAGATCTGGCGTCGAAAACCACTTGCTCCCAGAGAGGGGAACTAAAGTGTCGTCAATTCTTGACAGTGGGTAGCTGTTTTTATTTGTTACTTCAATGCTCCACTAATGTCACAAAACAACTAATACTATTCTCAAAATATTGACGAATATCACAGTTTAATGTGGCTTTTATCACGTCAACTGCTGTCCAACTGAATTAAGTGCTTTGCTGAATTGACTCCTTTTATAGATTCTATAAAGACGTCTAGAAATTTCTCACATCTCGTAGATTATTCAATATTTCGAAGTGTTCCTCAAACCTTCGAAAAATCGCCAAATATCGCAAAGTTGAAGATAAATTGCCGAATATAGCAACCCGTCTGGTGACTTCAGCATATGGCAACCCTAGATTTACGTCATAGGAAAGGTTTTATCAACGGGTGTTTTCTTCGTCTGGTTTTCAAAAGAGACTCCAGTGAGAGAGAGAGCATTTTGCACGTTTCTAACAATACTTATGGACAGGTGGGAGTTTGGCGAGAGTTTAGATTGATACTTGGAAGTTAAAATTAATAAAGGTTAGCTCTAGGCTGTATTAGGTCTGCAGAAGAAAAAAAACTTGCAGACAGGGGCTAAAACTGTTTGGTATGTGATCGTAATGGTGAAAGCTCAGCGTTCTTGGAGATCTGAGTTCTTGGAGAGTTTCTGGGCTTGGGGGAGATAGCTGTTCCAAGAATCTGGTACAGTAATACTATTTTCTCTTTCTTTCCCCAGTTTTTTGCGTCTTTGAACTCTAAACTTGAATTTAGATAGTGTAATTTTGAAGAAAAAAGTATTTTCAAGATTCGTTTAAATGCCATTATATATATTTTCATGGGTGTTAATGTCTTATTTTGTAATTACATTTTTTTAAAATAGTTTATAATATTGGAGATATTGATCTATGTAATGACGCATTATTACGCTAACTCAGGTCTAGAAGGGGAATACCTTGACCTATCTATTAATACAAAGGTATTTTGTAAAGACCACTTTCTTGAGATTTACTTTAGGAAAACATAACACATGAAAATTCTAGCTACATACACTGTAATAAGTATCTGCCCAGTTATCCTATCGGAATCAAAAATTCAGTTGGTAGTTTTTTCAGTTTGGAAAGTCTTAATATATGCAATAGCAACTTTAGAAAATCTCTTGTTAAGAGATTTCTTGACTCAAAATCTTTATATTTTCTAAAAGAGAAAACTAATTTTTCTGAACATTTGTTTAACGGTAAAAAAAAAAAAAAACCCGAAGGAAGGGTTTTACAATACATCTGGTATTGCTAACTTTGAACAATGTTTCTCAACCTTTGTTAGACAGCGGCTCGGTAAATGCTTTTTGTATAAGACGAGGGCCCGGTTGAATCTTTTGAATCCCGGTTGAATCGAGGGAGGGTTGAGTCTTTTTATAGTCTCTCTATAGAAACTTCTGTAAATATCTTCATATTTCCTAGATTAATTTTTATTTCGGGAAGTATCTGGAAGATTCCGGAAGTCGCCAAATGTCGCCAAATTGGCGATAAATCTCTAAATCTGGAAACTCCTTTAAATGGGAAATTCTGGCAACCCTGGACTCCCGCCATGCTGATGTTACACTGATATCATGAACTACGTTTTCTTCACCTGGCCTTCCAGACAGACGAAAAAGGAGGCGCCAAAGGGAATATTGCGCGTTCGCAACAGTATTAAAATCTAAATGCGGCTTAGTCAGTGACATATGCTGCACAGATGTTATTTAGGCGTTTTGGTTCTGAGCCTTCCGACACATTCACGAATATTATTCTCCTAAGAATATTTCCATTATGAAATATATATTCATAAAAAATGTCTAGAAAACTAAAACGACATATTCCAGGATAATCTCTCGCTGCCCGGTATAATTGATGACAGGGCCCGGCACCGGGTCGCGGCCCTGCGGTTGAGGTACACTGAACATTGCTGACTTAGAACATTTTATAATTTAAATTGTGTTAGTGAATAAATGCGTTCCTACATAGAATTCGCTGTAATCTATGAATTTTTAAGTATTTAGTATATTTTCTTTTGTCTCTGCGGTTAATGGTATCGGTAGGTGCACAGTTATCTTACCAGGACATTTTTCTTCATCGCTGCCGTCTTCACAGTCATCATTTCCATCACACACAACGGATTGTTCAACGCACTTACGGTTCCGGCACTGTTTTTGCCCCAATAGGCAGATACCTGCCGATGATAAAACCTTGTAAGAATGTATGAAAAAAAAGAATAATAATAAATATTAAACTAGATAATCAGGTGATAAAAATTTTGCGACTGATCTTGATATTTAGCAAATCAAAAATAATATACACGTAAAGTAACTACTTACCACACTTTATTGTTTGAAGAGACACAAAGTGCACTTCCTAGGTCGGACGGTCTGGGTCTCAACAACAACAAAGTGCACTTCCTTCTAGTGCATTTTGTGTTACACGCTAGTTGACACGTTAAATATACACATTGCCATAAAAATTTATACACCAAGAAAGAGTTGCCAGAATTGAACGGAATATCATATATGTGAGTGCAACGTCGATATAAGAAAGTGATACGAAATCAAAGCAAAAGGATCATTTATTATACAGGGCAAACTGCAAATAAATTAAGGTTCTAGTACCCTGTTAGACCATCTCTAGTGCGAATACACGATACGATACGGGCGGGAATTGAAGCATACAGGTGCCATATGGCGTCCTGCGTAATTTCGTTACACTGTTATTGCAAGCGCTCCTCTAGTTCGACCAAACTCGTAGGCTGTCCAACTTGCCGTCCCAAGTGATCCCTGACATGCTCGATCGGTGACAAATCTGGGGATCTGGAAGGCCAGGGAAGGGTGGTAATGTGGCGGGAGCATTCCTGTGACACCCTTGCTGTGTATGGCTGAGCGTTGTCCTGTTGGAAAATGACTTCTGGGAACCCTGCCATGAGTGGCAACATATGTGGCTGAAGGATGTCACGAACGTGCTGCTGGGCTGTCATGGTTCCGTGGATCAATATTAGATCAGCTGTGTGAGCTGTGTGTCGCTGTAAAGTGAATGCAGGATTGAGGCGTTCACCACGGGGCCACCACACACGTACACGGTTGTCGTCATTGCCTAAATTTAAATTCCGATTCATCGCTGAAGACGACCTAGTTCAAATTCGGTTACGGTCCGTCGAGAGCGATACCAATCCAAACGGCTGCGGCGGTGTGTGTCATTGGCAGCACGCGTAATAGACGCCGCGTAACTAAATGTCTTTTAGCCAGGTGCCTCTGCCTCGCGATGGTAGGGACAGATACAGGGGCCCGTAGTGAAGGTGTTGCCTGTGTCCGGATGGCAGACAATAAAACAATTGGCTCTGTGCATGTCGGTTTATGTGACTGTTCTCGGCTATTGATCTGCCAATGGCGTCCTGAACCTGGCCGCCGTTTATGCGACCCCTTTCTCGTCCACTGGTCCCAACACCTCCTCACATTAAAATCAGAAAGGCCTAGGTACGGGCTACTGGTCTAACTGACCACCCGGTTTCCATCATCCCGATGATTTCTTCCCCTCTCGAACTCTGACAGCTGATCATAGTGACTTCGATGGGGCGTAACGGCATCCCTAATGAAAAAGCGTCCCTCTGCAACAGATTAAGGACAGGCAAAAAGCCTCGTACCTTTTTGCTGCGTCAGAGAGAACGAAGCTCAACGCCCTCTGGTGGTATTACGCAATACGCAATCACGCTGTATTTCTAATCATTTGCATATCTACCTGATACATACTTCCATGCCAAGTTTTTTTTACGATCCCACAATTACTTCTTGGTACGCAAATTTTTATAGCAAAGAGTGTAGTTTTGCAGCTTACTCTCACAGCATAGATATTGAATTGGTATCTATCCTTATAGTGCGGAATATGTATCTATAGGTATATGTTATTGTACGAAATAGGCATCTATATAGAATAGGTATCTATACGTATAGAACGGAATATGTGTCTATACGGAATAAGTATCTACACGGAGTAGGTATCTATAGGTATTATAATACGAAATAGGTATAGATATGATAAAGGTTCCTATAGTAAGGAATATGTATCTATAAGTATTATAATACGGAATATGTATCTACATCGATTAAATATGTGCGCGAAATAGGTATCTATAGGTATAATAGTAAGGTATATACACAAAGTATCTACACAAAATAATCTACATGGAATAAGTATCTGCACGGAATAAGTACCTATATGTATTATAATACGGAATAGATATCTATAGGTATTATAATACGGAATAAGTGTCTATATGTAATATACACGGAATATGTATCTATATTTATAGTACGGAATATGTATCTGTAAGTAGCTACATGAAATAGGAGTAGTATCTTTACGAACGTATGAGCACACCTATATTTTTAATATTAAAAACTATATTTTATAGCTTATTTTTATCTTTTTATATAAAAAAAAAGGTCTCGATCCATTTTAATATTAAAAAACATGATTTTATATTAAAATAAGGCCTTTTTTACATTTAGACCAAATTTTAACTTTTTTTTTAGATAAATGCGTGAAAAATGATCAAAAGAGCCCCATTATGGGACATATTTATGAGGGGACCGTTAGTCCCCTCATATATAGGTCGGTGAAAGGATTAAATAAATCCTCTAAAACCAAGAGATACTATAAATTTGAAGATATTAAAAAATATAATGCGTCAAAAAAAAAATCCTTATATTAAAAACATGATTTTATATCAGGCCTTTTTTTGATATTTATGAGACCCCATAAAAGTAAAAGTATGAAAGTCAAGTTTAGATAAATGAATCCTTTAAATAAACTTTAAAAGAGATCCTAAAATAGGATTACACTCAAAATATATTGAAACGTAAATTACTGACGTGTTTTATAGAGATCATAAAATCTTGATAGTAATTTATTAAAATAAATGGAGGGGCTGTTAGTCCTCCATAAAAAGAACCTAGATATAAAAATGCTTTCTCACCCGAAATACTTAAATAATCATACATCCGTTTATATGAGCGTGCAATCAGTGAGGTTGAAAAGTCTGAGGTCATTTATTATCAAAAACATATCCTGGCTTGTGGTGTATATCTCTAACACGGCTGGAAAATGATATTTATTGACCTCGCTTTATAGATTTAACATCGCTTCCTGAAACAAAAACCACTTCCTGATGTGAGGGTCACTTATTGACTGATAAGAGCAGTTTATATAAAGGTTCACTGTGTGATAAACTTTCCTTTAAGCAGAATGGAATCAAATGATGAAAATATAAATGCACGATTCGAATTTTTCTTTAAATCTATTGAAAAAATACTGTAGGGTCTCAAACAGAAAGAGATTTGATAAATGTAAAAGATAAATTACGTAAATTATATGAGAAACGAAGAGATTTAAAAAAGAGATTAAAAAGAATAAGTAATGATTTAATTTCTATAGAAGAAAGTGATTATAACTGTAGAAAATTGGAAAAAAACTATCAATCAAGCTAATGTAATTAAAATGAAGGATCTTACAATGGATTAATGGTATGTAAAGTTACTTCATAATCTAGGAAGTCAAACCAGTTATGATAACTCTTAAGTATATACTTCCTCTAATTCATATTCATCATCACTCAAATATTTAAATATATATCTTCCTCTATTGATTTCATATATTGATTCATCAGAAAGTTTTACATGTTTTCTCGCAAGGATATACTCTTTTTCTTCATCTTCTACACATAATTTTATGATTACATAAATTTTCCCAGCGTTTAAAGTTTTTCTCAATGATATCAGATTATATTTCCCAGGATTTAAATTACTTATATTAACTATTAAAGGATAACTCAGGCCATTGAACTCTTCCATTTATTAGTAAACATTTTTTATAAATACTGAGTTTTTTTAAAACTTAAAAATACTGTCCCATATTATAACTAAATCTTCTTAACATCAGGGGGTATTTTATCTACATCATACCATATATCATTTATTCTAGGTAAAAATATTAATTCAGATGTAATATCATTTTCGCTACAATATAATGTTTCTAAATTAGTTAAATTTTCTATTCCTTCAAGGGATGTTAATTTATTTCCCTCACAATATAATTCTTTTAAATTAGTTAAATTTTTTATACCTTCAAGAGATGTTAATTTATTTCCTCCACAATATAATTCTTTTAAATTAGTTAAATTTTTTATACCTTCAAGAGATGTAATATCATTTATGCTACAAATTAATGTTTCTAAATTAGTTAAATTTTCTATTCCTTCAAGGGATGTTAATTTATTTAAATCACAATATATTTTTTTTAAATTAGTTAAATTTTTTATACCTTCAAGAGATGTAATATCCTTTTCGCTACAATCTAATGTTTCTATATTTATTAAATTTTCTATTCCTTCAAGAGATTTTAATTTATTTCCCTCACAATATAATTCTTTTAAATTAGTTAAATTTTCTATTCCTTCAAGATCACAATTAAATATAAAAATAGATTTCACTTCAGTAGGATTCTCTATATTTAAGAATGATATAAATGTTTTTTTTATACCATTATTATATGTAACATTCATTTATAGAGAAACATTTTTATTATTTATCATTAGTTAATTGTCTTAAAAGATAAACACTCTCTCTCAAGACTGATTTAACTTCATATATCTCTTCAAAAATTTTCTCTTGGTAAGGTTCTATTTCGTGATGACCAAACTTTTTATTTAATTCACTCATCTGTATAGCTTGTACTTTTTTCCAATAAACATTAAAAAAGTGATCAGGTAATAGCTCAAATTTATATTTAATCAAATAACAAAAATCTAATTTATGCATAAATTCTTCTATAAAATTTTCACTAAATGTTTGAAATCTAGTTATATACAACCAATTTAAATCATCTTTTAATACTCTCATAGTATCTTCTGTAAGATTTTGAAACATTGATACTTTATATAAATCTAAATTATCAGAAAATTTTATGATAAATTCGTTACTTAAAGTTTGATATTGAGATATGTTTACCCAATCTACTTTATCTTTACATTTTTCTATAAAATCTTCTGATAATTTTTGATATCTAGAAATTTTAGGCCAATCATCAGGTTGAGCAAATTCTTCAATAAAAGATTCAGACAGTGTTGAATATTGTAAAACTAAATCCCAATTTACATGACTAATAAGATTTCTAATTACATCTTCAGATAAATTTTTTCTGGAAAATTCATTCCAATCAATATCCATTTATTAGAAAGAAATTTTTTCAATATGCATATAAGGTTTTAAAGTGTTACCATCAGATTTTATCCATAATGTGATGATATCATCACGTTTACCGTAAGCAAAACATGTTACTGTATTTGTATTAGCATTTAAAATTTCCTTACCATTGATTTCTAGAGATATCAGTGGACTTTTATCATATATATATATTTTCTACATATATAGCTATATATATAGATATTTTCATATACATATCTGTAGTTAATCGCATCTCAGGATTGAGTAATTTAGAACTCATCATATTGAAATTTACTTTTGTAAATTTTTCATCTATAAAAATAAGATCATCTACGGTAACCCAGATATCTCTATTGTCTAAATATATTTTATTGACAGCATCGTTATCATTTTCAGGTTCAGAAACATTCGTAATTATTTTATTTTTTACATCAAATTCATCATTCTGTAATATTAACGAATTTTTTTCAAAATATCTTTTATTCACAACATTTTTTTCATCTTTAGGATCTGCAACATTTCCTATTCTTTTTCCTTTTGCATCAAAAGCTTTTCCTTCTAAAGAATGTAAAGTTGTATCATTTAATTCTTTTATTCTCTTACCTGTTTCTTCAGTAAAGGTTAAAAAACCCTCATCATATTTAGTTTTTATAAGATCTCTCAATTCATGATGATTATTCTCTATTTTATTCAAAACAAAACTTTTAGTGGTTAAATCTAAATCATCTATAGGATTTTCACAATTTTTTAAAATTCTATTTTCCATATCATAATTTCCATCATTCATTAATTTAAAACCTATACCTGGAGGTCCAATAGGTCCTTCTTTCATTTGATCATCATAAGGTGGATAATAAGCACTCATTTATTTAATTTTAAGATTTTAAACTCTTAACCATTGTTATAGTTTTATTTTTTAAATTTATAAAACATCTCTTTCTTTCTTTAAAAATAAAATAAAACTTATATTCCTTTTGACTATTCGTTATCCAATTAAATTCAATATCTAAATTATTTAAATCGGTATAGTTTTCATGATATGATGAGTCAAAAGGAAAAATAGGATACAGATCACCAAAATTCTTCTTATTTATCAAAAATCCTGTATCTGTATTATTATCGTTTAATCCTTCATGTATAAGAGCTTCATACACTCGAATATAATCTTTATTGGCAAAATTTGTTTTATAACGCATAAGAGGAACTTGTTTATTATTAATCATCAACCAGCATTCTGCCATATCTATATGATCAAATATCATATTATTTTTTTCATAATTATTATCTCTTTCAACATATTGAGGAATAACATAGACACTTAAAACTTCATCTGACGCTGTAGTTGCTGTCACAGATCCACTGTTGCTTCTATAAGGGCCTACCATCTTAAATCTATGTCGATCCCAATTTACCTCTATATCTTTATTAGATAGATATGATTCTAGAAACAAGCTTTCTGCAGAATTTTTTAATTCTATATAAGGTAAATGTAAGGTTAAACCTTCAACTACTACCTTATAATTTTCGTTTCTTATATTAGTATATATCATATTTTTATTTTCATTTCTTTGAATTTCTATTTTCACTTCAAAACCTGAAATTATCTTTTCATATTCTCTAAAGAAATCGATTATATCTTTTAAAGGTGTCCATATTTTAATGACATTGCTATCTTTCGTTAGTTCCCATCTCTTTACGAATCCTTCATTATAATCTTTATTCATTTTCAAATTATTAAAAAATTCAGTTATTTTAGTAGTATCTTCTAAAGTACCATCATATTTAAACTCATTACGGTCAGCTGAATCAGATGTATCTAGATAAAAAAATTCATTTTGAGCTTGTGATGTTACATAATCAGGAGTATAATGAATTAATCTTAAAACATGATTCATGATTGAAAAATTTGACTGTGTATTTGATTCAATTTCGGTATCTCCTATATGTACTTTTAAAGTTTTGATAAAACCTCCACCATTTACCAGACTCACATTTTCGTTTCCAATGGATGATTTATCATTTTTTGTAATTTTTAATTTTAGTTCAAGATATCCTCTAGAATATAAAATTTTTGCTTTAGTATCATTAATATGAAAAACATAGGTAGCATTCTCATCTGAACTATGTTCTTTTGGAGGAATTTCTCTTAATTCATAACTTTTAATGTGATCATTATAATAATAACGAGTATCACTTAAATCATAAATCATTTATTTAGGAAGAATTTTTAAACCACCTCCTTTCTTTTTCATAGAAAATATTTCATTTAATTTATTCTTAGGTTTCAATAAAACCTTTAAAAATCCTTGTATTTTTTACTTTTTCTATATAATCTATGTTTATTCATTTATTTAAGAAGAAATAAAATTAAATTCTACAGTTCCTTTATTTAAATCTATTAATTCACCTTTTTGATTAGTAATCCTCATTTTTATTCTTTCAACAGGATCTACTTTAACAGGAAAAAATATCCAATTATTAAATTCTTTTGAAATTATACTACCTGGAGGGTTTTTATTAGTGAAAGAATATATAACTTCTGAATTATATTGATTTATTAAAGATCCTTTTACAACATCACAGTGAATATAAATATTATCATTTCCATTAGATATATCAAAAATATGTTCACCTTCAACCTCTGTTTCTTCATCATAACTTCCATATGTAGGATTTAAAAAGCCTATAATTTTATGAAAGTTACTTTTAGTAAAATCAATTACCCAATCTTTTTTCAGTTTAATAGATATTCTTTGTCTTGCTTCAATAATACCAAATTTGACAGGTGGATCCTCACCGAATATTTTCATCATATACTCATTTAATCCTCTTATAGTATAATTACCATTTGAGATAGTAATTGTTATATCTGTGCCTAATGTATACAATCTAAATATGTTATTTCCATAATTCTTACTTATATTAAACCAGGAAACTTCCATAGAGAATGAGTGTAAAGCTAATTTTTTTATTTTAAGAGGTGTAATAAAATTTACAGTAAATTCCTCTGATCTCTCATGACCTTCAGATTTTAATATTATCATTTATACATAACAAAATTTTCATTATAGTCACTAGGTTTTTGTGTAGGAAATGATTTGAGAACATTTTTAGGTGATATACCTTTATTCCTTTCTCTTATATATTTCATACAAAATATACCACATTTCACAGATGAAGGTTTCTGTAAAAAACTATCATTATAACCTATTTTTTTATTAGATGTAACAAGAAATGATTTAATATTTTTAGGAATATAGTCCTTCTTCATATTGTCATATTCACCAAACGGATCAAAATATTCCACATATTTATATTTAGGATCATTATAATAACAAACCCAATGAGTTCCGGGACCTGTTGATACATCTAAATTAATGATTCCATTTTCAAATTTTCCTATTGTTTTAGGTAATAAATCGGAGGTAAACACACCTCTAAATCCTTTTTCATTTTTCATATTTTCTATAATCATTTTGTCGCTAATTCCCACTGTTGATATATTCCCTTTCCAAGTTTTTTTTTTCCCAGATCCCTTTTTTTGTACAGCTGAACTAGCTAATCCTGATAAAGCACCTGTTGCTAATGCTGGAACTGCTAATTTAGCAGCGGTTATTAAAGAGGGTATAAGTGCCGCTAGAAATGGTAAAAATCCTCCATTTTTATCTAATTGAGTTTTACTAATTGTAATTCTTTTTTTATCATTAATATGATTAATTTGAGTTTTAGTTAAATACATCTCATGATTAGGAGATTTAGATTTATCTATTTGTAATGTTACTTCTACTTTATTTTTAAAAGCTGATTTAAGTTTATTTTTCTGACCTTCACTCAAATAAACTTTATTTTTTATCATTTATTTACAGAGAAATTGTTTATGATATCGTTGTACATCATTATAAGTCATTTCTTAATAACATATCTAACAATAAAGTTACTTGATTATACGATATCTAACAATATACTTGATTATACAATTTCTTTGATTTACTTCCGTTACATATTTTTTCTGTTAAATTTGATAATACATTCAATCCTTTACCCACCTTCATTTCTTTACTACTTCGAATCATATTTAATCTATGCATATAATTTTGCAACATATTTTCTTTATTTTTAATTTCTTTTATATCATTCTTTTTCTGGTTTAATTCCTCCTCTGAAAAATTTTTAGCCCTAGAAATTATACTTTTTAAGTTGCCTCTTTTCTTAGATAATCCTTCTTTTAACTGTTTAGCTCTTCCATACCACTCCTCTAATTTTTCTTGATCGTTTAAAAATACTGACGGTCTGTATAATTTTTCCTCTTTTAAATATTTTAAATTTAAATTTTGATCGATATCATAAGTATAAGATACTAATTCTTTCACAGCTTCAATAGGCTCTTCTATAGATGGAAATGAAATATTTTCTACAACATTTTGAATACTTTTCACAACTTCTTTATTTGATTTTTCAAATTTTTCAATTTCTTGAGTGACTGGTTTATGAAATTCCTCTAAGGTTTTTTGAATACCTATTTTTTCTTTTAGTTGATCTTCATTATTCTTTCTTATTTCTTTTTCTATTTTTACTATTTTAATTGAATCTTTTATTTGCTTTAAAAACTTAGGTTTCCGTTCTTTTTCTAAGTTCATTTATATAATATTAATTTTTTTACTGCAGCAAATTTTATTTTTACTGCTAGTAAATTATGATAAAAATTAAAGATTATCAGAACCAGAAGAATTACCTGATCCTAAACAACATCCTTTGTTACCTAAACATCCATTTAGATTGCTTATAACAGGACCTTCAGGTTCAGGTAAAACAAATTTACTGTTAAATTTGATATATGATTTTTTAAATTTTGATGCACTATATATATGTGCAAAAGATTTATACGAACCTAAATATTCTAAATTGCAAGAAAAATATACAATGTTTGATGATATAGAAAGAGAAGATATTTTGAAATGTAAGAATATAAAGAATAAGAAAACATTATTAGAATTATATGATAAATACAAAAAAACAGAAGTATTATTTTCTTCAGATGATTTTATTACTGTAGATGATTTAAATCCTACATTAAAGAATTTAGTTATTTTCGATGATTGTGTGACTGAGAAAGATCAAAAAACCATTCAGGAATTATTTATCAGAGGTAGAAAGAAAAACGCATCTATAATTTATTTATCTCAGTCATATTTTTTAACACCTATCAATATAAGAAAGAACTGTAATTACTTTATATTTTTCAATCTACAACCAAAAGAAATTCAACAGATTATAAGAGAGATAGATGGTAAATTAAGTACTGAAGAATTCAAACAAATATATAATAAAAGTGTTCAAGAAAAATATGATTTTTTTATGTTAGATTTAGTTAATCCAGAAATAAGATACAGGAAAAAATTTAATCCTTTATAAATGGATGTATATTTAGAAAAAAGATTATATATTTACAGAAAGAGTAGAAATATGTATCAAAAGGTAAGTATTTCATTATCATTAAGTAAGGTTATTCTAAGTGGAACGGGTTTATCAGCAATAGCCTTTCTACCGCTTGCTTTTTTAAGTTTATCAGTTGGTATAGTAGAAGCCATAGATCTCGCATTAAACATAGCAGAAAGGAAAGAAGAATAAAGACATTGTTATAATTTTTATAAAGAACTCATTAATTCGTTTAAAGCTAAGGATATGACAGAAGAAGAAATTTATATGTGTGAAAAGGATTTCATAAAAAGTTTAAAATTTAATCCAGTTGAAAAATACGTAAAACAAATGCAATTGAATGGATATAAATTTCTAAATAAATAAATGGTTTGTAGAAAAAAGAAAGGTGGTGATATTGTTGGATGGATACAAGATAAAATAAATCTTCCAGAAATGCATTTACCAGGATATCAATATTGTGGCCCAAATACAAAATTAGAAAAAAGATTAAAAAGAGGTGATCCTGGAATAAATAGAGTTGATAAAGCATGTAAAGAACATGATATTGATTACAATAAAACAAAAGATACAAAACTGAGACATGTTGCTGATCAAAAATTAATAGATAATTTAAATGCTATACAAGATCCAACATTTCAAGAAAGATTAGCTAGAGGAATTATTAAACCTATTGTTAAAGTTAAAAAAACTTTTGGATTAGGTCTTTCTATATATTGTGTCAAGTGTAAAGATAAAACCCCAACTAAAAATTATCATAAAACTACTTCTAAAAATAATAAACCTGTTGGTAAAGGGATCTGTACTATTTGTGGAAGTAAAAAGAATACTTTTTTAGGGAGTTAAAAGAGACATATTATAATCCAGAAACAGGTTATTGTGGAATTAATGAATTGAAAAGAAAAACAGGGTTACCTAATGTTGAAGAATTTTTACATGAACAAGATGTATATACTAGATATAAACCTGTCATTCGTAAATTTAAAAGAAGAAGGGTTTATGTTCCAAACATTAATAATCAATTTGACGCTGATTTGTTATTTATAAAAAATTATAGTAAATATAATGATGGAACTAATTATTTGTTAACGGTTATAGATGCTTTTAATAAATATGCTTGGGCTTTTCCTAAAAAAAGAAAAACATCTGAAGAAGTAGTAGAAGGTTTTAAACAAGTTTTTAAAGAAAAAATACCAAAATTCATTTTGACAGATGAAGGTACTGAATTTACAGGAAAACAGACACAAAAATTATTTAAAGATAATAATATACATTGGTTTACAACTAAAAATAAAGAAATAAAATCTGCAATAGCTGAGAGATTTAATAGAAGTATAAGAGAAAAAATTATAAAATATATGCATGCTAACAATACTAAAAGATATATTGATGTATTACCTAAATTACTTAAAAATTATAACAATTCATATCATAGATCTATAAAAATGACACCTGTTGAGGCTAGAGAAAATTAATCTCATGTTTTTAAAAATTTATATACTAAAAAGGATATGAAAAAACCTAAATTTAAGATAGGAGATAGTGTTAGAATATCTACAATTAAGAAAACATTCAGGAAAGTAGATGATTCTACATTCACTGAAGAGATTTTTATAGTTTCTGAAGTATTGAAAACAGATCCAATTACTTATCGATTAAAAGATTTAAACAGTAAAGAAATTGAAGGAACTTTTTATGAAAATGAAATGGTAAAATATAATGAAAAAGATGATGTATATAAAATTGAAAAAATCATAAAAAAGAAAGGAAATAAGTATTTTGTAAAATGGCTAGGATATCCGGATGAATTTAATAGTTGGATATCTGAATTAGTATAAATGAAGATGAAATTAATCTATGATTCAGAAGAAGAAGAATATTTTTATGTTATCGATTACGAAAGTTTAAAACAAAGATATAATAGTAGAGTTTGTTATTTTAATCGATTAAGAAGGAGATATAATATATCTCAAGAAGTTGAGGATATGTTTTTAAAATTTTTAGATTTTATGTATTATGAGAAATCAGTTAACTATTACTATTTTATGAAAAAGATTTGTGATATTTTTAATATTGAAAATAATATAAAAGTCCAAAAAGTTAAAAAGAAATATGAAAAAATATGGAATGATTTCTTACAAAGTATTACAAAAAATGTTTCCTAATAAATGGAGCTTACAAAAAAGTGTATACACTGTTTGACTATGAAATCAGTAAATGAGTTTTACATATATCATAGAAATGGAAAAATTAATTCCCAAAGTCGTTGCAAATGTTGTGAATCCATAATTAAATATAAAAAATATATATGTGAATGTGGAAAGCAATATACATATACACACAAGAAGAGGCATTTGAAAAGTAATTATCATAGTAAGCATCTTGGAAAAAGTATTACAAAAAAATGTTTCCTAATAAATGGAGTTTACATTAAAGTCAAAGACTATTAATGAACTTAGAAAAGTAGTAAAATTATTGAATATTAAACAACCTAAAGGTTGTAAGAAGGTTGATTTAATTAAATTATTAACTAAATATATCAGAAAAACAGGTGAATATAAACTTGTTTTAGTAGATTTATTAAATTTAGATTTGTCAGCATACTTGGAAAAAAAGAAAAAAATATTTATTGATAAACCTAAAAAACGTAAAAAAATTAAAAAGATTTTTGATTCTTTTAATTTAAGATTTGATAAAAATGATTTTAAATCTGTCTTTCCTGAAGAAAATGTATTTACAGAAGAAGAAAATCTTGAAAAGTTATTTACAGAAGATAGAAAATGTCGTATATGTGGTAAATATTATGAAGATGAAGAAGAACATATAAAGAAAGACTTAATGATTAAAAGATCAAAACAAAAAAGAAAATGTATTATTTGCGGTATATATTATAAACATTTAGAAAATCACATATCAAGTCGAAAACATAAAAAAGCATTAGATGAAGGTAATGTAGAAATTAAGATCATACAGAATTAATAATTTTAATAATATTAAAATCCCTCTAGAATTTTTAGAAGAGAAAAGAAAGGTTGTAATAGAAAAAATAAAGCATATTATGAAAGAATTTAATGGAATAAAGGTAAATTTTAAATTGTTTTGTTTGTATAAATTGAATGAAGAAATTCAAGAATTTACATTCCAAACTGAGAAACAAATTATATTAAAATCTAATGATTTACATACTTTTTATGATTATGTTATTGACAACTTAATAAATGAATCTGATGATTTTATATCAAAAGGATCTGGTTGGAGTCTTGAAGAAATTAAATTTTTGGAATTGAGAATAAATAAGTATCAACCCTTGAGAGGATCAAGTTATATTGATTTACCTGAAAATATTAAATCTAAACAAGCTATAATAAATGTAAAAAATAAAGATAATAAATGTTTTATGTGGTCTATATTATCAGCAATTCATCCTGTAAAAAAAATCCTCAAAGAGTGTCAAAATATGAACAATATAAAGATGAATTAAATTTTAAAGGTATTGATTTTCCTGTTTCATTAGACAATATTAAGAAATTTGAAAAATTAAATAATATATCTGTAAATGTTTATAGTTATGATGGTTCAATTTATCCACTTAGAATAACTAACAATAAATTAGAAAAACATGTAAACTTGTTTTATATGAAAGATCATTATTGTTGGATTAAAATTATGAATAGTTTGATTAGATCACAAATTACTAATAATCATCATATATTTTTATGTGATAGATGTTTAAATTATTTTTATTCTGAGGAAAGATTAAAGATACATGTGGAATACTGTAAAGATGCTGTCACAATTAATATGCCTAAAAAAGATGAAGTTATTCAATTTAAAAATCATGAAAGAAAAATGAGAGTACCATATACTATATATGCTGATTTTGAATCTCTCTTACCTAAAATTGATACATGTGAGCAAGATCAAACTAAATCATATACTGTGAAATATCAAAAACATGTAGCAGATGCATTTTGTTATTATATCAAATATGAAAATGAATACTTTAAACCTCCGGTTGTTTATAGAGGACCAGATACAATCAAAAAGTTTGTATCTATGTTAAAAGAGGATACTCTTAAAATTGAAAAAATTATAGAAGACAAAACTAAAAAATATGAAAATATCAAATCAATGATAGAGTTCGATGAAAATCATTATAAAAGAACTAATATTTGTCATATATGTGAAAATCAAATCTTAAATGATGATAAAGTAATTGATCATTGTCATATAACTGGAAAATATAGAGGTCCAGCTCATAATATTTGTAATTTAAATTATCAAATTCCAAAATTTATTCCAGTAAAAATTCATAATTTAACAGGTTATGATTCTCATTTGTTTATAAAAGAACTTGGATTTGATCAATCAAAAATAGATGTTATACCTAATACTGAAGAAAAATATATATCTTTCAGCAAAAAAATAGGAGGTATGAAATTGAGATTTATTGATTCATTTAAATTTATGTCTTGCAGTTTAGATAATTTATCAAAAAACTTGAGACCAGAGAAAGAAAGAAATAGATATCCTCCAAAAATACGAAAAATGAAATATATTAAATACTTAAAATCAAAATTTAGAGAGACATCATTACATTTTCCTGATGATAAATTAGATCTCATTACAAGAAAAGGTGTATATCCTTATGATTATATGGATTCTAGAGATAAATACAAAGAAACAGAATTACCTTCAAAAGATAAATTTTATAATAAATTGAATGAATGTAATATAACTGATGAAGAATATAAACATGCTCAACGTGTTTGGAAAGAATTTAATATAAAAAATTTAGGTGAATATACAGATTTATATGTGAAAACAGATGTATTAATTTTAACAGATGTATTTGAAAATTTTAGAGATGTTTGTTTAAAAACTTATAAATTAGATCCAGATTGGTATTTTACTGCTCCTGGTTTATCTTGGGATGCAATGTTAAAAATAGCAAATGTTAAATTAGATTTATTAAATGATTATGATATGATTCTCATGATAGAAAAAGGTTTAAGAGGAGGTGTTTCACAATGTTGTAATAGGGGCGCGGTAGCCCATTGGTTAGCACGCTGGAGTTGCACTCGGTAGGCCCGGGTTCGATTCCAGCCACTGCCAAAAACTGCCGCCGTGTTCACGCGGAGTACGATCACGTTAAACATGTGGGTCCGTAAGTCCTTCCGAGAGGTTGGTGGTAGGGGAAGGAGGGTACGGTCCCTGTGGATGCCTCCCCCACTGGGTTCCGGTCTAAATTGGGTGGCACTTCCCGGCCGTCCAAACAGTTACCTTACACCTTTCTGGTAGGTCGGACGGTCTGGGTAACAACAACAACAACAATGTTGTAATAGATATGGAAAAGCAAATAATAAATATATGAAAAATTATGATATAAGTAAAGAATCCAATTATTTAATGTATTTAGATGCTAATAATTTATATGGATGGGCTATGAGTCAATATTTACCATATGGAGAATTTAAATGGTGTAATGAAATAAATTATGTTAAACGTGAATTATATAACAATAAAATAAAAGATGATTCAGATATTGGATATATATTTGAAATTAGTTTAAGATATCCAAAAGAGTTACATGATTATCATTCAGATTTACCATTATGTCCTGAAAATAGAATTCCTGAAAATTCAAAACAAGGTAAGTTATTAACAACTTTACACGATAAAGAGAAATATGTAGTTCCTTATAGAAGTTTAAAACAATATTTGAAAATGGGTTTAAAGGCTGTAAGAGTACATAGAGTATTGCAATTTAAACAATCGAATTGGTTAAAAAAATATATAGATTTAAACACTGAAATGAGAAAGATAGCTGCTAATGATTTTGAGAAAGATTTTTATAAATTAATGAATAATTCTATATTTGGAAAAACTATGAAATCTATAAGAAAACGAATTGATGTAAGATTATGTTGTAATTATGATCAAGTTAAAAAATTAATTGCTAAACCTAATTTCAAATGTAGAACTATTTTTGATGAAAATTTGGTAGCTGTTCACATGAAAAAAACAAAACTATATTTTAATAAACCGATTTATGTTGGAATGAGTATATTAGATTTATCTAAACATTTAATGTATGATTTTCATTATAATGTTATGAAACCGAGATATAAAGATAATATTAAGTTATTATATATGGATACAGATAGTTTTATATATGATATTAAAACAGATGACTTTTATGAAGATATGAAGTCTATGATTGATTATTTCGATACATCTGATTATCAAGTAAATAATCTGTATAATATGCCTAGATGTAATAAAAAAGTATTAGGTAAAATGAAAAATGAAAATAACGGTGTGATTATGGAAGAATTTGTAGGTTTAAGAAGTAAAATGTATTCAATAAGATTAGAAAAACAGAGTGTTGAAGAATATAATATTAATAATGAAGACCATAAAAATTTTGAGATTAAGAAGTCTAAAGGTACTAAGACTAGTACCGTTAAAAACAGAATATCATTTGAAGATTATAAAGACTGTTTATTAAATAAAAAAGATCAATATAGAACACAGAATTTAATTAGAAGTAAGAAACATGAATTGTATTCAATTCAAGTGAACAAGATAGCTTTATCAGCAAAAGATGATAAAAGATTTATATTAGAAGATGGTATGAATACTAGAGCTTTAGGACATTATAAAAATGTTTCTAAAAATAATTCTATATAAATGGATGAGTGTTTAGGTGATATTCGAGCTTTAAATTTTACAAATTCTGAAGAAATTTACTATATGACTTATCTTTGTAATGAATTGTATGATATAAAATATGATAAAAAACTATTATCAGAAAGTTTTCAAAGGTTGACTGAATTAATTGAAAAAGAAGAAAATGAAGATATTAAATTGAAAGGATTAGGAGTTTTATATGTTATTTCAAAGAATTTATTCTATTGGTCATGAATTTATAAAAAAAACTAATAAATAGATGTTTGAATTATATGATTTATATCCTACTAAATATTGTTGTGATACCTTAATCAATATATGATTTTTTTTAATATATTAGAGTGTTTATAATAACTATTTTATTAATATCTCTATAATTCAGGGGGGGATGACTATCCCCCCCCCTATATCATATAATGTTTAGAAATTATTTATAAAAAAAATGCTTACTAATAAATGGAAGAGTTCAATAGACTGAGAGGTTATCCTAAGACGTTTAAATTAAATGATTTATATCCTGGGGAATATGATCTGATATCATTGAAAAAAAATTAAAACCAAATATGGAGATACAGTAATTGCAAAGTTATATGTGGAAGTTGTCGAAAAGAATTATTACCTAGCGAATAAACACGGTATACTTTCTGATAAATCTATAAATGAAATCAATAAAGGTAGATTTTTATTTAAGTATTCAGGTATGATTAATGATAAATATGAATATGAATTAGAGGAACTCAATCCAGATCTTTCATTTTAATAATTGATTTATAGTTTTTACAGTTAGACGTTTTAAATCATATAACATTTATTAAATCTCTTTGAGAGTATCGTGCTTTTAACTCTCAACCCTTATCACCGGAAAGCAGTGCTTGTTTCATTAGACGATGTCAAAGCTTTGAAGCGAGGTCGATAATATATTATTTTCCGGCTGTGCTGAAAAAAAATCCTGCGAGCTGTGGTTGTTTTTGATAATAATTGACCTCAGCTTTTTGCAACCTCACTGATAGCACGCTCAATTAGAGGAAGTTTATTCTTTATCTGAGACGACATATTTTTTTTTAATTTTGTTTAGTTTTTCTATTAAAAATAGGGTATTTTAATATGTTTTTAAGATCTTTAATATATTTAGTCACGTCTAATTTCATATAAATCCTTTTTTTTTCACCTTATGGAGGGACCGTTTATTTTAAAGGAATCTATAAAACGCGTCCATATATTACGTTTCGATATATTTTAAGTCACTTTGTAATCCTATTTTTAGGATCTCTTTTAAAGTTTATTTAAAGGATTCATTTCTTTTTTTTCACGCATTTTTATTTAATTTCATCCTTTTATCTATGGGGGGGACTAATGGCCCCCTCATAAATATCAAAATAAGGTAGCTCCAAAATGGGGCTCCCTTGATCTCATGCATTTATCTAAAATTTGGTTTAAATATAAAAAAGGCCTGCTATAAAATCATGTTTTTTAATATTAAAATGGACCTTTTTTTTATATATAAAAAAGATAAAATTAAGTTTTTAGTATTAAAAATATAAGGATTTTTTTTGACGCCAATGGCATTATATTTTTTTAATATTATTCAAATTTATAGTATATCTCTTTTTTCACGCATTTATCTAAAAAAAAAAAAGTTAAAATTTGGTCTAAATGTAAAAAAGGCCTTATTTTAATATAAAATCATGTTTTTTAATATTAAAATGGATCGAGACCTTTTTTTTTATATAAAAAGATAAAAATAAGCTATAAAATATAGTTTTTAATATTAAAAATATAGGTGTACTCATACGTTCGTAAAGATACTACTAATAGGTATCTACAAGGAATACACACCTATTTTTATGTATATATAGGTATTATTATACGGAATAGATCTCTACATGAAATGGGTATTTATAGGTATTATGAAACGGAATAGATATCTAAATGAAATTGGTATCTACACGGAATAGGTAGCTGCATAGAATAGGTAGCTGCATGGATTAGGTATCTACATGCGATAAATATCTACAGTTAATAGGTATCTACAAGTATTATAATATGGAACAGATATCTACATCGAATAGGTATCTACACGGAATAAGTATCTATGATGTACGGGTTTTCAACTTTTTGAGTGCATGGTTTTCTTGACGAAGTACATTCTTTCTGTGTCTCCTGTATGGCTGCAATGGCCATCGCAACACTATTCGTACTTGAAATCAGTTGGATATTTAATATTTTAAGAAAGAACATGTAATAACGCTCACCTGCAGCACACCTGATTATCATTCAAGGCGTCCTAGGACGCTACTATACTCCGGTTGAAAAAAAACTGGAGACGGAATAGGCGTATATTTTTTGCATCTATGTCCCAGCGTAGATATTGTAGTACCCGACATAGTAGGGGGATGACCTCCTTGCTCCTGGCTGAAGAGGATTAGCCAATATAAGGACTCTCACAACATATTTTTGAACTTTCCAGTCTCACTAGTAATGTTTCTGCCACTCCAGTCAGGATTCCTCCGCCCAATTAATCAATGGTACACATTTCCGCAGCTACAAGTGTATCTATTTAGACAATATTATATTTTGCACTTTTAGACAATATTTTAGACCTAAATTGCTGAAATTAAACATCTGTTAGAGAAGAGTAAATCAGAGAACATTTTCTCTTTATCGCAAGTATATCAACAAAGTTAAAATCACTGGACGACTTCAACTTTTGCCGTTTGTTAATAATTTGAATAAAGAAAAATAATAAAAAATAAGAAAGCAAACCTTGGGCTAAAAACGACACATTAGGGGAAAGTTTTAGTAAGAGACACATTTGATACTCCTAGTTAGATTAATATAAAAAGTATTTTGCATACAAAATAAAACAATCTGATGTGGGCAGCACATGACTTTCCTTATATAATGCAATGAATTTGCTATTTTTACAGTTAAAAAAATGTTATTCTTATAATAGATACTTATATTCTTGCCGCCCAGGCGGTGAAGTGGATAGCGTCTCCGACTGCTGTCTTGTGGGCTTGGGTTCGAATCCCGAGTAAGGCATGGGTGTTTTCTTGAGGATGAAATCAGTCTTCTGGCTCCTCGCTAAATGTGAAGCTGCACCCCCCCCTGACCTTCGTCAGTGATGCTTGTTTGTGTTAAGAAACTTTGTGATCTCGTGTCATTCTTTGTCCTTTTTCTGGCATCACTGGTCCTGTTTGCGGCTCGACCGAAACAGGAGGTTATAAGCAACAACAACAACTTATATTCTTTCCAAGATATTGCATTTTCGTCAATGAGTCGTCATTTTCATTGATTTAGAGTCATTTTTATCCATTTGGCGAGTTTTTCGTTAATCTAGCAACATTTAAAAAAGTCGCCAAGCTGGCGACATTCGACCAAATTCGTCGTTAAAATCTCGCCAAGCGTTATGGACGGAAAAATAAGTTATTCTTACAGCAGATAAATGACTATTGGCTTTCAAATTCAAAAGTATTACTCAAAGTATCTTTTTCCATGAATGGAACGCGCTAGATCCACGAGAATGATGTCACTCAATTTATCGCATGGCATTACATATGAAAAGTGAACATGTTTCTCAATAGAAAATATTTTTTTTTATTTTATATAATTTTTGATAATTTTTTTTTAAAAATATGCAATATCTCGAGAATAGTTCATGCTAGCGTTCTAAAATTTATGTCAATCGTTTTCTAATGAAAAATTACATAAGAAATGTCTATTTGCGTAACTTTATTAGCGGTTTTGATTTTTTGACGATTTTTTCAAAATTTCACTCGAAGATTTAGGGGGTTCTGAACATTTGATTGCGTATAAAAACAATAGGCTTCCAGAGTTTACGGATTGTGATTTTTGTACCACGTTTCGTTCGAATCGGTCCATTCGTTCGTCAGTTATTGTCTCCACAGACTCACTGACACACACACACTCACACACACAGACATCACTTTAGAAATGTTCGATTCGTGATCAGGGATGCTTGAAACGTGCTCTCCCGTCGAAAACTCGAATTCGAATTTTCGACCCCGTCACCATACTTTCCTTATACATTATGTATATAAGGAAAGTAATATACTGTAGCTGTAGATTTTTGCCGCTCACTGTACTTATATGTACTTATATCTCCAATATCTGACGTAAGAAACAAATTTCTAAACTCTTAGTTTGATCAACGGTAAATTTATTCTGCCTATAAAAAAAAATGCTGTGGTCGTGAATATTTATCACTAACTGTACTTATATGTATCAAAATCTACTCACTCGAATTATCTTGTGGCATGTACGTTATATTGAAACCTTTTCCAGATGAAAATGTATTCGTTCGAAACATAATCAAAATTCCTCCAGACTGTGAAACGTAATCGTAAGGTGTATGGTTTCCACAGAGAGTAGCTCAGGATTATCTTCGGACTTCATGTCATAGATATGGAGAAAATCCCCCACACAACCACCAGTAACATCGATGTCGAGGACGTTGAACTGAATACGGAAGTGCTAAGAACGAAAATAAAATTAGAATGTAACAAGTTTATCAAAATCATAGACAAGGGCTGTCTAACTTGTGGTCCGAAGTGCTAGATGCAGATCGCTAAAGATGTTTGTGAACTTTGAGGTAAATACTGCTTTATAAAGACAACTGCGTAGACAAGAATTAAAGTCAGCTGCTGGGATTATACAACCTAACAATAATTTTAGGAACAATGTTTATAGAATACAGGGTGTCCCGAAACGTCTCGGAACGACCAGTATTCCTTGAACTATTTAGTGGTAGTATACAGGGTGTTCCAAAAAGATGGAAACGCTCTTTAATTCTTTACCTGTTGGAGATACGTGGGCAATGTAAATTGCAAAAATGTTGAAAGTAAGGTAGGAAATAAGACTACGTTAATGAAATAATCCTGTCATTAATTTTCAAAGAGTTACACTTTTTAAATTTTTATACGACACCCTTAGACAAATTTGGTCAATCAGAATTTTTTATATTTTTAATGCAACAAGATCATTAAAAACAAGAAAGATCAGTCATGCATAAAGCACGGATTATGAAACACTTTCCAACTTCAATGCAATTTTATTTAAACATCTCCAAAATGCGATACATTTCTCGGTAATATTTTTAAAATTATCACAATACTACATTAATTTATTATATTTGAAAACTTAAAACTTCATCGAAAACAAATGAACTTCATTCAAATGACTGCATTGAAATACAAGTTGTCTGGTTTAAACATCTTTATAATCCGATACATTCCTCGGTAATGTTTTTAAAATTATCATAATACTACAATAATTTATTATATTTGAAAACTTCATAGAAAACAAATGAAATTTATTCAAATGACGTCCTCGAAATATAACACGCCTATCTCTCTCTATAAAATTAGCATTTCATTCATCCCAATACAATAATAATTTATTTTATTTAAAAACTTAAGACCATGAAGGTACAAGTAATTAAACTCTATGCTTAAAACTTCATCGAAAAAATCGCCTAAAATCAAAGAATTTCATTCATATATCAGCTATATTGCAGACTCCATGAGCTCATTCATATCAGCTATATTGCAGACTCCATGAGCTCATTCATATCAGCTATTTTGCAGACTCCATGAGCATATACCATATAAAAGCAGCATTTCCTTCATTACTTTTTTCCATTCCTTTCATTCATCACAATACTATAATAATTTATTTTATTTAAAAACTTAAGACCATGACGGTACAAGTAATTAAACTCTATGCTTAAAACTTCATCGAAAAAATCGCCTAAAATCAATGAATTTCATTCATATCAGCTATATTGCAGACTCCATGAGCTCATTCATATCAGCTATATTGCAGACTCCATGAGCTCATTCATATCAGCTATTTTGCAGACTCCATGAGCATATACCATATAAAAGCAGCATTTCCTTCATTACTTTTTTCCGTTCCTTTCATTCATCATAATACTATAATAATTTATTTTATTTAAAAACTTAAGACCATGAAGGTACAAGTAATTAAACTCTATGCTTAAAACTTCATCGAAAAAATCGCCTAAAATCAAAGAATTTCATTCATATCAGCTATATTGCAGACTCCATGAGCTCATTCATATCAGCTATTTTGCAGACTCCATGAGCATATACCATATAAAAGCAGCATTTCCTTCATTACTTTTTTCCGTTCCTTTCATTCATCATAATACTATAATAATTTATTTTATTTAAAAACTTAAGACCATGAAGGTACAAGTAATTAAACTCTATGCTTAAAACTTCATCGAAAAAATCGCCTAAAATCAAAGAATTTCATTCATATCAGCTATATTGCAGACTCCATGAGCTCATTCATATCAGCTATTTTGCAGACTCCATGAGCATATACCATATAAAAGCAGCATTTCCTTCATTACTTTTTTCCATTCCTTTCATTCATCACAATACTATAATAATTTATTTTATTTAAAAACTTAAGACCACGGAGGTACAAGTAATTTAACTTTATGCTTAAAATTTCATCCAAAAAATCGTCTTCTTCTCTGTGTAAAATCAATGAATGTTTCATTCATATCAACTATATTGCAGACACCATGAGCTAAATAATTTGGCGTAATTAGATTTCGTTCTAGAAATAATCAAAATTTGATGATCATTCAAACTCAAATATATTGTAAATGCGTTGTTTTAGTATGTAGACGCACAGAATTTAAGTAAAAATAAAGCGGTTTTAGGACGGATACAACACTAAATACGAATTAAAGAGAACTTTATAAATCACGATTTTGACACAAGATGGATGCCATATTTTATTTTGAAGCAGATCACGTGATCTCTTTATATAATTGTCACGTGATCTCTTCATATATAGGAGTAATTATTATTTTATGTTTCATTTAAAAAACTACCGAATATATTTTGCTGATTTTGTTTTTTATATATATTATGAGATAATGTGAATATTTCCTAAAATTTTCGAAGCAATTTGTGAATTTTAAATTCACTTACAAAATGTTTGAAAAATAGGTCCCATAGGGTTCAATGTATTTCATTTTTCAACCCGGATTCAGTCCAAAACTAATTGGGTGATATTATCCATTTATATTCCCATAGGTCCCACAGACTGTCTGAACAACATACTAAAATTTCATTTTGATAACGTCATTTTTACGGCAGTCATCGTGCTAACAGGCAGACAGGCAGACATACAGACAGACAGACAGACAGACATACAGACAGACTGACAGACATACAGACAGACAGACAGACAGAATGAACAAAGTCATAAACACTTTTCAAGTATATTGTAAGGTGTTAAAAACCGCATGTATGTTAAAAACCGCATTCTTTAAAATTGAGCGAGTTATATTTAATTGAAAATTTAAAATTTGGAATGGGGACCATATACCAAATTAGACATGTAAATTTGTGACATGTCACAAAAAAGTGACATGTCACTGGGTGATATGTCACTGGGTGATTGTGACATGTCACTGGGTGATAATACATAGGATATCCAACCCCGTATTGAGTAGCATAGCTTTATATAATCTGTGTCTGCATATTGCTTTATTTAGATGCGTTTGTGATAAAAAATTTTGACACATATTAGCGTATATTGGTTTAAAAACTTTCCACTGTCAATTTGTTTATGATCCCTATTTTCACTGATGAAACAGCCTTTCACAGGATAAGAAAAGTCGCATAAGTCAGATTTTTTCCTTTATCATAATTCAGTTGATTTTAAAGATACTGATATGCGTTTTAAATTAACACTTTACAACAAAGTTGAAAAGTGTTTATGACTTTGTTCATTCGGTCTGTCTGTCTGTCTGTCCGTTAGCATGATAACTGCCGTAAAAATGACTTAATCAAAATGAAATTTTAGTATGTTGTTCAGACGGTCTGTAGGACCTATGGGAATATAAATGAATAATATCACCCAATTAGTTTTGGATTGAACCCGGGTTGAAAAAATGAATACATTGAATCCTATGGGACCACCTAATTTTTCTAACATTTTTTAAGCGGATTTAAAATTCACAAATTGCTTCGAAAATTTTAGGTAATATTCAAATAGTTCCATAAAGTATATAAAAAAAATCTGTGAAATATATTCAGTAGTTTTTTAAATAAAAATATAAAATAATAATTACACCCCTTATATGAAGCGATCACGTGACTATGATATGAAAAAATCACGTGACCCACTTCAAAATGAAATATGGCATCCATCTTGTCTCAACATCGAGATTTTTAAAGTTCGTTTTAATTCATATTGAGTGTTGTATCCATACTAAAACCTCTTTATTTTTGCTTAAATTCTGTGCATCTACGTATTGAAACAACGCAATTACAATATATTTGAGTTTAAATGATCATCCAAATTTGATTATTTCTACAACGAAGCCTATTTTTCCCTTATGTAAAATGTAAACAGCAAAATATATAGAATGAATTGTATTACAATTGCTGTATTTCTTTAACCCAAAATTATTTACGTCATGGAGTCTGCATAGCTGATATGAATGAAATATTCATTGATTTTACAAAGAGAAGGATGATTTTCTTCGATGATGTTTTAAGCATAGAGTTTAATTACTTGTAGCTCCATGGTCTTAATTTTCAAATAAAATAAATTATTATAGTATTGTGATGAATGAAATGAATGGGAAATTATTTATGAATGAAATGCTGCTTTTATAGAGAGAGCCAGGCGTGTTATTTTTTCTATGACGTCATTTGAATGAATTTCAGTTGTTTTCGATGAAGTTTTAAAATATAATAAATTATCGTAGTATTATGATAATTCTAAAATTATTACCATGGAATGTATCGCAGTTTAGAGATGTTTAAACCAGGAAATTTATATTTCAATGCCGTCATTTGAATGAAGTTCATTTTTTCGATGAAGGTTTACGGTTTCAAGTGTAATAAATTAATGTAGTATGGTGATAAGTTTTAAAATATTACCTAGGAATGCATTGCATTTTAGAGATGTTTAAATAAAATTGCATTGAAGTTGGAAAGTGTTTCATAATCAATGCTTTAAGCATGATTGATCGTTATTGTTTTAATGATCTTGTTGCATTAAAAATAAAAGTTTTCTGATTGACCCAATTTGTCTAAGGGGGTCGTATAAAAATTCAAAAAGTGTAACTTTTTGAAAAGTAACGGGAGGACTATTTCATTAACGTGGTCTTATTTACTACCTTACTTTCAACATTTTTACAATTTACATTGCCCATTTATCTCCAACAGATAGAAATTTAAGCGCGTTTCAATCTTTTTGGGACACCCTGTATACTTCAAATTATAAATATTTTTCAAATGAGGTTATAATTTATTTTAAGACAATTTTAAATAGAGAAACATATTTTCCTGAAAAATCTGAAATTTAATGTTTTATATGATCTCTCAATCCAAACATTTTTAATTACTAAACATTTCTTAATATATCAACATATAAAACTAAAATGAGGTTCACTTCTTTTACAAGTAAAATTTACAGAGATTGTGCAGCTCAAATTAGTATGAGAAATTGGCATTTGTAGACAATTGAGTTCCATGCCAATTTGTTAGTAAATACCACATATTATGCATACTTACAGTCCCCTTCTAAACAAATTATTATGTGTTAAAGGACATTCTGGAACGCCTTGATAAATAGTAGAGGGGGTTCATTATTGTATACTGCACTTTTTAAACATGGAATGCCGATTTCCACAGTCGTAGTTTGACCTCAAAAGAACATTTTAGAAAGGGAAGGCATCCAGAAGTTCCCCTAGAATCTAAAATGGCTGATGTTTTCCAAAATAGAGTTATAAATTTAAACATTCCCACAAATTGTCTAGTCATGCCTTGTTTGGTGTCATTTGTACAGGGTGCGAACTTATATCCGTTACACCCTCCCTGACTTCTAAACGGTGTAGAGCACTCTCAATTAAAATCTAAAGTTGTAGAGCACTCTCAATTTAGTACGAAAAGATACTTTGCGCACATTAATACTCAAAACAGAATGCAGAAATGACCATTTGTTTGATTGTGAAGCGAAGCGAGAAAAGACCACCTTACGGACTAAATACGAGCCTGTGTTGTGGCGCAGGGGAAACGCACGTGATTCGCATTTATGAGGACCATGGTTCTGTCCCCACCGGTTGCGTGTTTTACTGAATGTCTCTACAAACCATGAAAACTTTCTGCTGATCTTGCAAAATCGTCTCTCCAAACACATAGCTCAACTCAACCTTGTCTGGTATAAAAAATCACATGGATCTCTTGTATTATGCAAATGAGGATGGAACGTCATACCTATTCACCAGAGACTACTACTATAAAAAGAATATTTCTGCTGGGTTGTACGTTAAACCGGAGAGTTATGGCAAAATTTGGCAGTAACGAGTATTGCGAGATGTTGTTAATTTACGGCGAATGTGGGCGTAAGGCAAAATCAGCTGCAAGGCTGTATAGTGAATGTTTCCCTCAAGGCCCGCATCCTACACGGCAGACCATCATAAAAGTTGTAAAACGTTTAAGGGAGACGGGCTGCGTAACCAGCCGACCTCAAATTCGTACACCGCGTAATGTAGGACGCAAAATGGAACCTGAAGATGTGCTAGCATACGCTCTCGCCCATCCTCAGAGCAGCACAAGAATGATCAGTGCAAATTGTGGCCTCTCAAAAAGTCGCGTCTGGAAAATCCTGAATGAATCAGGTGCTCATCCATACCGATTCACACCTGTGCAGGGATTGCTGCCAAGAGATGAATAACTTAGAGGTCAACTCAACATTCCTGGCAGACATAATATGGACGGATGAGGCATGCTTTTCGAGGAACGGAATATTTAATAGACAAAACGTTAATACTTGGTCGCTGGAAAATCCGAGATATGCCGTCGACATTAACAACGACATTAAGTTCGACATTAACAACGCTGGTCGATTAATGTTTGGTGCGGAATTTTTAATGACAGGCTCATTGGACCAGTATTTTACGAGGGCACGTTAACGGGACAACGGTACTTGCAGCTTATGCAAGATTTAATAACCGACTTTGTTGAGAATCTACCGTTGCACCAACTCCTAAATGAAGGGTTCCAACATGACGGCGCACCTCCGCATAAGATTTCAAACGTTCAGCAGTACCTAATAGAGACATTCAAGAATCAAGTCATCGGGTATGGTGGTTCCGTCGAGTGGCCTCCGCGCTCACCTGACTTGACTCCATTGGACTTCTTCTTATGGGGACACATAAAAGGGCAGGTATAAGTGACTCCTCCGCCAACATTGCAGGATCTTCGACGACGCATTACTGATGCTTGTGCGTCCGTAACACCTACCATGTTGCACAATGTGTAGCGAGATATCCAGTCCAGAGTGCAAATGTGTATAGTGGCTAATGGAGAGCATTTTGCGCAATATACTGTTGTAAATAAATGATCCTGAAGACAGGGAAGTGTCTCAGTTTCTTTCTTCCACTCTTTATGACATGATAATTTTCGAAATCGTGACCAAACAAATGTTCATTTTTTGCATTTTGTTTTGAGTATTAATGTGCGCAAGGTATCTTTTCGTACTAAATCGAGAGTGCTCTACAACTTTCTAATTGACTTTTTTCACGTATATTTCACCGTTTACGAGATAGGACCGCTAATTCCAAAATTTGCCGATAGATGACGTTGTAAGTTGTCTCATCGAATCAACATAGCCTTTTTACTATACCTAGACACCAACTTTATGGCCTAAGCTGTCACCGTTTGGAAGTTAAGGGGGGGTGTAACGGATATAAGGGGACACCCTGTATATGTATTTAATTCGAGTAGAGCGAACATAAGGTCAATATAAGCATGAGACATGAAAATGAAGCAAACGAAATATCATTGTATTACACAATAGTAAAACTCTTTCACAAAAATTACCAAATACCTTTTATTCAGGAATTCGGCATTTTCCTCTACAGTTGGAGCACATCAGTGTGTGTGAGACATCCACTCATTTGCAAGAGCATTTACTTCGCATACGTTCCTTATTACACCCACATTTCAGTAGTCCTCTGCAAGCCTGCTAATCTGCTGGTTGTGTGGTCCACTGTGGAGTCCACAGTGTATCCAACCCCAATGAACTGTATATGGTGTATCACTGATAATGCCGTCTGCCGGACCCCATATATGACTATCTTATATATATCTTACTTATGATATATTTTACTTATAACGGTTGTGATAGAGGAACAGAATATACTTTGAAATATGTGTGTATGGGGAAGTCGAGTCGAGACTCAAATTCCAGATATTTTAACAGGTAACTCTCTCGTGGCCTAATATTTTAACGGGTAACCTCCTCGTAGCCTAATATTTTAACGGGTAACCCCCTCGTGGCCTAATATTTTAATGGGTAACCCCCTCGTGGCCTAATATTTCAACGAGTAACCCCCTCGTAGCCTAATATTTTAACGGGTAACCCCCTCGTGGCCTAATATTTTAATCGGTAACCCCCTCGTGGCCTAATATTTTAACGGGTAACCCCCTCGTGGCCAAATATTTCAACGAGTAACCCCCTCGTAGCCTAATATTTTAACGGGTAACCTCCTCGTAGCCTAATATTTTAACAGGTAACCCCCTCGTGGCCTAATATTTTAATGGGTAACCCCCTCGTGGCCTAATATTTTAACGGGTAACCCCGCGTGGCCTAATATTTCAACGAGTAATCCCCTCGTAGCCTAATATTTTAACGGGTAACCCCCTCGTGGCCTAATATTTTAATGGGTAACCCCCTCGTGGCCAAATATTTTAACGGGTAACCCCCTCGTGGCCTAATATTTCAACGAGTAACCCCCTCGTGGCCTAATATTTTAATGGGTAACCCCCTCGTGGCCTAATATTTTAACGGGTAACCCCCTCGTGGCCTAATATTTCAACGAGTAACCCCCTCGTAGCCTAATATTTTAACGGGTAACCTCCTCGTAGCCTAATATTTTAACGGGTAACCCCCTCGTGGCCTAATATTTTAATGGGTAACCCCCTCGTGGCCTAATATTTTAACGGGTAACCCCCTCGTGGCCTAATATTTTAACGGGTAACCCCCTCGTGGCCTAATATTTCAACGAGTAACCCCCTCGTAGCCTAATATTTTAACGGGTAACCCCCTCGTGGCCTAATATTTTAATGGGTAACCCCCTCGTGGCCTAATATTTTAACGGGTAACCCCCTCGTGGCCTAATATTTCATAGAGTAAGCCCCTCGTAGCCTAATATTTTAACGGGTAACCCCCTCGTGGCCTAATATTTTAATGGGTAACCCCCTCGTGGCCTAATATTTTAACGGGTAACCCCCTCGTGGCCTAATATTTCAACGAGTAACCCCCTCGTAGCCTAATATTTTAACTGGTAACCCCCTCGTGGCCTAATATTTTAATGGGTAACCCCCTCGTGGCCTAATATTTTAACGGGTAACCCCCTCGTGGCCTAATATTTCAACGAGTAACCCCCTCGTAGCCTAATATTTTAACGGGTAACCTCCTCGTAGCCTAATATTTTAACGGGTA
This sequence comes from Amaurobius ferox, assembly GCA_951213105.1. Classification (NCBI taxonomy): domain Eukaryota; kingdom Metazoa; phylum Arthropoda; class Arachnida; order Araneae; family Amaurobiidae; genus Amaurobius; species Amaurobius ferox. The sequence continues at coordinate 120,824,528 of OX578149.1, read as the reverse complement.
ACCCCTCGTGGCCTAATATTTTAATGGGTAACCCCCTCGTGGCCTAATATTTTAACGGGTAACCCCCTCGTGGCCTAATATTTCAACGAGTAACCTCCTCGTAGCCTAATATTTTAACGGGTAACCCCCTCGTGGCCTAATATTTTAATGGGTAACCCCCTCGTGGCCTAATATTTTAACGGGTAACCCCCTCGTGGCCTAATATTTCAACGAGTAACCCCCTCGTAGCCTAATATTTTAACGGGTAACCCCCTCGTGGCCTAATATTTTAACGGATAACCCCCTCGTGGCCTAATATTTTAACGGGTAACCCCCTCGTGGCCTAATATTTCAACGAGTAACCCCCTCGTAGCCTAATATTTTAACGGGTAATCCCCTCGTGGCCTAATATTTTAACGGGTAACCCCCTCGTGGCCTAATATTTCAACGAGTAAGCCCCTCGTAGCCTAATATTTTAACGGGTAACCTCCTCGTAGCCTAATATTTTAACGGGTAACCCTCTCGTGGTCTAATATTTTAATGGGTAACCCCCTCGTGGCCTAATATTTTAACGGGTAACCCCCTCGTGGCCTAATATTTTAATGGGTAACCCCCTCGTGGCCTAATATTTTAACGGGTAACCCCCTCGTGGCCTAATATTTCATAGAGTAAGCCCCTCGTAGCCTAATATTTTAACGGGTAACCCCCTCGTGGCCTAATATTTTAATGGGTAACCCCCTCGTGGCCTAATATTTTAACGGGTAACCCCCTCGTGGCCTAATATTTCAACGAGTAACCCCCTCGTAGCCTAATATTTTAACTGGTAACCCCCTCGTGGCCTAATATTTTAATGGGTAACCCCCTCGTGGCCTAATATTTTAACGGGTAACCCCCTCGTGGCCTAATATTTCAACGAGTAACCCCCTCGTAGCCTAATATTTTAACGGGTAACCTCCTCGTAGCCTAATATTTTAACGGGTAACCCCTCGTGGCCTAATATTTTAATGGGTAACCCCCTCGTGGCCTAATATTTTAACGGGTAACCCCCTCGTGGCCTAATATTTCAACGAGTAACCTCCTCGTAGCCTAATATTTTAACGGGTAACCCCCTCGTGGCCTAATATTTTAATGGGTAACCCCCTCGTGGCCTAATATTTTAACGGGTAACCCCCTCGTGGCCTAATATTTCAACGAGTAACCCCCTCGTAGCCTAATATTTTAACGGGTAACCCCCTCGTGGCCTAATATTTTAACGGATAACCCCCTCGTGGCCTAATATTTTAACGGGTAACCCCCTCGTGGCCTAATATTTCAACGAGTAACCCCCTCGTAGCCTAATATTTTAACGGGTAATCCCCTCGTGGCCTAATATTTTAACGGGTAACCCCCTCGTGGCCTAATATTTCAACGAGTAAGCCCCTCGTAGCCTAATATTTTAACGGGTAACCTCCTCGTAGCCTAATATTTTAACGGGTAACCCTCTCGTGGTCTAATATTTTAATGGGTAACCCCCTCGTGGCCTAATATTTTAACGGGTAACCCCCTCGTGGCCTAATATTTCAACGAGTAACCCCCTGGTAGCCTAATATTTGAACAATAACTATCTCTGCAGCCCATATATATACAAGTATAATCGCTTTTCAGCTTTCTGCTCAATAAGTGGTCCGCCCGTAACAAGTTGGTTTACCTTTTCAGCAGGAGCCTGCAGTATATATATACATCCAATCATGTCTGGGTAATTCTTGTTTTCCTCAAATCCAGGACTGTACAGGTACCCCTTTTCAGTGACGTCGATTTCTAGGGGATCCGTAGAAGTATCATATGCACGAAAATCAACACATCCTTCTTGCAAAGCTATGAAAAGAGAAACAAGAAAGATCAATCATGACTAAATCATTGATTATGAAGCACATTCCAATTGAAATGCAATGTTATTTAAAATCTCTAAAATGTGATACATTCAGCGTTTTTATTTTTAAATTATCGCAATAGTGCAGTATTTATTATATTTGAAAGCTTGAAACTTTATCGAAATGCTAGATACACAAAATGAACTTTATTCACATGATGTCATCGAAATATAAATTGTCTGCCTCTCTATGTAAAATCGATATCTAGTTCACTTATATTACTTATATTCCAGACTCCAGAGCTAAATAATTTTGCATTAAAAAAATTAAAAAAATTATAAATTTGAATGATCTTTAATCATGTACGGTAACAGCGAAAAAAATGTCAGCCACATTTTTTTTTGCAATGAGTCACGTGATCTTTTCATATACCATGGATGCAATTATTATTTAAAAAAGTACCCAACATATTTTGATGAAATTTTTTTACATATTTTATGTAATAATTTGAATATTTCCTTGAATTTTTGAAGCAATTTGTGAATTGTAACTCCGTTTAAAAAAGGTATGAAAAATTAAATCCTATAGACTTCAATGTATTTCATATTTTAACCCGGGTTAAATCCGAAATTAATTGGGCGATAATATTAATTTTTATTCCCAAGCATCTCACAGACCGTCTTAATAACATACGAAAATGTCATTTTGATAAAGTCATTTTTACAACAATTATCGTGCAAACGGACAGACAGACAGACACAATCACCAAAGTCATGAACACTATGTTGGAAAGTGTTATTAAAATGATATATCCATTGCGTTGAATTATCACAATTGTCATCCAATAGTATTGAAGAATGGGTTTTCACCAACTGCTGTGCGGTATATGAGGTATGTGATGTCGTCCTCATCCATCCAAGCGCGAATTTACTTCCTTTTCTGGGGAGTTGCTAAGTATATGATGAGGGGTCCACTCCAAATTGAAGAACGCCCCTTGATTTAAAAACTCCCATCCTCCTCTTTTTGAAAATTGATAAAGATTTTGCTTGTTGTTTTACTCCTGATTCCTTTATTAATGAGATTTGGGTGAAGGGAGGTGGGGGGGATTCCAGCAACCTCCCCTTCTCTCTGAAACTGAAGTGTTTCTTAGTGATTTTACTTACAGTGGCATCCGTGTTTACTTATGTAAGATTTTTTTCAAACGACCTAAAGATCCCTCCCCCCCCTTTTCTTTTGTTAGCTGATAAAGACTTTTCTATATTTTCCCAAAATATATCTATCAGTGGTTCCTGATGGTGTCCATTTATGGAATGTATTTTTTTAAAACGAGTTGAGGATTCCTTTCTTTTTGGTAGTTGACAACGACTTTAACTTTTCGATATTTTTCCGAGATTTTACCCGTGGCGGTATCCCTCAATATTAGAAAACTTATCTTTTTGCTTTTTGTTACCCTTTTTCAAAGAGTTTAGGATTTTTTTTTACCTTTATTTTATAGAAACTACGATTAACGTTTACACAGTGTGATATTACGTATAGTAAAGAAAGCAAGGGTTAGTTTTAAAAAATGCTAGTTGTAGAGGAAATTTTCTGCAAACATTTTCATCTGACTTAAAACGGCACACTGCAGTGTACGGAATTGCGTTTTTACATAGATGTTTAAATTTACAAGATTCACAGTTCACATGATGACATAAGTAAGTGTTTTATAGTATATTTAGGCTAATGCCAAATAGCTTTGATTTTATAAATATTAGTACTTTATATAGTAAATTTAAACAAATTATAATATTTTATTAAATTATAATATTTTATAAATAATAATTTAATAAAATATTATAATTTATATAGTGAAATAATATAATACAATATTACATTATTATAAAAAGAAATATATAATATAAATAAATGATATAATATTATAACAACGTGTGATATTATATTATTGTAAAAACTATATATAATATTATAATTTGTTAAATATATATTATTATTTTATATTGTGAATTTTTTTAATATTTTATTTTATCATAATCAACTGCTTGACAGTACACTGTGGATTTTGATCTTCCTGAGAAAATTCTTCCAAGCCAGATATCTCCCTTCGAGCAATGCTTCTTGAAGGTCCACTCAAACGATCCATTTCAACTTCGGTCGTTCTCTACTTCTTTTCCCGAATGGTATGGACTTAGAATTTTTTGTAATTCTTAGGTTATCTATTCTTAGACTATCTATTATTAAGCCATCTATTAGGTTAGAAAATTTCTATAGCATACTAAATGACGTTGTTAATAAAAATATTCTATTAAAATCTTTAATTTACGAATATCTCTTCCAAGTTTACGAATATCTCTTCTCGCTATGCAAAATATCTTCACTGGCAGATCTGGAGAATAAAACATACTGGTCCCGTTTGTAAACAAAATTTACAAAAAATTTGAAATTGAACCAATATATGGAAAATAAAAGGGCTAAAATTGTATGGGACCCGTACTACTTATATTCGCGAATATTAAAATATATACCCCTGTATTAGTAGGAGATTACACGTACTATAATATATCAGTTTCTAAAATATTTGCCAGAATAAAAGGGATGACATAATATATTGAAAATATCATTTATTCCGTAATCGTTAAACCTAACGGCCGTAATTGATTTTAATATATATCAAAATATATGGCAAAATACCTGTACTGCTTATATTTTCGTAGATTAGAAGATATACCCGTGTATTTGTAGAAGATTATCCGTAGTACAATGAGTTTCAACAATTTTGGCAACAATAAAACAATGACGAAATAAATTGAAAATATTAATAATCCCTGAATTAATAGTCTCCGAAAATATCAATAATAATAATGTTTAAACCTGAAGACTATAATTGATATTATCAAGTCAAAAATGCAATATCCTTGAAATTTATTTTATATATACATCTTCGTAATTTAAATCGGAAAAGATTTAATAAAAATCTTCTGCCGCATGAATACATTGCATTTACATCTGTTGTTAAAGGACATGATATAATTTTCTTCAAATAAATTGCGCAAAAATATTGTTTGCATAATGCTATCTCTATGGAAGGTTTAATTGTTCGTTTTTAATTAATATCTTGACAGCCCCTGGTTTTATAAACTCGAAACGTGGACTGAATTCGAAGTAGGGCTATTTCAAGGCTATCAACAAAATTTCATTAAATTCGGTTCAGCTGTTCTGTGATGATAAGACAAACATACAGACAGGCAGACAGACCAGAATTTCAATTTTATTTTTATAGATTTTTATTTATATATATTTATATAAATAAAAATATAAAAATATTATTTATTTATATATATTTTTATATTTTTATATGGTATAACTTTAAGTTTCTTACCTTCTCCATGGCAACAGCAGAAAAATATGAAAACTGTGATAAATCTTAACTTTCCCATCTCTTCATTCAAGCTGAGCCAGTAAATCAATAAATTATTGAATCTCAACTTCGAAGTAATACTACCAGATGAAGAAAATTATCAGCATGCAAAATGCCTCGAAGTTATCAATATGCCTTGAACACATGTTAATTCCCCTAGAAATAAAAAAGTATGTTGAGGGATATCGTGACAGTCCTGCTTAGAATAAGGTCTGCATAATCTTTAAAGTTATGCAATGAAATGACACATAATAAGTAAACTAATTTGCTTTCTCTAGTTTAAGGAAAATATTGTTTATTTTAATTGATTTCAAATAGAATTTAATTTAAATATATTTTAAATTTGATAATAGCGGTTATATGTTTTAAATGGCACAATTTGACCACTTGTGCTATGGAAAGCAATTAGTCCTTTGATGCATTTAATGGATAGCCTTAACGTTAATTAAAAATAGTTTTAAAGAGGATTTAATATTTTATTTACCGTTAGAAAAGAAATAACTCTTCTGCATTAATTACACATCTAATTACTTTACATTAGCAAAACCATTTAACATTAATCAAATAAACATATGACTGCTTTATAAGGGTCTTCATACTCATTTATTTTGAGATGAAAAACTATAGTATCCTTATTATATATAGTACCTTTAAAATCATAGTATTGTAGCTAAATCATCTGCCCCCCAAGGGTTAATAATGGGGGTAACTTGGAGGCAACCGCAACAGGCTTCTACAGTTATAATATAATGTAAGAAAGAACTAGTTATTACTTTCCTTATATACATAATGTATAAGGAAAGTGAAAAAAATTATAAAATAATTAGGACATTCAATAATATTAAATAAATAATCATTTAATAAATATATTACTTTCCTTATATGCATAATGTATAAGGAAAGAATTGTGACGGGGTCGAAAATTCGAATTCGAGTTTTCGACGGAAAAGCACGTTTCAAGCATCCCTGATCACGAATCAAACATTTTTGAGGTGATATGTCTGTCTGTGTGTTTGTGTGTATGACAGTATGTGTGTGTGTGTGTGTCAGTGAGCCTGTGGAGACGATATCTCACGAACAAGTAGAGCGATTCGAATGAAATTTGGTACAAAAAACCACAGTCCGTGAATACTGGAAGGCTGTTGTTTTTAAACGCAATCGAATGTTCAGAACCCTCCTAAATTTTCGAGTGAAATTTTGAAAAAATCGTCAAAAAATCAAAAGCTTTAATAAAGTTACGCAAATAGACATTTCTTATGTAAGTTTTCCTTAGAAAATGATTGACATAAACTTTAGAACGCGAGCATGAACCGTTCTCGAGATATTGCACATTTTTAAATAAATTTATCAAAAAGTCCCATAAATAAAAAAAATATATATTAACTGTTGAGAAACATGTTCCCTTTTCATATGTAATATCACACGATAAATTTGGTGTGACATCACTCTCGTGGATCTAGCTCGTTCCATTCATGAGAAAAGATACTTAGAGTAATAATTTTGTATTTGAACTCCAATAGTCATTTATCTGCTATAAGAATAACTTATTTCGCCGTCAGTAAATCTTGGCAAGATTTTGGCGACAAATTTTGCGGAATGTCGCCAACTTGGCGACTTTTTTAGATGTTGCTAAATTAACGAAACTCTCGCCAAATGGATAAAAATGACGCTAAATCAATGAAAATGACGACTAATTGACGAAAATTCAATATCTTGGAAAGAATATAAATATCTACTATAAGAAAAACCTATTTTTACTTTCCTTATATACATAATGTATAAGGAAAATATTGTGACGGGGTCGAAAATTCGAATTCGAGTTTTCGACGGGAGAGCACGTTACAACCATCCCTGATCACGAATCAAACATTTTTGAAGAGATGTCTGTGTGTGTGTGTGTGTGTGTGTGTGTGTGTGTGTGTCAAAGTATGTGTGTGTGTGTGTGTCAGTGGGTCTGTGGGGACGATAACTGACGAACGAATGGACCGATTCAAACAAAATTTGGTACAAAAATCACAATCTGTAAACACTGGAAGCCTATTGTTTTTATACGCAATCGAATGTTCAGAATCCCCCTAAATTTTCGAATGAAATTTTGAAAAAATCTTCAAAAAATCAATACCAATATTAAAGTTACGCAAATAGACATTTCTTACGTAATGTTTCATTAGAAAACGATTGACTTAAATTTTAGAACGCTAACATGAACCGTTCTCGAGATATTGCCCATTTTTCAAAAAAATTATCAAAAAGTCATATAAAATAGAAAAAAAAATATTTCCTATTGAGAAACATGTTCACTTTTCATATATAATATCACGCGATAAATTGGGTGACATCATTCTCGTGGATCTAGCTCGTTCCAGTCATGAAAAAAGATACTTTGAGTAATACTTTTGCATTTGAACGCCAATTTATCTGCTGTAAGAACAACTTATTTCTTCGTCCATAACGCTTGGCGAGATTTTGGCGACGAAATTGGCGGAATATCGCCAACTTGGCGACTTTTCGAAATGTTGCCAAATTAACGAAAATCTCGCCAAATAGATAAAAATGACGCTAAATCAATGAAAATGACGACAAATTGTGGAAAATTCAATATCTAATAAGTTATATAATATATAAATATATAATAATAGTTATATAATATATGTCGAAAATTCAATATCTAATAAGTTATATATATATATATATAACTTATTTCTTCGTCCATAATTCTTGGCGAGATTTTGGGGACGAAATTGGCGGAATGTCGCCAACTTGGCGACTTTTTGAAATGTTGCCAAATTAACGAAAATCTCGTCAAATAGATAAAAATGACGCTAAATCAATGAAAATGACGATTAATTGTGGAAAATTCAATATCTAATAAGTTATATAATACATAAATATATAATAATAGTTATATAATATATGTCGAAAATTCAATATCTAATAAGTTATATATATATATATATATAACTTATTTCTTCGTCCATAACGCTTGGCGAGATTTTGGCGACGAAATTGGCGGAATGTCGCCAACTTGGCGACTTTTTGAAATGTTGCCAAATTAACGAAAATCTCGCCAAATGGATAAAAATGACTCTAAATCAATGAAAATGAAGACTAATTGTCGAAAATTCAATATCTTGGAAAGGATATTAGTATCTACTGGAAGAAAAACCTATTTATTTTACTCTAAAAGTAGTAAATTCATTTCATTATATAAGGAAAGTCATGTGTTGCCCACATCAGATTTTTTTTATTGTAAAAGTAGTAAATTCATTGCATTATATAAGGAAAGTCATGTGTTGCCCACATAATTTTTTTTTTTTATAAATGTGTTCGTTATCGGATATTTCTTTAATATAAAATCTTATAAATATTATCTTATATTTATAAGACAGATCTATCTATTTAGGTTAACTTATAAATACGTAATTATAAATACGTATGCAATTATTTATGAAAATATATAATTTAATTTTGATGCAGCACAGAAACTGTTTAGTCTGTAAATGTGACACTGGATATTTCATAAATGCATCTTCAGCTGAAAAAACCTAATGTGGTCAACACATGACTTTCCTTATATAATGCAATGAATTTACTACTTTTACAGTTAAAGAAATGTTATTCTTATAGTAGATATTTATATTCTTTCCAAGATATTGAATTTTCTTCAATTTGTCGTCATTTTCATTGTTTTAGCTTCATTTTTATCAGTTTGGCGAGATCTTTGTTAATTTGGTAACAATTAAAAATGTTGCCAAGTTGACGACATTCCGCCAAATTCATCGCCAAAATCCTGCCAAGCGCTATGGACGGAGAAATAAGTTATTCTTACAGCAGATAAATGACTATTGGCGTTCAAATACAAAAGTATTACTCAAAGTATCTTTTTTCATGAATGGAACGAGTTAGATCCACGAGAATGATGTCACCAAATTTATCGCATGGTATTACATATGAGAAGTGAACATGTTTCTCAATAGGAAATATTTCTTTTTATTTTATATAACTTTTTTATAATTTTTTTTTAAATGTGCAATATCCCGAGAACGGTTTATGTTAGCGTTCTAAAATTTATGTCAATCGTTTTCTAATGAAAAATGACATAAGAAATGTCTATTTGAGTAACTTTACTAGCGGTTTTGATTTTTTGACGATTTTTTCATAATGTCACTCGAAAATTTAGGGGGGTTCTGAACATTCGATTGCGTATAAAACAATAGGCTTCCAGTGTTTACGGATTGTGATTTTTTTACCAAATTTTGTTCGAATCGGTCCATTCGTTCGTCAGTTATCGTCTCCACAGTCTCACTGACACACACACACAGACATTACTTCAAAAATGTTTGATTCGTGATCAGAGATGCTTGAAACGTACTCTCCCGTCGAAAACTCGAATTCGAATTTTCGACCCCGTCACAATACTTTCCTTATGCATTATGTATATAAGGAAAGTAAAAATCTGATTGAGGAGCAAATGACTTTATTTCCTTAGTTTTTGCATCATTTTCTTAGTTTCGTATCATTTTCTTAGTTTTTATGATGCAGTAAATTGAATTTATTTGCAGAAAGTAACATAGATTTCTGATATTACATTTTCAATTCGCACATTTGGTGCGACTTCATTTTTCCGTCTTTAGCTCATCAAAATTAAAAATCTGATGCGGGCAACACATGACTTTCCTTATATAATGTAATGAATTTACTACTTTTACAGTAAAAAAATAGGTTTTTCTTATAGTAGATACTAATATTCTTCCCAAGACATTGAATTTTCGACAATTAGTCGTCATTTTCATTGATTTAGCGTCATTTTTATCCATTTGGCGAGATTTTCGTTAATTTGGCAACATTTCAAAAAGTCGCCAAGTTGGCGACATTCCGCCAAATTCGTCGCCAAAATCTCGCCAAGCGTTATGCACTAAGAAATAAGTTATTCTTACAGCCGATAAATGACTATTGGCGTCCAAATACAAAAGTGTTACTCGAAGTATCTTTTTTCATGAATGGAACGAGCTAGATCCACGAGAATGATGTCACCCAATTTATCGCATGGTATTACATATGAAAAGTGTACATGTTTATCAATAGGATTTTTTTTTTATGTTATATGACTTTTTGATATTTTTTTTTTTAAATGTACAATATCTCAAAAACGGCTCGTGTTAGCGTTCTAAAATTTATGTCAATCGGTTTCTAATGAAAAATTACATAGGAAATGTCTATTTGCGTAACTTTATTAGTGGTTTTGATTTTTTGATGATTTTTTCAAAATTTCATTCGAAAATTTAGGGGAGTTCTGAACATTCGATTGCGTATAAAAACAATAGGCTTCCAGTGTTTATGGATTGTGATTTTTGTACCAAATTTGGTTCAAATCGGTCCATTCGTTCGTCAGTTATCGTCTCCACAGACTCACTGACACACACACACACACACACACACATACACACACACATACTTTCACACACACACACACACACACACAGACATCACTTCAAAAATGTTTGATTCGTGATCAGGGATGCTTGAAACGTGCTCTCCCGTCGAAAACTCGAATTCGAATTTTCGACCCCGTCACAATACTTTCCTTATACATTATGTATATAAGGAAAGTAAAAATGAACTAAAATATCTCAAAAGCGGTTCATCCTAACGTCATAAACTGTCTTATTCACTTCGTTGTAAAAAAAAAATTACATGAAAAACAAGCATATAATTAATATTTTCCCGCAATTTTAGTCTTTTTTTTCTTAGATTTTCAGAATCTGTGTATATAAGGGCCATTGTGCAAAATAACGGGTTTATATTTTTTCGAATCTTGCCAAAATTTAAACAGCAACAGGATAACCGTCAATGGACTTGAAACATTCAAGAAATTTCATAAAACGGTTATATTAACTACAGTAAAATGTCTTCAGTTCTTCAAAATTCGGGGGATAAAGAAAAACCCTTAAATATCTTGAGAAATGTCATTCTTAAAGTAATCCGGCTGGTCTTATTATTTTCGTTAACTTCATCTTTTGTTAGTTTCGTTTCAAGAATTATGTATTAAACAAGTATTTAATTGATATATTTGGATGTATGCCGTCTTTTATTTTAGATTTTGGCGAATTTTGCAGATCATTTCGCAAAAGAAGGCAGATCATTTTTTGTAAATAGTAAAAAAATCTAATCTGCTTTACGATAATCCATCAGCTTTACGATATCCATCCGATAATTCAACTTTACGAAAATCTACCAAATTTTGTGAAATTTGGTCAATTAGTTTCTCAACAAGAGTGCATCATGATACGATTTTGCGGGTCATTTTGCACAAAAAATAGGCAGGTTCTTTTTTTCTAAATCGTACCCAAATCTAATTAGTAACAAGGTAACCCGCAAGTTACTTAGATGCCAAATTTTGTGAAATCTGATCTATTAGCTTTTCAGCTAGAGTGGATACATACATTTCACATATACTTGCTACTTCACATACGCCATGCTAAACATAATTTTTTCCTGTTTTAGAGCATTCGAAATGTGTAGATGTTTCGAAAACTCGAATTGCGATATTCAACACAATTCTCTATAGATTACCATATATTGCAGGGAAGGTAGAAATCTCATGTGGGCAGCACATGACTTTCCCTGCAGATTCATATTCACTTTCTCTTTATTTCTTTAATAATTTATTATATTGAGTTCAGTTTCACATAATAACAACCATAATTGTTTATAATTACACTGGATTTTCACTTTTGATTCAATTTTTGTTCTCATTTGGTAACTGAACTTATTTTCAAATGTAGCTTAGCGACAATGCGAAAAAATCTGATGTGGGCAACACATGACTTTCCTTATATAATGTAATGAATTTACTACTTTTACAGTAAAATAAATAGGTTTTTCTTATAGTAGATACAAATATTCTTTCCAAGATATTGAATTTTCGACAATTAGTCGTCATTTTCATTGATTTAGCGCCATTTTTATCCATTTGGCGAGATTTTCGTTAATTTGGCAGCATTTCAAAAGTCGCCAAGTTGGCGACATTCTGCCAAATTCGTCGCCAAAATCTCGCCAAGCGCTATGGATGAAGAAATAAGTTATTCTTATAGCAGATATACGACTATTGGCGTTCAAATACAAAAGTATTACTTAAAGTATCTTTTTTCATGAATGGAACGAGCTAGATCCACGAGAATGATGTCACCCAATTTATCGTGTGGTGGTATTACATATGAAAAGTGAACATGTTTCTCAATAGGAAATATTTTTATTTTATGACTTTTTGATAATTTTTTTGAAAAATTGTACAATATCTCGAGAACGATTTATGTTAGCGTTCTAAAATTTATGTCAATCGTTTTCTAATGAAAAATTACATAAGAAATGTCTATTTACGTAACTTTATTAGTGGTTTTGATTTTTTGACGATTTTTTCAATATTTCATTCGAAAATTTAGGAGGGTTCTGAACATTCGATTGCGAATAAAAACAATAGGCTTCCAGTGATTATGGATTGTGATTTTTGTTCCAAATTTTGTTCGAATCGGTCCATTCGCACGTCAGTTATCGTCTCCACAGGCTCACTGGCACACACACATACACACATACTTTCACACACACACACACACGCGCACACACACACACACACACACACACACACACACATCACTCCAAAAATGTTTGATTCGTGATCAGGGATGCTTGAAACGTGCTCTCCCGTCGAAAACTCGAATTCGAATTTTCGACCCCGTCACAATACTTTCCTTATACATTATGTATATAAGGAAAGTAAAAACTAAAGTATCTCGATAACGACCGGTCGTACTGGAATGGGGTATATATTATTCTTTTCATCGTTAAAAATTACATATAAAACAAGCATTTGATTGATACATTTGAACATACATTGTCTTTTTTTAGATTTTGGCGATTTTTGTGGACCATTCCGTAAAAAAAAGACAGGTTGTTCTTTTCCGAATCATACGAAAATCTAATCAGCACCAGCAGAGTATCCCACAAGTAACTTAACTACCAAATTTTGTGAAATTTGGTAGTTAAGTTACTTGTGGGATTTTGTGAAATTTGGTCAACATCCACTCTAGCTGAAATACTCAATAGTATTTCAGCTAGAGTGGGTGCATGAGATTTTTGCTGGCCATTTCGCTAAAAAAGGTGGGTTCTTTTTTTCAATCGTACCAAAAACTAATCAGCACCATGGTCATACCCAAGTGACTTACCAACCAAATTTTATGAAATTCTATCCATTAATTTTTGAGTTATAGTGAATACATACATTGCACAGACAGAAACACAGACACACAGACGTCACGCTAAAAATAGTATTTTCGTATTTTAAAGGTCCCAAAACGTGTAGATCCGACGAAAACTCGAGTTACGATTTTTGGCATGATTCCGATACTTGCCCTATACATTACCATGTATTGCAGGGAAAGTAAAAATGCAAGTTCTCAATGTAAAATAAAATGAGAAATGTCTTCATTTTTTTTTCTTTTGGAGATAAAATATTATCTGTATGGTACGGCCATCTGCATTTGATAAATGACAGAACTCAGATTGATATTGATTTATTTGAGAATGAAAATATTTTCATAGTTTATCTAAACTAATAAAGGAAGTTGTTGGGTTATTTTTTACTTTTCGGTCGTATAGCGGAAAATCTAATCAACCCACAGCTACGGAATTTGGTACGGAAGTATTCGAATTAGTTTGAAAGTTAAGAATTAATTAAATTCAGACCAAATCCAATAAAACTGCAATGATAGAGTTCATTTATAAATATATCTATGAAGGGACTCTAGACAATGGTGATGGGTCACGCCATCTTTTGCATATTGTTAAAACTAGAACTATTTTTGGATTTTATGTAGAACTCAAAAGGGTCTACGATTTGTAGATCGGAGAGTTGCAATGATCTAGTCAAGTATGGTTTTAAAGCGTTTATTTAATTTGTTATATCTAACACGTATCTATGATATGAAAAGTAGCTTACATAATTTTTACAAATAATGCTGGATACATTGCGAACACAAAGCAGATCGATACACGAGTTACTAATCATGGTGCTTTGCTCGGGATGGATTACAACATCCATGCCGAGATCTCGGAACATAAATTCTTTGAATCTCTCTTAAGTGACTCTGCCTTTGATGTTCAAGTTAAAATCGCCCAACGGGTATGTTGCAGTACCCCTTTCTGGCCAGTTGCGGAATACTTCTCAAACCTTTGGTATGTATAATACAAGATTGAGTATGAACGTTACTTGGTCGTCGAAAGAGCTTCCTGTATTGATGTAATTCGAGGGGATTCCTGGGATTCGAGTAACGTTTGTACATTGTTGATGATCACTTCTGCGGTGCGTAAATCACTCTTATAGTGATATGTGCGTAGCAGTTCAATTATGTCGATATATATTCAATTATCGGCACAATTCTTCTTCTTCTTCGACTCAAGCCATCTGACCTACCCGAAGGTGTAAAATATCTGTTTGGACGATCAGGAAGTGCCACTCAATTTAGACCGGTACCCAGTTTAGGCGTCATCTATAAGGACCATATTTTCCTTCTCCTGCCACCAATATCTCGGAAGGACTTACATACCCACATATGTATTTATTTGCCCTTATTCCGCATGAACACGGATACAGTTTCGGCAGAGTCGGGAATTGAACTCCAGTAGTCCGAGTGCAATCCCCTGGCGATAACCACTGGGTTGTCCCACTCTCTTATTGGCATATTTGAATATTTTATCAAACTTCTCGTCGATTTTTATCAGTATGTGCGGTGTGGCCAACACGTTGCTGCGCCGTTCTTCTTGTATATCGGCACGCCGCCGGCTCTCACGTCGGATCTCTTGCATTGTGTGATGCATTTCAAACTTTCTATCGTGTCGAACTGAGAGTTGTCCAAAGCAAGTTTCAGTTAACCAGAGTATATCGGCTCGAACGAAAGAAAGTTTGATCAGTCTAGTTACAGCAGACGACGAGTTAATGTATCCTGTCGTATTCAATGTTTGTTTATTTATTTATTTATTACCTAGGCCGTACTGCTCACCCAGAGGATGCAGAATGGTGACGACGTCCGGTAAAAAAACAGAAAAACAATACACATAGACTTACACCTTTCTGGTAGGTCGGACGGTCTAGGTCTCAACAACAACGCATAGACTTACATAGAAACAAAATACGTTAATGAATTCGTTCAATCCCAAACGACAGCAAATGAGTCATTGTTGTAAATAAATAGCTTATTGGTAATAATAGCTTATCGTTACTTGAAATAAATAGCTTTTTTTAAATGCAGAAAGGCAAAAACATAATTTTGAATGAAAGGTAAAACAGTCAAAAGTGAAAAATATTAAAAAGGAGAGGTAAAACAAAAACATATAAACAAAAAGTTGGACAGTGCAAACATTTAATCCACGTTCTATTGATCAGGCTAAAAGCATGTACGAAATAGCTCGAGAAGCGAGCTCATGATTAAGGAATTCAGTTTTTGGATTCCCTGGATTAAGAAAATTCCCTGATTTTCCCACCTGCGGAAAATAGACAGGGATAGAAAGATTTTTTAAAGTAGAATTTTTAGGAAAGATAGATATGAAGTCAGTACTGCGAGCGCAGCGTGCAGGAGGCGAAGCTTTCCAAAGGTTGCTCGAGCAGAGCGAGCAGGTGGCAGAGATCTCTAATACTTGAAAAATATAATGATTGATCAGGAGGGTTTCATAATGTAATGGTCAACATTGCCAAAATCATTGCAAATATAATTAGAAGTTGATTTAATAGGGAAATAATACCAGTAATCTAAAAAATCTGATGTGGGCAGCACATGACTTTCTCTGCAGACTTATATTCACGTTCTCTTTATTTTAATTACATTTAATTCACTTTTAATTCAATTTTCTTTCTCGTTTGCTAACTGGACTCATTTTCAAAGGTGGCGTAGCGGAAAAACAAAAAAACTGAAATATCTCGGGAACGGCTAGTCCTAGTGTAATGGGGTTGGTCTTATTCTCTTCTTCGTTAAAAATTACGTATTAAACAAGCATTTAATGGATATATTTCAGCATACGTAGCTTTCAAGTTTAGATTTTGACAATTTTTGCGGTCCATTTTGCAAGAAAAGGCAGGTTGTTTTTTCAGAATCGTACCAAAATCTAATCAGCACCAGGGTGACCTATAAGTGACTCATCTACCAAATTTTATGAAATTCGGTCCATTAGTTTTTCAGCTAGAGTGGATACAAACTTTTGCGGGTCATTTTGCAAATAAAGGCGGGTTCCTTTATCCCGAATCGTACCCAAAACTAATCAGCACCAGACTCGTCCACAAGTGACTTACTTACCTTCCAAATTTTGTGGAATTCGGTCAATTACTTTTTTAGTTAGAGTGGATACAAAATCTGCACAGACAGACAGACAGACAGACACACAGACAGACACACAGACACACAGACAGACACACAGACACACAGACACACACACAGACGTCACGCTAAAAATAGTTTTTTCGTATTCTAGAGGTCTCGAAACGTGTAGATCCGTCGAAAACTCGAGTTGCGATTTTCGACATGATTCCAATACTTTCCCTATACATTACCATGTATTGCAGGGAAAGTTAAAAGGTCCGTGACCAGTTAAAAGTATATTAATAATTTATAGAAAATATGTTGTTAAGGATCAACGATAGGAAAAAATATTTAACTCTAGAAGGATGAATATGATGGGAGATATATTTATTTAGATAATTGTGACAAAGATGAATTAGCGGATTTGTATAAAATATTTTTAGATATCAGTACGGGAACGGAAATTTAACAAATACGCCTGTAGATGCAGCAAGTTTTGCGTAATGGTCATTAGTTTTATTTCCCAAATTACTTGCATGAGTTTTAATCCAAAAATATGTATTAAATGTGTTTAGAAATAATGATTTTACTTTTAATATGTTTAATATAATTGGATTTATTTAAGATAGATTGAGAATGTAGGAGAGGAAATAGAAATGGAGGAGAGACTGTCAGAATAAATATTGACATGTAGGTTATTTTCGGCAGCAAAAATGTTTAAAAATGCTAATGGCAAATCCAACTTTTGCATCAATTTTTAAACCATCTGTATAGATTTCATAAATAGAGTTGATATTATCAGAACAATATGGAAAAGAAACAGTATGGTTTGAATGTAAAAGATCAGAGATAGGGCTGCTGAAGTCAAATTGGGAAAGGGAAGGGGATTTTGAACAAAAAATACAGTCCATTCATTGATTCTATTCCCAGAAAATATATTTTTATACAAAATTTTAATAACAAAATGAATAGGTGGAATTCCAAGATTAGAGAAAAGCGAAATCCTAGACGCAATACGGTAGTCGAAAGAAATGTTTAATAAAAATGTTGTCTGAAAAGGTATTAGTTTTTTAACTTGACCAGAATTTAGCTTATGTTTCCAAACACCTGAATTATATGTAATAATTTTTTCGAAAATAACCTGATACCAAAGTTTCACAAAGTCTCTATTAATCTTCCCCAATTATTTTCAGCAGTCTTCCCGAAATTGTAACAAATTTTATAACACATTTTGTTTAAGTAATTAATATGCGAGCTTCAAGAGAGTTCGTCATCAATAATTAATCCAAAAAATTTTAAATAAGTTGAAATTTGGATGATTCTTAATCTAATTTTTTTTTTCAGTTTTGCTTTCTTTTTGTCAAAGGCAATGGATCGACTTTTAGCTAAGCAAATTTCAAGGTGTGGTGAAGTGAAAGAGTCGGAAATTAAATTTAGTAAGGATTTTGCATTATTTTCAAGAAGTTTCTGATTGTTACCACCAGCGACTCTTGTAAAGTCATCGGCAAAAACCTGATGATGGAAAAGATCGTTGTCTAATAACAGGATTTCGTTGAAAAATTGGGATTGTGACATAACCCAGAGGGGAACCGTAGGAAATAAATGTAGAAAGAGTGAAGATATCTTCACTAAGTGTAGAATCAGGTATAAATGACAGGTCTATTATTGAGATAAGAAAAGAAAATGCCCGAAATGAAAAGGAATATTTAATTTTTCAAATGTAAAAGGGAAAATATTCCAATTCAAACTATCAAAAGCCCCATGGACATCAATTGCTATAAGAGATAATGATTAAACGGGCCTCTATTAGACAAAACGGCATAATCACAACTGTGAAATTCCCGCAAACCAAATTGATTTGAGTGAAGAATTCCCTGGTATTTAAATAAAAATTAAATCTGCTGATGAAAATTATTTTTAAAAATTTTCCCAGTGTTGGTAAAAAACAAGTAGTAGGAAGAACAAAGAGTGGGATCCCTCTCAGAATCGTGTAGAAAAATACCCCTTGCATTCCATAGACATACAGAAAAATAATAAAATTTAAAACATAAGTTGAAAGTTTTTAAGAAAATAGTTGGATTAAAATTGAACAGCCTCTTCCTGATACTTTAGTTTAAATTATGAATACCTGGAACTTTGTCATTTTTTAAATTCCCTAAGACCAATAAATAATTCTTCCCCAGAAACAGGCCACAAACCATCAGAAGGAAACAAAGGAAGGGTAAGAAACGAATCCAAGTAATTATCATCCTGGAAAATGAAGCCCAACAAACGAGTATTTTCTTCAGAATTGGTTAAATTTAAAATATCTTTACATTGTAGATTAATATTACATTATTTATGTAATATATCGAAAGCACGTTTAAATCCGGTTCCAAATTTTTAAGAACAACCCAAACAGAATTTTTTCCAGGCCTCAGATTTAACCACCGAATTGAGCTTCAATTTGAATTTAGGTTTGATGTGTTTGTACTTAGCTTTGACTTTTATAATTTCATTTAAATGTGCAATGTTATTAAAAAAAGATTCTATCCATTTTGCTAATATGGTTACAAAATTCCTAAATTCAGCAGGATCTTTACTACACCAGGAGAAGCCAATACGTTGTTTTGCGTTTTTTATTACGGAGCATATTCTTTCACTTTTTTGAAAATTTTTTTGAAAAACTGTCGAGAGTTTTTGGTGTTATCAGTTTCTAAAATTAAAGACTGTAAATAATAAAAGTAGAATTTAAAATTATGAATAAATTTGCCAATACTAAAATAAGTTTTTAAGGAAAAAGGAATTATTAGTGTTAACTACTATATCAAAAGAAACTTTAATAAATTTATGATTGCTAAAAGTGTCCCGATTTAAAATTTCCTAATTGTGGATGAAATCATGAAAGTCAAAGTTGTGCTTGATATTGAAGATGTTGACGGGGACCGGGTTCCTTTGTTTCGGGTACAGGTGCGAACAGTGTATTTTGCTTATTTTCCGACGGCTGCTCGTTCTCTGAAGTCGTTTCTGTTGATTTATGCTTCTTTGCGAGAGTTCGAGATGGGTCGGGTATGGGTTTGACAGATTTTTGTTTGACGAAGGCTACTTTCAGGCTTTCTCCATACTTTCTAATTCGTTGGACTGCAGTCTTCTTGGACAACTTACATTCTTCATAACTTGTTCTTGCATCTTATTTTGATTTTCTCCAATTTTGCTTGTGTTCACTTTGTGGCCTCTCACCCACTCACCCAAAAACAATTTTAAAAAATTTAGTTTAAACCACTGCGATATGTTCTTTATTTGAATAGATCGTATCGAGAGAGCTTTAAAACAATACCACATAGAGTTGTGGTGTGCTCATTGTTGATGAGATAGACTGAGTAAAACGCGAAGGCACACCCAAAACTGTCTCCTCTGTAGAATAATATATAATATTATTGGAGCTCTTCCTAGAATTATTGCATTCTCTCTTGCTCATGTGGAACATCAAGCACACGATGTATTGCGTAATACGCGAATGAGACTTCGTGCTGTTTATGAATATACTGGCTCGGTTACTGTTACGTGGAAAACCACACGTCCGGTAAGGATGCGAAGAAGGCCGCTTTCGTATAAGGAAGTAAATTAAGATGCATTGTACAAGTAATTAAAATGAAGAGAATTTAAAAACAATAACAAAATATTTATTCTATAAACATCATTACTAATAATATTTAACATTCCTACGTTACGAACAATATTACTAATAACATTTAATACTCCTACTTTATACATAATTACATCTCTTATAGTGTTCTAATCATTGGATATAATTCCTTAACCTTATGTAATTCTAAGTGGGGTGAGAGAGAGCTAGAGTGCCACACAGGCCATCGTGTAAAATATGTGTAAGATCGCTAACCATCATCATCGAAGATCACGAGCTCCTCCATTTGCCGTCTCAGAACAGCCTCCGCGGTTCGCTGTTGACCCCGTCGCGCTTGCGACTTTTCGTTACCACATCACAAAAGCAAGTCCACGATTTTCAAACTTCAAACTTCAAAAATTGCTCCGTCTCTCTCTCTCTCTCCCCCCTACAAGGTGCCCCAGTCTATAATTGGTCAAGTCAATTAAAAGATACGCCTTGCAGCTCTATTATTGGCCAAGGTCCCCCTTTGAAATTTGAGAAATCAAATCTCATGTTTTTAGGCGTTGAAAGTTCTCATGAGAATTTTCCCATGAACCATGTGATAAATATTGACCTCTCGGGACAGCAGTGTCAACCCCTTCCGTTCATCACAACACCTGATGCTCACTTGAAATTGAGAACCCCCCCCCCCCTTTCTTTTTCCGAACCATGTCCGGTACAGCTGCGTTCGAGGGAACGTTATAAATATTACCTCGCTGCATGAGGGACCGTCTTCTCAGGTCTACTTCCTCTTTTAAAACTGTAATGTTACATTGTGATTGGAAATTTCAATGTAACAGGTACGCATTTTTAATGTCTTACTTTTGTTACAGACGGTCGGCTGTATGTTACCCCATATTATCCGCGGAGTTAGACGTAGTCCTACATCAAAACACATCTCCTCCTAGTTTGCCAATTTTGTTTGTTGAGTGTAGTCTATTTTCTTTCTGTCTTATTTTAATTAGTTACAACCATATTCAAGGTTGTTTTCCGGATAAGTCTTTCACTTATATATAGCTCATACATTTAACGAAATAATTTTTTATATAAAATATTCTTTTAAAAGCTTATTGGTATCTACGGACATTACAAAAAAGTATTTCATTTTTTTTTTGCGACTCATATTCTTTGGGGAGATAGAATATTGTTATTCGCTTAACTAAGCGCTGTTGACCTATGACCTATCGAACTACAAATAAAATAAAATGGAATTTGTATTTAAAATGGCAGAATTAGTGTCAATATGAAATTCACACAAAATGACACACTAGTGCCAATATAAAATCCAAAGTTATTTGAATTTCCTTATTTTTCCTTGGCCATTTTATTACATGCGGAAACAGTTATTTGGAATGAAACAATCTGATTAAACATTTGCACACCCCTTTCATATTTATTGTAAATAAACACAATTTCAGTGTATCAAGGAAACTCCGAATGTTAACAATTTGAGTGGACAAATGTGGGCGTGTCTATAGTATACGTACACAATTTATACACATATAGGCTATGCACAACGAAATCTTGTAGATATTTGTTTAATAATGTCTATTTACAATAATTAAACATAATTATCAAGATGTTCAATTTGCTTAATTTCTTATAGGCGGCAGGACTGCCGTAAACCTCGCTGGGCTCCTATGCAAAAGTAAAGTACAAGTTATTCTTATAGTTTGCAAAAATGCTTTAAGGAAGTTATGACATGGTAATTTAAAAGATGTTGAATATTTTTGTAAAAAATAAAAAAAATACTTAACTCTATGCATCTATTTTAAAGTAAAAAGGCAAATTAAATTTTTTTATTAATACCGTATTTAGCAAAACTGACAACAATTTATTATAATACGATCAAATTTGATATAGATATAATTGATCAAAATTTCTATTGAGAAATAAGGGAGCATCTATCTACAAATCAATTTCGCCTGCAAACAATTATTAAAACTTTTACTTACTATTTAAATTTGTTTTATTCAAATATTTCAGTAAAGCTAGTAAAGTTATTAAAATTATTGTCATTTAGTTCATTCACAGTTTGTATTTAAGCATCCTATTAACTCTGCTACATAACTATGGTTTAAATTACGGCGCTGTTAGATAATGCCGAATTCTGTAAGATGATTATAATTTACGGCGAATGCAACCGATTTCCTAGTTCCGAATGTAAAAGATATGCTAGTTTCGAATGAAACATATCTGCAAGTTTCGAATGAAACATGTCTGCTAGTTCTGAATGCAACTGATCTTTAACCGTTTTCAAAAATTAAAAGACTTGGTTATTCTTTTATAGATTTTGTTAGGAGAACATCTGACAGATTAAACAAAATCGTAATTTTTCAAAAATTACTTGTTAAACAAAATCATAATTTTTCTACGACTGCTGAAATGAAAATTCGTTTCCCAACCCTTCCAAACGATTTCTGTGAATAAATTCAATTTGCGAACGGTCTCTGGTTTCCTGAATTGCCTTGATTGCAAGCGCATCGGAAAGCCACAATAAGGTGGTGTACGTCGGGAAGTTTGATAATTTATTTCGCTTTAAAATTTGCAATTTTGATATCCATTTTTTTTCCAGTTTGACCAAATAAAGTATTGACAACAATTTTGTGATTTAACTCATGTCACTAAAGCGACTGTATAAAAATTTTATTATTATAATATTTAGAAAAATATTCCACATTATTTAAATTACTGTTGTATAATATACCACGTTAAAGCATTTGTACTTTCCCTGCAATACATGGTAATGTATAGGGAAATTATTGGAATCATGCCGAAAATCGCAACTCGAGTTTTCGACGGATCTACACGTTTCGAGACCTCTAGAATACGAAAAAACTATTTTAACGTGACGTCTGTGTGTGTGTGTGTGTCTGTCTGTCTGTGTATGTGTGTGTCTGTCTGTGCAATGTATGTATCCACTCTAATTAAAAAACTAACTTTTTAGCGTGACGTCTGTCTATCTGTGCAGATTTTGCATCCACTCTAACTAAAAAACTAATTGACCGAATATCATAAAATTTGGTAGGTAAGTCACTTGTGGGCGAATCTGGTGCTGATTAGTTGTGGGTACGATTCGAGATAAAAGAACCCGCCTTTTCTTGCGAAATGTCCTGCAAAAGCCTATATCCACACTATCTGAAAAACTAATGGACCGAATGTCCCAAAATACGGTAGATAAGTCGCTTCTGGATCATCTTGGTGCTGATTAGATTTTGGTACGATTCGGGAAAAGTAACCAACTTTTTTCTGCAAAATTTCCCGCAAAAATCGTTAAAATCTAAAATAAAGAACTACGTATGCTCAAAAACATCCATTAAATGCTTGTTTTATACGTAATTTTTAACGAAGAAAAGAATAAGACCAAATCCATTACACTAGGACTAGCCGTTCTTGAGTTGAGACATATTAGTTTTTTCGTATTTTCTCCAAGCCACCTTTGAAAATAAGTTCAGTTACCAAATGAGAACGAAAATTGAAATAAAAGTGAAATAAATTTAATTAAAATAAAGAGAACGTGGATACAAGTCTGCAGAGAAAGTCATGTGCTGACCATATCAGATTTTTGTGATACAGGCTATGTATCTACAGGCAACAACGGCTCCAAAATATTTTTCACATTTTTTAAACACCCTGTATGCATTGTCCTCCAAAAGTGAAGCACGGAAGAGTAAATACATCATAATTCTTGAAGTTCTACAGGTATTGACTCCAAATTTATGTACAAGTCTTCTGACTTATTTAGTAATGCAAACTTAATTGAGATAAACCATATGTTTTCATCTAAATAGCTACAACGGAATGATGTATTGAGAGAATAAACATTTTGAATGAAGAATAGAGGGGCCAAGTGACGCTTAATATGGAAGTGGCCCCTTGGATTCTAATATAAGCTTATCATCGATGATTTATCATTTCAATCAAGTGATCCAGAGGTGCAGAGGATTATGATTGCCAATAACGTATAACAGCAATTTGCAATTCTTGGAGGGTAGTAGAAGGTATTAAATAGACAGACTGCTCTCTTTATTGTATCCCAAATATTTTCGATTACGCTTCGGGGAATATGCTGGCTATTTCATGCGTTAAATATCTTGGCTCGGAAGACAGCCCTCCACTAAGTTGAGTCTATGCGGATGTCCATTTAACATAAATCTGCTGTATAAAGTGTGACATAGGGATCTAGAACTTCTTCGAAATACCATTACGTCATTAGAGTGTATTTGCAGGTCGATGCGGCCTCCGAAAGCCAGCCCATACAATCACAATACCACGTCCCGTAACAGCATCGTGTTCAACGATGTTACTGGGCTGGTTGTGTACCCCCTACTCCCTGTACTTTTCAGTCTAGAACATGTGTACTGTACGATTGTAAGACAAATTTCGATTCGCCTGTAAACATTCATCCATTATGTTTGGGATACAATCATATGCTTACGGCAAAGTGCACTTCTGGCAAAAACGTGTCCTTCTAGTCCTGAAGCTCAACGGAACGCAACCATTTGATATCCGATCAAAGAGACCTCTAATATTCAGAAATCGGTTATATTATGGCAGCAGTACTATCCACCCATAGAGTTGGTGCTGTCGCTTGGCGATTACGTCTTGCCAGTAAAACTATGTACCGGTTGTGACCTTAGTGTGTCCCGAAACATGTCCTCTAATGACTGTTTCGAATTATGTTTACAAACGAAACAAGAAATGAGGGAATCGTGCACAAAAAAATTCGCGACCTCTATGATAGATTGTTCAGCTTCAAGTCTCCCAACAGCACTGCACTGTAATGGACATAGTTTCGTAAATCTTAGGGGGGCGTCAACAGTCCTATAACGTTATACAAAAGATTCACAAAGTCGATAAAGATTGTAATGAATCATAATCGTTTCGGCTTCCTTCAGACCTCTGCGTTGTTGGTAATTCAGTAGCGTTAGTACGGTCGGTGCACATTGAATTGAAATGCGCCGACATGAATATAAATAGCCGTTTTCTCCGCAGATTGTGAGATTTCGTATCAGTGAAAATGATGATGATAATCGGGAGTTTCTCCAAGTCTGGACAAAATAGGCATCGTTGATAAGAAATAACAAGCTTTTATTATTATAGCATGATGAAAGGTATCAAAAATACAGAACAATATTGCAGCACAAAAGTGTGCGACCTGCTCCTCGAAAAATTGTCTGGCGTCTCCCGAAATCGCGTCTCTTTCGTATATATATTCCGGTCTCAATCACAGAATCACCCAGTGCCAAGCCCCCCTGGAATCTTTCTCGATGTTAGAGACCAGCCTAGCATCCCCATCTGGGATTATCTCTTCCCTGTTCTGATGACGGCTGGAATGGGTGCATTTCTTGGAAATCAGATTGCACTTACAGAGTTTTATCGTTCTGTTTTTCCCAACTGCGATGCCTGCGGTCCCAGGGTTGTTGAGACCCAGACCGTCCGACCTACCAGAAAGGTGTAAGGTAACTGTATGGACGGCCAGTGCGGTCCCAGGGTGTAAGACCTCAGAAGCGGTTATAAAAATGGCTTGTAAAATAAGCTCGAAAAATACCGTGTTTCTCACAAAGATAATAAAACTACCCGCGGATAAAAGAATAACGCTACCCGCGGATAAAGGAATAAAGCCACCCGCGGGGTTTGCAGCTTGAAACCGAATGAATGCCACCTGTAAAGGCGGCATTGGTATAATCGGGGATTAATTACAGATAAGATCCCTTTAGGTAAACCAAATAAGTCATCTCTACTTCGTGGTTATTATTTATAGTTATTATTGGAGGGAGACAGCTATTTTTTGGAAATGCCAATCCCATGGCTCTAAACAGGGCCGACTTAATGCACCAGAAAAGCAAGTACTTGCTTTATCGACACATTTTACGGGCGGTATTTAAATCAGCAAGATGTTATATAAAATAAGCCCTTGGGCGCGAACAGTAGCACAAAGACATCAACTGAATGTTAACAATTTTTTCCTAGATAAAAGAGTGGAACCATTATTTTTCATTCTCTCGTTCCTGGGAAAAAATGCCAAAAGGCTAAAACATGATAGTTTCCAGTATATCGCTTCAAATGTGTATCTTACAACGCAAGTAACAATGAATTGCTCTAGCAAAACAAACGACAAACATATGTTTATTTAATATTCAAAATTAAGGAGAATGCAGGGTCCACGAATACCCACTCTTAAAAGATAACCTTATAGAGAGAGAAAGAGGTGAATAAACAAGGCATCAAATGACATGAAAACAGTTACAGATAAAAAAATTACAATAAATCATTACATCATAACGTCCAAAAAATAAACATAGACAATAAAAAAGTAAAGATAAATATGACAGAAAAATCAGGTGAAAAATTAGCTATCAAAATTCTCAATGTCAACTGACTTAAGTAAATAAGCAGTCTCTGATAGCCCAGGAAGAGGAACGATAGGTAATAATGATTTTAAAAGATTGAGACGTAAGATTGTAAACTGTAGGATCTGAAAAGAGATAAAACTTCTGAGACTTGGTAGAATTGGCTCGAGGAGGTCTGATAATACCCCGCTTTAGTCCGAAGTTGCATTGACTACCACCCTAATTCTTATTTCTAATATAAAACATATTAAGATCTTTGTAAATGTGAAGATGACTAAATGGCATAATCATAGAATCGAGGAAAAGTGGAAACAATGGTGTCTGACGAGGTGTACATAAAACAATCCTGATAAATAATTTTTGAAGCAAAATAACAAGCCTAAGGGTATTCAGATGCCGAGAGTATGCTGAAGCCGAGAGTGAATTAATGAGTAATAAAGAAATCTAAGAACATCAGGAGGACAAAACTGGTGTACAAAATAAAATTTTCTGATTTTTAAATTTAATTATTTACTATGACCACTAATATGAGGCTTCCAAGATAGCAAGTCATCGATGGTAATACCAAGGTTTTTAAAGCAACTCACCTGCTCAATAGCTGCACAATTGCAAGTGCTATCTGGATAACAACAAGTATGATATTTTAACACAAAGCTAAATAAAGATTTTTTGGGCAAGGCAAAACAAATAGATCTAGATTTTTTGACATTGAGAATAATATTATTAGCACAGAACCCAAGACATTAAGATTTTTAAGTCCATGATAAGATAAAGCAATATCATCAGCAAAAGCAAATAAAGTCCCATTAAAATTAAATACACAAAGGCCATTAAAAAAGGCAAAAAACAAGATCGGACCCAGGACCGAACCCGGGAAAACACCCTGCTTAACAAACTTTTTTACTTATTGCAGAACCAATTCTAACGGATTGCTCATGCCCATTGAAATAAGATCTGAACCAAGCCAACGCAATCCCCCGAAAGCCAATCGTCTGTAATTTATACAGGAAGATATTATGATCAACTCAGTTAAAGGCTTTCTCGATATCCAAAAACACATCAATAACCCTATGTCCAGCATTTAAACCCTCATTGACTTCACAAAGAAATTTCATTAAGGCGTCTTCAGTACTTTTATTTTCGCGAGACTCAAATTGTCAAGAACTGAAAATATTTATGGAGGTCAAATACTTAATCAATCTTTTCTTAATAATTTTTTCAACAGTTTTAGTAAAAACAGACAAAAGGGAAATAGGCCTGTAATTATCGAGATTATTTTTGTCACCTTCCTCATAAACTGGAATAATAACAGCAAATTGAAGTTGGTCAAGGAATAAGCCTCTTTCAGAACTTAAATTTATGATATGAGAGGAAATATCATATGCAAATGGGGAAATAGTATGAAAAATGGTAGCAGTAATGCCATCGAAGCCAGGCGAGCTAGATCATGGAAAACTCCCGCAAAAGGTGCAAACACCATGTCTAGGGCGGCATGGTGGCCATAACCAATGTCTCAAAAGATCTATGGAGTCATGGGCGCCTGTAGCACTTAGAGTAAACTCAAGAATAAAACGTGCAACACGTTCAGCTTGATGTCCGCATATGTGAATTTGAATATCCTTAAATATCCTAGTATCTATATGAATATCTTGGGGGAGGGGGAGGATGACTTCGTGTCCTCCCATATGGGAGCATCGTGTCCATCGTAGATATTCTAAAGAATGGATCGTGTCTTCGGATTTTTTACACTGCTAAATATGCAGGAGTAATATTGTCACTCTCATTCTGCGTGTGGTTTTGACGAGAAGGTGTCAAACACCTGTCTCTGATTGGTTATTTCTGCTTGGCATTCTGCTTGTCAACGGTTAATAACTTTATTTCCACACAGTCTCTTCCTATGCTAATAGCCCCCCCTCCCCTCTCTTGTGTCCGTGCTCTATGGAAGGTCGCCCAAATTGTCACCAACTTGAGCGGTAATGACTATCAATAATTACAAAAATTTGGAAATCAATTAACATCTCTTTTCTTAACCGTCTCTCAGGTAGAACTCTAATCTTCATATCTTTCACTTTTCCTTTAGGGAAGAAAAAAAATCTGAAGAACCTCAAAGAACCATTCTACTTTGCCATAAGTGGAATGCGTTACTGTTGTTGTTGTTGAGACCCAGACCGTCCGACCTACCAGAAAGGTGTAAGGTAACTTAAGTGGAATGCGTATAAATTTAACTTTTCAAAAGTATTTCTGCTCTTCAGTATAATTGAAATGATGTTCTATTTAATTGGTACTTTTAATATCTTGCATTTTATGTTTGTACTTCAGTATCGATTTTTTCTATATTATTCTTCCAATGACGTGCACAAATATATTTTTACAGCAGAATTGGTCAACCCGAGGCACGCGGCCTGGCACGTTCTTTTTTAGCGGCTCTCCCAGTATCAATAAGCATAAAATAAAGATAAATAAAATAAAATAAATATAACTGTAATAAAGGACCGACCCATTGTATCAAATCGCCTACCGCTGCAGATCTTAAGACAAGCAGAAACTGAAATATGTTCATAAATCATAAATGAAAACTAAATAGTTATTTATAGTAAACTTATCATTCGCAGGTGCAAGCACGATAGGTGCTTTAATATAAGATTGCGTTTTTATACTGACATCCAATCCAAGAGGTGGTTAGGTTTTAATATAAGTGAAGCAACACCCTTTTTAACATTTTACAACAAAGTTGAAAAGTGTTTATGACTTTGTTCATTCATTCATTCTGTCTGTCTGTCTGTCCGTTAGCACGATAACTGCCGTAAAAATGACTTAATCAAAATGAAATTTTAGTATGTTCAGACGGTCTGTAGGACCTATGGGAATATAAACGAATAATATCACCCAATTAGTTTTGGATTGAACCCGGGTTGAAAAAATTGAATACATTGAGCCTTATGGGACCTAATTTTTCAAACATTTTTTAAAGCGGATTTAAAATTCACAAATTGCTTCGAAAATTTTAAGTAATATTCTAATTATTCCGTGAAATATATAAAAAAAAGTTCAGCGAAATACACTCAGTAGTTTTTTAAATAAAAATTAAAATAATAATTACATCCCTTATATGAAGAGATCACGTGACCATGATATGAAAAGATCACGTGACCCACTTCAAAATGATATGTGGCATCCATCTTATCTCAAAATCGTGATTTTTAAAGTTCTTTTTAATTTATATTCAGTGTTGTATCCGTCCTAAAACCACTTTATTATTGCTTAAATTCTGTGCATCTACATACTGAAACAACTCAATTGCAATGTATTTGAGTTTAAATGCTCATCCAAATGTGATTATTTCTACAACGAAGCCTATTTTTCACTTATGTAAAATGTAAACCGCAAAATATGTAGAATGAGTTGTATTAGAATTGCTGTATTTCTTTAACACAAAATTATTTAGCTCATGGAGTCTATGAATGAAATATTCATTGATTTTACAAAGAGACGATTTTTTTAGATGCAGTTTTAAGCATAGAGATTAATTACTTGTAGCTCTATGATCTTAATTTTTAAATAAAATAAATTATTATAGTATTGTGATGAATGAAATGAATGGGAAATTGTTGATGAATAAAATGCTGCTTTTATAGAGAGACCAGGCGTGTTATTTTTTCTATGACGTCGTTTGAATGAATTTCAGTTGTTTTCGATGAAGTTTTAAAATATAATAAATTATCGTAGTATTATGATAATTCTATAACTATTACCGAGGTATGTATCACATTTTAGAGATGTTTAAACCAGGCAATTTATATTTCAATGCCGTCATTTGAATGAAGTTCATTTTTTTCGATGAAGGTTTAAGTTTTCAAATATAATAAATTAATATAGTATTGTGATAAGTTTTAAAATATTACCGAGGAATGTATTGCATTTTAGACATGTTTAAATAAAATTGCATTGAAGCTGGAAAGTGTTTCATAATCAATGCTTTAAACATGATTGATCTTTCTTGTTTAAATTTTTTCGTGAATTAAAAAAATTTGATGTGGGCAACATATAACTTTCCTTATATAATGCAATGAATTTACTAATTTTATAGTAAAAAAATAGGTTATTCTTATAGTAGATACTTATATTCTTTCCAAGATATTGAATTTTCGTCAATTAGTCATCATTGTTACTGAATTTTATCCATTTGGCGAGATTTTCGTTAATTTGGCAACATTTAAAAAAGTCGTCAAGTTGGCGACATTCAGCCAAATTCGTCGCTAAAATCTCCCAAGCGTTATGGATGGTGAAATAAGTTATACTTATAGCAGATAAATGACTATTGCCGTTCAAATACAAAAGTATTACTCAAATTATCTTTTCTCATGAATGGAACTGGCTAGATCCACGAGAATGGTATCACTACATTTATCGCATGATATTATATATGAAAAGTGAACATATTTCTCAACAGTTAATATATATATATATATTTTAATTTATGGGATTTTTTTGATAAATTTATTTGTAAAATTTGCAATATCTTGAGAACGGTTCATACTAGCGTTCTAAATTATATGTCAGTCGTTTTAATACTTTTTTTTATTTTGTAAAACACAATATACGTAACATATACAATTTCTATTTATAAGTAAATGTATAACAGTGGGGCAAGGAACAGCGGAAAAAGGCACTAGGGATAGGTCTGAAGGGTTCACAGCCCCTTCTAAAGAAAAGTTTATAAGATTACGATAAATAGTTTTCTAAGGAAAAATTACATAAGAAATATTTATTTGTGTGACTCTTTTAAAGGTTTTGACTTTTTCAAAATTTCATTCGAAAATTTAGGGGGTTTCTGAACATTTGATTGTGTTTAACAACAGTAGGCTTCCACTCAGTATTCACGGATTGTAATTTTCGTACCAAATTTTATACAAATCTCTCCATTTGTTCGTGACATATCGTTTCCACAGACCCACACATATGCTTTCACACACGCGCGCGCACACACACGCACACACACACACAGACATCACCTCAAAAATGTTCGATTCGTGATCATGGATGCTTGAAACGTGCTCTCCCGTCGAAAACTCGAATCCGAATTTTTGATCCCGTCACAATACTTTCCTTATACATTATACTATGTATATAAGGAAAGTAAAAACATTTCGAAAGCAATCACTCTTGATAATTGAAATTATTAATATTATAATTTTTATGATTCTTGTTTAATCGGAAACATAATACAAATAGCGCATGCGTGTATGGGGGCTCTTTTAATGCATTTGTGTGGATATTCTTACAGCGCATGCGTGTGGAGGCCCTTACAGAGCATATGCGTCGAGGATTACACATTGAAGACTTAGAGCGCTGGGAGAGAATTCATCTCATAGTCATTAAAACTTACAGAGCATGAGCGTGGACGGTTCCTGCAACATACGCGCATGCGCGTGGAAGTTCTAATAGGGCATGCGCGTGGAAGTTCTAATAGGGCATGCGCGAGCAGCCATCATACAACGCATGCGCGAGGAGCGACTTTACAGCGCATGCGAGTGGAGGTTCTTACAGAGCATGCGCTTTGTGGATTGAACAAGGTGGGACGAGAATTCATCGCATGCTCATTAAACTTTACAGCGCATGCGCGTGGATGATTTTTACAATATCCGCGCATGACAACTTTTACAGCGCATGCGCGTGGAAGTTCTAACAGGGCGTGCGCAAGCAGCGATCTGGCAGCGCATGCGCGAGGAGCGATTTCACAGCGCATGCGCGTGGAGGTTCTTGTAGAGCATGCGCTTTGTGGATTGAACAAGGTGGGGAGAGAATTCATGGCATGCTCATTAAACTTTACAGCGCATGCGCGTGGATGGTTTTTACAATATCCGCATATGACAACTTTTACAGCGCATGCGCGTGGAAGTTCTAACAGGGCGTGCGCGAGCAGCGATCTGGCAGCGGATGCGCGAGGAGCGAATTCACAGCGCATGCGCGTGGAGGTTCTTGTAGAGCATGCGCGTTTAGGCTGTTACAGAACATACGCGTTGAGGCTCTTACAGAGCATGAGCTTTGTGGATTGAACAAGGTGGGGAGAGAATTCATCGCATGCTCATTAAACTTTACAGCGCATGCGCGTG
This sequence comes from Amaurobius ferox, assembly GCA_951213105.1. Lineage (NCBI taxonomy): Eukaryota > Metazoa > Arthropoda > Arachnida > Araneae > Amaurobiidae > Amaurobius > Amaurobius ferox. The sequence continues at coordinate 120,791,827 of OX578149.1, read as the reverse complement.
GATGGTTTTTACAATATCCGCGCATGACAATTTTTACAGCGCATGCACGTGGAAGTTCTGACAGGGCGTGCGCGTGCAGCGATCTGGCAGCGCATGCGCGAGGAGCGATTTCACAGCGCATGCGCGTGGAAGTTCTTGTAGAGCATGCGCGTTTAGGCTGTTACAGAACATACGCGTTGAGGCTCTTACAGAGCATGAGCTTTGTGGATTAAACAAGGTGGGGAGAGAATTCATCGCATGCTCATTAAACTTCACCGCGCATGAGCGTGGATGGTTTTTACAATATCCGCACATTATAATTTTTGCAGAGCACGCGCGAGCAGCGATTTTATAGCGCATGCGTGAGGAGCGATTTTGCAGCGCATATGCGTTGAGGATTGAACAGGGTGGAAAGACTTGGAGCGCGGGGAGAGATTTTATCGTATGCTCATTAAAACTTACAGCGCATGCGCGTCGACGGTTCCTGCAAAATACGTGCATGATAGTCTTTACAGAGCACGCGCGTGGCAGTTCTAACAGAGCATGCGAGACGAGAGATCTTACAGCGCATGCGCGTGAAGTGCTTACAGAACATTCGCGGGGAGATTCTTACAACTCATGCGCGTGGAGGCTCTTACAGAGCATGCGCGTTGAGGATTGAACTGTGTGAAAAAACTTGGCGCGTGTGGAGAGAGTTCATCGCATGCTCATTAAAATTTACAGCGCATGCCCGTGGATGGTTCTTACAGCATACGCGCCTGATTATTTCTACAGCGCTCACGCGTGGTTGTTCTAACAGGGTATGTGCGAGGATCGAACTTACAGCGCATGCGCGTGGAGTGCTCTTAAACAACATGCGCGTGGTGGTTCTTATAACAAGGCATGATTGTAGAGGCTCTGTATAACGCATGAGTATATGTTTGGAGTACATGGAAGGTCTTACAGAGAATGCGATTTAAAAATTGAACAGGCTCGTAGGAGTTCTAACAGCGTAAGCATGTGATTGAGCAGTGCATGCGATTGGACGGTCTTTTAGCGAATGCGCGTTGTAGTTCAAAAGTCTTACAGCACACGTACGTAATAGTGCAAAGCATGCGTGTAAAAGGGTCTTACAACACATGCGAATGGAGGCTCTTCTATTGCAAAAGCATTAAGGATTGAACTTTGATTGGGCGTGAAAGGTCCGACATCGCATGCACGCTATATTTCTCACTGAACATGCTCGTGAAAGCTAGCAGCGTATACCTGTTAAACATGTTACATCGCAAGCTAAATGTGAGTGTATAGTGTTTAACAGTCAAAGGGGAAAAAGCCCCCCCTCTGAAAAATTTCAGCGGAGGCTCGTGCCCCCCGTAGTCGGCGCCTATGGTTGTGGATTGTCCATACGTATATGTCTGTTCCAATTTTATTCAATAATCATTTTTGTCGAAATGAAATCCTTAGATGCAAAATTATCATTTTTACTGAAAGTCAAAATTGCATAGTTGGAGCAAATCCAATCGCTTTTCGGTACTCACAATGCAACATTTTCCCAGGGATCGCCACAGTTCCTTTATCAAACAGTCGTTAATGCGCCAAATTTATCGGCAAATTTTTTATTTAGCGTTATGGAAGGACGGACAAAGAAATGAGTTAATTTAATTTGCACTTAATTTTTTCAAATACTGAATTATCGTCAATCAAGCGTTATTTTCATTAATTTAGCGTCATTTTATCAATTTGGGGACAGTTTGATCAATTTGGTGATATTTTTTAAAAAGTCGTCAAATTTGTCATTAAGTTGGATGGTCCCTTCGGGAACATTATAATACTATTCCCTGACAAAACACAATTAATTTCATTGATTTAACTTCATTTTTATCAATTTGGCGATATTTTTAAGATTTGGGGACATTCTTGTCAATTTTGGAACTGTAAAAAATGGCAAAGTTGGCGATATCCCACCAATTGTTTTGTCAAGTGTTACGCAGGGACGAATGGGTTGATGTAAATAAATAGGATGCATTAAATTAAACTTAATTTTGCAAAATATTTAGTTTTCGTGCTAGGCGTTATTTTCATTAATTTAGCGTTCAATTTGACAGCATTTTCGTTAATTTTGTAATATTTGATCAATTTGGCGACATTTTAAAAAGTCGACAAATATTTCGCCAAATAGGACAGTCGGACTGACTGACAGACAGACCCTACTGAAACGTCATTACAATACTTTCTCCTTACAAAACATAATTGATTTTATTCATTTAGCGTCACTTTTATCAATTTGGCGACATTTTCGTCAATTTGGCAACATTCTTTTTAAAGTTGCCAAAAGTTTCGCCAAGTGTTACGGACGAAGAAATGGGTTATTCTTATAGTAAATCGACATATTTTCACGCACTGATTTAATGTAAAACAACTGCATATTTTACAAACGAATTTTACATTATTTTCTACAGCAAATAATTCTACATTAATCCTAACTTTTAATGCGATATTTTTTTATAAACATTATTTTAATACCATTAACATCCTTTTGCTCAAATTATCAATTTTGCCCTTATGATCAATTTCCCCCTTTCTGTTTAAATGGTATTAAATAAATGTATTAAAATAATGTAAAATCTGTAATGGTATTAAAATAATGTTTATAAAAATATTTTCAACAAATATCGCACTAAAATTTACGATTAATGTAGAATTTTTTCCTGTAGAAAACAATGTAAAATTTGTTTGCTATCATTATTCCTGAGATTATCAGTGTTTTCCATAGGATATAATGCTATAGAAATCAATAAATGGAAATGTTATAGAATACAATAGTTTACACACAGTTGGAAATTGGAATGGAAAATGAAGTGAATACATATGACACTACATGAATAGTGATGACATATCGAAATAGATGCATGCATAAATGAATCATAAAAAAGAAAGTAGATTAAAAAAAGACTCATGATAGAACCTGGGAATTTTAATGAAATGCAAATGACATTAATCGTTGCTGCCTCAGTGATTTCTGATTAGAAAATCGCCCTTTTTCAAGCTGCATCATCAAGATTTATGGAAAAGTTTTCCGTACCTGATTTAATAATGTTGCTAAATGAATTTTCTCATTATTTAACTATTCTTTTGCAAATAAAGTTTAGTGCATTTCCAAGGTTATTCCGAGATAAATTTTGCGATATATTATTTGGAAATAATTCTAAATTACTTTCGCTATATACATAGTATAATGTATAGGGAAAGTATGGTGACGGGGTCAAAAATACGAATTCGAGTTTTCGAAGAAAGAGTACGTTTCAAGCATCACTGAACTCGAATCTGTGATGTCCGTTTATGTGTGTGTGTGTGTGGAAGTGATATCTCCCAAAGGAATGGAGCGTTTCGAACGAAATTTGGTACAAAAATCACAATCTGTGAATACTGGAAGCCTATTGTTTTAAAACACAATCGAATGTTCAGAATCCCTTAAATTTTCGAGTGAAATTTGAAAAAATTCATCAAAAATTCAAAACCTTTAATAAAGTTACGCAAATAGACATTTCTTGTGTATTGTTTCCTTAGAAAACGATTGACATAAACTTTAGAACGCTAGCATGAATCATTCTCGAGATATTGCACATTTTTTAAATAAATTCATCAAAAAATCCCATAAAAATATTAACTTTTAAGAAACACGTTCACTTTTCATATGCAATATCATGTGATAAATTTAGTGACATCTTTCTCGTGGATCTAGCTCGTTCCATTCACGGGAAAAGATACTTAGTAGTACTTTTGTATTTGAACGGTGAATACTGGAAGCCCATTTATTTTAAACGTAAAAGAACGTTCGGAAGAATCCCAAATTTTCGAATGATACTTTGAAAAATACTTTAAAATCATAACCTTTAGTTATGTTACGTAAATTATAATTTGTTATGTATTGTTTTATTAGAAGACGAATGACAAGAACTTTAGACGGATAGCATGAAACATTATCAAGATATTGTGTGCTTTTAAATAAATTTATCAAATATATTATATAAAATTAAAAATAGTTTTGAATATCCTGAAATATATCCACTTTTGATGCAAAATTCTGCAACAAATTTGTTAACATAATTATTTTTGATCTAATTCGTTCCATTCACGACAGAAGATATTTTTGTAATTGTACGACGTAATAGTATGATTTTGTATTTTTACGACCAACAATTCGCCAATAGTTTATGTATAGGAATAGTTTATGTTTAAGAAATTTTTTTCTTTTTGTCTGCATGTAACGTTTGGCGATAAATGTTGCTAATTTGGCAATATGTCGCCCCAGATTACCGAAAATATAGTCATAATTACAAAAATGACGCCAAATTAACGGAAATGACACCAAATGGATGAATCAATTACTAATATTTTTAATATATGGTGTATATTCCTTATTGCTGAAGAGATCAATATTGATAATTGTCAATATATTAATATATTGTGTCAATATATTGTGCGAAATATAAGTTAGTTGGGTACGAAATGGTTTTACATTTTGTCATCCGGAAAAGCTCCCAATGTACAATTCAACGTTAAAAACATTCTGTGAACCAAAAACATCATAAAGTGCAAACAAGTGCCTAGGCACTTGTTTGCACGTTATTTTTCTTCGCCACTGATGAAGGGCATTATAATGTTCGAAAGAGCTTTGGCTATGTGATCGTGTACTTCATAATAAGGCGATCTTAATAAATAACCTTTTAACCACTTATTTGATTGTTTTTTATTTTAGAGGATTTAATAAGCTCTATCCGCAAGCTGCATGACAAGTTTGCTACTTTTCTGCTAATGAGACAGGCAACTGACACCCAAAATAAACCAACATCCAAATCCAATATACGTACTTTCTTGACGAATTGTCACGTAAGTATTTTGTCAATATTATGTTAGCACTCGATAAGACAAAACCAATTAATGTCAGTCCTAGAACTCTTTATTTTTCCCTTATCCTCTATTGTAAATGATATCAACCCGGTATCACCTTTTGCATTTGATTAACTACTTTTTGATGAACATGATCCTTTAAGCAGATTTTGAGAAATGTCAGAGGTTTAAATTCATCATTTTAAGTTATGACACTAATATATTTACTGGCGGAAATTTATAATCCTTCTGCAGTGTTTAGGCAATATATACACGTCAAAGAGAGTTTTAGAATATTATTTAATAAATTTTGCGATTATTTCGATTATTTCATGAATTTTATATCTGTTTGAAGTACATAATTTAGTAACATTATTACTCTAAATAATGTGGCATGGGTGAGAAACGCATAATTTAGTAATGTTGTCATTCTAAATAATGTTGAATATGTATGACGTGCATAGTTTTGTAACATTGTTATGTTATGAACGAAGCAGCGTTCCGCCACGTCAATTCGCTATGTCCGAATTCATAGCTAGCAAGTGTATATTATATACATGACGTGAAAAACCCCGCTTTTTAGCAATCTGTCGCTCAGCCCCTAAGATAGCTTAAGACCTGATTATTTTTTTATCTGTAATTCGAGCACAAAGCTAGGAAAAACCAACCAAAAAATTACAATTGGTGCGGCAATATCCCATAAAAAAATTTTAAAATGGCATTTATTGCAATTTTCGCTCCAGCTTTCTTTTCTTCAATGTTGACGGATCTATAGTCTTAACTACTGAACCGATTTTAAGCAATGTTGGCTCATTTTGTGCGTTTTAGTGGGAGGGAGTTACTTTTTTTCTCAAAATCTGAAGAGAAATTTGACTTTGAAATTAAAAAACATAATTCTTTAGCTATTTTATTCTGTGACATTTGATGTAGCTATAGCTATTACTATTATACCAATTTTAATCAATGATGTCGAATTTTGTGTGTTATGGCGGAGATACTTAGATACATATTTTTCTTTTAAAACTTTAGGATATATTTGATTTAGAATCTCAAAATTTGAAAAAATAAAATAAAACAATTAATTATATGATGTTTGGTGGTAAAGTGAAATTTCAATATCGGGTATATCATTGTAGCATTATCATGTTCATTGATATTTCAAAATAAAGTATTGAAATCTCTCCTGAATACTGCTTTGATAGTAAGAATACCTCGCCAAGTACAAAAAATAACAAGAAAGATCAATCATGCATAAATCATGGATTATGAAACACTTTCCAGCTTCAATGCAGTTTTATATAAATATCTCTAAAATGCGATACATTCCTCGGTAATATTTTTAAAATTATCACAATACTACATTAATTTATTATATTTGAAAACTTCATCGAAGAAAATGAACTTCATTCAAACGGCATTGAAATATAAGTTGCCTAGTTTAAACATCTCTAAAATGCGATACATTCCTCGGTAATATTTTTAAATTATCATAATACTACAATAATTTATTATATTTGAAAGCTTCATCGAAAACAAATGAACTTTTTTCAAATGACGTCATCTAAATATATATCGGCTCTATATAAAAGCAGCATTTCATTCATAAACATGTTTCCAATCGTTTCATTCATCACAATACTATAGTAATTTATTTTATTTAAAATTTGAAAAATTGCTGTCTACCATATTTATTTTAAAATGTGAAGCCTCTCTAAATATATAAAGCAATGAAATTCTTGGAAAGATATTGATTCGGAGCTTAGACTTCGAGTTGTGTGGACGTACTTTAGTATTGCTCCTGCTTTTTACCAGTTGGTGATCTTCTTGCTTCCGATTGGGCGTGTTATATCTAGTTACGATAGAGCACGTCGGGCAAAGCAATTCTACAGCTTGTTGTGTACGGGCGATTCGCCATTTTGGATTTTGTGCTTTTCATTTTGGAGTGCCACGTGTGTTGTTACCACGTGGTAGTGCTATTTTTTGGAACTTCTCTACCCTGACGATATGGATTTGGAAAGAGGCGACGTGGCAGCTACTCGCGAACTTGCTGGTGAGCTGGACGAGGAAGAATTCGGGCCTCTCAAGGGTGCCTTGATGAATTACTGCGAAACTCTACCTGATGATGGACTGATGACTGGACTGAAGGAAGAAGTCAAGACCGCCGTCAACTTCTGCACCCTGGCAGTCTACGTGATGACTCTTCACATCAGGGAGCTGCTGATGAACGGACTACTGGGACAGGAAGAGGACCAAGTCTCCAAGATGCTAGGTTCGTTACTTTCTGTGAACTCTTTTTTGTTTGCCCGGAAATTGGATAAGTTTATTGATTGTGATATTTATGAGATTTCTAAATGTGAGGGATGTAATTCTAGTGGTCAAATCAAAAGTAAAATGATAGAGCTAGGCTTAATTAAGGAAATTAAAGATGAAGATAAACTTAAAACGGTTGAAAATCCAAATAAAAAAAGAAAGATGGAGGGGCAATCCACTAAGGATGCTCCTACTAAAAGCCAGATTGTAGAAGAAAACTTAAATGTCCATGATAACATGGACTGTAATGAAATAGCTGATAATGTTGTAAATGTAACTGACAATGATTATGTTAAAACTAAGACTTACGCTGAGATTGCCGCGCAACCAGTTGTGTTTAAAAGTGCACCTAAACCTAAAACGGTCGAAAATAGTGACAGGCTAACAACAGTTGAAGTTGAGAAAAAAGACCCAAAAGCTGAATGTTTTTTCATAAAGTTCAATGATAATTACAAGGTTCTCCTTAAAAAACTAAATGATATCTCAGGAAATAAAGTATCTGGCAAGCTCACAGGAGACATGCTAAAATTGATTCCAAATGACGCTGACACCTACAGGGTTGTACAGCGCCATTTAAGTAGTGAGAAAATCCCCTTCCACAGCTTAAACCTAAAGACGGAAAGGCCAAAAAAGGTAGTTCTGAAGGGGCTACCAACAAATTATAACATGGAGGAAATAAAACTAACTTTAACATCCGAAGGATTAGATGTAGTCCGGGTTTCTCAACTGAGAAACACTAAAACGAGATTACCCCTGCCGATCTTCTTAGTCAGCCTTAGGCCTACGGCAGACTGGCAGAGGGTCTACAGACTAACAAGATTAGGTTACTTGGCTGTGAAGGTAGAGGCCTTCAGAGCACGGGGCTTCAAAATCTGCTACCGGTGCCAACAGTTCAATCACTCCTCGGAGAACTGCAGTATGCCACCTAAGTGCCTTAAGTGTGCTGAAGAACACTTCACACGGGACTGCCAGAGACCTAGGTCTGAGAAGGCTACGTGTGCAAATTGCAATGGAGACCACCCAGCGAACTTCAGCCAATGCCCGAAGAACCCCTGGAACAGAGGAAAGGCACCGGGGTATGCCCCCCCTCCCCAAAATCAGATACCCCCTTGGAGGCAAAAGGCCCTCGGATTAAACTCCCAGGCACCCCCTCAGGGCTCCTCGCACACTGTGCCACAGCAAAATACATACCAATCTTCAGCACCCACCAGATCGGTGCAAGAGCAGGCCCCCAAACCTTCGTCTTCCAGAGAATTGACTCCGGAAGAAGTAAAACTGGCTACTGCAGCCATTATAAAGAGAAAGGAAGCCGAAAAAGCCAGACAGGCAAGACAGGCGGAACTAGAAGCTAAAATTGTAAATCAATATGCTAAATCAAAAGAAGAAATCAAAACACGTGAAGCCAAAATTAAACGAGTCAGAGAGGAAGAGCTCGCGCAAACCCAGCTGTTAGAAAAAACGGTTGAAAAAAGGCAAAAAACTACTGAGGTCCAAAAGGATACTCACAAAAATGACCAAACCGCGGTTGAGGCTGAGGATATGGAAGCTGAGACTGAACCTGCTGGTAAAACCAATGATGAAAAGATGGATGAAATCCTCAACCTCATCAGAGGGTTTATCACCATGTTCGACCTAGATGCAATGAAACACCTGTTGATGCAGTTCGCAGAGCTAATACAAAAAAAGAGTGATCCAATGCAAATGGTCTTTGAGGCTTTTAAATTAATCGCGGATTTTAAAAATAACAGTGAGAATCAAACCCGCCATGGCTAGGTCCCAAAAAGAAAGCTTTAAAATAATATTTTGGAATGCGAACGGCATATCTCCAAGAATAAATGAACTTAGGAACTACATAAATGAAAATGATGTAGATGCCCTGTTAATTCAGGAAACTAAAGTTAGAGAAAATAAAAAACTAAATATAGCAAACTATATTGGCTATCACAACCTAAGCTCAAATACAACTGCTAGAAACCCCCATGGAGGAACAGCAATATATATCAAAAGAAATATTCCCCACGAGGAAATAAACAACATAAATCTTCAAGGAGTAGAAAATACTAGCATAAAAATTAAAATAAATAATGTAAACCCATTTATCCTAACTTCAATATATGTCAAAAACATGAGTGGTATAAATGTAGCTGCGCAGCTGGAACTGTTTTTCTCGCGATATCCAAACACAATACTCGCGGGCGACTTCAATGCACACCACCGAGCGTGGGGCAGCAGGAGAGCCAACATACGCGGTACACAGATACACAGATTACTGAACACAACAAATACCAACATCATTGCACCGTCGAGACCAACCTGCTTCTCAGGTGCCAACGGCTCATTCATAGACTTTGTCCTAACGAGAAACATAGAATACGCTCACACTATCGATACCCTAGATGAATTCGACTCGGATCATTTACCGGTATTGGTGACATTCGATCTGAACACTCCCCTTCCAGCCTCTCTGGGACAAGAGAGGGTGAACTGGAACGTTTTCAAAAGAGCACTTTTTGAGCCGCACTTGGCAGTACCCAACATTATGAGCACGGCGGATATTGACTCTGCCACACACACACTCACAACAGAAATCAAGAGAGCTATTGCCTCTGCCACAACACATCGTGAGTCACCAAAAATGCCCACACTTTCCCACCATGTCAAACAATTAGTTAGGCAAAGGAACAGAATGCGTAAGACATGGCAGGCTAATAGAGACCCTACCCTCAAAAGGGAGCTTAACAGACTCACGTGGAAAGTCAGGGATAAAATTGTCGCAGAAAAGCAGCAACAGTATAAAGAGTTAATTGAATCCCTTAGCCCAGAAGACGTATCGCTCTGGCAATTCGCTAAAAGACTCAGAAAACCTCAAATTAAACTCCCGCCACTAATAGATGGCGTTAAAATCGCGTACTCAGATGAAGAAAAAGCAGAGGCGCTTGCTAGGCATTACGAAAAGCAATTTGAACCAAACCACGATCTAATGTGTCAGGACACCCTAAGAATGGTTAGGCAAACTCTAAACAACTTCAGGAACTCCCCGGTCACGGCTGAGATTAACCCAGCCACCCCGCAAGAGATAATTGATATCATCAAAAACCTTAAAAACCGTAAAAGCCCAGGGCACGACAAAATCAGGAATATTGCGGTCAAAAACCTACCCTTAAATATAATATTTTACTTGACCACCCTAATAAACAAAATTCTAAAACTAAATTATTTCCCCAAAGAATGGAAGGAAGCGATAATTATAGCGATCCATAAGCCTGGTGAGGATGCCACAATTCCAGCCAACTATAGACCAATCAGCTTACTACCGACACATAGTAAAATTACTGAGAAAATAATTCTTAATAGACTGAACACGCACCTTAGTGAGAATAATATTATCATTCCGGAGCAGTTTGGATTTCGGCCAAAACACTCCAACACTCATCAATTGCTGAGAGTGGTAGAGTACATATCTTCTGGACTTAATAGTAAGACACCCACAGCTGCGATTTTTCTTGACATACAAAAAGCATTTGATAAAGTGTGGCACTGTGGATTAGCATACAAATTGATCACTCTAAAAGTCCCTGACGCACTTGTCAAACTTTTAATCTCATACCTAAATAACAGACACTTCCAAGTTAGAGTAAAAGATAACTTGTCTACACCCAAGCTCATTAAAAGTAGTGTACCGCAAGGATCCATCCTGGGCCCGACACTCTTTAACATATATCTAAATGACATCCCCAGGACCCTAGACACGGAGCTGGCACTCTATGCAGACGACAGTGCGATACTTGCAAAACATCCTTACGTCTCAGTAATGCACAGACAGCTACAACAACACTTAGACATACTCCAAACATGGCTGGAAAAATGGCGAATAAAATTAAACCCCAATAAATGTCATTGGATTTATTTCTCTAGAAAACGTAAACCTCCGCCGCCTCTGTACATAAACAACCATGCCCTAAAAGCGGAAAAATCTACTAAATACCTAGGTGTAACGATAGATTCCCACCTAACCTGGAAACAGCACGTAACGAACTTAATCAAAAAAGCGTATATGGCCACAGGAGCCTTATACCCAATGATAGGAAACGGAAATCTAAGTTATCAAAATAAACTCCTAATCTATAAATCGGTCATCCGCCCGGGAATGCTGTATGCAGCACCCGTATGGGGATATGCCTGTAAAACTACTATAGACTTACTAGAGACAAAACAAAACAAAACCCTAAGGATTATAAGGAAAACTCCTAGATACTTAAGAAACTCGGTAATTAGGAAAGACTTCAAAATAAAAACTGTTAGAGCCCAAATTAAAAAGCTAGCGCTTAAATTCTATAAAAATCTGCCATCTGTTCCAAATGAACTACTATTCAATCTGCATGACTATGATCATCGCAAAGCCAAATCACGTAAGAGACCCCGCGCGGTACTTAATATTGAAAATCGGAATTAGGTAAGTCTCAACTTAAATAGTTGATATTAAATTAAAACTCGATCAATGTTTTCTAAAAAATGTTCTTGAACCTTAAACTGCCAAATTGATAGGAAATCCTTAGAACTGCATCAACTCCCCAAAATTACTCAAACTCTAAATGTGCAACATACTGCCACACTAGGAGCTAAGTCAAATAATAAAAACAGTAAATCAAAAACCTCGAACCTCCAACTATGGGCAAATGAAATAATGTCACAGTATGAAGATAAGAACCACACCTAGAGATTGGAGATTAAAGGCGCTCCGCGCCTGGTTCTTTTTTCTGGACGAAACCCATACCGGAAAGATATTAATTATGTAATATATTTCATTTTTCTTTCTGGAGGATATAGCAAAAATCAGAATTTAATTGAATTTGTTTTTCTCCTTATATTAAATAATTTGTATTTAAAAAACTACCTAACATATTTTACTGAAATTTTTTTCTATATATTTTATGGAATAATTTGAATGTTTCCTAAAATTGTCGAAGCAATCTGAAAATTTTAAATTCGCTTAAAAAATGTTTGAAAAATTTGATCCCATAGGGTTCAATCCGAAACTAATTGGGTGATATTATTCATTTATATTCCCATAGGTCCCACAGACCGTCTGAAAAACATACTAAAATTTCATTTTGATAAAGTCATTTTGACGGCAGTTATCAACGGACAGACAGACAGAATGAACAAAGTCATAAACAATTTTCAACTATGTTGTAAAGTGTTAAGAAACACGCCTTCCAAAAAATGTTTTGTGCAAAGTTTCTGTTGGACCGGAACTGTACTTTTAGGTCTAAGGTGCTCTGCTGAACGATCTTAATTCTCCTCCAAATCACATGTAGCCATTTTTAATCGTAGTCAGTTAAAATATTTTTGAAAATTTGACTGTAAGCCGAACCAGTATGTTTTGCTTTTCGGATTTGTCTATGAATATTAATTTGTATAGTAAGAACAGAGATTCTTATGCTTTTTTAGAGGAATTAAATAAAACATTTTATTAGAATCTTTATAGAAGAATATCATTTAAAATACTACTTTAATTTCTACATATTTAAACTCACTAATAACTCCGAGTATATAAGCTAGTTTGGTACAAAGGGGAAAATAGATAATCTGAATAAACACGCATGTTAATAGTTAAAAAATCGATTATATTTGCAAAGATACGCCAAATGCATCTATTGGGGTAACTAAGCTGTTGCCAACTTAAAAGTCAACTTAAAGAAAATTACGGAATATTTTTAAGAATATCTTGGATAATAAATTGGAATAATGTTACGAAGTATCCTCTACAATCGCAGGTATACTCTCAGGATACATAAATAAGTCTGAATTCCTGGATAACTAACGCTTTTATTTAAAAACATTAGTTAACGTAAACGGGGACAATACAGCGAATAGCTCGATACAACTGTTAGGTACAACAAAACAGCAATCGAATGCTCAACTAATTCACAAAAGAGCCGATACTATTCTCAAAACACTGGCATAGCGCACAATTCATTTTTGCTTCGTATCACGTCAACTTTCTCCAACTGAACGATGACTCCCTTATATACTCTCCATAGAAAGTTCTTGAAAGTGCTCTGTATCATCGAAACTAATCAGTATTTTTCAAAAGTTATATATAATTAAGAAGTCGCCAAGTTGGCGATATCTCGTCAAATCTGGTACCCATGCCCCGAAAAGTCATGGAAACACCCTACTTTGATGCAATAGGAATGGATAGCCTATAAAGTTTGTATTAACTTGTAAATAATCAACAAGACAAAATTGACAAAGCACAATGAAACGTTTAACATTTTCGTAACGAAAAGATGCTAATTTTCTATTCAGAAATTGATTTTGATATAAGTATAGAACTACAACACACTATGCATTGCCATACAGTTACCTTACACCTTTCTGGTAGGTCGGACGGTCTGGGTCTCAACAACAACACTATGCATTGCCATGGGCGCGGTAGCCCATTGGTTAGCGCGCTGGAGTTGCACTCGGTAGGCCCAGGTTCGATTCCAGCCACTGCCAAAACTGCCGCCGTGTTCACGCGGAGTACGATCACGTTAAACATGTTGGTCCGTAAGTCCTTCCGAGAGGTTGGTGGTAGGGGAAGGAGGGTACGGTCCCTGTGGATGCCTCCCCCACTGGGTTCCGGTCTAAATTAGGTGGCACTTCCCGGCCGTCCAAACAGTTGCCTTACACCTTTCTGGTAGGTCGGACGGTCTGGGGTCTCAACAACAACAACACTATGCATTGCCCGGTCGTCCAAATAGTTGCTCAAGTCCTCTGGATGAGTCGGACGGCCTGGGGTTTCCACACTATGCATTGCATAGTGAATCTCTGTATTAAAAAAAAAGTAACGGTAAAAGTGATAAAGCCGTAGTAGTAAGAAAAATCTTCAGTAGCCGCCGCTGTTTAAGAAATTGTTCGTTCCTCGAATTTCTCTGCTTCGTACCGCAAAAACTACAGCATGCAAAAATATAAAATTTGGTACACTTATAGAGGAAGTTTTGCGGAACACACTGAAATAAACGTTTTTCGATATATATTGTAGATTAAGAAACATTTAATGTCAAATTCATAGACAAAAAATATGTGAACTGCGAGTTCGCTTCCTGGATAGACTAACAATAGCAAGACCACGAATTTCTGAAGGCAGGTACCTACATAGTTGAATTTTTGCAGAACGGACCCCCCCTTTTTAATTTCGATGTAGTTTACGAGATATCTTACTTTTCATGCCTTTCTGAAGTGAAAAATGTTCTTTCGTATCGGCACGTCCATCGATATTCTCTGTCTTGTACAACAAAAACTGTAGCACACAAAAATATGTAATGTGGTACATTTATAGAGAAATATTAAGGTAACACGATGAAATAAACCGTTTACCAATTTAAACTTTAGTTTGGTTTGAAATAGATCGCGAAGTGAACTGTGCGAGCTCAGCGAGTTGGAGTTCGGGGGTTGGCGAAGCGTAGTGAGCAGGGGACAGAGCCCCCTAGTGCAGTAGTTCCCAAACCGGGGTTCACGACGAGGTTTTAGGGGGTCCGCGAACAACACGCAATATTTACCTAATAAATAGTTAGCTTTAATAAAAATAAAATTCATTATTTTTCTCCAATCTTTTTTTTATTTTATTTTTTTAAATAGAATAATAATGAATTTTTTTTCTAAACAACTTTGAATTAAATACATTCATGAAATTAATTTCAAACTGATAGGTTATATCTTCAAACAGAATTAAATTGTTTGGGGGTAGGTTTCGTTTCGGCACAATGCCATGATTAACGGTGACGATACTCTGATATGGCTCGGACGTCAAAGCACTTGTAATTTCGAGCATTAATACTACTAGAGACCGGATGACGTCAGCTTTGAATAGAAGGGGGCCTAACGAACATCTCCCGCCTCTCCCGCGCTGACTTATGGTGTTATTACACGGAGCAATTTCTTCCAGCAATTTTTCAGCAACACCATACATTTCAATGGGAAGAAGGTCTCAAGGTCTCAAGGACGGGGTATACGGAGTGCCCAGGAGGGGAAAGGATTCCCCCCTTTAAACTCCGGGCGAAGAGAAAAAAGAAGTACTAAGAAGGAGAAGCATAAGTTAAGAGAGACATCAGAGCTTTGCTTGGGGGGAGGGCCAATGGGAAGAAATCTTGCCGAACTCGGCAATAAAAATTGCTCAATTTCTGAGCGGCGAACCAATCAGAGGCCAATAAAATTGGACGTCACTACGCTCCGCCTTTCCTCTTCTCATTTGCATTCAAGATGGCGATGGCGACTGTAATGCAAATACGTTGAATAAAGTTGAAGCAGCTCAATTACGTTAGAATCTGGAGATGGAAAAAATAATAGAACTTCTACCAAATTACAGACACCTGTGGAATATAAAATATCCAAATTATACGAAAAGACACGCTAAAGAATGCTTCCTGAAATCGGCAGGACTAAACAGGGAGGGCCTGTTAGAAAGGAGGGGCTTACAGTAGCATTAATGGGCGGAATTGCTAAAGTCTGGAGATGTAAAAATAATAATAGAACTGTTACCAAATTACAGACACCTGTGGCATATAAAAGATCCAAATTATACGAAAAAAACTCCACTAAATAATGCTTCTTGGAATGAACTCGGCGGTATTAGAAAGGCGGGGCCTGAAGTATCATTGCCGGGAGGAATTTCAAAAAGCTGGAGATAGAAAAATAATAATTGGACTTTTAACAAATTGCAGACACCTTTAGGATATAAAAGATTCAAATTATAAGAAAAACACACCAAATAAAGCTTTCTGAAATGAAATCGGCGAGATTAGAGATAAGGGACCTGTTGAAGAGGAGGAGCCTAAAGTATGATTGACTGCCGGAATTGCCGAAGTTCTCGGCAAAAAAAAATTGCCCGTGTAATAACACCATTACGCGGGTGCACCCGCGGAAAGTCACGTGACATAGCTACTATTCTCTAAAATTAATGTTCTCACAAGTATAATCAGCTGACTTTTGGTTATCAGTAATGGCTGACTACTCTCGACTCGTAAGAAAGACTCTTAAGTGCCTAACTCCCTTTCCCACAACTTCCTTGTGCGAAACAGCTTTCTCCCACCTGACATATTTAAAGTCTAAGTTGAGAAATAGACTTGAAGTTGAAAGTGACTTAAGATTGAAATTATCAGACATTAAACCAAGTATTATTGAGCTAATTGCAAGAAAGCAGCATCACTGTTCACACTAAATTATGGTTGTTGTACATATCCAATTGAAACACGCCTTTGGAATATGGTTTTAAGGGGTCCGCGAATTTTTTTTTTCTCTAAGGGGGTCCACGGACTGGAAAGTTTGGGAACCACTGCCCTAGTGTATGAGAGAGTTGAGTGCAGACTTATGCTCCAAACATATAAATACAGAAATAAAATCTAATAATCTTTATTCTGCTACTATTTTCTACTAATAAGACAGGCAATTGACACCAGAATAACCCGAGACACAATTCCAATATACTCCTGACGAATTGTCACTTAAGTATTTTGTCAATATTATATTTAGCACTTGATGAGACTACAGCAATTGATGTCAGCGTTTATAATTTCTCTCGCTAGTTCATTGTCTAGAGCAGGAAATATAAATCAGGTATCATATTTTATATTTGATTTTCAATTAATTCCATTCCCGTAGGAGATTTACGCAAAATGTCAAAACATTAACTAAATCTCTTTAAATTACGACACTACACTAATCTACTTATTAGTAAAGTGTAAAGTCAACATGGATTGAATATGAAGTTAGGATAATGCGATCATTTCAGAAATTTTTCATCGGTAAGTTGAAGTGCACAGTTTCGTAATATTGTTATTCTAGAATAAAATCAGGTATGAAAAGTTTAATTTGATTTTGAAGAATTTAATTTTAATAATTTCGACGTGAATGCCATCTATGGTAGGGGTATACAGCTGAATTTGAAACGTTACAAAATATGTAAGCATTTTGGACGCTCATATCTCCAAATTCAATACATAAAATATTACACGTTTACTTATTTTTTCAGAAATATGGTACATATGAAAATATTCAATATTTTAATATTTTGAACTTGTTTTTCGTTTTTTTCACGACCGAATTTTTACCCCACTTTGCTTTATTTTCACTCGAATTATTTTATAAACTGAAAGATAGATATAAATAGTAGAGTGACAAGAATATTCAGTAAGAAATCCAGTTTCTAGATTAATAAATTGTATTTGCAAATTTTTCTGAGCACTCATCTTGCTGAATTTAAAAAGATTTTTCTTCTTCAACCCAGACCATCCCACTTACCCAAAGCTGTAAGTTACCTATTTGGACGGCCGAGAAGTGCCACCTAATTTAGACCGGAACCCAGTGGGGGTGGCATCCACAGGAACTGTACCCTTGTAAAGTACTTGTACGGTACTATTTCCCTATTTCCCCAAATCGTGCCTTTTTTATTCACCAGTGTAATTTACTTCACTCTAACTTAAATTTCCAATACCCTAATGACTAGAGTTCGACAAGGGAATTACGAAATTAACAAACAACATACTAATTTATTTCCAGCTAACTTCGCTAGGAACTCAAAATACATGAAATACAAATATCTATATACAATTAATCAACAAAGTTAGCAATACCATATCTGCCCGTGACATAATAATCTACACCGAAATTCAACATTAACATCTTACCAAACAGAATCTATGCCGATCAAACTACTACACAATATGTACATATACAGGGTGTCCCAAAAACATTGACCTCGGCTTTTATTCCTTAAATATTGATCTTAGACATACATAATAAATTACAAAGATGCGTAAAAATAGGTACAGAATTTTATGAAATCGATAAAAATTTTCAGTGGATTAAATTTGAAGAAATACAAAATGTAATTTGTATACGGCCCCCGTACAAAAACATTTTCAATAAGTAAAATGTGCCCCATATACTAATCAGGTGATGTACAAAATTTCAGTATTTTATCATAAAAACTCCCAGAGAAATGTTTAAACAAATTTGGTGAAGGATTAATCACAAATTAAAATGTAAATGTTTACAGCAAGAGTGCAAATGAAGCAACGCAGAAGTGCATCATAGGCAAATAATAGCTGCCTCTTATCTTTAATGGATCTTTCGCATGGATGGAAAACATTTTGAACATGCTTTGTAATCTTTGTGTAAAGTTATTTTTTCTGCACAATGTAGATACTTTTGTACCAATAAATAGCAAAATTATTATTTATTTATGTAATCATTGTTTTCTTTGGTAATTTGTGTATGACCCCTGAAACGCGATCTGCAGACATGATTTTTCCCTCTGAGAACCAATGTCGATACATCGAAATGTCTTTTCATATCTCTGAGACTTTTTATGATAAAATGCTGAAATTGTGTACATCACCTTATTAGTCTATGGGGCACATTTTACTCGTTGGAAATGTTTTTGTACGGGGGCCGTATAAAAATCTAAATTTTGTATTTCTTCAAATTTAATCCCCTGAAAATTTTTATCGATTTCATAAAATTCTGTACCATCATTTTACGCTACTTTGTAATTTATTATATATGTCTAAGATCAATATTTAAGGTATAAAAGCCGAGGTCAATGTTTTTGGGACACCCTGTATACTCACACGCTTGCAGGCTATAAACACGATGCTATCTTTCATGGATAATCAGAACACGCACACGCGCACGAACTCGACAGAATGGCAGCAGTCCATATTTCTCAAATTTGCCCTTCTTATAGCCCTGACCAATCGTGAGTATGTGATTTTTCGAAATGAAAGTTAAGGAGTTTAGAACATAAATTAAAATAAGGAAAAGTAAAATTAGAATAAAATGATAATAAATAATAGAATTCTTACTCCCTCCTTCTCCTTCTACCAGCCTTTCGAATTGAGAATTGAAGAAGATTGAAAAAGTTTCGATTTCAACAATTTTAATGCTCATATCTTGAAAATTAAAGGTGCTAGCTATAAACAGCAAGGAAGTAATTTGTAGCCCTTTAAAAGTCCTACAAGAGTCCTGCAAGTTATTTCGGAATATATTCATAGTTTTCCAAAATATAGCAGTTATAATAGCGGAAAATCCAATCTTTTCCTACAAAATGTAAGCCTTTTCTCAATGCAAAATAATTATAAGATCCACTGCATAGTATTTTTAACGTTGAAAACTATACTGACGTTGAACGTTTTTCTGGACGACAACATGTAAAATTATGTGGAACTACCCAATAAACTTACACCTCACTCAAATATAATATGACAATTTGAAATATTGCTAACATCTGCTAAGCAATACACACTATTAATTTTAAAATTAATATTGCGTAAATGTTATAGTGTAGACGTTACATAAGTGTACACGTTGCGTACACGTTAATAGTGTACACGTTACATAATTTCATCAATTTAACGTAATTTGCTAACTTTAGCGTCATTTTTGCTAATTTTTCATTTTCGTCAATTTAGCAGCACATAAAAATCTACAATTTGGTTATATGTCGCCAAATTAGGAAGCCAAGGTTGCAGAATGTATCGCCAAGTGTTACGCATTTGATGATACTTACAACTGTTAATTTTTATCTAATTTTTGGATATATTTATTTGAAAAACGTACCCCATTTCAATAACGATTCAATCTTGCGTTCTAAAGTGCGCCTCATTCGTTTTAGAATTAAAAAAAATATTAATTAAATGATTATTTATTTAGCATTATTAAATGTCTTAATTATTTTATAATTTTTTTCATATATTCATTCGAACATTTGAGACTCTTCCGAACGTTTGATCGCGTTTCAAATTAACAGGGTTTCAGTATTAAGGGATTGTTGTAATAGTTCCAAATTACGCTGGAAACTCTGATGAGAAATACTGCATGAAAATACTTGCACACACACACACACACACACACATTCTTTATAATGTTGCTGGAACAAATAAACCCTGTAGGTTAATGCAAAGTTGTCGGAATGGCAGTCTGAAAGTGACCCTAGTACGACTAGCACGGATTTAGTGGACTCTGGAACATTGAGAGACGATTTTAAATCGAGAGGAAGAAATAGTATCAGGAGGTTAACCTGAGGTAAAAATAGTAGGAGGTGATCAGTCAGATTGCAAGTTGCACGCCAATCTGGCATTAGAGAGTGGAGAAAGCAGAACCCACTTCGACAATAAGAGCTTGCAATTTCGTCCCAGTATCTCAACGGTAGAACCCCTGCTGGCTAGTTCAAAGATCCAGGCTCCAATTCCTTGTTGGACCAGCAATGTTCTTTACACACCTCAATATCATTCCATTCGAGTTCAGAGATGCTTGAGACGTGATTTTCCGTAGAAAATTCGAATTCGAATTTTCCGTCCTGTCAAAATTCATTCTTTACACATTACAGTATATAAAGTTCAAACTTCAGTGACCGGAATATGCTCCTCCTGTTTGTTATGGATTTTAACGTAGACATCAATAATCCAGGAAATGTAAAGTTATTAGACTTTATGCAGACAATGTTAAATTAAAAACTTGCATTTGATCCTGTAAAATCAATTACACTCGGACAAATTTGTATGCAACTTATATTTGATGAGATTATCCATAATTTATCGTAACTTAGTCCATATCATATGTTGCAAACGAAACAAAATCTGATATGAACAGCACATGACCTTCCTCACAGATTCAAAATCATTTTATCATTTTTTCTTTTATAATTCATTCATTTCAGTTTAATTGCCCAAAATAACATATACAGGGTGCCTGCACTTACATCCGTTACACCCCCCTTAACTTTTAAACGGTGACAGCTTAGGCCATAAAGTTGGTGTCTAGGTATAGTAAAAAGGCTATGCGCTACTCGATGAAAAAACTTACAACGCCATCTATCGGCAAATTTTTGAATTAGCGGTCCTATCTTGTAAACGGTGAAGATATGTGAAAAAAATCAATTAGAAAGTTGTAGAGCACTCACGATTTAGTACGAAAAGATACCTTGCGCACATTAATACTCAAAACAGAATGCAAAAAATTGACATTTGTTTGGTCACGATTTCGAAAATTGTCATGTCATAAAGAGTAGAAGAAAGAAACTGAGACACTTCCCTGTCTTCAGGATCATTTATTTACAATAGTATATTGCACAAAATGCTCTCCGTTAGCCACTATACACATTTGCACTCTGGACTGGATTTCTCGCTGCACATTGTGCAACATGGCAGGTGTTACGGACGCACAAGCATCAGTAATGCGTTGTCGAAGATCCTGCAACGTTGGCGAAGGGGTCGCATATACCTGCCCTTTTAAGTGTCCCCATAAGAAGAAGTCCAATGGGGTCAAGTCAAGTGAGCGCGGGAGCCACTCGACGGAACAACCATACCCGATGATTTGATTCTGGAATGTCTCTATTAGGTACTGCTGAACGTTTGAAATCCTATGCGGAGGTGCGCCGTCATGTTGGAACCATACATTTAGGAGTTGGTGCAACGGTAGATTCTCAACAAAGTCGGTTATTACATCTTGCATAAGCTGCAAGTACCGTTGTTCCGTTAACGTGACCTCGTAAAATACAATTAAAAATTCCGCACCAAACATTAATCGACCAGCGTTGTTGATGTCGAACTTCGACGGCATATCTCGGATTTTCCAGCGACCAGGTATGAACGTTCTGTCTATTAAACATCTCCTTTCCTTGAAAAACATGCCTCATCCGCCCATATTATGTCTATTATGTCTCCCAGGAATGTTGAGTGGACCTTTAAGTTATTCATCACAAAGTTGCACCACGTGCAACGTCTCTCAGCATCTCTTGGCAGCAATCCCTGCACAGATGTGGATCGGTATGGATGAGCACCTGATTCATTCAGGATTTTCCAGACGCGGCTTTTTGAGAGGTCACAATTTTTACTGATCATTTTTGTGCTGCTCTGAGGATGGGCGAAAGTGTATGCTAACACATCTTCAGGTTGCACTTTGCGTCCTACATTACGAGGTGTACGAATTCGAGGTCGGCTGGTCACGCAGCCAGCACAACTTTTAAGATGGTCTGCCGTGTAGGATGCGGGCTTTGAGGGAAACGTTCACGATACAGCCTTGCAACTGATTTTGCCTTACGCCCACATTCACCGTAAATTAACAACATCTCGCAATACTCGTTACTGTCAAATTTTGCCATAACTCTCCGCTGTAACGTACAACCCAGCAGAAACAACCTTTTTATAGTAGTAGTCTCTGGTGAACAGGTATGACGCTCCGTCCTCATTTGCATAATCCATGAGATCCATGTGACTTTTATACCAGATATGGTTGAGTTGAGCTGTGTGTTTGGAGAGACGATTTTTCAAGATCAGCAGAAAGTTTTCATGGTTTGTAGAGACATTCAGTAAAACACGCAACCGGTGGGGACAGAACCATGGTCCTCATGAATGCGAATCACTTGCGTTTCCCCTGAGCCACAACACAGGCTCGTATTTAGTCCGTAAGGTGGTCTTTTCTCGCTTCGCTTCACAATCAAACAAATGTTCATTTTTTGCATTCTGTTTTGAGTATTAATGTGCGGAAGGCATCTTTTCGTACTAAATCGAGAGTGCTCTACAACTTTCTAATTGACTTTTTTCACGTATCTTTCACCGTTTACGAGATAGGACCGCTAATTCCAAAATTTGCCGATAGATGGCATTGTAAGTTGTCTCATCGAGTAGCGCATAACCTTTTTACTATACCTAGACACCAACTTTATGGCCTAAGCTGTCACCGTTTAGAAGTTAAGGGGGGTGTAACGGATATAAGTGGCCACCCTGTATAATTACTTGAAATTACAGTGAATTTGATTTTTTAATTCTATTTTCATTTTCATTCGGAGACTGAGCGTATTTTCAAATGTGATGTTGTAAAAATGTAAAATTATATATATATATATATATATATATATATATATATATAGAATGTAAATTTAGAACTGTTACTAGTGGTCATAATTCATACTCTACTACTGCTAGTAAATTATTACTAAATTATTTAAATGTACTAAATAGCAATTTACGAGATTCTGGTGATAGCTACATTTTTCTAAATAACAGTAAGGAATTAAAAAATAAATTAAAAACGCTTGGTAAAATAATAGGATTTCAAACTTTTGATTTTAAAGATCTATTTAATAATATTAAGATCACTGATCTATATGATGTCATTTTAGCTTTATATAATGCTTATATTACTAAACATTTTAATCTTACAAAATTTACCAATTTTCCTAAGCTTCTCCATTTTGTTCTTTTCAATAATTATATCTTTCAAGGTAATAAATTATACTTACAAGTCTCAGGTGTTCCACAAGGTGGCTGTAGTAGCAGTATGTTAGCTAATTTATACCTATATCATTATGAAAAATTCTTTACTTCAACTGATTATAAAATTTATAGATATGTAGATGATCTGATTTGTCTTGTATTTACTGATAACTATGTCATAGATATAGATTTCTATCCGGATAATTTGGAATTAATACCTAATGAAACTTCTATTAGTAATAATGTTTATTATTTGGATTTAAATCTAATTATAGAACCTGCTCATGGGATAGTTACTAAATTATATGATAAAAAAGATTTTTTTAAATTTAATATTAATAAATTATTACCTTTAAATTCCTGCAACTCGATTCAATTGTTTAGAAATATTATACTTAATCAACTTTTTAGAATTTATAGATTATCAGATAAAAAATTTCATGCTTTGCACATTAATAACCTCAAAATTACCAGTAAAATGTATCAATATCCTGCATATTTAGTCAATAGTATAGTTAATAAGTTTCGATTAGCCTAAAATTCTCATATGCTCCCCTTATTATCTTATTTTAGCCGTACTTCTTCATTCTCCTGCTATTATATTTTCATCTTTTTATCTCGAAGCTTTAACAGTTGAATAACTCATTTTATTTCATTTTATTGCTTTTGCGCAGTACAGTTTTTATTACTCTCTTTGGCAACAGTAAATCACATCTTTTCATTTTGGCATATGGCAACATTGATCCAGTCATATTTTGCTCGTCATGGTTGCGCTGAAGAGGTGTGTTTTGAGGTATTTATGTTTCCTTTATTGTTCCAATCTATATGCTTGTCGTCCATATAACACAAGTTTATAGATAAAATCTATCTTGTGTTTCAGAAACAAGCATTTTTGTGTTCATTTCGAAAGGATATATGGACCCGACGAGAATTTTTTCAAAATGAACTTTTCGTAAGCCTAATCTCGTAAGCCTAAATCTCCTCCATGTGCAAGCTTTTTTGCTTGATTTTTTGTTTTCTTATTTGCATTCCTCATTTTTGAAATTTGTTGATTGTCTTTGTCCTTATGACTTGCATTATGCTTTATTATTTCCTCTTTTTGTCTTAATTTCTTTTATTTCTTTGTATTTGTAGAAAATTTTGGAATAGTGTATTATGAGTTACTACATACATTCTAACTTTGGATTTAATAATTTATATATATATATATATATATATATATATATATATATATATATATATATATATATATATATATATTTCTAGGACGTTAGTCCTAGAGTAATGGTGTTGGTCTTATTCTTTTGGTTATTAAAAATTACTTATACAACAAGCATTTAATTGATACATTTGAGCATATGCTCTCTTTTATGTTTTAGATATTGACGATTTTTGCGGGCCATTTCGCTAAAAAGGCAGGATATTTTTCTGAATCGTACTAAAATCCAATCGCCATTAGAATAACCCACAAATGACTTATCTACTAAATTTTATGAAATTTGGTCAATAACTTTTTGAATTAGATTGGATCCAGGGTTTGACGTTTAGCGTGACGTATGCATGTGAGTATTGCAGAGACACAGACACACATGTAGACGCCAGATTGAAAATAGTTTTATCGTGTTCTAGATAACTCGAAAGGTGTTGATCAGTCGATAACTCGAGTTGCGATTTTCGACACGATTTCAATATTTTTCCTATACATTACCATGTATTCTAGAAAAAGGTAGCAAATGAGATTAGGATCAACGAATAAACGCTATTGGGGTTTTATTTTAAAGACATTATTCAGACAAACGAATTTCGGATCCATCGGACTGGAGCCAATACCGATTTCTTTTAATTATTATTTATATCGACTTATTTAAATCCTCTTGAGATATCTATATTACTGATTGTACAATAAAACAACATCAATCTATCGAACTGGAGTCTGGTACAATTCATCGGACTAGAGTCTGGTACAATCCATTGGATTGAGCCAGGAATAATCCATTGGACTAGAGCCACCGCCAATTTATTTAAATTATTACTTATATAGACTTATTTACATCCCTTGCGATATTCATTGTACAATAAATTGATGAATTGATCATTTTTTTACTTTCCTTATATACATAATGTAAAATCTGATGTGGGCAACACATGACTTTCCTTATATAATGTAATGAATTTACTACTTTTACAATAAAAAAAATCTAATGTGGGCAACACATGACTTTCCTTATATAATGCAATTAATTTACTACTTTTATAGTTTAAAAATGTTATTCTTATAGTAGATAATTATATTCTTTCCAAGATATTGAATTTTCTTCAATGAGTCGTCATTTTCATTGATTTCGCGTCATTTTGATCCATTTGGCGAGATTTTCGTTAATTTGGCAACATTTAAAAATGTCGCTAAGTTGACGACATTCCGCTAAATTCGTAGCCAAAATCTCGCTAAGCATTATGGACGGAGAAATAAGTTATTCTTACAGCCGATAACTGACTATTGGCATTCAAATACAAAAGTATTACTCAAAGTACCTTTTCTCATAAATAGAGCGAGTTAGATCTATAAGAACGATGTCACCAAATTTATCGCATGATATTACATATGAAAAGTAAACATGTTTCTCAACAATTAATATATTTTTTTAAATTATAGGATTTTTTTGATAAATTTATTTGAGAATTGTGCAATATCGCGAGAATGGTTCATGCTGGCTTTCTAAAGTTTATGTTAATCGTTTTCTAAGGAAAAATTACATAAGAAATGTCTATTTGCTTAACTTTATTAAAGGTTTTGATTTTTTGATGATTTTTTAAAAATTTCACTCGAAAATTTTCGGGGGGGGGGAGGTTCTGAACATTCGATTATGTTTTAAAACAATAGGGTTCTTGTATACATGGATTGTGATTTTTGTACCAAATTTCATTCGAATCGCTCCATTCGTTCGTGAGATATCGTTTCCGCAGATTCACTGACACACACACACACTCTTTTACACACACGCACACACACACTCACACACACAATTAATTTATTTTGGTTGGGATAACGTCTGCAAATGTAATACAGACAGACACATAATTAAATACGACATAGATAGACAAGCATACATATTCTTATAAGTAACACCAATTTAGAAATGATGTGTAACGTATGACATGACCAGGATGGTTTAGAAGTTTAGTTATTTTTATAACCTGTAACTATTCATAAATCATGTGCAAGGTTTGTATAATTCCAGGATAGTTTAGACTCTCACATTTGCATATATTCATAAGATATAATAATTTTTAAATGATGTGTAATATATGATAAGGTTAGGATGGTATAAAAGCTTACATAATTTAAAAAGATATGACAATTTAGAAATGATGTGTAACGTATTACAAGAGTAGGAGTCTTTAAAAACTTACATCATTTTATAAGATATAAAAATTTAGAAATTATGTGTAAGGTGTTACTGGACCAAGATGGTTTAGAAACTTACATCATTTTATAAGATATAAAAATTTAAAAATGATGTGTAATGTATTACAGGACCAGGATGGTTTAGAAGCTTACACCATTTTATAAGATATAATAATTTACAAATGATGTGTAAGGTATTACTGGACCAAGATGGTTTAGAAACTTACATCATTTTATAAGATATAAAAATTTAGAAATGATGTGTAAGGTATTACAGGACCAAGATGGTTTAGAAACTTACATCATTTTATAAGATATAAAAATTTAAAAATGATGTGTAATGTATTACAGGACCAGGATGGTTTAGAAGCTTACACCATTTTATAAGATATAAAAATTTAGAAGTGATGTGTAAGGTATTACAGGACCAAGATGGTTTAGAAACTTACATCATTTTATAAGATAAAAAAATTTAGAAATTATGTGTAAGGTATTACAGGACCAGGATGGTTTAGAAGCTTACATCATTTTATAAGATATAAAAATTTAGAAATGATGTGTAATGTATTACAGGTCCAGGATGGTTTAGAAGCTTACATCATTTTATAAGATATAAAAATTTAGAAATGATGTGTAATGTATTACAGGACCAGGATGGTTTGTAAGTATCATGCAAGGGGTGCGGCAACCCAGTGGTTAGTGCGCGGGGAATGCACTAGGACGGCCAGAGTTCGGTTCCTTCCTTTGTCCAAATTGCAGACGCAGAGTACGGGTAAGTTAAATATGTGGGTCCATAAGTCCTTAAGATAAGTTGATGGCAGAGGAAGGAGGGTACAGTACCAGTGAAAATCTCCCCCTACTGGGTTTCGGCCTAAATTGGTGGCACTGTTTCGGCCATCTAAATAGATACCTTACACCTTTGTGTTGTCAGACAGTCCGGGTCGATATAAATAAAGAAACCCACAATTAAGTGCGGTATTTGTGTACTGTAATCCAGAAATCGAAATTCAATTCTTGGTTCAAATCAATAACATTGTTCAATTCAAAAGAAGTTCTGCAGATGAAAGTTATATAAAATATTTATTTTATTTTCATCTCTTTTGCTTAGCCTTTATAAATCTATTAATTTCAGTAAAACATATTATCTAAAAATTAATTAAATTACTTTCATTGAATACCTTTATGTAATTTATTTGAAAAAAGGAATCAACGAATCATTTGGGACACAATGTTCAAGCTAAACAAAATGCATTAAATTTTGCCTAAAACACACAATTACAATGTCATAAAATATATTTTTTTAACGTGCAAGCTACACAAAAATCGTAATGAAAAGCTAATATTTCTCCTTGTGTGTACAAAACCGTGCTTCATTAAAAGCACCGCCACTTTTAAAAAAGTAATTATCCTCATATTAATAGCTTTCATTACTTTTCACATCAGCTTCTGTTCTTTTTCTTTGCAAAATACATCCTGTATTACACACGGTTGTCCACACTTTTACTCATTTTTTCGGTATTTCGGATTATCTGTTTAACTGTTGTTATATTTCCCTCAGTTATGTCGACATTTTTTGTGCTTCAACATCGTTAAATTCAGTTTCAAACATTTGTAATGGATAAAGTATTCGAACCCACTCTATTATTTTAATGATGGCAATTACATATTTCTTGGTTTTTATATTTAATGCAAATAAACATTATGTAAACGATAAATTCATTCATTAGAAGTTTTTTTTGCCGTATAAATGATGGTTTGGATTGCTGTAACAACCGCTGAAATATAATTATTAATGCTTTTATTGAGAGTATAGTGTGATTTGTGTTACGTGAAATCAATTTTATAGGTCGTTCATAAATGGAATACATAATTTCACGTTGTTTTTACGAAATCGTTAATGGATGAAAACTTATTAATTTCGGAAATGTATAGCAACTATAAATGTATTTTCATTCAATTAAAGACGATATTTGTCAAGTTAGAACACAGGATGAATACAAAGATGGCAATGCTATTCTGAAGATAATTGTACTACTTGATGATATTCTAAACATGAATTTCCAGCAGGATGGTGCTCTTCCACATGAGTCATTGTCTACGACATTTGACATATGAGAGTACATAAAAAATTCACGGGGAACTTGGCACATGGCATATTATTTAATATATTATATTATTATGACAAAATATTTATAATTACATAAATTGAATAATATTTTCCAAGTAAATAAATTTGTCAACTAGCACGAATATCCAGAATTTCCAGGATTATGGATGCAAACTCCTTTTTCAGAGCCCGATGCGTCAGTAATACGTTGAGTAATACTTGCGTAGCAATTTATAATACAACTCATTAAAATATAAATCCTATATTTTGTCCGCATCTGCAAACATAACAACTATATTTTTCCCGCATCTAAAATCATTTATTCTCCATATTCAAAACTCTTCATAAAGAAATCTGCAAATTTTTCTTAGTTTTAATTTTCGACTGTAACTCGTAACTTACTAAAAACTACAAAACAGACAGTTTCTTGAGGATGTGTAGGTTTTGAGGATTTGGAGTTTTTATTGGGTTTTTTTTTCGAAATATTGAAAAAGCCATTTAAATTATTGGAAGTTTTATGCAATTTCCCGGATCCTCAACTAAATAAATAAATGCATAAGTAAATTAGAAAAAAAGCCAAGAATTTATTTTGAAACAAGGGGATATACATAGACAATCACACAGAAATATTGTTTGACACAAATTAATATATAAGATTAATAAAATACTGTAAAATATATTAATAAAATAATGTACAAATCTACAATTTGCACATAATCCACAATATTAAAACATGATCGTGCATTATCTATGTATCTATGAATGCATGTATGTATGTGTCAACTATCAAGAAACCCGCACTCGGTCATGAAGCTCACTGTTTTTTGAAACGCATATATCGAAGTGGAGATGATCCCAAAACTTTCAAAATTCGAAAAATTTAATTTGGATTTTTAAATATTTGTAAAAATCGTCCCAAATCAAGGTGAAAAGAGGGTGTACGGGAAAGATTTAAATGAAAGATAGAACTTCGCTTTTTTTTTTAAACGGAAAACACATAAATCTGTAGGACCCTCTATAGAAGTTAACTTTTTGCTAATATCGATAGCTTTATACAAAAGTTTTAAAATTCCGATAAACCCGGAGTCAGGCAGCTGTGGCCAGTAGTACTGTCAATAAAATTACAGATTTCTAAAATCTCGAACTCTACAGATAGAAATTTTAAATTTTAAATATGAGATAAGCATTTGCTGAAAAAAGTCACGGTTTTTTGATTAAAACTTCAGACTTTAAGAGCTATTCATTCATAGAAGTATCTTTCTGAAAATAGATGCATCCTATCTACGATTTTCTGTTAAAATATTTTTTGTTTCTATATTCATTCGGACTGGCAATAGCTGTTACCACCGGTAGTGGAAATACAATTTTTCATTTATCAAATTTCCAGTTTTGCAGATAGAAATTTGAAATGTTAAATATAAGGCAGAAACGTTATTATAAGCATTCTCTGGAAAAATCACAGTTTTTCGATGAAAACTTGAACTATTACAATTTATTAATATCCAATCTCTGTGCGAGGGGTTAAGGGCGGGGCATTATAAAATGTTTGTTTTTATCTATCTTAGCAACTATTGCTCCGATTTTTTATAAAATTTTCAAGCTGTATGTCACTATTCTACAATGAACCCACTCGACTTGCTCATGCTAAATTTGGACAGAATTTTGTTATTTTCACTTTTGTGCACAACAAAGTTGAGGGAGTGGTCAAACAAAGGGCGCTGCGAGAGAGGGCAGGGTATTTTTGCGCCCTCGCAGTGGGTGACAACTTGCTAAAATATTGATTGCTATAAAACTGGTTGATATATTTAGTACTTTACTAGCGGGATAAACCAGTTAGTAAAGTACTAAATTATTAAAACGTTCCTCGAAATATTCGACTGAGATACGCCAATGAGATTAAATCTCTAAAACGGTATGCGATCTTTAAGTTTAGGAAACACTGTTTTATACCAGTGGTTCATAAACTCTTTAGTCTTACGACCCCCTTTTACATTACAGAGGATCTGTACAGAGAATGTTGTATCAGATGCCTCCCCCACCGAAAAAAATCTTCTTCTTCTGGCAAATATTACTAACACATAAAATAAAAATATATAACAGTACTACCAAACACAATATTTAATTTAAGTTTAATACTCATAGTATTGATTTCTAACAGATTATTTTTAGTATAAAATACATAATTAAATTTAAGAACCTATCTTCTGTACATCTTCTTTTGACAAAACATACAAAATATATCACAATAAATTAAATTTAAAATGTACAAAAGAAGTAACTAGCAAAATATGTATTTATTCAAGTATTCTGCTAAATTTTTTGCTACCCCCATAGACAAAATTTACCCTGCCGTTGGATTGATCCTTGCGTGACTTCTTTTTCTAAGGTTTTATTACAGACGTGCACATCCATTTTTGCATTAAAAGATATGGGTAAATACGCCGTAAACCGTCTCTCGACCACAAACATAAAAATATGATGTGGGCAGCACATGACTTTCCTTATATAATGCAATGAATTAACTAATTTTACAGTAAAAAAAAATGGATTTTTTTATAGTAGATATTTATATTCTTTCCAAGATATCGAATTTTCGTCAATGAGTCTTCATTTTCATTAATTTAGCGTCATTTTTATCCATTTGGCGAGTTTTTCATTAATTTGGCAACATCTAAAGAAGTCGCCAAGTTGGCGACATTCCACCAAATTCATCGCTAAAATCTCGCCAAGCGTTATGGATGAAGAAATAAGTTATTCTTACAGCAGATAAATGACTACTGGCGTTCAAATACAAAAAAATTACTCAAAGTACCTTTTTTCATGAATGGAACGAGCTAGGTCCACGACAATGATATCACCAAATTTATCGCATGGTATTACATATGAAAAGTGAACATGTTCCTCAATAAGAAATATTTTTTATATGACTTTTGATAATTTTTTTGAAAAATGTGGAATATCTCGAGAACGGTTCATGGTACCGTTCTAAAATTTATGTCAATCGTTTTCTAATGAAAAATTACATAAGAAATGTCTATTTGTGTAACTTTATTAGCGGTTTTGATTTTTTGACGATTTTTTCAAAATTTTACTCGAAAATTTAGGGGGGTTCTGAACATTCGATTGCGAATAAAAGCAATAGGCTTCCAGTGTTTACGGATTGTGATTTTTGTACCAAATTTCGTTTGAATTGGTCCATTCGTTCGTCAGTTATCGTCTCCACAGACTCACTGACACACACACACACACACACACAAACACACACAGACATCATTTCAAAAATATTTGATTCGTGATCAGGGATGCTTGAAACGTGCTCTCCCGTCGAAAACTCGAATTCGAATTTTCGACCCCGTCACAATGCTTTCCTTATACATTATGTAAATAAGGAAAGTAAAAATAGGTTTTTCTTATAGTAGATACTTATTGTTATATTGTAATTTTCAATTCCCAATATAACATTGCTCTTTTGAAAAAGGAAGTGGACCTAAGAAGACGGTCCCTCATGAAGTGAGGCAATTTTTGTAACATTCCCTCGAACGCAGCTGCACCGGACATTCATTTCGAAAAGAGAGGGTGCTTCTCAAGTTCATGTCAGCATTAGGTGCTACAACAAACGGAAGGGGTTGAACTTCCTGACCCCAGAAGTCAATTTATATCACTCGAACCTTGGGAAAATTCTCGTGAGAACTTTCAACGATTTTAAAACTGGAGACTGCATATCTCATATTTCGGGGGGGGGGGCCTTGACCAATAATATAGCCTGAAGGGCGTAGCCCTTAATTTACTTAGCCAATTATGGACAGGGGCGCCTTGTTAAGGGGGTAGAGACAGAGAGCAACTTTGGACTTTAAGTTTTTGAAATCGAAGACTTGAATTTTGTGAGTGAAAAGAAGAGGTCGCAAGAGCGACGGATCTCGGAGAGAGCGAGCCCACGGGACAGAGCCGGAGCGCGCTGTCATAAAGTCCGACATCGGCAGTGATGATCGAGGTAGGACAATTCTACACATATTTTTGCACTTTGATTATTATTATCTCTCTGACCCTCCTAAATAAGGTTAACCTGGGCCATTAAGACGTAGGCTTGTAAGAATAGTGAGTTAATGTACATTAATAGGTTAATAATTGTAATGCTCATATTATGATCATAGAATGAGGGGATTTGATTGTCTTAATGTACTACACTAAAGATGTTGGTATATGAAATTTACCAGATGTTAATAGTTATTAAATAAGGTTTTATCTTAATGAAATAAATTCTTTGTTATTGTTTAAAATTAAGCCTCTTCATTTTAATTACTGGTATTATGTATTTCTTTATTTACTCCACTTTACGAGAACGGTCCACGTAGCGTCAATACATGACGTGTGACGACTCACATATCATTTTGGCGCCCGTGACCAGTCGAACCTGGACTCAAAATTATTGCTCACATATCATTTTGGTGCCGTTTAAACCAGTTTCGAACCTGGACTCAAAATTATTGCACCCTTATCATATTGGGGATCATGACCAATCAAACCTGGATTCAAAATTATTTCACCCTTCTGGCGACTTTGCTGTTTTAGACCTGTTATATGCCAGAATTTAAATTTTAATGAAGAGAATAAAAATATTTGGAATTAATGAAAAATGAAAATATTGAATAAAAAATTTTTTTTGTGTAAAATAAGGATTAAATTAAAGAAAGAATTTTAAAATTAAAATAAATATAAGTAAATTTAAGAAAATTTATTTCACAGTATGAGAAGCAAACAAAGTGACGAATCATTATGTGTTCTCAATGAGACATGCCATATTGTATTTGAAAATATAATTATTAGGGAACTTGAAGCTTTTAAGAAATTTTTGAATTATGTAAATATTTGTGTAATATTTTAGGAGTTTATTATGAGGATTGAAGTATTTGCATGCGTAGATAGTGAAATGATTAGAATTATGTTTTTGAATTTATGTGATATTGTATTTAAATATTTTGGGGGAACATTTTGAGGTGTAAAAACAGGAGATAATTTTAGATATAGAATTTTTGCGAGAAAGTGAAATTTAGAATGACGGAAAGCGGAGAAAATCCTCCAGCAACGAGGGGCAGGTTACCAGGACTTATACACCTATTAGGGGAATGCAATGGCATAGAGAATGATGTAGAAATTTTTTTTGACCAGATCAAATCTTTAAGCAGCTTGGGGGATTGGTCAGAGGAGGAAAAGTTAGCAATTGTGAAATCTCGGTTAAGAGGGAATGCAAGAAAATTTTATATAGGGTCACAAGAATTAAGAAGGGAAACATCTTTCGAAAAATTTAGGGATAGGTTATTAGAGTTCTTTACAGAAAAACCGAACATTACAACAAATCAGATCCTTTTCACGACCGCAAAACAGACACAGGAAGAAACGATTAAGCAGCTAGCACACAGAATAACAACACTAACTTTAAATTATATTGGCGACACAGAGCACAGTGAAGCGACACAACAGATTATGGATAAATTAAGGTTAAGTAAATTTTTAGAGGCAGTAACACCTGAATTCCAGAGAGAAATAATAAAAACTAATGCCCAAAATTTTGATGAAGCTGTAAAAATAGCCACAAACTTGGAACAGGCAAATTTAGCTGCGATAACGGCAAATGTAAATAGTGCTACATATAGACAGGAAATTGAGACGCTCCGCAAAGAGCAACAGGAATTTAACGCACATATTTTAAATTCAATTACCCAAGAAATAAGCACATTAAAAATCCAAGAAAAAGTACAAATTCCCACGACACAAACAAAAAAACCCGTAACATGTCACTACTGTAATAAACAGGGACATTTCATGAGAGAATGCCGAATATACAAAGCTGATCATTTTAAGCAAACCCAGAATCTAAACATAAACAACGCGAGAACACATTGGCATAATCAAATACAGTCCCCTCCCCACTCATTTCAAACCCAGCCGTATGATGACCACAGAACTTACCCCTCCCAGCCGGACACATACGATTATAGGCCAAACCACGCCTTTGGAAACTATCAACAGAGCAGAAATTACTATGCAGCACGCCCCACACAAAGTACATTTTCTAGGGAACAACGATATAATAGGGACGAGTCAAACCAAAACAGAATCAGAGAATCGGGCGGGCAAAGAAACAATGGAAGAGAGATGAATACAAGATTTGAATACAGAAATTTCCCTAATAGAAGAGATAATTTAAACTAATTGTGGGAGCTTTAAATAATAACTTACAAAGAGAGAAAAATTACAGGGTAAAGTTCCCGAGAAAAATTGAAATTCCTGTACAAACAGAAAATAAGAAATTGGAGATACATAACGATGAAAGTACTGAAAAACATGAGGAAACGATTGCATCGGTAGGAGAACAAATTGAAAAAACAGAATTGCCAACAATAATAGTTCAATTTAAAAATATACAAAGCGAACTCATGATAGACTCAGGAGCGAGCGTTAGTGTATTATCATTAGAATTGTTCAATAAAATTAAAGATAATGTCAAAATTAAATATGTGTCAAGGAGTGTTACAATATCAACTTTAACAGGACATAGTATTGAATATATAAAGACTGTGGAAATTCCATTCAAAATTCAGGGAAAACAGTTCAAACACATTTTTTTTGTCACAACAGCAAAATTTACACAAAAATTCAAGGGAGTATTGGGTTTTGACTTTTTACAGAAAAATCAAGCCATTTTGAATACACAAAAGAACATTCTGA
This sequence comes from Amaurobius ferox, assembly GCA_951213105.1. Lineage (NCBI taxonomy): Eukaryota > Metazoa > Arthropoda > Arachnida > Araneae > Amaurobiidae > Amaurobius > Amaurobius ferox. The sequence goes on along the minus strand of OX578149.1, from coordinate 120,756,171 downwards.
AGATGGGCGACATAGAAATAATTTTAAATTCTGATAGGCAAATTGATAGACAAATAAATGAGATAATACAGGAAAAACCGAATCTAGCCAAAATTTTAAGAAAAGTACAAATCAAACCTAATTCGAGGGAGAATGTTGTAGTATATAGTGAGGAAAGTCTAGAAAATGGAACAGAGGTTTTGTTCGAACCCAAAGAAAAATCATACATTATAATGAATTATGGAATATACCACATGAATGAGAACAAATTTAAAATTGAAGTTCAGAATAACACGAATGCGACAATTACATTAAATAAAAACATGGCTTTAGGAAACATTACGACAGATTTTACGATACAACAACAGGACATTAAAGAACCAGAAATTAATGAACGGACACATAAATACGAAGAGATGATAAATTTAATACAGGCTAAACCGGAGATAATAGCAGAAAGAAAAAAAGAGTTGAAAACAGAAGATTTTAATACTGACCACATGGACCCAAACATTAAACAAGATTTCCTCAAATTTGTAATGCAATATTCGGACGTTTTTTCAAAATCATTAAAAACTTTAGGAGCGACGGACATCGTAAAACCGGTGATAAAGCTTGCACATGACCACGCAATACGTTCCAGGCCATACGACGTTCCGTACGCACTGCAGGATACCGCAAAAACTCAATTAAAAGAGTTAGAAGAAGCAGGGATAATTGCCAGAACAAAATCAAATTTTGCATCACCGATGATTTTAGTGCGTAAAACAAGTGGAGAGTACCGCTTATGTTTAGATCTGAGATTAATTAATAACATATCCACTCTGTTTCCTTACAGAATTCCCTGTGTGAATGAAATTATAACTAAATTAGCCGGACATAGATACTTTTCAAAACTGGATTTTCATAGTGCTTTCAACCAATTGGTTTTACCTGAAGACACAAAAGAATTATTTGCTTTTACAACGCCCTATGGCAATTACCAATTTGAAAGACTCGTTTTTGGACACGTAAGCTCCGCTCCAATTTTTCAACAGGTTATGGACACCATTTTAGCGGACTTAAGAGAGGAAAACATACAAGCTTACATCGACGACATAATAATACCGGCTAACTCTTATTCAGAATTAATACATAAATTAAAATTAGTATTCGATAAATTAAGAAAATACAACCTAACTCTAACACCCAGCAAATGTAAATTTTTTGTAGAAAAAGTAGCATATTTAGGATTTGAAATTAGTCAAAAAGGCATTACACCAACAGATGAAAATATAAACAAAATCACTTCATTTCCAGTACCAAAAACTTTAAGAAAATTAAAAAGATTTTTAGGCATTTGTAATTTTTACAGAAATTCAATAAAAAATTATGCTCAATTAACCGCGGTTTTATCAGACTTAACAAGAAAGGATAATAAATTTAAATGGGATAATAAATGTGAAGAGGCATTTCAGGCACTCCAAGAATGTTTTTTCAAGAAACCATTACTTATACAGCCAGATTTTGACAAAGACTTTTATCTGAATATCGATGGCAGCATTCAGTCCATAGGAGGCGCTCTTTTACAATACAGAGATGGGATTTTAAAACCGATTGCATATTTTAGCAGGAAATTATCGATACAGGAGCAAAAGTATCCGGCCATGAAAATTGAATTATTAGCTATGCATCAGGGAATGAAATTTTTTAGAAATTTCCTTTTCGGCCGAAAGTTTTTTGTGCTTTCTGACCATTTGCGGTTGGGACAGCATTTAAAAATACAAAACCCACCCAACGTATTACAGAGGTGGCTTTTAGACATATCTGAATACGATTATGAATTTATTCACGTCCCGGGTAAAGATAATTTATTAGCGGATTTTTTAAGTAGAGATGATTTTGAAAGTAAACAAACAGAGCAGAACGAGAGAAAACAAAACATTGAGAAACCAAGGGGAGAAATTAACCTGATAGAACAAATTAAGGGAGAAAACACGATGAAAAGAAATGGATATGTGAATGAGGATAGTGTCTATATTGCACAGATAAACACAATAACAGAAATCCCGGCATTAGATAGAATTTTAGATGAACAAATTAAAGATCCAAAATTAAAAATAATCAGAGAAAATTTACAAAATCGGAATTTTAAAGAGGGTAAACATTATGACACATTATATATTGACGAGGAAACTAATTTATTAATGCACGTAGGAAACTGGAAGGACAGACCTTGGAGAGACAATTTGAACAAAACTATAGTTATACCCAGAAATTTACAGAAAGAAATTTTAGCGATTACACACGTAACACATGCAGGGATTGATAAAACTTACAAATTATTATCGGACAGGTATTATTGGAATGGTATGTACAGTGACACACAAAATTTTATTACATCTTGCGAACAGTGTAGAAAGAAAAAGGGAAAAAATCAGCCCGTTCCCCTGGGAAGAAATCCTATACCTGATGGGCCTGTGCAAATTTTGTCGACAGACATTTGCGGACCATTTCAAACTAGCACTTCAAATAATAAATATGTGTTATCGGTGGTAGACCACTTCTCCAAACATATACAAATGTTTCCAATCCCGGATATAACGGCCACTACGGTTGCTGATAGACTCTTAAATTACTTTATGAATTGGGGATGTCCTAAGACAGTGTTATCGGACGCAGGCTCTCAATTTACATCTAATATACATCAAATTATGACAGAGAAACTCGGAATAGTTGCCAGAATAGCATCGGTACGTTCGCCATGGGTTAACGGTATAGTGGAGGTTACTAACAAACAATTGAAACACACCTTAGCGACATTAGCGGAGAATTCTCCATACTGGGATACCGCAGTACAATGCCACGTAGCTGTTTACAACGCGACAGTACATTCAAGCACCAAAGAAACACCAAACTTTCTTTTTTTTGGAAGAGACCTTCCAACTTTTTTTGAAACTAATGTAACAGAAAATAATACAGAAACAACATATCAGGATTACATATAAAAAAAAATCACAGTGATGAATAACGCATTTAAGGAGGCAAATAAAAATTTAATTCTCGCGAAAGAACGCCAAGAAAGTCAACAACTCCAAAGAGCTAAATTCAGGGATTTGGAAATCGGGTCCAGGGTGTTCATGGAAAACAATAATAATAAATATAAAAGAGGGAACCACACGGGACCTTATCGAGTAATTAATAGAATAAATAGATTTATATATGAAATAAAACTGTGTGACAAACCAAATTCTAAAATCATAAAAGCCCACATAAATAGATTAAGGACTCTTCCCGACCGCAAGCCACATCTAAAAATGCCCTACATAAACAAATACAAGTCACCTCTTCTCCCCACTCCTAAAAACGCACAAAACTCTGAACCAAAACCGGAACTAAAGAAAGACCGCGGTCAAAATGAGAATATTCCGCTTATCATGTTGGAGGAGGAAATAGCAAACGGACAGTACACAGAGTCACCACACCATCCGCACGAAAACACTCTTACTCTTAGATCCACGAAACCGGTTACCGCACAAGTGCAAAACGAAACAACTCAGAGCGCACGAGAGAATGCAATCATCCCTCCAAAAGACTCTCCGAACGCAAACATTATTTCAACAGGGGGGGACTCAGGCAGACATAGCACGCTAGAAACACACGAGAATTTGGAACTTTCAGAACAGGGGGAATGTACACAAATTGAAGCAAACACGAATGAAAAGGCGGGAGAAATAGAACGAGATGCGCAAGAGGGACCAACACAAGTAGATGGGGGATGTATACAGATGGAACAGGAAAACGTTCAGGGGAAGGATGAATCAGCGGGAAATTCCCAAGGGGACGATATAAGCAGTACAAATTGTTCACACACAGTACTTCTTCCAACACCGGTTAGGCCGAAACACAGATATGATTTGAGATCTTTAAAGAATTTAAATTTAAATTGATTCAATTAAAACACGAAAGAAGTTTAAACATAGGTAAGAACGCGGACAAACCGTAATTCAAAATTTTGAAAATATTAGTAACAAAGAAAAATCGCCATTCACAAAATGCAACGCGAAAGATGGAACGCAAATTTTAAATAAATATTGGATTGTAAATAAAGGAAATTTTAAATAAACATTGAATTATAAATTAAAGAAATGTAAATAAATATTACATTAATTAAGAAAGTGTAAACAAATTGTGAAAAAAAAAAATTGAGGAAATTTTAAATAAATCATACATTAATTAGTTGAAAGTTTAAATAAACAAGAAAGTTTAAATAAATATGGAACTATAAATAATTGGGAATTATGAATAAAAATTGCGATTTAAAAAAAATAAATAATTGTTACAAAATAAATAACAAGTATCGTTGGAGGACAAAAGAAATTTTAGGGATGATAGGTTAAAGATGTGGATATATTAAATTCAAATTTTGGAAAGAACATAAATAACAGAGAAGATACGTCACATTTCATGAAAAAAAAAAAAAGCAAAAGGGGGACATCGGTAGAATTCTATAAAAAGTCGTTATAACTCTATAAAAAGAAAGTTTTTTTTTAAGAGAATTTTGATTTCCAGGCAATAAAAATTTCGATGGGTAAGATAATTAGGAATATTAAATAAAGGGATATTTTGAATTTCAAAAAAAAAAAAAAACTCTTTTCAAAGAACAGTGAAATTTTAAAACAAAAGTAAACGTTCTCCACGCGCTCTTCATTTAATTAGCGGACTGATCAACCATTGTTGGATGAATACGCGTGAGGAAATAGGAGTTATAGAATTATAGTTTAAAATAATTAGATAATTGGTAAATAAAAAAAAAAAAAAAAAGAAAAACAAATTTTTTTCTAGTTTAAATAAATAAATAATTCTTAAGTAAAAATAAAAATTGGAATTTAAATAAATAAATAATTCATAATTAAAAATAAAAATTGTAATCGAAATAAATAAATAATTGGTAATTCAAAATAAAAGTTGTAATTTAAATAACTAAATAATGGGTAATTAAAAATTAAAATTAGAGTTTAAAATGGATAGAGAATTTTAATTAAAAATCATAATGGCAGTTCAAAGAAAAAAAGATAATGGTAATGAAAATTATACGCAAATTATAATTTAAAATGAATAGATAATTTTAATAAACACACGCGAATTGTAGATTAAATAAAAAGCATTTGAAAAAAAAAAAAAAAGCGTTTCTACATATATTTTGATAGGGTCGCACATATAAAATTTTTGAGAGAGACACATTTTCGAAGGTAACGCTAGACGACGCAGATTTTGGATTTAGATGCTAGTGACGGGAATGAACGTGATATAATAATAAAATAGAATGTAAGAACAAAATAACACTAACCGCATTTTAATTAATCCAGAGAATGAAAGTGAGAATCCTAGAGGTAATCCGTGTAATTCCAGAGTTTTTAATCCATTTGGGGGCCTCGGTAGAGCACTTTCACAGCACACAATCCATAAGCCACTGAACACTGACCAGAATGGCGGATGACGAGATGGACCATTTTCAAAAAGGCGACATGTACGAGCCATGTACGACTAATTGGCCATGGGAATTCACACGATGTAATGCCCGTATTAGCCGCAGGCCAGAAAGGGGAGCCTGTCCCGGGAAAATGACACAATAGCAAGGACATGTTGACCTTGTGCCCAAACAACATATAAGGAATAGGATCTTGGAAGAATTGGGAAAAATACATTGGAACGAATGGTTTGGAGACTCAAATAAATGTTAATGATTTTTGAGAGAAAATTGGTAATTTTGTATGCATTGAGAGAATTTCAGTGAGTGATAAGATTTACGAAAAAAAAATTTAAGTATGGTTTCATTAAGTGGGAAAGTGAATAATTTAATGAATTCGGGAAATTCCGTATCCAAGTATAAGATTCGGATTAAATCAGGGGATATGTGAAAGAAAATGTATAATTATGGATAGTGTAATATAGAATCGCAGGGGAGTTATAAGAATTTAAGTAGGATGGTAATTAAATATTTATATGGGTTTTTCTGTCATCTCAGAGATTGTAGGAAAATTTTAAAGTATATTGCGGAAATTTTTGGAGTTATATAAGTCTTATTTTGATAGTATTTGAGAGGATAGTGTAATTGTTTAAGTATTTTATTGTAAGTATGTACATGAGTTATATTTATGGCATGTCCGGTTCAGAACACATGATGAAGTGACAAATATATGAATTAAATAAGAGTGGTGAAGTTTAATGTATAGAGAGTGTAAGAATTTGAATATTTTAAGTTTGAGTAAGGTATCAAATTTAAATGGATAGGATGAAAAAAAAAAGTAAGAAGAAATGAATATATAATGTGGAGAGATAAAATACATAAATTGTTGGAATTTAAAGAATTTAAGTTTGAGTAGAGAAACAAATGTAAATAAAAGTGTATATATAGAATGGAAGGACATAAATAGATAAATAGTAGGAATTTGAAAAATTTAAGTTTGAAGAGAGTAGCAAATTTAAGTAAAAAATGTATATATTATGTGGAAGGATTTAAAGTAGATAAATGGATAGGATGTTAAATAAGAAATGTATATATATAATGTGGAAAAACATAAGGTAGAGAAATGTAAAATAAATAAATAGTAGGAATTTGTAAAATGTAAGTTTGAAGGGAGTATCAAATTTGAATAGAAAATGTATATATTATATGGAAGGATTTAAAGTAGATAAAGTGTAGAAATTTCAATGGGGCAATTTTTGAGAAAGTAAAAAAAAATTTAAAGGAGTATGAAAAAAAAAAAAAAGAGAGTTTTTTTTGTAATGGTTCGTGTGCCGGGTGACAAATTAAAATTATAGAAATTGAATTTATAAAAAAATGATACTTAAGGGAGTTTTAAGAGAAGAGAGTATTTTAATAAGCTTGAGTGTAATCTATGTGTATTGATTGTCCTAAACAAAACATGACACAGCGTACAGATCCGGTTGCCTAACGATTCTCAAATGGTCAGCAATTCCTGTTGATCACCGATTCACATTGCTCAACGATTCCTGGTGCACAAAGATTCTCATTTGGTCAGTGACTCCAGCAGTTCAGCGCCTTACAGTTCATCGAATTCCAGTTAGACAGCGGTCCAATCCTTCAGCGAGTTCCAGCAGTTCAGCGCCTTACAGTTCAGCGAATTCCAGTTAGACAGCGATCCAGTTCTGCAACGAGTTCCAGCAGTGGAGCGATTTACATTTCAGCGGTTTCCAAGTGTGCAGTGATATCAGTGTTTTTTTTTCCAAAGGAAAGATATTTTACACTTTCCATCATAACTACAAGGGGACAAAGTGATATTATTAGGGACCATATGCGTAAGTCCCTGATCCCAACAAGTATCCAATTGACGGTCAAAGTGACTTTGGTTATCATATGTGAACAATTTTACAGATATACACCTTGAACTTTTGTGGAACTATATTGTTTAAAAAAAAAAAAAAGACATATCACCAGTGGACGAACTTGTGCTTACATGAATAGACTTTTAATCGATATTAAGTACAACTGAACGACACAGATATCGTCATTTGCAGACACATTGAGAATTGTATTTTTGTATAGTATTTTCGTGTTCTTTTGATGGCATATAAGAGTATATATATGATAATATGATTTGTGTATATGTGTATATAGTGCATTTTTACAGTAGATACAGATGAGAGCAAGACGAGTTGTTGGACTACACAGTGGACACGCCTGAAGCAACTATGAGCTGGCACTTTGTAATTGGCTTTTTTCCCACCAAATTTTGGGGGGGGGAAGAAGGGTAATTGTTATATTGTAATTTTCAATTCCCAATATAACATTGCTCTTTTGAAAAAGGAAGTGGACCTAAGAAGACGGTCCCTCATGAAGTGAGGCAATTTTTGTAACATTCCCTCGAACGCAGCTGCACCGGACATTCATTTCGAAAAGAGAGGGTGCTTCTCAAGTTCATGTCAGCATTAAGTGCTACAACAAACGGAAGGGGTTGAACTTCCTGACCCCAGAAGTCAATTTATATCACTCGAACCTTGGGAAAATTCTCGTGAGAACTTTCAACGATTTTAAAACTGGAGACTGCATATCTCATATTTCGGGGGGGGCCTTGACCAATAATATAGCCTGAAGGGCGTAGCCCTTAATTTACTTAGCCAATTATGGACAGGGGCGCCTTGTTAAGGGGGTAGAGACAGAGAGCAACTTTGGACTTTAAGTTTTTGAAATCGAAGACTTGAATTTTGTGAGTGAAAAGAAGAGGTCGCAAGAGCGACGGATCTCGGAGAGAGCGAGCCCACGGGACAGAGCCGGAGCGCGCTGTCATAAAGTCCGACATCGGCAGTGATGATCGAGGTAGGACAATTCTACACATATTTTTGCACTTTGATTATTATTATCTCTCTGACCCTCCTAAATAAGGTTAACCTGGGCCATTAAGACGTAGGCTTGTAAGAATAGTGAGTTAATGTACATTAATAGGTTAATAATTTTAATGCTCATATTATGATCATAGAATGAGGGGATTTGATTGTCTTAATGTACTACACTAAAGATGTTGGTATATGAAATTTACCAGATGTTAATAGTTATTAAATAAGGTTTTATCTTAATGAAATAAATTCTTTGTTATTGTTTAAAATTAAGCCTCTTCATTTTAATTACTGGTATTATGTATTTCTTTATTTACTCCACTTTACGAGAACGGTCCACGTAGCGTCAATACATGACGTGTGACGACTCACATATCACTTATATTCTTTCCAAGATATTGAATTTTCGACAATTAATTGTCATTTTCATTGATTTAGCCTCATTATTATTCATTTGGCGAGATTTTCGTTAATTTGGCAACATTTCAAAAAGTCGCCAAGTTGGCGACATACCGCCAAATTCGTCCCCAAAATCTCAACAAGCGTAATGGACGAAGAAATAAGTTATTCTTACAGCAGATAAACGACTATTGGCGTTCAAATACAAAAGTATTACTCAAAGTATCTTTTTTCATGAATGGAACGAGCTAGATCCACGAGAATGATGTCACCCGATTTATCGCATGGATTACATATGAAACGTGAACATGTTTCTCAATAGGAAATATTTTTTTTTTGTTTTATATGACATTTTGATAATTTTTTTGAAAATTGTGCAATATCTCGAGAACGGTTCACGTTAGCGTTCTAAAATTTATGTCAATCGTTTTCTAATGAAAAATTACATAATAAATGTCTAGTCGCGTAACTTTATTAGCGATTTTGATTTTTTGACGATTTTTTCAAAATTTCACACGAAAATTTAGGAGGTTCTGAACATTAGATTGCGTATAAAAGCAATAGGCTTCCAGTGTTTACGAATTGTAATTTTTGTACCAAATTTCGTTCGAATCGGTCCATTCGTTCGTCAGTTATCGTCTCCACAGGCTCACTGACACACACACACACACACACACACACATCACTTTAAAAATGTTTGATTCGTGATCAGGGATGCTTGAAACGTGCTCTCTCGTCGAAAACTCTAGTTAGAATTTTCGACCCTGTCACAATACTTTCCTTATACATTATATATATAAGGAAAGTAAAAATATGGTGCACAGTTTTGTACAATAACTATATTACTAATATTTTTTAACTGTTATATTGCACTAACAGATCACCAAACGTATACTACAAATCATACTGTATTGTACTGAGTGTGAAAGCACTTGGGATTGAGTAAAGTACTATAATTAATTTTATTTACATATACCAGAATATTTTAAAACTCATGCTTGGCAAAAATAAGTTGTTTCTTTTCTCCCTAAATTGTTACATAATTAGTTTTGTTAGTAAAAAATAAAATGTAATAAATTTGGCCATGTTCCCTTTGAACCCTTTTTATACCTCCAGGAGTACACTTTGGGAAACACTGATTTAAGGAATTTCAAACTTTGCAAATGATTAATTTCACGAATAATTTATGCGCAGTAATTGTATCAAATGGGTTTGAATAATAAAATAATAAAAAATAAAACATCAATACATCGAACTGGACTAGAGCCAAAGCCGATTTTTGAATTATCATTAATATCAAGTTATTTATACCCCTTTGAGATATCCATATTACTGATTGTACAATCAAACAACATCAATAGATCGAACGGAAGCCTGGTACAATCCATCGGACTGGAACCAACAGCGAATTTTTAATTATCATTAATATCGACTTATTTATAACCCCTTGAGATATCCATATTACTGATTGTACAATAAAACAGCAACAATACATCGAACTTGAGTCTGGTACAATCCATCAGACTGAGCAAGGTACAATCCATTGAACTGGAGCCACAGGCGATTTTTTCTTTCCTTATATACATAATGTATAAGGAAAGTATTGTGACGGGGTCGAAAACTCGAATTCGAGTTTTCGACGGGAGAGCACGTTTCAAGCATCCCTGATCGCGAATCGAGCATTTTTAAAGTGATGTGTGTGTGTGTGTGTGTGTGTCAGTGAGTCTGGAGTCAGTGAAGACGATAACTGAAGAAGGAATGAACCGATTCGAACGAAATTTAATACTAAAATTACAATCCATAAACACTGGAAGCCTATTATTTTTTATAAGCAATCGAATGTTCAGAACCTCCCTAAATTTTCGAGTGAAATTTTGAAAAAATTGTCAAAAAATCAAAACATCTAATAAAAATACACAAATAGACATTGCTTGTGTACATTTTTATTAGAAACGATTGACATAAATTTTAGAACGCTAACTCGAACCGTTCTCGAGATATTGCACATTTTTCAAAAAGGTATCAATAAAATCATATAAAATAAAAAAATATATTTCCTATTGCGAAACATATTCACTTATTATATGTAATACCATGCGATAAATTAGATGACATCATTCTCGTGGATCTAGCTCGTTCCATTCATGAAAAAATGTACTTTGAGTAATACTTTTGTATTTGAACGCCAATAGTCATTTATCTGCTGTAAGAATATCTTATTTTTCCGTCCATAACGCTTGACGAGATTTTGGCGACGAATGTGGTGGAATGTCGCCAACTTGGCGACTTTTTGAAATGTTGCTAAATTAACGAAGAACTCGCCAAATGGATAAAAATGACGCTAAATCAATGAAAATGACGACTCACTGACAAAAATTCAATATCTTGGAAAGAATATACGTATCTACTATAAGAATAACCTAATTTCTTTTACTGTAAAAGTAGTAAATTCATTGCATTGTATAAGGAAAGTCATGTGCTGCCCACATCAGATTTTTTAATTATCATTTATATCGATTTATCTATATCTCCTTTTGATATTCATATTACTGATTGTGCAATGAAACAGCAAAAATACATCGAACTTGAGTCTGGTACAATCCATTGAACTGGAGCCACAGCCGATTTTTACTTTCCTTATATACATAATGTATAAGGAAAGTATTGTGACGGGGTCGAAAATTCGAATTCGAGTTTTCGACGGGAGAGCACGTTTCAAGCATCCCTGATCACGAATCAAACATTTTTGAAGTGATGTCTGCGTGTGTGTGTGAAAGTGTGTGTGTGTATGTGGCAGTGAGACTGTGGAGACAATAACTGACGAACGAATAGACCGATTAGAACCAAATTTGGTACAAAAATCACAATCCGTAAACACTGGAAGCCTATTGTTTTTTATACGCAATCGAATGTTCAGAACCCCCTAAATTTTCGAATGAAATTTTGAAAAAATCGTCAAAAAATCAAAACCACTAATAAAGTTACGCAAATAGACATTTCTTATGTAATTTTTCATTAGAAAACGATTGACATAAATTTTAGAACGCTAACACGAGCCGTTTTTGAGATATTGTACATTTTTCAAAAAAAATATTAAAAAGTCATATAAAATAAAAAAAAAATTCCTAGTGATAAACATGTTCACTTTTTATATGTAATACCATGCGATAAATTGGGTGACATCATTCTCGTGGATCTAGTTCGTCCCATTCATGAAAAAAGATACTCTGAGTAACACTTTTGTATTTGGACGCCAATAGTCATTTATCGGCTGTAAGAATAACTTATTTCTTAGTGCATAACGCTTGGCGAGATTTTGGCGACAAATTTGGCGGAATGTCGCCAACTTGGCGACTTTTTGAAATGTTGCCAAATTAACGAAAATGGATAAAAATACCGCTAAATCAATGAAAATGACGACTACTTGTCGAAAATTCAATGTTTTTTAAAGAATATTCGTATCTACTATATGAAAAACCTATTACTTTCCTTATATACATAATGTATAAGGAAAGTATTGTGACGGGGTCGAAAATTCGAATTCGAGTTTTCGACGGGAGAGCACGTTTCAAGCATCCCTGATCACGAATCAAACATTTTTGAAGTGATGTCTGTGTGTGTGTGTGTGTGTGTGTGTGTGTGAAAGTATGTGTGTATGTGTGTGTGTCAGTGAGTCTGTGGAGACGATAACTGACGAACGAATATACCGATTCGAACCAAATTTGGTACAAAAATCACAATCCGTAAACACTGGAAGCCTATTGTTTTTATACGCAATCGAATGTTCAGAACCCACCTAAATTTTCGAATGAAATTTTGAAAAAATCGTCAAAAAATTAAAACCACTAATAAAGTTACGCAAATAGACATTTCTTATGTAATTTTTCATTAGAAAACGATTGACATGAATTTTAGAACGCTAACGTGAACCGTTCTCGAGATATTGTACATTTTTTAAAAAAATTATCAAAAAGTCATATAAAATAAAAAGAAAAATATTTCCTATTGAGAAACATGTTTACTTTTCATATGTAATACCATGCGATAAATTGAGTGACATCCTTCTCGTGGATCTAGCTCGTTCCATTCTTGAAAAAAGATACTTTGAATAATACTTTTGTATTTGAACGCCAATAGTCATTTATCTGCTTTAAGAAAAACTTATTTCTTAGTGCATAACGCTTGGCGAGATTTTGGCGACGAATTTGGCGGAATGTCGCTAACTTGGCGACTTTTTTGAAATGTTGCCAAATTAACGAAAATCTCGCCAAATGGATAAAAATGACGCTAAATCGATGAAAATGACGATTAATTGTCGAAAATTCAATATCTTGGAAAGAATATTAGTATCTACTACAAGAAAATCCTATTTTTTTACTGTAAAAGTAGTAAATTCATTACATTATATAAGGAAAGTCATGTGTTGCCCACATCAGATTTTTTTTTACTGTAAAAGTAGTAAATTCATTACATTATATAAGGAAAGTCATGTGTTGCCCACATCAGATTTTTTAATTATCATTTATATCGATTTATTTATATCCCCTTGTGATATTCATATTACTAATTGTGCAATGAAACACTTAGTTTGTAATACAACTTTGTGCACTAGTGGGTTCTACCCCCTGCTCGCTATTGCTCACAAACAGTCGGGATCGCTTCTTAAACCAACTGTTTAACACGCAGGCTGGATTCCAATTCCCTCGGTAGGAACTTAACTCACATTTTAAGTCACGCAATGATGAATACTTGGTCCAAAAATTTGTGAACTTGTTGTGTCACATTCTTAAGGCAATATTAAGCATCACGAGTCTGAGAATTATTTTTGCTCATCACAATAATGTATGCCTGCACGCGATGGGTTCGATTCCCGGTGACACCATAAACTGTTCACAATTCAAACCACTTAATGTAATCAATAGTCATGACAATAACCTATCTTTCTTTCTTTACCCCTACACGAATGACTTGATTGGGGAAATGAAATTCTTTGTAATTACTTCGTCTTCAAATATCACGATGTATTTTTTACGAGCTTTGAAGTTTAATATTTAATTCAAAGCTCGATTAATTATTCGTAGCAAGTATGTAAACATAACGAAAATAGAAAATATATAGCGATTAAGACTCCAATTTCTATCCAATCATTTAAAAACCTTGCTAGCCAACGATAATGGAAGTCCCAACGGTAATTTCAGTATTAGAGCTTTGAATAATGCAAAAATTTTTAATTGTTTAAATCATTTAAATAGAACGTCTTTTGAAATGAGTATAAAAGCGTTTTTAATAATTAGAGGTAATGGTTTGTCTTTTTTTAGATATTTTCAAAATAGTTCAAAATAATAGAATATCGAAATTATAACCACCTTTTCAAAATATTTCAAAACATTAAAATGAAATACTTTTAGTTTTTGCTTCAATCGAATACACGGACCACAGACTTCGCGTTAAAATATTAAATTATTTTATTAACTTGCTTGGCTACAGATAAACTAAATGCATACAATATCTCTGACAATATTTAAATTCAGGTAAATCTAAAAAAATTGCATGGCGACGCACGAATACGTACTTGAATTTCATACTTCTATTTATTCTCTTCACGCCTCATCAATCATTTCTGACTGAACAATTTTTCATTTACGATTGATATCTATCTTTTATACTTTAAAAGGTATTTCGAGTGAAATTAAGAAAAGTCAAGCAAAAACTCACTTTAACGAAAACTTTTCAATTTTCTCACGAGTTTAAAATTTGTAAATATTTAAATTATTTTTATATTCTAAGGGTCTTCGCTTCCAGCTAGTTACGCTCTACCACTCTCATAACTCTTTTTGCGACTTCCTACTCGCTGATGTTCGCTGAGTTCTCTTCGCGAGCACTTTTGTAACACCTGCTAAGCAGGCGCAATACGTCAGTTGGGAACAGCCCCTTCTTAACTGACATTCATGAGTTCTGGAGCTCGATTTACGAGCTCTTTCAATCCAGCTAGGTCATACGACCGCCTACGTGTTGCATCGTCACCTCCGATAGTAGAGGTGACTGTTGAACGTTCCCTGATGCTCGCAAAATACCGAGGTTTCGCCCACCATTCGCTGCCGCTCATTAATCGGAGCTCGCCGCATGCTGAACCTGTTGAGGCATCGCCATTTTAGTATTAGCTGACACTCATCAACTCTTTTATCCATGCTAACAATTTCACCAAGCTCAGCCTTCAGCTCGTTATCCAGCTCAGCCTCTAGCTATCATATCCACGTTAATTTTTCCATGCTTTATGAGTTTTTAATTACTTTTTTTTAATTTCGTACACATTTCGTACAATTCAATTTTCGGATAATTGTTAGTTTAATTTTTTTTTTAATTTTGCTGTATTTTACAGTATTTTGCAGTTACATACCTTAATATGCACGAGACCCAGTTACAAGAGGTGGTTGAAACAATTATTGTTAAATCCGGAATATCGCTAAATATGGGGTTGCTATAGAAGGGATAAACTGTGTTACTTTCCTTATATATATAATGTATAAGGAAAGTATTGTGACGGGGTCGAAAAGTAATTCGAATTCGAGTTTTCGACGGGAGAGCACGTTTCAAGCATTCCTGATCACGAATCGAACATTTTTGAAGTGATATCTGTGTGTGTGTGTGTGGAGAGGATATCTCACGAACGAATGGAGCGATTCGAATGAAATATGGTACAAAAGTCACAATCCGTAAACACTGGAAGTCTATTGTTTTAAAACACAATCGAATGTTCAGAACCCTTCTAAATTTTCGAGTGAAATTATGAAAAAATCATCAAAATATCAAAACCTTTAATAAAGTTACACAAATACACATTTCTTATGTGATTTTTCCTTAGAAAACGATTGGCATAAACTTTAGAATGCTAGCATGAACCGTTCTCGAGATATTGCGCATTTAACAAATAAATTCATAAAAAAATCCCATAAATTAAGAAAAAAACATATTAACTGTTAGAAACATGTTCACTTTTCGTATGTAATATCATGCGATAAATTTGGTGACATCATTCTCGTGGATCTAACTCGTTCCATTCACGAGAAAAGATACTTTGATTAATACTTTTGTATTTGAACGCCAATAGTCATTTATCGGCTGTAAGAATAACTTATTTCTCCGTCTATAGCGCTTGGCAAGATTTTGACGAAGAATTTAGCGGAATATCGCCAACTTGGTGACATTTTTAAATGTTGCCAAATTAACGAAAATCTCGCCAAATGGATAAAAATGTCACTAAATCAATGAAAATGACGACTAATTGAAGAAAATTCAATGTCTTAGAAAGAATATAAGTATCTACTATAAGAATAACATTTTTTGAACTGTAAAAGTAGTAAATTCGTTGCATTATATAAGGAAAGTCATGTGCTGCCCACATCAGATTTTTTTAGTTATGATCAACTTCTTACATATGAAGTATTTTTTTAAACCAAATACTTAATTTTCAATGTTAAGGAATGTATAACGATTTCAAAAAGATTATCATTTTGAAATCTTTAACATTTGAATGTTCATTAAATAATGAAGAACGGCCAATGCTACGCCTATTAAAATAAATATTTTAAAATAACCAGCTGAAGTTTTACAAACTTCTTTTCTGATTTTTGCTATTAAATAATAAAATTTGTGGCCTTTAATAAAAATGTTTTGCACTTTCTGGGATAACTCTATTTGTGAAACAGCAATAATAGTTTGGCTGACATCTATTTTTTCGGGAAAATAACTAATTGTTCCCGGAAACATTTAGGAGCGAAAATTCTTTCAGCATTCCGTGAAAGACATTGCGTGTTAGGAATTAACAAAAACGTTTACATTTACTCTAAACGAAAGGTTAATTACATTCTAAATGATCGGATGTTAGATTATTATATAATGTTCAGAGCCTGATTATAGTTTTGTAGATCTACAGCTACTGTAATCTATAGTTTTGTAGACTTCTGTAGATCTGCATCTACTGCGTGTGTGGACCAAGCAATATTACTATACCCCAGTAATATTTTTTAAAGGAAAAAAGTAACGAAAAATAATTTCTGGCAGCTTATTTAACTCCTTGAGAATACTACAAATATATAAAAAGTATCAGTATATTAACCGAACCTTTTTAAACAATAGATAATTAAGAGCACATATACATTGATTCAGAGAAAAAGAACTTGATATCTGGAAGGTCTCTAACTTGCGGAGGCTTCTGGTTTATACCTCCCATAATGTAATCCGACCCTGTATGTTGGTATTTGTATTCCACCTGAAAAAAATAAAAACCAAAAAATTATGAATTGGCTTTAATATTGTGGCAAGTGGTGTATATTCTTCATTTTTTACGGAACCATTACACTTTTTTATATTCTTTTGTACATTTATTTCGTACAAACATACGAATTTCCGGAAAATCCGTAAGTGACATGTCCAGAACCGGAAGTGGCCATCCTTAGTAAACTCCCAAACCTTTCGAAATTCGATGCTGAATACGTATCAGTTATCATCTAAACCCTAGCTCTAGCTAATTCTGAGAAATTTATGTTTCAAGGAAAAGTTTTAAAGCAGAAACAAAAAACAATAAAAGTATAAATCCTTAGTGAGCTCTCATATTCCCTGCAGAATTTGATGTTCAAACCATATCAATCTTGATCTGAGTTTCATCTCTAGCCGGTCTTTAGAAATAAATGTTTCAAGATAGTTGGAATTTTTTAAATCGGAAGTAACATCTGCAGAACCAGAAGTGAAAATCCTTAGTGAGTCCTCTAACCCTTCTGGAATTTGATTCTGTATCTATATTAGTCATCCTTTTAACTGAAGTTTTAAACTTTAATTGTTCAAATGAAAAGAATTATCCAGAAGGAAGACAAAATCTGTCATCCACTTTGTATTAACGCTACACTGATATACGCGTTGACTTGCCTTTTGTTGTCTGCAAGTGGTTTGATGACATCTTTCAACACTAAAATTCTCTTGAGCACTTTTGAAATGTTTATTAATCAGACTTTGGAGAAGCAGGCAACGTCGTTAAGATGAGTTTATAATTACGTCTCCAGAAAATTAAAATAGTTGAAGATTCAAACCCTTTTCTCGGATAAAATTCTCAATGTTTGTGATAATTTCTCTCACATTTTCAAAACTGAGAGATTTGGCGTAAATATTTCTTGATAAGAACCATTTCC
Organism: Amaurobius ferox; assembly: GCA_951213105.1. Classification (NCBI taxonomy): domain Eukaryota; kingdom Metazoa; phylum Arthropoda; class Arachnida; order Araneae; family Amaurobiidae; genus Amaurobius; species Amaurobius ferox. Next base: position 120,738,274 of record OX578149.1, on the reverse strand, counting down.
AAAGCTCTTGGAATGCTGGTTTCGTTTGATGTTCCTTTTAAGTGACATAAAAACAAAGTATTTTCAGGGGGGTGGGCGCAGTGGTTAGCACTCGGACGACCCAAGTTCGATTCCCGCCGCTGCCCAACTGTCCATGTATTCATGTGGAGTACGGGTATGTTTAATATATGTGTCCGTAAGTTCTTCCGAGAGGTTGGTGGTAGGGGAAGGAGGGCAGGGTCCCTTTCGATTCGCCCCCACTGTGTTTGGGTCTAAATTGAGTGGTACTTCCTGCCCGTCTAATCAGATATCTTACACTTTGGGGCAGGTCCCATGGGCTGCATCGAAGAAGAAAAACATATTTTCAGAAATGTGTAGAAAGCAATCATGTATTAATTAAATCAAGGCTTTCATCTAATGCCAGCGAGTAATATTTGCATGCTATCACACTTGCCTTCTGACACTTAAATGCCAGTTCTTCTATTTTACAAGTAATAATCATTCAAGACAACTTTATCCTTTCTTTCAAAGACATCAGATTTGTTTGAGCACGCAACTTCAGCCGCTGCTACAAGGAGCGCACTCGAAAATTCTTCATCCAAATGGTTTCGACTTAATGGTACATACTAAAAAGAATATGGATAAAATACACAAAAAACTGAGTTTACTGCCACTAGAATGACACTTTTGCTGCCACTAAAGCAGATAAATTTCCAGTTGCACACTTAACAATATAACTATATCTATATGAATGTGCTGTTTTATTCTTTTGTACGAGAAGTCCACGGAATAATGAGTATATTTTATTTTACGCTGAAGAGACCTTTTAAACTGAACATTTTACGCATATATTTACCTACTACCCACTTGCTTACCCGCTTAAAAGATTTTTTTAGAGGGGGCCCATTTAGGCAGGTAAACAAGCGTGTAAAATAAACATATCATATGACCCTTTTTACCTGTTTAAAGCGATCTTTTCAGCGCAAAATAAAATATACCCATTATGTAATTCTCATATAACTAAATAAAATAACACATATTTATAGATATAGATACCCTTTTACTTTCCCTGCAATACATGGTAATGTATAGGGAAAGCATTATAATCATGCTGAATATCGCAACTCTAGTTTTCGACGGATCTACACATTTCGAGACCTCTAGAATACGAAAAAACTATTTTTAGCGTGATGTCTGTATGTGTGTCTGCGTGTATGTTTATCTGTCTGCGTGTCTGTCTGTCTGTCTGTGTGTCTGCCTGTCTGCCAGTGTGTCTGTCTGTCTGTCTGTCTGTCTGTCTGTCTGTGCGGATTTTGTATCCACTCTAACTCAAAAACTAATGGACCGAATGTCATAACATTTGGTAGGTAAGTCACGTGTGAGCGATTCTGGTGCTGATTAGTTTTGGATACGATTCGGGATAAAAGCACCCGCCTCTTTTTGTGTAATGTCACGCAAAAACTTGTATCCACTCGAGCTGAACAAATGGACCGAATTTCACAAAATTCGGTAAATATGTCACTTGTGGGACACCCTGGTGCTGATTACATTTTGGTATGATTCGAAAAAAATAACCTGCCTCTTTTCGCAAAATGGCCCACAAAAATCGACAAAATTTAAAATAAAAAACTACGTATGCTCAAATATCTCCATTAAATGCTTGTGTAATAAGTAATTTATAGCGAAAAAAGAATAAGACCAATCCCATTACATTAGGACTAGCCGTTCTCGAGATATTTTAGTTGTTTCGTATTTTCTCTACACTATCTTTGGAAATAAGTCCAGTTATCAAATGAGAACGAAAATTGAATTAAAAGTGAATTAAATGTAATTAAAATAAAGAGAACGTGGATATAAGTCTGCAGGGAAAGTCATGTGCTGCCCATATCAGATTTTTAAGTGTGTACCTGGAAATTTACCTGCTTAAATGTGTTATTCTAGTGGCAGTAAACCCAGTTTTTTGTGTGTGTTTTTTTCCAAATTTTTTTATGTGTAATCTTTTGAGAAATATGATAAAACTAGCTTTTCATGACTCTCAGAATCCATTGATATTTTCTTAAAAACTGATTGTTGGGGTTTCAACAAATTTTTTTAAAATATTCTGTTTGTCTGCACATTGCTGCCTCTGGAGACTGCCGAACTTGATTTTATGTTTAATCTCATAATATTTTTTCTCCATATACAGAGAAAAATTTGTGAAATTAATAACTGGGTAGACAGTAAAATAAAATATAATACATTTAGTTCATGTTTTATCTAAAAGAAATAACTAACAGTAAGACCAACAGTGTGATTGTAAATAAAAAAAATTTGCTTGAGAAGTACATGATTCTTCCCTATATAATGTAGTTATTTTACTTATTTGACAGTGAAATAATAGGGTACAAAATAGAACACAATGGATTATTATCCCATAAAATAAATAACTATTTACATATTCTTTGGTGTTTAAAAACAAAACTATTACAAAAAATCTGATGTGGGCAGCACATGACATTCCCTTCAGACTTATATCCGCATTCTATTTATTTTAATTAAATTTAATTCACTTTTAATTCAATTTTCGTTCTCATTTGGTAACTGGATTCATTTTCAAAGGTGGCGTAGAGAAAATACGAAAAAACTAAAATATCTCGAGAACGACTGGTCCTAGTGTAATGGGGTTTATCTTATTCTTTTCTTCGTTAAAAATTACGTATGAAACAAGCATTTAATAGATATATTTGAGCATACGTATTTTTTATTTTAGATTTTGACAATTTTTGTGGACCATTTTGCAAAAAAAGCCAGGTTGTTCTTTTCCGAATTGTACCAAAATCTAATCAGCACCAGAGTATCCTACAAGTAACATATCAACCAAATTTTGTGAAATTTGGTCAATTAGTATTTTAGCTAGAGTGGATAAATTAAATTTTTAAGAGCCGTTTCGCAAAAAAAAGACGGATTCTGTTTTTACGAATCCTACCAAAAACTAATCAGCACCAGGGTATCACCCAAGTGAATTACCTACCAAATTTTATGAAATTCGGTCCATTAGTTTTTTAGTTAGAGTGGATATATACATTGCACAGACAGACAGACAGACACACACACACACAGAGATACACACACAGACAGACACACACACACAGACGTCATGTTAAAAATAGTTTTTTCGTATTCTAGAGGTCTCGAAACGTGTAGATCTGTAGAGAACTCGAGTTGTGATTTTCGGTATGATTCTAATACTTTCCCTATACATTACCATGTATTGCAGGGAATGTAATAGTTTTTCTCCTGGTATCCTGAATGGAATGAACTAGATTCACGAGAATGATGTTAACAGATTTGTTGCATAATATTGCTTATGGATTGTATTATACATATTACTTTGTTAGTTTTGTGTAACTTTTGAGAAAAAATAATTCGAAAACAGTGTAGTATCTCGAGAATGGTTCATGCTAGCTTCTAAAGTTTCGGTCATACGTTTTCTAAAGAAACATTACGTTGGAAATTATCTATTTAGGAATATTGAAGGTCCTCCTTTTTTATTGATTTATTTCAAAAATTTATTCAAAATTCGTGCAATACCTTGAGAACGGTTAATGATAGGGTTCTAAAATTTATGCTATTAGTTTTATAATAAAAATTTTTGTCCGAAACGATTTTTTATTTATTATTATTGAAAATATGAAGTATTTAATGATTTTTTCCAAACTTCATTCCATAATTGCGGAGTTTCCGGAACATTCGGTTGCGCTTAAAATCAATAGGTTTCCAATATCGTACCAAATTTCGTTGCAGACGCTTTATTTGTTCTCTAGCTGTCGGATTCTTAGATTGATGAACACACGCACACTAACATAAATACACACATACAAACTAATATATTTACATGCATACACTAACATATATAAACACTTACTAACATACATACATATACTAACGTACACATACACACAGAGCAAGCTAGTGAGAGAGAGAGAGAGAGAGAGAGAGAGAGAGAGAGAGAGAGAGAGAAAGAGAGAAAGAGAGAGAGAGAGAAAGAAAGAGAGAAAGAGAGAGAGAGAGAGAAAGAAAGAGAGAAAGAGAGAGAGAGAGATATCACCACGGAAACGTTCGATTTGAGTTCATGGATGCTTATATGCATTTTTGGCAGAAGATCACGTGATCTTCTGCCAGAAATATGAATTTAAATTATCGACCCCGTGACAATACTTTCATTATACATTTTACTATACATGTAGGGAAAGTGATAACAGGGTAGAAGATGGAAAAATTTAACTAAACGTATGAACATCAAGTGTTAACAAAAATTCAGACTGACTGATTATCTGTTTTCAAAATAGATTGCAAAATTAATTGAATAAAGTAGCACAAAACCAGGACGAGATGTGTGAAATATAAATGTTTTAACAGGGTTTAGAAGAAAACTGTCACATGAATACTTCAATCAGATCAATTGCTACATCAATTTTGCATTTTTCTCACGAAATTTTTAAAAATAACATTCCCAGGTATTTTAAAGTATATTCGTAGAATTATGAAGAGCAAGTTAAATAGCTGAAAGTGGTATTAGAAGGGATGGAAGGAAATTGAATTTTATTGGGTGGAAATAGAAGAATATTTTTCGTCCTATTTTTCGTCTTCAAATGTTACTTCCGCTTTTATTGTGCAGACTATTTGCGTAGAGATGCATTGTTGATGCGATCGGAAATTCGAATCTAAATTTGAAAGATATAAAAATTAGCTCAATGTGTTACTAAGCATAATTTAAATTTATAAATAATTAATGAAAATGATTTAAAATAACTGCAGTGTTGAATACCCAGGCCGTCCGACTCGTCCGAGGAGTTGAGAAGCTATTTGGGTGGCCGGAATAACTGGAGTGTTGAAGACCCAGACCGTTTCACTCATCCTGAGGACTTGAGCAACTGATTGGACGGCCGGGGAATAACTGGAGTGTGTGTTAACTACACTTTATCATAATATAATCCATTTTTAAGCAGCTTATGTGTGCGTGTGTCGAAAGCCCAAACCGTCCGGCTCATCCTAGGACATAGAGCAGCAATGTGGGCGGCCGGATATGTGTGTGTGTGTGTTTTAATTTAGAAAAAAAATTAAACACACACACACACATCCGGTCGCTCACATTGCTTCTCTAGGACATAGAGCAGCAATGTGGGTGGCCGGATGTGTATGTGTGTGTGTTTAATTTAGAAATAAAATGTTGAAAAATTAATATCGTTGATCCAAATGATGAAAATTATAGCGTGTTCACTTTAAAGGGCTTCACAAAATATTTCGATTTATACCATATTTGACAATATTCATCCCTATGGGGAGATACCTTGCCCCCCTCCTCCCCCGAAGTGGGGTCAATGACGTCACGAATACAAAAATTATATCGAGACTATTTTTAAATATAATAGTTGAAACTATTACCTCTCGTAATTGAGACCATTACCTCATTGAAACTATTATCTCTCGTAATTAGAAATAAAATGCTGAAAAATTAATATCGTTGATCCAAATGATTAAAATTATAGTGTGTTCACTTTAAAGGGCTTGACAAAATATTTCGATTTATACCATATTTGACAATATTCATCCGTGTGGGGAGATACCTTGCCCCCCTCCTTCCCCGAAGTGGGGTCAATGACGTCACGAATACAAAAATTATATCGAGACTATTTTTAAATATAATAGTTGAAACTATTACCTCTCGTAATTGAGACCATTACCTCATTGAAACTATTACCTCTCGTAATTAGAAATAAAATGCTGAAAAATTAATATCGTTGATCCAAATGATTAAAATTATAGCGTGTTCACTTTAAAGGGCTTGACAAAATATTTCGATTTATACCATATTTGACAATATTCATCCGTATGGGGAGATACCTTGCCCCCCTCCTCCCCCGAAGTGGGGTCAATGACGTCACGAATACAAAAATTATATCGAGACTATTTTTAAATATAATAGTTGAAACTATTACCTCTCGTAATTGAGGCCTAAATAATCCATTTTATGCCTGATTAGGTCAAATGAAGTCCTATGCAACCATGTTAAAAAAAATAAAATTTTGAATAGAGCTTTTGCTGGAATGTAAAAAAAAATTCTATCTAATTTCCGATTTTTTTATAACAAAGCTGGATATAAAGTTGCATAAAAATCCAATAATATTTGTACCAGCTATTTGTACAAGAAATCGACCACAGACAGACAGACGGGTAACATTTCAAAAATAGTCAAAACGTGCTCAGAAGGTCTTAAAACATATATTGGCATCAAAATCAAAAATCTGATGTGGCCAGCACATGACTTTCCCTGCAGACTTATATTGATGTTCTCTTTATTTTAATTAAATTTATTTCACTTTTAATTCAATTTTCGTTGTCATTCGGTATTTTCAAAGGTGGCGTAGAGGAAATACGAAAAACTAAAATATCTCGAGAACGGCTAGTCCTAATGTAATGGGGTTGGTCTTATTCTTTTCTTTGCTAAAAATTACGTATTAAACAAGCATTTAATGGATATATTTAAGCATACGTAGTTCTTCAGTTTAGATTTGGACGATTTTTGCGGGCCATTTTGCAAAAAAATGCAGGTTATTTTTTTCCGAATCATACCAAAATCTAATCAGCACCAGAGTGACCCACAAATGACTCATCTACCGAATTTTGTGAAATTCGGTCCATTAGTTTTTCAGCTACAGTGGATACAAGCTTTTGCGGGTCATTTCACAAAAACGGCGGGTTCTTTTATTCCGAATTGTACCCAAAACTAATCAGCACCAGCCCCGGCCACAAGTGACTTACCTTCAAAATTTTGTGAAATTCGATCCATTAGTTTTTTAGTTAGAGTGGATACAAAATCTGCACAGACAGACACACAGACACACAGACACACAGACAGACACACCCACAGACGTCACGCTAAAAATGGTTTTTTCGTATTCTAGAGGTCTGGAAACGTGTAGATCCGTCGAAAACTCGAGTTGTGATTTTCGGCATGATTCCAATACTTTCCCTATACATTACCATGTATTGCAGGGAAAGTAAAAAATCTGATGTGGGCAGCACATGACTTTCCCTGCAGACTTATATCCACGTTTTCTTTATTTTAATTAGATTTAATTCACTTTTAATTCAATTTTCGTTCTCATTTGATAACTGGACTTATTTTCAAAGGTGGCATGGAGAAAATACGAAAAAAACTAATATATCTCGAGAACGGCTAGTCCTAGTGTACTAGGGTTGATCTTATGCTTTTCTTCGTTAAAAATTACGTATTAAACAAGCATTAAATGGATATATTTGAGCATGCGTAGCTTTTTAGTTTAGATTTTGACAATTTCTGCTGGACATTTTGCAAAAAAAGGCAGGTTATTTTTTTCCGAATCGTACCAAAATCTAATCAGCAATAGGGTGACCTATAAGTGACTCATCTACCGAATTTTGTGAAATTCGGTTCATTAGTTTTTCAGCTAAAATGAATAAAGGCTTTTGCGGGCATTTCGCAAAAAAAGGCGGGTTCTTTTATCCCAAATCGTACCCAAAACTAATCAGCACCAGACTTTCCCACAAGTGACTTACTTACCAAATTTTGCGAAATTCGGTCTATTAGTTTTTTAGTTAGAGTGGATGCAAAATCTGCACAGACAGACAGACACACACACAGACATCACGCTGAAAATATTTTTTTCGTATTCTGGAGGTCTTGAAACATGTAGATCAGTCGAAAACTCGAGTTGCGAATTTCGACATGATTGCAGTACTTTCCCTATACATTACTATGTATTGCAAGGAAAGTAAAAATCTGATGTGGGCAGCACATGACTTTCCCTGCAGACTTATATTAACGTTCTCTTTATTTTAACTAAATTTATTTCACTTTTAATTCAATTTTCGTTCTCATGCGGTAACCGGGCTTAATTTCAAAGGTGGCGTAGGGAAAGTACTAAAAACTAAAATATCTCGAGAACGGCTAGACCTAGTGTAATGGGGTTGGTCTTATTCTTTTCGTCGTTAAAAATTACGTATTAAATCAGCATTTAATGGTTATATTTGAGTATAACTAGTTCTTTAGTTTAGATTTGGACGATTTTTGCGGGCCATTTTGCAAAAAAAGGCAGGTCATTTTATTCCGAATCGTACCAAAATCTAATCAGCACCAGGTTAGCCTACAAGCGACTTATCCACCAAATTTTGTGAAATTCGGTCCATTAGTTTTTCAGTTAGAGTGGATACAAGCTTTTGCGGGCCATTTCGCAAAAAAGGCGGGTTCTTTTATTCCGAATCGTACCCAAAACTAATCAGCATTAGCCCCGCCCACAAGTGACTTACCTACAAAATTTTGTGAAATTCGGACCATTAGTTTTTTAATTAGAGTGGATACAAAATCTGCACAGACAGACACACAGACAGACAGACAGACACACAGACAGACAGACAGACAGACACACAGACAGACAGACAGACACACACACAGACGTCACGCTAAAAATGGTTTTTTCGTATTCTAGAGGTCTCGAAACGTGTAGATCCGTCGAAAACTCCAGTTGTGATTTTCGGTATGATTCCAATACTTTCCCTATACATTACCATGTATTGCAGGGAAAGTAAAAAGCGAAAATTTTCGTGAAAACGTTAGTTTCCCAATTCATCGTATATGAGAATGAAAAAAATCTGATGTGGGTCGAATATGGCTTCAACAGCATAATGCAATCACTTTACTGATTTCAAAGCGAAATAATTGTGTACAAAATCTACACAATGTGTTTGATATTAAATTAACACCGCGTATATTGAAATTGGGCACTTTGGTAAATTATTAGTCCAAACAGTCTGACTCATTCATTCTCACTTGTAAAATCCTAATTAAAATGTCATTGGCATTTAATAATTATTCGTGAAAACTATTGGCGAATTTTTTAGGGTCAAAATATAAAACTATTACAAAAGTCTCCTCTCCTGTTAATAAAGCGTACTATATCCAAGATAATGGTGTTAATAGATTCGCTGTATAATATTGGAGATGAGGAGTAAACATATATTATACTCACTACATTTTTAATTTTATGTAAAATTTCGACAAATTTATTTGAAAATTGTGCAATATATCAAGAAAGGTTCATCTGTAGGAAATCTGGATTTTCTCAAATTTGTGTTTTTCGTTTTCTAATGAATAATTATGAATGGAATGGTTCTATGTCTAACAGTATTAAAAGCTCTGATTTCTAAGTAATTTTTTTTTTAAAGAAACTAAGTTAAAAATCGTCCAATATCCCTAGGAAGGTTCATGTCAGCATTAAAAAGTTTGACTTTTTCGTGTTCTAAGAAAAAAACTCGTCTGAAATGATTGTTTATTTATCGTTATTGAAGGTTCTAATGTTTTAATGAGTTTTTAAAAAAAATTACAAAAATAGGGCTTTTCCGAACATTCGATTGTGTTTATAATAAATATAAGGGTTTCTGTATTCACGGACTGTAATAACCGTATTAACTTATTTTCGAAATGTTTTATTTGTTTGTGAGACATCGCGTCCACAGACTCACGGATACACACACACACATACACCCTACCATACAATCGCGCACACACATCACGTCAGAAATTTAAGGATGCTTAAAAATAGATTTCTTAATTGAAAACTCGAAGTAGAATTTACAACATGTCACAATAGTTTCTTCCCCTCTATATAATAGTCATAGACCTCATATACTTGTAAGATCTATGATAAGAGTATTGTTACGAAACATCATCTGGTATTCTGGGTGTGCGCTCAGGATAGAGAAATTAGTCCAAATTTCTGGATAACTAACATGTTTATTTAAAAGCACAGCCTAAGAAGGACAATATACAGTAAAGTAACACTTTAAGCCTCACTTATTTCCCAAATTTTCAAAACATTGACGAAAGTCATTTCACAAAGCAGCAGCTGCTATTTTCAAAACATTGACCAAAGTTCCAGTTCAATGTAGCTCGTATCACGTCAACTGCTTATTCACACACTAACACGCTTATTCACAAACACAGGACAACCAGGTACAATATACAGTAAAACAGCGCTTAAATGCTCTACTCATTTCACAAAACAGCCGTTACTATTCTAAAAAAAATTAGCAAAAATCCCAGTTCAATGTAGTTTGTATCATGTAAACTGCTCTCCAACTGGGGGATGACTCCTTTTCGGGAATTACACTCGGACGGCTCGGGTTCGATTCCAACCACTGCCAAAACTGCCGCCGTGTTCACGCGGAGTGCGATCACGTTAAACATGTTGGTCTGTAAATCCTCCCAAGAGGTTGGTGGTAGTGGAAGGAGGGTACGGTCCCTGTGGATACATCCCCCACTGGGTTCCGGTCTAAATTGGGTGCCACTTCCCGGCCGTCCAAACTGATACCTTATATCTTTGTGATAGGCCGGACAGTCTGGGTTGAAGAAGAAGACTCTCTATAGAAACTTTTAGAATTGTTTCATATCTCGTAGAATTTCTCTCATGATCTTTAGAATTCTCTCATATCACATTTCAAGGTGTTTTTCAAACCTTCAAAAAGTCACCAAATGTTGACAAATTTGCGATAAATCGCTAAATCTGGCACCCCCTTCTTCGAACTCCGGCATATGGCAACTCTATATTCAGGCCATAGGAAAGATTGCCTGAACGGGTGTTCTGTCTGTCTAGTCTTCGAAAGAGACGAAATTTGAGAGGGGAGGGAAAGAGACTCCGGAGCATTTTATAAGTTCATAACAGTATGTAAGGAAAGTAATGTGACATTGCAATTATGACAGTTTCGATTGATTTTGAATTTACGGAACAAATGGTCGGAAAATTGTTTTATGAAATTTCCATTTCATATAATACATTTATAATATGTGGTACAGGCCTTATCCTAGATTCCTATTCCATAGTGTTTCATCTCGCGTGTATCACATTCAGTATCAGAATGAAAAAAAAAAGTATTACTATGATATTTTGTACCTCAGAAAAATTTTGTAAACATTATTTATACGTTTTTTCAACGTTAGTAAAAGTTTACCGATGTCCGCTAATAAGATATATTTAATATAGACTGTTTTCATACTAATAATACCCATCGCGTTATTCGAATTATCGATTTCCCTAAAATATAATACTGTTATTGTGCCAGGCATTATTTTTAGTTTCTATTTGATATAATACCTAGATAGTAATAAAATTAGAATACTTCGCGTTTTAAAGTTTTAATGATGAGAATTAAAATAAAATTATATCTAGTTATTGTTTTTCATATAATGTATCCACACGCACGCAGGGAGAGAAACAAGCACATACAAAGACATAAACACGCACACAGAGATACACAAATATACGTATATTAATAGAAACACACACTCACACACATAAGTACGCACAGACAGGCACAAATACATACACGTACATACACACATAAATATATACAGATTCATGCATAAACACATACAAACATACTTCCACACAGACACACGTAAACACACACATGCACATATACGCACACAGGCAGATGCACATATACATATTCATATATATACATACACGGATACATATAAATACACACACATAGGTGTATTACCGGCCGTCCAAATAGGTGCTCTTAGTCCCCTGGACGAGTCGGACGGTCTGGGTCTTCTACACATAGGTGTATAAATACGTGCACACACACAGCTGCACACAAATACACATACAAGCAAGTGTAGGTGCAAACAGAGGCACATAAACATATGCTCATACACATAGAAATATTTAAGTATCCAAGTCGTTTCATTTTCGAGGCAAATGAGGGAGAACCATCTCTTCTTCACGTCGCTTGCAAGTATTTTTCTTTAGCATTTGTGTACAGTGATGCGATGTTCGTTTGATCATTCACACAGAAATATGCAGATACACACAGACACACATTCACGCACATACAAGCACGTACAGATGCACACAGAGACACATAAACATATGCACATACACACAGAAATATGCAGATAGACACAGATACACATTCGCGATATACAAGATGTCCCAAAAATATTGACCTCGGTTTTATTCCTTAAATATTGATATTAGACATGTATAATAAATTACAAAGTTGCGTAAAAAAAGATACAGAATTATATGAAATCGATAAAAATTTTCAGGAGATAATATTTAAAGAAATACAAAATTTAAATTTTTATACGGCCCCCCATACAGAAACATTCTCAATGAGTAAAATGTGCCCTATACACTGATAAGTTGATGTACAAAATTTTAGTATTTCATCACAAAAAGTCTCAGAGATATGTTTAAACAAAATTGGTAAGGGATTAATCACAAATTAAAATGTAAATGTTTACAGCAAGAGTGCAGATGATGCAACGCAAAAATGCATCATAGGCAAATAATATCTGCCTCTTATCTTTATTGGATCATTGGCATGGATGGAAAACAATTTGAACAAGCTTTGTAATCTTTGTGTAAAGGTATTATTTCTACACAGCGTAGTTACTTTTGCACCAATAAATAGCAAAATTATTAAGTATTTATGTATTTATGCAATCATTGTTTTCTTTCATAATTTGTGTATGACCCCTGAAACGGGATCAGTGGATATGATTTTTCCCCTCTGAAAACCCATGTCGATGCATCGAAATGTGGTTTAAGTCAGCATTTTTGTCTTTTCACATTTCTGGGACTTTTTATGATAAAATGCTGAAATCGTGCACATCACCTTATTAGTGTATGGGGAACATTTTACTCATTGCGAATATTTTTGTACGGGAGCCGTATAAAAATTAAATTTTGTATTTCTTAAAATTTAATTCCCTTGAACATTTTAATCGATTTCATAAAATTCTGTACCTTTTTTACGCAACTTTATTATATACTAGCAGCATACCCGTTCTTCGTACGGAGTATATACGTAATATAAAAAAACTTATAATTCGCAATCATGTGCAAATTCTGTTAAAATATTAAATGTATTGCTCATAAAGGGAAGTTTATGAATATCTGTTCTCACTATGCAAAATTATCTTCACGGGCAGATCTGAATAATAAAGCATCCTGGACTCTTTTGTAAGCAAATTTACAAAAAAAAAGGAATTGAATCAATATATGCAACCCCGTACTACATATATTGTCGCAGATTGGAAAATATGCCAGTGTGTTAGTAGAAGCTTACCCGTATTGCAATATGAGTCTCAAAAATATTTGCCAAAATAAAAGAGATGACGTAAAAAATTGAAAGTAACAAAAGTCCCCGTAATCTTAATACCAGAAGGTCGTAATTCATTTCAATATATGCCAATATATATCAAAATATATGCCAATATACCTGTACTACTTATATTCTCGTAGATTGGAAGATATACCCATGCATTTGTAGAAGATTACTCGTACAACGTACTCTCTATGAGTTTCAACAATTTTCGTCATAATAAAACAATTCCATAATAATTTGAAAATATCAGTAATCCCTGAATCAACAGTTCCCGAAAATATCAATAATAATGATGTTTAAACCTGAAGACCGTAATTGATATTATCCAGTCAAAAATTCAATGTCAATGAAATTTATTTTATATACATATTTTTACTATTCAAATCGGAAAAGATTTAATAAAAATCATATGCCGCATAACATATTGGATTCGTTGCTAAGCGACATGATATCATTTGCTTTAAATAAATCGATTTAAATCATATCATATGAATAATGCAATCTCCATGGAAGGTTTGGCGGCATTTTCGTCAATTTAGCTATAACTTAAAAAATCGCCAAATTTATCACCAAGTGGGACTGTAGAACTGATAGTCCCATTTTGCGACAAATTGACGAAACATCATCACAATACTATCCCCTAACAAAACACAATTAATTTCATTTATTAAACGCGATTTTATCAATTTCATGATATTTTTATGGATTTAGAAATATTTTTACCAATTTGGTGATATTAAAAAATTCCTTAAATGTGTTACTAAGTAGGATGGATGGACTGACCGACAAATGCTACGGAAACATAATTTCAGTACTTTATTCTAAAAAAACAAATTTAATTTCATTGATTTGGGTCATTTTTATCAATTTGGAGACATTTCCACTATTTTGGTAAAGTTTAAGAAAAGTTACCAAGTTATTCAGAGATATTCCTCTAAATTCGTAGCTCTGAATTTGCAGATCTGAAGAATAAAATATCCTGATCCCGTGTGTATATACTAAATTAAAACAGTAAAATTGTATTAGAAGATACGTACACCCGTTCTACTATTTTTCTGCTTCAACAATCGGCTAAATGAATTTATAGGGTAAACACAATGTATGAGTTTATTAGCTAAACACAATATATGAGCTTGAAACCTCTTTGCTAAAATAAATGAACGTGATGTACGCAGTCTGCAATATAAAATTAAAAGAACAATCAAACCGCTCATTTATAAAATATATTTTTACATCCATTTATTAACACTTTACAACAAAGTTGAAAAGTGTTTATGACTTTGTTCATTCTGTCTGTCTGTCTGTCTGTCTGTCTGTCTGTCCGTTAGCACGATAATTGCTGTAAAAATGGCTTAATCAAAATGAAATTTTAGTATGTTGTTCAGACGGTCTATAGGACCTATGGGAATATAAATGAATAATATCACCCAATTAGTTTTGGATTGAACCCGGGTTGAAAAAATGGAATACATTGAACCCTATGGGACCTAATTTTTCAAGCATTTTTTAAGCAGATTTAAAATTCACAAATTGCTTCGAAAATTTTAGGCAGTATTCAAATTGTTCCATAAAATATATAAAAAAAAATTCAGCGAAATATATTCAGTAGTTTTTTAAATAAAAATTAAAATAATAATAACACCTTTTATATGAAGCGATCACGTGTCCATGATATGAAACGATCACATGACCCACTTCAAAATGATATATGGCATCCATCTTGTGTCAAAATCGTGATTTTTAAAGTTCTTTTTAATTCATATTGAGTGTTGTATCCATCCTAAAACTACTTTATTTCTGCCTAAATTCTGTGCATCTACATACTGAAACAACGCAATGACAATTTATTTCAGTTTAAATGCTCAACCAAATATGATTATTTCTACTATTAACCCTATTTTTCACCTATGTAAAATGTAAACAGCAAAATATGTAGAATGAGTTGTATTAGAATCGCTGTAATTCTTTAACACAAAATCATTTAGTCCATGGAGTCTGCTTAGCTGATATGAATGAAGTATTCATTGATTGTAGAAAGAGAAGGACGATATTTTTCGATGAAGTTTTAAGCATAGAGTTAACTTATTTGTAGCTCCATGGTCTTAATTTTTAAATAAAATAAATTATTATAGTATTCTGATGAATGACATGAATGGGGGAATTATTTATGAATGAAATATTGCTTTTATAGAGAGAGCCAGGCGTGTTATTTTTTTATGACGTCATTTGAATCAATTTCAGTTGTTTTCGATGAAGTTTTCAAATATAATAAATTATCGTAGTATTATGATAATTCTAAAATTATTACCGAGGAATGTATCACATTTTAGAGATGTTTAAACCAGGCAATTTATACTTTAATGCCGTCATTTGAATGAAGTTAATTTTTTTCGATGAAGGTTTAAGGTGTCAAATATAATAAATTAATGTAGTATTGTGATAAGTTTTAAAATATTACCGAGGAATGTATTGCATTTTAGACATGTTTAAATAAAATTGCATTGAAGTTGGAAAGTGTTTCATAATCAATGCTTTAAGCATGATTGATCTTTCTTGTTTATTATACAAATAGAAAAAATAATAATAGATATTAACAACACATTTAATTTCATTCAGTTGCCGAGCAACATGATATAAAATAGAATCTTCCTCATAAAAAGCGAAATTAAATAGCCATTTTGATTTCTTTATACTTTACATCGTTGAGTAAAAGCTTGTGAAAGATGAAACATTGAGGTAGATTTTTCCATTTAAATTCATGTTTCAAACAATTTATGTTTTCCTACAGTGACTAATTAATGCAAAAATCCTGCACCAAACTCGGAAATAAAGTTTTATTTCATTTTATCGTTTTAAACAAACGATTTTCATCCTTTCCGTTTGGATAAACCACGGAGTTGGAGAGTAGATCTCCTAATAAAAAGTTCCGTTTTTCATTAATATCTCAACAACCCCTGGTCTTAGAGACCCGAAACTTGGATAAAATTTATGGGGGGCTATTTCAAGGCTATCCACAAAATTTCATTAAATTCCGTTCAGCCGTTTTCCCGTGATGATGAGACAAATGAAAATTTGTTTTTTACTAATATCTCGAGAACTACTGGTCGTAGAAACTCAAACTACGGACTAAATTTTAAATGGGGCTATTTTCAGGCTACCCATAAAATTTCATCAAATTCGGTTCAGCCGTTCTCCCGTGATGATGGGACAAACAGACAGACAGACAGACAGACAGATTTTCTATTTTATTTATATAGATAAAGAGAAGTTTAAGAATACCTGTTCTCACTATGCAAAACTATTTAAACAATCACTATTCACGGGCAGATCTGAAGAAGAAAACATCCTGGCCCCTTTTGTAAGTAAATTTACAAAAAAAAAAAAGGAATTGAATCAATATATGCAACCCCGTACTACTTATATTATCGCAGATTAGAAAATATGTCAGTGTGTTAGTAGAAGCTTACCCGTATTGCAATATGAGTCTCAAAAATATTTGCCAAATTAAAAAAGATGACGTAATAAATTGAAAGTATCAAAAATTCCCGTAATCTTAATGCCAGAAGGTCGTAATTGATTCCAATACATGCCAATATATATCAAAATATATGCCAATATGCCTGTACTACTTATATTCTTGTAGATTAGAAGATATACCCATGCATTTGTAGAAGATTACTCGTACAACGTACTATATATGAGTTTCAACAATTTTTGTCATAATAAATCAATTCCATAATAATTTGAAAATATCAATAATCCCTGAATCAACAGTCCCCGAAAATACCAATAATAATGATGTTTAAATCTGAAGACCGTAATTGATATTATCCAGTCAAAAATGCAATGTCAATGAAATTTATTTTATATACATATTTTTATTATTCAAATCGGAAAAGATTTAATAAAAATCATATGCCGCATAACATATTGGGTCCGTTGCTAAGCGACATGATATCATTTGCTTCAAATAAATTGATAGAAATCATATCATCTGAATAATGCAATCTCCATGGAAGGTTTGGCGACATTTTCGTCAATTTAGCGATAACTTAAAAAATCGCCAAATTTATCGCCAAGTGGGACTGTAGAACTGATAGTCCCATTTTGCGACAAATTGACGAAACATCATCACAATACTATCCCCTAATAATACACAATTAATTTCATTTATTAAGCGCGATTTTATCAATTTCATGATATTTTTATGGATTTAAAAATATTTTTACCAATTTGGTGATATTAAAAAAATTCCTTAAATGTGTTACTAAGTAGGATAGATGAACTGACCGACAAATGCTACAGAAACATCATTTCAGAACTCTATTCTAAAAAAAACAAATTTAATTTCATTGATTTGGGCCATTTTTATCAATTTGGAGACATTTTCACTAATTTGATAAAGTTTAAGAAAAGTTACTAAGTTATTTAGATATATCCCGCTAAATTCGTAGCTCTGAATTTGCAGATCTGAAAAATAAAATATCCTGATCCCGTTTGTATATACTAAATGAAAACACTAAAATTGTATTAGAAGATACATACACCCGTTCTACTCTTTTTCTGCTTCAACAGTCGGCTAAATGAATTTATTGGATAAACACAATATATGAGTTTATTAGCTAAACACAATATATGAGCTTGAAACCTCTTTGCTTAAATAAATGAAAGTGATGTACGCAGTCCGCAATATATATAATTAAAATAACAATCAAACCGTTCATTTATAAAATATATTTTTACATCCATTTATTTATTATACAAATAGAAAAAATAATAATAAATATTACCAACACATTAATTTCATTCCATTACCGAACAACATGATTTAAGATAGAATCTTCCTCATAAAATGTGAAATTAAATATCTATTTTGATTTCTTTATACTTTTCATCGTTGAGTAAAAATTTGTGAAAGATGAACCATGGAGGTAGATTTTTCCATTTAAATTCATGTTTCAAACAATTCATGCTTTCCTAAAGTGACTAATTAATGCAAAAATCCTGCACCAAACTCGGAAATAAAGTTTTATTTCATTTTGGCGTTTTAAACAAACGATTTTCATCCTTTCCGTTTGGATAAACCACGGAGTTGGAGAGTAGATCTCCTAAGAAAAAGTTCCGCTTTTCATTAATATCTCGACAACCCCTGGTCGTAGAAACTCGAAACTTGGACAAAATTTATGGGGGGCTATTTCAAGGCTATCCACAAAATTTCATTAAATTCGGTTCATCCGTTTTCCCGTGATGATGAGACAGACGAAAATTTCGTTCTTTACTAATATCTCGAGAACCACTGGTCATAAAAACTCAAAACACGGACTAAATTTTAAGTTGGGCTATTTCTAGGCTACCCACAAAATTTCATAAAATTCGGTTCAGCCGTTCTCCCGTGATGATGGGACAAAAAGACAGACAGACAGACAGACAGATTCTCATTTTTATTTATATAGATGTCTAAGATCAATATATAAGCAGTGCACACATTCTTCCTTAATAAAATAAGTTAGGGACACGACACCAACCAACCATCAATATATAAGGAATAAAAGCCGAGGTCTATGGTTTTGGAACACCCTGTATACAAACATAAATGGACATATGTCATAAAAGTGCTCGAAATGGGTTCAGGAGGTTTTAAAACGTGCTTAACTATCAAAATATCAAATTTGAAAATTCTCGGAGTAACAATATTGTTCTGTACAATGATTTCAGAATGTAAAAATACTTAAAGAAGCTAAACACTCAACATATAGAAAGATTGCTTTTAAAATACCATTATTTAAGCATTATGAACTCTAATATCAATGTTACTCCCAAATGAATATTTCCACTGAGTCTTCGCCATTAGTCCTAACAACCTCCCTCTGGATTATACCGAAGCCCCTCTATTATTTCGCGTCTGATTATGGCCCTGTATTTAGCATAAAAGCTTGCCGATATGAAAGTTTTCCCTTTTAGAATTTATTTTTAGAAAACTATTCATTTCCAGCCGCTCAGAAATCATCCATTGGCTTTTGAGTTGACAGTTTGTCACCATCTTAATAGGCTTTGTTCTTGTCTCTGGTCGGATCTCTTTGTAAAGTTTTGGCTTAAGTTGTGGCTCCATCTATCATTCTCCCACATGGCCATTATCGGTATTTCAACCAAAAATAAGCTTCATTTTATTCGGTGACATGTTGAAAGACCTATCAGAATAAAGCATTAAATAAATGTTAATCCATGATCTCTTTCTCATTGCAGATAACAGCGTACATGGAGAGGTCTAGAGATTTTTATGCGCGTAAGTTACAGGTACGGGCTGCCATGCTGCGTATTAAAAAAATCTGATGTGGGCAGCACATGACTTTTCCTGTAGACTTATATTTACGTTCTCCTTATTTTAATTAAATTTAGTTCACTATTAATTCAATTTTCGTTATCATTTCGTAACTGGACTTATTTTTAAAGGTGGCGTAGAGAAAAAACGAAAATATCTCGAGAACGGCTAGTCCTAGTGTAATGGGGTTGGTCTTAATCTTTTCTTCGTTAAAAATTACGTATAAAACAAGCATTTAATGGATATATTTCAGCATACGTAGTGTTTATTTTAGATTTTGTCGATTTCTAAAGGGCTATTTTGCAAAAAAAGGCAGGTTATTTTTTTTTCCGAATCGTACCAAAATCTAATCAGCACCAAGGTGACCCACAAGCGACTGATCTACTGAATTTCGTGAAATTCGGTCTATTAGATATTCAACTAGAGTGGATACGAGCTTTTGCGGGCCATTTCGCAAAAAAAGGCGAATTATTTTATCCCGAATCGTACCCAAAATTAATCAGCACCAGATTCGCCCACAAGTGACTGACCCACCAAATTTTATGAAATTCGGTCAGTTAGTTTTTTAGTTAGAGTGGATACAAAATATGCACAGACAGACACACAGACAGACACACAAGCACACAGACAGACATACAGACACATAGACACACAAACAGACGTCACGCTAAAAATAGTTTTTTCGTATTCTAAAGGTCTCGAAACGTGTAGATCCGTCGAAAACTCGAGTTGCGACTTTCGACATGATTCCAATACTTTCCCTATACATTACCATGTATTGCAGGGAAAGTAAAAGTATGGTTGTCCATATAGACATCAAATTAAAATGCGAGGATGTCACGGAAACAGCAATGTACCGCAATCCGGCTTAGTTTTACATATTCTGATATTGATTACTAGAACGATTTTCCCAGCATTGCCCGGGTCGTAAATAAGCGCTTACTACTTCTGAATAATTAATTAAGCGCCCGCTACCTAAATAATACATTTGAACACAATTTAAAATGGCCTTGATTCGGAAATCTCACGCCCTCTGCAAAAGCCAAAAACATAATGAGGGAGATCGTGGTTTAAACTCCTAGACGGGCATGCGCAGTAAAATCCACCGATAGAAAGAAAGGTCGTAATCCGTTGAACGCGAGGGAACTTCGAGGAAGATGCTATGTGATCACTTAAAAAAATTACAAAAATTAAAATTTTTTATGAAATCGGAAAATTGTTCTTTTTGTTAGAATGCTAAGATATATATATACAGGTCTTTTATCCAAATTATAGAATTGTGCTAACTTCAGTTTTCCGAATGTGACTATATATATATATATCAGATAACTTCAAAATAATATTCAATGGATATCTTAAAAAATAAATCTGAAGGAATTGTCTTACAGATTTGGTTCAAACATCGTTGGAAAGAACATTATTGATCTTCCCGATGGAGTCAAGATGGAAATGTTGTGATAATATTTTCGGTTGCTAAGGAACCTGTGGAACCTAGAGGAATTAGTTCAATTTCGGAGATGTGATGTTAAAAAAAATGTGCAGTGCAGTGCAGTGCAAGTCCAGAAGTGCGGACAAAACAACCCAGAGCCAAAAATAAAATGTATGTGCTATTTTTATAAAAAATTGGTCGAGTACATGATGTGTTTAAATATATTACAGCTTCACACGAAAGCCTCTCCTCTTTATGAGTACTTATAATAAATTATTAAATATTTTTAGTAAGCTGTTATATAAGGTGTTTACTGACACATAATTTGTGTTGTTAATAAATGTTAATTTTAAAGTTAGAAGTGAGTCGTTCATGTGTAATGTGTTTATTTTACAGACGGTAAGTAGGTTCTTACTTGGAAAGCTTGGTGGATTATTGATGTCATATTGTTTTAGACATTATAATTTTATGATAAATAATCACTCCCCACAGATATAGTTGATTAATTAATTATTTCTAATTATAATTTTTTTATTTTTACTTTCCCTGCAATACATGGCAATGTAAATGGAAAGTATTGGAATCATGCCGAAAATCGCAACTCGAGTTTCGACGGATCTGCACATTTCGAGACCTCCAGAATACGAAAAAACCATTTTTTTTTACCGTGATCTCTGTGTGTGTCTGTGTATCTGCCTGTGTGCCTGAGTGTCTGCCTGTCTGTCTGTCTGAGCAGATTTTGTATCCACTCTAACTAAAATTTAATGGACCGAATATTCATAAAATTTGGTAGGTAAATCACTTGTGGGCTAATCTGGTGCTGATTAGTTTAGGGTACGATTCGGGATAAAAGAACCCGCCCTTTTTTGCGAAATGTACTGCAAAAGCTTATATCCACTCCACTCTAGCTGAAAAACTAATGGACCGAATTTCACAAAATTCGGTAGATAAGTCACTTGCGAGTCACCCTGGTGCTGATTAGATTTTGGTACGATTCGGAAAAAAATAACCTGCCCTTTTTTGCAAAATGGCCCGCAAAAATCGCCAAAACGAAAATAAAAACTACGTATGCTCAAATATATCCATTAAATACTTGTTTAATACGTAATTTTTAAAGAAGAAAATAATAAGACCAACCCCATTACACTAGGACTGGCCGTTCTCGAGATATTTTAGTTTTTTCGCATTTTCTCTACTCCACCTTTGAAAATAAGTCCAGTTATCAAATGAGAACGGAAATTGAACTAAAAGTGAATTAAATTTAATTAAAATAAAGAGAATGGGAATATAAGTCTGCAGGGAAAGTCATGTGCTGCCCACATCAGATTTTTATATTAATTATTATTAATTAATAATTATCATAGCTATTAATGATTCTTAATATTAACAATATTTATGAAAATATTTTGTATTCTCTGTGAGACACTTCTGGATATGCCACTGCTTAACTCTCAAAGTAATTGGTTTATTCTATTTATAAATGCAATAAAACAGTTTCTATCCTTTTCCTTTTCAAACCATACTTTCTGTCAAAAATTATTAAATCCGAATGTCCACCATTATGAATTTTTTCACTTTTGAAATGATATTTTCAGAAAGTTGTTAAGACATTCATGCATCACGCATTGACTTTTGAGTTGACAGTGAATCGCTCTTTAAATCATCAGTGTTTTCTTTTCTTTTAATCTCTCGCGCAGTTTTTTTTGTATAATTTTAACATAAACTGTGGGTCCATCCATCATTTTGTTTCATGGTCGTTATCAATCTTTCGGCAGATTACAAATTTCGTTCCATTTAATGACAAGCTTATCATGATAAAGCATTGAATATTTTCAATTTGTTTAAGAAAAATAAAGGGCTTTCAATCAATTTCGTAAACTACTGTGTGACTGTAAGTTTTTGATATGTTGTATTTTTAGTTAATTGGACGCATATCAACTTTTATTTGATTTAAATACGTTCTTCGTTTCATTCAACGAGCTTATTCAAATAGTTCTAAATAATAAAATAGTGCTAATTAGTGTTAATTATAATCAAATAGAGGTGATTTGTTGATAGAGAATAGATTTCATTTGATTTTGCAGACTAACTTTGGACATGTATGTCGCGAACGTTTTGGTATACTCGACAGAGAAGACAAAGTTTTGAAATCAAACACATTTATTAAACATGAAATAACAAGGCAGTTGATCGAAAACAGTGGAGTACAAGCATTTCTCGCAATAACTCAGAGTTACACTCGGTAGGGTGACCATTAAGAACACCCCTGGAGGAAGAGGAACCAAGAGAATACACATATTTTCTGATACATAAAATAAACACAATATTCCTCATATTATACTTGACATTTATATATCACATTTGTATACTTTGAACATATACGACATTTTCATATAACATCATCAATGACTTGATACTCACGAGGATTTGACAATTAACACTCTATTCGTTAGGTGGAAGACTAAATATATATAAAACTTTACCTCGTCTCTTTTAAATATAACATTTACAATTCTGTACCATGGGAAAGGATATCAGGATGGACTCTCGGCATAAACTCATCGAGATTCTTGCGCAGAACAAAATCCATAATGGTCGGGAAACTTGACTACACAACATCATGCTGGCGGAATTCGACATCTTGGTTGGTTACGGAGATTGGTTGATTCGTACCTTAGGACACAAGGAGGAGTCAGGCAAATACAAATCGCTGTAAAATGAGCTTTCCCTCTAGCCCTATTAGCGATTCAAGCCGACCAGTGAAAGAACCATTTTCTCTTTTCACAAGACTCATTATTCCATTACTACCAGGCTGATTCATTTAAAAACACGAGTGACTCATCTCTGAACCGAGCCAAACGACTCTACGCACAACTTGTCGAACTATGTTACATATTTTAATCACATCCTTCCACTTTCAAAATTAATCCACCTTTTCTTAAAATTCGCGATCATACGCGAATCAAACACACACGTCTACATTTTCCCACGACTCCTTCCACTCTGCTTCCAAAATCCTTTTTCAAACGCGCGCGTGCGCAAAACCTGCAAGTTCCCAACTAGCGACTGAGAAGCGAAAATACAAAACTATTACTATTTTTCTGGAACATAAACACTTTTGCGATTTTAGAGTTCACTTCCCTTAAAAGTCAATGTAATTGAAAACATGTAGAAAAGACATTTACATTTCGAAATTGACACTTTCAATCACACAGAAATAAAACAATACTTTAATATACAATTTTAACACAGAGGTGTGAAAGCCTTATCACACTCCTTCGGGGCCCGGGAGAAAAATTTCCTGCAAAGCGGGGAATTTTTCCGCACAATACTAGGAAAATACCTGCATTAAGTTCCCAATGACATATGTTCCATTGAGAGGAATTTAGTGTAAATTTTGAGCGATGTACATGTACATCAAAGAAAAAAACAAAAACAAACAAGATCATGACCAGCATAATAACCAAAATCCAAGAGTGGCCTAAAGTTTGACTCGTGAGTCAAAAAAAAAATAAGTCTCAATACAAGCATAGACCTTTACAAGACAACACCAAATTAACAAGACACAAATGATGAAATTGCCCCTTTTAAAATTTAAACACTAATACATTTTCTGGTGAGTACCACAGAGACCTGAAAATTTAATTTACTCAACTCACAAAAAGTTTAACTAAACAAAAAGTTTTCTTTCTTCAAAAATTTTACAATTAAAATTCTATAAATTTACTTTTCACAGAAATCAATTTATTAACTATTATCCAACCTTGCCAACAAATTACTTTAAAAGACATTTAAAAAAAATTACTAATTTAGAAAATGAGACAAATTTTCAAACCAAGAATGTTGATCAGGCACCCAGGCAAGAAACAAGTCCATTAGAAAGTTGCAAACCTAGAGGTGGCGGTACCCCCAACCAATAAGTCAACAAACACCAAATGACAAAAAAAAATTTCTAAAATTTACTAGACCTTTAAATTAAAAAAAATCATTCACACATTCATAAAATAAAACAGAGATAAAAATTATCAGTTATCCTTAAAAATCCTTACCAAAACTCTAATCCATCAAGTACTTAATTATCTTAAAATTACTTTAAAACATTACTGCTTATCATTAAAGTAAAGCAAAAAAAATTATTATTTAAGTATTTAGAATTTTAAAACACTACTTCAACCTGATTAACATGGCACTCACATTCAGAAAGCTGCACTGGCACAGAACTTGCAGTACAGAACATTCAGCTGACTGACACATAAAGCAAATTACACAGAAGTTCAGAAATATTGGATCCATTTTAACATAGCATACAGTTTTGCAAAACATTTTTTTCACTACTCATCTGCGAGTCAGGCACAGCAATACGCTTTGCGACACTACTTAGGTTTGAGTCTGCAATTTCCGACTCATTTGCCGGTTCATGATTTGAAATCGAAAGTAAATTATTCGTACATTGATAACCAACAAAAGGAATGGAAGAGTTTGAAAACTTAAAACAGAAGTGATTATAATCTATAATAGCATTATGTTTATGTAAAAACTTGTTACCAAGGATTACATTATATGAAATAGGAGCTGGTGATTTTAACACAAAAAATTCGGTAGGGAATCTTTCTTTTCCCAAATTTAGTGAAATAGTGGCTAAACATTCAACTTTAGTATCTTGTGAACTAAAGCTACGCAAAATTGTTGGTTTGTATGTTAGCAACATATGTGCAATGGGTACAGTATTTAAAGCTTCCTCATACACTAAATTAATTGAACTACCCGTATCAATCAATATTGACACTTCACTGCGCACTAATTTTCCTTTTATAATAGAAGAAGATGACAAAGAATTTGTAATATTATGACAAATATTATTTTCCTCAAAATGTGATGTTTGCCTATCAAAAGTTTTTCTATTATTATAATTGTGCATGGGATATCTACTCTGATTCCCAGAAGAATGATTTTTGGAATTTTGCAAAGATTTATATGACTCCTTATTTTTATAATTTTGCGTTCCTTGCTTTCTATACTTCCACTCATTTGCAGACATTTGCCCTCTGTGTCTTTCACCCTGGTGATACCTAGTTCCAGGACTGGTATAAATTTTCCTACATTTTATACCGTACACATCTCTTTTTTGAAAAACCTTTTTCCAACACTGTTCTTGAACGTGACCTAATTTACCACATTTGTCACACTTTGGACGCGGTGAACGCTTTTCGTTAACTTTATCTGAATTAAACTTAAATTTTTCTATTTTACCCCTAAGAAATTCAATGTCCCTTTCCTGTTCTAACACTTTTCTTTTTAAATCTGACATACTTTCACTTTGATCTGGTGTGAGAACATATTTTTCTGGTGTGAGAACACCTTTTTTTGTAAGTACCGGATTAGTCAAGTACATAGCATTATTTTCATTTAAAATAGATTCCTCAAGAATTGCAAGTTTTCTAGCCGAATAAAAATCTCTAGGGTTTTGTGACAACACCAATCTTTTTAGTTCCGGATATAAACCATTAATAAATGAAGTTTTTAAAAGTGTTTGCCTGATTTTATTCTCACTTTCGGAATCTACATCTTCCGGAACAACCTTAAATGAAGCAGCTTCGATTCTCATCGAAAACTGTTTAACCGACTCATTTGGTCTCTGTGTAAAGTTCACGAGTGAAATTATGTTTTTAGTAACATTTTCGGTCACTTCAAAATGATCTTTCAAAATGTGAATAATTTCCTGCAAATTTTTACAATTTCTGTGCTTTGGATTCTCTTCAATCAATCTATTTGCTTCCCCCTCTAAATTCAATCTCAAACAAACCAATTTGTCACACTCACTCCAGTTTGCATGAGTGGCTACTAAATTTAACTTTTCCAAAAACTGTGACAACGAAAGCTCTGAATTTCCCGAGAATTTTGGAATATGATGTGCGAACTTAGGTGTGAAAATATGGAATGATTTTAACATGTTATCATTTACCGATGAAGCACTGTTTTGATTTGGCAAAGTGCCAGAAGAAGAATTCAGACATACCGGCGATTTATCTGATATATTTTCCTCATTAGATTTAGCTTTGTGGCTAACATTTTTAACTTTACTTTTAGAATTAACAGAATCCGACTCAGTAGCAATATCAAGCGACAAATTCAAGGAGGAATTTAATTTTTTACTTGAATTTTTACTCATCTTACCGACATTTACTTTTTTGTTTCTAGTAATTGGAGCCATTTTGCATAACAATCAAATATACTCGTATAGTTTAACACAATATGCAATTGCAATGTTCTTAAACAGTATTTACAATAAAACCAGTTTTTATCAAATCAAATGACATAAATATGCAAACAAATCAATTTTTTTTATCAAATGGCACATATCAAATTCCAAGAACACTCGTTTTTGAGAATACCGAAAACAGAACATGGAACTCTGTTTACTTAAGAAAACACTCATTTTAGCACAACGGTAATTTTTAACCTTCAAAATTTCAATTCTTAAGAAAATTTTTAAAAATTTTAATTCTCTCAGCTCTTCCCCACTCACCGAGAAAAGTAACGGCACCAATTCTGTCGCGAACGTTTGGTATACTCGACAGAGAAGACAAAGTTTTGAAATCAAACACATTTATTAAACATGAAATAACAAGGCAGTTGATCGAAAACAGTGGAGTACAAGCATTTCTCGCAATAACTCAGAGTTACACTCGGTAGGGTGACCATTAAGAACACCCCTGGAGGAAGAGGAACCAAGAGAATACACATATTTTCTGATACATAAAATAAACACAATATTCCTCATATTATACTTGACATTTATATATCACATTTGTATACTTTGAACATATACGACATTTTCATATAACATCATCAATGACTTGATACTCACGAGGATTTGACAATTAACACTCTATTCGTTAGGTGGAAGACTAAATATATATAAAACTTTACCTCGTCTCTTTTAAATATAACATTTACAATTCTGTACCATGGGAAAGGATATCAGGATGGACTCTCGGCATAAACTCATCGAGATTCTTGCGCAGAACAAAATCCATAATGGTCGGGAAACTTGACTACACAACATCATGCTGGCGGAATTCGACATCTTGGTTGGTTACGGAGATTGGTTGATTCGTACCTTAGGACACAAGGAGGAGTCAGGCAAATACAAATCGCTGTAAAATGAGCTTTCCCTCTAGCCCTATTAGCGATTCAAGCCGACCAGTGAAAGAACCATTTTCTCTTTTCACAAGACTCATTATTCCATTACTACCAGGCTGATTCATTTAAAAACACGAGTGACTCATCTCTGAACCGAGCCAAACGACTCTACGCACAACTTGTCGAACTATGTTACATATTTTAATCACATCCTTCCACTTTCAAAATTAATCCACCTTTTCTTAAAATTCGCGATCATACGCGAATCAAACACACACGTCTACATTTTCCCACGACTCCTTCCACTCTGCTTCCAAAATCCTTTTTCAAACGCGCGCGTGCGCAAAACCTGCAAGTTCCCAACTAGCGACTGAGAAGCGAAAATACAAAACTATTACTATTTTTCTGGAACATAAACACTTTTGCGATTTTAGAGTTCACTTCCCTTAAAAGTCAATGTAATTGAAAACATGTAGAAAAGACATTTACATTTCGAAATTGACACTTTCAATCACACAGAAATAAAACAATACTTTAATATACAATTTTAACACAGAGGTGTGAAAGCCTTATCACAATGTATATGTTGTGACTATTTATGGAATCTTTATATAATTGTATTCTTTAACTTATTGTATTTGAGATAGCTTCATTACGATGTAGTTTGATGTAAATTCCAATTTTTTTGTTACGAAAATATGTTTCTAAATGATTTTATATAGACAGGATATTTGATGTTCTTAAAAAGTGCATAATTCCTGATTTTGGCATTTAAGGAACTTAAAACTGCCTAAATTTATACCAAAATGTTAATATAATGCTTAATTTTATTACAGACAGCACAGTTTAGAAATTACAATAAAAGTAGGAAAAGTTGTCACTGGTCCAACTGTGACCATCAGATTACAAACTACAGAATATTTCCCTTTTGCCATATGAAAAAGGGGTCAAGGTGTAATATTTATTTTGTGTAATGTTTACTTCATTTTAGTGTACAATTATATACATATTCGGCTACCCTTCGGATTAAGAAACTTTCTTACTTATTTATGATTCCTGTATAAAAGTCTCTAATATCCTCGTCAAAAGCTTACATTCTCTTACTTGATCATTCACACAAAATATCGTCAAAAGTCTTCTATATATTTTCAAATCAGCAAGATCCAAATATGTCAATGTTGCTCAAATTCAAAGAATATCTATCAAGCAGAATTTTTTTTATAAGTATTCCTTGAGATTTTTGATATAATATTGAAATGAAATGAAGTTTGAAAATTTTCATAATGCAATAACTTATATTTTTCACGGTACTTCCTGTAGTAGTTTTTACTTTCCTTATATACATAATGTATAAGGAAAGTATTGTGACGGGCTCGAAAATTCGAATTCGAGTTTTCGACGGGAGAGCACGTTTCAAGAATCCCTGATCACGAATCAAACATTTTTGAAATGATGTCTGTGTGTGTGTGAAAGTATGTGTGTGTGTGTGAAAGTATGTGTGTGTGAGTGTGTGTGTGTGTCAGTTAGTCTGTGGAGACGGTAATTGACGAACGAATGAACCGATTCGAACCAAAATTGGTACAAAAATTACAATCCGTAAACACTGGAAGCCTATTGTTTTTATACGCAATCGAATGTTCAGAACCCCCTAAATTTTCGAATGTAATTTTGAAAAAATCGTCAAAAAATCAAAACCCCTAATAAAGTTACGCAAATAGACATTTCTTATGTAATTTTTCATTAGAAAACGATTGACATAAATTTTAGAACGCTAACATGAACCGTTCTTGAGATATTGTACATTTTTTAAAAAAATTATCAAAAAGTCATATAAAATAAAAAAAAAATATTTCGTATTGAGAAACATGTTCACTTTTCACACGGAATACCATGCGATAAATTGGGTGACATCATTCTCGTGGATCTAGCTCGTTCCATTCAAGAAAAAAGATACTTTGAATAATACTTTTGTATTTGAGCGCCAATAGTCATTTATCTGCTGTAAGAATAACTTATTTCTTAGTGCATAACGCTTGGCGAGATTTTGGCGACGAATTTGGCGGAATGTCGCCAACTTGGCGGCTTTTTGAAATATTGCCAAATTAACGAAAATCTCGCCAAATGATGCTAAATCAATGAAAATGACGACTAATTGTCGAAAATTCACTATCATGGAAAGAATATTAGTATCTATTATAAGAAAAACCTAATTTTTTACTGTAAAAGTAGTAAATTCATTACATTATATAAGGAAAGTCATGTGTTGCCCACATCAGATTTTTTTTTTCTGCAGTCGTTAAAAGGTGCTTAAAATGTGCTTTATTTTTTATAATAATAAATGTGTAGAAATTTGGCCTTCTAGAAATTCGGCTAACTTGGCGAAAAATATGTGGAGACATTTTAAAATTTTCTTAAAATACTACATTACTTTTCCTATTCTATAATTTGAAGCCAAGATCTAGGAATTTTTTGACAAATAACATCTTACACCTTCTGGTTGGTCGGAAGGTCTGGCTCGGAAAAAAAAAGAAAAAAAAGACAATGAATCTTTGAGACCGGGATATTCCAGTCGTTAAAGTCCGGAGATTGCATTTGGAGAATCCGGGTGTCCGATTTCCGGCTCTGCCCAATCTATTCCCGTGTTCACGCTGAGTACGGGCACGTTAAATCTGTGGGTACAAAAGTTCCTCCGAGAGGTTGGTGGCAGTGGAAGGAGGGTACAGTTCTTGTGGATGTCACCAACACTGGGTAATGGTCTAAATTGGGTGGCACTACCACGGCAGACCAAATTTTACGCCTTCGGGTAGGTCAAATTGTCTGGGTCGAAAGGAATAATATGACAACGAACCTCTTCATTCACAAAATCAGTGAGAGGTCTGATCTTACAATTATAGCCAATCAGGAGAAGAAATTGGGGCAAGCTGGTACATTTAATAACATTTTTTAATTTCGAGGTTTTTGTATTTATATATACAAAAATCAGAAACATTAAAATTTATTATTCTTCTTTTATTAATTGTGCCAATATGATTAAAGTCATAAATTCATGAAATACTGTTTAGTTATAATAAATCACACTGCTGCTTGTTAGCAAAAGCTTGCAAAACTTCCTTGTATAAAGCAGTCATATGTGAGTAAGGTAACTTTAATTGTTTCAAGCAAAACCCCCATCTTCAGGCCAAATGACAGATAGAACAGTATGCGCCCATACCAACTTCCAAGAAGGAACTGCGACGAAATAAACGATTAACACTTCAAATAGTGCTATAACCCACACAATGAAAAATTTCGCACGTGTGTGGTATCATCCATTAAAAAAAAAACACCCATAAGCATATCCTCACAGACTGATAAAGGACCCCTCCTCTGCACACAAATATGAGGGGGACAGGATCTGAAAATGAAATCTTATTAAACATTGGAAGGATATCTAAAATACAACTGCGAAAAAAAAAAAGATACTAACTATTGAATTATTGGCACAAAAGTGAAAGAGTTTAGTGGAGGAAATATGGTCAAACCCTTGTAAATGATGAAAGATGAAAAGTTATAGGGTAATGAGGCAGCAATGAAGAAGAAAATAACGGAAGGATATAACCGATTTCGAAAGTTAATTTCATCAATCAAACAACTATAAAATTAATAGTGGTTGATTATCTGGTTACTTCATTCTGATTAACAGTATTGAATAATTCAATAATATCTGTAAGCTTTCACATATTTTTGGATTAGAACATTTGACTTTATATATATATATATATATATATATATATAGTTTATAGATATAATCTATCTATTTCTTCAGAAACATACATTTTTGTGTTTGCTTCTACAAAAAACTTGGACATGATTAGATTTTTGTAGAGGTTAACAATTCATGATTTAGGCTTAGAGCCTCGTCCACGTGTATAGCGTTTGTGCTTGATTTCGTTTGTTATACTTTTTTCGATTCCATACCTTTGTATTATGATATTTTTCATTGACTTGTTGATTCGATTTTTATTTTTTTCCATTTGCTTGAGGATTAGTTGATTTTTACTTTTGTTTTGTAAGCCAGTTAGATAGTTGAATTTAGTTTAAGTTTTTCTTTTTTTGTTTCCATACCTTTGAATTTTGTTGATTTTCTGTAACTTGATAGCTTGTGTTTTGTATTTTTTATCCATTTGATTGATGATTTGCTGTATTATATTTTATTCTGTGGGTGTTTTAAAAAGTTAGGTTTATCGTGTTACATCTTCTTACTTTTCGTTCATTGGATTTTCAAACTACTACTATTATATATATATATATATGAGCCCCTAGTGATCATACCTTTTAAGGAGACGGAAAGACATTTTGGATGCAGATATTTTAAGGTATGCGCTCAAGAATGTGTGTGAAAAAACAACAGTCCTTCTCTCACAGTTAGGGTTACAGTGACACAATTTCGAAATTTTCAAATGACAACACTTACTTTTTTTTATTGGAATGTGGTTTTCACAGTGAAAAACCATAAATGGCGTTGAAACGGTACCCGCACTATAAAAGCCGATGCTAAGCAGAGACTAAGAAAAAAATGAAAACAACTGTGGCGTTCACCACCAGAACACGAATTTCTGTTCCATTGACGTCACAGTCCACACTGTGTGTTCGACTCAGAATCCAGCTTTTTGAATCTCATTCGAAAGGTTAAGAAGAGACCAAGGTATGCAAATTTCCAGGTTCAGCGTAAAACACCGCCATAGCTGACATCATCGCCGTAGGAGGAAGAAAAGGCATTGTGATTTGACTGCTGCTTGCTTTCTTGCCCTTTGACTTGACCAACATCACGCTTACAGTGAAACAACAAGGTGAAATGGTAAAGCTCTAATACCTGAATGGGCAAAATGTCGCAGGGACATTGCGTGTCTACCACCACAAACCATCGGCTACGACGAGGCCCGTGTTCTGTACAAGCTGTACGAGACTTAATACGTAAATTTGAAGAAACTGGTTGCACTTGCTATCGATCTCGGCCTGGACGACCTTCCGTTCCTGTCGAGGTTATTGCAGAAGTGCATGAGAGACGATAAGCGAATTGCAAATGCATGCCGTGTTTCACGCGTGCTAGATTTGCCAAAATCAACGGTCCGCAAGATTCTGCGCTCTGTTCTCCACATGTTTCCGTATTGGTTCCAGCGTGTCCAGATGTTGCAAGCGGGTGATAACCAACTACGCTTAGATTTTGCTGATTAATTCCTCATCCGGTATGACGATGATAACAGATGACCTTTACGAATTCTGTGGACGGACGAAACACATTTGACTGGTAACGTGACTGGTACCGTGACTTTGACTGGTAACGTGACGGGTAACGTGATTGTTTGACTGGTAACGTGAATTCGAAGAACTGCGTGCACTGGGCAGCCCAAAATCCCCATGATGTGGTTTCCCTTTCGTTACACCAAGCAAAAGTGACTGTGTGGTGCGGGATAACAAGCATCCTCATCCAAGGCCCTTACTTTCTTGAAGAGTTTACGGTCGCAGGTCTACGTACATGTAAGGTAACGAGTAGTTGCTATGAAGAAATGTTGATCAATTATGTCATTCCCGATTTGCAAAAGTGAAATATCTTATCTGATATCGCGTGGATGCAAGATGGCGCTCCCCCACATGTGGAGTCTTCTGTGAAACGTTTATTGACACAACAGTTTGGTGACAGAATTATCTCCCGCCATTTCATATTTCCGTGGCCACCCAGGCCCCCGATCTCACTCCAATGGATTACTGGCTGTGGGGATACATGAAATCCAATGTGTATGCAGGCAATCCTCAAACTCTATTTGATTTGAAAGATGCCATCACACGTGAGGTTCAACAGATTCCTCTTGCCATGGTACGTGCTTCAGTGTTATCCACCATCTGTCGCATGCAAAGTGTCATCGTGTGCGAAGGCGAGCACGTAGAAAATTTGTGAAACACAATAAAATGTTTTGTTTTCTATCGCTGATGGTCTTACTTTATTGGTTGTTTACACATTTCTTTTAGTCTGCTTAGCGCCGGCGATTTTCGTGCTGCATCAGGCACCGTTTCAACGTCATTTATGGTTTTTCACTGTGACGATTACATCCAAATAAAAAAAAAAGTAGGTGTTGCCATTTGAAATTTTCGAAATTGTGTCACTGTAACCCTAACTGTGAGAGAAGGACTGTTGTTTTTTCACACCATTCTTGAGCGCAAAACTTAAAATACCTGCATCCAAAATTTCTTTCTGTTTCCTTGAACGTTATGATTGCTAGGGGGCTCATATATCGACAAAGTTTTTTTTTAATCACTCTGTATATATATATGTGTGTATATATATATATATATATATGTGTCTATATATATATATATATATATATATATATATATATATATATATGTGTGTGTGTGTGTGTGTGTGTGTATTAATTAAAGTATAATAATATTTAATCAATTTTTTATGAATATACCTAGTTATTTGGAACAGTTTGAAACCTGTAATAGTTTATACGCTTACCTTACGTAGATGATATCTATTTTTTGGAATGAATTACGAAAGCACCTCAGGGAAATAAATTTAATTAGAGTCACTTAATTGGCAGCTGAGTGGCGTCTTTACATTCGGTAGTTCAATTTATTTCTGGAAGTCCCATTTATTTCGAGAAAATCAATGGCATTTAGAACTTTATTTGGAACTGCACGAATTAATAGGCTCAGTAACTGCTTCTAAACAATTTTCTTTACTCGACTGGTTTTATAGATTATGTAGGATTATCAAATTCACACTTTTAAAAGAAACTAATAAATACGCGATAAATTCGATGCTTCGCTTTTGCACTTAAAAACTTCTATAATTAGAATAACTTTTGAATCGGTGGATAATCAAATACATGAACATTGCCGAAGAGCACTTACTGTCATTTTTCAATGAAGCCTGCTTGTGCGCTATCTACTTATTCTTTTAGCTTTATTTTGTTCCCCCGCTTATTTAGGGCATATAAAACTCGCGTCTGTAGTTTCGATTTAGATACTTATTTAGGGCACAGATATTTAACGGTCTACTTACTCGCTAAGTAGGTCCTCATTAAGAAAAGCCACGTTGAGGCCGATTAGTCTTGCTCCTACGCATCGGGCCAAATGTGGGATACTTTAATTTTTTGCGATTTCAAGTAATATCAACGCGCTCATTTAGGACGTGCATAATGAGCGTATTTAGGGCGTATTACGTCCGCGTTTTGAAAGTAGCATGGTTGCGCATATAATAGAGATGATTTTTGTTCAAAATGGGCATGATTTTTATTTAAAACAGGCGATTTGGAAATTGAGAGGTATTATCTTTGTCTGTATTATTTACATAGAAAGCGTTTATTTATGTTGCGCGCCCACTTTAGCACGCAACGTGGCAGCGATCGTAGAAGTGGAGATTTCAAGAATCACCAGGCAAACAGCTGGTTGAGCACCGGGAATGCGCGAAGGTGGCTACTTTGGGAAAAACAAGTGTGCGAAGATGGCCAAAAAGGTTGAAGAGCTGCAGGCGGTTGGGTCGGTATGCAAAGAGGAACTACACAGGGTTGATAAGGTCAGCATTGGTGAGTACGAAATGGCAATAAAATGTCGAGATGATGAGTTATAAAGAAAAAGTATCAGCAGGACGAAAATGAAGAGGCAGAAGAACAAGAAAGATCAATCATACATGAAACATTGATTATGAAATACTTTCCAACTTCAATGCAATTTTATTTAAACGTCTCTAAATTGCGATACATTCCTCGATAATATTTTTAAAATTAGCACAATACTACATTAATTTAATATATTTGAAAACTTAAAACTTCATCGAAAAAATTGAACTTTATTCAAATGACGGCATTGAAATAAAAATTCCTTGGTTTATACATCTCTAAAATACGATACATTCCTCCGTAATATTTTTAAAATTATCATAATACTACAATAATTTATTATATTTGAAAACTTCATCGAAAACAAATGAAATTTATTCAAATGACGTCATCGAAATATAACACGCCTGGCTCTCTCTATAAAATCAGCATTTCATTCATGAACTTTTTCCATTCATTTCATTCATAACTTTTTTCCATTCATTTCATTCATAACTTTTGCATTCATTGCATTCATCACAATACTATAATAATTTATTTTATTTAAGAACTTAAGGCCTTGGAGGTACAAGCAATTAAACTCTATGCTTAAAACTTCATCGGAAAAATCGTCTAAAATCAATAAATTTCATTCATATCAGCTATATTTCAGACTCTATGAGCTCATTCATATCAGCTATATTGCAGACTCCATGAACTAAATAATTTTGCGTTAAAGAAATGAAGCAATTCTTATACAACTTATTTTACATCTTTTGGTATTTACATTCTCCATAAGTAAAAGTTAGGCTTCTTTGTAGAAATAATCAAAGTTGGATGATCATTTAAAGTTAAATATATTGTAATTGCTTTGCTTCAGTATGTAGATGCACAGAATTTAAGCAAAAATAAACAGGTTTTATGACGGATACAACACTAAATATGAATTAAAAAGAAATTTAAAAACCTCGATTTTGTACAAGATGGATGCCATATTTTATTTTGAAGTGGGTCACGTGATCTCTTCATATAAAATGTGTAATTAATATTTTAATTTTTATTTAAAAACTACTGACTATATTTCGCTGAAATTTTTTTTATATGTTTTATGGGATAATTTGAATATTTCCTAAAACTTTCGAAGCAATTTGTGAATTTATATCCGCTTAAAAAAGATTTGAAACATTAGGTCCCATAGGGTCCAATGTATTTCAATTTTTCAATCTGGGTTCAATCCAAAACTAATTGGGTGATATTATTCATTTATATTCCTATAGGTCCCACAGACAGTCTGAAAAACATACTGAAATTTCATTTTGATAAAAGTCATTTTTACGGCAGTTATCGTGCTAACGGACAGACCGACAGGCAGACATACCGACATACAGACAGAGTGAACAAAGCTATAAACACTTTTCAACTATGTTGTAAAGTGTTAATAAAATCCACTTGCCTTTATTATCCTGTAACGATGATGATCCAATATTAGATGGCACAGCCAACTCCTGACATCTATATAGATTACATTGAGAAAAAACGGAAGTGGCCGAATACATTCTTGAACCGGAAAAGAACAAACAACATCTGAAAGAGCATAAATCCGTAATTTCTAAGACTACTCTTTATTTGCGCTGAAGGCGCAAGTATATTAATTTAGAAGTTCACAATTTTTAAAATTTCCCGAATAATAACTTTAGAATTCATAATTCCGTTTTATGCCCTGAGGGCAAGCGCGTTTTGCCTTCTCAAGATTACATTGCCAACTGCCTTAATTACAATTTTCGTAGGTAAGCGTCTTAGTGTCAATGCCGAGTGCTTTTGACTCTACAGAAAAAAGTTCCAATACATTTCAATATGAAATATGTATCCGGTCAAACGATCGTAGCGCCAGAACTGTATCATAACGCAAAGGGTTACCGATACAGATAGGGAGACTCCAACAAGTCGAAATAACACAATTGGCGCTTTATCCATTTAGAATAAATTTTAAGAACAGAATTCCGAATCGAAACGAAATTAGAATTTGCGGAATGTAATAGAATAACATGGAACTTTGAAATTGATTAATAAATGGGAGCAAGGGGCTCATAGAATTTAGAACCTGGGCAGCGACTGTAAAAACTGGTTGCAAAGTCCATTTCGACTATAAGAGCTTGCAATTTCATCCCAGTAGCTCAATGGTAGAGCGTAGGCTGGTCAGTTCGAAGATCTAGAGTTCAATTACCGGTTGGGGCAGCAAGGTTCTTTACAATAGAGCATGGGCACGACTGTCAGTAAATGACCTGCGTGGTAGAATGCGGCGAAACGTAAGGGCAAAAGGGCATTCTTTTTACCATAGTGTGTAATGGTAAACGGACGGTGATGGCAAATAAAAATTGAAACTAAACCCATTAAACATCGAAATTTATCTTTGTGATGAAAATAAGTTATTTTGAATACTTGAAAAACAACATATATTTAAAGATTTCATTTGCTAAAGTGCACTTTAAGTGATTTTAAGTGAATGTGCACTTCTACTCATCTTTACTGTGGTCACTAACTAGCGTTCTAAAGATATATACATTTACTAGAAAATTCTGCAATGTATATGCGAGCGTGAAAGGAAAGATGTAACGATTTTCCCTAAAAAAAAAAAAAAAAAAAAAAACTCGTGCAAATATTTTAATTAAAGTGAATATTTTATTTTCCGGTTAATTAAAAATATCCACCAAATAGGATAAATATAGTAACATTAGAGGTTAAACGATTGTAAGTTTCTAAAGTTCTTCCGTTATTAAAACAAAAATAATGAAAATTTCCATATTGCTAAGCAAACAAATATTTTGTTTTGGAAATGTCAAGGGGCAAAACTGTCCATGTGACGTCACTTGCCCATGCTCTATTGCGTCTGAACAAATCAACCCTGTAGGTTAGTGCAAAGATTGATGTCGGAGATCTGAAGGTACCTCTAGTACGACTAGCACGGATTCAGTGAACTCTGGAATATGAAACGTCCATTTCAAAGCAAGAGGATAAGGACTACATAGGAAGTTAACCTGGAGGATAAAAGTAGCATCAGGAGGTTTCCCTGAGGTAAAATACCCTGTAGGTTAGTGTAAAGATGTCGGAGGTCTGAAAGTACCTGTAGTACGACTAGCATGGACTCATTGGAATCTGGGATATGGAATGTTCATTTCAAAGCAAGAGGATAAGAACCACACAGGAAGTTAACCTGGAGGATAAAACTAGCATCAGGAGGCTAGCCTGGGGTAAAATAGGAGGATGAAAGGGTCAATCAAGTTGTCAATTGTACGCCATTATGACTTTAGAAAGTGAAGAGTGCAGTGTCCACTTAGATAATAAAAGCTTGCAATTTCGCCCCAGTCGTAGAGCGTCGGCGGGCCAGTTCGAAGATCCAGGATGCGATTCCCGGTTGTGGTAGCAAGGTTCTTTACAAGGTCTAGTATTTTAATATATCTCTACTTTCTCTAATCCAGATTGTGATACATTGGACTTAAAAAGAGTTACTGGATATAAAAATAGCAAAGCGACAAAATGGCACAAGACTCAGGCAAGAAGGCGCCAATTTTTATTTTAGGGTGGACAGTAATTTATGATCAATACAATAAATGATGACATCACAGCACTTAAGAACCATGGCCTCATTCGACGTCATGGACTCCGTGATCATACATTGTAATTATTAGTAACTATGTAATTATTATATGTAATTATTAGTAACTCTATAATTATTTAGCTATTATTAACTTATGCAATTATTGAAATTATTGAACAAATTAATGTCTCTTAATTGTGCTAAGTGTACATGAATATGTTAATTGATTTGTATTCAGGCAAAACCGGGCAACAAAACAAAATGGCGGGTTACCACAACTGCAATTACTATTTAAAATTCACGATCACTTTTTAAGGTCCCTCTGCAATGATAATTAATAATTATATAATATTTGAATTTCACCACATTTTGGTGCATGACCCCCTCCTCTATCAATTTTTATCACCACACAGATGCTTCTCTATTTCCATATTAATCATGAAACGACCTCGTGTTATATACTGATATTTTTAAAATGATATAAAAGTGACTTATTAACTTCCGCTGGTTTATTTTTAGAAGTACATTCATTTCAAGAAAATCAATAACATTCAGAACGTCATTTAACGTCATTTAGAACGGCAAAACTAATAGGGCCACTAATTGCTTCAGAACGAAATTGTTCTTGATTGATTATAGATAACTATCGGGTTATAAACTGATAGAGGGCTTTGTGAAATTCCGGAGATGTCTTTTGTCTTCATTATTCTCTTCACTAACAGGCTGTTTCTTGTAAAGAAAAAGCGTGCCGATTTTTTTTTTTTCAATAAAGTGGTAACTGAAAGGGACTACAGTCAACCCCTCTTATAACGCGATTAATTCGTACCGCGTTGTAATGAAAGCGCGTTATAAAGAACTTAGATTAGTGCAAATCAGATTAATTCGTACCGTTTTATACGGAAACCCCATATCGTGTTGTATGGAAAGCGCGTTATAAGAAACTCAGAATCAGTACAAAACAGAACAATTCGCACCGCGTTATAGGGAAACCACATTAAGTGAAACTCAGAACATATAAATCAGGTTCATGCTTTCCATATTAAATACAAATGCCTTTTTAGAGTACCATATTATGATGAATACGGTTATGAAATATAAGTATATAGATAGAAATTGCAATAAATATATGTTTGCATATTTCGAATTATTTTTATAAAGACTTCATATAAGAAAATTAAAAAAACAATGCGAAATATAAACTTAATAACTTTTTTCCAACAAAAATCCTATTAACATTCATCATCGCTGTTAAATATTAGTGGCCTAATTGTTTCTCTTTTAATACCCTCTTCACTTTGCATATCTGCATTTTCGTTTTCCAATGTAGTTTTATTTTGTAACTCTATCAAAATAACTGTATAAGGAGCTAAGCAATTTTGTAATTTTCTTTTAAACTTTGAACTTCGCAGTGTTGAAGGATCATTTTCAATAAAGTAATTTTCTAATTATTTACCAAAATCTACCGCTGTTCAGCAATTTATTCGGAAAAAATAAACTCAAAATGTCATTATTCCGTGTGTCAAAATGTTTGAAAACTACTGCTACAGTGCCTAGACTACAGAAGAGAGTTAAAGTCATTTTAAATAAGCAATTATTTGATACATTATCATAAGAAAGGTAATAACCTGCAATATTAACGACCTGTTCTTGCTTCCCAAGATTAGAATTCTTTTTTTTTTTTAATTCATTAAAAAATTTGCATAAAATGAAGGAAGTAATAAATATCGTTGGAAAAGACAGCTTTCTGTACTCATCGTCATGCGACAAGTTCAATTATACCATTCGTGTGAGTACTAAATCTTAAAATTAAAAATTATTTGACCAACAAAGTTATAAATTTTTAATTTGTAATAAAAGTTTGTTTTTATAGCAAGAAGAGCAAAAATAAATATTTTCTTAAATATATAAAAAGTGCTACAACGCTCTGAGAATGTAATGAACTCAAAAGTTCACTGTCCAGTGTGATAGAAAATTTGGAAACAGCTGCTATGTATCAACAAAAAAAAAGTGATTGCTACTTGTACCCACCAGGTCTCGAACCTGGGACCTTCTGCGTGTTAGGCAGATGTGATAACCACTACACCATGGGTACTTACGAACATTTCTTCAACTATTTTATAAAAGCAGTTTTTTTCCGAAAGACGAGAGCTGCTTTATCGTCGCCCCCTTCCTCTCTTCACGAAAGAGCGACCAGATTGACTAGTGGCTGCCCACAGAATACTTTTGCAGAACATATACAATATATTTGGCACAAAAATCGCTCATTTGGCGATATATGTTTTGACTGCTACTTTACTGTAATGTATACATTAAGAAAAATCTGATGTGGGCAACACATGACTTTCCTTATATAATGCAATGAATTTACTACTTTTACAGTAAAAGAAATAGGTTTTTCTTACAGTAGATACTTATATTCTTTCCAAGATATTGAATTTTCGACAATTAGTCGTCATGCCATATTCATTGATTTAGAGTCATTTTAATTCATTTGGCGAGATTTTCGTTAATTTGACAACATTTCAAAAAGTGGCCAAGTTGGCGACATTCCACCAAATTCGTCGTCAAAATCTCGTCAAGCTTTAGTGACGGAGAAATAAGTTATTCTTATAGCAGATAAATGACTATTGGCGTTCAAATAAAAAAGTATTACTCGAAGTATCTTTTTTCATGATTGGAACGAGCTAGATCCACGAGAATGATGTCACCCAATTTATCGCATTGTATTACATATGAAAAGTGAACATGTTTCTCAATAGGAAATACTTTTTTTTTATTTTATATGACTTTCAATATTTTTTTTGAAAAATGTGCAATATCTCGAGAACGGTTTATCTTAGAGTTCTAAAATTTATGTCAATCGTTTTCCAATGAAAAATTACATAAGTTGTCTATTTGCGCAACTTTGTTAGCGGTTTTGATTTTTTGACGATTTTTTTCAAAATTTCATTCGGAAATTTAGGGGGGGTTCTGAACATTCGATTGCATATAAAAACAATAGGCTTCCAGTGTTTACGGATTGTGATTTTTGTACCAAATTTGGTTTGAATCGGTCCTTTCGTTAGCCAGTTATTGTCTTCACAGACTCACTGACACACACACACACGCACACACACACACACACACTCACACACACATACTTTCACACACACACACACACACACATACTTTCACACACACGCACATAGACATCACTTTAAAAATGTTTGATTCGTGATCAGGGATGCTTGAAACGTCTCCCGTCGACAACTCGAATTCGAATTTTCGACCGCGTCACAATACTTTCCTTATACATTATGTATATAAGGAAAGTAAAAATGAATGCAATAAAACAAAATTTCGACAATCAGCTTCTGAAATTTTAATGTCGGCTCCACGGTGCTTATTGAGAGATTGTATAAATGCTATTTCTTCGGATTGTTCTCAGAGTAGTTTATAATAGTTGCATGTAAATGTTTATGTGTAGTGTAGCTTGAAATTCGTAATTTCTGTGTTTTACTTTCAAAATTATATTGCCTTTTATATTTTTAATACGAATATATTTAATAAAGTGTTTAGTGCGCCATCTATGATATGTAATTGAAAGATTGTTTCCAGTCCCTGTTTAAATCAGATTAAAAATATTGATTTTTTTACTTTCATTATATACATAATGTATAAGGGAAGTATTGTGACGTGGTCGAAAATTCCAATTCGAGTTTTCGATGGGAGAGCACGTTTCAAGCATCCCTGATCACGAATTGAACATTTTGGAAGTGATGTCTGTGTGTGTGTGTGTCAGTGAGTCTGTGGAGACGATATCTCACGAACTAATGGAGCAATTCGAATGAAATTTGGTGCAAAAATCACAATCCATGGATACTGGAAGCCTATTGTTTTTGAACGCAATCGAATGTTCAGAACCCTCCTAAATTTTCGAGTGAAATGTTGAAAAAATCATCAAAAAATCAAAACCTTTAATACAGTTACGCAAATAGACATTTCTTATGTAATTTTTCCTTAGAAAACGATTGACATAAATTTTAGAGCGCTATAATAAACCATTCTTGAGATATTGCACATTTTTAAAATAAATTTATCAAAAAATCCCATAAATAAAAATATATATATATATATATTAACTGTTGAGAAACATGTTCTCTTTTCATATGTAATATCACGCGATAAATTGGGTGACATCATTCTCGTGGATCTAGCTCGTTCCATTCATGAGAAAAGATACTTTGAGTAATACTTTTATATTTGAACGCCAATAGGCATTTATCTGCTGTAAGAATAACTTATTTCTCCTTCCTCAGCGCTTAGCGATATTTTGGAGGCAAATTTAGCGGAATGTCGCCAACTTGGCGACTTTTTTAAATGTTGCCAAATTAACGAAAATGTCGCGAAATGGATAAAAATGACTCTAAATCAATGAAAATGACAACTAATTTGCGAAAATTCAATATCTTGGAAAGAATATATATATCTACTAAAAGAATAACCTATTTTTTTGGCTGTAAAAGTACTAAATTCAT
The DNA here is from genome assembly GCA_951213105.1 of Amaurobius ferox. NCBI lineage: Eukaryota > Metazoa > Arthropoda > Arachnida > Araneae > Amaurobiidae > Amaurobius > Amaurobius ferox. The sequence goes on along the minus strand of OX578149.1, from coordinate 120,694,515 downwards.
TGCATTATATAAGGAAAGTCATGTGCTGCCCACATCAGATTTATTTCTTTAGTTTAATATGTATGATAGGAAAGTACACCGCCGAATTAAACAATTCTTTAGTTGTACTTGATCTAAAATTCCTAAACTCAGAAATTAATGTTAAAGGATGTAATAAGATTATGCAAAATGTAAAAAACCAGAAAATATTCAAAACCGACATTTTGGGACTTTTAAATCCTTTCGAAGAATTATGATATTCCATACTTTTATGTATTTTAAAATATTTAAATATTTTATGGTGTTATGTTTTACTCTAATAGCAGCACATTTTCAGTAACCAAAACTACACATTTTTTGTCTGGTTTTTAAGCATTATTATCATTAGCAAGTATCCAACACAAATAACATTATATTGAAAATATATTTTGTACTAGCTGCCTTTGGCGACTAGCCTGTTCGCTACCCTTGAAAATTCTGACCGTGGAAAACTCGCTGACGCGACTTACCAGAAAGGTCTTGTTGTTGAGACCCAGACCGTCCGACCTACCAGAAATGTGTAAGGTAACTGTATGGACGGCCGGAAAGTGCCACCCAATTTAGACCGGAATCCAGTGGGGAGGCATCCACAGGAACAGTACCCTCCTTCCCCTACCACCAACCTCTCAGAAGGACTGACGGACCCACATGTTTAACGTGATCGTACTCCGCGTGAACACGGCGGCAGTTTTGGTAGTGGCTGGAGTCGAGCCCAGGCCTACCGAGTGCAACTCCAGCGCGCTAACCAATGGGCTACCGCGCCCATGACCAGAAAGGTGTAAGGTAACTGTTTGGACTGCCAAGAAGTGCCACCCAATTTAGACCGGAACCCAGCGGGGGAGGCATCCACAGGAACCGTACCCTCCTTCCCCTACCACAAACCTCTCGGAAGGACTTACGGACCCACATGTTTAAAGTGATCGTACTCCGCGTGAACACAGCGGCAGTTTGGGTAGTGGCGGAAATCGAACCCAAGCCTATAGAGTGCAATTCCCGCGCGCTAACCACTGGGCTACTGCGTACTCCACGACAATCTCCATAACTTTCTTTTTATAAACCCAATTTAGACCGGAACCCAGTGGGGAGGCATCCACAGGGACCGTACCCTCCTTCCTCTACGACCAACCTCTCGGAAAGACTTACGGACCCACATGTTTAACGTGATTGTACTCCGCCTGAACACGGTTGGAGTTTAGGCAGTGGCGGGAATCGAACCCGGACCTTCCGAGTGCAATTCCCGCGCGCTAATTTAAATTTTATAATGATCATATGCTAAGCTCTATTAAAATATCCATTGTTCCATCATTTAAAATATCCATAAAATTAAAATATATCCATAAATTAAAATAACCATTTAAAATATCCATAAATTAAAATATCCATTTAAAAAATCCATATTGTTCCATCAAATATCCATATCGTTCTACCAATCCATAAATATAATAATTTCAAATACAACACCACAATTCAATCCACCATAATTCAATCATTTAAATTATTTAAAATATCTATTTAAAATATCCATAAATTAAAATATCCATTTAAAATATCATATAATTATAATCATTTCACCCGATGTATACATTACATATGCTAAGCTCTTAATTAATTTAAAACCGGAAGCGCGGTCTCCATGGAAATGGGGAAAAACTCAACGCCGGTGAAGAACTGCTTTAGCGGAATGCCGAGAAATTTAAAATCATGACGTCTTTAAAATTGCAATCCTGCCGGCAATTTTCCTTATTTCTTGACCAGATTGGACTTGTAAGAATGCCAGTCCTTTGACCTTTCTAAAAATGTAAATTATTAGTCGAAATCATTAGTTCTTTTTGCGATGTGAGGATTTAAAAACCAAAGTTCGTTTTTTTTAACCGAAAGTGACTTTTGTTTTAAAATCTTTAAAAAGTATTAGAATTTATTCATGAGATTTGAAATTGATGTATTTTTATTCGCAATTGTCTGCTCTTTCCGGTGGTGTAATTTGTTTTTTTCTACGACGTCTGGATGGTGGAGAAAAAAGGGGAAAAACGGTCGAAATCTCATAAAAAATTAAATAACTAAAAAAATAATTCACATTTTAAAAATCGGTTTTCGCGTTTCCCTCCCCCCTCCCCCTGGGTCTCCGATTGCCAAATTTCGTAGCTCTCCGACGCGCGGTCGCTGAACGTATAGTGTATAAGACCCCCCCACACACAGACACATAGACACACACACAGACATTGCATTTTATTATATAGATTTTAATTTGGTACAAGTGGGTAAATAAATGAGAAAATAATTTTCCATTAAAAAAAAATTATTTTCTATATAAGACGAAGCAGAAATGTTATTTCTTAGATTAGACCAAAAAGATATATACATACTATATATATATATTGCTATAAATAAGTTTACTATTTCTCTATGATAACTCTCAGGCCCGGTTTAAGGCGTGGGCGGCGTGGGCAATTGCCCACAGCGGCCGAATCAGGGGGCGGCCATTTGGAAATGAAATTAGGTGTAGTAAGAATGACTTTTGTGGTCGTATTAAAAAAAAAAAATTTGAAAATGAACCAATTTTGTGCCACTTTAATATAAATGAATTTACTTTTTTAGATAGTATTAAAATATAAAAGGATAAAATCGTTTTTCTCCCATAATTATATCTTTTTTTTGAAGCAATGTACAGTTCTGCTTGAAAGTACGTATGCTCAAACACTTGGAATATTTTAAACAACTTGCAGCTGGGTCCAATCCCTTAGGGGATTTTGTTTACCCCGAATACTGGGAAAAACTCAAGGAGCGATTCTCAGAATTTTTTCCTGGCTTCAAATTCAAATTGCAAACACGTGGATGCGGTCTCTATGATCCCACTTCTAAAAGGACGGGAGGGAGAAGATTAGTCCAGATGGTCATTCTTTTGGTCGTCTACCGTTTTAGCTCATTTAGGCATTGAGACTAGCTGGAGGCCATGCAGATAACAAACATAGTGACTTGAAGTAAAAAGCTACTTCTTAGTGTTCAAAGCAATGTGTTGTGTTATGCTGCTGTGCGAGATTCACAAATCCATCGAAAAATATGGCTGTCTTTTAAGTTCTAATTATTCGAGTAACTTTTTCTTTCAATTATTTAAAATATTTTTGCAAAATTTCTTAATTAACTACATTTTTTGTCGATTTTTAATGTGTTTCAACAAATAAAATTAATTTGGTACTGAATTCAGTCTATGGCATCAGCCACAGAATAATACTGATAAAAGAATAATTTTTTCATGTTTTTATCCAAAATAATATGCCTCGTAGCTGTTCTATGAAGAATTTCAGAGGTAAATAATTAAGCAATGGTGTAAAATGATCTTAATTTTGTAATTTTTCAAGTTTCACTGCAAAACGAAAAAAAAAATGCTACAAAATATTTTTACGAAGTAAAATATTCTTTTATGAATATTTGTATAAAAGTGCAAAAGTTGTTTATAAATTGTTAGAGCTGTTTTATAAATTAATAAATTTATTCTATAGACTCAAACTGGGAATTATACATATTCTTTTGCTCATGCATACAAATTTCTGTCTAGATATATGTTCAATAATCTGTAAATACTATTTTATTTTTGCATAATTACACTTTTAGTTATAATTATAATTTAATACACTTTTAAGTAAAATGTTAATTAAATGATCTTAAAATTTGTAATATACATTTTGATATTGTGATTTTTTTTATTTCTACTCAAACAATTCATTTAATATCCCCATGTTCCAGTCAACATTTGATTCATTATTATTCTTATATAAAGTTGTATTGTATGATATGTGGTATTTTTTTGACCATTTTTTTTTTTCAAAACCGAGAAAAAACGAAACATTGACGGTCCTCTTTTCCAACAAATGGATTTCTTTTTTTTAATTCTTAATACATCCTATTTTTATTACCCCACTCGAAAGTTCATATTTTTTTAATTTCTACCCCCCCCCCCCCGTCCTTTTTTTTAAAAAGAATTTGGAAGCATTTGGATATTTCCCTGTGTTTCTGTTGAGCCCATGTATCTCTAAATTCTTTTCAGATGTTTTTGTTTATTATTTTTTTCAAAATCACGAAAACAAATATTGCGTTTTTTACCACCTTGTTCTCTAATGATTGCAAATATGATTTTCCCCCCCTTTCTTAGTTTTGTTATGCACTTTATCTTTCGGCAGAAAATTAGAATGTTTTTCATTTTTATCCTCTCCACCTTTCTTTCTTAATTGTTGTCCCCTTTTCTATTCTATATATTTTTCCTGCTTTTGGATTAGGTTTTGTATCTTCGAACTTTTTTTTATATATTTTCATCCACTTGTCACAAACTCAGGGATATTTTAAACATTACATATCAATCGTCTTCACCCCTCAGTGAATCTATAATAATAAAAAGAAGAATCTATCTGTTTGTTTGTCCACAATGCCGACCGATATCTACCGCATTGAATTTTTTTCACAGAGTTGCATCTATACCTGAACTAATGCATCTCGAAAGCCTTTTACCAAAATTTACATTCGATTTTTAACGAATTTTTAAATTCCAAAATCAGATAATCTTCAGCTACCGATATGATCTAGTAGCTTTATTCTCGATTTAACAGTTACAGAAGCCCCAGCCATCGATATGATCTAACAGCTAATCATGCGATTTAACAGCTACCGTAACTATCTAATGCCACGTTCATCTCCTAGAAGTTATTAATCTTTCATTCATTTATATTTTGCATTATGGAGAGCGTTTATTTTCTTTTCTCTTTGCGGATAGCGTACTGGTAATTTGGCGTCAGTTTAGGATTTGAAGAAAATTGAGTAGTGTTATTTGTAAATGTATTATGTAACGGGGGTTTATTTACGCCCGGGTCAACACCGGGTAATTCGTTCCAGTGATACAATAAAACAAATGTTAAATTAGTCAAAGTGTAAAATTTTGTTGTAATTTGGATAGTATTCCATTATTATGTATATTTCCACGTATATTACCGTATGTATATTTCCACCTATTCTGTTCAAACCTCACCAATCATTAAACAATTTTAGAATCCCCATGTTCATTTAACTTCCTAATTTTGTTTTTTAAACAAAACAAAATATTTTGTGCTTGTGCACCAATATTTCACAAAAGAATAAGTAACCAGACTAATCTTCAACAATCGTGGCATTTCAAATATTACAGCTTTCCCACGCATTAGAAAACTTGATTTTTGAAGTATAGTGGTTATATTCTATGTCCCGTTCGTATTTTAATTAGATTTTAGAGGAGCTACAATAGACAGTCACAAACTGCTTCGAAATAGAATCCCAGATTTTTATCTGTGAAATCAAAAAACAATAAATTTAAATATTTTTGCATTTTAAATTTAATATTAAAGATTAGCTATTTAAATAAATTGTTGATAATAACCGGCAAAATTCTGAATTGTCCTATTATATTATATCTTAGCTTCGTAGGGATTGAAATGCTTTTCCTTCATCTCTCCTCTTTCCTAATTTATTCATAAGATCATTTCTTTGATTTGCGATATTTTACTGCTAAGATGTACAAATAATTCATAAGATTTATGCAATTAAAAATTCAAATTTTATTAAAAAATTGATGAGGGCAACTTTCATGACACTACATAATGAGTAAGTTACCTTTGACTCCTGATAAATTCACAAAAATATAATCGGCGGTGACTGTAGTCCGATGGAGCCGAAATTGTTTTGCGTGAATAATATTTTGTAAGATAAAACTCCAGTAACGTTCAATAAGTTTATTCGATTATCTCAGACTCATTTGTTTCGTTTATGGGCTTTCAAAGCAATACAAATTACTAGCAATACAAATCAACTATTTATAACTAGCTAGCGCTTTTAATTTTCACCCTGATTTCATCTGAAAACTCCGCCCATAGACTCCACTTTAATATATTCGATTATTTTACTAACTTGATTTGTAGTATAAAAATTAAAGTTACTGACAAAATTTTACATTATAGTTAATCTATAAACTTGTCTGGCGGCACATAAATACGTAATTGCATACGTACGAGTATATTTCTACCTACTCTGTTCAACCCTCACCAATCATTAAACATCTTTAGAATCCCCACATTCATTTGAATTCCTAATTCTTTTTAAACAAAGCAAAATATCTCGTGCTTGTGCACCAATATTTCGCAAAAGAGTAAGTAACCAGACTGATTTGCAACAATAGTGGCAATTCAAACATTACAGCTTTCCCACCCATTGGAAAACTTGGTTTATGAAGTATAGTGGTTATAATTTCGATATGTTAAAATATCAAAATTATAGCCATTATACTTCAAAAACCAAGAGCAATAAATTCATACTAATTGTTTATAGCTATCACTTTTAAAGATATAAGCATTACAAACTTGAAATACTTCAAATTTTCAAACTTCTTCCACTTGACAAGATGATTACTCGAAAACTATAAAAGCTTTTTTAAATATACATATAAATTTAGAAACTAAATTTCCTCATACATATTTTTATCACTTAATAATTCTATCGATCTTTTATACTTTCAAAGATATTTCGAGTGAAAGTATGAAACAAGGAAAAAAACTAATTTTTATGTTTCAAAGTTTACCCCCCCCCCCCCCCCCCCGAAAGAAAAATAGAGTTCGATCCAAAATCCAATTATATACACTTGTAGGGCTTTCACAGAGCTACAAATTTATGCTTATTGTTTAAAATTAGTTCTTTTAGTTTTTGATATGTTACTAAGTTGAAAAATGGAAAAATTTCAATCTTCTTCAATTTGGCAAGACGATTACTCGAGAATTATAAAAGCTTAAAAGCTTTTCTTAATAATAAATATAGATTTTGATACTAAGTTTCCTAGTACGAATTTTTGTCGTTTACTATTTAGATCTTTATTTTATATTTTAAAATGAAAACAAGAATAATAAAAACACTCGCTCGGACAGACACTTTTTTGCTTTCTAAAAAAAAAGTTCTGAATATTAAAATAATGAAATTATTATTATAAGCGCCCAAAAGGTTTACATTTTTCGTAACGCTTCGTTTCCCCCACACAGAAACCCCAAATATAGATGTTATTCACGTAAACTTACATATAATATGATTGTTCATTTAATATTTTTGAATGCCGTTTTCTTTTTATGATTTAAAAGAAGTTTGAAAACTTGCGACCTTCAGAGTGTTCATTTCCCTTTAAAATCATAAATTTTGTTCACTTCACTCCATTTGTTCTAGAAATTTTGTCTCTTTAGACTCCTCATACACATCCATATATACATTATACTCACGCACAGATATCCCTTTAAAAATACATCATTTGTGTGCAGGGAAATTGCAAATAAAGTCCAAAATTCAGCTACGTATTATAAATTACTGCGGCATTATGCATGCATGTATGTAGAAAGAAATGTGAAGCATTACATTTTCTAAACCTCTACATTTAGATGAGAATAAAATTTGATAGATCAATGAAATACAATATTTTTCGTAAGGTGATGGTGATCCTGTTTCTAAGGGAGATTTATTCCCTCCTGCTATTGCCTATCTAAGATATTTTGCCCTTAATCAGTCCTCCGAATAATATACATTGATACAGGATGCACGGGCGATGTCTGATAAGATTCGAACCACGCCATCGGTGTAGATGTGACCCCTCTCCTGACTGCACGATCCACTCGAGTCTGTCTGGGGCTTTCTAAGCCTCTGCGACGGTTACATGGGTCTTCTTTGATCCACTGTTTCCATCACCGAGCAACTACCATATCGTTTCAACCAAGAAGGCGACTGGTACGTCTGTTCGACCAACCAGTTTCCATTAGGCCATTGATGCGACTTCTCTCTAAATCCGACAATTGTTCGCAGTGCTGTCGAGAACGTCTCAAAGGCATCTTTGTACAAAATTTTCAGTATCAAAGCAGAAAATCCAGTTTCAATTGCTCGTAAGTAAGAACATCAGACGTTTTAAATGCTGCATGATACCTCGTTCCCATGCGCGTTGCATGAGTCCTATAACGTCATTGGCGTTGACAGTTTGATCATTTGCATAATTCTTAAAACAAAATTTGCATGCTCAGTTTCGTGGCTGTAGCTCAATTTATATATATATATATAATGTATATATATATATATATATGTGTGTGTGTGTGTGTGTGTGTGTATATGAAAGGCGGTCCCAAACTGTCTTGCCCACACACGAAAATATCTTTGAGCCGGCCCTGATAACTCTATGACCCCCTTAGTGTTGCTATATATTAATATTATATCTTCATGTAACAATTTAAAGATGCGATGTGAAAGATTAAAAGTAACTTGCACTATTTGGTATAGGCAATAGGCATAAACAACAAAGCTACGTTCCAATTCCAGTTTACGGCGGTCCAATAACATAAAATATCGCCAAAGCGCTAAGTATTGTGGTTGCTAGAACATATATGAATCCAAAAGTTACTTCCACAGTCAGAAAGCGCGACGGGCAGACACTAGTCCAGATTGTGTGTAATCTTGCATCTGAATTTTCTATTTAATTATTGATTTATGTCATAAATATTTACATTTCATTTTATAGAGTTTAATACAGAAACTACTACTTATAAAAACTACAACACTTTGAGGAAAAATAAACTCAAAATGCCATTATTCCGTGTGCCAAAATGTTTGGAAACCACTGCTATCTATCAATATTTATGTGGAGCCAAAAATATTCGAGCATCTACTTTGTACCCACCAGGTCTCGAACCTGGGACCTTCTGCGTGTTAGGCAGATGTGATAACCACTACACCATGGATACCTGCTAAGCTTATATGAACTAGCTTTTAAAACCCTTTCTTTTGGGTGTTCGTCCCCTTTTTCAGATGTCTATTATAAGTTGGTCCATGCGTTAGTCTCGCGGTATTGGTTGGCGGTGACACGGAGCTAGAGCTTCTATACTTCAGGCTGACTTATCAAACATATCCAGTAAGGTTTCTACAAATATATTTGACGGTTTAATACATGCTCTAAATCTTGATTTTTGCAGGTATTTGTTAATACATTAGCAAATTTACAATTGAATTATATTTTTATAAATATGAATTAGATTGGAGTAACATTTGTAATTACGCGACACTTATTAACAAGAATCAAAAATATGATTCTAACTCTATAAGCAGATTAACAAATAGATGGACATTTTTTTTTCTCATTATTTTTTGCAACAATCCGGTCTTATTAAAATTTATGAAATACTTTGATGTATATTTCTATTTTACGTCTGTTACAGCCCTAACATTATATAGAATAAAATATGGTCTTTTTATGAGCTTAGAAAGACCTTGAATTATTTGAAGTACCTCTACTATATAATAAAATGTTATTTTTAAAATATATATTTATGATGATACATAGTAGTGTGTGAATTACCCGGGGGGGGGGGGACTTCAAAATAAGAATGTGTATTTAATTTTAAAGAGGGGCAATTTTGTTATAAACCTGTGGATGTATAGATTAGATAAATACAGCATTTAAAATCCTAATAATAATAATAAATTACATAAATCTGTATTGTAAGCGATATATTTTTACGCCTAGTACAAAAGAATTGAAGTACTTTAAAAGATAATATTGAGGGAAATGTTACATTACAGCTCTTTTTGCTTTGCATATTACTTCAGTAAAATAATGTTTTTTTTTATTTTATGAAAATTACATGGATTTTTTATTAAGTGTTGGCAGTAGTTCCAGTCCGATGCTACCGAAATGATTTTTGCGGGAGTAACATATGTCTTCTGTAGATATTTTCGGAAGATTACAAAATATTAAAATCATAGCCACTTTTTCAAAACATTAAAATATCGGAATTTAGATCCACCTTTTCAAAGTAGTTCAAAATGTTAAAGCATTGCAATTGTAACCACTATATTTTAAACACTAAGAACCTGATAAGAATTCTAATCATATATCCTTGTAGGACGTTTAAAGGACTAAGTTGATCGCCAGCGCTGTTAGTCTTTGAGATATATTCATTACAAATTTTTGAAAACAGAAATTTTTCAATCTTTTTTAAATTGACGAGAAATCTATAATAGTTCCGTAAAACTAAAATGTTAATCCAGAAACTGGACATCGTATTGAATATTTTTGTCGCTTAATATTTTATCACATAATTTGACATTTACCTTTCTGATAAAAATAAGTAAACCCACAGCTTCTCACCTGCAAAAAACAACCTCTCCTACAAAGCTTTCATTTTGTAAGATAGTGGCTAGAAAAGCCTTCTTCTAGGTACTCTGCCGTAAGTAAACGAAAGGTTCGATGACTTTAAGGGTGACGTCTGTAAATCTTCTGCCCTATCCGCGCTTTGTTAACTTTCACGACACACGTTTTACGCCAAAATTCTGCTCAAACAGTTGCGAAATATTTTCTGATAAATGAAATGCAATGCTTAGATTATATTAAAACTAAATTTAATACCCAATAAAACATAGAATATATTTTTTATTTTAATCCAAAATATTTTTGGTGCTGCCATCTGTTGTCGTAATTTAATTCATATCGATTATTTTTATTTTTTATTGAACATTTTTAAATATTTATTCCTTCTAATACAATATTAAATACAACGACAGATCATATATAATAATGCCACAATCACGGAAAGGTAATTTCTCATTCTATAGATTTGATAAGGGTACATGATGAATGTACATTACTTAGGACTGCAGCCTTGTCTTCAAGTTTTTGTCTTCAAGTCCAAGTTCAATTACGTTTCAGTGATTGTGGCATTATTATATATGATCTGGTGTTGTACTTAATAGCGTAGTAGAAGGAATAGACATTTAAAAATGTTCATTAAAAAATAAAGAATAGTCGGTATGAATTAAATTACGACAACAGATGGCAGCACCAAAAATATTTTGAATTAAAATAAAAAATGTATTCTATGTTTTATTGGACATTAAATTTAGTTTTAATATAATCTAGTCATTGCATTTTATCTATCAGAAAATATTTCGCAACTGTCTGAACAGAATTTCGGCGAAAAACGTGTACCGCGAAAGTTAACAAAACGCGGATAGGGCAGAAGATTTCAGGGCGCCAGTTTATGACACACAAAGCACAGCATAACCAGAGATCTCTTATCACTAAGCTCAGATTACTATACTAAGCACATAATACTATATTGTCTGTGTCACTACACTTCAGAATACGTTTCTAGGGATTATGTAGTAGATCAATGAGTTAGAGGATTATTAATGTAGTAGATTATGTAGTTATACTATATGCCAACACCGTTAAAATGTCTCTATAAAAATGGTCTTTAAAGTGGCGGAATAGGGAAGATACAGCACGCGTTCAATTGAATCAATCAATATTTTTATTATTATGGTTTTTCTTTTGCTAAATAAAAGTTTCATTTAATTTTTGTATAATTCGTATTCTATATTTTTCAAACATGAAATGCACCGATATGTATACATTCTTGACTTTCAGTTTCCTATGATTCCTAAACATTAGCAAATATTACCTTCTACATTGAAGATAGCATTACTTCGTATGAGTTGACTGTAAAACTTTAAATGTTCTAACATTATTAGGTTACTATATAAAACACTTATAAAACATATCTTGTAATATTGAATAAATTATTGCTATGTTCTTTTAATCAATGCTACAAGGTTTAATCTTTTTTCTATTTAGTTCGCCACAATCTATTTTTTCTTTCCCTACATAGTATATAGTATTTTATAAATATTATATAGTATTACTTTCCTTATATACATAATGTGTAAGGAAAGTATTGTGACGGGGTCGAAAATTCGAAATCGAGTTTTTGACGGCAGAGCACGTATCAAGCATCCCTGATCACGAATCGAACATTTTTGAGGTGATATCTGTGTGTGTGTGTGTGAAAGTATGTGCGTGTGTGTGTGTCAGTGAGTCTAAGTGATGTCTGTGTGTGTGTCACTGAGATTGTGGAGACGATATCTCATGAACGAATGGAGCGATTCGAATGAAATTTGGTACAAAAATCACAATCCGTGAATACTGGAAGCCTATTGTTCTAAAACATAATCGAATGTTCAGAACCCCCCTAAATTTTCGAGTGAAATTTTGAAAAAATCATCAAAAAATCAAAACCTTTAATAAAGTTACGCAAATAGACATTTCTTATGTAATTTTTCCTTAGAAAACGATTGACATAAATTTTAGAACGCTAGAACGCATAAATTTTAGAGTGGCAGAGGTCAATAGAATTTAAGCCCTGCTCTGGTTTAAAATCATCCAACCGTCTACCTACATTATAAAACGGGCGGCATCTCCTATGCTCATAATCTCCTTACAATGAGCTTTGTGGGAGCGGAGCTGAAAAAGTACTGGATGAGCTGAGGGTTTTCTTATTTTTTTTTTTATCAGAATGCTGAATTTCAATTTAGTTAATTTATATACTACATACATACGTAAGCCATTTTACCTCCCGTGCAATACATGGCAATATGAAAAGTAGTGGAATCAGGTCGAAAATCGCAACTCGAGTTTTCGACGATTCTACACGTTTTGGAACCACTTGAACACGATTTTTAGGGTGACGTCTATGTATGTGTCTGTCTGTACAATGTGTGTATCCACTTTAATTCAAAGATGAATTGACTAAATTTCATAAAATGTCATAGACAAGTTACTTCTAGCCCGCAAAAATCGCACGTATCCACTCTAGTTAAAAAACTAATTGACTCAATTTCACAAAATTTGGTAGATAATTCACTTGTAAGTTACCTTGGTGCTGATCAGATTTTGCTATGATTCGAGGAAAAAACCATGCATTTTTTGGGTAATGGTCCACAAAAATCGTCAGAATCTAAAGTCTACGTATGCTTAAATATATTAATTAATTACTTGTTTTATGCGTAATTTTTGAGAAGGGAAATAATAAGGGCAACCCAATTAGGACCAGCCGTTCTCGAGATATTTTAGTCTTTTCGTATTTTTGCTACGACACCTTTGAAAATAAGTCCAGTTATCAAATGAAAACAAAAACTGAATTAAAAGTGCAAGTTCAGTGTCATTTAAAAAATTTATGTGTTTCATTTTGTGCAATTAAACTTAATTTAATGAATTATTGAAGGAATAAAGAGAAAATGAAATGAGTCTGCAGAGAAAGTCTCGTGTTGTACACATAAGATTTTTTAATTGAATTTATTATTTTATTTTTATTTTTATTTATTTATTTTTTTGTCATTCAATTTCTGAGATTCTATTTTATGTTCCGTACAATGTATGATAATGTACCGGGACTCGAGTTTTCGACTGATTTACACGTTTCGAGCCCTCTAAAACCCCAAAATTAATTATTAGCGCGACGTATGTGTGCATCTGTCAGTGCAATGTAAGTATCCACTCTAGCTGAAAAACTAATTAACCGAATTTTACAAAATTTTACAGATAAGTCACGTGTAGATTACTCTGATTCTGATTAGATTTTGGTACGATTTGGAAGAAAAGAACCTGCTATTTTTTGCAAAATGGCCTTACAAAAAAGTGTGCTACTCTAGTTGTAAAACCTGAAAAGCTGAGAAACCCTACCCTAGTTGAAAAACCTAAATATACTCTAGCTGGAAGACCTAATTGACCGAATTTCACAAAATTCGGTAGAAAAGTCACCTGTGCGATATTCTGCAGCTACTTATATTTTGATATTATTCGGAAAGAAAGAAGCTGCCTTTTATTCGCATTGGTCTTTGCCAAAGTCTAAGAAACTATATGTATGCTCAAATTCAACAATAAAATACTTGTTTTATACATAATTTTATAAGTATTCCTGCATTGTAAGTTTTTCTATGGAAAAAAGCTTAAAATATTTATTTTAACTGTCAATTTTGTAAAAAATATATAATTAGCGCAATGTAAATTAGAACTAAAACAATAAATAATATTTCTATGCATTCGAAATTATTTTACCTTGCAATTTTTTTTATCTTCATATATTCTGTACTCTATCTATGAAAAGACACTGGTGAATTATACTCATAATTAGGGAACCCTTAATTTAAAAATTATCAAAAATACATATACTAAATACTACACTTTTCTGTTGTGTCACATAACAATAACGACTACTTTAATAACACTAGTGATACCTAGATATAATTCCCAAAGCATTATAGTATTTTCAAGCGTTTTATCCATAGAAGTTTTGTCTCCTATTTTCTAACTCCATGCTTCAGATAGTATGTTATTGTGAGAATATAATTATCCATTTGGAAATATAATATCTTTTATACCAATCAATACACTTTTTACTTGTATACCATGCATATTTATCTTTTTATATGCTCATCATCGCTGACGAAATATATATCTTTCTGATTGAGTGCTTTTTGAGGATAGTATTATTCATTTTGAAAGATAATACTCTTTGTCAATGAATATATTCTGTACTCGAATATCAGTCTTTCAATTTTAATATATTTCTCTTCTGAAATGCATTTTGGAATATAAGCATTAACATTTTCTCCAGCATTATAAGGATTATGGGATGGATTTTAGCAACTATTTGTAAAATGTTTTGCCATTTTAAAGTTGACTAATGTTTAAACAGAATAATATAAAGAAAATTATTACATACAGTCAATAAACATTAGAGAACTATGCCATTCATTTAGTGCATCGAAGTTGAAGCGTTAAGAACGGCAACCCAAATGAATGTTCTGTACATCCTTTATCATTTTGCCTTTCATAGCCCATTATCTGTTGCAAAAAGAAAACATTAGATCATGTCATGATGTTATTCGGAACCTCGGATCAGAGTTTTATACGCTTTGAAAAATGATATACTGGTAAATGGGCTTTCTCCCCAAATATCAAGTTGAAAGTTTTAATGTACTTTAAGTGGTATTATGAAATGTATAAAGCTTCAAAATGATTTTTTTTCATTTTCTTGTATTATTGTATAGAAAAAGAATTGTTTCTCCGAACGTCTTTGATTTCGAGAGTTTTCCGGAAAACCATCTATCAAGATCAGGCATAATCGGATTTCAAGCATAATTTGATCAGCTTTCAAGCATAATTGGATCAGATTTCAAGCATAATTGGCAATATTTCTGTCAGTATGTGGTTCTACTAGGTGTTGTGCGATAACTCAAGAACTAATTCACATATTTCTGGATTAAAATGCCAACAACTCCTCTGTGAAATTTTATGTGCATGGATATATGGTAAAATGACAGTTTGAGTCAGAAGCCCTATTTCATGTTTTGTCAGTCACGAGTTAGTTGCGCGCCCTCATTAATCTCTTTTATCAAAATGGTCAATTGTACGGGTGTTGGTGATAACTCAACTTGTCACTTGCACGCCTTAAACCCCTTGCCTTAAACCTGTATCTTTGTTCGGGGGCGAAAAAAGTTTGTCCGTTTCTAAAATAGGCAAGTCCGTGTCATACAGTATTTGCTTTATTTCGTGTTTACATCATTTTGTTGTGTTTGCATCATTTTGTGCCATGGAATTTATGATAAGTGAGAAAGGCCAAAAAATTACCTGTTTCCTCTGGATACAAATGTTACATATAAAGAACATAAGACTCAAGATGGATGGAAATGCATTGGAAGAAAAAAATTGGAGTTGTACCAAACCATAAACTTAATTTTCTGCAAAGTATATCATACTTTTATCTTTAATCTTCAATTAGAAAGGAAACATCCTAAATTTAAATGAAGATGCTATTGTGCAAAATTAAATAATATTGTATTAATGAACAATTGCGATTTTTTTTTATTGAGACGTAAATTTTCAAATATATAAGTTCTCTAATGCCTTGTCATATGCTTTCCCATAATCTCATACCACGGTTCCATCCCATAGCTTGGCCCCATATACATATAAGATAACTTATTTCACAGTCGGGGGGGGGGGGGGGGGGTAAATCCGTGCAAATAACCTTTTTATTTAAAGAGTATGGAATGCGAACTCACAAGAAAGTCGGCAGGAACTTTACTTCAGATATTTTTAGCTGTAACAGAAATATTCTGAACGGTTTTAATATATATTCACAAAATAAAAATTTTAGAATGAGAATTTCCATTTGACCTTCTTATAGATTCGTATTCCATACTGTTTTGTACCATCTGTAAACCAGTGACTATTAGAAATGAAATATGTACCTATTTCAGATTTCGTACCTAAGTAATTCTTTTAAAATATTTCAAACTATTTTAATTATATAATTAATATTTTATTTATTATATATTTAAAAATTATTCTTAAAATTTATAATTTTTTTTCAAGTTGGCAACAGCTTATTCTTGACGACGTTGAAGTTGATGCAATCTATATTAATAGAAACTATTTTGATACCATTCATATCCATATCATCTTTCAAATTATCATTTTCTCGCATGGGCTATTTAGCAACATAATTATGTCAAGAACTAGTGTTTTTAATAAGCAACAATACCACAAAAAGGATAAAACTCGAACAGTTCGAGTCCAAAGCATGAGCATGGCTTTAATTTCTATATAGTTCTAGTTTTTCACATCATAAATTTACACTAATACATATTTGAAAATTGTAGAATCATTTATTTTTAATAAATAACTTCTACACCATACTGTTTCGAATAAAAATATTTTTTTCTTACATCCAGATAACATTTTTGTGCCTAAATAAGTAATAAAAAATAATTTTCACGTAAAGCGCAATGTCTCTCAAATGCACAAATTAAGTAAATCGAAATAATTTGGGGCGATTTTTGCAATCAATGAATCATTGAAGTTCATTGATTATCGGGGAGCTCATACTAGGGAAAACACATTCAATTTTTTAAATATCATTTCTCAAAAATAACAAAAACATGAAAATATACTTTTGTCAATATTTAAAAAAAAAAAAAGAATACTGTACATTTTGGATTAATGATCTTTAAAGATTCTAAAAATATCTTAAAGTTAGAATTATTTTAGTTTCAGTAGATATTCATGTCATACAGAGATTAGATAATCATGTCATACAGAGACTTTAGAAAAATGTAAAGAATACTGCTCACTATGGTTCTCATTCTGAAATCCTAAATCCTGAAGATGATGAGCATTGTGTCCCCCGGCCTACCATAGCTCATCTTCTGTGATGCTTCTCATATGCAGTATGATACTATAATTCAAAGCTACTAAATTTGTAATATATCTTCGATAACCCATACTTAAATATAGTCCCCATAACCAGAAATTACAATGATTAAGATCCGGGGAGCGAGATGGCCATGCGGTGGGAAACGCACAAGAAATCACTCTTCTGTCGGTAAAATGTTGTCATAGACACTGTACACACACAGAACGTCTAATATGTGGAGGTACTCTTTCTTAAATAAAAGTGGTTAATTCAAGGATTTGTTACTATTGAAGTTGAGGCATGACAAAAGTGTTGAACATCCCATGGTATCGTTGGGCTATGACAGAGAATGACACAGGGACATTAAGGTTAGTTTCTTCAAAGAATCTAATGAAAGATGGATGCAATGAAAAATGGATCCAATAAAATTAGAACCAATAAAAATGTAGCTGTGAATGTACATTATAGTACAACTTTAGATAATTTAGTAGAATTTGCTAGAAAATATCCAGCTGCGGTAGTTATGGGTGTTCATTGTTCCATTGAGGTTAAAATGTTCCTCATTTAGTCATATCTGCATAAGATCTTCCTTGGCCAAGATTCATCCGCGTCCATTCTGTCATGGAATATCAATGCACAGGCAAGCCACGTTTCCTTGTCAATAGGAAGCAACTGGTGTTTTTAGTTGATCTTATAGGAATAAAAATGCAACACCTTTCTCAGTACTTTCCATACTGCTGCAGGAAAAATCCAAATGCCGTGACCGCAGCCATTTCCACGTGCACTACTGCAACCTGATACATTATTCATTGTCTGTTCAATGACAGCTGTAGCAACATTGTTGTTGTGAAGTTATAAGATTTCATCCTCGACCAGGTTTAGATTCTATACGGATGTATAGAATCTTCTCTTATGTTCACTTTCTTCAAATCGAGAGGTTATTTTTCTGAGAGATTGTGATCCCCGGCGTAATTTCTTGCCACGCAAATTCCCGAAAGGCACTACAGCATTTCCATTATTTTCATATAACAAACAACTTCAGAAGAAACGTGCATTTAAGCAAGGTCATAGTCATCGTAGCTGATGAAAGTACCATTCAGCAGTTGTGGCCACTGTTGTACCCATAATTTGTCTGCAATACGTGTGCTACTCAAATGAATCTGCTTTTCGATACTTACATTACACATTGTGATGTGGGTTGAATTTTGACAAAATCAGCAATTATTTAAATGTTGGGGAAGCATGTATTGAGCACATTAATTTTTTTTAACAATAAATTTATATTACAGGCACAATGATGGGGAATTTAATATTCACTATATCTATTTAAATATTTGCATTTTGTAGTGCAACATAATATAAAAGTTCAATTTCTTAGAAATATGTCGTAACTACTACTTCAGTTTCCGTACTGCCATATATGCTTAAATATTTCCTCCAATTTATTTCTCAATGACGGTACGGTAACTGAAGAATACATTTTAAGAATAAAACCTTCGAAGCAATTACTTTATTGAAGATCTGAGTTCTTTCATCTTTTGTGTACTCAAAAGTGTTCTCTCCAGAGTCTCCCAGAAAGTATTTCTTTGAATTGCCTTGATGGAAAGCTTCTTTTAGGAGGACTATATGTAGTCTATTTTTAGAATATGACATTATAAAATATTTTATAGAACTGACAGACATTTTTGTATTCGTTTTCGGATTATTTAAGGTGGTTTTGTATCTGCCATTTTCGGTTTTTAAAGTATAGAATAATTTAGAAAGGTCTTTATCCATTCCAAAATGTAGCGTAGAGGAGGCATTATAATAAATGTTTTGCAGTCAAATATTTTGTAATGGAATGAAAGTAAGCCATTAAGGATGAAAAGAATTACTATGGAATGAAATAACGTCATTAAGAATGGGAGACAGCTACCATGGACTGGAAGATTAATACAGTGGAATGGAAGAATGTTACTAATAAATCGAAGATTGTTACATTGGAATGTAGGAAAGCAAATCTTTCATACTGTTGAAGAAAAGTGTTATTAGATTTTGGGATTTTTAAAGAAAACGTACTACTTCCTACTTTCTTAATTTTTCATATTTGCTTTTAATATTTTGGCTTGGAATGGAAATAAACCCTTAAGAATGTACTAAGAATGCTACTGTGGAATGTGAGAAAGTTATTATGGAATGTAAAGAAGCTACTATGGAATGAAAGAAAGACATTCTACTGTCGAAAAAGCCTCTATAAAATTTTGATCTTCTAAAACGACTATTCTCAACTTCTATACTTCTTTTATACGGGGAGATTATAAAGTCCTAGTATATTTTTAACATTTTACAACTTAGTTGAGAAGTGTTTATGACTTTGTTCATTCTGTCTGTCTGTCTGTCCGTTCTCACGATAACTGCCGTAAAAATGACTTTATCAAAATGAAATTTTAGTATGTTGTTCAGGCGGTCTGTGGGACATATGGGAATATGAATGAATGATATCACCCAATTAGTTTTGCATTGAACCCGGGTAGAATAAATGAAATACATTGTTCAACCCGTCAAAAACTGTGGATTTATGTACAAAACACAAATAAATATATTTTAGATTTTATACACAGTACAATCTTAGTAATCAGACACTTTAAAAAATTAACTACTTTCGGATTACCAAAAAGTTGGATTATTGAAAATTAAGAATAGTAGGCAAATAAAGTATTTAATTCGAAATACTGTCATATTTTATATGTATTGTGTCATGTACAAAACAAATATGAATTTATGTATTATAATCTTATATTCTACTTTTGTAGGTTATATACAAATTTTACTTAGAGAAATGGTATAAATATATGATGTGAGATGTTGCCGTCTTTGTCAGACGTGTCACTATTTGACGTTTTTTTCGAAATGCAAACAAACATCACATGAGAATGAAAATGGTGGTCCCCTATCTACCGCGTTATTTTGTCGGATTATTGGACATGTAGGGGCATTAAAGAGCTAGATTACTGAGATTGTACTGCATACAGATATCTGAAATGTTAGTCTCCACTGGACTGTCTCCTACTTGCATCGCAATCATTATCAGAATGGAAAGGAATATCTATCATTTTCAGATTTCGTACCAGAATTGATTACTTTAAAATATTTCGTAAGCATTATTTAAAATCAGCTTAGTCACTCCAACGGATGCATTTGAATCGAATGCATTAAAAATAAATTATTTTTATACGAATAACCCGATTCAAATTATCAATTTTCTTCATAATCATTGTTGTTTTGTGGGTATTACAAAAATTTTCCACGGAAAATAACGCCATTAAATTTTTTAAAATTGGACTAATTCGAGTTTTAATCATCTGAAATATTAAACATTCTATCTAATTCCAGTTTTTCACATAATGTAATCTACACATAACATTTTATAAAGGCTGGTGTATTCTTTCTTGAGTTATATTGTCACACACACACACAGACGGACAGCTGTTTAAAAATATTAGAAATTAGTTCAGGAGGTTTTAAAACGTGCTTTTTCGTCAAATTTGAAAATTTACTAAAATACATTACTTTTTGTATATAATAGTATGAGAAAGTACAAACATAAGCATTTTTGCATGAACGTTATTAAAAATAATTCACAGAAGAAAATGGAATGTTATCATGTTTAATAGAGTTTATCATGTTTAACACAGTTTATCATGTTTAACAGAGTTTATCATGTTAAACACAGTTTATAATGTTTAACAGAGTTGCTAACTATTGGATGAACTTTATGGCTAGAATCATATCAAAAGATAGCTTGATTTCATAGATTGTTATTAAAAGTATAGTTACAAACAGCCATTTTATGTCTAGATTCTTTGGTTGCTGATTGTTCCAACAAAAGGATAAATCTAGGGATTAAATGCCGAAGTTGACACTATCACAGACATACATATATTATAACAAGAGATAGCTTCTACTGATCAACCACCGTTATCTGCGTTTGTTAGTAGACTATAAAAAATAATGTACCATCAATTCAGCATAAAACATCTTAAAAAAGAGAATTTTAGAATTTTTCTGGTAGATGTATTGGGACTTTAAAATCGGAAACGGTAGAGGGCGCTTTTATTCAAGTCCACCATTATTAAAATTGTAGGCGCTTAGGAATACAATGAAGCGATTTATGTATGGCATGCCCGTCAACAGAACGTTGCAGGATAATCGCTTTAGGGACTTTTGTGTCTATTGCAGTAGCGTAGCTTAAGATTTTGGACTGTGGAGGCTAAGCAGTTGGCATTTTAAATTGGAACGGGCTGTGCTATTATAACAAGTGATATTTGTATTTGAATTTCTCTTTCAATAAATATTATTTCTTTGATGAGTAAAATAATATAATGCAATATAAAAATGTGAAAAGTGCATGAAATGCATGTGATTTTAAAATGTTACCTATGTAAGATGAATACGTATAAGATATAGTATTTTAAATGCTTTCTTATTTCTAAATTAGATAAACTTTTACAACCATCATATTAAATGTTAAGTAGAAATAAATTAGAATATTATTGGCAAGTGACCGAAAAAAAAAATCAGTTTTGTAAATATAAACAGCTAGAACTAGCAAAATTAAGCAATTCAAGAGTGCATTAAAAATGGGTAAAAAATATATCTAGAACGTAACAAGCTTGATTGAAAATCACTGTAATCAACAATGTCCTTAAACAATTTTGTATATTAATTACTGACAAATACTATACTATGGAAACTTAATATCTTTGGTTATAATACCCTAAAAATCCACTAGAAATATTATCAATCGCTTTTGCAAAAGATATTCTCATGTAACAGGTGATTACCAAAGCGAAATCCGATTTACTTCTTCTAAAACTTCCAAATACGTAAGCTAATGCTTCACCATATTGATGCCTAGATAAAGTCTACTTCACTAATACTTTTTGCTTTAACTAAAAGTTTAAATAATAGTCATTATTAGTGTATGCCTTTGTCCTGATCTTGTTTCAAGTTAGGTGAGTGTCAAGTTATTAGTGAAGAATGGTTCAAATTATTTAGAATTACAAAAAGTTATTATTTTTTGCGAAAATAGAACTTCGTTTGACACAAAATGGCGGAACCATTTGCCCACAGACTAATATATATATAGTATTCTGGAATATAGTATTCTGTGTATTAACCTTTCCGGAGAAAATTTCTTTCTCACCCGCTTTCCCACCACGTCTGATCAAGTCATTGGAAAACAGCACATCTCACATCCAATCATTGTTTTTACTTTCCTTATATACATAATGTATAAGGAAAGTATTGTGACGGGGTCGAAAATTCGAATTCGAGTTTTCGACGGGAGAGCACGTTTCAAGCATCCCTGATCACGAATCAAACATTTTTGAAGTGATGTCTGTGTGTGTGTGTGTGTGTGTGTGAGTGTGTGTGTGTGTGTGTGTGTGTGTGTCAGTGGGTCTGTGGAGACGATAACTGACGAACGAATGGACCGATTTAAACCAAATTTGGCACAAAAATCACAATCCGTAAACACTGGAAGCCAATTGTTTTTATACGCAATCGAATGTTCAGAACCACCCTAAATTTTCGAATGAAATTTTGAAAAAATCGTCAAAAAATCAAAACCACTAATAAAGTTACGCAAATAGACATTTCCTATGTAATTTTTCATTAGAAAACGATTGACATAAATTTTAGAACGCTAACACGAGCTGTTTTTGAGATATTGTACATTTTTCAAAAAAAAATATCAAAGAGTCATATAAAATAAAAAAAAAATTTCCTATTGATAATCATGTTCACTTGTCATATGTAATACCATGCGATAAATTGGGTGACATCATTCTCGTGGATCTAGTTCGTTCCATTCATGAAAAAAGATACTCTGAGCAACACTTTTGTATTTGGACGCCAATAGTCATTTATCGGCTGTAAGAATAACTTATTTCTTAGTGCATAACGATTGGCGAGATTTTGGCGACTAATTTGGCGGAATGTCGCCAACTTGGCGACTTTTTGAAATGTTGCCAAATTAACGAAAATCTCGCCAAATGGATAAAAATGACGCTAAATCAATGAAAATGACGACTAATTGTCCAAAATTCAATGTCTTGGAAAGAATATCCGTATCTACTATAAGAAAATCCTATTTTTTCACTGTAAAAGTAGTAAATTCATTACATTATATAAGGAAAGTCATGTGTTGCCCACATCAGATTTTTTGTAAAGGGGTCGGGGAGAAGGGTCGGGATGTTTTAATAATAGTTATTTGTGAAACGCTGCGTAGGCTGTAAAATTTTATTCTACGAAACATTAAAAGTTTCATTTTAATGGGGAAAATATTTTGAAACATTTCACTTTACTCGAATAAAATGTAGCCATTTTCTAAACATACATATTTGCAAAGTTATTTTAAAAATTAAAATAAATAAAAAATTTTAAGTAATTCCTTAAACTAGATTTTTAACAGGAGAGGCTCAGCTTTTTATCCTCTATGAATGCTACGCAACTGGTCTATCTCTGTATAACCTCGAAATCGAATGATATATTTTCACTATATTTTTATTTGAGCGTTTTATTAAATGCAATTTTTATTCGCAAAATATATTTTGAGAATGATAAGACGGAAATAAATTTACTACGAATTTGGGTGCTTTCATTTTTTCCCTGTTCTAAAAAACTACTCTTCAAAGCATTTCAGAAAATCCTTCAGCTACGATGGAAAGCTCCTATTAAGAAAAATTTCAGAATATGTAATGTATTTTTAGACGATGAGATTTTATTATGACTTCCAATAGAAGTGGCATATATTTTTCCAATAGTTATTGATTTTAATCTGATTCATTGCTGAATTCTTAATATGAATTCCACTTTTACATTGAGTCAAACGAATATCTTGCAAAATATGTATATTGATTTTATCTAAAAACGTAATTCAATACGAGTATAAGAATATATTTGCAGGAACCATGTATAGATGCGTTACTAGACGTAGGATCGGCAGGGGGGAGTTGTTATTGGAAGTATATGAGTCGAAAATATGCAATATTATAAGATTAGGTATATAAGATTAAATACAGTATAAGATTAGGAAGTATATAAGTTGTTAGGAATATAAGAAGGTTGAAGATTCCACCAGATTTTAACATTTGCAAGTGTTTTAAAAAAAAACGTAATATATTCAAGAAGGATCGGGAACCACAGGTTGTTCCGTTCTGTATAAGATATACGAATCGGAAATAAATATCAGAATCGAGTTTATTCTAAGTTTTCTTCAATTTTTCGTATCGGTTTGAAAGTAGATGGTTAAAAATCCAAACCAAGTATTGGTTCATTTAAAAATATGTTTAAACTGCTATGCAGAATCATCTGAAATAAAAATACTTAACAAGCAACAACATAAGCAGTTGGTTAAAAATAACATCCGATTTGGTAGACAAAATATCTCCGAAAGTAGTTCCATCATATGTTATTTGAATTTAGATGATGAAGTAGTTCATGTAGTTTTCCAAAACAGATCGTGTGTTCTTTATTTTTTTAATATTTGTAGTCCTTCATAAATTGGAATTTTTAGAGTAGTTTGAGAATTTTGAAGTTTTCAAATGAAGTTGGCTCATTTAACTAACGAAACAGCTTGTTTCCATCGCTTTTGTTATATACTGCTTTGTTTCGTAAGACTATTTACAATCGTGATTTTTAATTTAGTGAATGGAATTGCAAATGTAGCTTTCGCAGCCGCTTATTCTCTTATTTATTTTATCTTACAGAACTCAAATTGATAGTTTTATAGTTTTACTCACTGAGAAAACTTTTGAATCATTTTCCTATTTATTTTGTTTTCTCTTGGGTTTTGATTTTTATATTTTCTACTTTTCGTTGGCAATTATTTTTACTAGATTACGTGATGCAACTATTTAATGGCACATGCTTTATTGCTTATGGTTGTGTGATTGCTCTATCATTTTATTCTGAAGCCTTTTTGCATATGGTATTTAAGCTGTTATCACAGTACTTTTACTCTTCTGCTGTTATCACAGCAGTTAGAGTATTTCGCCATCACATTTATTAATAAAAATCCCATAGTAAGTACTGTTATTGAATTGATATACATACAGAGGTCATATATATATATATATATATATATATATATATATATATATATATATATATATATATATATATATATATATACATTTGTTTATTTTCTTCAAAATTGTGAAATTGTTCTCTACTTTAACAAACTGAGACATTTCAGTGACTTTATGTTCTGCTGAACGGTTTGGCAGGGTATTTGATGATAAGCATTACTGAACTTAAGATGCGTTTGAAAATATTAACAAAATATCCCTCTTTCTTTGATAGTGTAACCAGTAATCAATGTGGAAATCGAGAGTGGCATTTAGAGTTTGATAAAATATTCATTTCAATTACAATCATATGGGCGCCCATAGGGGAGGGCAATAGGGGGACCCTTCCCTGAACGTTCAAGGTCACAAAGGGGGCATCAAGATAGTCGATGTTGTACATCTTATTCTCGAGTTAGCACCACTGGCGTTAGTGGTTTGCTCCATCTTGGAAAAAGTTCTATGGTTCCTACGTGTAATCGATTTATTTCTTAGAGATTGCTTATGTTTGCATATAAAAGTAAACTCCTATTTATGCAAATTTATTCTTTCATATTGAGTGGGAGATATGTTTGTCATTTTCATATCAAAATCGTAAAATTTTATCTTGATTTTCAACTCTACAGAGCATTAAAAATTTCCAGATGAGAAATTGATTTAATATCCTATCAAAGCTGAGATGAATATCCTATAAAAGAGGCAGCATCCATGGATCTGTTATTATGACCAATGTATGGATGCTGGTATTTGCAAAAGGTGCAGATAACATCTGCTACCATTGCAGCTGATGAGGTCTATAAGCGCATGAGCATCCCCTAAGCTCATTTCCAGGTCTATATGCCCCATCAGGGACTATTAGAGATGTAGGTCCGAAAATTCTCGCTGAAAATTTTCCGAAAATAGGAAAACTTTCCACTTTTTTTTCTCTTTTTAATTAATTTGAAAATATAATATAATATTCTTCCCACACTATTTTTTTGAAAAGCAAATAGCTTTATAAGAAGCTTTTGATCGTGTTTTCTAATTTTGAAAAGAAAAATGACGGAGAGCGGGGTGAATATGTGTGTGTGTAAGCTTTATTTTAAAGAGAATGGATGATAACGAAAGGGGTGTAGTGTGTATAAGTGTATAAGGAGTGCATAAGTGACATTTTACTCATTCTCAGAAAAGAGCAAATAAAGTTTTAAGAAGCCTATATTTTCAGTATTAAGTTCCCCACAATTTATAAAAATATTAAACAATGGAATGTTCTGCTGAGGGAAAATGCTTTAGTAGCACAAAATATATGCTTGACTCATTTTGCAAATTGTCTCTTCTTTCTTATGATGCTCGTTCAGTTACAAGCAGGTATATTTTTTAAGCAATTTTTAATATTATATAAAATAATATATGCTTAATTGCAAACATTTTTTTAATTTATTTTTTCCATGTATGTTTATATATTTAATAATTTATTTTTATACATATAATAAACTAGTATTTAATTTTTATTTTTTTTATTTTTTAAGAAAATGGTAGAATGTATAACTTGGATTATCAGTAGGTATTGAAAGAAATGCAATATAATATTCAATGTATTTTTCAATTATAATGATCTTTAATTTTTTTAATATTATGTTATATAATATACTTTTTATATCTGTAATAAACAGGAAAATTTTTATAATTCTGAAAAGGTTTAACAATTCTAAATTATTTCTCATGCCTTCTCTTTCCTTTAGTGTAATGCTTGTGTAATATATATTTGACTGTAGCTGTAACATAAAAAAAAGTACTTTCAAAAGTCACTTGAAAATATTTCACTTGAACATATTGTTCCAGCTAAAATGTAATGTAGAGAATAATTTCAAAATTTTCCGGAATATTTCATGGGAAAACTTTTACTTTTAAAATTTTCCGAAAAATCCACTTCTGTAGTGACTATTACATGCTTACAGACCCCATTCTCATGCGATAGTCGATACCTGCAGTATCAGAACAAAATTTATTACGTGGCACAATTTTGTGAAACGCGTCATACCACGCGGAAAACAGCCACGCAAAAAAAATATGACATACCAGGCAAAAGATTCCCAATTTCTTAAAAGTTCAGATAAAGCTGCCCAAAACTGTTAAAAATAATTCTATTTCACAAAAATATGAAATGTAGCAAGTTTTATTGGACCTGAAAATAGATAAAAACCGGAAAATATATGCTTTTATATATAATGGGAGATCTTGAAGTAAGTCTTCTTCTCAGATCAGGGGGCCGAAATGGGGCATGAAGTGGCCAGGTGATTTTTAACCTTTACTGGTCCTCTTATTTAAATTTATAATTAACTGAAATGCGGCTTAAGTCAAATTTCTTATTCCACAATCCATTTTTAGTAGCTTTTTTCTTCTTCAAATTTTACAAGAAAAATTTTGAAGAATTAGTATCATGAGTAAGAATGATTACAATTATAGCGTGTTACATTTCACTTTAAAAGGTTTGAAAGAATATGTCGATTGATACCCTACTTAACAATACACCCATGAAGGGTGGGGACTTACCCCCTCCCCCTGAGAGGGGGGATGACGTCACAAACAGAAAAATTGTACCACAGCTATTTTTCACAACAATGATTGAAACTATAAATTTTTGTGATTATTGAGCCATAAATAAACCCTTTTATGCATGTCAAATCTTGTCCCATGCTGCCATTTAAAATAAATATAATATTTCGAAAAAAAAATCCGAAGTTTTCGCTGGAATTTAAAAAAAAATCCATCTAGTTTTAGATGTTTTGACAACAAAGCCGGATATAAAGTTTCGCGAAAATCCATTAATATTTGTGGCCTCCATCGTGCACACAGCCTCTTGTGGCCTTTATCAGTTTTGATCTCTACCGACCACAGACATACAGACAAACAGACGGTACTCCAAAACTAGTCAAAACGTGTTTAGTAGGTCCTAAAATATATATTGCCATCAAAATCTCGAAATCGAAGAGTTTCGTTAAAGCAACATTTCTCGATACTACGCAGGAGAAAGCAAAAATTAAAAAAAACACAAGTTTTCAACCTTCCATCTATCACTCCGTCTAGGTGATATCATCGAAAGATTCAATATACACAGTCATAACAACAGATCATAACAACAGATCCCTTGATCTCATTAACAGACCATATACTGTTAAACTCGACTAACGCTGAAAGAGAAACGCCAAAATCCTTTCATAAAATGAGCCATAAAAATTTCAGGTTTTAGTTGTTTAAATCCTAAAAAGGGCGATAAACATCAAATTACTGCAATGATTTTTTGATGCATTTTACGGTATATCCTCTTTAGTTTCATAGGAAATAAAGAGAGAATTGTTTTTAAGAAATTTAACATCACGTTTTATATTACGATAAAATATATCAGCCCTTTATTTTGAGTAAAATATTTTATTGTATCCATTTTCATATTACATTTTCCCCACTAATGTATAGTAGATGCACTATTTTCCAGGAAAAAATTGAGTTCGAGATTTTGACGGGTAAACATACATTCCTCCTGATCCAATTTATCTTACTTTCGTAAAGATATTTGTCTCTGTGAAAAGACACGATAGCAAAAAATCTGATGTGGGCAACATATGACTTTCCTTATATAATGCAATGAATTTACTACTTTTACAGTAAAAAAAATAGATTATTTTTATAGTAGTTATTTATATTCTTTCCAAGATATTGAATTTTCGTCAATGAGTCGTCATGTTTTAGCGTCATTGATGATGACGCTAAAAATAACGTCATCATCAATGAGTCGTCATTAATTTAGCGTCATTTTTATCCATTTGGCGAGTTTTTCGTTAATTTAGCAACATTTAAAAAGTCGCCAAGTTGGCGACATTCCAGAAAATTCGTCGCCAAAACCTCAGCAAGCGTTATAGACGAAGAAATAAATAATTCTTACAGCAGATAAATGACTATTGGCGTTCAAATACAAAAGTATTACTCAAAATATCTTTTTTTATGAATGGAACGAGCTAGATCCACGAGAATGATGCCACAAAATTTATTGCATGGTATTACATATGAAAAGTGAACATGTTTCTCAATAAGAAATATTTATTTTTTTATTTTATATGACTTTTTGATAATTTGTTTGAAAAATGTGCAATATCTCGATAACGGTTCATGGTAGCATTCTAAAATTTATGTCAATCGTTTTCTAATGAAAAATTACATAAGAAATGTCTATTTGCGTAACTTTATTAGAGGTTTCGATTTTTTGACGATTTTTTCAAAATTTCACTCGAAAATTTTGAGCATTTCTGAACATTCGATTGCGTATAAAAACAATAAGCTTCCAGTGTTCACGGATTGTGATTTTTGTACCAAATTTCGTTCGAATCGGTCTATTCGTTCGTCAGTTATTGTCTCCACAGTCTCACTGCCACATACACACACACACACACACTTTCACACACACACGCAGACATCACTTCAAAAATGTTTGATTCGTGATCAGGGATGCTTGAAACGTGCTCTCCCGTTGAAAACTCGATTTCGAATTTTCGTCCCCGTCACAATACTCTCCTTATACATTATGTATATAAGGGAAGTAAAAATAAGATTTAAGCAATGCCCTATACTCTTTATTTGTGTTAATAAACAAAATACATTGCATATCTGATAGCACAATTAATATACCTTATAAACTTTATGAAATGAGTTTTAAAATGTTTAGTAAATTTTGGCTTTTTAGGATCATATATTTTTAAATTTCCTGTCAATTTTCCAAGTATAGCAGCAATCTTGAATTATAAATTCGTCATAATATAATTAACAATGGTTTTTGTTCATAAAAATAACTAATCATATAATTCATGATGAAATATCAAAATTGTTACCTAACCTTTTGCTTAGTTTCTCCATATGGTTGTAAACAGAGACACGGGGAAAAAAAATTAAAAATCTATTAAGTAAAATAATTTATATTTTTTTCATTTAAAATTCCAACCTACTTTGCTTTTGGCTTTTTCATAAAGGGGCAGCTTTCTTAAAATTAAATTTACATTCAAGCCAACTGTTTAATTTGCGATTCTAAAAAAATTTTTATTTTTCATTTTTGTTTACAAAATCGGTGTGTAAAAATACGCATTACTTAATTTTGAAAGCGTATTTGCTTATTTTATAGCATGAAATACGCGTATAGAGTCGTTATCCTGATCTCTGTCGACACAGTTTTGGTTGGCTATGAGAGGAAGATTTGCGATTGCGGTGGAACTTTGTTTTTCATGAAAGAAGAAAGATTGCCAGATTTACCCTTTAATCTCCTTTTCATAGGTTTGGTCGTGGATGAAAATTTATTTTCCCGAGATTGGAGATTAATATGCCGTATGAAGGAGGCATTTTCTATCTTTTTCTACAAACAAATAGCCTTAATATATGTTACTTATGTTTATATTATGTTAGTAAAAATTTCCAATAGCTAAAATATTCTTTAAAATTTTAAATTTCAATTACGCTAATTTATATTTTATTTCTTTATTATTTTTATTTTGATTCAATGGGTACGGCTCATAAGTTTGTGATATGTAGATTTATCTTTTTGTTAACAGCTGATATGAAATAAAAACCGTAAGCATTTGACTAATGAATTTTAATGGAACTATCCGTTTTGATCATCCCTGATTACGAATCAACGATATTTTCCATTTCTGTGCCTACAGGATATTTTTCAGGAAAGTGCAGCGATTCCAATGAATTCCAATTTCGTAGAATTATTACAATCCATAAGGGGCTGACTCATTTTTGAAAAGATCCCTGTTTTTAATCTCAAATTTTACTTGACAATAGGCAACACAGTATATCTCGATGGCATTAACTGATTTTCATTAAATTTGGTATACTTATTTTAATCATTACAAAAAATTTCAAGATTTTAAGCAAGATCTAGTAGATAAAATACAATATATAATTTGTACTATTTTACCCCCTTAAGGTCGAAATTTGCTAATTTGTTGGATCCACAAGATTATTTTTATTATTGCATCAGGATGGCGAATAGTTAAACGTTCATTGAAGATTAAAGCTTAACTAGACATTAACACTATTCTATGACGGGGTATATAAAGTTATGTAAAATATGTTTTACCACCCGCTCGCAGCAATAGCGTTTATAAAATATCCAAACACACTCAAACCACACACATCCCTCAGTATTCATTATTTCTTTATGTTCCTCAAACAAAATAAAATTAATATACGATTCCCTTAACAAAACGTAATTACTACACGATCCCTTTAACAAAATGTAATTATTATATGATTTCTGTTAACAAAAGTAATTACTACATGAATCCCCATTCATAAAATGTAATTTTTATACGACCCTCTAACAAAACTTAATTACTGTATAATTCATTTTAATTAAACGTAATTACTATACGATCCCTCTTTACGAAACTCAGTATTTATATGATCCTTGAAAATCACTTAATTACTATACGAACTCCCTTAACAAAATGTGATTGTTATACGACACTTTTAACAGAATGTGATTACTATACGACCCCGAGGAAACTGTAATGGCTATACGATCCTAATTAATATTTTTACTTAAAAATATTACAAAAACAATATTGTTTTCCCGAAACTTTTCGAAATGAGGAATTTGGCTGGAAAGTACGTTTTAAGATCCCCTGAATGCGTTGATTGTTGTTGAGACCCAGACCGTCCGACCTACCAGAAAGGTGTAAGGTAACTGTTTGGATGGCCGAGAAGTGTCACCCAATTTAGACCGGAACCCGGTGGGGGAGGCATCCGCCGGGCCCATACCTTCCTACCACCTTCCCCTACCACCAATCTCTCGGAAGGACTTACGGACTCACATGTTTAACGTGATCGTACTCTGCGAGAACACGGCGGAAGTTTTGGCAGTGGCGGGAATCGAACCCGGGCCTACCGAGTGCAATTCCCGCGAGCTAACCACTGAGCTACCGAGCCCTTCCCCTGAATGCGTGTCGAACATTTTCGGAAAGATGTGTGTCTGTATGTGTGTGATGTATGCGAAATTTGGATACAACACCTCAAAAATACATGTACGTAACGCTATGACATTTTGCGTGTAGATACATTATGCAAAAGCTAGAATTAAGAATTGTTTTTTTCTGTATTTCGCATGATTCGAACATGAGTTATTCGAAATTAAATACCTTAATAGTATCATTTCCTACATAGCCGTAATGATAATTATTAAAAGTAGCATATCTCAATTCTTGAAAGTAACTGTATATAATATTTTATGAAATTAAATGGTATTAAATTGCTATGAATTAACTCAAGTCAGCCGAATTCAAAGAGTACATAAGCGTAACTGACCTGCTGGCCTTGGGAAAAGAAAAAGAAGAAATAATTTAATACTTAAATTGTTTGAATTTAGTTGATGAAGTTAGCTCATATAACTTTTGAAACTGGTTGTTTTCCTTCAATATTTGCTTTATTTCTCTAAGCTATGGAGCCATTTATTCACTGGTACTTTAAAAGTAGTATGATCGAATTTTATTTAAATTTAATCGATGAAGTTAGCTCATACAGCTTTCGAAACCAATTACTTTATTGTTATATTCTTTTTAATTTTGCAGCTTTTTATTCATTGGTATTTTAAATTACTTTGATCAAATGTTATTTAAATTTAATTGATAAAGTAGTTCATGTAGTTTCCCGAAAGCGGTTGTTCGTCGTTTCTTTATTTTCATTATTTTCTAAATTTCTTTAGCCTTGTTCATCTGGTATTTTTCGCAGAAACTTTAAAAATACTGTTATTATTATTAGTTTTTTTTATGAAATTATTTGATTTAGCTCTCAAAACAGCTTATTTTCTTCGGTTGTTTTTCATTCTGTGTTAAAATTGATTCAATAACTATGGAATATTTAAATATTTTATTTAAAGGCGTGTTGTTTCCGTGGCTTATCAAATTCTTTTCGCGCGCCATAGCTAGCAAGCTTCGAAGCTCAAAATCACAATTATCGCAACCATGGATATCTTTCTGTGTTGTTTGCATTGTCAGCCACGGCTGTCGCGACAACCATGAAGAAATACATCTTGGCGAGATTTTTAGCAACCTTACCTATTTAATTTTCATGCCTAGGCGCGCAGCACATTTCCCCCCCAGCCAGCCAAAGCTGTCTGGAGACGCTAGTATAATGAACGGTTACTGATAGCATATCTAATTGAACGATGCCTAATGAACGCTTCTAATAATTATTTCAATAGGATAGGCAGGCATCACTCAGCGGTAGTTCAGATGACACAATATGAACTATAGTGAACTATGACTATTGTCAATGTTTTGAGAATAGCAGCAGCTGTTTTGTGAAAGTATTGTCTTCAATATTTTGAGAATAATATCGCTTATTTTGTGAAATTAGTGAATCATTTAAATGCTGTTTGATTGTATATTGTACCTGTTTACGTTGTGCTTGTGAATAAGCGAATTTAGTTATCCATAAATTTGGACTCATTCTTGTATCATATGTGCACACCGACGTGTTTATGATTAGGATCTCGTTTCAATGGGTTACCCCCGCTTTGAATCCGCGCTTTGAGCGTTTCAATGTATGTGTATTCCACAGCTGTTTTGGCCTGCCATCTTATAATCCGTGTTTAGCATTTGTTAAGTAAAATCACAGTCAATCTTTGTCATGTAATTTACATATGTCTGCTTTCTTTACGGAAGTATTGAAAATATTATATTTTTCAATTTTAAAAACTTTCTGCCGTAGATCTTGTACATCATTATTTCGCAATAAAAGAAGTAGAAAGCCCAGACCACACGATCAACCCGAAGGTTTATGGCAGGCAATAAAAGAAGTAAAGTATTTGAATAATGTAGAGAAAAATCATGTGCTACCCACATCACATTTTTCACTATGTGTTCCTAAATACGTTACCAACATTTTCCTCAGCCTTTGTACACTGTGAATTTTGCTTAGAAAAATACATATGTTCAAGATTTCGTGCCAAAGTTATTATTTTAAAATATTTCGTAGGCATTATTAACACTTTACAACAAAGTTGAAAAGTGTTTATGACTTTGTTCATTCTGTCTGTCTGTCTGTCTGTCCGTTAGCACGATAACTGCCGTAAAAATGACTTAATCAAAATGAAATTTTAGTATGTTGTTCAGACGGTCTGTAGGACCTATGGGAATATAAATGAATAATATCACCCAATTAGTTTTGGATTGAACCCGGGTTGAAAAAATGAAATACATTGAGCCCTATGGGACCTAATTTTTCAAACATTTTTTAAGCGAATTTAAAATTCACAAATTGCTTCGAAATTTTTAGGTAATATTCAAATTGTTCCATAAAATATATAAAAAAAATCAGCGAAATATATTCAGTAGTTTTTTAAATAAAAATAAAAATCATAATAACACCTCTTATATGAAGGGATCACGTGACCATGATATGAAAAGATCACGTGACCCACTTCAAAATGATATAAAAATTTTAAATATTTCCATCACGGTCCGGAACTTCTTGAATGCCACATATCCCGCACGCTGGATCGGACGTGGCGGACTTGTGGCGTGGCCTCCTCGTTCACCAGACCTCAACCCACTGGTCATTTTCTTCTGGGGACACATGAAATCTTTAGTGTACGAGCATCGTTGTTGCCGCATACCACATTAACACAACACCCGGAATCTTCGAGAGGGTGCGTCCGTCATTCCTTCGCCGGTGTGAACGGTGCAACGACACTCGTGGTCGCCACTTTGAGCACTTGCTGTGAGTTTGTCGCTGCACAATAAATCTGTTTGCGCAACGTTTGGTACCGTTTATTCGGTTTCCCAACACTGGTTTACGTGCAGGTTCGTATTCTAATTTTACTCTTTTCTGCTTCTCTGAGTGCAATGCTACACTATGTTCCATGGTAATTATTGCTCGTCTGGAGGGGTATTATCACCCCTCTGCTTTTGTAAATACAATTCCGACTCACCCTGTATAGTGAAATTCAAATTATCAATTTACCATTTTTCCGTATACTACTTTCATTGTATCGGAAACTATAAGGGTGTTTAACCGCATAATAAAGGGGTCTTTAAGCGCATAAATAAAGGTGTTTTTACGCGTATAAAAAGAGGTGTTTAAGCGCATAATGAAGAGGCGTTTTCTACAAAATGAAGATGCGTTTTTCATAATAAATAATGCTATCGAAATATTAATATTCGTCATAGTGGAGAGAAATAATGGGCGTTCTCCAAAGGAAATAATGCTATGAAAAAAAATGAAATTCTAATCATTCAATTTCTAATAATAAGAACTACTAAAAATTCTATTTAGTTCTAATGTTTTACATTAAGCATCTACACATAGAATTTCTTGGCAGTAGGTATATTTGTTCTTGGGTAATTGTGTCCACAAAGATACACATACACACAGAGAAGGAAATATTTCAAAAAGTATTAGAAATGGGTTCAGGAAGTCTTAAAACGTACGTCTCCATCAAAATTTCTAACTCGAAAAATTTGGAGATACAATACTTTTACTGTTTACTGATATGGAAAAATTAGTAAGAAACTAAAATGGATACTTTAAAATGTTTCAAGTAAAATGAAAGGCAACTAAATTTTTTCGCCATATAAAACCTTAGGTAAAATTTTAAAAGAAAGGTTCCTTTTTATTACTTTCCTTCAATAATGTATAAGGAAAGTATTATGAAGAGGTCGAAAATTCGAATTCGAGTTTTCGACGGGAGAGCACGTTTCAAGCATTCCTGATCACGAATCGAATATTTTTGAGGTGATGTCTGTGTGTGTGTGTGTGTGTGAAAGTATGTGTGTGTGCGTGTCAGTGAGTCTGTGGAGACGATAACTGACGAACGAATGGACCGAATCGAACGAAATTTGGTACAAAAATTACAATCCGTGAATACTGGAAGCCTATTGTTTTTAAACGCAATCGAATGTTCAAACACCCCACCCCCCCTAAATTTTCGAGTGAAATTTTGAAAAAATTATCAAAAAATAAAAACCTCTAATAAAGTTATGCAAATAGACATTTCTTATGTAATTTTTCATTAGAAAACGGACATAAATTTTAGAACGCTAGCATGAACCGTTCTCGAGATATTGCACATTTTTAAAAAAAATTATCAAAATATCATGTAAAATAAAAAAAAATGTCTTATTGAGAAACATGTTCACTTTTCATATGTAATATCATGCGATAAATTTTGTGACATCATTCTCGTGGATCTAGCTCATTCCAGTCATGAAAAAAGATACTGTGAGTAATACTTTTGTATTTGAACGCCAATAGTCATTTATCTGCTGTAAGAACAACTTATTTCTCCATCCGTAACGTTTGCGAGATTTTGGCGACGAATTTGGTGGAATGTCGCCAACTTGGCGACTTTTTAAAATGTTGCTAAATTAACGAAAGACTCATGAAATGGATAAAAATAAAGCTAAACCAATGAAAATGACAACTACTTGACGAAAATTTCTAAATCTTGTAAAGAATATAAATACCTACTATAAGAATAATCTATTTTTTTACTGTAAAAGTAGTAAATTTATTGCATCATTTAAGGAAAGTCATGTGCTGCCGACATCAGATTTTTTTTTTTTTTTTTTTGCAACAAAAGAGTATATACTGTATATTGCATTAAAAAGCCATTGCAGTAATTTGATGGTTATTGCACCTTTTATGGTTTAAAGTTTTATAACCTGAATTTTATGGCTTATTTTATGAAAGGATTTTAGTGTTTATTTACTAGCGTTATTTAAGATTAAAAGCATATGAGAAGAGGACTTGCTTCAAGTGCATGCCTCCATTGTAGATAGTAGCATCGACTGACCGGTTTCACTCCTATTATACGCCTGTCAACATGGAATAGCCGATGACGGCAATAACAACTTGTACGTATCAGAATTGCGCGAAAATAAATTTTTACAGTTTTGTACATGAAAGGCGTACATAACTCAGTTTTGTACATAAAAAGGCGAAGCCCTTACTGCGCATTACACGGTTCAGATATTAGAAAACTGTATTCAGTATTCAGGAAATTTATTACTTTCCTTATATACATAGTATAGCATATAAGGAAAGTATTGTGACAGTGTCGAAAATTCGAATTCGAGTTTTCGACAAGAGAGCACGTTTCAAAGCATAACTGAACTTGAATCGAACGCTTTTGAGGGGATATGTGTGTGCATGGGTGTGTGTGTATGGGTGTGTGTGTATGGGTGCGTGTGTGTGTGTATCTGTGTATGTATACGTGACTCTGTAGAAACGATATCTCACGAGCAAATGGAACGTTTCGAACGAAATATGGTAGTACAAAAATTGCAATCAGTCAATAATGGATGCCTATTGATTTTAAACGCAATCGAATGTTCAGAAGACCCCCAAATTGTTGAATGAAACTTAAAAAATCTGATGTGGGCAACACATGACTTTCCTTATATAATGCAATGAATTTACTACTTTTACAGTAAAAAAAATAGGTTTTTCTTATAGTAAATACTTATATTCTTTCCAAGATATTGAATTTTCGAAAATTAGTCGTCATTTTCATTGATTTAGCGTCATTTTAATCCATTTGGCGAGATTTTCGCTAATTTGACAACATTTCAAAAAGTCGCCAAGTTGGCGACATTCCGCCAAATTCGTCGCCAAAATCTCGCCAAGTTTTACTGACGGAGAAATAAGTTATTCTTATAACAGATATATGGCTATTGGCGTTCAAATACAAAAGTATTACTCGAAGTATCTTTTCCCATGAATGGAACGAGCTAGATCCACGAGAATGATGTCACCCAATTTATCGCATGGTATTACATATCAAAAGTGAACATGTTTCTCAATAGGAAATATATATTTTCATTTTATATGACTCTTTGATAATTTTTTTTGAAAAATGTGAAATGTCTCGAGAACGGTTCATGTTAGCGTTCTGAATTTTATGTCAATCGTTTTCTAAAGTAAAATTACATAAGAAATGTCTATTTGCGTATCTTTATTAGCGGTTTTGATTTTTTGACGATTTTTTCAAAATTTCACTCCAAAATTTAGGGGGGTTCTGAACATTCGATTACGTTTAAAAACAATAGGCTTCCAGTATTTACGGATTGTGATTTTTGTACCAAATTTCCTTCGAATCGGTCCATTCGTTCGTCAGTTATCGTCTCCACAGACCCACTGACACACACACACACACACACACACAGACATCACTTCAAAAATGTTTGATTCGTGATCAGGGATGCTTGAAACGTGCTCTCCCGTCGAAAACTCGAATTCGAATTTTAGACCCCGTCACAATACTTTCCTTATACATTATGTATATAAGGAAAGTAAAAATCGCCAGGAAAAAGTACCTTCAATAATGTTACGTAAACAATAATTTCTTACGTCATTTTTTATCAGAAAGGATTGACGAAAAGGAACTCTAGCATGAACCAATCTTGAGATATTGCACATTTTTCTCAAGATTATGTGTGATTTAAATTTATAAAAATATCACATAAAATTAAAAAATTAATAATTATTGTGAAATATGTTCACTGTTCACATATGATATTCTGCGATAAATATTTTAACATAATTGTTGTCAATCTGATTCGTTATATTCACGAGAGAAAATACTTTGAGTAATAGTTTTGTATTTTGACGCCTAACAATCCGCCAACAGTCATTTATATATACCAAATGCTTTTCACTCCGTTTGTCTGTAAAAATATAGACGGGCATATGTCCATCTGTAACGACATAATAGTGGAAATTCAAATTTTTGGAGGGCGAGATTTGATACAAGAGTTCTTTAGGTTCCGAACGACACGGTTTGGATACATTGCCTTAAAATGTGATTTAGCTTTTACAGATATTTTATGTAGAAGAACAATGTTAACTGATTTTCGCACAAATTTGTTTCTTAACGATCGAAAATAGTATGACAATAAAAGAAAATGGAAGAGTCATCGAAATGTGCAGTATTTATAAATCTTAATTTTATTTTATCGCATAGGATAATTAAAGAGGTACACAGTTCTACTCTTTGGCAAAAATAAGATTGATATCTTTGCCTTCGAATTCTTTTACTTACTATATCTTTTTATTTTTTATGCATTTTTATTATGCAAGTATTAAAAGGGATGTTTTGAATTTCGCAGTCGAATGGAACTTCATTCTTCTGCTGTCGGTTACTATGCGCATGAGTTACAACCTGTGAGTTGCTATGGAGAGCAGTGAAGTATTTATGCATTTGACAATGTCTTTTTTCGAAACAGGCGTTTCCGGTGTTATGCGATTATTCAGAATCTGGTATATAAATTCTGATTTCGTGCGCTTTGGGAGGGGGGGAACTAAATTCTTAATTAATGTTGTTTTCTGGATCTGAGGTGTTCTCAAAGTAATGTCCTAATATAATTTTCGGACTTCCCCCCACACTAATTTTGGACATTTTATTAATTTGGTCATATCTCAGCTTCTAATAATGCTACATCCTCGTTTTAAAGCCCATATATTTTAA
Source organism: Amaurobius ferox (assembly GCA_951213105.1). NCBI lineage: Eukaryota > Metazoa > Arthropoda > Arachnida > Araneae > Amaurobiidae > Amaurobius > Amaurobius ferox. The sequence continues at coordinate 120,654,832 of OX578149.1, read as the reverse complement.
CTTGCTCTAACGAAGGCCGTGTACCTAATCAGGTGGCGACAGAAGGCCGCGCACACAGGTTTATTAGACATAACAATTACAAGTATAAATTACAATTGCTTATCATAGTATTAAAGTAGGTGTTCAAAGTTCCTGTCATTCGCAGATACGCATGTCTGACAACATTGACGCACGGACTCTCGCGGACTCTTGCTGCTGTCACAACGACTCTACCGATAAGATCAGTATCAGGGGTGAGGAAGCCCAGTGACTAGAGTGCGGAGATTGCAGTTGGACAAACGGAGATCGATTCCTCACCTACCCAAAATTTCTCCGTGTTCACGTCAAATATGTCAGCCCGTAAGACCGTCCAAGAGGTTGGTGAAAGGGGTAGGTGGATACAGTCGCTGTGGATGTAAACCCCGCTGGGTTCCGGTCTAAATTGGGTGGCACTTCCAAGCCATCCAAACTGATACCTTATATCTTTGTGATAGGCCGGACAGTCTGGGTTGAAGAAGAAGAAGAAGTAGTGTGCAGATGAGAGTTCTGGCTCAGAGCCATAACCCCCTCCATTAAAACTATACCCACTTTTAGAAAAGTAATGGCAGCAAAACCTCCATTAAAATCGAATCCACTTTTAGATATCAATGGTATGAAAACCGCCATAATTACCTTACCCCACTTTCAAAAACAATGGCTCTCAAATCCCCATAAAAACCGGACCCACTTTTAGAAATTAATGGCTCTATTTCATCCATACAAACCCGATTAAACAATGGCTCTCAAATCCCCATTAAAACTACACCCACTTTTAGAATAGTGATGGCTCTATTTCAGCCATACAAATTCGATTAAACAATGGGGTAAAGACCTCCATTAAAGCTACACCCCTTTTAGAATAGTGATGGCTCTATTTCAGCCATACAAATTAAACAAGCAATGGTATCAAAATCAACCATTAGCAAGGTTCTAGCGCAAGCACCTTCCGAGAAAGTGATGGCTCTATATCAACCACACCGATTTTCCGGAGCGAGCAAGCGAAAAGTCGTTGGGAGGGAAGGGTACCCCCTTCGGCGAGCACCCCCTTTTCCGCGGACGGAAGCTGCCACCCCTCTTAAAACGATGGAACCCCATAAAAACCGAACCCACTTTAGAAAGTAATGGACCTATTTTATCTATCGGAGCGAGCAAGCGAAAAGTCGCTGAGCCGGAAGGGTACCCCCTACGCATGCCGCGACCCCTTTTAGAATCTGCGGGTTCGTACCCCAACAATATTTTAAGCACTTAAAGAAAAGAATTCTAATGTAAAGAAAGAACCATGGAACTGTTGAAGAAACTAAACGCACTTAGTACATTGGAAGGAAGTTTCAAGAAGATGCATGAGCTCAATATCGACGTAAAATACCCTGTCATGGAAATTAAACAGATCACCACCAAATATGGTAATAAACTAATAGTGAAGTTAGAAGACGGCTCAAATTTGTATCTGCCGAAACGATGCGACGAAAAGGCGTCCGACTATATGGAGCTTAATGAGATTAAACCTCTATTCTTTGTATATTTGGGAACTAAAGATGTCGGGAAAGCACTACCAGCGCAAATGTTTAAATTTGAACAGTAAATTTTCTTTTAATGGTATCATCACCATTAAAAAATATACAACTTCGAACGCGACCTCCTCGTACGGGATGCCGTTCTTGTCCAGCAGCTTCTTGAAGTTTTGCTTCTGAGTGAATGGCTCGCCCTCGTACCCTAACCAGTCTAAAAGCAGCATAGTCCCGAGAATATGCCGCTCTCTGATGCCCTTGATGGCTTTCCCTGTGGTGGCATGTGTTGCCTTTCCCTTGGAGTTGTTGTTGTAGCGATGTTATCTCACGCTTTGACTCTCGGTCTTTAAAATACAGACAGTATTCAAGGTATGATCTCATTAACTCCTCTAGACGAATATAGTACTCTCTTATCCTATCACCGTTTTTTGTGTTTAGCTTCATAATAACCTTCTTAAACTCACGAGGCTCTACAACTAACCATTTACGGTTAGCAACAACATTAGGTTTTAGAGTTTTCATTTCACTTTGAATGGTTGGATAGTCTTTGATGGTTGGGTCTGAGGCAGTTAACTCAAGTGGGTGAATGTTATTGCTCTTTAAAAACCGTTTGAAGTGTTGTTGTTGAACCCTAAAGTCACCCTGAAACCCTAAGGACTCTAAAAGCATTGCACCGACATGGGTTCGTTGTTTTGCAACCATCATCTGCCAAAAGTATGCATTCATTATAGGGTCTTTTTCAAAGTGCCGTTCCAGTTCTGTCGTCCGATGCATTGTCCAGGTCAAAATTATCAACTATAACGCTATCAACTCTGATATATCAGCTTGTAGTCGAGATCAAGTAGTGACCCAGAGCCAAAGTCTGAACACCATCTACCAATATATGACGTTTATCATCACTCGCTGAAAGGGCAATCTTATTGACCTTTATAGAATGAATCTCATGTTTCATGCTTCTGATGAGATTCATGGTCCTGTACTGCACTTGCTGCGAGAATAAACAGTTTTTATAGTCCTCGAAGGATATCCTGTTTTGCACAACGCATTTCTTAACACCTTTTGATTTTTTAACTAAGTCTTTTTCAGTTTTACAGGCATACATCTTAGATCTTAAGCCAACGAACTCTTCCAAGATCTTCCCTGCATTTTCATCCTTCATCTTCCCCAAGACCTTTTTATTTATTCGCGGCATCTCATATCTATTATTATCCTGATAATCAGATGTGTCAAAATAATCAATCATACCTCTCATATCTTCATAAAAGTCCTCTGTTTTTATGTCGTAAATAAAACTATCCGTATCCATGTATAACAATTTAATGCATTGCCCATATTTAGGCTTCATCACATTATAATGAAAGTCATACATTAAATGCTTGGATAGATCTAGGATACTCATACCAACATATATGGGTTTATCAAAGATTACTTTAGTTTTATGCATATGTATAGCGGCTAAATTTTCTTCAAAGATTGTTCTACCTTTAAAATTTGGTTTAGCAATAAGTTTTTCAGCTTTCTCCGCATCACAGCACAGTTTGATATCAAGTCTTTTTCTAATATTTTCCATCGTCTTTCCAAACACTGAATTGTTCATGAGTTTATAAAAATCCTTTTCAAAATCATTAGTTGCTTTGGTTCTCATTTCTGTGTTTAAGTCAATATACTTCTTCAGCCAAGGTGCTTGCTTAAACTCTAAAACTCTATGGACTTTTTTCAGTTTAATGCCCATTTGTAAAAATTGTTTTAAAACCCTGTAATGAACCACATAATGATCTTTATCATGTAGGGTTGTAAGTAATTTTCTTTGTTTTGAACCATCAGGAACTCTGTTTTCAGCTCCTAATGGTAGGTCTGAATGGAGATCATGTAAATATGCAGGGTATTCCAAGTCGCATTCTATAACGCACCCAGTGTCTGAGTCATCTGGTATTTTAGTTACGTCTATATTGGTACTTCCCCACTTGAAGCTGTCATATGGTAGAAATTGACTCATAGCCCATCCGTACAAATTATTGGCATCTAGGTACATTAAATAATTAGATTCTTTACTTACATCATAGTTTTTCATATATTTATTATTAGCTTTACCATACCTATTACAGCACTGAGAAATCCCCCCTCTGGTTCCTTTTTCTAACATAAGTATCATGTTATAATCAGTCAATAATTCTAATTTGATTCCAGTTGTTCTTAACATAGCATCCCAGGAGAGTCCAGGCGCAGTGAAGTACCAAGCAGGATCTAGTTTGTATGTCTTCAGACAGACGTCTCTAAAGTGCTCCATGACATCAGCTAAGATCAGTACATCAGTCTTCACGTATAAATCAGAATACTCGCCTAAATTTTTAATGTCAAAAGTTTCCCATACTGTTTTGGCATGTGCATAGTCCTTATGCGATATATCTGACTCAGTCATTTTATTGTGAAACTCAGTTTTGTTGGGTAGGCGAGTTTCGTCACATTTCTCCCACGAGTCCATATAATCATATGGATACACACCTTTTCTGGTAACGAGGTCCAATTTATCCTTGGGAAAGTATTTGGCTGTTTCTCTGAATTCTTTGACATTTTTTGATAAACTATCAAGACTACTAGCCATGAATCTAAACGAATCAACAAATCTTAATTTTATTCCAGGAATCTTTTGTTTCTTTCCCTCGCCTACATCTACCATTTTTGTCCCCACCTCCTTACTGAATGAAATGTATTTTTCTTCGGTGTTTGGAATGATATCAATAGACCCTTTATCAACACCCAGCTCTTTTATGAATAAATGAGAATCGTATCCAGATAAGTTGTGAATGTAGACTGGAACAAAGGAAGGGTGTTGGTACAATATGTTGCATAAACTATGAGCCGGACCTCTATAGTTTGATTCATATTTGGATGGATCGAGTAAATGGTCATGATCAATTACTTTTTGGAAGTCCCCAGAGTCTTTCGACGAATATGGTGAGGGCACTTCTTTGATGTTAAACCCACAGATATGACATATATCGGTTCTCTTGTAATGCCTGTCATCTTCATCGGTAATTTTGATCGGATGCTTCTTATCATAAATTTTCTTTATCTCTAAGGCCTCAGCCTTCAACGTTTCGTAAAATACTTTAGTTGCATTTGGACCTCTATAGGTGATAGGTGGTTTGTAGTCTCCATGCTTATATTTAATATAAAGAGAGAAACTCATGGGTTCATGTTTTTGGTATTTTTGCATGTACGATCCACTCCCATCCGGTTGACATGTATCTATCTTGTTCGTTAAACATTCAAAATCTGCATACATCACAAAAGGTGCTCGTAGAGATTTGTGGTAATTTTTGAATTTTATAGAAGAACCTTTTTCAGGCATTACTATTTTAACAGCTTGATTTTTCTTACAATCCTTTTCATGAGTTTGAAGATCTTCCTCAGAGTGAAAATATAACAAACATCTTTCACAGTGATATATTTTTCCATTATGATCAGTTAATTGTCCGCTTATTAATCTGGACATGTCTTTTATCCAACAATAATGACTCCTCCCCTCTACATTTTTTATGTACAGCAAATTGATATGTTTATCTGCTTTATTTTTAGTTATTCTCAATGGGTATATGTCCTTATTTTTGGTCTCTTCGTCATATGAATATATGTTGACAGAAATGTTATTCATCTTCTCGAACCTATTTAAAACTTTATCTTCCATCTTTACTGGGAATTCGATACCTTCGAAATTTAGCTCATTATCATATGGCTTATATTTAGAGACTCTATCTACGTTATTATCAGCTGGATAAATAGCGGACAGTATCGCCCACTTAAAGCACTCGTTATCATTTTCATTTTTCACGTTTATGACTGCCTTTTTATCTTTAATTCTTTTCGGTAAATCAATGTAGGATGATCCTCTCAGTGGGTTGTATTTATTGATCCTCACCTCAAGGCTTTTGATTCTAGTAAGCGTCCAACCTGAACCCCTTGCAACAAACTCCTCCATCTCCGTCAATAATTTTTGGATAACTGATCTGTAATAAGCTACCAAATCAGTTGATTCTAAGATGACTTCATTTTCTGTTTTGAAGTTTTTCTCCATTTCTATCATCGCTTCATCTTTCCCCTTTTCATAGTCACAGAGAAATTGGAAATTGACCTTTAGACCATGCAGCCTCTTTAGATGTTTTGTGATGAGACCCCGGACTAGTGCTGAAACATCGTTCAAAAAGTCTTTGGGAAGCATCAGATTGTGCTCATTTTGGATGTCATACGTCTTCAAACGACTTTCATAAGCTGTCTCAACTTCATGGGGGGTATATAGCCTTTTCTCTCGCGAATCTGAAAACAGGTCGGAATCAAATTCGAAGTGGCGGTTGAACAACACGCTTTCTATGTATGCTATGATGTCTGCCTTCCTGCGGAATTTAGAATAGCCTGTAATGCCGCGCGTTCGACAAAATTCGCGTAGTTGATTGATGGTCATATGGTGCAACCTTTGCATATTGTCAAAATCATCTCTGTGATCCTCCTGGCTGGTGGTCGCCTTCTTAGGCTTATAGTTTTGATGAGCTTTAGTTTGTAGGTGCTTATTTATGCTAGATTCCTTAATTAACTTACCGCAACATCTGATTTTAAGCCCCCTCTTCTTCTTTTGCTTGCTAAACAAGTCATTGTGGAAACTGGAAAAGCCGTTATGATATTGAATGAGGTCGACCAGCTCCAACTTTTTAAGTTTCGAGTAACCTCGAATATTATTTTCACGACAGTAGCCTTGCAACTGTCGAACGGTTTTAGATTGAAAATCCATTTTGTCTTTCTTTAGAACTACAAATCGTTTCTTTAAATGCTTTTATTATTGAAGGGGTAAACTTTTTACGATTCAATTTTTTTTAATGAGTATTTCAATCATTAAAAATAAAGTCATATCTACATCTATTAAATGATGGAAGGGCATGTCATCGATGTCGGTCGATCGCTATCGCTATCGCTATCACTGTCAGCCTGATATATTGAAAAGGTTTCGTAGAGGTTTCGAAAAGGTGGTTTTTTTACCACGAAACCCTCTAATGGTGTACAATAATATAAAACCCTGAAGCCAACATATAATCTTAATAATCTTATTTCATCCCTGGTCAAAATCATACCAACCCTGGGTATATCATTTTTTAAAAATAAAATTGAGTTGTTCGACAAACGTATTAGGATAGATTTCCCGTGCTCAGTAATGTCAGAAACCAAATATAAGCCATCCACTGACTCAAAGTTATCAGTACTCAAATCGTTTAATTTTTTTACAATACGATCCATATTCTTTATTTAAAGGAAAAATATATTCAAACTTGAGGAAGGTAACAAAGGGTATCTAAACATTTAATGGTTGATCCACCATTAAATATTATTATGAATACAAATTTTACGGCAGCTGGAGTGTCCACTTGATTTCTTCAATTTTTAGAAATGGTTGAACTGTAAACTCAGCATCACATCGTAAGAAAATTTTTAATTGGTCATCTTTTTTAACCTCTCCGAGAATTAACACAAATTCAGTGGCTACTTTTATCTTGTGAACGTACTGCTTGTTATTAATGTATAACTTAACAACGATTAATTCATCGATTATCTTTTGAGGATCAAGGTACAATCCCAGTCTAAAAAAACCGTCCCGAGAGAATTTACAATCTGAGTTCAAAGCATCACCGGAAAACTTCGTAAAAATAACGGCATTCGCATTGGTACTAGGTCTGATAGTAATGTACCCTGATGTGGTGGTTGCATAACATACTTTATTGTCAACATATTTTTCCAAGTATTTTTTATTAACCGCATTCATGTCTTCAATAGGGTCAGCGACATTGCCTATCCTTTTACCTTTAGCGTCTATGGGTCTTCTATCACCTAAACTCAGGTACTTCTGATCTAAACCTTCCATAATTTTTGCTATCTCTTCTCGGAGTTCAACCTCCAGCGTGTGAGTGACGGTAGTAGAGTTACGAATTAACTCAGCTTCCAGATAACTTTTAGTAGTTACATCCCGACTCTCAATCGGCGTCTGACAGTTTTTCAAGATCTTATCTTCCATATCGTAGTTACCGTCGTGTGTGAGTTTAAACCCTATGCCTGGAATACCAGGAGGTCCTTGTTCTAATTCTTCATCGAAAAGCGGGTAGTAGGCAGCCATTTATTTAAATATAAAATAATTTTTATAGTCATGGACTATAAAAATTAAAAATGGACTATAAAAATGGCTTATAATTTCAAAGTCTTGATCATGGTAATATTTTGATTGTTAATATTTAAGAGGCATTTCTTGTGCTCTTTTAAGATGAAGTAAAAAACATAATCTTTGGGGGCAGCGTTCCTTAACCTCCAGTTAAACTCAATCATTAAGTTATTCGTATCGGTATAGTTTTGATGATGAGAGAGATTAAAGCAGATGATTGGATACAACTTACCAAAATTCGAATAATTGACCATACAACCTGTTTCAGACGTGATGGTGTTGAGTCCAGATTCCAAAAAGGCTGTGTATAATCGATTATAATCACTTTTCTCAAAATCCATCATGTAACTGACAGTTGGCACTTTTACATTGTTGATCATTAACCAACATTCCGTCATATCTAAGTTATCAAACAGCATGTTATTGCGCTTCGAATTTTCGTATCTTTCAGTGTACTGAGGAATTACGTACAAAGATAAGACTTCATCAGAAGTAGCTTTTATGGTATAAGAGCCGCTAGCATTTTTATAGAAAATATTAGACTTTACAATGCTGTGTTGGTTCCAGTTTATTTCTACATCCTTATTCGATAACTTTAATTCGTTAAATATTGAAGCCGCCGCATTTTTAAATCGTACGTAAGGTAGCCAGAGTGATAAATCTTCTACAACGACTTTATAGATCTTATGTTGCTCGTTGGTGTACAGCATATTTAGACTGTGATTTCTCTGGAACTCAAATTTGACTTGGAACCCCGTGATTACTTTTTTATATTCACGGAAGAAATCAAACACGTACTTTAGTGGGATCCATATAGTTACAACCTTGCTATTTTTAGTGAATTCGCTTCTTTCTGTATATCCCTGGTTATGGTTCTCATTAATTCCGAATTTTTCGAAAAACTCAGTAATCTTTGTGGTATCTACTAACGTACCATCATATTTCAAGCGTTCTCTATCAGCTGTGTCCGACGTATCAGTGTAGAACAGCATATTAGTAGCTTCGGCAGAAGAATAGTCAGGCGTAAAATGTATTAAGCCCAACACTTGTCGCATAAGAGCGGAATAATTTATGTTGGATTCTATTTCAGTGGTTCCTAATGTAAACCGGTTAGCATTGATCAAACCACCTCCATTCACGAGAGCTACATTATCATTCACTATGGCAGTACCATCGTTGTTAACAATTTTCAATTTTTGCTGTAAATAACCGTTAGAGTATAAAATGTTGGCGTTGGTGTCTTGAATAAAGAAATGGTAAGAGGCATTTTCCATAGAATTATCACTATTTTCATGCCTTACCTCTCTATATTCGAAACTTTCGATGTCATCATCGTAATAATAATTGGTGCTGTTTAATTCAAATATTTTATTCATTTATTATAATATAATTTTTTTTTCTTCTCCTCAATTTAATAGCTATATGGCTATTAAATCGAATTTAGAAAAACTTTAGTCCAGCTCCATGTTTTTTCTGCTTTGATAATATCTCCTTTATTTTATCCTGCACATACTTACCTTCTAATTCGGCCTCCTGCAGGACGTCGGAAAAGAACCCTCTTCCTTGTATCTTCTTACTCTTTCTTTGAAGTCTGTGTTTATTCATTTCTTTATTATAGGGCGATAAAATTGTATTGTACTTCTTGCTTATTGAGCGGTATTAAATCACCTCTATGATTGGTTACTTGCATTCTGATTCGGTAAACACTATCCATTCGAACAGGGTAAAACAGAGGTTTGTCAAATGATTTTATAATCTGACTACCTGGACGATTACTGTTTGTAAATGAATAGATGACGTTTGTAGAGTTGAAACCGTTGATATACGCCCCCTCTGCGACATCGCAATGTATATAAATGTTATCGTTTCCCCCAGATAAGTCAGCAATGTACTTTCCTACTTGTTCAAGCTCTTCGTGGATTTTAGGCTCGAAACCTAAAAGTGTATGCAGGTTTTTGGTTTTCGTTAAATCGATCTTATACCCGTCTATTAACTTAATGGCTATTCGCTGTCGTTCCTCCACTATTCCGAATTTTATCGGCGGATCGCTTCCAAAAAAATTAATCATGTAACGATTCAGCCCCTTGATAGTGTAATTTCCATCTGGTATCGTCAAATTTAACCACTGCTGACCATCAAAGTATGATAATTCCTCATCTTTGATATTGTCCCATGAAACGTACATCGAAAAGGACTGAAGGGCAATCTGTTTAAAGGTGAAAGGTCTAGTGTATTCAATCGTAAAATCTTCTGATTTTTCCGCGTTTTTAGAATCTAATATCAATAGAACCATTTTATTTATAGAGAACATTTTTTTCATTGAAGTCGCTGGGTTCTTGGGTAAAAGAATATAGCACATCTACAACTGGCCTACCCTTGTTTCTTTCACGAATGTACTTCATACAAAAGTAGCCGCATTTGACGGAAGCAGGGTGCTGTAGAAAGCTCGAGTTACACCCGATATTTTTCTTTCCAGAAGTCAGTAGATACTTCTTAATGTTAGGATGAATTTTGTATACGTGTTCTCCAAAAGGATCAAAATACTCAACAAAGTTATTTTTAGGATCGTTATAGTAGCAGACCCAGTGCGTACCAGGTCCTGTGACAATGTCCAGATTAATAATACCGTTTTCAAACCGACTCATCTTTTTAGGCAACAGATCGGAAGTAAAGACGCCCCTAAACCCCTGTTCATGTTTCATATTTTGTTCAATTACTTCGTCTGATATTCCCAGTTTTGATAGACGCCCTTTCCAATGGGCCTTTTTTTTACACATCCAGATCCTGAAATTTTTTCCAAAGCTTTCTTTGCTCCATATCCAGCCGCCCCACTTGCAGCACCTAGTGCTAAAGCCTTGGCCCCAGCAATTAACGCAGGTAATAGAAAAGGTAGAAAACCACCCGTTTTCTGGAGCTGCGTCTTACTGATAGTGATACGCTTCCCCTTCCCAATTTGAGCTATCTGTGTTCGAGTTAAATGTATATCTTTGTTGGGGGCTTTTGTCTTATCTATTTGTAGAGATACTTCTTCTCCTTTCTGGTATGCGGATTTTAGCTTAGCAATCTGATGATCGCTTAAATGTATTTTAGTCTTTATGTAATTACTCATTTATTTAAAGAAAAATTTTTGTAGTATTGTTTTACTTGCTCGTTGGTCATAGTTCCTTCTCTCAACAATGCATCCAATAAATCAACGACTTGATTGTGTAACTTTTTACTTTTGGACCCTTTACATATCTTATCAGTCAATCGGGCTAAAATTTCCATTTTGTCTTCTACTCCTTTACCGATATAAATTTCTTTTCTTTGCAAGTCTCTGAGTCGATCCCGATAATCTCCTAACGTAGTCATATGATCTCTCAAATAATCAGCCTTAGCTAATAAGCGATCTTCTCTTTCTTCATCCTTTTTAGTTATTCGAGATATCTGACTCATAATGTTTCCTTTTTGACGAGACATTTTTAGGTAAGTATCATTTACTTTACTCATAATTTCTTGCAAAGTTTCCTTGGTCTCATGGTACAATTTTGAGGGTCTTGGAAAGTTATTTTTCTCTAAAAACTCTACATCCAATTTTTTATCAAAATCATAGACTTCTAAAGGCGGTTCAATAGCTAGAGGAATGTGATCAACAGCATCTTTTATAGCCTGAATATTCTCCTTTCGATTAATTTCTTGTTCTTGTAGCTTTTCAGTTACAGGCTTGTGAAAGTCCGATAGTGCTTTCTGGATACCTAATTTTTGCTCTAGTTGTTGTTCGTTGTTTTTTCTAATTTCAGCCTGAAGCTTATAAACTTTAAGTTCATATTCAACTTCCTTTCTTAATTTCTTATTTCGTTCTTTTTGTATAGCATTCATCTTTATTATTATGCAAGAAAAATTTTACTTAAGCAAATTATATTTTTACTGAAGCAAATTATATTTTTACTGAAGCAAATTTTTAACATTAAATAAAGATGATTCAAATTAAAAATTATACAGAAGCAGAAGAACTTGTCGATGCAAATCAACATTATTTATTACCTAAACACCCTTTCAGACTTCTAATCGCTGGAGCTTCAGGTACTGGTAAAACGAACTTATTGCTGAATTTTATATACGACTATCTCGAATTTGATAATTTGTTCGTTTGTGCAAAAGATATGTACGAACCCAAGTATGGCAAACTGAAAGAAAAGTACACAATGTTTGAGGGCGTGGATATTGACTCGATAAAGTACCCCAAAAAGAAGAAGAAAATTATCCTAGAGTTATATGAAAGATTCGGCAAGAAAGGAACTTTATTCTCCTCTGATACAAAAGAATTTATAAAAGTGGATGACCTGGACCCATCTTGTAAAAATGTTGTTGTCTTTGATGACTGCATGACTGACAAGGACCAGAGGAGCATAGAAGATTTTTTCATCAGAGGTCGGAAGAAAAACGCCTCAATCATTTATCTTTCTCAATCTTATTATAGAACACCCATTGTTATCAGAAGAAACTGTAATTACTTGATATTTTTTAATATTCAACCGAGGGAGATTCAACAGATCATAAGAGAGATAGATGGTAGTTTGACAAAAGAAGAATTCAGTAGATTATATAAAAAGTGCATGCAACAGCCGTATGATTTCTTTATGCTTGATTTAGTTAATCCGGCTCTGAGATATCGGAAGAAATATTTCACCCCTATAAATAAAGATGGAAGAATACTTGCAAAAGAAAATTTACGTATATAGAAAGAGCTACCACCACTACCATAAAATTAGTGTCACTATGACCGTTAGCAAGTTCGTTTTAAGTTCATTGGGTTTATCAGCTTTTGTACTTGTTCCCTTAGCTGCTCTGAGCTTAAGCGTCGGTATTGTTGAAGTTCTTGATAAAGCTTTGAATATCGCGGAAAGGAAAGAAGAGTACAAACAGTCTTACAAGTTTTACAAACAGCTGCTCAATTCATACAAATCGAATACCCTATCAGAATAGGAAGTGTATAAGCGAGAGGAGGATTTCATCAATAATTTAGTCTACTTACCCAGAGAAAAATATATGAAACAAACCCTGCTGAATGGATATCAATATATGAGTAAATAATTTTTTATATATAAATAAATGTGTGGTAAAAAGACTTGCAATAAAGGAAAAGGTGTTGTTAACGCAGCAATTAATAATTTACCGTTTGAAATGCATCTGCCAGGGCATCAATTTACAGGACCAGGAACTCAACTGCTCAGAGGAAAAACTAGACTGAACCCCGATTTAACATACAAAGAATGGAGTAAGCCTATTAATAGGGTTGATGATAGTGCCTATAAACATGACGTGTGCTACATTAAAAACAAAGATACCGAAACCAGAAACAAAGTGTGTGACTCAAACATGATAAAAGAATTGGACGACATTCCCAATCCAAGTTTTCGTGAAAGGCTAGATAGAGCTGTTGTGAAGCCTATTATCAAAGCAAAGAAGGTATTTGGAATGGGCTCAAAAATATATTGTCTCAAATGTAAAACACACACCGACACTAAAGATGAACAGCATGTCACCTCTAAAAACGCTAGACCTATGTTGAAAGGAATTTGTGTGGGTTGTGGTTCTAAGAAGTGCCGTTTTTTACCGCTGAAGGGGTAACTGAGAAGGGTTGCCCCGAAAAGGTTTATTACGATCCCGAAACAGGATTTTGTGGCATAAATGAACTGAGCAGAAAAACTGGTTTAAGTCGAAAAGAAGTCTCGGATTTTTTACACCGACAGGATGTATACACAAAGCATAAACCACTTATCCGTAAGTTCAAAAGAAGGAGAATTTACGTGTCACATATCGACGACCAATGGCAAGCTGATTTACTGTTTGTCTATAAATTTGCGAGAAGTAAGTTTAATGATGGTATCAAGTACTTATTAACAGCTGTTGACTGTTTCAGTAAATATGCATGGGCTGTTCCTCTAAAGGATAAATCAGCAGAAGAAGTAACTCAAGCATTTAAAAAGATCTTCAAAGAAAGAATACCTGAAAGGGTTCAAACAGATAAGGGTTTAGAGTTCGTCGGAAAAACAACTCAAAAATTATTCAAAGAAAATAATATCCAATGGTTCACAACAGAAAATGTTGAAATAAAAGCTGCTATGGTTGAAAGATTTAATCTCACTCTTGGTAATAAAATAAAGCTCTACTTGTGTGCAAATAACACTGAAAGATACATAGATGTATTGGATCAATTAGTGAAGAATTACAACAACTCATACCACAGAAGTATAAAAATGACTCCTGTTGTGGCCAGTCTAGAAGAAAACAGTAGTGAAGTCTATCGCAATTTGTTTAAAGAAAAGGTCATACGTAAACATAAATACCAGGTAGGCGATAAAGTAAGAATATCTATATATAAGTCTACCTTCAGAAGGGGGTATCAAGCAACTTTTACAGATGAAATATTTGTCATTTCTGAAGTATTAGAAACCGACCCAATCACTTATAGAGTTCAGGATTTAAATAATGATGGGGTTATAGGCACTTTTTATGAATATGAATTAGTAAAATATGATAAGAAAGACAATGTGATTGAAAAAATCATCAAAAAGAAAGGGGACAAATATCTAATTAAATGGTTAGGTTATCCTGAGACTAGCTGGATTGATAAAAAAGATTTAGTTAATTAATTTTTAATAGCCGAATAAGCTATTAAAAATTATAATCACTTATCGGGGCCTCAGCTCTTCGTGACATGTTGTTCAGACGTATCAGCCGTTTTTTTTAATTTATAGGCTAAAAACTCCAATTTAATGCTTCGAAGATGGTTTTGCAGATTTCTTCATTCTGAATAAGCGTCTTCTTGAGTTTAGGTAACTTAACTAGAAGGTGTGAAATATAGATGTCGTAACCTCTTTTCCGTAATATATGGTATAAGATATAGTCTTTGCTGATTATGTTTTTTCGCTCTGGGTACATCTCCTCATATTTATGGATAAAAGAAGAAAAGTCGTTCAAAAGCTCTTCTTCTAAGGGTAGGTTATGCAACCCTAACCATTTAGCCAGATTTTTCATTCGATGTTTTCGCCTCTGTTGTTTCTGCATGTTTAAATACATATCGAGATTATTGATAGGGGGTTCATTTGGATTATACCTCAGCTCTTCGTGACATGCTTGGCAAATGTACCAGCCATCATCATTTTGAATTACATATTTGTGTTCACATTCATGAGTTTTCAAGTCTCCGTCTGAGGTAACTTTATTGTCCAGACCTAACATTCTTATTAGTTCCAACATTTCCTTCGATGCTTCGATCATTATATTCTTTTATAAGTTTGACAATTTTTTCAAACTGATCATGCAACTTTTTTAAAGATTTTTTCACTTCTGAAATGTCATCGCTATAAACATCTAATTGAACATACTGATAAAGAATTCTATAGCAATATATCTCAGACTCAATTTCATTCATTTTATTTATATCTTTGTTTTCTTTAACTCAGATAAAATACGAAGCAGTATTATTTTCCGCTTGGAGAGTTTCGACCTTGTTTTCTACTTCCTGCTTTCATAACGTCTGTAGCGAGCGCTGACCTTGACTAACATCTCTTCCTCTTTAAAGAAGAGTTCTCTCAGAGGTAGAAAAAAGCGGAGATTACGAGAATCAAAGGGAGATGGCAGCACTATATGGAGGGTATTTATTTTTCGCGATTGATTTTAAGCATCTATATTTTTTAATCAGATATACAATAGTGATAGATATTTTGAAGAATTCTTACATTATAAGAGGGAAATAACTTGTTTAAAGTGCTATTTTTGAAGATTTTTGTCTGTGGTGTAATGGTTAAATTAAAGGTATGTGTAAATTTTGATGGGTACCCATGGCAAACGGTTAGCGCGCAGACCTATTAACATCTAGGTCCCAGGTTCAAATCCCGACCTCTCCCAGGTTGTTAATCAATCCGGGTTGATGGTTTATTGAACTATACCGAGCCAAAAATGACATGTCAGCTTGCTTTAGTCGTTGTTCCAATAAAGCAGCACTCATCGATAATAAGTGGTGGGCGGGCCCGACGCTAGGCGTCAAAGTCTTACAGTGTTGTCCTTATATGTTGTTTGTAAGCCTCAGTGGCGGTGGGCTCAGAGTGTATTTGGTCTTGAATTCGGCTCATCAAGAAGGGCCCGAGTTCTTTGGGGACATACTGACCAGTGATCTGTTTATTGAGAGGATCATTATTGTCAGCTTTAATCTCATAAAGTCCGGTGTGGGAAAGACCACATCGGGTTTCACAGCATTTTACCAATCTTTTGGAACGCTCGGTTTGCTTCCAGTCGATAAACCTTTTCTTCCCTCCCAACTGACATAACTTAGTTGCGTTGAAGCACCCCGTGCTCTTATCAACAACCAGCTTAAAGTCACTGAACAACCCATAGTAGAAGTTGTCCTTCGAATTTGAGATTGAATATACTCTGAGCCTACCGGGAGGCATTTTGCAAAAATTTTTAATGATTATTTTCAATGTGCTCTCGACCTGCAACAACTCCAAGGGAAAGGCAACACATGCCACCACAGGGAAAGCCATCAAGGGCATCAGAGAGCGGCATATTCTCGGGACTATGCTGCTTTTAGACTGGTTAGGGTACGAGGGCGAGCCATTCACTCAGAAGCAAAACTTCAAGAAGCTGCTGGACAAGAACGGCATCCCGTACGAGGAGGTCGCGTTCGAAGTTGTATATTTTTTAATGGTGATGATACCATTAAAAGAAAATTTACTGTTCAAATTTAAACATTTGCGCTGGTAGTGCTTTCCCGACATCTTTAGTTCCCAAATATACAAAGAATAGAGGTTTAATCTCATTAAGCTCCATATAGTCGGACGCCTTTTCGTCGCATCGTTTCGGCAGATACAAATTTGAGCCGTCTTCTAACTTCACTATTAGTTTATTACCATATTTGGTGGTGATCTGTTTAATTTCCATGACAGGGTATTTTACGTCGATATTGAGCTCATGCATCTTCTTGAAACTTCCTTCCAATGTACTAAGTGCGTTTAGTTTCTTCAACAGTTCCATGGTTCTTTCTTTACATTAGAATTCTTTTCTTTAAGTGCTTAAAATATTGTTGGGGTACGAACCCGCAGATTCTAAAAGGGGTCGCGGCATGCGTAGGGGGTACCCTTCCGGCTCAGCGACTTTTCGCTTGCTCGCTCCGATAGATAAAATAGGTCCATTACTTTAGAAAGTGGGTTCGGTTTTTATGGGGTTCCATCGTTTTAAGAGGGGTGGCAGCTTCCGTCCGCGGAAAAGGGGGTGCTCGCCGAAGGGGGTACCCTTCCCTCCCAACGACTTTTCGCTTGCTCGCTCCGATAGATAAAATAGGACCATTAATTTTCTAAAGTGGGTTCGGTTTTTATGGGGTTTCGATACCATCGTTTTAAGAGGGGGGTGTAGATTTTTATGGATAAGAAATAGCCATTGAATTCTAAAAGTGGGTTCGATTTTTATGGGGTTTTGTGAGCCATTGGTTTTAAAAGTGGGTGGAAATTTTATGGGTGGGTTTCGCACCATTGTTTTTAAAAGTGGGTGTGGTTTTTATGGGGGGGTTTATGGCTGTGGTCCAGCTCTCTCATATGCACACTACTAGAAGACTCTCTATAGAAAGTTTTAGAATTGTTTCATATCTCGTGGAATTTCTCTCATGATCTTTAGAATTCTCTCATATCTCATTTCGAACCTTCAAAACAGATACCTTACACCTTCTGGTAGATCTAGCGGTTTGGGTCGAAGAAGAAGAAGACGAGAACAAGCATCAGATGTTACAGGGGTCTCATAAACAAGGCTTTTGAGGTAACCCTATAGGAAGAAATCAATGGGGACAAGTCTGGTGACTGTGGTGGACAACTGACGGCGAACCATCTTGCAGGAAAGGTCCTATTGAGATAGTCCTGCACATCTTGACGGAAACATGCCTTGCTGTAAATGGCAAGAAATTTGAACTCCTGCTTTAATAATATGATAAGCAGTTCTAATTAATACTTATAATTGTTATGCCTACTACACCTCTGCTGTATTATCTGCATTTCTTTCTTTCTGTTTCTTCCTGTATCTGTATCGCCTCACAGTGGCGTTAGCGGTCATGTTCCTACGCAAAACGGGCTTCTTTTTGTATGCCAGAACTATCCTTAAAGTTAAAGACTTTTTAGATCACCTTGTATATTCCTGTGTAGTTTTAATCAGAGGTTTGAATCTTAAATCCTGGGATACGCTCTCGGTACAATCCCAGATACATTTTCTAGTTAGAAAATAAATTCTTTTGAAGCACTATATGTATTGTTCTGAGTTATGATATAATAAGTTCATTTATTGTGAAAAGCAGCAACGATACATAATAGTAGGCAAGCAATCTGAAAAATCTGATGTGGGCAGCACATGACTTTCCCTGCGGATTCAAATTCATTTCCTCTTTATTTCTTTAATAATTCATTAAATTGAGTTTAATTACATTAAATAACAGGCATCATTAATTGAAGTTACACTGAATTAACACTTTTAATTCAGCTTTTGTTTTCAATTGGTAACTGGACTTATTCTCAAAACCCGGCGTAGCGAAAATGAGAAAAATTAAAATATTTCGAGAAAGGCTGGTCCTGGAGTAATGAGGTTGAACTTATTTTTAAAATTACATACATTCGAAAATTACATGTAAAACAAGCATTTAATTAATGCATTTGAACACATATAGTCTTTTATTTCAGATTTTGGCGATTTTTGAGGGCCATTTTGCAAAAAAGAAGTAGGTTCATTTTTTCCGGATCATTCCAAAATCTAATCAGCACCAGGGTAACTCACAAGTGGCTTACCTACCAAATTTCGTAAAATTTGGTCAAATAGAGTTTCAGTTAGGGTAAATACAGGCAATTTTTGCAGGCCATTTCGCAAAAAAAAAAAAAAAAAAAAAAAAGACGCAGGTTCTTTTATCCCAAGTTGTACCAAAATCTAATCAACACCAGGGTCACTCACAAAGGACTTACCTACCAAATTTTATGAAATTAATTTATCTGTTCTTGAGTTAGACTGGATACATACATTGAACAGACACACACACAGACGTCACGCTAAAAATAGTTTTTTCGTGTTCAATAGGTCCCAAAACATGTAGATCAGTCGAAAACTCGAGTTGTGATTTTTGGTATGATTCCAATACTTTTCCTATATATTACCATGTATTGTAGGGAAAGTAAAAATGTTATCTACTATAGACGATATATGATTTGCAAGAATTGAGATGTGAGCGGTGTTGGTTCTTTGTTTTGTTTTTATATATGCAAAAGAACTATTATAAAACGAAATGCAGTGTAAAAGAAACATTATCTTCTTTTTCATTCAATTTATCTTCCTACATGAAAAATATATTTCTTAGAAAATACAATTTCTATCATTTTATTATATTTTGTAGCAATTTTACAGTAATAAGAAGGCATTTATGACACAACATTTTCTTTTATTCTATTCGCAGATTTATGTGGATATATTTCTATATAAAAAGAAAGAAATAGTTATTGCACTTAGGAGTAAAACTTTAATAAAAGCATTATAAATTGTCCGGAATGTTCTGTCAAAATAGTGTACATATTTCTTTATATTCCGGATAACCGCTGTATTTTGTTTTCTAACTTTGCATTCTGATTTATATAACTTAGGTTTTCTTTTGGTTTGTGGTATTAAATAAAATTAAACACGGATGTGAATTTTTATTTTCCCTATAATACATAGTACATGTAAAAGGGAAATATTGCAATATGATTAAAAATAAATTGGCTGGAATTTGATGAATTTGCAGTTTTAGTAAGTTTTGAGATTTTCTGCAAAATATGCTTAATCTTCCGATAATTGTGTTATGCATATTAATTTGCTCTATTAAAAATTAAAATATAAATAAATTATCCTAGTATGCATGTATATTTTAAATGTTTTAATTAATAATATCCCAAACTATTTAGATTATATCTATAAAAATTTATGCTATCATGCGCGTAACAACATATTATCATCTTATCGACAAAAACCATATGTAAATAATAGTTCTATTTTATATAATATTTCACAATTTTTTACAATTTTTTATTTTTATTTTAAAGAAGAATTTTTTTTCTCAACCGTAAAAATTTCATTTCGATAACCTCAATAGATTTATTTTTTTAAATGTTTAAACTTCCGTTGATTTCATCAATATTCTTAACATTTAAGTGTCCGTAACTTTGAAGAAAAATGCGATTGTTTTAATTTTGCATAGACTGACATATCGGCATACTGGAAGACAAAAAGAATGCTGAAAAGTGATTTTTCGTAATCAACAGTCTTTAAAAACTTTTAAGTTGGCTCCTATTGGCGGGAAGCATAAATGGAAACCAGCCCGCTCGAAGGTATGCGGAAAAAAGACCAATAGTCGCGATAGGCACACTTCAAGTCCTAACGGCCCCAGCAACGCCGCCACAGCGAGACCACTCTCGTCGTCAAGTCAGAGCCCCCATAAGGTTTTGATTGGAAAACGACACTTAATGATCTGAACTGAAATTTAGTAAGTCTTTTTCAGTTATCAAACACAAGATTCTTATCAATGTCGGAAATGTATCCATTTTTAAAAAAATATTGTTAGAACAAGCGGTAATGAGTAAAATTACTGTTTCCACGAATTCCCTTGCATTTTGACATCTATACAAACAATTTTTTGTTTTAATGCCCAGATTTAAAACGACGGTCTACGTTACACTAAGTCTAACTCCAATTTTAAATATCGAATATAAAGTTTATTTTAGTATCATTATTTTTGATGTGAATCGGAAAACAAAGAGAAAAATAATTCTTTTCATATTCATATATACATTAATTATGATTCACTTTATAATTCTCGCTTGTGAGAATAAATGGATGCAAAAGCCCAATGGATTTGTATTACAAAACGCGATAGAAGCTCTTTTAAGACTTTCATAGACTGTTCTTAAAATAATTTACAAAAATTCAGGTTTCAATCCCACAACAACACACACAAGCATAGTGAATTTTCTTATTTATTTTTAAAGAGATACCTTTTGAAAAAACAACCTTTTTTGTAGTACCGAAAATAAGAATGAAAGTCTAACAATATACTTAATATTTAAAATGTAAACAAGGTCTTTAAGTGAGTAATACTCTCGTAGTATTCCCCTAATATTCCCTCGTGTCTAGACGATAATGAAATAATTTTTATCAGGCTAAATTATCTGCCTGTAGATCCTTTCGCGACGGCGGCATTCCGGAGCTGTCGCGGCCCAAAAGACGGAGCGCTTCGCTTCCGAACTGGTGTCCCAAAGGACGGCACATTTTTTGAGCTAAGCCTAACTCTCGAAAAAATTCACTAAAAATCACCTATTCAACAGAGAAATCTACTTTTTTCAGGGATAAAAGAAATATTTATTTTCTATTTGATGTATATTTTTCATACAAATCTGAGTACAAAATAATCGTTAGTTGCTCCCGTTCTTTTATCCTAAATAAACGAGTAATTTCACTGCCTCCAAAACCCAAACAAAAAAATAATACTCTTTTATATTCCTATGATTCACCACCGAAATCATAACGCTGAAATAAAAGTAAAACTCGAAACTCAATTATAAAATTGTTGATGCTGCGAGAATTGTTCTGTTTGTTTATATTACAAAATCATGTTTCACCGCTCCAAACGGAGAAATAATTCATTCGATCCTCCTTCTGCCAAGGTCATGCCGCTGCAAAATACATTGAAGTTAGTTCCACGGACATTTAACGCCATCTAGTAGACAAATTAAAACGTTCCACGTGAAGGCAGGCATGCGTGCCACTCTCCGCTTACGGTAAAGTTTTCTCCGTCACGAGTGCGTGTCGTCCGTCCTGGAATGCAAGTTCGCAGCCGGCACGCGGGCGTGCCGATCGTCGCGAAAGGGTTAAGAGTCTAAAAAAGTAGGATACATAAGAAAAGATCGAAATTAATGCATAATATTTCCAGATAGCCCCTCGCGTTTAAATGTTAATGTAATAAATATTTACAGGCAAAATTATCTGCCTGTAGATTGGAAGAAATTAAAAAAGTAGGATAAATAAGAAATAATGCATAATATTTTGAAGTATTCACTCGCGTCTAAATGTTAATGAAGTAATTATTTACAGGCAGAAATATTTGCCTACAAACATGAAGCAACTTAAAACGTATGATAAATAGGGAAAATCAACAGTGGTGCAAAATATTTCAAGGTATTCCCTCGCGTCTAAACGCGAATGAAGTAATTAATTACAACCAAAAAAAAATCTGATGTGGCCAGCATATGACTTTCCCTGCAGACTCAAATTCATATTTACTTTATTTCTTTAATAATACAATTAATTGAGTTTAATTGAACCAAATAACACTTAATTTGCATTTTTAATTCAATTTTTGTTCTTATTTGGTAATTGGACTTTTTTCCGAAATCGGCGTAACAAAAATGCAAAAAATCTCAAATATCTTGAAAACGGGTTAGTCCTGAAGCATAATGGAGTGTGTTATATTATTTGTCTCTTCTAGAATAGCGTACAAAACAAGAATTTAATTGATACATGTCATTTTTTTTTAGATTTTGGCGATTTTGGTGGGCCATTTCGTGAAAAAGGCAGGTTGTTATTTTCCGAATCGTACCAAAATCTAACCAGCACCAGAGTATCCCACAAGTAACTTATCTACCAAATTTTGTGAGATGTGGTCAATTTGTATTTGAGCTAGAGTGGATACATGAAATTTTTGCGGGCCATTTTATAAAAAAGGCGGGTTGTTCTTTTCCGAATCATAACACATTCTAATCAGCACCAGAGTATCCCACAAGTAACTTATCTACCAAATTTTGTGAAATTTGGTCAATTAATATTTTAGCTAGAGCGGATAAATGAAATTTTTTCGGGCCATTTCGCAAAAAAAGGCGGGTTCTGTTTCTGCGAATCGTACCAAAAACTAATCAGCACCAGGGCCACATCCAAATGACTTACCAAATTTTATGAAATTTAGTCCATTAGTTTTTGAATTAAAGTGGATATATATATTGCACAGACACACAAATACACAGGCAGACACACACACAGACGTCACGCTAAAAATAGTTTTTCGTATTCTAGAGGTTTGGAAACGTGTAGATCCGTCGAAAACTCGAATTTCGATTTTCAACATGATTCCAATTCTTTCCCTATACATTACCATGGATTGCAGGGAAAGTAATATCATTCTGCAGACTTGAAGAAACTTAAAAAGTAGGACAAATATGAAAGGATAAAAAGTAATGTATAATATTTTGAAGTATTCGCTCGTGTCTAAACACTAATGAACTAATTATTAACAGACAAACATATCTGCCTGCAGAATTAAAGGAACTTAAAAAGTACTAAAACAGTAAAGGTTCAAAAGTGATGCATAATATTTCGAAATATTTCCTCCCGTCTAACCGTTAATGAAATATGCGTCTCGGTGTTTGAATAATCATGCAATCTTCGTATGTCATTTAAATCTTTTGAGACAACACAAAGAGCATGGGGAAATAATGGTGGTTTGTCTTCAGGTGTTCCTATAGCAACAAAGAAAATCTGTTTCCATTGAAAATACGGTATGAGTAACCGGCGTGTGGCCAATATATCTTGGAGATTGGTTATAAACAGTTGTTTATTATATGCTTGTACAAATCGTAGACTGTGAGGATGGTCGCAAGTGGTTCCTTTAGTCGTTTTCATACTATATTTTATCTCGTGCGACAATTTATTACGTACATTCGTCTTATCATTTTGATTGCAAAACGTGGTATATTAACTGGGGTAGATTATGCTAAGTCAAAGAATGATTTTAGATTTTGAAGAATTTATACGTTCGAAGCAACCTTGATTACGAAACCATCTCTTTTACCTTCTCATATTATTGTATAAAAAAAGTACTATTTTGCCGAAAATTTTCAAATTCGAGATTTTGATGAATAAGCACTTTTTAAGACCTCACGAACTAGTTTCGTGAAGATGTTCATCTTCACAAAGATGTTCGTCTGTACGTGAAATATTTGCGTATGTGACGAGTCGATACGATAAATTAATATCTAATAAACCCATATATTTTATATAGGTTTAGTATATCAATCAACCCATAAAATTTCAAAATATCAATCAAACCATATCATTCAATATCAATCAATCCATATCATAATATTAATCAGCAACATCAACATATCCATGCAATTTTATATCGACACATGCCTTTATAAAATTTTATGGGTTGATTGATACAGTACCTGAAACACTAGAATTTATACAGTATGTGAAACACTAGAATTGATACAGTATGTGAAGCACAGAATTTTAGCCAGTTTCATGCTTAGAACTTGAATTATTCAATTTCAGAATTTCCATAGAATATATCCTCTGGAAATTCTTTTAAAAACATGAACAATCAGTATGGTATACAATATATGACATGATTTATAATTTAAACAACACTATGAATGCACTCTTTTTGCAGTGAAAAAAATTATTTATGCCCCCCTACAAGCAGGTTCTGTAACTATGATACGCCAAGGATGTTGATTGTTTAAAAATATTATACAATGGGAAACCCTACTTTCTGTCTGTGTGTCTACATATACCCCTGCCTATCCCACTAGACAGCAAATTTAGCAACAAGTTAGCGATCCCTTGTGAAAAATTTGGCGAAATGCTACCAATTTGGCGTCTTTCGAAAAATAATGAAAAATTGACGAAAATTTAATATCTTAGAAAATTAAGTTTGATATTTTTCGATAACACAGTCTTGCTACTACAAAACGATTTTCGTCCTTCCCAGAGGTTGGTGGTAGGGGGAGGACGGTACGGTCCCTGTCAATGTCACCCCCACTGGATTCCGGTCTAAATTGGGCGACATTTTCCTAGTAGTCCAACCTGTTCGAACCGACAGTCCAATCAGACCGTCTGACCACTTTCGAGTAGGTTGAACGATCTGGATCGAAAGAAAGAAAGAAAAAATATTTTTCAATATTTTAACAGTTTTTAACGTCTTTTAGGGCATTAAAGTAGAAAAAACCAATTAAAATGTCTGAAATATATATTCATTACTAGATTTTAAGCCCGTAATAAGATAGGTGGTTACAGTAATATAAATATTCCCGTTCTTCTACTAGACTGTTGTTGTTGTTGAAACCCAGACCGTCCGACCTACCAGAAAGGTGTAAGGTAACTGTTTGGACGGTCGGGAAGTGCCACCCAATTTAGACCAGAACCCAGTGGGGGAGGCATCCACAGGGACCGTACCCTCCTTCCCCTACCACCAACCTCTCGGAAGGACTTTCAGACCCACATGTTTAACGTGATCGTACTCCGCATGAACACGGCGGCAGTTTTGGCAGCGGCTGGAATCGAACCCGGGCCTACCGAGTGCAACTCCAGCGCGCTAACCAATGGGCTACCGCGCCCCTTCTACTAGACTGTATAGAAGTTAGTTAGAATTGATTTTAAGATAAAAAGTAAAATAAACATTTTCTTCCGTACAAAAAAGGTATAGATAATTCAATTAAGTTAAAAGCTAAGGTTTCTCAAAAAAAATTTGCTAAATAACAAGCTGAAAAATTTCATTTGTAAAACTGTTTCGAATTATAAGAATACTTTAAATATTTTAAAAATTCTGGGAGATATTGTTCGACTTCCCACCTCTTCCGACTAATATTACTAAATACTATTTAACTTCCTAACAAAATATAATCACAGTACGACCTCCTAACAAAACGTGCCTGTTTGACGAACAAAAAAACTTGCTATATAGGGTTTTCAAAATGAATGATCAGGCTATTGACATTTCAACATTTTACTGGTTACAAGCACAAAAAAAAAAGATTTTTATGATCTAAATTTTTTTGTAAATTTAGTTTTATAATTTTTCTTTCCTTACAATTTTTTTGATAATAATTTGTTTATGAGAAAAAATTCCAAACACCACAAGGAGACTTGAAGAAAGAATTATAATCCATAAAATATCTCATAAACCCACTTTGTAATTAAAGAAAAAATACTTACTTGAAATTAAAGGGCTTCAAACATTTAACAAAACCTCAACAAATTGAAATTTTACATGCATTTAATATGTGAATTTATATACAAGTCAATTTATATATAAGAATTTATATATAATATCAAAAATGTATAAGTCAAGTCATAAAAATTATAGAAAAATGACTTCAGATAATAAATTTGTGATAAAGAGAAAAGTTATTCTTTAATGAATTTTCATGTTTTCATATAAAGAAATTTATTATTCTAAATCATTTTTCAATGAATTTTCTATTTCAATGTTTAATGATGGATATTGTACACTTCATGAAATACATATGCAATATTTCAATTTGTTGTGTATCTGCTAAGTGTTCTAAGTTATTTTACTTCCTGCAGAAAGTTTTTTCTATGTAAAGTACATTAAGAGTGGCAGAGCAAAATGTGTATTTCTCCTATTGAAATGTATATATTTATTCTTAGCTATAGGACATGAGTATAGATTATGTATGAACTCCCCCCCTCCCAGGGATGCAAAATATGTAATAATACTTTAATAATTTATCACTTTCACGTATGTCTATTGTAAAAGCACTTTCAATAAAACTGATTCCCCAATTTAAGTGATAATAGGCTGGTCATTTATGTTAGTTAAAATTTTATATTTAGGCTACATTAATAAGAATTGTGCTCCAAAATTTTTTTATTTTATTCAATATCTATATTTTAGCACATAAAACGTTACACCCCCTTCCCTTCAGACCCATTATCATCTTTTAAAGTATGTACTTGTGCATTGCCAATGTGGTGGCCGAGCGGTCAAAGAGGCAGGCGTTTCCTCGTGACGGCTCGACTGCCAGATTGCGGGTTCGAGTCCCGCCTGCGGGCATGGATGTTGTAATGTCTTATTTGGGGCAGAAGTCAGACTTCTACCTTCGGGTGCCTCGGGTCATTAGACTAAACAGAAGCAGTGCACTCATTCTTCCTTAATTGTAATGTTAGGGACACGACAACAACTTGTGCATTTTTTATTAGTAACATAACCATGATAAGTATTTTATGACTCTACAAAATTAAAAACTTTAGATCACAGCCTTTTATATATTGATCACCTGCCTAGGATGCAGCCCAGAAATGAGAGTGGTGCAAGCAAACAAGTTTTACTATATTTTTTTATAAAATAAAAAGTGTCATTCAAATAGCAAAATTGAATTGCATTAAAAATTTGTGTATATAAAAGCATCCAGAATTTGTATTTGACTACACTATTGTTACATAAAAAAATAAAAAATAAATAAATTCTTTATATGGAAAATCTATAATTTTTGACAATTTTTTTCAATAAAATGAAACAAATTCATAATAAAATAAAATACACATACCGTAATTTTCTCTTGATACACAAAACCTTGATTTCAATATAAAAATATATATAAGAACATCCAATGATAAAAGCAAATCAGCAATAAAATTAACTTTAAAATCAAATTAACAATAAACTTATGGAAAGAATCCAATTATAAATATAAGGAAAACAACAACTAAAAATTTAAATTTCAAGGTTATTCTACCTTAAACCAATCTAAACATATGGATAAACCTAAAAAAACATTCGACACAATGGGCGCCCTCACGCGGTACAATGTGTCATAACTCAAAATCAGCGCCAGCAGCTGACTGAACAGGCAGCATCTGAAGGAGCGGTGTAGATACATAAGTTCAATTGCAGTCGCAGTGTATTCCTGATGAGGAGTTCCTAGTCAGAATGGCTTTAACCTACCTCCGATTTGTGCCAATATTTGAACCCATGACATCTTTTGAGCAAAATAGAATTGCTTTTAAGATAAAAAGTAAAATAAACATTTTCCCATGTACAGAAAAAAGTATAGGAAATTTAATTAAAGTTAAAAGCTAAGGTTTCTCAAAGAATTTTCGAGATAACAAGCTGAAAACTGTTTCGAATAATAAGAATGCTTTAGATATTTTTTAAATTCTGGGAGATATTGTTCGACTTTCCACCTCTTCCGACTAATATTACTAATTTCTATTTAACTTCCTAACAAAACATAATCACAGTACGACCCCTTAACGAAACGTATCTGTTTGACGAAAAGGAAAACATGCTATACAAGATTTTCAAAATGAATTATCAGGTTCTTAACTTTTCAACTGTGTTAGTGCTAGATACGTACTTTCAATTGCAAAACTGTTTCGAATTGTAAGAATTCTCTATATATTTTAGAAATTCCGGGAGATATTTGCATAAAAATACGAAATTTAACATTTTTTGGTCACTTTAGAGCAAAATGTTGTTGTTGAGACCTAGACCCTCCGGCCTACCTGAAAGGTGTAAGGTAACCGTTTGGACGGCCGAAAAGTGTCATCCAATTTAGACCGGAACCCAGTGGGGGAGGCATCCACAGGGACCGTACCCTTTTTCTCCTACCACCAACCTCTCGGAAGGACTTACGGACCCACATGTTTAACGTGATCGTACTCTGTATGAACACAGCGGCAGTTGTGGCAGCGTGCAAATCCAGAGCGCAAACCACCGGGCTACCGCGCCCGAAATGTGCCAACAGCATGCGGTGTTCCCAGGTGGTCACCCACCCAAGTACTAACCGCACCCGATGCTGCTTGACTTCGGTGATCTAACGAGAACCGGTGTTTTCAGCATGGTAGGGCCCGTTGGCTTTAGAGAAAAATGTGTAATTGTTCGGTATATAGTGGTGTCCAAAAGTATCCTTGCATGCACAAAAACACTGATTTTTTAACAATTGTTCAATATGATTGAAGAATTTTTTGGGATGATACATAGAATCATAACACATAAATACAAAGTAAAAATCGAATATGAGTGCATACCATACAATGCTATTTATTAAACAATTTGCGACTTCCATCAATGTCTGTCTCACCTCTAAACAACCAATAGCTCGCCATTTAAAAGACTCTTTCCAAATGATACTTTGGAGACATAAAAACTGTTTTAAGTCGATAAACATCGAAATCAAATCCGGAGTTGCAGAACTTAACAGGGACACATACCTTGTACACAACGCTTATTTTTTAGGTATTTAAAAATGATTTTGGACACCTTTATATCTGCATAAACGCTTATCTAATAATTATCTAGTTTAGAATATGTACTTTTAAAATTAAAGCAATGGGGATAAAAAAATCTGACTTATGCACATACACACACACACACACACACGCACAAAAATAAACAAGCAATACTATGCAATGTTTGTAAAAATTTTGTGACAATCCTCCCCCCCCCCCCCCCCCCCCACACACACAAAGATTCAATGTACTTAGGGTACTTATTTTAGCTGCATTCCATTATTCAATTGATATACGGTCTTCAACAACTTATTCCATGACTATCACCAGAAGTTTTTCTCCTTGAACCAATTTTTAT
The DNA here is from genome assembly GCA_951213105.1 of Amaurobius ferox. NCBI lineage: Eukaryota > Metazoa > Arthropoda > Arachnida > Araneae > Amaurobiidae > Amaurobius > Amaurobius ferox. The sequence goes on along the minus strand of OX578149.1, from coordinate 120,625,689 downwards.
ACATATTTACAGATTTTATGCAAATTTTTTGGGTAATCAAACTTACCTTGCAAAGAAGCCATATAAAAAGTTATTTTCTGCATTTTTATTTTATATCTCACAGTTTTGAAAGTGTTTTAATACCTGGCAATTGAAATCAATTTTCCATTTGAATCAATTTTCCATAAATTTTTCAGAGCACCAATGCTTCAACAGTTATAAGCATGTTCTGATTTTTAAAAACACCCTGCAATTTGAATCAATAATGTTAAATTTATAATTTCCACAAAGCAACAGGATTTGTCATGGAACTTAAATTTAATTCTGAGGGATATTGAATTATTATCAATTTATCTACGTTTCCCTGAAATCACCAAATTAGCGATATTGCGACAAATGTGACAACCAGGACGCCAAATTTACTGTCAAATGCCATTAAGTGTGATAGAAAGGCAAATAGAAAGACATTTTGACTTTTATTATATACAGGGCTAGTAGAAAAGTTTTAGGTAACGAATAACTTTGTAAGAAAAGATAGCTGAGTGTACACATCTAAACTAATGTGGACATACCCGATTGAATAAAATTAATTGCAGCGCTCCTAGCCGTGAGTTTAAAACGTTAGGATAGCGAATTCGGCAACAAAGTGAGACAGAAAAAAACACGTCAATTATGAAATGGTAGAAGATTATTTAATTAATAGAAATTGACATCAGGAACGAACGAAATATTGAAGCAATAAATTATCATACAACGGACATTTTAACATAATATTTTCATGCTTGGAGTCAACTTATAATCTATATTCACTATTGAATTCAATGGTATGATGTTAATACAAAGATCGTCTTTGGAATGAGCATGAATAAGCAAATCACTTTGTGTTCGGATATTTTTATGGAAACAAAAGAATGTATTTTTCCTCAGGAAATATGGAATACATTTGTTAAATTTGACAATAGTAACAATTATAAATGTCCTACGAACAAAGCTTTTAATATTCTGATTCATTTATCATATATCAAATTGTGGATACCATATTTTAGATAAAAAGCGTAAAGGACAAAATTATACTGCCACTGTAGTGACATTTTATATATATATTGTGCTGCATAGTTCAATAACTACCAATTGCCACCATTGATTATTTCATAAAGCAGACGGTTATACGGTGCGATGCTGTTCACGTAATATTCTTCACATTATGACGCATATATGGAAATAAATTAAAATTTCAAAGCCACAGTTTCACCATAACACATTCTTACACTAATTTTTGGTGCATTATTGCATAGCCTATACCATGTTATCTTATGTATGCTTAATTTAATGTGAATAGGGTAAATAAATGGGAAAATTCAAAACACACAGCTTACAATTTTGTTCAAAGTGCATGATATTGAAAAGAAATTGCTGCCCTTGTAGAATGTTTTTGAATTTTCATTGTACAAACATCGAAAATTCTTAGTTAATATCGCATTTTAATTCTTTTCTCCCATAAAATGCTTTCCAAATTTTTTGTGGTTCCTGAGATCTATAACAGGTTCGATACTACAGGATTTATCAACATAATAGATTCAGCAGCATTCCAACAACATAAACACAATAGATTCAGACAGTGTGTTTTTGGAATAAGTGCTCAGAAACGCGATTAAACTTAATAGAAATTGGAATTCTTTGGAAAAATAGCATATTTTTATGTACATGGCAAGAACAATACTGATGCAATCACGCTGCTGCAAGAGTCTATATGTATTGTGATGACAGACTGTGATTGATTTATACGGTGGTGGAATATTTCATATTAGGATGCTGTAATATCAAGGAATTATAAGCTTTAGGTCAATAAGCAACAAAAGGACAGTCCAGCAAACAATGCAGGCAGACGGACTGACGCCAAGACCAGAAATTAAACTATAATTAATTTATGATGGTCAATAAAATTGGACCCATATTTTTTTTATGTGCACTTGATTCTTTCGTACATAAAGTCCGTTGGCAGTTACCTACAGCCAATGAGTGCATTCTCGTACCAACTAGCTCCAGTCAATGGAAAAGAAGCTAAGAGATACTACTAACTAATGGGCCAATATATGGAAAGGGGAAAAAGTAGGCGGAACCAGCAGCGAGAGTTGGATACCAGTCAAAATAACATTTTTCAGACAGAAATTGAGAATTCAAAAAGAAGACTTAAGAAATAAGATGAGTGAAAAATGGAGTTTAGATGAGATCAGAATGAACTCTTAATAAATTTGCCTACAACGACTGCGGCCAAAAATGCCCCTTCAAAACGGAGAGGCCAGAGAAGTAAAAAGTATCCTTTTATTACCCATGAGGGATTTGCATTTTAATTAATAATTTAACTCTAAAGTCATGTATCAAAAAGTCATGTCTCTCATCACGGCCGTCTCTAATTTAAGTTGACAATCAATGACGATGCGCTATCAATTGATAAATTGATAATTGTAAATTTAATGAGTATAATTGTAACATGAAAAGCTTAATGATAAATTTAGTAACTTAAAATAATAATTTTAATAAATATTTAAGTTTGGCAACACAAGGTGTCATAATTCTGTAGTTCCGCATTTTCATGTTTAACCTTTTAGTAATTATATTTATTTAAAAGTTGACACTGAACTGTAGATATAGGTGGATTATTTATCGGACACTTACAATAATGTACACACTGTCTCTCACCAAATGAATTAATTATTAATTGTCTTATTGTCATCACATTTCGTATCCGTCGAATTCCAAATTATAACCTCCATATTTCGGTGCCCGTGACATTATTTCTTAATAATTTGTGGCGCATGTATAATAAATTTGGTACCATATAGTTGAGTAATTTTGGAAATATTACAATACAACATTAAATTTTTTTACAACACACTACTCGCAACACACTGCGCACAACAATGCAAGGCACGGGAAAGAATAAAAAATAAATGCACATTAATGTAGTAGGATATGTCTGCGCAAAATTTGTTTGCAGTGGGTTGAGTAGGTTTGGAGAATATTTGGTTATTATATTTCACAGTACAAAATAAGCTTGCGCATAATGGATCACGATACATAACATTTAAAAACGAAACAATGAACAATGATAACATATAACAAGAAAGATCAATCATGCTTAAAGCATTGATTATGAAACACTTTCCAACTTCAATGCAATTTTATTTAAACATGTCTAAAATGCAATACATTAATCGATAATATTTTAAAACTTATCACAATACTACATTGATTTTATATATTTGAAAACTTAAACCTTCATTGAAAAAATTGAACTTCATTCAAATGACGGCATTGAAATATAAATTGCCTGGTTTAAATATCTCTAAAATGCAATACATTCCTCGGTAATAATTTTAGAATTATCATAATACTACGATAATTTATTATATTTGAAAACTTCATCGAAAACAACTGAAATTCATTCAAATGACGTCATAAAAAAATAACACGACTGGCTCTCTCTATAAAAGCAACATTTCATTCATAAATAATTCCCCCATTCATGTCATTCATCACAATACTATAATAATTTATTTTATTTAAAAATTAAGACCATTGAGCTACAAGTAAGTAATCTCTATGCGTAAAACTTCAGCGAAAAATATCGTCCTTCTCTTTCTAAAATCAATGAATATTTCATTCATATCAGCTAAGCAGATTCCATGGACTAATTTATTTTGTGTTAAAGAATTACAGCGACTCTAATACAACTCATTCTATATATTTTGCTGTTTACATTTTACTGTTTACATTTTTTTAGGTGAAAAATAGGCTTAATAGTAGAAATAATCATATTTGGATGAGCATTTAAACTGAAATATATTGTCATTGCGTTGTTTTAGTATGTAGATGCACAGAATTTAGGCAAAAATAAAGTAGTTTTAGGACGGATACAACACTCAATATGAATTAAAAAGAACTTTAAAAATCACGATTTTGACACAAGATGGATGCCATATATCATTTTGAAGTGGGTCATGTGATCGTTTCATGTCATGGACACGTGATCGCTTCATATAAGAGGTGTTATTATTATTTTAATTTTTATTTAAAAAACTACTGAATATATTTCGCTGAATTTTTTTTTATATATTTTATGGAACAATTTGAATATTGCCTGAAATTTTCGAAGCAATTTGTGAATTTTAAATACGCTTAAAAAATGCTTGAAAAATTAGGTCCCATAGGGCTCAATGTATTCCATTTTTTCAACCCGGGTTCAATCCAAAACTAATTGGGTGATATTATTCATTTATATTCCCATAGGTCCTACAGACCGTCTGAACAACATACTAAAATTTCATTTTGATTAAGTCATTTTAACGGCAGTTATCGTGCTAACGGACAGACAGACAGACAGACAGACAGACAGACAGACAGAATGAACAAAGTCATAAACACTTTTCAACTTTGTTGTAAAGTGTTAAAAACCGCAAAATGTTTACACATTAATGTAGTTTTAGGACGGATACAACACTCGGCTATGCTATGTCTGCGTAAAATTTAGTTTCAGTGGGATTGAGTAGTTCTGGAGAATATTTGGTTATTAAATTTTACAGTGCAAAATGAGCTTGCGCATAATGATCATGATACAGATAATATTTAAAAACAAAAGCGTCAGATCTTTCACTGCATTTGCCATATCTGTGTATTTTTTTAGCTATTTAAATCATCCTATTTTCTGATAACTCTTAACAGAAATTGTTAAAAAATTTCGTTCTTGCATGTGTGATACGCTATATTTGATAACGCAGTTTTTAAGCGCTGTTTAATTACAGAGATCAAAAAACTTTGAGAGGGCTAAGAATATCTCCTCCCAGTGATTTTTCGTACGTATACTGTTATTTCATATTGTAACTAAAATAGAGGCTGCGCCACTAAACAAGCAATCCCAGTTTCGCTTATGATAAAGCCTAGAAATATCGACATATTTTTATTTTGTTCTCGCATACAGGCAGACAGGCTTAGACTAATGTGATAGTTAATTAAATAGTCTCATATCAACTTCATGAAAACTGTTATGCTTTTGTTTTCAAAACAGTTAGTTTTTTTTCACTTTGCATGAAAATTAATTTTATATATAGTATCCATTCATCGACTGATCAGAAAATATTAAATGATTCTGCAGAAATATGTTATGGCTTGTTTTGCAGTCCTCAAACAAGAATTACTTAGTGAATTTCCAATTACAATTACCATCACATATATAAAATATCATATTTACACACACAATCGCATGATTCTTTTAAATAAACAAATTCATATTATTAATCCCATGTACGTATAATAAAATTCAACGTTTATAAGTTTTTAGCCTTCTTTATTCAATTAAAACGCCACTTCTGCGAGAGTATTCAAGGCACTCTCTCCAATCAGAAAAACGCGAACTTGAAACGCGATCAGAAAAACGCGAAAAGTGCGCTCAAGGAGCATGCGCAGTATTAAGATTCATCCACTGCTTAAACGATTCATACAACGAGCGGTTTGTTTTGACAAAACAATATGATACTTCTGGTTTATTCAAATTTTGTTCGATGGGATTTAATATGGACTAGCTGAAGTATCTGCAACTAGCAGTCATTAAATGTAGCAACTACTTTCAGCAATTAGTGTATGAAGCAAGTAAAAGACAACAAGAGAACGCGCCCATGAAATGAAATAGTAAATGTCCATATACATAAACACCTAATGTGGGCAGCACATGATTTTTCTTATATAATGCAATGGATTTATTTCTTTAACGGTGGAAAGTGATGAAAAAATCCACGCCACAGTGTTTGCAACGTTAAATGGTACATTTGGCGCTTTTCCGGATGACACCTTGTAAAACAATTTTGTACCCAATTAGCTTATATTTAAAGCAATTCTAAATTAACAAATATCAATATTAATATCACTCTCAATAAGCAATATAGTCCATATATTTAAATTTTATAATAATAAATTCATCAATTAGTCGTCATTTTCCTTAACTTAATAAATATTGCCACGCTGGCGATGTTTAGAAGAACATTTTTTATGTAATAAAAGGTATGCCCATCATATGACGAAATTAAGAATAGGCAAAACATTACATCCCATTTGGCGTCATATTTTTCAATTGGCGACATTTTTATCAATTTGATAACATTTTTATCAATTTGGCGACAGTTTCGCCAATTTGGCGACATTTTTATCAATTTGATAATATTTTTTTAACAACAGTTTCGCCAATTTGGCAAGGTCTCCAAGTTTGCGATATGGCGTCAAAAATCGTCGCCAAAATTCCGCCAAGCGCTACAGACGGAGAAATAGGTTATTCTTATGTTCTTTCCAAAATATTGAATTTTTTTCAATTAGTTATCAGTTTCATTGATTTAGCGTCATTCTTATCAATTTGGCGACATTTTTTATCAATACGGCGACCTTATGCTTAAGTTGGCGGCAGTTAAAATCGCTCCAAGTCGGTGATATTCCACCAAATACGTTGTCAAAGTCTCGCCAAGCATTGTGGATCCAGAAATAGGTTATTCTTATAGTAGATAAACGACTAATGGAGTCAAATTAGAATGCTATTACCCAAAGTGTCTTCTCTCGTGAATGGAACGGGCTAGATCTACGAGAATCATGATAATAAATTTATCACATAATATTACATATGAAAAGTGAACAACAGATTTCACAATAATTAATACTTTTTAGGAATTTTATGTGATTTTTCGAAAAATGTATTTAAAAAAATGTGTAATACCTTCAGAACGTTTCATGCTAGAGTTCTATAGTTTATGCCAATCGTTTTCTAATGAAACATTACATAAGAAATGATTATTTACGTAACTTCATTGAATGTTTAAATTTTGTGATGATTTTTTCAATATTTAATTTCAAAATTTAGGTAGGTTCTGAACATTCGATTTTGAGTAAAAACAACAGTCTTCCAGTATTCACTAATTGTGATTTTTGTACCAATTTTTGTTCGAATCGCTTCATTCGTTCGTGAGATATAGTTACCACAGTCTCACTGACACACACACACACATACACAGACAGACATCACCTCAAAAACGTCCGATTCGTGTTCAGGGATGCTTGAAACGTGCTCTGACATCGAAAACTCAAATTCGAATTTTCGAGCCCTTCACAATACTTTATACATTTTACTATATATATATAAGGAAAGTGAAAAAAGCAATAATTCTGTCAAAATCATCACAACATTTTATTAGAATAAGCTATCAGAGATTTAAAGTTCACCGTGACATCGCTCAAGTTAGATCATTGGAGAGTACTAAATGCAACTTCTTGTCACAAATCAGTAAGCACAAAAAGCAACCACACATACGGATAGGTCTGGAGACAGATATCCTAATTACCGATGTTGTAATAACAGGAAATACATGCATGTGTATAACGTACATGTTGATAAACTGTTGATTCCTGTGGATAATTCGATGATTATATCACACCTTTAGACGAAGTATGGCAGCCATATTAATGTGAAATACTGTGGCAATGTTATAGCCTATAAATAATTATTTAAGTATGTTATAATAAAGATTATGATAGAATCCATATCTCTACTACTAATGATGGAGAACAAAGAGTCACGAATAAAGTTGGGAATTACATAGATAGACGATATGTCAGTTCAATGGAAGCTACTTGGAATTTGTTAGAGTTGCCGATTCTTGAGAATAGTCATTTTGTTATTAAAATGCCTGTTTAACTACCCAGTCATCAGAATATCTTATTCCAGGAGGGAAAAGAAGCAGGTGCTATAAATTCAAGTAGCACCATAACCAAGCTAATGATAATTTTAGCTGTTAAATTGCCCCGACAAAGAAGCGTATCAGTTCAAATATGCAAATATTCTTAACACTATATATGAGGTGCAAAAAGATTGATAGTGGGAAAAAGAGAGCTTGGTGCTCAAAAGGTCGTGTTTCGTATGTATTTTGTGTCGCTACGTAATAATGAGAGAATGTTTCTGCAATTTTTTTTAAAAATTCAATGATTTTATTTTAAATTTTTCTGAAATTCAATTTTACTAAATGGGTGTGGTTAATATCCTCAAATCACACTTTATTTCTGTTAAAAGAATGTTCCAAATATGGAAACTGTTTAGCCTGGAAATTATTAGCAAGTGCACAAACATAGATTTAGTAATTATTATTTAAAGAATTTTTTAGCAATATATTTATTTCCATATTTCTATCGCATGAAAAACAGAAACTTCTATAGAAAGCAAGGTTTTTCCTTTTATTTTATATACTCTTGTAATTTGAAATGGCGTTTCAAAACAGTGTGGTGAAAGGCATGAGTGATTGGATGTTAATGTTATTTTTATAAATGTGATTTGCAACAATAGTAACAGAAATTGAACGTGATATTTTTTAAATAGTGAAAGATATTTTTAACATTCTTGAAAGTAATAAAACTCAAATTTTTTATCATTTCATTTGTTCAATAGGATCAACATTGCACTGATTTCAGGAAGTGTTGCTAATTAACAAAAATATTTTCGTTTACATATTTTTTCGGTCTTTGGCCCCTCCTACTTTAGTGTTTGAGAACAAAACCATATCTATCAAAACTAACAAAATTTTGCCCTCATGAAACATAAATGAAAATTAAAAGATAACGATAACTATGCTCTTATAATTCTACTCTGGAGGAAAAAAAGAAGTAGTCGAACGTGGTGGTTATTAAAAATGATAGTATTAATGCACTACCGCCATTCAACAGTATACATACACAACAGATTTTCCATGGTCGAAGCTCTCCCCCCCCCCCCCCTAATACTAGGATATTCAAAATTAAAAAGCATGATTTGTCTTGTTTAAAAATTTATTTTGTTCTCCAGTTCTTTCATATAGAGTAAACAATATAAACAAGAAAATGTATAATACTTAAATAATGCCATGAAAATAAATTTTCCATAGTATTAAAAATACTTAGAGCTTTGAAGTCAAATTTAAGTCAACCATTTCAAATCAATTTTTAAAATATCACCTAAACCAAAATTATTTTACATGTCACATAAGCGTAATTATAAATCACATTTGGAGAAAATAAATCTAGCATGTTGGAGTTGGATAAAAATCAATCTTAGTGTGTTCAACTATCTCGGTGAATACACTTTATTTCGGATGTAAAAATTGCAATAGCAACACTTTCTGTTCCTCTTCTATTTATCTACTGCAATTTTATTGAAGATTTATTGAAACGTTGTTATGTTAAATATATAATTTATCCCGCAAAAAAAAATCAATACTAAAAGAAATAAAATCAAATTTTATTGCTGTAAAATCGTCGAAATCAAAATGCACCTGCATTTATGAAAATTTAGAAAAAAAAACACTTTTTCCCTCAGCAGAAAATTGAGCTCAAAAGTCCGTAAGTGGAAGGTAAAATTCTTATACCTGTTCGAACCATTGTATGTCGGATTAACAGAAGTTTATTACTATATTCCAGCTACTGATTTTTAAAGTTTCAATTTGCTGTTTTCATGTTCGTCATTCCGATTAGAACAACTTGCTTGATATACCAAAAGGGACACATATATGTTAACACTTTCATGTATAAAATTATAATTTATATACAATATATTATTATAATATTTGCGGCAGCTATAAAAGTATATTTTCAATTTATACATAAACAAATCAAAATGCACCTGATAATTTTAGGAAAAAAAAATCATTTTTTTCCTCAGCAAAAAATTGAGCTTAATAGTCCGTAAATGTAGGGTCAAATTTTTACACCTGATCGAACCATTGTATGTCGATTTTTATTGTATTGATTTTTAACACTTTACAACAAAGTTGAAAAGTGTTTATGACTTTGTTCATTCTGTCTGTCTGTCTGTCTGTCTGTCTGTCCGTTAGCACGATAACTGCCGTAAAAATGACTTAATCAAAATGAAATTTTAGTATGTTGTTCAGACGGTCTGTAGGACCTATGGGAATATAAATGAATAATATCACACAATTAGTTTTGGATTGAACCCGGGTTGAAAAAATGAAATACATTGAGCCCTATGGGACCTAATTTTTCTAACATTTTTTAAGCGGATTTAAAACTCTCAAATTGCTTCGAAAATTTTAGGTAATAGTCAAATTGTTCCATAAAATATATAAAAAAAAATTCAGCGAAATATATTCAGTAGTTTTTTAAATAAAAATTAAAATAATAATTACACATCTTATATGAAACGATCACGTGACCATGATATGAAACGATCACATGACCCACTTCAAAATGAGATATGGCATCCATCTTGTTTCAAATTCGTGATTTTTTAAAGTTCTTTTTAATTCATATTGAGTGTTGTATCCATCCTAAAACTACTTTATTTCTGCTTAAATTCTGTGCATCTACATACTAAAACAACACAATGACAATATATTTGAGTTTAAATTCTCATTCAAATTTGATTATTTCTACAATTAAGCCTATTTTTCACCTATGTAAAATGTAAACAGCAAAATATGTAGAATGAGTTGTATTAGAATTACTGTATTTCTTTAACACAAAATAATTCAGTCCATGGAGTCTGCATGGCTGATATGAATGAAATATTAATTGATTTTATAAACAGAAGGACGATATTTTTCGATGAAGTTTTAAACATAAAGTTTATGAATTGTAGCTCCATGGTCTTAATTTTTAAATAAAATAAATTATTATAGTATTGTGATGAATGAAATGGAGAAAGTTATGAATGAAATCCTGCTTTTATAGAGAGATCCAGGCGTGTTATTTTTTCTATGACGTCATTTGAATTAATTTCAGTTGTTTTCGATGAAGTTTTCAAATATAATAAATTATCGTAGTATTATGATAGATTTAAAAATATTACCGTGGAATGTATTGCATTTTAGAGATATTTAAACCACGCAATTTATATTTCAATGCCGTCTTTTGAATGAAGTTCATATTTTTCAATGAAGGTTTAAGTTTTCAAATATAATAAATCAATGTAGTATCGTGATAAGTTTTAAAATATTACCGAGGAATGCATTGCATTTTCGACTTTTTTAATTAAAATTGCATTGAAGTTGGAAAGTGTTTCATAATCAATGCTTTAAGCATGATTGATCTTTCTTGTTAAAATTTCAATTTGTTGTTTCAATATTCGTCATTTCGATCAGAACAATTTGCTTGATACCCAAATGAGGAGAAAAGTGCAGTAATATTTTCATATATAAATTTATAATTTATATAAAATATATAACTATAATATTTGCGGTAGCTATAAAATATATTTTCAATTTATTCATAAACATGTTCTTGGGTGTTACCCAGGAATGTATTACCCAATGAAATATACAAAAATTATTTGAATAATTTTTGCTTAATTCATGGAACAGTTTCAAATTTCCATGCAATAGTTTTTTGTAGGCTTTGACACGTTAAGTCTTAAATAAAATAATTTAAGCGAAATAAATTAGTGTAGCTGAGTCTGTGGGACATATGAGAGTGTAAATGAATAATAACATCCAATTTAGTTTTGGATTGAACCCGGGTTGAAAAAATGAAATACATTGAACCCTATGGGACCTAATTTTTCAAATATTTTTAAAGCGAAGTTAAAATTCCTAAATTGCTCCGAAAGTTTTAGAAAATATTGAAATTATCCTATGAAATATATCAAAAAATTTCAGCAAAATTTATTCGGTAGTTTTTTAAATAAAACTTCAAATAATGATTACACCCACATTATATAAATAAAGAGATCAAGTGACGTACTTCAAAATAAAATATGGCATCCATCTTGTGTCAAAATCGTGATTTTTAAAGCTCTTTCTAATTTATATTTAGTGTTGTATCCGTCCTAAAACCGCTTTAATTTTGCTTAATTTCTGTGCATCTATATTTGAAAAACCGTAATTACAATATATTTGAGTTTAAATGATCAATAGCATCCATCTTGTGTCAAAATCGTGATTTTTATAATTCTTTTTAATTTATATTTAGTGTTGCATCCATCCTCAAGCCGATCTATTTTTGCTCAATTTGTGTCCATTTATATTTTGAATTAACGCAATTACAATATATTTGATTTAAATGATCGTCAAACTTTGATTATTTCTACTACCAAACCTAAATTTAACGTATGTAGAATGTAAACACATCAATCTGTAAGATGAGTTGTATAAGAATTGTTGAATATTTTTAACGCAAAATTGTTTAGCTGCGGAGTCTGGAATAAAGCTGATATGAATGAAATATTCATTGATTTTACATAGAGAAGCAGACAATTGTAAGCATAATTCTTTCGATGAAGCTTTAAGCATAGCGTTAAAGTATGGTTAAAGGTGGCATGGTTAAAGGTGGTGGTATGGTTAAAGGTGATGAAGCTTTAAGCATAGCGTTAAAGGCGGTATGACACGCAAGGGAAAAAGAAAGAAAGTTTTTCCAGAGCTTTCCCGAAATTTCAAGATGCAATATTCGACAGCGTCCTAGACGCACTTAATTTTTACAAGATCACAATCTCCAGCGATCGCACAAAGAGAACGTGGATCAGCAATGTGATGTGTAACCGTATTATGTGCATAGTGAATAAGTGGCGTAGCAAAATATACGCAGACATCCAGAATGGTGTTGGCGCAATTAAATGTCGAAGTGCATTTTCACACGTTAATAGTGATTACGAAAGGCACATAGTACATATCGAATATTTAACAATACTGGAGTAAGAACTCCAGTCGCAGTAAGGACCTCCTGTGCATAAAGTAAAAGAACTACATATAATTTCGATAGATAGTAATAATGTGTTATTAATATATGTGTCACTTAAAGTTATAATGTGTTATTAATATATGTGCCTAATAATTTGTTATAAATATATGTGTTTCTTAAATATTGTTATAGATAAATATGTCATTAAAGTGGATTTATGAGTAACTTTAAGAATAATCAAGAGATTTATATATATATATATATATATATAAAATTAAAGGAATTGATCAATTTAAATAAGAGTGATTATTTTATATCGTGAGTGTTATTATCTTCTGCTCGTGAACCGGAGTTTCCATACTCCACCCTTAGTGAAGACATCAAAGGTAAGTCCTAGGAAAGTAATTTTGGGTGAGGACAATTTACCTTATGGCATTCTTCAAATTTTGAATTCCATCAAAAACAGGACTTACTAGTATGTAAGACTATAATGTAAGAAATGGTCTTTTACTAGTATGTAAGAGAGTGTCTTTTACTAGTATGTCTTTTACTAGTATGTAAGAAATGATCTTCTCTCCATTTGCCTGTCACGCTTTGGACCAATCTAGTCGTTCGGACCAGAATCGTCCACTTGGCAATTTTTCGCTCTAGATTGGCGAAATTTTTTTCAAAATTGTAAAAATAACCCAAGTTAACGAAAATGACGCTAAATGGACGAATTGATTTATAAAATATTTTAATATATAGACTATATTACTTATTGAGAATGGTATCAATATTTATAACTGTAAATTTAGATTTGCGTGAAATATAAGTTAATTGGGTACTCGAAATTGTTTTACTTGTTGTTATTCTCATATACATATTCTGCTGCAAAAAAAAACATATGCACCCATAAAATATTGAAAAAAACTCTGCATGCAAATGTTGGTTTTAAGAATTATGGAAATAAACCAAGTGACAGCACTAATTATGTCATTGAGCTGATGCAACGCATATGAGAACAACGCAACGTGCAGCATTTTAAACGACCGGTATTCTCATGAATACCGGTCGTTGTTGTTTTTCCGGTATATATTGCAAACTGGGGACACTATGGTAAGGGGTAGTTGTGTATGTATGTGAAATTTTTCCGCGGTACAGTTCCAAGTTAAATGCTTTGATTAAGGTAGATTGTCATCGTATGTAAATTTTTGATTATGTTACACATTTTATTATACATATTTTGTGAGGACCCCCTAGAATGAAATTTTCTATTAAAAATATTTTTCCATAGTCCAATTAATCAAACAAATAGAGTTTCATTGTCATACAATCAGAATTACTCGATATATCGTTAATGTAAGCACTAGAGGTTTAATTGAAGACGGTATAAAAATTTTTATAAAGATATGTACGCATGAACATTTTACCTACCTAAATTCAATTTTAGTACGACTCTGGAAATCTATGCTTTCGCCGTTTTCTTTTAACCGGATTGAGGAGGTTTAAATTCCATAATTTTGATAAAGTTTTCACGGCCAATTTTGTATATTGGGGTACATGGTTCTCTTAAAATATTTTTAGTTGAATAAAGGACAATTTTTTTCTTCCGTATAGGGAGAAACCGTCCCTTATAAAGAGTTAAATTTTGTACTTTTTAATAAAATGTGTCACGTGATTAAAACAGTCTTAAATTGAAACCATGGGCACCGTTCAAGATATATTTTGACATGCAATATTTTTGGAACACACTGGATATTTTCTAATAAATCTGAAGAAATCTAGGAAATGTTAACGTCAGTTCCCAATTTTGCATAACTTTGCAATCTGGGAACACTACACAATTGTTGAAAGATAACAGCACAAAGGAGATAACAGACCCTTTACAATAAGCGTGGGAGAAATTATGAATGCGGTCTTTAGAAATTTTGGTAGTAACAAAGGAATGCACTTTCGGTGCGAAATCTGGTAATCATTTGTTTGCTTTGATGCTTGCGCAGATCAGAGATTTTCTCCAAACAATGCATTCGGCAGGCGGGTGCATTTATGAATGATCGAAAAATTGATGAGAAGAAGGGATTGGTGGGATTCCATACTACAAATTGAATTCTTATATATAATAAGTTAATGGTTGTATTTCGAATGAAAATTACAGCTGTTATTTACTTAATTCAACACCCTGATTGTGATAAGACACAGTTCCTGAACTTAGAAATGTTACTTTCCTTATATACATAGTATAATGTATAGAGAAAAGATTGCGACGGTGTCAAAAATTCGAATCCGAATTTTCGATGGAAGAACACGTTTTAAACATCACTAAGCTCGAATTAAACGTTTTTGAGGTGATATTTATTTTGTGTATGTTCATGTGTTCGTGAGACTGTGGAACCGATATCTCACGAATGAATGGAACGTTTCTAATGAAATGTGGTACAATAATTACTAATGTTACTTTCCCTATATACATAGTATAATGTATAGAGAAAAGATTGTGACGGTGTCAAAAATTCGAATCCGAATTTTCGATGGAAGAACACGTTTTAAGCATCATTAAACTCGAATTAAACGTTTTTGAGGTGATATATATTCTTTTGTGTATGTTCATGTGTTCGCGAGTCTGTGGAACCGATATCTCACGAACGAATGGAACGTTTCTAATGAAATTTGGTACAATAATTACACTTAGTGAATACTGGGAGTCTATTATTTTAAGTGAATCGAATAATTTTCAGTCGAATGTTCGGAAGAGTACCAAAATTTTGAATGAAATAATGAAAAAATCGTAAAAGAACAGAATTTTCTATATTACGTAAATAATCATTTCGTGCGTAATTTTTATTAGAAAACAATTGACATGAATTTTTGAACTCCAGCATGAACCGTTCTCCAGATATTGCACTTTTTAAAAATACATTCATAAAAAAATCTCATAAAATGAAAAAAAAATCAAATATTGTGAAATGTAATAACTTTTCATATGTAATGTTATGTAATAAATTTGGCATGAACCTAGCAGCATGAAGCTAGCATGAACCATTCTTGAAATACTTCAAATTTTTTAAATAAATTTATCAAAAATATTAGCTATTGTTAAATAAGTTTGTTCATTTTTCATATATGTAATATTATGCGATACATTTGCTAACATCCCTCTCCTGTATCTAGTTCGTTCCATTCACGAGAGAAGCTATTTTGAAGCCTAGCAACTTGACAATTACATTTTGAAACCTAACAACTCGCCAACAGTCATTTATAGATAAGAAATGCTTTCCTTTTCGTTTGTCTGTAATGTTTGGCGATCGATTTTTCGAACTTGCCGAACTCGCTCACTTGGTGATATTGCGCCACAAATTGACGAAATATCGTCAAAATTGCAAAAATAACGCTAAGTTCACGAGAATGGCTCCAAATTGATGAATTAATTATCACTTTATTTTGATATATGGACTACACTGTTTATTGTGGATGCTATCAATATTGAGAATTGTCAAATATAATTTAATTGGGTGCGAAATAGTTTTGCATATTGTCATCCGAAAAGGTGGCTAAAGAACAATTTAGCATTAAAAACATTGTTCTGTGGGTTTTATACATCAGTTTTCACTGATAAAGAAGTAAAGCCATTGTATTTTATGGCAAAGTCATGTGCTGCCCACATCATATTTTTAAGTTTGGGTCTGAGAATTGGAAGGAAATTATAGGGTTGCAATGTTTTGTATTTTGAGGGTTGCTCACTCTAAAATCTTTGACTGGCCGAATTAATGAGAAATACCCTGTTTAAAATGAGTTTGGTATTGTGAATTAGGTCACGGGTGAAGTGTTCAAAAGCCTTACTGCGAAAATCGAATTACTTGAAATTTCAGAATTGTTGATTTTTAACGGACATTCGGTTTGTGGTATACTAATCGTAATGTGTGCTATACTATTCATCTTTTCCAAAACAATGAACTTTGGAAATTGGGAATTTATAAATCAAAACGATTTAAATTGAACGTCAAAATAAGAAATTATATATGATATAATTATATATATATATATATATATATATATCACAGCTGATTTTATACACATACACACCACATAAGCCAGTAGACAGTTCCAATGGAGTCTATAGTTAAATACTATCGCCAATGGAGTCTATAGTTAAATACTATAGTTAAAACTGAGAGAAACTGGCTTTTCTTTCAGTTTTAATCCGGATTATATGGCTATCCTGAAATGTGTGTAATTCCAGATTAATCATCATTTTTTTAAGTAGTTTCAACCAATTGTTCTCCATTTCTTGATTTGTTAGCTTGAGCTAATTGTTAATGCCTATTCTTATTTTTGTCATGTTTGCTCTTTCATATTTTTATACATTTATCTATTTAATAATGATATTTTCTATTATCTATTTAATAATGATATTTTCTATTATCTATTTAATAATGATATATTATCTATTTATATTATCTATCTATATTATCTAATATATTACCTATTTAATAATGATATTTTCATATTTTTATATATTTATCTATTTTTGTATACTATTATTCTCCTCTTCCCCTTTTTTCCATTATAGCGATAAGTTACATATTACTTTTATCCTTAGTCTTGGTCTATAGTTATTTATTTGTAACGGATTTGTTTGAGATGGGTTTTTTGTACTTACTATAGTTTATGAATAGTTTTCAATTTAATATCAACTTTATATATATATATATATATATATATATATATATATATATATATATATATATATTAGAGATATTCAAGATATAAATATTTCATCACGGAATACAGGAATATATTCTCTATCCTTGGCATTACTATCTCCTAACACAGTAGCGTCAACCAATGTTGAAATATTTATCTGTAAGGCTCAGAATATTTTTGCTACATCAGTAGTACCTTCGAGATGCATTTATTCTAAGATGTAAATATGGATAGATATTCCTTATGTTATTTATGATATGCAACGATCAACTGCTTCGAATGATATGAGTAGCAAAGGCAGGCATCAAATAAATTGGTATATATTCAAACAATGCTGCGCAGCTGTGTTAGTAAACTTGGGATATTATAAGAAGAAATATGAGTAATATCGTTCGTAATAAACTTGCAGATGTAAAGTTATTACACAAAGAATATTTCCCGGTCGTCCATTTTGATGCTCTAAGTCCTCTGGACGAGCCGGACGGCCTGGGGCTTTCACAAAGAATATTTCGGGGCAACGGCCGTACCGTGCTGAATACATCGGTTCTCGTTAGACCACCGAAGTCAAGCAGCATCGGGCGCGGTTAGTACTTGGGTGGGTGACCACCTAGGAACACCGCGTGCTGTTGGTACATTTCGGGCGCCGTAGCCCGGTGGTTTGCGCGCTGGATTTGCACGCTGATACAACTGCCACCGTGTTCATGCGGAGTACGATCACGTTAAACATGTGGGTCCGTAAGTCCTTCCGAGAGGTTGGTGGTAGGGGAAGGAGGTTACGGTCCCTGTGGATGCCTCCCCCACTGGGTTCCGGTCTAAATTGGGTGGCACTTCCCGGCCGTCCAAACAGTTACCTTACACCTTTCTGGGTAGGTCGGACGGTCTGGGTCTCAACAACAACAACAAAGAATATTTCAAGTGAGAAATATTATTACAGAGTCTATAAAATCTTCTGCAGAGCGCGACGCCACTCGATTTCCTCATATATCCATATATAACATTTTTGATCTTAGGTCGAGGGGTTGAGAAAATAAGTTATATCATATTGTTACCAATACGAACAGAAAACAATTGTTATAATTTAAAGGTCGGGCTCTTATAAAGCTCTGGGAATCTTCCAATTCGGTTACCTTGGCGACTTTTGGCGAGTTCTTGGCTACGAACTTCATGAGTTACGTGCATTTCCCAGAACTTTCCATAGAGCGTGTATTGCTTCACATTAATAAATCTCCATATTGTTTGTTTACTCAAATTGGAGATGCCGATCACCTGATAATTTTGTGAGGTTTAAATAATCTTTCGATTATTATTTCTCTCAGTTTTCATTATAAGTTATGTTTTCTTTAAACTAACCATTCCAACTGGTTCGGTTAGATATACCAATCACCGAACTAATTACCTTTTCTGCGTTCCTGCTGAAAAACAGGTTACGTTTCGGATCGCGAGTAAGAAGAGGGATTCAGTAGGGATTCTAGAAAAAGAGGTTCTTTTGTTCGTTGCATTGAAGCAGGGATTACGAATTGGGCTGAAGGATGAGTGTGGAAGCCTAGTTGAATAAAACCCGGCTGGTAGCCTAGTTGAAAGAAACCCACTTTGGTACCGCTATGAATGAAAGGGTCTAGTATCCTGGGTTGATTGCAATACGGCGCGAGGAGGCAAAAAAACTGTTTTGGGTAAGCACATAGCCGCTCTACATTCAGGCCGTGACGCCAGAATCATGATGTAACGCTAGAAGGGGAACTCTTGCTAACTCGGGAAAACTTGCAAATTGAGAGTTAAAATATTTCAGAATAATTACACATTTACTCATTTCAATGCCTAAATTTTAGCACAGTTAATTTCATAAAGATTATCTAAACTTAGATGGGGGGGGGGGGGCGGGAGTATATTTTTTTATTGGAGCTCCCACAAAGCAAGAACTACTGTGTCTAAATGATTACAAAATTATATATAATCCAGATCATTTTACAGTTACAAACCCAGTGTTAATTAATATTAAGTAGCTTTCATTTTTTTTTCTACTGCTGTAAACAATGCAATTAATATGACATCAAAATTTCTACAACCATATGTATAATAGCAAAAAAATATCGTGTGACAATTTTATTTTTACATATAATTTGAAATATTTTCTCATTGCTGATGAGTAAAATCACTTCAATTGATTTTTAATACATATTTTAGGTTCATTAGGATTTAACGAAGCAAAATTTATTGCCAAACTTACTTTAAAATACAATCGCAGATGTAATGGACAATTTTACAACATATTATAGTATAATGTGTGGTACAATATATATACAATAATTCTATGAAATGCATCAGTATCTCCACTGTTTCTATCTTAGTTACGTATGGTGATATCAATATGAAAATTTCTAAAAAATAAAGAAATTATAATAGTCTGCTGAAAACAAGAACTGGTAAGTAAATACATTGTAGATAATATATTGAAACCCCTTTTGAGAAAACTGATGAAATAACGTGTGAATATGATATATTACTATAATATAAATGCGTTTCAGTTACTTAAAAACAAAAATAATACTTTAGGAAGCAAATTTTTTATTTTTTTTCTATATCTTTTTTTTCTATTTTTTCCATCCTCATTTTCATTTTTAACATAATTATTCAATAAAATTTTAGCTATGGTAGTAATGACTTTTATTTCGATTACCTTTGAAGGTTCATAAACAACACAAGTCCAACATGATTCCATTTCTTGATTTGTATCTAAATATCTAATTTAGGTTTAATATGATATGATGATTTCAAAGTTGTATAAAATCCATAAATCAGAAAAGTTTGCCTCTTTAAGGTTTTCATTATTTTGGAAATCAGGGTACTGCAATTTAGTGTCTTTTACATTTAACGAATTATTTCTTATAGATTTTAATAAATGAACAGGATCATACATCAAATACAGAGGTATATCAGGATTACTTGGATTATATACAGCATCATTAAATTTATCGTGTTTCTTAAAAAAAGCAAACATGCTTCTATTAATATTGTTGTTATCAGTAATAACAGACAATACATTAAGGTCAAGTTCTTTTAGCTTGCAAATTAACATAGATGCCAAATTATAGAGCTTTTGTCCCGTAAATGTTGAAACTGGGGCAATTGCTATTACGTCTTTATAATTCGAAAACATAGATGTAATCAAAAACACTTTGGCAGTTTTTGCTTTTTCATTACTATCAAAACAATCACCGGTAACTTTACCACATTTAAACGTATACATAGGATCAACATAAATTTCATCAATTAAGAGAGAGACAAATTTTTAGTCTTATTTTAAACATTGTACCCTACGTTTTAAATATCTATTACACGGATTAAAAAAATCTGAATCCACATTTAACTTTTTTGAAATTCTACTTAATGTTCTCACATGAGGCAATGTCAACACCTTAGAATTTCTAAATGCCTTATAGCACGAAGAACTGGATAAGTATATTTTAAAGCATAGAATAAACAGTTCTTGTGAAAATTGAAGCAATTTCAAAACATGCCTGCTTCTGTTTCTCCAGCAGCTTCACTGCGACTTCGATATAATTAAGTTGTGATGGAGTAGAATGTACAGTTTCACATGCACTTATTAATAAATCCAGATCACGTGTATTTGTAATTAGGCTAAATTGTATTCCACATTTTTGTAGCTGCTTCTCACTGCACTGGAGATTTTCAAAAAACACATCGAACGTTTTTTCTTGGCATATGCTAATACTCGCCATAACACATGGCACAGATGATGCATTAATGCGAACTTTAAGAGATATAAACTATTTAAAAAATGGCCCTAAAGCACCTATGAACGTTAGTTAAATGATAATAAAACATAAGAACAACTTATTATGCACAAAACACGATGCTATAAAACTAATAGAGCATTCCGAAAACCTCAAAAACGTTTTTCAATCATCAACCACTCCACGAGGGACGCTGACCGTGCTTGGATTTTTGTTCTCTTCTTTCCGAATGCTCCCCTCTTACCGTGACGTCACGACAATTTCTCCTCAGTGACGCCACGGCCTGTGTGTAGACCGGTTGTGGTAAGCATGAAAGCTTTGGAACTACTCTGCGGTGTAAGCTTTATCACCAGGCACGTAAAGTTCTATCATTACAGTAATTGTGTATAAATATACTATAATTCTGTCAAAAGCCCAGACCATTCGGCTCGTCCAAGGACTTAGAGCAGCAAGATGAATGGCCGGTACTATAATTCTGTATCATTCTGATTTCGCAATACCAGCCTATATCGTCAGTTGCTTTAAACAGCCATCTGCTGCAATTCTATAGGGTACACAATAAATATTGTTTAATTCAATCAGTGCATTCGTGTGTTATTGCTTTGGGCCAAAAGGTCTTGGATATCTAGATAATGCAGATTTACGTAAAATCCTCTATAAAGGAATCTAGAGAGGAGAAAGAGACAAACGAGGTCTTGACATTACTAAGTACTATTTGATTCAAACCGGACAACAACCTGGCTCCATTAATATGATTCAGAATTGCACCTTGATTTCGAAATTCATCTCTGACTAGTTCGAGTAATATAACTTTACTGACTTTCATTCTATTTGTTAGTATAACATACACTACCCGACACAGAAAATGCACACCATGAAGGAGCGAATAGAGTGGTATGATAAAGGACACACAGACAGAGATGGCATATATAAATAAGTTCTGTTAATTCCAGAAGGATAATACAATACAGTAATGGCATAGACAGGGTGAGCAGTAGGCAGTAAGAGCATCTCTTGCAGTGATACAAGCAGCAAGCCTTCGAGGAACATATGCAATAAGCGTGCAATAAGTTTCCTGAGGTATGAATGACTATATGTCTTCAACCATACTCCACAGGTCTTCATCTGCTTGAGGCGGGGACAGGAGGTCAAAAGATGGCCAATTACGCCCCATACATGCTTTATGGATGAGAGATTTGGAGACAACACAGGTCAAGGAAGCACCCGAATTCCTTGCAAGGCTTGTCTGCTGGTGGTTGCCGTGTGAGGTTGCGCATTATCTTGCCGGAAAACAGCATTTTGAAACTGCTGAAGATAGGTCTTCTGCGACCTAAACCGTGCCCCTTGACACAAAGGCTTAAAGGGTTTTGCTGCATGGTCGGGACAAAGTGTGACTAAGGATGAAGATAGGGCTGTGCAACTGGCCTCAGCACGTCATCTACATATTGGCGTGCCATCATCGTGTTTATACGAACCAGAGGTAACTGGCTACTGAAGCCGATGGCACCCCAAACCATAGAGCTGCGTTTTTTGAGAAGTATGACGTTCAACAGTCGCAGCAGGATTGTATCTGTTTCACGTTGTCTCCAGACTGTCACACGGAGACTGTCATTCGACAAACAGAACAGAGACTCGTCTCTGAACACTACCCTGTTCCATTCATTCGTACAAGAGGCTCGGCTCCGACACCATTGCAATTTCACACGTCTGTGTCTTGTCACCAATGACAGTCTTCGTAAAGGACGGTTTGAGTGCAAGCCGCTTTCGGCCAATCATCGAGAAACTGTTGTCGCTGATATTGGAACATCTAATGTACCCTGAAAATTCTGCAGAATGCGACAGTCGTCATTTGAGGGGCCGCCACGCATGTCTTCGAATGCGTCGATCAACGCGTGTTGACGTTCGTCTGGATGGACCTGTACTACTGCGAAGTTTCACATGCCGTCTTCTCCAAATCCTTTGCACAGTGGATTCAACGCATGTTTCAGCGGCGGTGCTCCGGTATGACCACACAGCCGTGCGTAAGCCTAAAAGGAATCCCTTCGCGCGATAGCCCAAATGCTGAAATGGACTTCAGCGTCATAGGCAAGGCATCTCTTCAACAGCACGTGTCGTCAGAAACAAAAAACAGCTGGGAAAAAAAGTTTCCGTAGGCGACAGACAGTAACAACTGTTTGCTCATCTGCCATTCTTTCCATTCTTTTTATCCCTCGCTTTAATCACATGACCTACTTACATTTCAGTTGATTTGCATACATCGGCCGCTGTATTTGTCTCTCAATTTGCATAATTATACGGTCAAAGCTTCATGCTGTCGCATTTTCTATGTGGAGTAGTATATTGTGTTTTCGCCTCTTGAGTTTTACTGCATTGTGTTGTTATTGTACTGTCTTCTTCGGGATACTAGGCGATGGCTTATATGTAATTGTCGGCTTTATTATTGATAAGCAACATACCCGTTCTTCGTACGGAGTATATGATATATAGAATCTTAAAATTCATATTCATGTGCAAATTCCTATAGTATACTAAATGACGTTTTTAATCAAAATATTCTGTTAAAATATTTAATATAATGCTCCTAAAAATAAGTTTAAGAATCTCTGTTCTCGCTATATAAAATTATCTTCACGGGTAGATCTGAAGTATAAAACTTCCTGGCCCCTTTTGTAAGCAAATTTAAAAAAAAAAATATGGAATTGAATCAATATATGCAAAATAAAAGCGTTAAAATTGTATGGGACCCGTTCTACTTATATACGCGAATATTAGAAGATATAACCTGTATTATTAGATTGCATGTATAAATTGAAAATATCAACAAACTCGTAATCTTTAAACCTGAAGGCAGTAATCGATTCCAATATATGCGAAAATGAAAGTGCTAAAATTATATGGGAAGATATACCCATACTACTTATAATGTCGTAGATTAGAACATATGTCCGAGTGTTGGTAGAAGATTACCCGCATTAAAATATGAGTTTCAAAAATATTTGCCAAAATAAAACAGATGACGTAATAAATTGAAAATATCTATAGTCCCCGTAATCTTCATACCAGAAGCCCATACTTGATTCTAATATATGCCAATATATGTCAAAAAATATGCCACTATAACTGTACTACTTATATTCTCGTAGATTAGAAGTTACCCTTGCATTTGTAGAAGATTACTCGTACAACGTACTATATATGAGTTTCAACATTTTTTGACATAATAAAACAATGGCATAATAATTTTAAAATATCAATATTCTCTGAATCAATAATACTTTCCAGCTTCAATGCAATTTTATTTAAACATGTCTAAAATACAATACATTCCTCGGTAATATTTTAAAACTTATCACAATACTACATTAATTTATTATATTTCAAACCTTAAACCTTCATCGAAAAAAATTAACTTCATTCAAATGACGGCATTAAAGTATAAATTGCCTGGTTTAAACATCTCTAAAATGTGATACATTCCTCGGTAATAATTTTAGAATTATCATAATACTACGATAATTTATTATATTTGAAAACTTCATCGAAAACAACTGAAATCCATTCAAATGACGTCATAAAAAAATAACACGCCTGGCTCTCTCTATAAAAGCAACATTTCATTCATAAATAATTCCCCCATTCATGTCATTCATCACAATACTATAATAATTTATTTTATTTAAAAATTAAGACCATTGAGCTGCAAGTAAGTAAACTCTATGCGTAAAACTTCATCGAAAAATATCATCCTTCTCTTTCTAAAATCAATGAATATTTCATTCATATCAGCTAAGCAGACTCCATGGACTAAATGATTTTGTGTTAAAGAATTACAGCGATTCTAATACAACTCATTCTACATATTTTGCTGTTCACATTTTACATAGGTGAAAAATAGGCTTAAAAGTAGAAATAATCAAATTTGGAAGAGCATTTAAACTGAAATATATTGTCATTGCGTTGTTTCAGTATGTAGATGCACAGAATTTAGGCAAAAATAAAGTAGTTTTAGGACGGATACAACACTCAATATGAATTAAAAAGAAATTTAAAAATCACGATTTTGACACAAGATGGATGCCATATATCATTTTGAAGTGGGTCATGTGATCGTTTCATATCATGGACACGTGATCGTTTCATATAAGAGGTGTTATTATTATTTTAATTTTTATTTAAAAAACAACTGAATATATTTCGCTGAATTTTTTTTTATATATTTTATGGAACAATTTGAATATTGCCTAAAATTTTCGAAGCAATTTGTGAATTTTAAATCCGCTTAAAAAATGCTTGAAAAATTAGGTCCCATAGGGCTCAATGTATTCCATTTTTTCAACCCGGGTTCAATCCAAAACTAATTGGGTGATATTATTCATTTATATTCCCATAGGTCCTATAGACCGTCTGAACAACATACTAAAATTTCATTTTGATTAAGTCATTTTTACGGCAGTTATCGTGCTAACGGACAGACAGACAGACAGACAGAATGAACAAAGTCATAAACACTTTTCAACTTTGTTGTAAAGTGTTAAAAAAAGGGCCAGAGCGCTTTCGAGCATAAGTACGATCTTCATTAGTGGCTACATGGAAATAAAATTTGAATCGTTCATATATAGACCAGATATAGCGACAAAATTTGCATAAATATAATTTACAAAAGGATCTACGTTTAGACAAGGATAAACCGTAAACTATTTTTTTAGAGTTTCAAAAATTTCAACAACAAAAGAACAGCATATTAAATTACAACTTAATTACAGAAATCAAAAAAGGGGAGGGGTGGCAATCAAGCATATTCCAAAGATGAAGACGTCAAAGATAACTTTGCAGAGACTTGAATTGCATGGAGTCGAGAATGAGTCGCCAAGCATAACTCAAATTCATAACAGGGCCAAAATTACAAACGAACTCACGGTAAATATAAATAAAAAGGGATTTAAAAAGGAGAATATCACGAGGATTATTACAACGCATCAAAAGGAAAGTCTTTTCAAAAAGAGGCTGAAAATTATCTTTAACAACAAATTGAGAAAGAGTCGTAGAAAGTTTACTATCCTTGACATCCCGAGCATGTTCTGCTAAACGGACGGCAACGGTGCGTTTAGTGCTTCCAATATAAAATTTAAAACAAGAAAGATCAATCATGCATAAGCATTGATTATGAAACACTTTCCAACTGAAATGTAATTTCATTTAAAAATTTCTAAAATGTGATTCATTCAGTGGTAATATCTTTTACATTATCACAGAACTACAGTAATTTATTATACTTAAATATTTAAAACTGTATCGAAATATAAATCATCTGATTTTTTATGCAAAATCAATGAATATTTCATTCATATAACTTGTATTCCAGACTCCAGAGCTAAATAATTTTGTGTGAAAAAAATTCAGCAATTCTTATGTAATTCATCTTACAATCGCTTGAGATATTTGCATTCTGCATATGTTAAAATTAGGCTTCCTTGAAGAAATAATAAAAGTTTAGGGATCATTTAAAATCACAACTATTGTAATTGCATAGGCACGGAATTTAGATACACAGATAATACACAGATAATATATATGTGTATGTGTATGTACTCAAAGTATTGGAATCGTGCCGAGGATCGGAACTCGAATTTTCAAAGTATCTACACGTTTTGGGACTTC
Organism: Amaurobius ferox; assembly: GCA_951213105.1. Lineage (NCBI taxonomy): Eukaryota > Metazoa > Arthropoda > Arachnida > Araneae > Amaurobiidae > Amaurobius > Amaurobius ferox. Next base: position 120,598,930 of record OX578149.1, on the reverse strand, counting down.
TAGAACACGAAAAAACTACTTTTAGGAAGACGTCTGTGTGTGTAAGGGTGTATCTATGTATGTCTCTGTGTGTCTGTGTGGATATTACATCCACTCTAATTGAAAAACTAATGGACCGAATTTCATACAATTTGGTAGGTATGTTTTTTGTGGGAAATCCTGATGTTCATTGGATTATAGTACGATTCGTAATAAAAGAATCTGCCTTCTTTGCGAAATGGCCGCAGAAATTGCCTTTATCCACTCTAGCTAAAAACTAATGAACCAAATTTAACAAAATTTAGAGTATAATATTTCAATAACCTACAAGTGATTTATATACCAAATTTAACAAAATTTTGTATATAAATCATTTGTAGGTTATTCTACTACGATTCGGGAAAAAGGAACGGGCTATTTTTGCGAAATGGCCAGCAAAAATCGTTATATATAAAAATAAAAGACTACGTGTGCTCAATTATATCAATTAAATTCCTATTTTATATGTGATTTTTGACAACAAAAAGAATAAGACTAACCCCATTACTCTAGGACTAGCCGTTCTTGAGATATTCTAGTTTTTTCGCGTTTTCGCTACGCCACCTTTGACAATAAGTCCAGCTATCAAATGAGAACCAAATTTAAGTTTAACGTGTAAATTCAATGTCATTTAAAATACTTATGTTGTGCAGATAAACTCAAATTATCATTGAATAAATAAAGAGAACGAATATGAGTCTGCAGAGAAAGACATGTGCTGTCCACATCAGAATTTTTAACAATATTACACCAATGATTTATAGAAGTGAACGGGGATTATTTTCAGGCCATTTCGAAAAAAATGTATAATCTATATTTAAAGATCCATCAAATTTTTGTCGAATAAAATGTTCAACAAATTTAAGCTGTGTACCAAATTTTAACTCTCTAGGACGTAGGAAAGTGCATTTAAAATGCCATCAATTAAATTTATCATGAAGAGTTATATAAAATTTAAAAAAAATGAAAAATTGTTATCTACCAAATTTATCTTGAAATATGAAGCCACTCCCATATTCAAAACGTTTAAACAAGTGGAGAGATATTTATTATATAATATCTCTCTCTTTTCTTTCTGGAAGATATCCCAAAGTCAGAATTTAATTGAATTTGTTTTTTTCCCTATATTAAATAATTTTTTTAATTAAAAAACTACTTAACATATTTTACTGAATTTTTTTTTATATATTCTATGGGATAATGTGAATATTTCCTAAAAATTTCGAAGCAATTCGTGAATTTTAAATTTACTTAAAAAATGTTTGAAAAATTAGGTCCCATAGGGTTCAATGTATTTCATTTTTTCAACCCGGGTTCAATAAAAAACTAATTGGGTGATATTATTTATTTATATTCCCATAGGTCCTACAGACCGTCTGAACAACATACTAAAATTTCATTTTGATAAACTCATTTTTACGGCAGTTATCGTGCTAACGGACAGACAGACAGACAGACAGACAGACAGACAGACAGACAGAATGAACAAAGTCATAAACACTTTTCAACTTTGTTGTAAAGTGTTAATAATTACCATCGGTGGACAACAGGGGAACAACATACACCCCAGCAAAGCTTTTAAAGTCATCCTTATCACCCAGTTTATCAGAACGAATACGGTTAAATAAAGAAAAAATATTAGAATGTGCAGGTCTGAAACCAAACTCAGAACAAAAATGGTTAAAGGGGCGGAAAATCCGAGGATTGTATGGAAAACTAGACCTATAAGTCAAACGATCTTTTAAGGCAATAAGTTTAGTTTCAAAAAGGGTATAAATCGTCAAAATAAAAAATCGTCAAAAAGTCAAAACCGTTAATAAAGTTACGCAAATAGACATTTCTTATGTAATTTTTCATTAGAAAACTATTAACATAAATTTTAGAACGCTAACATGAACCGTTCTCGAGATATTGCACATTTTTCAAAAAAAATTATCAAAAAGTCATATAAAATAAAAACAAAATATTTCCTATTGAGAAACATGTTCACTTTTCATATGTAATACCATGCGATAAATTGGGTGACATCATTCTCGTGGATATAGCTCATTCCATTCATGAAAAAATATACTTTGAGTAGTACTTTTGTACTTGAACGCCAATAGTCATTTATCTGCTGTAAGAATAACTTATTTCTTCGTCCATAACGCTTGGCGAGATTTTGGCGACGAATTTGGTAAAATGCCTCCAACTTGGCGACTTTTTTTAATGTTGCTAAATTAGCGAAAAACTCGCCAAATTGATAAAAATGACGTTAAATCAATGACGATTCATTGATGATGACGACATGGAAAATGAGGACTCATTAACGAAAATGCAATATCTTGGAAAGAATATAAATAACTATTATAAAAATAATCTATTTTTACTTTCCCTGCAATACATGGTAATGTATAGGGAAAGTATTGGAATCATGCCGGAAATCGCAACTCGAGTTTTCGACGGATCTACACGTTTCGAGACCTCTAGAATACGAAAAAACCATTTTTAGCGTGACGTCTGTGTATGTGTCTGTGTGTCTGTCTGTGTGTCTGTCTGTGTGTCTGTCTGTGCAGATTTTGTATCCACTCTAACTAAAACAGTAATTGACCGAATTTCATAAAATTTGGAAGGTGTGGGCGACTCTGGTGCTGATTAGTTTTGGGTACGATTCGGAATAAAAGAACCCGCCTTTTTTTGCGAAATGGCCCGCAAAAGCTTGTATCCATTGTAACTGAAAAACTAATGAACCGAATTTCACAAAATTTGGTAGTTGAGTCACTTGTGGGTTACCCTGGTGCTGATTAGATTTTAGTAAGATTCGAAAAAAAATATAACCTGCCTTTTTTTGCAAAATGGCCCGCAAAAATCGTCAAAATCTAAACTAATGAACTAGATATACTCAAATATATCCATTAAATGCTCGTTTAATACGTAATTTTTAACGACGAAAAGAAAAAGATCAACCCCATTACACTAGGACTAGCCGTTCTCGAGATATTTTAGTTTTTCGTATTTTCTCTACGCCACCTTTAATAATAAGTCCGGTTACCGAATGAGAACGAAAATTGAATTAAGAGTGAAATAAATTTAAAAATAAATAAAGAGAACGTGAATATAAACGTCTGCAGGGAAAGTCATGTGGTGCCCACATCAGATTTATTTTACTCTAAAAGTAGTAACTTCATTGCATTATATAAGGAAAGTCATGTGCTGCCCACATCAGATTTTTATCATTGTAGTGAAGCCTTGTAAAGTGATCGGGGATTTTAAAGAGTAGTTATCGTTGTGGATAACCCGCCATCATGTGCTGTCCGGTATTATATGAACATAAATTAATTAACATAATCATCTACAATTGGCGCAATGATGAGAACTTTTTACATAAATTTGAATTTTATTTTCATTATCACGACTGTTAAATACTCTCATGATTCAATGTCGCACAAGTCATCAGTTACTAACAGTTACTGAGTATCTTGCTGAAAATCTGCGGTTGTGATACAATGGTTTTTTTGTCACTGACTTATAGCCATAATTATGCTACTTCCTCAGCTAAGATAAAAAATATGGTTACCTTATATTCTTTTATGCACATCATTATGCACAGACTAATTGTACAGGCAAACTGAAATTTTAATATTAAGCTTCCAACTTAATTGAATGATATTTTAAACAGGACTTCAACCTGCATCTTTCAGACTGCGCTCAAATTGACCTGCATTGCAACTGGATTAACATTTTTCGACAGGACTTCAGAATGAATAGTAAATTCAATCTGCATTGAAACTGAACTGAAATTGTACTCAACTGCATCTAATTCAAACTTTTAATTAAAGTGACTTTCTTTCATCTGTTGCACGAGGATAATCAGTGATCTCGGAGGAGCTCACAAGATTGATGATGATGATTTGGACATTGTAACTGATGATTTGTACGATATTTAATCATTGGAGTATTTAGCATTAGTAATAATTATTATAAAATTCAAAGTTAATAAAATTGATCTCTTCATTGTGCAGAGTCTAAGTAATTATGTTAATCAATTTACTTGTATTTGCACATAACACCGGAAAACACACAATGACTGTTATCATCACAACGACGACTACTATTTAAAATTCACGATCACTTTAGGAAGCCCTACTAGAATGATAATGAATATATTAAAATTACGCTACATTTTGGTGCATGATCATCTTCTGTATTAATTTTTGTAATCACATATACCACTCTTAATGTTATTTATTTTTTACTTCCCCTGCAATACATGGGAAAGTGTATAGGGAAAGTATTGGAATCATGCTGAAAATTTCGACGGATCTTCGCGTTTCGAGACCTCAAGAATACGAAAAATCTATTTTTAGCGTGACGTCCGTGTGTGTGTCTGTGTATTTGTCTGTGTGTCTGTTTGTGTGTCTGTCTGTGTCTTTGTCTGTGTGTCTGTTTGTGTATCTGTCTGTGCAGATTTTTTATCCACTCTAACTAAAATTGCCGGAATTACATAAAATTTGGTAGGCAAGTTACTTGTTGCCGAAACTGGTGCTGATTAGTTTTAGGTACCATTCGGAATAAAAGAACCCGCCTTTTCTGTGAAATGGCCCGCAAAAGTCTGTATCCACTTTAGCTTAAAAACTAATAGACCTATTTTCACAAAATTCGGTAGATAAGTCGCTTGTGGGTCACCCTGGTGATGATTAGATTTTGGTACGATTCAGAAAAAATAACCTGTTTTCTTTTTGTAAAATGGCCGGCAAAAATCGTCAAAATAAAAAATAAAAAACTACATATGCTCTAATATAGCCATTAAATACTTGTTTTATACGTAAATTTTAACGAAGAAAATAATAAGACCAACTCCATTACACTAGGACTAGCCGTTCTCGAGATATTTTAGTTTTTTCGTATTTTCTCTACGCCACCTTTGAAAATAAGTCCAGTTACCAAATGAAAAAGGAAATTGAATTAAAAGTGAATTAAATTTAATTAAAATAAAGAGAAGGTGGATATAAGTCTGCAGGGAAAGGCATGTGCTTCCCACATCAGATTTTTCATTTTTATTATTAAATATTTTACTTAAGTCTTAGTTTACGAAATAAGGCATATTGAATTGTGAGATAGTCAATGTTTTGGGAATAGTATCAGCTGTTTTATAAAATTAGTGGAGCAATTAATTAATGTTTTACTGCACCTGACAGTTATTTAGTGACCTTGTGAGGCCAGCTATTTGCTCTATATTGCTCCTCTTTACGCTGTGCTTATACATAAACATGTTAATCATCCAGAAATTTTGACTCAGTTTTGTACCCCGAGAGTATCCCCACGATTCTAAAGATTACGTCATAACAATATCCATCATGATTAGTTCATGAAAAATTTGTTAAAATGCTACAGATATAGAAAATAAAACTATTACTGTAATCTTTTGAAACATTTCCCAGTGAAACTCCAACAAGCCCGGAAGGTGATAGTCTATATGAATTTTCTCTTTACATTGACGCAGACTTCATTCAACATTCATGGTGTAAACAACGACGTTACTAGGGTTAACAAAGCAGACATTATTAATCGCCTTCCGGGGGAAAAGAAGACTGACGTTGGCTCCTGTTCCCCATTTTCTTCCATCCTGGGACTGAGCTTTGAGGCTTTGAGTGAATAATACATTTACAGAAGAAATACATATTTAGAGTCCTATATGAATCTGAGAGTAATGTTTTAACATATTCTAAACAAAGGTTGCTTTGTGAAATTGAAAGTATTGTTATTTGCATGTTTGTTTGTCTGTTTTGCATACAAATCTACAATTTTTGACAAATTCTATTTTATTTATTTTGTTTTTCAAAAGTTCATAAAGAATATTCTGTACTTCATCACAGCACATTTTCGTCCATGTTTCGAATTTTTAGAAGCAGGGATTGTCGTGATATTAATGAAATTCAAAATTTAAACCTTCCATAGAAACAGCATTATGCAGACGATTATACTCCAGGAATTGATTTGAAATAAATTATCTCATGTTGCTTACCAGTGGAATTAAATCAAATGAGTGTTGTGGAAGACGATTTTTTAACAATTTACAACAAAGTTGAAATGTGTTTATGACTTTGTTCCTTCTGTCTGTCTGCCTATCTGTCTGCCTGTCTGTCTGTCTGTTCGTTAGCACGATAACTGCCGTAAAAATGACTTAATCAAAATGAAATTTTAGTATCTTGTTCAGACGGTCTGTAGAACCTATGGGAATATAAATGAATAATTATCGTAGTATTATGATAATTCTAAAACTATTACCGAGGAATGTATAACATTTTAGAGATGTTTAAACCAGGCAATTTATATTTCAATGCCGTCATTTGAATGAAGTTCATTTTTTTCGATGAAGGTTTAAGTTTTCAAATATAATAAATTAATGCAATATTGTGATAAGTTTCAAAATATTACCGAGGAATGTATTGCATTTTAGACTTGTTTAAATAAAATTGCATTGAAGTTGGAAAGTGTTTCATAATCAATGCTTTAAGCATGATTGATCTTTCTTATTTAATTATCAGATTAAAACAATAAAGAAATTAATGAAAAACAAATTTTATAAATAAACGGGGTTATATTTTTCATTGAGATAACAGTCACGGATTTGAAATATATATAAAATTTCATATTTTATAATTCAACATATATTTTAATATTTTCATTTTTTACTTTCCTTATATACATAATGTATAAGGAAAGTATTGTGACGGGGTCGAAAATTCGAATTCGAGTTTTCGACGGAAGAGCACATTTGAAGCATCCCTGATCACGAATCAAACATTTTTGAAGTGATGTCTGTGTGTGTGTGAAAGTATGTGTGTGTGTGTGTGTGAAAGTATGTGTGTGTGTGTGTGACAGTGAGTCTGTGGAGACGATATCTCACGAACGAATAGATGGATTTGAATGAAATTTGATACAAAAATCACAATCCGTGAATACTGGAAGTCTATTGTTTAATCGAGTGTTCAGAACCTTCCTAAATTTTCGACTGAATTTTTGAAAAAATCATCAAAAAATCAAAGCCTTTAAAAAAGTTACGCAAATAGACATTTCTTATGTAATTTTTTCTTAGAAAACGATTGACATAAACATTAAAACTCTAGCATCAACCGTTCTCGAGATATTGCACATTTTTAAAATTAATTTATCAAAAAATCCCATAAATTAAAAAAAATATATTAACTGTTGAGAAACATGTTCACTTTTCATATGTAATATCATGCGATAAATTTAGTGACATCATTCTAGTGCATCTAGCTCGTTCCATTCACGAGAACAGGTACTTTTTGAGTAATACTTTTGCATTTGAACGCAAATAATCATTTATATTCTATAAAAATAACTTATTTCTCCGTCCATAACGCTTGGCGAGATTTTAGCGACAAATTTAGTGGAATGTGGCCAACTTGGCGACTTTTAAAAATGTTGCGAAATTAACGAAAATCTCGGCAAATGGATAAAAATGACGCTAAATCAATGAAAATAACAACTGATTGACAAAAATTCAATATCTTGGAAAGGATATGAAGGTCTACTAGAAGAAAAACCTATTTTTTTACTGTAAAAGTAGTAAAATTATTGAATTATATAAGGAAAGTCATGTGGTGCCCACATCAGATTTTTTAAGTTATCATTCATAGGTATTCATTTTATTTCGGCAAATATTTGTCAAATTTAGACATTCTGCATGGACATTCTATTATATATTAGACATTCTATATATGTCTCTCTATATATATTTATACATATATCTTACACCTGTTTAGTGTCTATATTTTAGCTTATGTTGACCAAATATCATATTTTTTGTAAATTTGTTTACAAACCTATCCAAAATGTTTTGTTCCTCGTATCTTTTTTGAAGATAATTTTGTACTGTTCGAACAGAGTTTCTAATGCTTCTTTTAAGGACAAATATTTGATAATAATTTTTGAAAAACAATATCATTCTGAATACTACTGGAATTTTCACATATTTTAACTCACGATCAACTCCGAGAATATCTGCTTGTTTCTAATAAAATGTAACATATAATGATTGAATATATATAATGATTGGCTATATATAATGATGGGTTGGATATATTCGTAACGATTGGGTTCACTTAAAATTTGTTATTGAGGTCCATCATGTGACTTGTTGATCGTTCATTAATCGTTCGAAAATATAGAGTTTACGAAAATTTATTTAGTAGCTGTGCGTAAATAGAAAAAACAGAAAGAAGTTAGAAATATTCATGTGATTAGAAATCGCATTTCTTTAGATACATATCTAAAATTTGGCATGAAGGTAGAGTATTCATAAACAGGACAGGAAAATGCGTTTTCCAATATTTGCTATTTTAAGGATGCTGCACCCTAAAATGTTTAATTTTTTCGAATAAACACAAAATAAATATCCTTTTGTGCTGTGCATAGTTAAAATTTGGTATATCGATTGGTATATCGTTCAAGAACAATTGTAAATAACATTAAAAATTCTGGAATAATATGTATTAAGTAGTGCGGCACACCAAAAACATTTGAAATTGGATATAATTACAAAGCGCACTTATTAGATAGAGACTTCATATTGGACGAGGAATATTGTTTGCAAACAGCGTAGAAAAAATTGCAGTTTTCAAATATTTGCTATTTTAAGGAGACTGCACGCTAAAATTCTGAATGATTTCGATTTTTCGAATGAACACGAAACAAATATATACACTGCTCACAACTGAAATCGCAACACTATAAAGTTGTAGGTGCAGCTTTATGTAAATCAGGCAATGGAAACAGCTAGGCGAGATATGCAAATGATCACAGTTTCGTTACGCATAGAGGCACAACACCTTACCGAGCAGCATAAAAGTGTCAGGTCAAGGAGGAGCGATATCACAGCTAAATTGTTGCGTAATTGCATTCAGATTGTAAAAAGTCATCACAGTATGCCAAGAGTATGTCAACATACCGCATACATTCAGTTGTAGTCAACGGAATGGCAGCAAATCATTATTTTATATAAGGATGGATTGAGCCTTCGAAGGATCGCTGAACTATAGGGTCGTGATGTGAGTACAGTTCAACGGTGTGCGCTACGGTTAGTGAGAGACAAAGAAACGACACGAAGATCAGGTAGTGGAGTTTCCAGGTGTGCCGCACCACGTGAAGATCGTATGCTTCTGAAAAGCGTTGCGCGGGAGCCGTTTACCACAGCAACCGTGTTACAATGATATTTATTCCACACTGCAGGTAACGTGGTTTTGACTCAAACAATTCGAATCCGTTTGCATGACGCAGGACTGCAAGGTAGCCGACCTTTTCGACACCTACCGTTTCAACGTCTTCACCGGTTACGTCGCCTCCAGTGATGTCACAAGAGACACAATTTGTTTGACAGAATGATGACTAAATATTCTGTTCACGCATGAATCACGATTCTGTTTTGGCATGCCAGATGGCCGTAATCGCGTTCGGCGGCGCTTTCAACAACGCCACCAGAAAGCTTTTTCTATCAGTCACCACACAGTCTCCCTAAGTAGTACCATGGTTTGGGGTGGTATGACATTTGGTGGACGAACACTTTTGGTCCACGTTTCTGGCAGTATCACGGCACAACGATACGTCTCTGACATTGTGAGATCCATGGTGCAGGCATATCTGTCAACCGGGTCTAGACTTATTTTTCAGCAGGATAATGCGAGGCCACATACTGAAAAAGTAACTGTAAATAGTGTACAAGGTTCTGATATCCTGCCTTGGCCAGCATATTTTCCGGATTTGTCACCAATTTAGTATATCTGGGACAGCATGGGTCGCCGATTAAGAGAACCCCCAATTCCAGCAAACCATGTTCAGTTACAAGCCCAATTGTATGCTGTGCGGATAGCTATCCCCCAGCACACCATTGACTATCTCATTGACGCGATGCTTCGTCATATTCAATCCTGCATAGCCGCTCGCAGTAGGACTATTCTATATTGATTTAATATCAAAATGGAATAGACTTACCATACTTTCATTTTTCAGGTATGATTTTTTAATCATTTCCACATGTCCATGTTACAATTACATTCTGTAAATTTCATAGGGATACATCAATTTTTTCATGGTGTTGCGATTTCAGTTGTGAGCAGTGTTTATATATATATATTTCTTTGGGGGGGTGTAAAGAAATGAAATTTCGCTGACAAGATCGTTTAAGAAAATTAAAAACACAAAGGATGTTTGGATATTTAAATATAAAGGGGAGGGATAGCAGGGTTAAACTTTCGAAATCTGATATAATTACAAAATATACTCCTCAATTAGAGATTTTAAATATTACTTAATAAAACAAGATGCTTGTCTATCTGTTTGTCTGTCTGTTGGTGTTTGCTTGAATAGACGGATATTTAGATTATTATATATTTGCTTGATTAGACGACGCATCGAAAGACTACGCCTTTTTATATATTTAATGAATGAATTCATTAAATCCCTGCTTTAAATCCCTGGAAACGTCGGGTGCACTTTCTAGTTGGATATAAAAGAAGTTCATTCGTAAACATCAAAGAAAGATTTGCTTTTTATAAGTATCTGAAAATTCAAATAAATAAATGGTTTCATTTACCAACGATGCTCTGGATTTTAATTGTATGGTGTATATTCTTTAATGTGTGTTTAAATAAAAGTGAAAAACATATTTTCTTAATCTATCAAAAGAATTTATTACGGTGTGTCGAGAGGGTATGTGCTGATATCAAATTGTCATGCAATCATAAAGATGCAAACCTTGGTAACGCTAACATAAATTGTAAAGAACCTTGCTGCACCAACATAGAATCGAACCACGGATCTTTGCTTTACCGTTGAGCTACTGGGACGGATCTTATCGTTGAAGTAGACTTTGAATTCTCCACCCTCTAATGCCAGTTTGGTGTGCAACTAACAATCTGACTGACTACATTCTGCTATTTTCCCCCCAAGTTAGACTCCTGATGCTACTTTTTATTCTCCAGGATAGCTTTCTGTGTTGTCGTTATCCTCCCGTTTTGAAATCGACTTTCCATATCCCAGAGTTCACTGAATCCGTGCTTGTCACACAAGGGTCACTTTTAAACCTCTGACATCGTTTCACTGAACTACAGGATTGATTTATTCGGGCGCCATTGTAATGAACATTGTAATCTCCACTTGGAATCGAACCCGGAATCTTCGTACTGGTCAGCTGATACTCTACCGTTGAGCTACTACGACGAAATTGCGAGCTGTAATCGTCGAAATGGACTGTGCAAAATTTTCTATTTTTGCAACACCTACGTTAGAACTAAATATATAGAGATACTGCATAATTTTAATATGCATTCACATGCAAAAAGTGCTACAATAAAATAAGCATTTGAAATGCATTAAAATGCAAATATTACACCCTAACAAACGTCTTTTAATCATTCATGGATTATCAGTTTTAAATATAAAAGACGAATAATATTTGTTGTTTCTTCAAAATTCTGAAATTATTTATATTTTCCCACCACCTATGCTGTTAGAACTAAATGCATAATTTTAATATGTATTTACATGCAAAAATACTACAAAAAATTAGCAATTTAAATGCATTAAAATGTAAACGTTGCACCCTACCAAACGTCTTTCAAACCCTTCATGCATTATCGGCTTTAAATATTAAAGACGAATAACATTTGTTATTTTTTCAAACTTTTAGATAACAACTAAATTGAATTTTCCTTCACAAGCAGTAGAATTCATGCTCAATCACGTGTAATTGAATAACATATGATATGACATCCATGTTCTGAACAATGCGCCTACCTCACATGAGGTGAAACGCAATGTTGACAGGAAAAGTGATAATGGAAAACAATAGAAGTTACATAGAAGACAAGAATATGACACAAAAAAGAAAATAACTGGTTAACACGATGCTATGTCACCAGCCTAAGATAGGAAACAATTTGTTTATATATTCACGATAAGAGAGCAAAAATATTCAAGCTTTTTCACCTGCTGCCATTCACTATTTGGTAAACGTTTGACATGATTTGCATCACAGATGCAAATCTTGTGAGGCTTGCACCTAGATGGGGATGGCTCATAAAAAGAAAGCCTTCGTGAGTGAATACATGTATTCCAATATTCAATAAAATCATAAGAATTTATTTTTTAAATATAAATACCAATATTATTAAGAAAATATGTTCATAGGAGGATTTTAAATATTTAGCACCTGTAATATAAAATAAATGTTAAAAGATTTCAGAGTCCATTTCGGCTAAATAGAGTTCGCAATTTTGTCCCAGGAATTCAACTGAGAAAGCGTCAGCTGACCAGTGTGAAGATTCGTGGTTTGAGTCCCGGTTGGTGCAGCGAAGTTCTTTACAATGGCGTCCAAACAAATCAACCCTGCAGGCTAGTGCAGAGACGTAGGAGATCTGCAAGTGACCTCAGCACGACTCACATTGATCAGTGGATTCTGGGATATTTAGGGTCGATTTCAAACCAAGAAGCCAACAACCAAGCAGGGAGCTAACCTAGAGGATAGAAATAATCGCCAGTAAGATGGTTCGTGGTTCGGATCCTAGCTGTGGCAGCAAGTCTTTTGTTTTACAAATTATTAATAGGGAAAGGTAAAATCATATTTTAAATGCATGTAAATTTTTTTAAAAAAGTGGCGACAATGTAACAAGGGTGGGGGTGGGGCAATGAATATGTATGCTATCTAAATAAAATACTTTTTGCATTTCTGTACAAAACTGTAAACACTTTGCCACATAAATCTTAAATAGAAGAATCACTGTTTACTATATATATTGGTGTAAAAGCATTTCAAGAAGATACATTAAAACTTTTCTAAAATGCTTCTGATATTACATTCATATAGGTAGTTTGCGAAAAGTTTAAACTTTCTCGATTCCGAATGTAAGATATTTATTTCCTGTCTAATATTTGAGACTGAAGTTTATTCCATGGGACAGGATATAACGTTTCATGAGGAATAATAAAAGAAGCAGAAATTAATACTACACATCTGTAGAATTTCTATTATTTTTCTATTATTTTCTATTATTTTTTTTCACAGTGAAAAATGCATGTATAAGATCTTCCACACAATGATTTTAAGGTTCAATTGTACATCTGGCGCTATCCTATCCCTGAAGCCAACACGTATAATTATTTCGAAGTATCAAACTAACTTAAGTTTCGGCCAACTCCAAATTGACTATTAATAATGATAGCATCCGCAATAAGTAATATAATCCATATATTAAATTTGTTAATAATTAATTCATCAATTTGGTATCTTTTCCATTAAGTTAGTGTTATTTCTGGGATTGTGACTATATTTTCGTCAACCTTAAACGAGATTTTGCTAAATGAGTCACCAAATTTGCCAAATGTATTATCAAACGTTACACACAGATGAAGAGAAGCGCTTTTCTTATGTATAAATGACTATTGGCGAATTATTTGTCATAAAAATACAAAGCTATTACACAACCATTTTCTCACTTCCCGGCTGTCCAAACGGTTACCTTACACCTTTCTGGTAGGTCGGACGGTCTGGGTCTCAACAACAACAACCATTTTCTCTCATGAGTAGAGCAAACTAGATCCACAAGAATGATGTTAACAAATTTTTCGCATTATTCGAATAATACTGCATGAAAATTGGGCATATTTTACTATGGTTAATACTTTTATTATTTCGTGTAATATTTTTGATAAATTTATTAGAAAAACGTGCAATATCTTGAGAACGGTTTGTATCAGCCTTTTAAGCGTATAGTCATTCGTTTTCTAACCAAAAATTACATAATAAATGACCATTTCATAAGATTTATGTAACTTAATAAAAGATCGGATTTTCTAATGATTTTTTCAAACTGTTATCCAAAAATTTCGCAGACTTCCGCAGCATTCGATTGCGTTTAAAATCAATAAGTTTCCAATATTTACTGATTGTAATACTTATACCAAATTTCGTTCGAAACGCCCATGTAGTTCGTGAGTTACCGTTTCCAGAGACTCAAGCACACACACACAGCATGAGTTAGCGTTTCCAGAGACTCAAGCACACATACACATGCACACACTCACACAGATATACTTACACACACATATACATACTTACACACACATACACAGAAGTACACACAAACATCCCCTCAAAAACGTTCAATCAGAGTTCAGGAATGCTGGAAAAGTGTTTTTCCGTTGAAACCCCGATTTCATATTTTCGACCACCTCGTCACAATACTTTCTTCTATATTTAGACTATGTATATAGATAAAATAAGAATAATTAAAGTAACCATATTTTCTGAAAGAAAATGAAGGACAAATTTTGTCATTTGTTCCAATACTTTTCCAAATGAGTTTGTGACTGGGAGGGAGGACAGGTCTAACATGACGAATAAAAATGAATGTCTTACCTGCTGACCTTAAGTGCTCACTAAGTACATAATTATGTTTTGTACTTAGCTTATTATGGGCAAGATTAATGGGACATTAACCTATCTATGGAACGTGTATTGTGTGGGACTTTTTCGGTTTTCTTAATAGTACATTTTTTGCAACTTGATACATATTATTCATGGACTCCTGCGGGAGGGTCAGCAGTCCGGTATCCCCAAATTCTACTTCAGTGTGCGGGTTTGCAAAATTTAAATCTGGAATAGGTTTAGAATAATTTATAAAAGATTGGAAAATACTATTTACAGAAAATAAAACAAATTATACACGTGTCAAAAGTGAAATTGCAACACCATGAAGGAATGCACGTAGCCATATGCAAATCACAGTATCGATAGAAGGGAAGAGTCATATGCAAATGGTTAAAAGAACAAACAAAGATATGTAAAATAAACCTATTTATTCAGTAAAGAATGTGGCTCCTATGGGCAGCTATATTAGCCGCGTAACGGCGAGACATATTATCGATGAGGCTATTAAAGGTTGCCTGAGGTAATCCTTGCCAAGCCTCTTCCACTGTATGTCTACGGAATGTATCGGTGGTCTTCGGTGCACCTGGTGTCCGATGAGGGCCCACACGTGTTCAATGGGAGAGAGATCCGGCGAGGTTCCGGTCAGGAAAGAATGTCAATTCCGTTCAGGCTGTTAAGATTTTGCCGTGCGGTGTGGCATTGTCTTGTTGGAACACCGTGCCGCGGACTACCTGCAACAGTGGCCGAACTACAAGCATCATAACGCATATGACGTCCCGGTCCGCTGTCAGATAACCTGCAATGTGCACCAGAGTTGCCCGCTGTTCGAACATGATACCGTCCCAAACCATAATGTCCGGTGTCAAGCCTGTGTAACGCTTGGTGATATGGGCTGAAATGTGGATTTCCTTATAAGCTGCCAGACCCGTCCATGGCTGTCATTCTTCCACAGGCAGAAGCGAGATTCATCCGTAAACAATACATGATACCCTTCATTGGTCCAGTTGCGATAACGACGACACCACGCCAGACGTGCATCCCTGTGTCGAGCGCTGAATGGCACCCCAGTGGCTGACAGCCGTGGCAGAGCTGTACTTCATGCAACCTGTTGCGAATGGTTTGGATGCTCGCAGGTGCAACTGTTGATGATGGCGGGCTATTTCGGATATTACTTGCCGTTGCCAACAGGTCTCGATGAGACATTCGGTGAATCTGCTGGTCTATGCGCTCTGTTGTGCGCCTGCTCGATCACTTACTCGTCAGCATGTTCTTTGATGTCCTGCATCTATCGTGTCACACATCGTATCACATATCGTACTCACATAGTGCCCAATACGAGTGGCAATTGCACGCATCGACAAACCCACGTCACGCAGCTCCAAGATCTCGTTCCAGAGCCGTTAACTGCCGTGATACAGCTCGCTAACATCTTCTAGGCATCGCTTCTTCACTTTTCCGAAAGTTCGATTGCTGCAAATCGTCGATGATAGCATTTGCGGGATAAGCCGTCTGCTGGTCTTTATTATCCGAAACTGGTTGTCATGTGATCCGATACGTACGAAAACGTAATCATTTGCGTATGACTCTCTCTTCTACCAATACTGTGATTTGTATATGGCTATGTTTATTCCTTCAAGGTGTTGCAACTTCACTTTTGACGAGGGTATAAGTAGTAAACATATAATTTTAATTATAGTAATGGATTATAATTCTCAATAAAATTATAAGCATTAAAAATGTATACTTTTAATATTTCTTGGATGAATGGATTATTTTATAAGAAAACGTAATAATATTTTACATCAAAAATCATAAAATATTTCATCGCATGGTTGCATTTTGTGTAAATGCTGTCAGAGTTTCAACTTAAGTTGAAATTTTCTCACTTGTCCTTGGATAGCTACTTAAAACAAGAACAGCATTCTAAAATAAAGAACGTATGGTCACCGTGCATATGATTCTCAATTTGAAACAAAAACCCAGAAGTGACCAAATTTTGGAGAAAAAGGCATATCTAGAGCTGCTGCATGGCTTTATGATGAAAAAAGGGTGTATCTCAAGAATAGAAGTGTGTTTAAACACACAGTCCCATGTCATGCGAAAACGTCGTATATAATCTTACGCCACTTTGTCGGAACAAGTACTCATATTTCAAACATATTTTTCGCAGTTGATATAACAAAAGGATTTAAGGGCAAAATACGCTATTTTTCTTAGAAGTTTGCTCATAGTTGATATGGTAAAATGACTTAAATATTTTACTTTTGTTGACAAATGTCGTTCCAGTTGATACACCAAAACGTAGTAAGTGTGAAATTTGCATAAACAATATAAAAAGTCTTCTTGGAAGTATAAGCACGAAAAGATGTTGTTATTTATATCCTTTTATTACCAAATTATAAGAACAGTTAGCTGTAAAATTTTCAATTATATGGGTCAATTTGAAAAACTTAAAAAAAAAAGTTCCCATACAGATTGTTTCTCAAGATACATCAGTTTTCCATCACAAAGTAGAGCAGCTTCTGGAAGCAGCAATCTTGGCTTACCTTACTCAACAGTTGGAACACATGATAAGAACACATGAGAATGTTAAATTAAATGATGAGCTCTTACCAGTTCGTGCTAAAGTTATCAGAAATTAAGACGCTCTAATTGACATTATAAACAAAATTAAAATGTGTAAATTCAAGACCAAATCGACCACAATATTTTTCTAAATACAGTCATCATTCAGGTAGTCCTTTAAGCCTATTTAATATAATGAAGGCTGAAAAAGGAGAGACATTAGTGGAAGAAATATTTAAAGTTAGAAAAGGTGATGTAATAGAATTAAGAATAGGTCCAAAGTGCAGTGAAAAGCAATTAGCGCAGATACTAAAGATGCACAGATGTATCATCTAGTTCTAGAGTTTGAAAATATTTTTAAAGGTGGTGGCTATACAAAGCAACAGATATTCAATGTAGATTAGGAAACTCTGTATTGAATGAAAATGCCACCTAGATCTTTTATTTTAAAAGGAAAAAATCTGATGTAGGCAGCACATGACTTTCCTTATATAGTGCAAGGGATTTACTAGTTTCACAATAAAAAAATCTGATGTGGGCGGCACATGACTTTATTTGTATAATGCAATGAATTTACTACTTTTACAGCAAAAACAATAGGTTATTCTTATAGTAGATACTTATATTCTTTCCAAGGCATTAAATTTTCGTCAATTAGTCGTCATTTTCATTGATTTGGCGTTACTTTCATCCATTTAGCGACATTTTCGCTAATTTGGCAACATATAAAAATGTCCCCAAATTGGCGACATTCCGCTAAATTCGTCGCCATAATATCGCCAAGCGTTATGGAAGGAGAAATAAGTTATTCTTATAGTAGATAAATGAAGGTTGGCGTTCAAATACAAAAGTATTACTCAAAGTATCTTTTATCATGAATGGAATGAGAGTTAGATCTACGAGAATGATGTCATCCAATTTATCGCATGATATTACATATGAAAAGTGAGCATGTTTCTCAACAGTTAATATATATATTTTTAATTTATGGAGTTTTTTGATACATTTATTTGAAAAATATGCAATATCTCGAGAACGCTTCATGCTAGGGTTCTAAAGTTTATGTCAATCGTTTTCTAAGGAAGAAGAAAGGAAGAACATAAGAAATGTCTATTTGCGTAACGTATAAGAAATGTCTATTTGCATTAAAGGTTTTGATTTTTAGATGATTTTTTCAAAATTTCACTCGAAAATTTAGGGGGTTCTGAACAGTCGATTGCGTTTAAAAACAAAAGGCTTCCAGTATTCACGGATTGTAATTTTTGTACCAAATTTCATTCGAATCGCTCAATTCGTTCGTGAGATATCATCTCCACAGATTCACTAACACACACACACACACAGACATCACTTAAATGTTTGATTCGTGATCAAGGATGCTTGAAAAGTGTTCTCCCGTAGAAAATTCGAATTCGAATTTTCGACCCCTTCACAATATTTTCTTTATACATAATGTATATATGAAAAGTAATAAATATATACCTGAATTTTAATCTGGATAAGCTAACACTGTTCCTACAGTATGTAGCTTACAACCGCAAACCAAAGCTAAGTTTAGGGTAGAGCGGGGCTTGTTGTCTATGTTTTTACATTTTCATTTTCCAGATTTTTCTTATAAATAGAAATTAAACATTATTTTCACCATTCGCAAATATCTCTTTGGCAAGCTGAAGGAAAATTATGTGCGAGATATATGAGTGGTAAATAATTAGTATCATTTATCAAAGACAGCGAAAAAGGTGTGACATTTTATCCCGGCTGCGGGTTGGTTATCACAAGTCTTTGGATTAGTTATCCTGTGTATGTCTTATGAGGTTTTACTAAGTTAATATTTGTTTTGTATAAGTTTTATTTAATTTTGAAACTTATTGTAGAAAGCATAAAAATAAAATTTGTTCCATTATAAGTAAATATTAAACGTATAAAAAAAATTTACTAATAAAATAAAATTTGTGTTCGAAACGAAAATAAAATTTAGGCTTAAAAAACAGAAAAGGGCAATTCAATTAGTGCCTTCAGAGCTACTACAATTACATTATTCATGCATCTATTGAATAATCACTATGACAGTTGAAAAGATGAAACGAAATTAAAGATGACGACAAAGATGAAACGACAAAGATGAAACGAAATTAAAGAAAATCTTTACACATTTCTGATTTAAAAAGTTTTTTACAATATTGAAAAACTGCTTGATAATTTATCTTATTTGTACTCTAACGAATAAAGAGATTATTAACCTTTGTGTGCCTTGTAGCCTCGAACATTAAAGTTGGAGGCAGATCTCCTCACCTTGTCTTCTTTTCAACATTTTACAACATATTTGAAGAGCGATTATGACTTTTGATCATTCTGTCTGTCTGTCTGTACGTTCGCACGATAACTGCCGTAAAAATGACTTTATCAAGGTTAAATTTTAGTATGTTGTTAAGACGGTCAGTGGGACATATGGGAATGTAAATTAATAATATCACATAATTAATTTCGGATTTAACCCGAGTTGAAAAAATGAAATACATTAAAATCTATGGGACCTAATGTTTCAAACATTTTTTAAGCAAAGTTAAAATTCACCAATTTCTTCGAAAATTTTAGGAAACATTCAAATTATCACATAAAATTTTCAGCAAAATATGTTAGGTAGTTTTTTAATTAAAAATTGAAATAATAATAATTAAATCCATGATAGATAAAGAGTTCACGTGACTTATTGCAAAATAAAATATGGCATCCATTTCATCTTCGATGTGTAAAAATCGTGATTTTTTTTACCGTTTAAGTGCATATTTAGTGTTGCATCCGTCCTAAACCTGATTTATTTTTGCGTATTATCTGTGTATCTAAATTCTGAGCCAACTCATTTACAATATTTTTCATTTTAAATGATCACTAAACTTTGATTATTTCTACAACGAAGCCTAATTTTAACGTATTCAGAATGTAAACCATAAGATAAATTATATAAGAATTTCCTGAATATTTTACACAAAATTATTTAGCTCTGGTGTCTGGAATATAAGTGATGTGAATGAAATATTCATTGATTTTACATAGAGATGCAGGCGATTCAAGCCATTGCCTTTTTTGCTGAAGTTTTAAGTTTCCAAGTATAATACATTTTTGTAATACTGTTATAATTTAAAAAAATATGAATGATGAATGTATCTCATTTCAGAGTTGTTAAAATAAAATTGCCTGTCAGTTGGAAAGTGTTCATAATCACTGTTTTATGCATGATTGATCTTTCTTGTTGAAATCATTTATCTGTTTGTGATGCTACATTTGGAAGCAAAACGAAAGGTTTTTCGAGTTTAATTGAAGTGAGATATTTATTTATTTTCTTATTATTAAATAGGGGATGATCTATGCTGACCGAAGAAACATACGTTAAGTAAGAGGAAAATATCCAAGGCAAGATACAATCATTCAAACAAAATGAAATAAAGAAATTAACAAGAGAAACACAAAAAGCACTAAATCACTCAGTTCAGAAAGCAATCTGAACAATTATGAAATTACAGATTTTATCACAATATAAAATCGCCTACCTTGTAAAAGATTAGTTTTAATCATTTTTTAAAATTTAATTAATAGGTGTGTTAAATAAATTAAACACAATTTACTTATCCCAACGGAACATTCTTAAATGCATGACTACTTTAATAACTAAAGTAAAATGCATGTTGCATACGGTTATTTTGGCCTATTTTACAAATAGTCATGAGACAGCATGCTCCTCACTATTTTAGGCTAAACATTTTTGATGTGAATGACATGTTGGGTTATTTCTCTGGTGCGAAGACGGAAAATGCAAACAATTCGAACGCTTATATTCTTGAACCAAATACATAAAAATGCTAATAATTTTCTTATTTTGTCGAAAATAAGATCTAGATCATGAATTTATAAAAAAAAATTCAATATTATATTATTTTGAAATTTTTTTTTCAAAAACACCTCCAAGAGAGTATTATTTTTATAGTTCTAACTTTCTCTCGAAAATATATAGTAAACTATGAAAGATAGATATAAATAGTAAACTACAAAATTGTGTAATACAAAATGTAGTATTAAAATCTATATTTATTATTAAAAAAATGATCTTATTATTTTCGAGTAATTGTTTAGTTGAAGAAAATTGAAAATTTTCCGTATCTCTAGATTGTAATGCTCATATTTTAAAAGCTAAAGGAGCTATATTTAAACAATAAGCAGAAATTTGTAGCTCATTGAAAGTACTGCTAATGTATATAATTGAATTTTAAATCGAACTGCATGTTTTTCTTTTTCTTTTAATATATTCTACCTATTCGAACGAGTTTCTTTTTCGTTTTTCATATTTTCACTCAAACTGTTTTCGAAACTATAAAATATAGATACAAAAAGTACAGAATAAATGTATAGACTCGAAGTATTTACTTACAATATAAAATATTTATATTTTGAAGTCAAACGTTGAGAATGAAATGGCAAGCTCTTTTGAACTAGATCCAAACAGCAATGTTAACTCTCTTCAATCACAGGAAGTACGACTGTGTATGACTGTGTGCTATCCAGTCTTCAAGAAATAAGCTAAGTTACAACTAACTCATGGAAAACTGGCTTCGCTCTCCTATATATCATTCAGATATTTCAGACAGGAAAGTTGTGCTTGCAGGCAAGAAGACAAATCGAATTTCTGTGAAGAACTCGGTCAGAGCTCTAGAGTGGCCAGGAGCATTATAAAAAGCATTTGAATCTAACAAGGAATTTTATCTTCACTGCATTAAAACTCAACTACAGGCATTAAAAATCTGAGAATAGAGTTGAAAATAAGTTAGTTGTTATGCAAATTTTTACATTTCTTTTGTAATAAAGTGGAAGGCTAGACCTAAAATAGTTTAAATTTGTACTGATTCATGCGGGTGTTAGTATGCTTTAAACTTTCAAAAATAAATCTCAACTTCAAAATATGGCATTAATAAATAGAACGGATACACGCCAACTTATTAAATTAAAGGTAACCAACATGGATTTAAGAAGTCATTTAATAAAGCTACCTCGACATATATAAGTTTAAAAAGCCAAAGCGCTTTCGGACATCACCATGCCTTTCACCAGTGGCGCAATTAAAAGTACAGTGCCAGCAAATGCTTACATATAGGTTAAATCGGCAGGTAAATAGATAATACGTAAATTTTGTCTGTCGATTTGACCTATATGTAAGCATTTGTTGGCACTGACTTATGTACGTCGAGGATGGCAGTTTTATTAAATGACTTTTTAAACTTATGTTGGTTGTCTTTAATTTAATAGTTTATAGTATTAATATTTTCAATCTTATGTTGGAAAGGAAAGTGCATAGACTAGATATAATCCCTCAAAGAAGATAGTAACACCGTAAGGATAATAACACCCATCAGAAGAATTCTTTTCATGGGCGGATATAATGTATACCGGAGACGATCACGATAATGATGCAGAGAACAGTCATTAGCGATTGCAGATAAGGGCTCCAATTCCCATTTACGAAATATCAAAAAAATACTTCCAGATAAAAATAAAATATGATGGTAACCCCTTTTAACAATCTGTGCAAAAGAATGGAACTGTTTTTGAGCATAAAATACTTTTCCACCACATTTTAAATCTAAACAATATGAGAGGATGTGAATTATGGAAAATGCATTTTTAACATTTTGCACAATATTGCGATATCTACACAACTATAATATCTAAACTACTAAAATGTGCCCTATCACGATATGTGAAACTGAAGGATCAACTGATTTGGTCGGATGAATTTGCACTAAAGATGTATATAATATTATTTCATTTCCGAATTTTCGCCATTGAAAGTTGAGTTTCTAGATATAATGGGAGGTTCGAATATAGGACTGGGAATAAAGTATTAAAAATTAAAAAGATGTGTTTATTGTAGATATATTGAACATTTATTATATATTTATTATATGCCTTTATTGATATTTGTGCATTTAATTGTTCAAATTATTAGAATGCATTTATTATATATTTATTGTACATTTTATTGTATATTTTTTGTATGTCTTTGTTGATATCTGTGCATTTAATTGTTAAAATTAATAAGATGCGCTTATTGTATATTTACTGTACATTTAGTGTATATTTATTGCATATCTTTCTTGATATTCTTGTATTTAATTGTTCAAAATTTTGCGCAATTTTCGAACCAATCCGTTCATAATTAATTTAAAACTGGCAACTTATCGCAGAATTTCAATCTTGGCACAATCGTAAAATTCACCGAAGGCTCCTTTCAAAGAAATGTGTTCAGAATCCGTCGAAAATTTTTTATTTTTATTTTTTGCGAACTATATAAGAGTTTCATGAAAAAAGACAAATATATATTGTATATATTAAATTTTTTATGATGTTTCTTACTTAGACCAGAATCGTGTTGTATCTCTAGAACGTAAATCATGCTAATAAGTATTTTTTTTTAAATATTACGTTTTAAATAATTATTTAAATTACATTTAATAATATAATTATCATTTTATAACACATTTTTATTTTAAAAAGATTGGAATCCTTTTTATGATTCATTCACCTTGAACATTAATTGCTGTTGTTGTTGACAAATGCCGATCGTTTAACTGCTAGGCCATTAGATAACGAACACTCCAGTACTTCTTTATTGATGAACAAGAAGTCACTTGTACAGGTCGCTCGTCTAATGGTTTTCCAGGCATAAGATGTCCCAGGTCACACGAAGTACAATCCGGGTAATCAGCAGGTCCAATTTGATGGGGATGAGCCCTGAAACAGTCATGACCAGTCTCGCGGAGGACCCTCTGGAATGACTGAAAATAAGCCAGCATTAATTAGGACAGTCACTTTCATCGATTGAAATAACAGTATCACATTTCGTTCTAATTGCTTAATTTATTTCAGAGGTATCTTCTAAACAGACCCACTGACATACACACGGACGTCACATAAAAATGGTTGATTCGCATTCAGGGATGCTCAAAGCATGCAAATCCATTACAGTCGGAGTATGGGAATATTAACCTCATTACAATATGCATTTAGATATTAATTATTTATACTATTTGTACTATTTATTTATTATAGAAATGTAAAAACACTGCATGTTAGACAAGCACATAGCAATTATTTGTACTAATTATTTATTATTGAAATGTAAAAACACTGCATTTTTTACACAATCATATTTTTATGTATATGCATACATAAAAATAATTTTTACGTAAACTAAATTATGAATTTTCCAAAAATTCTTAATTAAAAATTCCTTTTGTGTGAATTAATTTATGATTTTTTTAAAACGTAACATTATTTGTGATATAATGTTCTGAGATTTTGCTGTCATTAGCAAGGTATGGACTTCGTGCCTAGTTAGTACACAAAATTTTAGTACACAACAATTTTTCTTTTTAGCAAAGCAGTTATGGCTAATTGGTGTTGATGAGGTAAAACAAGAGCACAACCGGTTCAACGATATCGGTTGCTGTAGACGGAACATGATTCTCTAAATTTTTCTATTTGTCTTCAGAGATAAATATTTTAGTAGGGCTAAAGTATTCAGTAAGTGTCAATTTACAACGACTGCTCTATTTGACTCGTAAAACAAATATTTAACAGGTGCTAAATAAAGTGAATTTCTTTGCGATAAATGTTAAAACTGGGTTTAGAAAATATTTGAACAAGGGTTTTAAAAAGAATCAATTCTTTTTAATCCTATATAATTGAAATAACATGCAAATTGAGCAATATTTATTAGCTAGCAATTGTATAAGGTTTTTTTAGAACTGCTGTAAACTTTATAATATCGAAATTCAAAAGCAAACAAAGTATATCGTGATTGATCAAACAAATATTTTCGTGATATCTTGTCTGATATAACTACATGTTTAAAGGAATAGCCTAATTAAATAGATTAATAATACGTATATTAAATATTTATCATTATTAATATGAGTTTTTAAATAAGATTGATGTAAAAGTATTAAGAGAAAAATAAACAGTTTTACATCGCATTAAACATCTAGATACCTGATGTGATAAATCCACAAATTTTCATATTTTCATTAAATGAAAATACGTGATAAAATTTCTAGAGCAAGCGAAATCTTTGCAACAATTTAAGCACAAAACTGTATCCATTACCATATTAGCACTGAATGGCTACTCTTTTGTTAGCAATGTATATCGCTATCCGAAGCTGAATCATATACTCGTTATATGTAGCCCTGGGATACTGCTTTCCATACTTACTCAACTGATTGAATAGTTTCTGTTGTCTACGGTGGTAGTGCCAGAGTATGTAGATGATCTCTTATGGTGTCCCAGACATTTAATTGGAAATGAAACTAGAGATCTGTTAAAACATTATAATGTGTTGATAGCCCGTAGATTCGGCTTGGGAGATGTTTGCTGTAGGTGGAGGGGAATTATCATGATGGAATAAAGCATTGTTCTCACACGTTATGACCGGGTATAAGGTTCGACCGGGATTCCTATAGGTTATAAAAATTCAGCAACATGATGCCAAGCTGTGACATTTTCTTCAATGCATACCAGAAACCCAAATAAAATGGCTATCCTAGTTGATCATTTTCTACACCATAATGCCCTACATTCGGGTTGTATGTAATTCGGTACAGTTGGATGGATTGTCCCGTTGTACGTCTCTTCGATATGAATTTTTGGTCATTTTTGAAGCTAAAGCTAAAGCGGAATTCACCACTGAAGACGATTGTGCGCCATTCTGCGTCCCAGATCACAAGGAAATGTCACCAATACAAGCTCTTGACAGTCATTTGAGGTCTTGACAGCCATTGCTTTTGCAGGCATTACACATGCCTGCAATCCTACTTACATAATGTGATTGGAAATCGTTCTACAAGTTGATCGGTTGACTAATTTCAAGTATAATCACTTGTCCACGACCTGGCTGTAGGAGTAGTTACTACTCGTCGGTGAATAAGACGAACATCAATATAATTAGTCACCCTAATTTTACGACTGTTGTAGCTGTCTCTTAATCATTTCTTAACACATTGTTGGACCTTACTATTATCTCGATAGACATTTCCGCTTTGCGTCTAGTTAACCAGCCAGCCTCATGAAGGAAAATTATCCGTCCTCTCTCAAAGTGTTTAATGGGTTGTATTCCTTGCAAACACAGGTTCTAGTCAATAACTTATCTGTACTATAGAAGCAAATGTCATTTAAAATGTGTTTTCTAAAAGTAGTTGTTCGATAGAAATGCAGGAGATGTCTAGATCACAAGTCGCAATGCCTTATATGAGCTACCACGTCTGCTATGGAACTTTAATTATTGCATACGTTGCAGATTTTCTCGTATGCAAATTATTAGAAAATCAAATAAACGGTTTTTCGTAATGATATTTCAATTTCATTCAGTGAATATTTGAAAACATTATTTTATGTAGTATTGTCATCATATGCAGTTATCTTATCATCCATGGACATAATATTTAAAAACATTCCAGTGACGTTCATGATTAAGGACATTATTAAGTTGATGTGGGGACTTTTAAAGATATTAAAAAAGAATGTGGTCATCCTTTTTTAAACTTAAAGCAGCAGCTGCGTTTCAGGTTCTACACTGCCAACTTATAATTTTTTATTGGGATAAATTGAAGCAGTAAACATTTGCATAAATAGCTCGGCAAATTCGTAGTGGTAAGATTTTTAAGTTCCATTGCAGAAGATCCATTAGGTAATCTTAAGCTTATGTAGCATGTATTATGGATGGCAAAACTTCATTACGTAATTAAAATTTGCTTATTAAGCGTCAACTACATTTTCAGACTTATACAAAAAGAAGAAACAGTTTGATATATTTATCCGGTTTAGATCACTCCTCTGTACTAAACATTATGCGTTTGTAATTATATAATTTAATAAAGCAAATTTTGTCTATGCAGGTGAATTTCCGGATGCCGTCTTCAAATATAAATGTTGAAAATTATACTTCAATAACAGTGCAGAGTGCTAAAATATAAAAACTCAGAATGAGTAAAAAATGAGTTTAATCAAAATGGGTCCGATATGACGTTAAATAGCATATAAATTTATTAGGGATGTATTATAAAGGATATTAACTTCTTCCGAAAATATGACGCAACGAAGTGCAAAGAGGGATGGGAAAACGGACAACTTAATCAACGAATCAAATAGTGAGAGAAACTGACGTACAAGAAAAATTCACAACCCTAAAGGCGATATTCCATTATACCATGTGTACCCGCTTGACTCTTGCTAAGCTCAAGTTCTCAATTATTCTGCCACAAACTTTCAGCATAGCCAGTGCAAAAAAGATGTCAGCAGTTTGTGTCTGCTGAAAACCATGAAAGATTAAGATATGAATCAAAACTTAATATGATAAATACTAACTATGTGTTGTTCCATTGAAATACAAAATGAGCAAAGCAATGTGCTATAGTGCAACGATAAGCTTCCAGCTCAAAACGAGATCCTTGACTGAAAATATTTAAATATCTGTTTAATAGGATCAGAATTTAAGACTAGTAGAAAAAAAGCTCAAGTTTTTCGAAAACTATAATTTTAAACGTTCGGTGATTTTTACAAACAAATTGCTATCACACGCCTTTAGAATATTTATAAATATTATATCCGATTACCCGATGTGTGTCCTAAATTATGGCCTATTATTAGAAATATGCAAAATTTGATTGATAAATTCTACACAATTTTTGATGCTATTTTTTTTTTAAATTAGAAATATTAATATTTTCAGTAAACAGTTTTAAATATACCCAGTTCTCTTTTAATGCGGAGAATGCTAACATTTTATTTTCCAGCGAATTATTAGATGAATTGCACGATAACCTGCGTAAGTGTAGAACAATTAGGCTTGCAATGTGGACCAACACACTAATAATTTTACTGTGCAGATCTGTAATCATTTCTGTCTGAAGCACTGATAGATTTCAAATTTTAAAAAGTATTTTGTAAATTTACAAGTATATTATTATTATAAGACTAATAAATTAATATCTTCTATCTATCTTCTAAGTATTTGTTTTATCTCGCTAAATTTTATAGGAATATAAGCACAAAATCGTCAAAAACGTTATACATATTTCAATATTTAGGGGTCGTTGAGTATGGCTTTCTATTTGGAGCACCTGTATTATTCTTTTTTCAGAATACTGCTATTGTTAGACCCCAAGAATTGTTTAGAAGAGAAAACGAAATATATTACACTCCTATCATTAAGTAAAAAATCTGATGTCGGCAACACATGACTTTCCTTACGTAATGCAATGAATTTACTACTTTTACAGTCTAAAAAATCTGATGTGTGCAGCACATGACTTTCCTTAGATAGTGCAATGAATTTACTACTTTTAGAGCAAAAAAAAAATAGATTATTTTTATAGTAGTTATTTATATTCTTTCCAAGATATTGAATTTTCGTCAACGAGTCGTCATTTTTATTGACTTAGCGTCATTTTTATTCATTTAGCGAGTTTTTCGTGAATTTAGTAACATTTTAAAAGCCGCCAAGTTGGCGACATTCCACCAAATTCGTCGCCAAAATATCGCCGAGTGTTATGGAAGGAGAAAAAGTTATCCGTACAGAAGATAAATGACTATTGGCGTTCAAATACAAAAGTATTATTCAAAGAATCTTTTTTCATGAATGGAACGAGCTAGATCCACGAGAATGATGTCACCAAATTTATCGCATGGTAATACATATGAAAAGTGAACATGTTTCTCAATAAAAGTTTTTTTTTAATTTTATATGAGATTTTGATAATTTTTTTGAAAAGTGTGCAATACCTCGAGAACGGTTCATGTTAGTGTTCTAAAATTTATGTCAATCGTTTTCTAATGAAAAATTATATAAGAAATGTCTATTTGCGTCACTTTATTAGAGGTTTCGATTTTTTGACGATTTTTTCAAAATTTCACTCGGGGGGGGGGGTCTGAACATTTGATTGCGTATAAAAACAATAGGTTTCCAGTGTTTATGGATTGTGATTTTTGTACAAAATTTCATTCGAATCGGTCCATTCGTTCGTCAGTTATCGTCTCCACAGTCTTTCTGACACACACACGCACGCACACACACGCATACTTTCACACACACACACACATACATCACTTCAAAAATGTTCGATTCGTGATCAGAGATGCTTGAAACGTGCTCTCCCGTTGAAAACTCGAATTCGAGTTTTCGACCCTGTCACAATACTTCCCTTATACATTATGTATATAAGGAAAGTAAGAAAAAAAATAGACTAGCCTTTGCTTTGTAGCGAACATTTTACACTGGTATATATGTATAAACCACCACTATATGCTTCTCTCAAAAGTACTGTAGCATCCTTCCCTTTAGAGGCGGATTGTTCCCGTATTTGGCAACTACAATGAATACAACTACAACTAAATCTGATAAATATTTATATTTTGTCTAAATATTCTATAGAATATTTAGGAGTTTTAAAAAATACCACACACGTTTGGTAGATGTATAACATAGAAGTTTATACAGTGATTTTATTCTACTACAATTGCTAAGTTCTCTAAATCACAATGTCTGATCAAAACTACTCTCAAACTCAGTTTCTCTTTGTAGAATTCGCTTTTATCCGTCTCAGTACAATTACTAAAGTCATTACTGCTGAAAAATTTTTTATGCTTAATTATTTTGAAAAAGAAAATTGTTTAACATTTTGTGATCAAAGCCATTTCTAATCTGGTGATCAACATTAAAATTTTTGATAATCTCATCTTTAATAATAATAAGACATTAACTAATAAAGGAATTAGCTTTCGTGTGCTTCTTTTGGAGTATCAGCTCGTTATGCTATTTTAAGTTTTTAAATATTTAAGTAAGTTAGATAAATTGTATTTGGAGTTTAATTTGTTTAGTTTTAAATATTTTTACTTTCCTTATATACATAATGTATAAGGAAAGTATTGTGACGGGATCGAAAATTTGAATTTGAGTTTTCGATAGGAGAGCACGTTTCAAGCATCCATGATCACGAATCGAACATTTTTGAAGTGATGTCTGTGTGTGTGTCAGTGAGATTGTGGAGACGATATCTCATGAACGAATGGAGCGATTCGAATGAAATTTGGTACAAAATCACAATCCGTGAATACTGGAAGCCTATTGTTCTAAAACATAATCGAATGTTCAGAACCCCCCTAAATTTTCGAGTGAAATTTTGAAAAAATCCTCAAAAAATCAAAACCTTTAATAAAGTTAAGAAAATAGACATTTCTTATGTAATTTTTCCTTAGAAAACGATTGACATAAACTTTAGAATGCTAGCATGAACCGTTTTCCGAGATATTGCACAATTTTCAAAAAAATTATCAAGTAGTCATATAAAATAAAATAAAAATATTTCCAATTGAGAAACATGTTCACTTTTCATATGTAATATCATGCGATAAATTGGGTGACATCACTCTCGTGGATCTAGCTCGTTCGATTCACGAGAAAAGATACTTTGAGTAATACTTTTGTATTTGAACGCCAATAGTCATTTATCGGCTGTAAGAATAACTTATTTCTCCGTCTTAAACGCTTGGCTAAATTTTGGCGACGAATTTAGCGGAATATCGTCAACTTGGTGACATTTTTAAATGTTACCAAGTTAACGAAAATCTTGCCAAATGAAAAAAGTGACGCTAAATCAATGAAAATGACGAAATATTGAAGAAAATTCACTATCTTGGAAAGAATATAAGTATCTACTATAAAAATAACATTTTGTTAACTGTGAAAGTAGTAAATTCATTGCATTATATAAGGAAAGTCATGTGCTGCCCACATCAGATTTTTTAAAACATATTTTAGTTTTAAAATGTATAGTATTTTTATTGAAGAGAAACTATTGAATTCGATGTAGAAACAAAACTTATTTTAAATAGTTTTACAATATGCTGCTTCCAAACATTGCTGACCTACTCCCAATTAGCAATTCATCTGTTCTCAAAGATGCACCCAAATATTACTGTGATAGTTAATGTTCCTGTTTATATCCGTGCATCGTCCGGTACGGTCAAGAGTCTGTAGATCTCGATGTATTTTCATATTTTTGTATTGTTAGCCACTTTTAGTTCATAATGTTTTAAAGGATATTTTTGTTACACATCGTTATGATAAACAAAATTTTATCTTAAACTTGAAACGCTCAAAAACTTTTTGAAACAACACTAGTATTAAGCAAAGTAATAGAGATAGCAACCAGGTTTAGACGTAAAAACAGCCTTCTTATACAGGACTGAAATACAGAGCAGCATCATCAGCAAAAGTAAGAAGCATTTGTTAAAAATTCCACAGGATAGACACTTTGTATTCTTAATTGTGTGAATGCTCTATCTGTTATCCTAAAAATGGAGGTTGTTGTTTCTTTTCGAAATCAGTTGATGCAGTTAATAATTTATTTCATAATTGTTATTGATGAAATTAATTTACGAAATATTTTACTTTAAAAATTTAAACTATTCTTCTTGAAAGGAATTTTGAAACGTTTTAGATTTTTTTTACCCGTTATTATAATTTTCTTTCACCAGGATTTGTGCCAAAAACAACTTTTCGAACATAATTTTATTTTCTAAAAATATCAATATTCTGAGTGCTTTGTTCTTTTAAGCAGCAAAAATACCTCTTTTTTAAAATATTTTCTATGCAAAATTGAGTTTTTTTTTCTTTCTTTATATTTTTTGTAAGTATTCCGAGTGTTAGCATATTAATTAAGTAACCGTGTATGTAAATTTCTTATTAGCTATCATTCAAATGAAAATTTCGTATGAAAACGGAGAAATTTTGCATGAAGGATGAATTTCTTGTGAATTTTGGGCTTTCGTAGACAAAAATGTGGGTAAAAATTACTTTTGACCTGCACTGATAATTTATAATTTAACGATCCCTTGAATACAGACAAAAAATAATACTTAACCATATGTTGATAATTATTATCCATGTTCTACTGAAATGTTTTAGAAAATTGCATTTAAAAATTCAAATCGCGTATTAATGCAAAGTAGATAATTTCTTAAATCACAAACTAGTTCAAATGTAGATGATTGCTTAAATCACAGATTAGTTTCACAAAAAATATATGATTGTTCAAATAATGCTTTTGTTGAAAAGTTGATGGTTGCTTAAATTGCGGATTAGTTCAAGTTCACGACTGTTGAAATCGTGGATGAGTTTGAAAGTAGATCATTGTTCAAATCGCAAATTATTTCAAAAGTTGATGATTGCTCAATTTGCGTATAAGTTTTAAAGTAGATGATTGCCCAAATCAAATCACAGATTATTTAAAAATCAGGTGATTGTTCCAATCAAAGATTACTTTAAGAGTAGATAATTGCTCAAATAGTGGAATATTTTAAAAGTAGGAGATTCTCAAATTGCGTTAATAGTTAAAAAATAGTTAAAAAATATGTGATTGCTCAATTTACGGATTAGTTTAAAAGTAGATGATTGCTAAAATCGCGAAAAATTTCAAAAGAAAATTGTTCGAAACAGAGATTAGTTCAAAGGAAGATAGTTGCTTAAATTGTGGTTAGTTAAAAAGTAGATGTTTATTACAGTCGCGGATTAGTTCAAGAGTATTTTCGATAAAATCTTGGAATTCAATTCCACAATGAAACATCTAATATGAGCAGCTCCACTCGACTTTCTCATGCATTCAGATTTTGTACTTGTATCACTATCAGTATTAGAAAAAAACATTATATGTCCTTATCAGTTTTAATTCGCAAGACAGTCTTTTAAAATATTTGAAATTTCTTTCAAAAAAGTAAGCTGGCAAAAAGTCTGTCGAGTTGAGGAATAAGTTTCATATGATTGATTTGTATTAATATATACTCTTATATAACCCTTTTCAATATCATTTGCATTCATAAAAAAGTTCAAACTACTATTTTCCACAGAGACGAACGTCTTTGTTCTGGGAATTATCATGTCTCTCCATAGGAAAGAATGCTTTGAAAAATTCAAAATTCGAATAGTTTGAATTCTGATCATATTATTACTAAATTTATTTAATCATAATTATGTTGATATTTTTTTAAATATATTAATTGGATAAAAGTTTTGTAACGTATGTTAAAAGTGCAGGATTTGGAGCAAACCTCTCCTCAAAACAATTATTAAATAGTTACGTATGTTGAATGCACAACTCCATGACCAAGAGAATACCCGGTGCCTGGAATACCTAGAATAGGGTATGCCAAATACTGTCTTTTAGGGAGGTTCTTCGTTTGGGATTGACGATATCCCACCCGTAAACGAAAGGTTAAAAGCTTTTAAGAAGGAACTTGTCCCAATAATATATGTATGTGGGATATTTCAACAAACTCTACAACTTCATTAAAAACAAGAAAGATCAATCATGCATAAAACAATGATTATGAAACACTTTCCAACTTCAATGCAATTTTAAATTAACATCTCTAAAATGCGATACATTCCTCGGTAACAGTTTTAAAATTATCACAATACTACATTAATTTATTATATTTGTAAACTCAAAACTTCATCGAAAAAAATGAACTTTATTCAAATGACGGCATTGAAATATATAATTTGTCTGATTTAAACACTTCTAAAATACGATACATTCCTCGGTAATATTTTAAAAATTATCATAATACTACAATAATTTATTATATTTGAGAACTTCATCGAAAACAAATGAACTTTATTCAAATGACGTCATCGAAATATAAATCGACTGATTCTCTCAACAGCATTTCATTCATGAAAAGCAGCATCTCATTGATGAACGTTTTTCCATTTCTTTCATTCATCACAATACTATAATAATTTATTTTATTCCAAAACTTGAAACCATGGAGGTACAAGTAATTTAACTCTATGCTTAAAACTTCATCGAAAAGATCGTCTGGTTCTCTGTGTAAAATCAATGAATGTTTCATTCATATCAGCTATATTGCAGACTCCATGAGCTAAATAATTTTGCGTTAAAGAAATGCAGCAATTCTTATACAACTCATTCTACATATTTTGCTGTTTACATCCTCCATAAGGGAAAATTAGGCTTCGTTGTAGAAATAATCAAAGTTTGATGATCATTTAAACTCATATATATTGTAATTGCGTTCTGTCAGGATGTAGATGTACAGAATTTAAGCAAAAATTAAGCGGTTTTCGAACGGATGTAACACTAAATAGGAATTAAAAAGAACTTTAAAAAGCGCAGTTTTGACACAAGGTGGATGACATATTTTATTTTCAAGTGGGTCACGTGATCGCTTCGTATAATGGTCACGTGATCTCTTCATATAAAGGGTGTAATTACTAATTTAATTTTTATTTAAAAACTACTGAACATATTTTTCTGAATTTTTTTTTATATATATATTATGGGATAATTTGAATATTTCTTAAAACTTTCGAAGCAATTTGTGAATTTTAAACTCGCTTAAAAATGCTTAAAAAATTAGGTCCCACAGGGTTCATTGTATTTCATTTTTTCAATCCAGTTTCAATCCAAAACTAATTGGGTGATATTATTCATTTATATTCTCACAGGTCCCAAAGACTGTCTGAACAACATACTAAAATTTCATTTTAATAAATTTATTTGTACGGCAGTTATCGTGCTAACGGACAAACAGACAGACCGACAGAATGAACAAAGTCATAAACACTTTTCAACTATGTTGTAAAGTGTTAAAAATACAACTCATTGTTAACATCAATTATCACAACTTCCCTATATACAGAAAGTTTTTTCAAATTAGAAATAATATTAGAAGCAAAATTGCCAATCACATTGTGAGAACCGTTTTATTTTTTTTTTAAATACAAAGCCGAAAATCTACAATTTTACACGTTTATGTTTATATAAACTGGTAAAATATAAATCCACAAATTATCACAATATTATATGTCACATTATATTGTATAGTTTTTTTCACTATAATATGTACAATATAACTGTGTGAAATATTATAGAAACATACATCAAGTTTCATATCTGCACTCAAGGCCGCCAACAAATTGTGGGTCTTTACAAGCATTTAAAATGGATCCCTTGCATATTTTATTTTTCCCAACTTTGTGAATATTTCGTGTCTTCTTCTGTCTCGAAAGATAAATAAATAAATTAAATAAATATATAATAAAATCAGGGCCCGGAACCTGACGCAAGGCCTTCTTACTGGAGTGGTGTCAGTTTCTCTCTATGGCCAACTGAACTTTTTCGTGTTTGGTTGTTTAAAAAAACATAAGCCCGTTTTTCACTATGCGATCGACATTTTTGCTTCTAATTTCTATTTAACACTTTACAACATAGTTGAAAAGTTTTTATGACTTTGTTCATTCTGTCAGTCTGTCTCCGTTTGCAGGATAACTGCCGTAAAAAAGACTTTATCAAAATGAAATTTTAGTATGTTGCTGAGACAGTTTGTGGGATATATGGAAATAGAAATGAATAATATCATCCAATTAGTTTTGGATTGAATACGGATTGAAAAAATGAAATACATTGATCCCTATGGGACCTAATTTTTCAAACATTTTTTAAGCAAAGTTAAAATTCGCAAATTGCTTTGAAAATTTTAGAAAATATTCAAATTATCCTATAAAATATATAAAAAGCACTTCAGCAAAATATGTTTGGTAGTTTTCTAAATAAAAATTTAAATAATAATTACATCCATATAATAAGAAGAGATCACGTGACCCACTTCAAATTAAAATATGGTATCCATATATTTTTCCCAGAGTAAAAATCGTGATTTCTAAAATTCATTTAAATTTCTATTTATTGTGTTATATCTAAAGCCTTTTATTTTTGTCTATTTTCTGTGCATCTATATTCCGCACCAACGCAATTACAATATTTTTGAGTTTAAATGATCATCAAACTTTGATTATTTTTACAACGAGACCTAATTTTAATGGATGCAGAATGCAAACAAGTGATTGCAAGATGAGTTGTATAAGAATTGCTGAATCTTTTTCACGCAAAATTAATTAACTCTGGAGTCTGGAACAAAAGTGTATGAATGACATATTCACTGCTTTTACATAGAGAGACAGACGATTTATATTTCGATGACGTCATTTGAATAAAGTTCATTTTTTTCGATGAAGTTTTAAGTTTTCAAGTAAAATAAATTATTGTAATTCTGTGATAATAAAAAAATATCACTGTTAAATGTATCGCATTTTAGAGATGTTTAAATGAAATTGCATGCCAGTTTGAAAGTGTTTCATAATCAATGTTTTATGCATGATTGATCTTTCCTGTTGCTTCTAATTTCTTTTTTTTCTTTACTTAGCAAATGTATTTCTTTTAAGAAATGTATACTTGTTACGAATGGTTTGTTTATTAGTGCAATGTAATAGAAAACCTGCTACGTAATGTATGGAAAACTGTTGGACCAAGGACTAAAAAAATTTAGAACAGTTACTTTTTCGATCCCAGTGTTTCTAGAAAGGTATTACTCTTGAAAATAGGAGGATGCATTTGTGATTTATAGACCTTTATAATCATACCCCTGAACGGGGAATGCATAGATAAAAACCCTATTTCTATGGGTCTTAAATCAGAGAGTAAACAGCTCGGCCAGATAAGACTTATATTTGCTCACGGAAAATTCTCAATATAGGTCGAATATATGTGTAGAAAATCTCTTGAACGATGTTTGCCACGGAAAACTTTGTGTTTTCTTAAAATAAAAACATCTACTTTTCTTCTTTTACTAACTACTTTTATCGCAAGAAAGAAATTTAAATGAACATTTTATCATACAATTTAGAAAACACAGCAGCATTATGGATACAAACAAACTATACTGTTTTTTTATAAAACTATACATACATATAAACTATACATTTTTTTATAAGGAACTCGTAGGAATAAAAAGTACAACTACAGGTGCAATTATTTTATGCTTTGTAGCAGTATGTTTTTTAAATTTAGCACGATGCGTTAAATAACTTTTAAAGAATTCACCTAACTTTCGATGTCTTTTTACTTTAGAATTAACAAGAAATACGTGGTAAAGTATTTGATCCGGAAGCAATTTTTTGAACATGCTTGATAAAGCATTTAATCCGGAAACAATTCTTCGAACATGCTTGGTAAAGTATTTAATCCGGAAACAACTCTTCGAACATGGATAATTTTTTAGAAATAACATTTTAGAAACCTTTCTGAATATGGTATGCAAAATTTAATAAAGGAAGGAATTTTCCCAAGCACTCACACGCACTATATACTTCTTGACAGATGTAACTTTGTCTAGTCTTCTGGCTATTAACCAGTATTAATTTTTGCTCGTTACCAAGCTTATGTATTTATTTTCCTTGGATATCCGAAATAGATGGGCCTCAGAACTGACGTGAATGTCTATAATCTAAGTCGCCTCATGCTATTTTCACTTTCTCATACAATGTAATACAGTACAGAGAAAATACTGCTTTCATGAAAGTTTTTGAATTCGAGATTTTGATGCAAATATACGCTTTAAGAAAACCTGAATACGTTTTGTCAATTTTTGAAGCAAGATACGTCGGTCCGTCTGTCTGTATGCCTGTGGTCAACTCTTTTGCTTACACGTTAGTGTCCACAAATACTAATAGATTTTCACGAAACTTTATATCCAGCTTTGTTATCAAAACACCTAGAACTAGGTAGAATTTTTTTAATTCCAGCAAAAACATGGAAAAATTATTCGAAATGCTATATTTTTTTCAACATGGCAATATAGGACAAAATTTGATATAAACATCCATAAAAGGATTCATTTATGGCTTAATGATCAGAAGATTTAATAGTTTCAATGATCGTGATAAATAGCTGCTATACAATTTTGTTGTTTGTGACATCATTAGCCCCCCCCCCCCCCGAGTGGTACATTGTCAAGTATGGTATCGATCAAAATATTTTTTTAGCCCTTTAAAGGGAAGGGTAACACTCTATAATTGTAATCATTTGACTCATGATACGAAAAGTTTTCTTGTAAAATTTGAAAAGAAAATAAGGTACTAAAAATGGAGTTTGGTATGAGAAAATCGAGTGGAGCCACACTACAGTTAATTTCTTTCTCATTCGGAGTATATAGAAAGTATTGTTTCATGAAAATTTTCGATTTCGAGATTTTGATGCCAGTATACACTATACCCGACAAAGAAAATGCAACACCATGAAGCTTTGGACGTATAATTAAGAAAATTGGGAGACAAACACATCCGGCTGATGTATTCAAATGATCTTAAATACAAGTAGGTCACGTGATTAGAGCGCAGGATAAAAGGGATGGAAACGGCAGATGAGGCAATAGTTGATACCAGGGACGGCATTTCAGCATTTCATTTGGGGGTGCGAGATTTGTATGAAAATCCACAATATGAAATAAATAAAATGTTTGTTAACAGGGGAGGGGGGAACGGGAGGGAGAGAGGAGAGGGATCACAAAATTGAACTGATGTTGAGAAAAATAAATGTTAACATAATTTTTGTACATAATTGTGTTAACATAATTGTTATTAACATATTTTTTCTAAATACAAATATCTATATTTATTTACTTGAAGTTTTAAACGCAGGTTCTTAGAGTCTGGATGAAGAGAAAATTTTGTTACAATATCATCATAATCCAGTGGTATATCTTGTTCTATAGCTAAAATAGCCAAAGATGAAAGTCTTTCTTGTATCATTGTACTGCGAAAATAATTTTTCAACATCCTCAGACACGGAAAAGACCTTTCACAACTGGCTCAGCTGATTGGCACAGTAAAAAAAATCTGATGTGGGCAACACATGACTTTCCTTATATAATGAAATGAACTTACTACTTTTACAGTAAAATAAATAGGTTTTTATTCTAGTAGATACTAATATCCTTTCCAAGATATTGAATTTTCGACAATGAGTCGTCATTTTCATTGATTTATCGTCATTTTTATCCATTTGGCGCGATTTTCGTTAATTTGGCAACACTTCAAAAAGTCGCCAAGTTGACGACATTCCGCCAATTTCGTCGCCAAAATCTCGTCAAGCGTTATGGACGAAGAAATAAGTTATATATATATATATATATATATATATATATATATATATATATATATATATATATATATATACATATATATATATATATATATAACTTATATTGAATTTTCGACATATATTATATAACTATTATTATATATTTATATATTATATAACTTATTAGATATTGAATTTTCCACAATTAGTCGTCATTTTCATTGATTTAGCGTCATTTTTATCCATTTGGCGAGATTTTCGTTAATTTGGCAACATTTAAAAAAGTCGCCAAGTTGGCGACATTCCGCCAATTTCGTCGCCATATTCTCGCCAAGCGTTATGGACGAAGAAATAAGTTATTCTTACAGCAGATAAATCGGCGTTCAAATGTAAAAGTATTACTCAAAGTATCTTTTTTCATGAATGGAACGAGCTAGATCCACGAGAATGATGTCACCCAATTTATCGCCTGATATTATATATGAAAAGTGAACATGTTTCTCAATAGGAAATATTTTTTTTCTATTTTATATGACTTTTTGATAATTTTTTTTAAAAATGTGCAATATCTCGAGAACGGTTCATGTTAGCGTTCTAAAATTTATGTCAATCGCTTTCTAATGAAATATTCCATAAGAAATGTCTATTTACGTAACTTTATTATTGGTTTTGATTTTTTGACGATTTTTTCAAAATTTCATTCGAAAATTTAGGGGGTTTCTGAATATTCGATTGCGTATAAAAACAATAGGCTTCCAGTGTTTACAGATTGTGATTTTTGTACCAAATTTGGTTCGAATCGGTCCATTCGTTCGTCAGTTATCGTCTCCACAGACCCACTGACACACATACACACACACACACACACACACACACACACACACACACACACACACACACACACACACAGACATCACTTCAAAAATGTTTGATTCGTGATCAGGGATCCTTGAAACGTGCTCTCCCGTCGAAAACTCGAATTCGAATTTTCGACCCCGTCACAATACTTTCCTTATACATTATGTATATAAGGAAAGTAATAATTTAACTAATAATGTTATGACAGGAAACACATTTTTTTAAATTCCGCTCTTTAAAATAATCCATGCGACTTTTAAAATTGGGATGGTCTATGTTTACATTTTTCACCATTGAATAAAACTATCGCAATTCACATAGTAATTCCTGTTTCTGGAAGTTATATACTTTGCATATGGTTGAAACATTTTCTTTTCCGACATCTGATCCGGATAATACTGAACTAAGGGCAAACAAAACGGATATATTGTTCTCATTAAATCTTGTCTCAATTTCATTAGATACTGAATCTATAATTTCGTATTGAATATTGATTCTGTGATATGATGTAACATCACCATGGGGATTATTTTCAACTTGGGGATTTTTTTGTCCGAATTCGCTTGGGATTTTTTTACGCATTTTCAGTTTTGGTCCAGAATAAGAATTTTTTGGTCCAGAATAAGATAAATTTGGGGGAAGAGTATGATTATCTCTACAGGCACAAATTCATTGACTCTTTCTTTTTTTTCACAATTCATTAAATTGTGTTTAATTGCACAGCATAACTATTTGAAATTACACCAAGTTTGCAGTTTTAATTCAATTTTCGTTTTTATTTGGCAGCTGGACGCATTTTTAAAGACGGTGTGACAAAAGAAAGATAAAATTAAATTATCTCGAGAACGGACAATCCTAGAGTTATGGAGGTGGTCTTACTCTGTTCGTCCTCAAAAAGTACGTATAAAACATGCATTTAATCGATACATTTAAGCATACGTAGTTTTTGAATTGCGGTTTTTGCTATTTTTGCTGGACTTTTCTAAAAAAAAAGCAGGTTTTTCTTTTCCGGTAACCCACAAATGTCTTATCGACCAAATTTTGCAAATTTTAGTCAATTAGTTATTTAGCTAGAATGGATACACAAATTTCACAGCGAGATAGATGTTATGCTAAAAATAGTTTTTAAAGGTTCTAGAGTTTTTGAAACGTATAGATCAGTCGGAATCCCGAGTTGCGATTTTCGACATGACTCTAATACTTTCCCTATAGATTTACCGTATATTGTAGGGAAAGTAAACATTAGATGTAATTTTCTGTAACACCTTTATTTTCCTGGAAAGCGACAGAAATAATATTAAATTTCTACCTTTAGCGAATTCATTTAAACTTCCGCGATATGAGTTTTTAAATTTTTACTTTTGCAGCCTTCGTTTTTTAAGAATACCTTTCAAAAAATATTTATTCCAAAAATAACATTTAAAACAGAAATTTTTCTTTAAAAATATCAATATTCTCTCAGGATAGAAACTTCGTTGAGCGATATATTTCCTTTCACGTTGCTAAGATGCATTTTCAAAAATACGTTTTCTTCCTAAGCGACGTTAAGATTATATTTATGTATTTTTTTAAGCTCATTTTGCGCGAATTAATAGCATCTTAATTACCCGATTCTTTCTTTGCGAAGTTCAAAGCTGGAGATACTGAATATATGTTATTAAAAATATCTCACACACAAAGCAGGACACCCGCTCTTCTTACGGAATATATTATATAAAGAAAATTAAAATTCACATATATGAGCAAATTCTTATAGTATTCTAAACTATATTGTTATTCAAAGCATTATATTAAATATTTAATTTAATTCTCCTAAAAAACATAAGAATATCTATTCTCTCTATGCAAACTTATATTCTCATGCAGATCTGAAGAATAAAACGTCCTGGTCCTGTTTGTAAACAAATGCATAAAGTATGAAATTAGATCAATATAGGCCAAAATGAAAGCGCTAAAATGATATTAGAAGATATACCAGTATTACTTTTATTCTGTTTCAACAATCGGCTAAACATAATACACGAGTAAACACAATATGAGTTTGCCAAAATAAAACAGTTAACGTAAGAAATTGAAAATACCAATAATTTTCCCCTAATCTTTAAACCTGGAGGCCTTAATTGATAGAATCCAGTCAAAAATACAATCCAGATGAAATTTATATTTATAAACATTTTTAACACTTTCCAACATAGCTGTAAAGTGTTTATGACTTTCTTCATTCTGTCTGTCTGTCCGTTCACACGATAACTGCCGTAAAGATGATATTATCAAGATGAAATTTTAGTATCATGTTGAGACGGTTTGTGGGACATATGGGAATGTAAAAGAATAATATCATCCAATTAGTTTTCGATTTAACCTGGGTTGAAAAAATGAAATACATGAACCCTATGGAACTTAATTTTTCAAACATTTTTAAGTGAAGTTAAAATTCACAAATTGCTTCAAAATTTTTAGGAAATATTCAAATTATCATATTTGTTAAATTAACATATTTGTTGCGTAATACTGTATATGAAAAATGAGCGTATTTGATACTTAGTATTGCTTTAATTTTATGTAATTTTTTTTATAAATTTATTGAAAAAGCGTGCAATATCTCGAGAAAGGCTCCTGCTATCATTCTAAAATTTGTGTAATTCATTCTGTAATGAACATTAGGTATGAAATAATTATTTATTTAACAGTATCAAAAAGCCTGTTTTTTTTCTTTTTTTTTATAAATTCGTCAAAATACCGTACAATATTGTAGTGTTTCTTGAGTGATATGAAGAGACATCTTTGATAACATAAATATTTATTAACAAACTTAAATACCTATCTTAGGTTATGTCATAAGGTAAATTGTCCTTACCCCCCAAAATTTACTCTATATGGAAATATGGAAAACTCCGGGTGGAAAACTATGGGTGGAATATGGAAACTCCGGCTCACGAGCACAGGAGAATAACACTCAAGACATAAAATAATAACTCTGATTTAAATTGATCAATTCTTTAATTTCACATATATAACTATCTTGATTATTCATAACGTTTACTCATAAAAATCATTTTAAGTGATACATATATCTATAACAACTATATAAGTGACACATATTTTTATACATTTATTATATACCGAAAATATATACGGTTCTTTTATTTTAAACACAAGTGTTCGTTGCTAATATTTGAGCTCTAACTCCAGTACTGTTAAATAATTGCTATATGCCTTCCGTGACCACTATTAACAAGTGAAATTTCCATAATTACCTCATTCTTTTTTTTGCACTTTGACATTTAGTCGAGAACACACTTTGCTGGATACCTGCGTATACTTAATACGTCACTTGCATTCACTATGCACATACTGCGCTCACTCATCACATTGATGATCCACGTTATCTTTGTGCGGTACACAGGATAATTTTTATACTCCTAAATATACGTGCTACTAGGACGCTGTCGAATATTGCATCTCTCGAAACTTCTCGAAAACTCTGGAACCGCTTTTTTCTTTTCCCCTTGTGGTGTCATACCACCTTTTCTGATTTGTTGTTAGTGATGGAGGGGATGCACGCTGTTTTCATATGTGTCAGTTCCAATTGGTTCTCGTGGATGTATTTAAAGTGCTTATTAGCATCTGTATTGGCATTGTTGTTGATTGGCATCTGTAGTTGAAATCTCAACATGTCGTGCGACAGGTTACATTATATAAATTAGAAATCACGTCCTGCGACAATACCGTTCCATAGCACATATCCACTACCATAATGCTTTCCTTCTTTTACCGTCTGCCGTAACCATCCAGTTCACCCTCTTTTATACTCTGTAGTACAATATTTGTACTACATGTTACACTCCCAATTACAGATACCAAGAAAGATAATGAGC
This sequence comes from Amaurobius ferox, assembly GCA_951213105.1. Classification (NCBI taxonomy): domain Eukaryota; kingdom Metazoa; phylum Arthropoda; class Arachnida; order Araneae; family Amaurobiidae; genus Amaurobius; species Amaurobius ferox. Next base: position 120,555,137 of record OX578149.1, on the reverse strand, counting down.
AATCTAAATGCAGCAGAGGAAACCAATTGCAACACAATCATAAATAAACAGCGGTCATCCCCCTTCTGCATCAACTACAAATGGGAGAAGTGGTATGAAACCAAAGAGGGAAATAAAAAAGTGCCCCAAAGTTGTTCCAGAAAGTTCAGCAGACTTGAATTTTCGAACGAGCTAATAACATGTCTCTTGGTTTTTGTGCAAAAAATATATACAGTGAGCACGCTAAAAGTAAGTGTGGTTCAGAAGTGTGATGTGCAATAGAATCTTACAGCATAGTGTTTGCGCAAATAAGTGTTGAAGGGCAAGAAACCATAGGTATTTCTGTATTTCACGTGTCACTAATTGGCACGGAAGGCACACATTTAACGGTTATCTAATAACGAACAATTAGTTCGTATGAATCTATATGACGAGTTCTTGAATTTTAAACTAAAAGAACTATTTTGAGTGTCGGTAAATTAAAGGAAAGTGTCTAAATATATGTATCAATTATAGTATGTGTGTAATATGTTTATTAATGAAATATTGTTAGCGCTAGATATATTATAATAACGGATTTATGAATAGTATTAATAATCCAGACATAAAATAGCTATCTATGATCGTAAATATTAAATAAATTGGTCAATTTAGATAAGTGTGTTTATTTATATCTTGTGTTCTTGTCTCTCCGGCTTGAGAACCGGGAGTTTACATGCTCCACCCTTAGTGAAGGCATCAAAGGTAAGTCCAAGTATAGTAATTTTGATAAGGACACCTTTACCTTATTACATACTCACACTTTCTCCCGTTACGGTCCACGGTTCCAGCTTCACCTTAAGGTTAAGTTACAGTTAGTTGAAGAAAAATTATTTCCCAACAAGGCCCTACCGTAATTTTACTTCAGTTAACAGCTTTACAAATATAGATATACAAGTAGAACCGTTACATTACACAACATTCAATGTTTGTTTAAATCTTAACAGTTTATCTTTACTTACAGCTTTAGTTAACATATCTGTTATATTGTCATTACTCAATACTTAAATAAGTTCAAAATTTTGAGATTTTAAGTTCTCATTTACAAAACTTATTTTACGAATAATGTGATCTGATCTACTTGAAGTTAGTCCGCTTTCACAAATGAAAATCGCCGATTTGTTATCACAATAAAATTTTACATTCACTAGAGTCTTAAGTTAAAAGTTCGTTAAAAATTATAGTAAAGAACGTCCTTTTTTCATACGGCTTACCAATGCAGATACTTCAACATCACAAGTAGATAGAGATACAGTGTCCTGCGATTTAGAAGCCCAGCTAATTAGATTTGGGCCAGTTTTATAAAGAAAACCTGTTGTTGGCTTCTGAATTGGTTTCTCATATCTCCAGGTAGCGTCTGCATATCCTGAAAGAGTAAAATCACCTTCAACGTATACTAACCCTTGGTTTTTAATTTTTTTGAATATCTAGAAATTTTTTTAACAGCAGTCATATGTATAACTCTCGGATCCTTATTGTACTTTGACAAGGTTGTTAAATTATAGGATGTCCGTCCTTGATTTCATTCCGAGGTATGTTAATGAACTAATAATTTCCTGATAATTGTGGGGTCACATTTTTCAGAAGTTTTATAATTGTCAAGGTCCACATTTATGTCCATTGGTGTTGCAATACTGTTACAATCTTGCATTTTAAATCTCTTTAAAATGCAAGATCGTGACTCTTTAAAATGCAAGATTGCAAATCTCTTTAATTTTATCTACATAAGCTACATAAGGTGATCAACTGATTTTCTTCTACTGAAATTTCTAATCCTAGGAAATTTTTCATATCAATGTTTTCCTTTAGTTTAAATTTTTCTTTCTATTTTCTAATTACATTATCTAAAATTTCATCAGCAGAATTTATAATTATCAGATCATCTACGTAAATACAAATCGAACGTACGTAAATCGAACTACGTAAATTCGATTAGTCGAGAATTTCCCTTCTCGTAGTTGAAAACACACTTGTCAGATTTAAAGACTTTGAATCTACACTTTAGTAAGTAATCAGATAAAGTTTCATAACACACTTTACCAGACTGCTTTAACCCGTAAATAACTTGGTTTAATTTAAACGCCATATTTTTATTTTTTCTATGCTCATATCCTTTGGATTCGTTCATGTAAATAGTATCAGTTAACTTTCCATACAAATAAGCAGTTTCAACATCATAAAAATTAATTCTCCAATTCTTCATAAATGCAAATGCTAAGAGCGTTCTTAAGCTATCCAGTTTTAATAACTGATGAAAAGTGTCAGTATAATCTACACCAAACCTCTGAGAACAGCCGATTGCTACTAATCGCGCTTTGTATATCATGTTAGATGCTTCTGGGGTGTTTTTAATGCTATATACCCATTTACAGTTTATTGGTTTGATTCCTTCTAGAATTTTTTCATGGTTCCAAACATTATGAAATTTTAGAGATTCCATTTCTTTATCCATTGCTTCTTTCTAATTTTCTCTTTGATCAGAACATACAGCTTTTTCATAACTTGATGGTGTATTTTGCCTATTTCTCGCCTTTAGTATGGTTTGATCCGGATAATAAGTTGGATCTACAGCTTCGTCATCACTTTCAAATGATTCGTTATAATTTATAATTTTAGTGTGAGATATTAAACTGCGAGTTGTCCAACTATCTTCAGGATCTTTATCATTTCCCGGTTGATCGGTTTCAACACTAGTTGATTCTTCATCTGCATCAAAATTGCCGTCTTCAAAAGGATTTTTGCCGGGAAATCTGAATATACTCGATTTCGTTCAAGAAGTTCATTTCCCTTGGTTTCTTCAAGGAAATTAACATCTCGGGTTTCCACTATGTCTTGATTTTTAGGATTCCAGATTCTATATGCTTTTTTCGATTCAGAATATTTCACGAATATTCCCACGTCGGTAATTTTATCAAACTTGCTTCGTTTGTGCTTTGGTTTCCAGTAATGAGTTTCCTTTTCTGGCTGATTATCAGTTAGATACAAGTCTAATCCCTTTCCCTCAAGTATACTTTTAATACGGTACTTTCAACTATTGAAGTTTTTTTGTCAATTCCAGGAATCGCTCGATCCGCCATTTTGGCACAGTAGGGCTTACTACGCACTTTTAAATTTGAGTAGAGATTGGTCCCATAACCCTTTGTAACGTTTCTGGAGTGATATGAAGAGACATCTGTGATAACATAAATATTTATTAACAAACTTAAATATTTATCTTAGGTTACATTATATAAATTAGAAACCACGTCCTACGACAATACAGTTCGTTCCATAGCACATACCCACTACCATAATGCTTTCCTTCTTTTCCGGTCTGCCGTAACCATCCATTTCACCCTTTTTCATACTCATACTTTCTCCCGTTACGATCCGCAGTTACAGCTTCACCTTAAGGTTAAGTTACAGTTTAGTTGAAGAAAAATTATTTTCCAATAAATATCTCGAGAACGGTTCATGCTGTTTTTCGAAATATTATATCTTTCGTTTTCTAATAAAATTTGCCTATGAGATGCTTCATTTTTATGCCATCATTGAAGGTGCTGATTTGTTAATTAGATTTTTAAAAAAATTCTTTAAAATTGAAGGTTTTTACATTCAAACTTTCGACCAAGTAAGTTCGATTTGCGAGAGAAAATGTGTTTCGTAATAGTTTTTAAGAAACAGTACGCTGATAGACATTTACTCCATGAGATAATATTTAAATATCAATTGTATTTGGTTAAGCATTTCCTTTCTTTCGACTCAAACAGTCCGACCTACCCGCCGGTGTTGGATATCTGTTTAATCAGCCATTTTATCTTTCCTAATATCTGTTTAATCTTCTGTATAATCTTCTGTAATCATCTGCTTAATCTTCTGTAACAATCCGTTTAATATCTGTTTCATCAGTCATTTTATCTTCCCTAAGATATCTTTCATCTTCTATATAATCTTCTGTTTAATCTGTTAATATCTGCTTAACCTTCAATAATTTAGATCAGAACCCACTGGGAGTGACATCCACAAGAACCGTAACCACCTTCCCCTGGAGAGCCCAGACTCACCGGAGGGTTTTAGGTAGTTGCACTGAACTTTCGGAAAGGGGTATCCTCCTTCTCCTGTCACCAATTTCGTGGAAGTACATTCAGTACCACAGATAACTAGCCCGCACTTCGAGTAAATCGAGGATAGTTTGGGGACAGCCGGGAATCAAACTCCAGCCCTCTGCTTGCAATCCTCGTGTCTTAATCACTGGGCTTTCCCGTCCCCGGATAACGATTTTTCCCGGACCATTGTTTCTTTGTGAAAGCACTAAGGTAATTCCATTATGTAAAAAATATCATGTGCTGCTCACAACGGATTTGGATGTGAATAACATCTATGGTTGTGGTATCTCTCTCTGGCTGGCATCGAAACGCTACAAAAAAAAGTAAGCACTTTGGGTGCTTATATCGTTTAACCTAATACAAATAAATGTAAACAATTTCACTTGTTTTGTTGGTTTAGTCGGTACATAAACAATATGATGAATTCAAAATTATTTAATTAATTAATTAAATTAAATTAATTGAATTCAAAAATACTGTGCCTTGGATCTTCGACACCATTGTTTCTTTGTGAATGAAGTAACGCCATTCCATTATGTAGGAAAAGTCATGTGCTACTTGCTCACATCGGATTTTGATGTGAATAACATCCATGGTTGGGATATCTCTGTCTGACATCGAATCCCTACGGAAAAAGTAAACACTTTGGGTGCTAATATCTTTAAATCTAATAGATATTAAATGTAAACAATTTCACCTGTTTTATTGGTATAGTAGGTACATAAACAATATGATGCAGTTTATAAATATATAACAATAATTTCGATATTTTAATATTTTGAAACTTTTTTTTTCTTCAAAAAATTTAAATGTTTTGTCGGATGTTTTGTTTTTGTCTCACTCTGCTGACTTTTATTCGAAATATATTCTAAACTTTTAAAAATAAATGTAAATAAAAATCGTCAAAATGTTCAATAGAAAATTTAGTTACTAGATCAATAACTTTCTTGTGCAAAGCTCTTATAATTTTAGAGGAGTTATAGTGTCGATTTCAAGACGATAGAAAATTTTCAGTTTTAAAATTTATAATGTTTACATTTCAGAAACTAAAAATGATAACTATGAACTATAAAAAACAATTTGTGGTCTACAAGGGTGTATAATTGTATTTTGGATTGGGTTCTTAGTTTTTGAAAGAGTTATAATTTTCATATTTTAATATTTTGAGCAATTTTGAAAAGGTGGCTTTAATTTTTAAAATTGTAATATTTAGAACTGTTTCGAAATCCTCCGCAAAGAAAGTTGTTATTAACGTTAATCCATTTCGGCTCTATCGTACTGGAGCCACTTCTACTTTTTTTTCATTGCGGAAAATAGGCGTTTTTTTTTTTTTACATCTGTTTGAAACATGGGAAACATGCATCCAATCGTTTAGTTTCTTTAACTAATTTATACACATTTAAAATTTTGCAGCTTATATACTAATAAACTCGATTCATGCCATGCATCTTTTTGCAGCAATATCCAAATGTCTCCCAATCTTCATGTTCGCTCTTAGCCAAAACTTTGTGGTAGGCGGGGTCTTGCTGCCTCTATTCATCAAACTTTTTGTGGCTCAAGAGCTTCTTGCCAGGTTGCCAGGTCTGTTTTGTGATGGGCCATTTGCGTGTAATAGTCTCTGGCTTGTCATATGAAGTAAATTCGCTGAAAGTCCGTATTGCTTCTTTTGATAAATGATCATGAAAAAAACACCCTAAAGCTATTCAATTTATGTTAAATTTTGACTCTAGCCTGTCTCTTTTACTGCTAGAGAGATATATTTTATCTTTTAGAGAAATTATTACGTTTAATCTTGCTTGTGGTAGATGCTGTAGGCTAATGGAAAACGTTAAATAACAATTACAGACAGATAAAATAGTTATTTTAATTCCCATTGTTCTTTGTGCAGATGCAAAATGACAAACTCATATTGAAACATTTCCTCGAATTAGTTTTAGAGCTTGGAAAAGCTTGAAGAATATATATTGTTTATTTTAAAAGATATTTATCTTGGAAGCATTTTTGAAATATTTTCTGTTACATATTAAAGCAGCATGAAATCAGAATTATTTTAGTCATTAACTTGATTCTTATAAGCCATCATAAACCACGTCAAATAGCAAGTAATGTAAATTGGATTAGTAGTTCTTGAGTTATAAGTGGTCATAATAGAGAGAATGGATTTTAATTATCGTTTGACTGAACTTCGCCGAAGGGTAATTAACCAGTATATTCCCTGGACGTAATATAAATGCCTGTAAAACTTAATCAGAATTCGTCACGTGGTTCTGGATATATCTAATTTAAAGGCGTTTAATGAGATTTTCCTTTTTAACACTTCCCAACGTAGTTGCAAAGTGTTTATGACTTTGTTCATTCTGTCTGCCTGTCCGTTTGCACGACAACTGCCATAAAAAAGACTTTATCAAAATGAAATTTTAGTATGTTGTTGAGACAGTCTGCGGGACATGTGGTAAAGCAAATAAATAATGTCACCCAATCAGTTTTGGAATGAACCCGGATTGAAGGCCCACACCGCCCCTGACTCATCCGAAGATATGAGCTGTTTAGGCGACCGGTATTGAATCCGGGTTAAAAAGTTAAATACATTGAACCATAGGGGACCTAATTTTTCAAACCTTTTTTAAACGAATGTAAAATTCATAACATGCTTCGAAAACGTTAGAAAATATTCAAAATATCCCATAAAATATATTAAAATATTTTCAGCAAAAAATGTTCGGTAGATTTTTAAATAAAAATTTAAATAATAATGACTCCCTATTATATAAAGAGATCACATGACCCACTTCAAAATGATATATGGCATCCATCTTCTTTTTTCAGTGTGAAAATTGTGATTTTTAACAGCTTTATTTTTGCTAAAACAGCTTTATTTTTGCTGATTTTCTGTGCATCTATAATCTGTGCCAACGCAATTACAATATTTTTGAGTTTAAGTGATCCTCAAACTTTGATTATTCCAACAATGAAGCTAATTTTAATGAATACAGAATGTAAACAAGTGATTGTAAGATGAAAAGTGAGAAAGCAATAGTTATATAAGAATTGCTGAATTTTTTTCACGAAAAATTATTTAGCTCTAGAGTCTGGAAAAAAGTGATATGAATGAAATATTCACTCCTCTTACATAAAGAGCCAGACGATTTTTATTTCGATGACGTCATTTGAATAAAGTTCATTTTTTTGGAGAAGATTTAAGTTTTCAAATATAATAAATTGTTGCAGTACTGTGATAATTTAAAATATATCAGCTCGGAATGTAACGCATTTTAGAAATCTTTAAATAAAATTGCATTTCATTTGGAAAATGTTTCATAATCAATGATTTATGCATGATTGATCTTTCTTGTTATATACTATATTACATATACTATCAGACCAAACGTATTTAACCACCCCTTTCTTAATAGTCGAATTGATTGCATACATTATAGGAATAACTGGAATTAGTTTTAGAGGAAGTATACAGTCTTGTAGTTTTCATAAATCTTCATTAAATTTAAGGTGTGTCGCTTTGAAGAGCTTTTTGGGTTTCACCACAGTTCCGTAATAGGATAGCATTAGTGCAACAAGTCATTTCGGTAAAATTATGTCTTATTTCAGTTGCTTAGATCAACTGTAAGTGATGTTATTCTTAAGTGGATACTTCTAGGAGCAATATTAGCCCAATTACAAAATGGTTTTTCAATTACAAATAGAACAATCCTACACGGATCCATGTAGGATTGTTCCCGATGGTATCACTATGCATCTTCAAGTTTCCTCTGCCAAGTCAACGCGGTCAACACAAACGTTGTTGGCCAAGAGCTGAAAACTATTTGTTTTAAGTGACCCGACGCACATAATGTGATCAGTCAGAAGGCGCTTGTGATCAGTCAGAAAAACGCCAAATGCCGGATAGAGTGGTGGAAGATCCAGGCTACCCGACTCATCCTAGGGTATGAGCAGCAGGATGAGTGGCGGGTCCGGATTGGGTGGCTGAAGGCCCAGACCACTGGGCTGGCCCTAAGGCTTACAGTAGGAATTTGAGAGGTCGGGAAGCCGGATTAAATGGTGTGAAGTTTGCCGCTATAAGACTGCCGCTATAAGAACAGTGTAAACTCGTTTTATGGAGTGACGATCTACGTTTCTTTATGTAGCAGTCTGGTTGACAAGTTTGGGTTTGGTGAATGCCAGAAGAATGCTAGCAGCTCAAATATGTTGTGCCAACTGTTAAATTTGCTGAATGAGTCAGTGTGGTCAGGTTGGGGTCGTTTTTTGTGGTTTGGGGTGAGTCTTTCAGTTTCTGTAGCCTAATTTTCAAGGCTACAAGAACTGATCCACTTGCACAGTGCTATCTGTGTGAAATGGTTTATTGTGATGGGTATTTAAAAACTTGATTGGTCTTCATACAGTGTTGATCCATAATCATCAAAAATGTTTGGAACGGATTTTGAAATCACGTTTTTCGATTACGAATCACGTTGAATCGTGTATAGCTAGTCTGTGAACTTACTAATACATTTTGAAAGAATGGGATGCATTTACAGCAATAACATTTTCAAATTTAATGGTTGTTCTTTCATATTAATGTTTTTTATGGAAGAGCAAATATCCGGATGATTTTGATCATATAGTATAAGAATGGCATTCACAGCTTTCACTTCTTAAAATAGCCCAAACTTCCGAGACATTTTTTTAAATTACTACTATATGTGATTAAAAATATGAGACAAAATTAGTTTTTGTTTTTTAAAACATAGAATGATTTTGGGAAGAGACAGAAAATTGTCTTTTAATTTTTGTGCAGCTTCGCTCACTTTACGATGCTAAAGAATTAATACCATGCTGGCTGCTAAAAGAATGCCAAGTGTGAGGTTCCGAAGTTTGCTTAAAAATATTATAGTGAAAGGTTCATGAATTAAAGTAAGTTGAAATCACGTCCATTGATAGACACTCTCTAGGAATGTCGTTAAAATAATCAATTCATGCTCTGCTTAAAAGTATAAAATTTAACGCTCAAGTTCTACCCTTTGTCTGCGATACCTTCCAATATGAACAATTCTGAAATTGAAAATCTCTAAATAGGTAAACTTGCTATTCTTTCTCAGTAAACTTACTATTCTGTTTCAGCAAACTTATTATTTTTCACATTAAATTTACTTTACTTTTCCAGTAAACTCGCTATTCTTTTTAGTAAACTTACTATTCTTTTTCAGTAAACTTACTATTCTTTTCCATTAAATTATTCTTTTTCAGTAAACTTACTATACTTTTTCAGTAAACTTACTATTCTTTTTCAGTAAACTTACCAATCTTTCTTAGTAAATTTACTAATATTTTTTAATAAACTTACTATTATTTTTCAGTAAGCTTACCATTCTCTTTTAGTAAATTTACTACAATTTTTAAGGAAACTTACTATTCTCTTACAGTAAACTTACTATTATTTCTCCGTAAACTTACTATTCTATGAATATATGTTTAAAAAACAATGTGGATCACTTCACCATCTATTGCAATAGTTCTATCAAAAAATTTATCCTACGGAAACCATATTTTTCTTTATCTTTCCCCAAAATATTGACTCAACATCCATGTTGTACATTTATTTCTCACATACCAAGTAGACATATAGAAGCATATCAATCATTTCTATGCGTTGCCATTCCAATAAATTCAGCGTTCAGATCGCTAGGATGGTCGCGTGGTCGGTTGATAAAAACCGCCAAAAGAAATGTATTTAAATTGAGTGTTACCAGAGCATAAAGAAATGACAAATGATTCCCGATAAACGAAAATGCCTCTAAAGTGGATTCAGGGAATGGAAGTTCAACATATTTTAGATGGAATATTTGAGAAGGTAGTTGGTCTCTGTATCAAATTGACATTGAAGATATTGTCTCAAAGAGGGGCGTACAAAAGTATATATCGCCGCTAAGGGATTTCGTCCAACAGAAGGAAATTGCATTTCACGTTTGAAATAATCTGATTTTTACTTTTCCGATACACTATAATGTATAAGTTATGTATTGAGATAGGGTCGAATATCCGAATTCCTGTCTTTGCCGGAAGTGCACGTTTCAAGCATCCTTGAACTTGAATTAAGCGTTTTGGAGATGATGTATGTGCTTGTGTACGTATGTTAGTATGTGTGTTAGTATGTTAGTTTGTGCATGTACGTTAGTGTATGTGTACATATATTAGTATATGTTAGTTTGTGTGTATATATATATTAGTGTGTGTGCATGTATGTCAGAATGTATATATTGTTATGAACGTGCAAAATGCTCTCATTGGAGTCACTTTTGAAAATCTGACTGAAAAAACATCCGTACAGGCAATCTTTTCTATGACGTGACTGCAGGGTTGCCAATTGGTATCGCCAATATGGCGAATTTTTGAAGGTTTGAGAAAAACCTCAAAATAACCAATATTCTACGAGATATGAGAGATTTCTAGAAGTTTTTATAGAGAGTCTATAAAAGGAGTCATCACTCAGTTGGGGAACAGTTGACGTGATATGAGCTAAATTGAATTGCATAGTGGCTGTTTTGTGAAAAGAAATACGTGAATGTTTCGAAAATAGTATCGGTTGATTTGTGAAATTAGTGGAGCATTTAAGTGTTGCTTTACTAAATATTGTTCGTATTTACGCTGTGCTTGTTAATAAACGTGTTAATTATCCGGAAATGTGGACTCATTATTGTATCCTGAGAGTGTACCCACAATTCCAGAGTACATTATGTATGTTAGTTTGTGTGAACATAAGTCTTCGAATGCGACATCTCATGAACGAATGGAGTGTTTTGAATGAAATTTGGTACAAATATTACTATAGGGGAGTGCTGAAACACCATTGGTTTTAAACGCAATCGAATGTTCAAAAACCCCTCCAATTTTCGAATGAAATATTGAAAAAATCATTAAAAAGCAAAACCTGCAATAATGTTACATAAATAGTCATACCTTATGTAATATTTTATTAGAACACGAATGATACAAATTTTAAAACCCTTGAATAAACCGTTCTTGAGATGAAGTACATTCTCAAATAAATTTATTTACAAATTACATAAGATTGTAAAATTATTAGCTATCGTAAAGTACGTTCACCATTCATATACATATAATAAATTCGTTAACGTCATTCTCGTGGATCTAGTTTGTTCCATTCGCGAGAGAAGATATGTTATGCAATAGTTTTGTATTTCGACACTCATGAATTCGCCAATAGTCGTTTATTTATATATAAGGAAAGCTCATCTCTCCATCTCTCTGTAACGCTCTGCAATAAATTAGGCGAAATATCACCTACTTAGCGACGTTTTTGTAATTGCGCCAAATTGACGAAAAATCGTCAAAATTGCAAAAATAAATGAAAATGATGCCATATTGATGAATTAATAATTAACATATTTTAGTTTTTGGACTATATTGCGTATTGTGGATACTATCAATAGTGATAATTGTCAAGTTAGAATTGCACAATATATAAGTTATCTGGGTACATTGAAATGGTTTATATATTGTCATGTGGCAAGGCACCAAATGTACAATTCAATGTTAGAAACATTTTACTGTGAATCTTATACATCATTTTTTCACTGTGTAAGAAGTAAATCCATTGTATTATGTAGAGAAAGTCATGTACTACTCATATCATATATATTATTTTGCTATAATTGAAAACAAAATCTTATGCGGTAGATCATGACTTTTCTTACATAATACAATGGCATTACTTCACAGCGAATTAATGGTGTACAAAATGAACGGCACATTGATTTTGGCATTAAATTTACTTCATTTAAATTTAAATTGGGTTCTTTTGGCAGTTCATGAGTTCAAACAGAATGACCTATTTATACTCACTAACAAAATCATCATCAAACTGAAAATAGCTGTTAATGAACATACCTTAAAATAAATGACTACTGATGAACTATTTCGCGTCAAATAATGTGTACATAAGTATCTTCTCTTGTGAATGAATTGAACTAGATGCATGAGAATGATTTTAACTGATTTGTTTTATAATATTGCATATGGAAAGTAAACGTATTGAAAGATAATTGCTACTTTGTTTCTATTTTATGTAATTCTTTTTTGATACATTTATTTAAAACCTTGGCAATACATCGAGAAGGGTTCATGTTAGCGTTCTAAAATCAGCGTTATTCGCTCTCTAATGAAGAATTACGTAGCAAATTATTATTTATTTACAATTATTACGAATCTTGACTTTTTTATAATATTTTCAAGAATTCATTAAAAAATTGGTAGTCTTCTAAACATCCGATTTTCTTTATAATTAATAGGGTTTCAATATTCGCTGATTGTAATAATCGTGCAAAATTATTTTCGAAACTCTTTATTCCCTTATGAGATATTGCATCCATAGACTCATAGCCATAAACACTAGCATATACGTATAAATACATACATATACATGTACTAGCATACATGCATACACACACACTAACATATATGCATACACGCACACTAACATTCATGCATGCACAAACAGCACCTCAAAAACATTCGATTTCACTTCACGGATGGGATTTGATGTTAAAGTAGAGGTAAAAATCTGAAATCTTGAAATTCGGTTCGAATAATTTATTTTATAAATCGAGGATAATTTTTGTGTACATAGTATATTGTATAGGGAAAGTGTTGTGACGGGGTCGAAATTGTGAATTCGATTTTTCGTGGAAAAAGCGCATTTCAAGCATCCCCAAACTCGAATCGAACGTTTTTAAAGTGATGTTTGTGTGTGTGTATGTTTGTCACTGTGTGGGTCCTTGAATGTGTTGATGTGATATATCATGAACGAGTGAAGCGTTTCCAAATAAATTTTATACGATGATTACAATCACTAAATACTGGAATCCTATTTATTTTAAATGCGATCAAACTTTCGGAATACTCTTACATTTCTGAATGATTTTTTGAAAAAATCATAGAAAATATTAACTTATTCAACAACGTTAAATAAATAATTATGTTATACTTAATTTTCTATTCTAAAACGAAAAACAAACTATAGAAAGCTAGCGTTAACCGTTCTTGAGATATTGTATGTTTTTCAAACAAATAAATCTAAAAATTTACATGAAAATGAACATTAGTAAATGCCATAAAATATGAAATACTTGGCAATAAATTTGGCCGCCTTAGAGTGTAACTTGGCGAAATATCGTCAACATGACGACTTTTTTAATGTGACGCCAAATTGAAGAAAATGCCGCTACGTTGACAAAAATAACGCTGAAATTGCAAAAATGGCGGCCAATTGATGAATTGATAGTGATTAGCATATTTTAATATAATGTAGTATATTGCTTAGCAGATGTTAGCAGTACTTCCAATTGTTAAGTTATATTTGAACGAAATATAAGCTAATTTGGAAATTACTTCACATGTTGCCATCCAGAAAAGCGCCCAATGTCAGTATACTTTTCAACGTCAAAAACATAATGCCGTAGTTTTTGGCCAATGTTATTTTGCATTGAAAGGAGTAAAGTGCCGTAGTTCTTGGCCAACGTTAATTTGCATTGAACGGAGTAAAGTGCCGTAGTTCTAGGCCAACGTTATTTTGCATTGAAAGGAGTAAAGTGCCGTAGTTCTTGGCCAACGTTATGTTGCATTGAAAGGAGTAAAGTGCCGTAGTTCTTGGCCAATGTTATTTTGCATTGAAAGCAACAAAGTGCCGTAGTTCTTGGCCAACGTTATTTTGCATTGAAAGGAGTAAAGTACTATTTGCTTTATGTAGGAAAAGTCGTGTGCTGCCTACATCAGATTAATTTTTTATGTAAAATAGCTGAATGAAAATTAGAAGCTGAGGTATAGATTACACAGCGTAAACTGCTTAAGGTAGAAATTTGAAATTGTGTATGCAAGTGGGACTTGACAAATAAGTAATGAGAAAAATAAAAAAAAATCGATTTTTGTTTGAAAAGTTAATAAATCGCGGAATTCTTCGTTCTAACATTCTTTCAGCTATAATTCGAGGATGACTAGACGCACAAAATATGTTTTTATACCATCATGCACAGAATAAAATATTCTAAAGTTTCTTAACTAACTCAATTGGTTTACAGTCAGCCGTTCTTGAGTTCTAACATTGGTTTACAGTCAGCCGTTCTTGAGTTCTAACATTGGTTTACAGTCAACCGTTCCGGCCATCCAAACGGCTGCTCATGTTCTAGGACGGGTTGGACACATCTGGGTTTTCTACAGCCAGCCGTTCTTGAGATATTTTAATATATAACGACAGCAGGGGAATTTTCTATTATCCCTAACAGCATTTTTTTTCAGAGTGACGTATGATTTACGTCACACTGTGACTTTGGGACGTCACAGGACGTCGCAGTGCGTATCGGCAATGTCATATTGAGGTCACAGCGAAGTCATTTTGGTCATTTCCATGGTCGTTTGTGACGTCGCATATTAACTTGTTTGTGACGTCACAGTGTAATTGCCATTGTAATGTCGTCACATTGTTACGTGTTAATTAAATTGTGGAAACGTCACAGAATATAGTCACAATGAAGTTACAAAGTTACTAATACGTAACGTCGCATAGAAGTCACAAATATGATGTCACATTGTGACCCAGGTTTCACGTGACTACCACGTCACTGTCACACATGTGTCGATCTTTGCTGCAATAAATTTATTTGTAGTTTTGGATTTCATTCTGCTAATTATGATAATCGAGTTCTGGCTAAATATTTTGATGGGTATTCCTCAAATTAAACTAGTAAAAAATAATGCTATAATTAATTAATTTTTAGCTTAAAGTGTAGCCAAAGCTTAAAGTACAACCAGGTCTAGACATCTTTTTCAGCAGGATAATGCGAGGCCACATGCAGCAAAAGTAACGGTAAATAGTGTACAAGGTTTTGATATCCTGCCTTGACCAACATATTCTCCGTATTTGTCGCCAATTGAGCATATCTGGGACATCATGTGTCGCCGATTAAGAGAACTCCCAATTCCAGCAAACCATGTTCAGTTACAAGCCCAATTGCATGCTGTGTGGAATGCTATCCCTCGGCACACCATTGACCATCTCAGTGACGGGTTACCTTGCAGTATTCAATCCTACATAGCCGCTCGCGGTGGACCTATTCCATATTGATCTAATGTCAATAAAGTTCCATGCTGCCATTTTCCAGGTATGATTTTTTTTTATCATTTGCACATCTCCATGTTACAATTATATTCTGTAAATTTCCAAAGGATCCATCAATTTCTTCATAGTGTAGCGATTTCAGTTGTGAGCAGTGTAGCAATTGAAACATTTACAATCTTCTCCATGTGAAAGGCGAGAACTTGTTTTCATCTTCATATTAGCAGAAGCCTCCTATAGGGAACGTATCCAATGTTACGATCGTGCTCACTTTGCAGATACCAGCAGCCATGAGCTGGTTTCGCGTTCATTATCCGCTCTTCGGCATGGAATAATCGAAACCTAACAATGAAACTTTCTGTTAAGCAAAACTTGAGCAATGAAGATAAGCGCAAATAAAATGATAATGCAGCATACAGCTGTTTCGAGGATACGATGTTTCGAGGAGAATCTCCTTCCTCAGTGCAAGGGAACCAACAAACCCGAAGTCCAAAAAGGAATGCTCCTCTTTGGAACGTATCCTTGAAACAGCTGTATGCTGCATTATCATTTTACTTGTGCTTATATACGTTGCTCTAGTTATCCTTATCCTTCATCCAAAGTGTTGTTGTTGTTGTTGTTGAGACCCAGACCGTCCGACCTACCAGAAAGATGTAAGGTAACTGTTCATACAAAGTGTATTTTACTTATTGATAAACTTTCCATTGTTCATAATTTTGCAAATTTTTTTTTCAGGCATTAAGTATGGACTATTCTATGCACCAGTTTCGCACTTATTATGGTCTTGTCAGAATATAATCATTGGTATCTGTAATGACGGAAAGAAAATAAATCTTTCATAATAAAGGTATATGTGTGTGTGCAGTATATAGCGAGAAAATTAAGCGTCGTACGACCATGAAGTTTAGTACATAGGTACTTCAGAACGCAATTAGGTGCAACTCAGTGTTATTTTGTTTTTATTTCGAATTAGTGTTCTAGTTATTTTATGCTTTACAACGATTTAGGCCAAGCTTTACAAAAATTGATTCATTAGCGACCTAAAATATTATCACAGAGTTTTCAACATGAAACCATCGGAAAGATTAAAAATTTCTCTTTCAAACAGAATTTGAACGCAATCTATATGATGAATAAATAAAGTTTACTGTTTTTTTAACAATACATACTTTTTATGAGTTTTAAACCTCTTCAATTTTTATATTACGATATATTAATATCGACCTGCCATCCAACGTTCATTTTTTTCAGAAGCTACTTCAAATATCCCAAACCACTCCAATAAATAATTTCATAAACCCATGCGTTGATTAATTATAAATATTTATCCTAGGTTTGCTTTTGATTTTTTGAAAGAATCTAGCAGGCTTTGGACCCGTCGAAATAGACCAAATTTATTTAGGGGAGTGAATATCGTGGGATTGAGTGAGAGGGTGTGCGTGAGAAAGGGAGATCAAATTCCCAAAGAAAGAATTCCACGATGACATTACTTTTTCTTTGGAGGTTTGCGAGAAATTGACTTGTAATGCGTCCTTTGTATTGAGTTGAGAGGTCATAGATCTAAAACGTTGTAGGAAGTGACGGTATCTGCTTAGGGATTTATTTATATCAAGAGCTGTGACTAGAATCTAAAATATTGATGTGCCCAGCACAGGTAAAAAGGCGTATTGCGTATTCGAGTAGTGATCTAAGGTGTGATTAGGTGTTTATTTAGGGCGAGCATATACTGTTGTGTGTTTTGTAATAAAAAATTTATTATGTAGTAATTAAAAATTAATAATTAAAAATTTAACGAATTTAACTAATCCCAGTTTTACATTCCGGGTAACGACGGGTACAGTTTCTAGTATTCTCATAATTAAATCTAATACAAAATGTTCTTTTTGCCATTGCAGGTTTGGTCTATTCCATTCCGATTAGAGGATACTACATGCGAAAAGGATCCATACATGTTTTTATCTGCAGTGAGGGTCCTATGTATGACTAGAAAATGTACCCGGTATTGCCAGGGATTTAAAATGGAAACTAAAAATATGCAAACAGGTAAATACTACATAACAGCAAATTTCCACGCGACTTCTGAGCACGGTTAGTTCCCTCTCCCTCCGTTTATGAGTGTGGCCTCAGTAAGTAAAAAAGCTCTAAAAAAGGGGGTCTGTTCAGTCATAGAGAAACGCATAAAACATGATTCCGTTAAAAATATAATAAATCAACGGATGGGTTTATGATTTTTTTTGTTCTGGAGTAGTCTGATATTAAGAGCTGCTGTTAAAATGTAGACGTTGGATGGCATGTTAATATTTTATATCGTAATATAAAAATCGGTGAGGTTTAAAACGTAGGAAGAGTATAGATTTTTTAAAAATTATTAAAATTTATCCATTCATTGTATGGCTTCCATTCAAAGTGTGCTTGAGAGAGAATTTTTCGATTTTCCCCATGGCTTCCGGATAAAAACTCTATGATAATATTTTAGGTCGTTAACGAACGCATTTGTGTGCATATAGACGAAAAGCTTCGAAAATGAGCACGTTGCAGACGTAGCGACAAATGATCATATCTCTTCTGAGGCGGTATTTCCTTCTCTATCTAACGCTATATACATAATATATCTCTTCCTTTTTTCTTTCGGGAGCAGTAAAGTATAATTCAGGTTGCACTTTTTCGTGATATTTAATTCCCAAGACTGCCCTCCTTATCTAGAGCGAGAAAGACGTAATTCTACGTAAAAAAGAGCAAACCAACTTTCAGGAAAAAAAGTACTTACCATATAAAAGCAGTTTCAGTTCTCCCAAATTAACACCGATTTTCCACAGAATTCAAACTACTTGTCTTGACTTTCTGAATAAGCATAGATATGTTAAACGAAATTGAAACCAAAGACTGCGGCGTCAGCATCATTTCCGGAATTACTTTAATCCATTAAATCAAAGATTTAGTTTAAAACAGAATTTGCAAAACTTTATACTGGAGTTTTATAAAATAAAAAGTGGTTGTTACTTAAGTAAATATTAAAGTATAAATATATTTCTATTTGTAGGCATAGATTGCAGGATTGAGCTCGGTATAGGTGTTAAATTGTTTTATATGATCTGTCACTGGTCTCAAATTAGATGATTTGACCCACTGACACAGAAAGATTTCTAATGTCTGCTTTATTTTATCACCAGCATATAAACTCGATGGTGCTCGTGATTTAAAATATGCGCAAATTTCATTATTTCAGAAGTATATGTGCGAATTTCAGTATTATTTTTGTAGTATATGCGCAAATTTCAGTAATATTTTAGTATTCTAAATGATATTGTTCTTCAAAACATTCTATTAAAATATGTATTTCTCCTAAAAGAAATATAAGAATTTCTGTTCTCGCTTATACAAAACTATTTGCACTGATAGATTGCAAAATAAAACATCCTTGTCCTGTTTATAATTACAAAAATTATAAAATTTGGAAAACATACGATAAAAATAAAATAAAATAAAATAAAAATAAATAAATAAAAAATAATAAAATAAAAAAGAAAGATAAATCATGTATAAAACATCGATAATTAAACATTATCCAACTGAAATGTAAATTTATTTATATTTAAAGCTGCTTCAAAAATTGCCATCGACAAAATTAATTTTAAAACTTCATCGAAAAAGACAATGCTAGTTACACAAAATAAACTTTATTCAAAAGACGTCATCGAAAGTTTAATTTGCGAAGTGTTTACGATGTTTCTGCCGTTAATATTTCATTATTATAGAAAGTACAGCGTTTTATTGTCTCATGTTAAATTAGTTATTTGAAATTGTTGTAACTATGACAATCCATTTCATTTTATAAATCGTCTGAATCTCTATGTAAAATCAATGAATACTACATTTATATCACTTATATTCCAGAATCCAGAGCTAAATATTTGCGTGAAAAATAATTCAGCAATTCTTATACAATTCACCTTACAATCGTTTGATTTGTTTACATTTTGTATGCTATAGTTTAGCGTTAAGGAATTTTATGATCATCAATATAAATGAAATTGAAAATATGTCTGTGTGTTTATTTGTGGGTAAATGTGTGTGTTTATTTGTTGCAATATCACGGAAGAACAGCTGCACCGAATTGGATGAAATTTTCGGGATAGACTTGGAATAGAACCACTTAAAATTTAGTTCATGTTTCGAGTTTTTAAGACCAGGGTTATCGAGGCATTAATAAACAAGAAAAATAAATCATGCTTAAATCATTGATTATGAAACACTTCCCAACTTCAATGCAATTTTATTTAAGCATCTCTAAAATGCAATACATTCCACGGTAATATTTTAAAACTTATTACAATACTACATTAATTTATTATATTTGAAATCTTAAGCCTTCATCGAAAATAAGGAACTTCATTCAAATAACGGCATTGAAATATAAATTGCCTGGTTTAAAATATCTAAAATGCGATACATTCCACTGTAATTCTTTTTAAATTATCATAATATTACTATAATTTATTATATTTGAAAAATTCATCGAAAACAATTGAAATTCATTCAAATGACGTCATAGAAAAAATAACACGCCTGGCTCTCTCTATAAAAGCAGCATTTCATTCATAACATTTTCCCATTCATTTCATTCATCACAATACTATAATAGTTTATTTTATCTAAAAATTAAGACCATGGAGCTACAAGTAATTAAAAGCTATGCTTAAAACTTTATCGAAAAAATCGTCATTCTCTCTGTAAAATCAATGAATATTTCATTCACATCAGCTATGCAGACTCCATGAGCTACATAATTTTACATTAAAAAGTACAGCAATTCATATACAACTCATTCTACATATTTTGCTATTTACATTTTACATTAGCGAAAAATAGGCTTCGTTGTAGAAATAATCAAATTTAGATAATCATTTAAACTCAAATTTATTGTAATTGCGTTGTTTCAGTGTGTAGATGTACAGAATTTAAGCAAAAATAAAGCGGTTTTAGGACGGATACAACACTCCATATGAATATAAAAAGAACTTTAAAAATCACGATTTTGAGACAAGATGAATGTCATATTTCATTTTGAAGTGGGTCACGCGATCTTTTCATATCATGGTCACGTGATCGCTTCATATAAGGGGTGTAATTATTATTTTTATTTTTATTTTAAAAACTACTGAATATATTTTGCTGAATTTTTTTTTATACATTTTATGGAACAATTTGAATATTACCTAAAAATTTCGAAGCAATTTGTGAATTTTAAATTCGCTTAAAAAATGTTTAAAAAATTAGGATCCATAAGATTAAATGTATTTTATTTTTTCAACCCGGGTTCAATCCAAAACTAATTAGGTGATATTATTCATTTATATTCCCATAGGTCCTATAGATTGTCTGAACAACATACTAAAATTTCATTTTTATTAAGTCATTTTTACGGCAGTTATCGTGCTAACGGGCACACAGACAGACAGACAGAATGCACAAAGTCATAAACACTTTTCAACTTTGTTGTAAAACGTTAAAAACGCATTATCAAACCTGTCTTGAGATAGCATTATGTAAACTATATTTGTTCTGCAAAATTATTTGAAAAAGGAATTATATAATGTTTCTAAGTGACGAAATTAAACCCAGTGAGTTTATATTTGAAACAAGAAAGATCAATCATGCATAAAACATTGATTATGAAACACTTTCCAATTTCAATGCAATTTTATATAAACATCTTTAAAATGCGATACATTCCTCGGTAATATTTTTAAATTATCACAATACTACATTAATTTATTGTATTTGAAAACTTACAATTTCATCGAAAAAAATGAACTTCATTCAAATGGCGGCATTGAAATATAAATTGCCTATTTTAAACATCTCAAAATAATATTTTTAACATTTTACAACATAGTTGAAAAGTGTTTATGACTTTGTTCATTCTGTCTGTCTGTCTGTCCGTTAGCGCGATAACTGCAGTAAAAATGACTTTATCTAAATGAAATTTTAGTATGTTGTTCAGACAGTGTGTGGGACCTGTGGGAATATAAATGAATAATATCACCCAATTAGTTTTGGATTGAACCCGGGTTGAAAAAATAAAATACATTCAGCCCTATGGGACCCAATTTTTCAAACATTTTTTAAGCGAAATTAAAATTCACAAATTGCTTCGAGCGTTTAAGGAAATATTCAAATTATCCCATAAAATATATAAAAAAAATGTAGCAAAATATATTCCGTAGTTTTTTGAAAAAAAATTAAAATAATAATTACACCCTTTATATGAAGAGATCACGTAACCATTATATGACGAGATCACATGACTCACTGCAAAATAAAATATGACATCCATCTTGTGTCAAAATTGTGATTTTTAAAGTTCTTTTTAATTCATATTTAGTGTTGTATCCGTCCTGAAACCGCTTTATTTTTGCTTAAATTCTGTACATCTACATACTAAAACAACGCAATTACAATATATTTGAGTTTAAATGATTATCAAACTTTGACTATTTCTACAACGAAGCCTAATTTTCACTTATGCAGAACGTAAAGACCAAAAGATGTAGAATGAATTGCATAAGAATTGCTGCATTTCTTTGAGGCAAAATTATTTAGCTCATGGAGTCTGCAATATAGATGATATGAATGAAGCATTCATTGATTTTGCAGAGAGAACCAAACGATTTTTTCAATGAAGTTTTAAGCATAGTGTTAAATTATTTGTACCTCCATGGTTTTAAGTTTTTATATAAAATAAATTATTATAGTATTGTGCTGAAGGAAAGGAATGTAAAAATGTAATGGATGAAATGCTGCTTTTATAGAGAGAGCCAAGCGATTTACATTTCGACGATGTCATTTGAATAAAGTTCATTTGTTTTCGATGAAGTTTTCAAATGTAAGAAATTAATGTAGTATTATGATAATGTTAAAAATATTATCGAAGAATGTATCGCCTTTTAGAGATAGTTATATAAAATTGCAATGAAGTTTGAAAGTATTTCATAATCAATGCTTTATGCATGATTGATCTTTCTTGTTTTTAATGAAGTTGTAGAGTTTGTTGAACATCCCACATACATATATTATTGGGACAAGTTCCTTCTTAAAAGCTTTTAACCTTTTGCTTACGGGTGGGACAGCGTCAAACCCAAACGAAGAACCTCCTTAAAAGACATGTATTTGACATACCTTTTTCCAAACAGTTTATCCCTTTTTGTAGACATTGGGGATAGGGTACGTCAAATACCTGTCTTTTTGAGAGGTTCTTATGGACGCCAATGTCTGCAAAGGGGAATCGAACTATTTGGAATAGGGTATGTCAAATACTTGTCTTTTTGAGAGGTTCTTTGTTTGGGATAAACGCTGTCCCACCCGTAAGCAAAAGGTTAACATGTACTTAACTTGGAGATATTATCCTGCTTGGTAACCCCAGAGAGCTCTGCTATTTTTATAATAATTTACGCACTGCCTTTGATGCCTTCAAACAATAAGTTTATCTGAATTTAGATATTTTTGCGTATATACGAACAGGCAGCATTTGTTCGATTTGCCGTGTGGATGACTTTTTCGTTTAGCACATTTCAAGACTGGAACATGATAGCAAGCTATAATCCAAGGATAGCGTCCTGCTGTGATCACATCAAATTTCTGAAGGCTGTTTCTTTGCCATAAAATCCGGTCGATACTATTAATTTCGAATTATATGCTGCTTTTTAACACTTTACAACACAGTTGAAAAGTGTTTATGACTTTGTTCATTCTATCTGTCTGTCTGTCCGTTAGCACGATAACTGCCGTAAAAATCACTTAATCAAAATTAAATTTTAGTATGTTGTTCAGACGGTCTGTAGGACCTACTGGAATATAAATGAATAATATCACCCAATTAGTTTTGGATTGAACCCGGATTGAAAAAATTAAATACATTGAACCCTATGGGACCTAATTTTTAAAACATTTTTAAGCGAATTTAAAATTCAAAAATTGCTTCGACAGTTTTCAAAAATATTAAAATTATACCATAAAATATATAAAAAAAGGTTCAGCAAAATATATTCAGTAGTTTTTAAAATAAAAATTAAAATATTAATTTCACCATTTATATGAAGAGATCACGTAACCATTATATGATGAGATCACATGACCCACAGCAAAATAAAATTTGGCATCCATCTTGTGTCAAAATCCTGATTTTTAAAGTTCTTTTTAATTCATATTGAGTGTTGTATCCGTCCTGAAACCGCTTTATTTTTGCTTAAATTCTGTGCTTCTATTTGTACATACTGAAACAACGCAATTACAATATATTTGAGTTTAAATGATCATCAAACTTTGATTATTTCTACATCGAAGCCTAATTTTCACTTATGGATAAAACACCAAAAGATGTAGAATGAGTTGTATAAGAATTGCTGCATTTTTTAATGCAATATATCAGCTATATTGCAGACTACAGCTCATGCAGTCTACGATATAGCTGATATGAATGAAACATTCATTGATTTTACACAGAGAAGAAGAAGATTTTTTCGATGAAGTTTTAAGCATAAAGTTACATTACTTGTACCACCATGGTTTTAAGTTTTTAAATAAAATAAATTATTATAGTATTGTGATGAATGGAAAAAAGTTTATGAATGACATGCTGCTTTTATATAGAGTTGATTTATATTTCGATGACTTCAATTGAATAAAGTTCATTTGTTTTCGATAAAATTTTCAAATATAATAAATTATTGTAGTATTATGATAATTTAAAAAATATTACCGAGGAATGTATCGCATTTTAGAGATATTTAAACCAGGCAATTTATATTTCAATGCCGTCATTTAAATGAAGTTCATTTTTCTTCGATGAAGTTTTAAGTTTTCAAATATAATAAATTAATGTAGTATTGTGATAATTTTAAAAATATTACCGAGGAATGTATCGCATATTAGAGATGTTTATATAAAATTGCATTGAAGTTGAAAAGTCTTTCATAATCAATGCTTTAAGCATGATTGATCTTTCTTGTTAAAATTATCATAATGCTACAATAATTTGTTTATTATATTTGAAAACTTCATCGAAAACAAAGGAACTTTATTCAAATGACGTCATCGAAATATAAATCGCCTCTATATAAAAGCAGCATTTCATTCATAAACATTTTTCCATTCATCACAATACTATAGTAACTTATTTTATTTAAGCACTTAAAACCATGGAGGTACAAGTAACTAAAAAAAGCGGTCTCACCAAAGATATGGGAACAATCAATTTTGCCATTGACAATTCTGCCATTGAACAGATTCCTGAGGAATGAAATAAAGTGAAATTCCTTCTGTTCTGTAAGCTTTTAACATTAAACATACCACGAAGAAAATTATCAGATAAGGTATAATTAAATGTACCTGTTTTCTTATAATATAGATATCTCAAGAATTTATTTTGAATAATTTTCATCTTATTTGCAGGAATAGCATGAAAAGGCCTCCACACCACAGACGCGACCCCCACTGGGTTCCGGTCTAAATTGGGTGGCACTTCCCGGCCGTCCATACAGTTACCTTACACCTTTCTGGTAGGTCGGACGGTCTGGGTCTCAACAATCAACAACAACACCACAGACGCGTACTCCAGTCCAGACCTGACCAAGGCATTAAAGAGGACAATGATGATATCCTCATTAGCAAAATCCTGAGTAATTCTCTTAATGTAACCAAGTTTCCAATTGGATTTAGCATAAATATCAGGAACGTTAGCAGAATAGGAGAAATTAGACGTATAAATAACGCCAAGATCAGTAACAGAGAAATTTTTAGCCAAAATAGAGTTGCCAATACCATAAGAAATAAAACACTTTTCTACTAGTAAAAGACGCAATACTACAATTACTAATATTCAGATAAAGACAGTTATTGCTACACCAATTAAAAAGGATATGCAACTCAAACTGAACATTGATACCAGAACCAGCATAGAAAATTGGACAGAAAATTTTCAAACCATCAGCATAAAATAGGCAATTTTTAAAACAATCAGCAAGATTATAAATGAAAATAATAAATAACAAGGGACCAAGAAGAGAACCTCGGAGCATCCCGGAAGTAGACGAAAACCCCTTACTCAAGCAAGAACCAAAATTAACATTTGAAGACCTTGAAGATAAAGAGGATTTTAATAGTATAAACAAATTAGGACAAAATCCGATACTCTTCAAATTAGGAATCAAGTTATCGTGATCAACTGAATCAAAAACTTTCGTAAAATCAGTGTAAACAACATCCAACTGACATCTCGGATTAATGGCGTCAATCACAAACGAGGTACATCAAAGGGGATTAGTAACAGTAGCACTCATAAAACCATGTTGATTAATAGAAATGAAAGATCGAACTTGACTAAATAAAATGAAATTCCTTCTGTTCTGTAAGCTTTTAACATGAAACATACCACGAAGAGAATTATCAGATAAGGTATAATTAAATGAGCCAGTTTTCTTATAATATAGATATGTCAAGAAATTATTTTGAATAATTTTCATCTTATTTGCATGAATAGCATGAAAAGGCCTCCACACCACAGACGCGTACTCAAGCCCAGACCTGACCAAGGCATTAAAGAGAACAATGATGATATCTTCATTAGTAAAATCCTGAGTAATTCTCTTAATGTAACCAAGTTTCCTATAGGATTTAGCATAAATATCAGTAATGTTAGGAGAAAAGGAAAAATTCGATGTATAAATAACGCCAAGATCAGTAACAGAGAAATTTTTAGCCAAAATAGAGTTGCCAATACCATAAGAAATAAGACACTTTTCTACTAGTAAAAGACACAACACTACAATTACTAATATTCAGATAAAGACAGTTATTGCTACACCAATTAAAAAGGATATGCAACTCAAACTGAACATTGATACCAGAACCAGCATCGAAAATTGGACAGAACATTTTCAAACCATCAGCATAAAATAGGCAATTTTTAAAACAATCAGCAAGATTATTAATGAAAATAATAAATAACAAGGGACCAAGAAGAGAACCTCGGAGCACCCCGGAAGTAGACGAAAACCACTTACTCAAGCAAGAACCAAAATTAACATATGAAGACCCTGAAGTAAAAGAGGATTTTAATAGTATAATAAAATTAGGACAAAATCCGATACTCTTCAAATTAGGAATCAAATTACCGTGATCAACTGAATCAAAAACTTTCGTAAAATCAGTGTAAACAACATCCAACTGACCTCTCGGATTAATGGCGTCAATCACAAACGAGGTACATCAAAGGGGATTAGTAACAGTAGCACTCATAAAACCATGTTGATTAATAGAAATAAAAGATCGAACTTAACTGTAGATACACTTATGCAGAATAAATGGAAACTTTAGTAAATGGAGAAATAATAGAGACGGGTCTGTAATTTTCAATACGATATTTGTCAACCTTTTTGAAAATAGGAATAATGAGATCTCTTCCACTCATCTGGAAACACATTGCAACTGATGGATAAGTTATAAATAATAATTAAAGGATACGCAAGACAGGTAGAACACGTCTTAATAATATACACAGGAACTCCATCAAAACCCAACGAGCCCGAAACCCTTTAATCTATTAATATCATCCAAAACATCTTTCACAGTTATGTGATTAACATTAACTACATCAGAAATCACACTCATGTGATAATTGGCCGGAACAGTATCAGCATCGAATGGTTTACCGACAATAAAATTAGATCTAAAAAACTCATCAAAAGCATTAGCTATAGTTTTGTCGGTAGAATACATAGTATTATTTAAATTCATAGTATTGTACGAAATCTTATCTTTAATCGTATTAAAGGACCAAATACGCTTAGGATTACTTTTCAGAGATGATTCAACAAATCTAACATAAAATTTATATTCACGATTTATATCAGTCTTAATTTTAGCTCTATGAAATTTATATTGTAGAAGGTCAAACTAAAGGTCAAGTTTGTCCTTCAGTCTGATATTGCGGATAGTACCGAGATTAAACCAGGGTGGGTAGTTACTATTTCTAACAAAAGTTTTAGGAATACAAACATTAAAAATTTGATAAAGATAAAAGATAAAACACACTAACTGCATAGTCAATATCTGTGAAATAATTTAAAATATTCCAATAAAAATCACTTAACTTTGTATACAAAAGTTCAAAATCAGTATTTTTAAAATCATAACATATACAATTAGAATGAAGCTTCTTTTACTCTGGGTATATTAGTATTGATAAAAGTAATAGAGATAGAAAGTAAAAGTAATAGAGAAGTATGATGAATATCTTCCGGAAGTAAAATATCATCAATACCGACTAGTCGAATACTTAACATACTTTCATTATAGTTTGAAATAACCAAATCTAAAAATATGTCATTACTATTATTAACGGTATTCAATTGATTCAACTTATACAAGTTAAAAAATTTAGTAGTAACATTTCAATATTGGTGTAATTAACCTCAATTGACATGGCTAAAGGCCAGGTAAATTAAATACCAGGTAAATTAAAGTCACCCATAGCAAAACAAAAACGTCATAATTGAAAAAATCATAATTAGCGTCGAACAGACTGAAGAACTCATCATGCATGACAAAATTGGAAGCAGGTTTGATATTTACCACACAGAGAAACAAGTATCTACCAAAAGCAAGATCAATTTTTAACCAAACCGGTTCCCCATGACTTTCACCTATGGATAACTCATAGAACAAACACAACGTTAGAATTGGGTTCTATCAACATGCCCCACCACGATGAACTCGATTATCCATATTAGTCTTATCTCTCCGCATAATATTATATCGGCCATCAAAAAGTTCAGTACAACTTATACCTTCGCAGAGTCAAGTCTCGGTTAAACATATTATATCATAGTTTTGGGTTAACGCAGATAAGAATAGTTTGTTCGTTTTTATCCGCAGACACCTAACATTCTAATAACAAATTTTCATGTCACGATTTACAACACATCCATCAGTGATCGAAGACTCTCCAGGTAGTCACTTCTGGCCATGCATATCTACTTATCGTTAAGTTTATCAAAAAATTTAGTTATGAAACATCCTTCAAGCCAAACATCATCATTCAACAACTTTGCCATGTCCTGTTCCTGAACCTCAATATGAAAAGAACAGTAAGTATTAAACTTAGTAACTAGTCGAGCACATATAAAATTATCAATAAGACAGTTCTTTAAATGAATTTTAATATCAGCAGCTCTCATATCTGGACTCAGTCTGGAGAGAAATACTGCTCCAGTTCTGGAGTGTTTTTGAGCCGCCACCAACGTGGAAACTTTACAAGGATCGTTTACAATAGTCTTCGATTTCGGTTTAGCAATATATTTTGAGTAGTCATTATCGACTTTTTTAAATCCAGATCCCACAGTATTTAAAATCATGTCACTGATTTTGGGCATTTGAGCACTACTAGCTCCATTCAGTAAACTTGGCTACCGCGCGTTTAGCATTTCTATAGCTCTGTTCAATATAATCATTGATAGTCTCCCTCAAGTCTTTACTGATACTATTTTCCGATTTAATTCCGGACCTTGGTTAATCATATTCAAATCCATTCCACAGTCTTCACGTTCAAAGATGTGATCATTTATCTCCTTTCTTATGATTCCATTTGTGATATGATTATCACATATTTTTATACATAACCCTGGGAAAAAAGGAAAGGTGTAATATAATTGAAATGTATACTATGTTTTTGATTTATGTAGATAGCTAGGCCTTTGCACAGGTAAACTTAGCTTGACTTCTTCTCTGTTCAGGGGGGTGAGAATATGTGATATGATGATCACATATTTTTATACATAACCCTGGGAAAAAAGGAATGGTGTAATATAATCTATGTTTTTGATTTATGTAGATAGCTAGGCCTTTGCACAGACGGGATTGGGATTTTTTGGCGCCGTTAGGTTGTGTGCGCACTGACATGGATTGTAAATATTCGGAGAATTAATTGCAGCATAAATGTCAAAGTTGAGCTACAAATCTCTGAAAATTTATAGCCCTGTCAGGTGTGGCGCGCGTCGGGGTCCGGTCCTTTGGACCACCCGGTTTTGTAGAAAGGCCTCTGGTTCTTGTGTTGGAGTGGAGCGCATAAAAAATGAGCGTCGCTTCAAAACCAATGGTGTGAAGCATTTTTGGACCGCCTTTTTATTGCGTTGTGGGAAACAGCGAATGGGAATTGGGGGACTTCCTCCCTATATTTGTGTCGTTCCCCTTGGTTTAAAATTCTGGAAGTTTTAGAAATTTGAAAAAAAGTTCAGACGCAATCTGATTTTTTGATGGAGAAAGGTCTCCTGGGTTCCGTTGAGCACTTGTATGAGGAACGCATCCGTGCAACGAAGTAGGCGGCACTTGACGGCACTTGTGCGGTAGTTTCTGCAAGTTTCACTGAACCGGCGCATTTTACCTAACCAGGGGCTACAGACTCTAGGGTAGCGCATATATTTTTCCAGAAACAGCTTCTGTTTATTTGCAGCTGTGGCAGAGCTTAGTAACAGCTATTTTTTAGAACGGTTTCGACTATTCTCAGCCAAATCTTCACTACGCAACTACATAGACTGAGTCTTGTAGGAGTACCTATCCCGGGTTCCTAAGCAGCAGACAATCTCTACAAAAAAGGATCTGATCTCCACTCTTTGGTAAAGCCTGTACGTAGATCCCACAAGATCGACTGGGACTAAGCCGACGTTAAGAGGAGGAGAAGGAAAGTGGACAATGTGCCCATCTCCAAAACAATACTTGGCAAAAATTTTCGTCACCTGATGATACGCAACCGTGTTTCTCAGACTGGTAGTGTTTTCCATGAACTATTCAAATAAATGAACCAAACTTCAATTAATCGTGCCACCCATTCCCACGTGCAGAGGTCAGCTACAGCACTCAGTGGAGTTCGTATGTAATGAAGGTATGAAAATTATATATTGATTTTAAAATGTGTATATGAATGTTTAAGCTTAATTGATGTGATCCAAAGTGTTTAAGGGTAACGTTATGATAAATGGGATATTTGTCAAATTGAATATATATTGTGTGTTCTTAAAAAAAAGTAATTAGTTACAAGTTTGGATAATAAATAAAAAAAAATATACAAATTAATGCAAAATAAACTGTGCACCCCGAGGTCAAGCTTAGGTAAATTGGGAACTCATTTGTAATTGTGTATTTTGTATTTAAATGTTTAAATTGAGATTTCATGTATTCTATAAATAAAATATTAGATGGCCACAAAAAAGGGAGTGATTATTTAGTTTAGTAACTGCAATGTACTTGGTCCAATCGGACCCCACTATACATCAACGCGGTTGAGCCGGGTGGAGCTATTTGGTGAGTATCTTTAGTGTATTTATGTGTTTGACTTTAATTGTATTTATGTGTAAAATCCACCTCACCGCACCATTTATACCGCTATTCCCTGAATATACATTTTCTTCAATGTTGACCAATCTCCTAAAAAGATCAGCATGATTAGCTTGCACTTTTCTATTCAAAAGTTCCACTAAAGATACAATTTCACCCGAAAAATCCGTGTTGAGTCTACAGAGCTGCACTTGCGCTCTGTAAACTTATCCATATCATCCAATGCTTGTTCAAAAATCTTCAACGCATTGTATCTATTGAGATCGAAATTGCATCAATCCTATTTAGAGGTCGATTTTCTATCACAAACCGAAATAAAAAAGTCATTAATGCTATTAACACATTCCGAAAATGCTTTGAGTAACAAGAACCCACTTCTTTGGAAGTCGAACCACTCACTCAAGTCCGCCCTGGCAAAAACCAAGAACAATTCGGTATATTCTTCTCTGGTCAATATTTAAAAGCTAGTTTACTCCAAGTATAAGATATATTAAAAACACAACAAGAATAATTTTTAAAAAAAAATGTAAAACTATAAAAACTTGAAGCCACAACACAGAACCGACCGACCTTCACATATATATTGATATGTGTGTGTGTGCATGTCTGTGTATGTAAATATGTGTATGTGTGTGAATATGTATACGTATGTGTATAAATATGTGTGCGTATGTCCGTACGTCTGTGGTGACGATATCTAACGAACGAATGGAGCGTTTCGAATGAAATTTGGTACAAAAATTATAATCGGTGAATATAGGAAGTCTTTTAATTTTAAACGCGATCTATCCTTCGGAACACTTCTGAATTTTCGAACAAAAATTTGAAAAATTTATCAAGAAATCAAAACTTGGTAATGTTACATAAATAACCATTTATTATGTAATTTTTCATTAAGAAACAATTGACATAGATTTTTGAACACTGGCAAGAGCCAGATATTGCACTTTTTATGAAAACATTCAGAAAAAAATCGCATAAAATGAAAACATAATCAAATATTGTGAAATGTAATAATTTTCATATGTAATATTATGTAATATTTTTTTACTATCATTATCGTGAATCTAGTTCGTTCCATTTAAAAAAAAAATATACTTAGTGTAATAGTTTTGTATTCTGAAACTCAATAATTCTCCAACAGTAATTGATATATAAGAAATGATCTACTTCCCACTTGTCTGTAACGCTTGGCAATAAATTGGGGGTCTTGGTGACTAATTTAGCGGAATATCGCCAACTTAGCGATATTTCGTCCTAGATTGACGAAAATATCATTAAAATTGCGAAAATGACGGCAAATCGAAGATTAAGTTATTAAAGTAGTTTAATATATGAACTCTATTGCTTGTTGCTTGTGCTATCAATACTAATAATTGTCAATTTAGAATCGCGGGAAGTATAAGTTAATTTGTACTGCGAAATATTTTTACATCTTGTCATCCATCCGGAAACGCGTCAAATGTACAATTCAACACTAAATACATTGTGTCGAAAAAATTTTACTTCTTTCATATTGAGAAAATGTATAATTAATTGAATTATATAGGGAGAGTCATGTGGTGCTCATATCAAGTTTTCTTATTTATATGCGACAGCACTTGGTCCGGGAAACTTGAATGTAGACGGTGATACCCACATTGAAGCAGAGAATAACCATACCAAATTTGACAAATACGGAACAGACGAACAGACAAACAAACAAATATAAATACTGACTTAAAATTTTTTATATTAAGATTTTGTCAACAGATGTTGTGTATACGGAACAGACAAACAGACAAACAAACAAATATAAATACTGACTTAAAATTTTATATATTAAAATTTTGTCAACAGATGTTGTGTATAGGGAACAGACAAACAAACAAATATAAATACTGACTTAAAATTTTATATATTAAGATTTTGTCAAGAGATGTTGCGTATACGGATCAGACAAACAGACAAACAAACAAATATAAATACTGACTTAAAATTTTATATATTAAAATTTTGTCAACAGATGTTGTGTGTACGGAACAGACAAACAGACAAACAAATATAAATACTGACTTAAAATTTTATATATTATCATTTTGTCAACAGAAGTTGTGTATACGGAATAGACAAACAGACAAACAAGGAAATATAAATACTGACTTAAAATTTTATATATTACAATTTTGTCAGCAGATGTTGTGTATACGGAACAGACAAACAGACAATCAAATATAAATACTGACTTAAAATTTTATATATTAAGATTTTGTCAACAGATGTTGTGTATGCGGAACAGACAAACAGACAATCAAACAAATATAAATACTGACTTAAAATTTTATATATTAAAATTTTGTCAACAGATGTTGTGTATACGGAACAGACAAACAGACAAACAAACAAATATAAATACTGACTTAAAATTTTATATATTAAGATTTTGTCAAAAGATGTTGTGTATACGGAACAGACAAACATACAAACAAACAAATATAAATACTGACTTAAAATTTTATATATTAAGATTTTGTCAACAGATGTTGTGCATACGGAACAGACAAACAGACAAACAAACAAATATAAATACTGACTTAAAATTTTATATATTAAAATTTTGTCAACACATGTTGTGTATACGGAACAGACAAACAGACAAACAAATATAAATACTGACTTAAAATTTTATATATTAAGATTTTGTCAACAGATGTTGTGTATACGGAATAGACAAACAGACAAACAAGCAAATATAAATACTGACTTAAAATTTTATATAGTAAGATTTTGTCAACAGATATAACGTCCAATTTTTCTTATAAGTAACTTTCTTATATGTTTTCTTTCTTTTATCGTATAAGTTATCGTTTAAGTATCTTAGACTCCATATAACGTTAAAAACGGTTACTTCATCTTCTGAGATGCCCAAACCCTTAAAGACTATCACGTTCCAACAATGGAATATTTAATTCAATCATAACACTTTTTTACATATATTTTATGTATGGCATATAAAGTAAAAGTGAGGAAATAGAAAAGTATATAAAATAAAAAAATATCATTTATGAACTGACATATTTCTCGACAAGAAAGTGAAATAAAAACACTTAAGAAGTATTAAACGGGCAAAGATAAAGTCTGTTGACAGGCGCTAAAAGTTTGGAGAAATGATTTTATAGGATATAATAAATCTATTTTGTCTAGGAAAACGCTGGATTACTGTGTATTTTTATTAGATGGACGGAAAAATATGAAAATGCTTTTTATCAGATTTCTTTTTAAATTGCCTTTTATTTTATTTTATTTCAATATATAATATATTGTATATAATAAAGGTGTTGTGATTAGTGTTCTAAAGACTATGAAAATAATTTGATGCGGACAGCACATGAACTTCACTACATATATCTTTCACAGTGATATAATGGTGTACAAGATTCAGGGCACAATAATTTTGCCATTGCATTAACACTAAATTGAAATTGGACACTGTTTGCAACATAAGTCTAAACAGAGTGAATTAGTCATATTCACGCGCAAATTCCTCATCAAAAGCGTAATTAATTGTTACTGAATTTCCCCTGAAATAAAGGATTTTTGGCGAACTCTTTGGCGTCAAAATATGAAATAAGTACATAAAGTATCTTCTTATCTTCTCCTGTTAATGAAACGAACTAGGTCTTTGAGAATGATATTAAGATATTTATCTTTAAGAGATTTGTCTTGTCATATTAATAGATTTGTTTGATTTTTGTTTGTTTTGATATTAAGAGACATAACAAATCATGTGGGAAATGAATATATTTGATAATACTTACTACTTCTAATTTCAAGTATTTTTTTTAATTAGATTATTTGAAAAACATGCAATATTTTGAAAACGGCTCATGCGGGCGTTGTATAATTTATATCATTCGTTTTCTAATAAAAACATTACGTATGGAATTATTATTTATTTACGAGTATTGAAGTTCCTGATTTTCTAATGAATGCTTCGAAATTTTGATTCAAAAATTATGTTTTTTTCATTAGCAATTTACCACACTGACATTCCCCTGTATCGTTTCTGTCCCGTCTGCTAGAGTTGTGGCATGTGGAAGATCTTGTCCTAGTTGTCAGCGTCCACCTGGTTGTCAGCGTCCTGTTTCTTAGAGCAGTTTCCAGCGTTTCCAAAAGATATTTAGTGGAACAATTTGGTTTCTGGACACTTCTGCCTGAGACTGGCTAGATTCCACACAACCAGTTCATACGATGTCTTCGTAATATAACTGATATCAGGTGTCATTGAACAATTCAACGACATCTCACGTGTTACATCAGGTGATGGTCATGGTGATGTAACGCAATGTTCAGTTGCCAACTGAACTCTGTGTTACATTATTATGACCTGCGCCTGATATAAAAGGCGAGAGAATTATCAATTATTTTAAACCCATCCCTAGTTTGAATATTCGGAGTCTCATGATGCTCTGAAGAATGAACCGCAAATGCTCGTTCGTCTTGTTTTGACGAGTTTCAGTGTACATGAAATTTTACAACAGTGGAGCTGATATCTGCAGTAGAAGCAAGATACACTGTTATGTGCCTAATATAGTAACTACGAATTTTGGTTCCTTAAGCAAAATATGTAAAAAGGATTCTCAAAATTTCTGTTTTGCCTCCCCCCCCCCCTCAAGTAAAGATATTTCAGAAAATACTTTACTTTGGGATTCTTAAATTTTGCATCCCCTTAATTTTTGGAAAACTAAAATTTGGGGGCAAATTTTTAGCTTTGGCCCAGCAAAACAAAAGCATTTATTAAAAGTATAATGTTATTTTTCTGGGTCATTTTCATAATTGGAAAACTTTTAAACTATTTTGTATTTTCTTTAATTCCGTTTTTTACTTTCCTTATATACATAATGTATAAGGAAAGTATTGTGACGGGGCCGAAAATTCGAATTCGAGTTTTCGACGGGAGAGCACGTTTCAAGCATCCCTGATCACGAATCAAACATTTTTGAAGTGATGTCTGTGTGTGAAAGTAAGTGTGTGTGTGAAAGTAAGTATGTGTGTGTGTGTGTGTGTGTGTGTGTTAGTGAGTCTGTGGAGACGATAACTTACGAACGAAAGGACCGATTCGAACCAAATTTGGTACAAAAATCACAATCCGTAAACACTGGAAGCCTATTGTTTTATACGCAATCGAACGGTTAGAACCCCTAAATTTTCGAATGAAATTTTGAAAAAATCGTCAAAATGTCAAAACCGCTAATAAAGTTACACAAATAGACATTTCTTATGTAATTTTTCATTAGAAAACGATTGGCATAAATTTTAGAACACTAACATGAACCGTTCTCGAGATATTGCACATTTTTCAAAAAAATTATCAAAAGTTATATAAAATAAAAAATAAAAATATTTCTTATTGAGAAACATGTTCACTTTTCATATGTAATACCATGCGATAAATATGGTGACATCATTCTTGTGGATCTAGCTCGTTCCATTCATGAAAAAAGATACTTTGAGTAACACTTTTGTATTTGAACGCCAATAGTCATTTATCTGCTGTAAGAATAACTTATTTCTCCGTCCATAACGCTTGACGAGATTTTGGCGACAAATTTGGCGGAATGTCGCTGACTTGGCGACATTTTGAATTGTTGCCAAATTAACGAAAATCTCGCCAAATTGATAAAAATGGCGTTAAATGAATGAAAATGACGACAAATTGAAGAAAATTCAATATCATGGAAAGAATATAAGTATCTACTATAAGAATAACGGTTTTTTTAGATGTAAAAGTAGTAAATTCATTGCATTATATAAGGAAAGTCATGTGTTGCCCACATCAGATTTTTTTATCTTTATTCTTAGAAGTCCTCTTAGTTTTACTTCAATTTTTGTCAGCCATGGATATTTGAATGATAACTAGTAAAAATCCAGGCTTTGAATGGACGCTCGAAAATGCAGTATGCAAGCTGTGGAACATTTCAAATCAAAACTTAATTTACAAGTAATTATGTAATTAGAAGTATAAAAAATTAATTTCAGTATTTGAAATCCTAGTACAAAAGAGTATTAGGTTTTCAGAATTTGAACATTAAATTACACAAATTAAAATGCAGGAAAACAATGAAATCAAAGAAACACATTTAAATTGCAAAAATATATTTAATATCCAGGAATACGTTTAAATTCCAATTCATGTTAGTGCACACATTTTGATTAGCCGTTTAAAAGTTGTTGTTTACTTATTATTTGTATAAGCAATTGCTACAAGTTATTGCATGGGCGGGTTAAAAATGGACGTATCGCCCTGTTACAGTTTGTTTTAATTATTGAAATTGCGATTCTGCATATCTGTGTGCAATTTCATGCATGTGTGCACATTTTTATCATCTTATTACTTTCCTTATATACATAATGTATAAGGAAAGTATTGTGACGGGGTCGAAAATTCGAAATCGAGTTTTCGACGGGAGAGCACGTTTCAAGCATCCCTGATCACGAATCAAACATTTTTGAAGTGATGTCTGTGTGGGTGTGTGTGTCTGTGTGTGTGTGTGTGTGTGTCTGTGTGTGTGTGTCTGTGTGTGTGTGTGTGTGTCTGTGTGTGTGTGTGTGTGTGTGTGTGTGTGTGAAAGTATGTGTGTGTGTGTGTGTGTGTCAGCGAGTCTGTGGAGACGATAACTGACGAACAAATGGACCGATTCGAACCAAATTTTGTACAAAAATCACAATCTGTAAGCACTGGAAGCCTATTGCTTTTATACGTAATCGAATGTTCAGAACCCCCCTATATTTTCGAATAAAATTTTGAAAAAATCGTCAAAAAATCAAAAGCTCTAATAATGTTACGCAAATAGACATTTCTAATGTAATTTTTCATTAGAAAACGATTGACATAAATTTTAGAACGCTAACATGAACCGTTCTCGAGATATTGTAAATTTTTCAAAAAAATTATTAAAAAGTCACATAAAATGAAAAAAAAATATATCCTATTGAGAAACATGTTCATATTTCATATGTAATACCATGCGATAAATTGGGTGACATCATTCTAGTGGATCTAGTTCGTTCCATTCATGAAAAAAATACTTTGAGTAATACTTTTGTATTTGAACGCCAATAGTCATTTATCTGCTGTAAAAACAACTTATTTCTTCGTCCATAACGATTGGCGAGATTTTGGCGACGAATTTGGCGGAATGTCGCCAACTTGGCGATTTTTTGAAATGCTACCAAATTAACGAAAATCTCGCCAAATGGATAAAAATGACGCTAAATCAATGAAAATGGCGACTAATTGTCGAAAATTCAATATCTTGGAATGAATATTAGTATCTACTATAAGGAAAACCTATTTTTTTACTGTAAAAGTAATGAATTCATTACATTATATAAGGAAAGTCATGTGTTGCCCACATCAGATTTTTTATTATAGATTTCGAGCAAGAGGGATCACAAATTTCAGGCAAATGCTGATTTTGCGTCTTAAGGATTAGAGGACGTATATTCAAATGTGTTGATATAGTTTGAGAAATTATTTATTGCTTTAAATTATATTAAAAATCCGTTAGAGCCTCAGACTTTTTACTTGTCATGTATTATTATTCAGTATTATCTGCTGTGAAGTAAAGGCAATTGCGAAGTGAAGCCATCGTAAAATGCACGCGCTGCATGTCCTAGCTACCAACTCGCGCTTGATAGGTCACAGCGGTTTTCAAACTTTGAGAAACATTTCCATTTATATTTAACAAGCAATGGATACTTTACTTAAAATTGTTTTCGTATTTATCATAAGAATCAGTTTAGCTAGTCATGTATAAACTGATACATTATAAATGATAAAATAAGTTTAATATTACTTTTATTTTTCAGTAAAGTTTCTGATCTTCTGGGCGCTTCTACTCACTGTGTTTCTTGGGCTGTTAAACTTTGCTTAACCACACTTAATATTATTTACGCCATTGTATGTTTCGCAATTATGCGAAAAAACTGCCATGCTAATCGACAAATTATTCTTACTAGGCAGATACAAGCTACTAATACAACATACAAAGAAACCGACAACAAATTTAGGGTGCGTGTTTTTAGTTCATTTGTTTAAAAAAAGTAGCTTCTAAAGAAGAGACTGCGATAAAATAGTGACAAGGAGCTGCTAGCACAGTCACTTTAAAATTCAATATTTGGTTTATCTTAACCTATTTAAATGTTTCCATATTGATATAAATTAATTTTTGTTTAATTGGTTTCATTCATTTTTTAGATATCATATCCACACACACACACACACATTTATAGAGATGTTCAAATTCTGATTAGCAGGTCTTAAGTAAACTCTGCAGGTTGATAAATTCCTCTCAAAAATGACTCTTGTTAGAACTTTATATTAAAAGTAATATCATAATTAAAGCAAGCAAGCAAACTCAATTATCTGAGATAAATGTATAAAGATTAAAATTATTTGGAATAATAATTTTATTTAAAAACGTCCCTAACATGTGTAAAATTATATATTTGCATTTTTACAACGCTTTACTTGCATATTAAATCTGAAAATAAAATATAAGACATGCCAGGCAAGATTAAGAAAAAAAATGGGCATATAAACTTTACAGCTTTTTACCCAGGAAATTTATTTAGTTCAAAATGAAAACACGTAGTTTTAATAAAATAGACCAAGTTCTAAGTATTTTCATATTGTTTTTTTTAATTTAAGCAATTTTATATTTTTGATTATATTTTGTAGCAAAATGTTCTTCGTCTTAAATTAAATGTCATTTTTCTAATATTTTTTGGTAAAGACTCATATCAACACTTTCCATTAGATGTAATTACCATATGTTAATGCTTTTTTTTTAAATAGAAAAAATATTTATCAAATGTAATTTTTGTACTTCAAATGTTTTAAAAAATTTATATATAATACTTCTTCATTAACCACTTAAAAGTAAATCTTCATAAATATGACAGAACTAATTCATAATTTTTACTACAAACGATCATTCTGCATTTCTCTGAAATAGAAATGCTTTGTCAATAACAGAAATTTTCAAGTCTTTAATATCTGAATATAATAAAAAATATCAAATTATCCACCTTAGTCTCTTGGTGCACAGCCGGAGCGAGATGTCCGGGATCTCATCCTCTATGCTATTTAAAAATCTGGTTATAGAAAGTCCTTTGTCAAAGAGGTCTTCAAATGTATCGTTTTGAGACTGACTGTTGCCCCATTTTATGCCCTGTCTATACCCTCTACGACATCTCCAAGTTACATGCATTATCTCAATACCACAGTATCTAATAAAAAGTGTCTAATTATGTATATAATATAAAGTGTCTAATTAAGGGTTCCTTTGGTACTTTTAATCAACAGCTTATGCAGTTATAAACGAAGAATTTTTATTTCAGATTATTTTTGATAGCAGATTGAGTTACTTTATATATCGCTTTTTTTTGCTAGCTATACAGGGCTCTTTGTAATGTCCCTAAGCACCCCAATAAATTTGTAAGGAAAAGTCCTTGGATGGACATGTTATGTTTAATTATATAAAAGTGACCACGTCCGATCGAATAAAAAGATTGCAGCAACCCTAGCGGAAGACCTGATAACAAAGCGAAATGGCCGAAAAAAGCAAAAGTAATAGACCATTGTCTAACTAAGTAAGAATTGACACTAAAACTCTTAGAAAAGCCATTTATTTAATACAATATGTTTATCAGGAGTAGTTTACCATTAAGGAATACTAAAATAAATAACACTTGAATTTAATATGGGAGAGATGAAGTCTGAATGGGTCATTTTTATATTTTTAATTTTTAGCCGTTTTATTACGACTTTGTTTTAAGTTTAAATTGCTAAAAGTAAAACACCGTCATTAACCAGAAAACAAAATCAGAGTAGAAAATATGTAGTTCAATACTAATTAAATGGAAGAATATATACTCATATTTTGTCCCATTCATTCCATACAGAGTAATGAATTGAATGGGATAACAAAAATCATGAATGGAACAAAAGAAGTTCTGGTCATTTTTATGTTTTTATTTTTGCAAGTAGCTTTTAAGATTATTTTATTCGAAAGATATAAAATGTTTTAATATAAAAATGGCATTTTGTTACAATAACAAGAAAGATCAATCATGCTTAAAGCATTGATTATGAAACACTTTCCAACTTCAATGCAATTTTATTTAAACATGTCTAAAATGCAATACATTCCTCGGTAATATTTTAAAACTTATCACAATACTACATTAATTTATTATATTTGACACCTTAAAACTTCATCGAAAAAAATTAACTTCATTCAAATGACGGCATTAAAGTACAAATTGCCTGGTTTAAACATCTCTAAAATGTGATACATTCCTCGGTAATAATTTTAGAATTATCATAATACTACGATAATTTATTATATTTGAAAACATCATCGAAAACAACTGAAATTCATTCAAATGACGTCATAAAAAAATAACACGCCTGGCTCTCTCTATAAAAGCAACATTTCATTCATAAATAATTCCCCCATTCATGTCATTCATCACAATACTATAATAATTTATTTTATTTAAAAATTAAGACCATTGAGCTACAAGTAAGTAAACTCAATGCGTAAAATTTCATCGAAAAATATCGTCCTTCTCTTTCTAAAATCAATGAATATTTCATTCATATCAGCTAAGCAGACTCCATGGACTAAATGATTTTGTGTTAAAGAATTACAGCGATTCTAATACAACTCATTCTACATATTTTGCTGTTTACATTTTACATAGGTGAAAAATAGGCTTAATAGTAGAAATAATGAAATTTGAAAGAGCATTTAAACTGAAATATATTGTCATTGCGTTGTTTCAGTATGTAGATGCACAGAATTTAGGCAAAAATAAAGTAGTTTTAGGACGGATACAACACTCAATATGAATTAAAAGGAACATTAAAAATCACGATTTTGACACAAGATGGATGCCATATATCATTTTGAAGTGGGTCATGTGATCGTTTCATATCATGGACACGTGATCGCTTCATATAAGAGGTGTTATTATTATTTTAATTTTTATTTAAAAAACAACTGAATATATTTCGCTGAATTTTTTTTTATATATTTTATGGAACAATTTGAATATTGCCTAAAATTTTCGAAGTAATTTGTGAATTTTAAATCCGCTTAAAAAATGCTTGAAAAATTAGGTCCCATAGGGCTCAATGTATTCCATTTTTTCAACCCGGGTTCAATCCAAAACTAATTGGGTGATGTTATTCATTTATATTCCCATAGGTCCTATAGACCGTCTGAACAACATACTAAAATTTCATTTTGATTAAGTCATTTTTACGGCAGTTATCGTGCTAACGGACAGACAGACAGACAGACAGAATGAACAAAGTCATAAACACTTTTCAACTTTGTTGTAAAGTGTTAAAAACTGAAAAACATCTAAAATTCCCTTTCGCATCTAATTACTTTATGGATCTAATTTTAGTTTTTAACCCAGTTTCATTCTAAATCGCTATTTCCCCAGGGGGTTGATGACTACGGAAAAATACAGAAATTGATCTAATTTTTAGTAGGGATTTTATATTGGCATTAATTTTACCATTTCCAACTCAAAATTCATTTTATTTTATTTACAGGCTGACTGTAGCTTTTAGTTAAAATTTCCTTTGGAGCCATTGGAACTGCCCTTTGTCAAGCCCATAAAGGATAGCATTATTACATCTCCCCTTTCAGAGTATGAGATGATGAAAAATTAAAAGTGAAATATTTTTTGCGTATTGTCCATATGTTTCAATAATATTTAGGAAGTATATTTTATATAATAAGTTATTTCGTTTAATCTCATAGCGTCAGTGTATAGAGATGGAATCCAGAAAGCTGCGCCAAAATGTGCCGTAGCCAATGAAATAGATGGAATAAAACAGCGGACCATCCAGGTTTGCTAATCCAATCATTGAAAACATTTAGCAATAAAAATTCATATCTATCAGACTGGAGTCTCCACACAGCTTTGGCTGACTAAGAGAAGACGTTTTACGCTTGGTCTTATGCTGAGGTAGGATTGATATGTTTATATATGTTTACCAGATATGGAGAATAAATTACAAGGGGAATATTTATGAATTATGTCGAATTTACTACCACGTGCCTAACTTTCAGAAGGCAGTGTATATCCATGTAGGTCTTTTAAAACTCTTTTATAAGGCATGTACTTTTAGTACAAAATTTTCAATTTTCTTCAACTTGACAAGACTGTTCCCCGAAA
Source organism: Amaurobius ferox (assembly GCA_951213105.1). Classification (NCBI taxonomy): domain Eukaryota; kingdom Metazoa; phylum Arthropoda; class Arachnida; order Araneae; family Amaurobiidae; genus Amaurobius; species Amaurobius ferox. The sequence goes on along the minus strand of OX578149.1, from coordinate 120,512,282 downwards.
ACTTTTACAAATTTTTAAAAATAATATTTACTTAGAAACTGTACTTCTTACTGAGCATGTTTGTCGCTTACGATTTATACGTATCTCTCATTTATCTTTTAGAAGATATTTTGAGTGATAGAAACCGAAGTGAAGTAAAAATTCGCTCGATGAAAAACTTTATTTTTCGAAAAAGTGTGTTCAGTATGTTAAAATATTGAAATTATATGTATATATGTAAATCGTACCCAATCTCCAACAAAATAAGTAAACATCGTTCATATCTTTATCTATTAGGTTATGAGATAAAAACGTCCAAAATATTTACATTTTTAGTAACGCTCCATTTTCAGCCAGAGATATCTAGAGAGCGGAACTTATTTACAGAATCTGAAATATCAATGGTTAAGAAATGGCTCATTCTCAACTGCCAATGGTTAGGTGTTACTAATGTATCCATAGCTTTGGCTGGCTATGAATAAACTCGCTGGGCTCCTTGGCATTAAAATAAACTGGATAGGGTTGCTTAAAATTTCGCCCAGATTTAATTTCACTTGATTGTTTACGATCGTCGTGGCTGACAATGCAAACGACTTGACAGCCATGACTGTGATGGTTATGATTTTGAACTTCATGTCTTTCTAGCTACAGCTCGGTCAGGTCCACTGTAACTGACATAACAATTAATACACGATTTGTGGCGTCTTTATACCAGGAAACATTTACTAAAAATGATAAAGTAAAATTTTATGCTTTAAAATATTTAATACCCATGACTATCAAATAGCAACTTAAAAAAAAATTCTTGCTTTGAATATACCTCTATAATTTCATTTTAAAATTGAGTAACTGAAGTAACGCAATTGGACAAGATGTAATTGCTGATTCAGTAGAAAGTTAAATACTATCAAAATGTTAAATCTAGAATGGTGTTTCTTGCTTATAAACAATACTAAATAACTAATAGACTAAATGCATACCTATTTATATTTTATTTATCAACCATCATTTCAAAAATTACAATATCTTTTGTAACTGACGTAATATGCTTTTGTAACTGATATAACCTTATAAATTTCTTACGATGTCGGATGTATTTGCAGTGCATTTTTATTTCTCGATATTTTTATACGAAATATAAAGTTTATTACTAATACACTTGTGTATTTTATTATATTTTAATTAAATCATTAAAATATAGATTTCTAGCTAGTTAAAAAATGCAATAATGAGACTTCTATGTGGAATTGACCAGTCGCTAAATGAATTTTGAGATCCACCTAAAAAGCAAACCAAATTTAATTTAATTAATTTAAGTATTCTACAGTTCTAGATTGAATTTTCAGCCAGTACCATCCATATTGTGGGAACCCCTACAAACATTTATCACGGATCTCCTTCATATTTGATTACCCTCTTTTATGAATTTTTCATGTCTTTCCCTCTCTAAAAACAATTATAAAAGTCCGACCTCCCCTCCGCCCCGCCACATATACACAAACACACTCACACACGCTTCAGTTTTTGAGTTTTGTCCATCCCCGCCCACCCTATGTGCGGTTCTGTTCTAGCACAGAATGAAAGCGAAAATTATCGATTTTTATAGTCACATGAGCAAAATCAATAACTAACTTCAAAAGGAAAAAAAATGTACACAAATTATAGAAAAGAACTTGTGAATAAGATTATGAAATTAGACAGTATATTCCAAAAATGAAGGAAACAAGCTATTTCGAAAGCTAAATAAAACAACATCAAATAATCATAAGTTTCTGTGAAAAATACCAGTTCTCTGAAAGCTAATGAAATTAAGAAAATAATGAAAAGGAAAAAAATCGGTTCCAGAAAACTACACGAGCTACTTATCAATTGAATTCAAGATAAAGCTTTTTAAAAAATACAAAAAAAATAGAAGGCTGCAGAATTAAGAATAATATAACAGCAACAACAACAACAACAAATAAAAGATAAGATAAAAGAAAAAAAGAAAGGAAGGAAGTAACAGATTTCGGAAGCTGTATGAGCTACCTTCATTAATTAAATTTAAATAAAATTCGATCAAACTACGTTTAATATATCAGTGAATAAAAGGCTGCATAGTTAAGAGAAATATAACAGATATTGGAGGTAAACAATCGGTTTTGGAAGCTGCATAATCTTTATTCTTCAACAAAATTCAAATAGCATTCCATCAAGCTACTTTCAAAATACCAGTGAATAAAAGACTGCAGAATTATGAAAAATATAACAAATACTGAAGGAAGCAACCGATTTCGAAAGCTATATGAGCTAACTTCATCAACTACATGCTCACAACATTGGATCCAACAACTGAGAATATATTTTATTTTTCTTAATCTTTTTCAGGGTCGCCTCAAATCAGTCACGTTATGTATTTTTTGAATTCGGTTCATTTGAGTTAATCCATGCATAGCAATTTTTTATCATTTAATTTCATAGCATAATATACACTGTTATTTTCAAGAATGGAGTATACTGCTTTTGAGAATTATCATTATTGCCCTGTCGGAAATGATGCTATGGAAATATTAAATTTAGTATAATTCGTGTTCTAATCACACGAAATACCAAAATACATTGTTGATTCTAGTTTTAACATAATATTCCCACACATAAAATGTCACAGTAACACGTTTATTCGTTTTTGAGGTATCGTGTCCAAGCCTTATGTACACTACACATATGTGCACACACGAACTCACATAGCGACGGACAGTTTTCTGAAAATATTCGACACACATTCAGGGAATGTTAAAATGTAGTTTCCTGTCAAAATCTCAAATTTGATCTCACGAATTTGATCACTCTCAAACTTACAGGCACACATACTAAAATACATACACACACAAACACACACATACTAACATACATACACGCATATACAGATTTGATCGCAAAAATGTTCGATTAGATTTCAATAATGCTTTAAACGTGCTCTCCCGTCAGAATTTTGAATTGAAATTCTCGACGCAATATTTTCTGCGTACATGAAACTATGTAGTATGTAGGGAAAGTCAAAAAGGGTCATCTGGCGTAACAAAGACATCAAACGGCTGATACATATTTCTAATTAGTCGCCTTCGGCGACCAGCCTGTTCGCTACCCTTGAAAATTCTGACCGTGGCAAACTCGCTGGCGCAACCTATCAGAAGGGTGTAAAGTAACTATTTGAACGGCCAGGAAGTGCCACCCAATTTAGACCGGAACCCAGTGGGGGAGGCATCCACAGGAATCGTACCCTCCTTCCCCTACTACCAACCTCTCGGAAGGACTTACGGACCCACATGTTTAACGTGATCGTACTCCGTGTGATCACGGAGGCAGTTTTCGACAATGACGGAATCGAACCCGGGCCTACCGAGTGCAATTCAGTAATATAAACTGCATAATACTGCAGTAATATAAATGTTTTAAACAGAGAATCAGTATTATATAAATCGGTGATTGTCAATTTTTTATGCTTGTGACCTACAATGTTGAATCACAACTACTGATCTAATGCGTTTACGAATTGCATTTCATGACCAATAAAATATAGCTTACGACCCACATGTTTAACGTGATAGTACTCCGAATGAACACGGTGGCAGTTTTGGCAGTGACTGGATTTGAACCCAGGCCTACCGAGTGCAATTCCCGCACGCTAACCACTGGGCTACCGCGCCCTCAACCCTGTGAGGTTAACAAAGTTTGGTTTAGTTTAATGACGTTAAAACTGATAATGAAATTTTTAGGTATCGTGACAATCTCCATAATTTTTTTTTATTTATTTTCTTATTTCTTCAGTGTTTATGTTTTTTCATTATGGTCCCAGCCACCACCCGATATAAACAATACATCGCCACAATGCAATCCAGCATAATGAGCCATAAACCTTATAAAAAGCAAACACTAATTTGGTTTTTAATTGTCTCTAGGCCAAAAATCGTACAAACCATAATTCAATCATTTAAATTTTATAATGACCATATGCTAAGCTCTTAATTTCATCATTTAAAATATAACGTAATATCATTCAAAATATCCTCATTCCATCGTTCCATAGTTCCATCATTTAAAATATCCATAAAATTAAAATATCCATTTAAAATATCCATAAATTTAAATATCCATTTAAAAGATCCATACCGTTCCATCATTTAAAATATAAATATAATAAGTTCATATAAATATAATAATTTCACTCTGTATACTGTTACCACCACCCGATGTATACAATACATCACCACAATTATTTCCAACATAATTCAATCATTTAAATTTTATAATGACCATATGCTAAGCTCTTGATTCCATCATTTAAAATATCACATAATTTTCTAACCCGATGCACAATCTCCATGGAAACACCAGGCGCAGGGCGCCTGCGCTGGTATGGGAGAAAAACTTATTTTGCCGGCTTGCCGCCAAAAAATTGAAATTCGGAAATTCTTAAAATCGGGGTCCTGCAGCTACTTTTTCATATTTCTTGACTAGATTGAGTTTGTAAGAATTCCTGATATTTGAGCCTTCTAAAAATGTAAATTATTAGTCGAAGTTGTCGGTACTTTTTCCGATGCGAGGATTTAAAAACGAAAGTTCGTTTTTTTGAGCCGAAAGTGACTTTTGTTTTAAAATCTTTAAAAAATATTAGAATTTATGCCTAAGATTTGAAATTGATATATTTTTACTCGCAATTGTCTCCTCTTTCCGGTCGTGTGATTTGTGTTCTTCTACGACGTCTGGATGGTGGAGAAAAAAGGGGAAAAAGGGAAAAAACGGTCGAAATCGCATAAAACATTAAGTAACAAAAAAATAATTCAAAAATCGGTTTTCACGTGTCACCTTCCACCCCCGGACCTCCGATTGCCAAATTTCGTGGCTCTGCGACGCGTGTGTATAAGACAGACACACAGACATTCTTTTTATTTATTTTTATCTCCATGCAAATACCGTGACCTCTCCTCCATTGCTGCGCGGGCATATCGGTGAAAAATCAGAACTTCGCCGAGAATTCGTCAAGAAATTTAAAATCATTACGCCTTTAAAATTAGGATCGTTCTGCTATTTAGAATTATTTCTTGACCAGATTGGGCTTGTAAGAATGTCTGATATTTGAGCTTTCTAAAAATGTAAATTATTAGTCGAAATTGTCGGTACTTTCTACGATGCGAGAAGTAAAAAACGAAAGTTCGTTTTTTTTTAGCCGAAATTGACTTTTGCTTTAAAATCTTTAAAAAATATTAGAATTTGTCCCTGAGATTTGAAATTGATATATTTTTACTCGCAATTGTCTGCTCTTTCCGGTCGTGTGATTTGTTTTTTTCTACGACGTCTGGATGGTGGAGAAAAAAAAGGGGAAAAGGGGGAAAAACGGTCGAAATTTCATAAAACATTAAATAACAAAAAAATAATTCAAATTTTAAAAATCGGTTTTCATGTGTCACCTTCGCCCCCCTCCCCCGGGTTTCCGATAGCCAAATTCCGTAGCTCTATAATATCGTGTGTAGTGTATAAGACACACACACACACACACACACAGACATTGCCTTTTATTATTTAAGATTTATATGAGGGTATAGCTATGCCACCTATCGGGAAAAAAATTTACTTTTACAATTTCTTGGTACATTTTATATGACTTTAAAATTTTATATGCTCGAGATTTTGAAGATCCTGCAGTTGACAATGATTTCACAATATGCGTATTGCAGAACGGGTGTTTCTAATTGTTATACTTTGAAACAACGAAATGCATTTTACTATAAATATATCAATACGTAGAATAATATGAACGAGACGGAATTTAATCCGTACACAATCCTCTTATGTTGCTCGTCTGGAATCTTTTGCAACATTATTGAAATCATAAGATCTTGTAAAGCTGAACAAAATCTTATTTCTTGTCGAAATATTTACAAATATTATTTTCCTTACATACATCGTACCGGTTGGGGAAAGCTACTTTATAAACGTATTCAAGTTTTCTTTACTTTGTTAGTATGCAACTAAGTACTGCGTTATAGTACAACATAGTGTTGATGTTGAAGTATTTAAGTGAGTTAAGAAAATTGAACTTTATTATTTACGAATTGCTGTATTAAAAGTTTTTACACAAATTTTTTCTGTCAGTGGGTCACTGCTGTACACAGAGTCCAATGTGTGGAGGCGCTCCATCTTGCATAAAGGTAATTGAATCAAGACATTGGTGCTGTTGCAGTTGGGGTACAACAAAATTTTCGACCATGTGTTTGTACCTCCTGACCGTCACGGTACATGTCCCAGGGCCATTGGGAGTAGCCTCTTCGAAAAAGAAAGGTCCAAGAATGAATGTGGCTGTGAATGCACACCAGACTGTAACTTTTGGTGAGTGAAGTGGAATCTCTTGGAAGGTACGAGGGTTTTCCGTGACCCAAATGCGACAGGTATGGGTGTTGACTGTTCCACTTAGATGGAAATGCGCTTCATTGCTCCATAGACACTGCCATGGCCACGATGCATCCACATCAACTCTAGCCAGAAATGTCAATACAAAGGTCAGCCGCTTCTCCCTGTTGATGGTCAGCAAGTGATGATTATGACTAATTTTGTAAGGGAAAAAATGCACTATGTTTCTCAGTACGTTCCGCACTGTGCTGTAAGGAACACCCAAGTGCCGTGACACTCCACGTGCACTAATGCAACATATAACGTTATCCATTGATTTTTCAACAATAGCGGTGGCAACATCGCCAACGACATCTGAACGAATCGATTTGCGTCCTCGACCCGGCTGAGCTCCAAGATGTCCAGTTTTCTCGAATAGAGCCATCATTCTCCTAAGAGCTTGTGGAAGTAATAGTCCTTTGCGCAAATTCTTAAGTCGACGAAACTCCCGAAGTGCAGCTGCAGCATGTCCTTTGTTTTCATAAAACAGCTTCACAAGTAAAGCGCGTTCTGGCAGTGTGACAGCCATCGCTGATAAAAATGAAAATTTCTCAGTTTTATCCCCTTTTATGCTCAGAACATAGTAGCTGCAAACCAAGGGTTTATGCAAATTTTTGTGCTTACAGTGCGAAATTGCAGTTACAATGACAGTTTAAGTTTCTTCACTTTTTCATCTTCTTTTTTTTCATATCAACAAAAGAAATTAAAAAGGGAAAATCCCATATCGCATGTGTTTGTTTTTTGTGATTATTTTGTGTCTTTCAGCATATTTTCTGTTGTACAGCGCCACCTATCGGTGTTCCTGGAACTAATTTTTTTTTCGCGTAATCCCTTTCCCCATGTCTTGAATAGTAGGTTCAATAATTTTGGAGCCTTTACACTGAGTAGTTCGATGTATAGAGAGATCAGAGTAGGCGTGTTTTAATTCTGACCACCCGGTACATAGAAGAAAAAAAAATTTACTACAAAAACTTTGTTTTTACATCAGAAACCTATGTATCAAGAACCGTATGCTTAGAATTTACAACTCTATGTGCAAATCCTGACGACAAATCAAAGTAAATATTATAAACAAATTATGTTTCACATTGCATTTCTCTGGCGCACATCTTTTCTTGAGATGTACTTATTTAAAAACTGAACTGTTCAAGAACTCCAATTTCTGCAAAAGAGAGGTTTTAAAATTCTATTATACACAGTCAGTTTTAAGAAACCAAGATTCTGATGCATGACATTTTATAGTTATAGGATTTGTGTAATATGCATGTCATTCTATACTACACTATTTGAAATGTAACATAAGCTTCATGCAAATATATTCATTTTGTCGAAAATTTTCTGTCTCGGAACCTTTGAAGACAATTATTAGTTTTGAATTTTGCATTTAGTTACATATACTTAATCCTATACTTGTAGAGCACGCCTATAAGGGTGTGCCTAGCGTTAGGATCACGCTCCCATTGCAGATGACAGCAACTTTGGCACGATTTAATGTTCATTATGAACTAGAAAATGGACTCGGCATTACCCATGACTTAAAACGGGGTTTAATTAAATTAATTTATTCAATTTTTCGGAAGAGTTCACAACACTGAGCCCGCTTTTTAAAATTAGAGATAAAATTAAAAACTGGGCCCACTGTAAATGAAAAAAAATCTGAAGTGGGCAAAACATGACTTTCCTTAAATAATGCAATGAATTTACTACTTTTACAGTAAAAAAAATCTGATGTGGGCAGCACATGACTTTGCTTATATAATGCAATGAATTTACTACTTTTACAACAAAAAAATAGGGTATTCTTATAATAGATACTTATATTCTTTCCAAGATATTGAATTTTCGTTAATTAGTCGTCATTTTCATCGATTTAACGTCGATTTTATTCATTTGGCGAGATTTTCGTTAATTTGGCAACATTAAAAAACCCCGCCAAGTTGGCGACATTCCGCCAAATTCGTCGCCAAAATCTCGCCTAGCGTTTTGGACGGAGAAATAAAGTTGATCTTATAGCAGATAAATGATTATTGGCGTTCAAATACAAATGTATTACTCAAAGTATATTTTTTTATGAATGGAACTAGCTAGCTCCACGAGAATGATGTCACCAAATGTATCGCATGATATTACATATGAAAAGTGAACATGTTTCTCAACAATTAATACATTTTTTTTTTAATTTATGGGATTTTTTTTATAATTTTATTTGAAAAATGTGCAATATCTCGAGAACGGTTCATGCTAGCGCTCTAAAGTTTATGGCAATCGTTTTCTAAGGAAAAATTACATAGTAAATGTCTATTTACGTAACTTTATTAAAGGTTTTGATTTTTTGATTATTTTTTCGAAATTTCACTCGAAAATTTAGGGGGTTCTGAACATTCGATTGCGTTTATAAACAAGAAGCTTTCAGTATTCACGGATTTTCATTGTGATTTTTGGACCAAATTGTATTCGAATCGCTCCATTCGTTCGTGAGATATCGTCTCCACAGACTCACTGACACACACACACAAACACACACATACTTTCACACACACACACACACACACACACACACACACACGCACATGCACACAGACATCACCTCAAAAATGTTTGATTCGTGATCAGGGATGCTTGAAACGTGCTCTCCCGTCGAAAACTCGAATTCGAATTTTCGACTTCGTCACAATACTTTCCTTATACATTATGTATATATGGAAAGTAAAAATCTGATGTGGACAGAACATGATTTTACCCATATATTGCAATGAATTGTCTTTCACAGTGCAAAAATTATGTATAAGTACACGACACAATGTTTTTAACGTTAAATATACATTTGGTGCTTTATTGGCCTGCAACATATAAAACTATTTTGAAGTGCCCAATTAACTTATATTTCGTATAATTATCGATGTTGATAGCATCCGAAATAAGCAGTATAGTCATATATTAAAGTATTTTTTATAATTAATTCATTAATTTTGTGTCATTTTTGTTCATTTAAGGTCAATTTTGCCATTTTAACAATATTTTCGTTAATCTGGAGCAAAATATCGAAAAGTTGGCGATATTTCGCTTAATTAGTCCCCCAGTTTGCCCAATTGATCGCTCAGCGTTATAGGTAACGGAGAGAAAAGCTTTTCTTTTTTAAATAACTATTGACGCATTGTTAAGCGTCAAAATGCAAAACTATTACCCAAAGTATCCTTTAACATGAATAGAACAAACTAAATCCACGAGAATGATGTTATTATATTTATCGCATAATATTGCATTTGAAAAGTGTACACAAAACGTAATATTACACATGTCACTATACTTTTTTAATTTTGTGTAATTTTTTGATAAATTTGAAAAACATGAAGAAAGTTCTTAAATTTGTGCCATTCGTTTTCTAATGAAAAATTACATAATAAATGATAATTTACGTAACATTATTAAAGGTTCTGTTATTTTAATTTCATTCGATTGTGTTTAACATCAAGAGTTTCAATACTCACTAATTGTAATAGTTGTACCAAATTTCGTTCAAAACGCTCCATTTGTTCTTGATACATCGTGTCCACAGACTCACGAACACACGCGCACACACACACACACACACATATAGACATGACCTTAGAAACGTTCGATTCGAGTTCAGGCACGCTTGAAATGCGTTCCTTCATCGAAATCCCTAATTCAAATGTTCGACCCTATCACAATACTCTCCCTATGCATTGTACTATGTATATAGAGAAAGTAAAAGATATTTTTTCGTCTTTACGAAACACAACAATGGTTTTACGATTATTTACGTATCTAGCGTCGTAGACTCCAGTATCACGCGACTCGCTGTGTGCTACTCGTGCAAGGTTATAAAAATAAAATTCATATGTAAAAAAAATAGTTGTGAAGCTTAAATATATAACATTCTTAAAAAATTAAGTTGAATCTTTTAAAGAAGTTTTATTTTGTTTACCATTGTATGGTGCTTAGTGTTTATAAAGTTTCTCAGTTCGGTTTCTGACCGTGATCTATACTATAAGTGCGAAAAGTTTCTGCCTTCTAGGGCACCTGAGGGAGCATGATTCTGAAATATATGGAAATTTCGACCTCTTTCATTTTGTCCGTCTACGGCAGAGAAATTGAAAATTTTCCAGCGTCAAATTCTATCTCACGGTCGATACTCTGAGTATGTAAAGATTCCAGAGCTCACCAGGGGCTTCTGGAGGGTCTGGTAAGACTAAAATAAATATTTTTCCCGCCCTAGGGGGAATTGACTATCTGGTTCTGCTTCTTTACTGTAGTTGATACTATAAATGTGCACTTGATGCGTGATTTGGCTGCACTTGATGCAAGACACTTGGCAGCACTTGATTCATGACTTGGCTGCACTTGATGCATGACTTGGCTGCACTTGATGCATAACTTGGCTGCACTTGATGCGTGATTTGGCTGCTCTTGATGCATGACTTGGCTGCACTTGATGCACACACACAGGGACTTACAATCATCCTCTCAAAAGTGCTTGAAATTTGTTCAGCTGATCTTACTAATGCCGAAAAATCTGATGTGGGCAGCACATGAATTTCCTTATACAGGGTGTCCCAAAAACTTTGACCTCGGCTTTTATTCCTTAAATATTGATCTTAGACAAGTATAATAACTTATATATTTCCGTAAAAAAAGTACAGAATTTTATGAAATCGATAAAAATTTTCAGGGGATTAAATTTGAAGATATAGAAATTTTAAATTTTTATACGGCCCCCGTACAAAAACATTTCCAATAAGTAAAATGTGCCTCATACACTAATAAGGCGATGTACTAAATTTCAGCATTTTATCATAAAAAGTCCCAGAGATATATTTAAACAAAGTTGGTGAGGGATTAATCACAAATTAAAATGTAAATGTTTACAGCAAGAGTTCAAATGACACAACGCAGAAATGTATCATAGGCATCTGCCTCTTTTCTTTAATGGATCTTTGGCATCGATTGAAAAAATTTTGAACAGTTTTGTAATCTTTGTGTAATGTTATTATCTCTACACAGTGTAAATACTTTTGTACCAATAAATAGCAAAATTATTATTTATTTATATAATCATTGTTTTCTTTCGTAATTTGAGTATGACATCTGAAACGCGATCTGTCGACATGATTTTCTCCCCTCTGAGAACCCATGTCGATGCATCGAAAAGTGGTTTAAGTCAGCATTTTTGTCTTTTCATATCTCTGTTACTTTATACGATAAAATGCTGAAATTTTGTACATTACCTTATTAGTCTGTGGGACACATTTTACTCATTGGAAATGTTTGTGTACGGGGGCCATATAAAAATTTAAATTTTGTATTTCTTAAAACTTAATTCCCTTGAAAATTTTAATCGATTTCATAAAATTCTGTACCTTATTTTACGCACCTTTGTAAGTATATGTCTACTATTATGTATATATGTCTAAGATCAATATTTAAGGAATAAAAGCCGAGGTCAATGTTTTGGGACACCCTGCATAATGCAATGAATTTACTTCGCAGAAGCTTTACGGATAGATAGACGGAGAAATGGGTTATTTTTACAGTCGATTCTTATGTTATTTTCAAGATATTGAATTATCATCAATTAGTCGTAATTTTCTGTGATTTAGCGTCACTTTTACCAATTTGGCGACATTTTCGTCAATTTGGCAACATTTTAAAATGTCGCCAAGTTGGCAATATTTCGACAAATTTGTCGCTAAAATTTTCTCCAGCTACGGATAAGAAATAGTTTATTCTTATAGAAGGTAAATGACTATATTTGCGTCCAAATAAAAATTAATATCAGACGTATCTTGTCTAATGACTGGAACGTGCTAGATCCACAAGAATAATGTTAACAAATTTATCACATAATATTACATATGGAAAGTGAACACATTTTAAAATAGGTAATTTTTTTTTTATTTTATGTGATTTTTTTATAAATCTATTTGAAAAATGCGTTATATCGGTCCACATTAACATTCTAGTTTTTATGTCAATCGTTTTATAATGAAAAATTACTTAAGAAATGATTATTTATATAACTTTATTGAAGGTTTTGGTGTTTTGACGATTTTACATTTAGAGGTGTTCTAAACAATCCATTGCGTTTAAAATCAATAAGGTTCCAGTGTTTACAGATTGTAATTTTTGCACCAAATTTTGTTCAAATCTCTTTATTCGTTAGTGAGATATTGTCTCCACAGACTCACTGACACACACACATACTTCCATAAACAGACATCAACTCAAGAACGTTTGTTTCGTGTTTAGAGTTGCTTGAAACATGCTCTCCCGTCGAAAACTCAGTCACAATACTTCACTTATACATTATACTACGTATATAAGGAAAGTAAAAGTGTATTGAGCGTATACTTTTATAGATGATCAACTTCAACTTATAAAATGTGCTGCTGCATGCTGCACTACCATGCCAACTAATGATTAAGTTATTATAACGCATAAATATATAATACATCACAAGACCCCTTTTAAAGATGCAAGACATCTAGGGTCTTCTTGGATATCTCAACTGACGAGTTCCAAACATTCCACTAATACGTAGCAAAAATATTGCTATACTATTGTTTTACAAATAATTTTCCTTGAAACCTTTAAGTTTCAGGATCTGTTGTATAAAAAATGCTCTATGAAAACTTATTAATTTCCTTATAATACATATAATGTATAAGGAAAGTATTGTGACGGGGTCGAAAATTCGAATTCCAGTTTTCGATGGGACAGCACGTTTCAAGCATCCCTGAACACGAATCAAACATTTTTGAAGTGATGTCTGTGTGTGTGTGTGAAAGTATGTGTGTGTGTGTGTGTGAAAGTATGTGTGTGTGTGTGTGTGTGTGAAAGTATGTGTGTGTGTGTGTCAGTGAGTCTGTGGAGACGATATCTCACGAACGAATAGATGGATTCGAATGAAATTTGGTACAAAAATCACAATCCGTGAATACTGGAAGTCTATTGTTTTTAGACGTAATCGAGTGTTCAGAACCCACCTAAATTCTCGACTGAAATTTTGAAAAAATCATCAAAAAATCAAAGCCTTTAAAAAAGTTACGCAAATAGACATTTCTTATGTAATTTTTTCTTAGAAAACGATTGACATAAACTTTAGAACACTAGCATCAACCGTTCTTGAGATATTGGAGAATTGAGATGAAGTCTGTATGTGTGTGTGTGTGTGTGTATGTGTGTGTGTGTGTCAGTGAGTATGTAGAGACGATAACTCACGAACGAATGGACCGATTTGAACGAAATTTGGTACAAAAATTACAGTTCATAAATAATTGGAAGTCTATTGTTTTTATATGCAATCGAATGTTTAGAACCCCCCTAAATTTTCGAGTGAAATTTTAAAAAAGTCATCAAAAAATTAAAACCTTCGATAAAATTACTCAAATAGTTATTTCTTATATAATTTTTCATTAAAAAGCGATTAAAATAAATTTTAGAACGCTTGCAGGAACCGTTATCGAGATATTGTACATTTTTCAAAAAAAAAATATCACAAAATCGTATAAAATAAAAAAAAATATTACCTATTGTGAAATATGCTAACTTTTCATGAGTACTCTCCGAAGATACTTGAGGTAATACTTTAGTATTTGGACGCCAATAGTCATTTATCTGTTGCAAGAGTAACTTATTTCTCAGTCCTTAACGCTTAGCGAGATTTTGGAGGAATGTCGCTAACTTGGCGACTTTTTAAATGTCGCCAAATTAAAGAAAATGTCACCAAATTGATAAAAATGACGCTAAATCAATAAAAATGACGACTAGATGAAGAAGTACATATTGCAGTATTTTAATATATGGACTCTATTGTTTATTCAAGATGCTATCAATATTGATGATTGTTTATTTAGAGTTGCGCGAAGTATAAGTTTATTGTGTATTTTGAAATAGATTTACATGTTGTCATCCTGAAAATCGCCAAATGTACAATTCAACGATAAAAACACAGCGCCGTGGATCTTATACATTTTTATTTTACTTATATACATAATGTGTAAGCAAAGTATTGCGACGGGGTCGAAAATCCGAATTCGAGTTTTCTACGGAAGAGCACGTTTCAAGAATCTGTGATCACGAATCGAACAATTTTGAGGTGATGTCTGTGTGAAAGGCGAAAGATTAGCTCGACTTTTGAAGGGAAACCAGAGCATAGGTGATGTCTGTGTGTGTGTGTGTGTGTGTGTGTGTGAAAGTATGTGAGTGTGTGTGTGTCAGTGAGTCTGTGGAAACGATATCTCATGAACGAATGAAGCGATTTGAATTAAATTCGGTACAAAAATCACAATCTATGTATACTGGAAGCCTGTTGCTTTTAAACACAATCGAATGTTCAGATCCCCCCCCCCCCTAAATTTTCGTGTGAAATTTTGAATCATCAAATAATCAAAATCTTTAATAAACTTACACAAATCGACATTTCTCACGTAATGTTTCCTTAGAAAACGATTGACACAAACCGTAGGACGCTAGCATTAGCCGTTCTCGAGATATTGCACATTTTTCAAATAAATATATCAAAATATCAAGTAAAATATAAAAATTATTAAGTCTTAAGAAACATGTTCACTTTTCATATGTAATATCATGCGATAAATTTGGTGATATCATTCTCATGTCATTTTTCCTTAAAAACGATTGACACAAACTGTAGGACGCTAGCATTAGCCGTTCTCGAGATATTGCACATTTTTCAAATAAATATATCAAAAAATCAAGTAAAATAACAAAAATATTAACTCTTAAGAAACATGTTCACTTTTCATATTTAATATCATGCGATAAATTTGGTGATATCATTCTCGTGGATCTAACTCGTTCCATTAAAGAGAAAAGATACTTTGAGTAATAGTTTTGTATTTGAACGCCAATAGTCATTTATCTGCTGTAGGAATAACTAATTTCTATGTCCATAATGCTTGGCGAGATTTTGTCGACGACTTTGGCGGAATGTCGCCAACTTGGCGACTTTTTTAAATGTTGTCAAATTAACGAAAATCTTGCCGAATGGATAAAATGTAGCTACATGAATGAAAATGACTACTAATTGAAGAAAATTCAATATCTTGAAAAGAACATGAGTATCTGCTATAAGAATAACACTTTTTAACTGTAAAATTAGTAAATTCATTTCATTATATAAGGAAATTCATGTGCTGCCCACATCAGATTTTTTTAATTGTAAGACTAGTAAAGCCATTGCATTATACGGAGTGTCCCAAACTGATTGAAACGCGCTTTAATTCTTTACCTGTTGGAGATAAGTGGGCAATGTAAATTGCAAAAATTTGTTGAAAGTAAGGTAGGAAATAAGACTACGTTAATGAAAGAGTCCTCCCATTAATTTTCAAAAAGTTACTTTTTTTTATTTTTATATGACCCCCTTCGACAAATTTGGTCAACCAGAAAATTTTTATTTTTCATGCAACAGGATCATTAAAAAAACCTCATATCTATATCTTTAAAATCAAATGAATTATGATAAAGGAATTAAAATTTGACTTATGTCACTTGCCGTACCATGTGAAAGGTTGTTTCATCAGTTAAAATAGGGGTCATAAACAAATTGACGATGGAAATTGTTTACATCAAAAATACGTTAATATGTGTCAAAATTTTTTATTGGCATGCCTCAATGTGAAAAGTACTTAAGAATCCGTGATTTCATCGTGAGCCTACGAGTAATTCGCAAAAATGTCTTCTATGTATTATCCCCCAGTTTGATCTTTTTTGGGATATGTCACAAATGTGCATTTCTGATTTGATACAGGGTCCCCATTTACAATGTTCAATTTTCAATTATATATAACTCGCTCAATATTAAAGATAGTGATATGCGGGTTTTTTTTAATGATCTTGTTGCATTAAAAATAAAAAATTTCTGATTGACGAAATTTGCCTAAATGGGTTGTATAAAAATTTAAAAAGCGTAACGTTTTGAAAATTAATGGGAGGAATATTTCATTAATGTAGTCTTATTTCCTACCTTACTTTCAACAAATTTTTGCAATTTACATTGCCCACTTATCTCCAACAGGTACAGAATTAAATCGCGTTGCAATCTTTTTGGGACACTGTATACGGAAAGTTATGTGCTGCCCACATCAGATTTCTTAGATTCATAATCAAATCCTGGATGAAATATGGGGGGTGAGGTCTTTTATTTTCAGTTATTTTTCCTTTTCCTATTTAAAAATTTCATTTTACTTGAAACACATATTTCTCAGATTGTCTTAGAGTTTAGATGAAAACTGATATGGATTCAACATCAAATTCTAAAGGAGGGTGGGTGATTTACTAAGAATTATTATTTGCGGTTCGAAACATTTTTCTTGAAACATATATTTCTTAAGATTGGCTGAAGAACTTAGATAATGGCTGCTGTGTATGTGTCATTTTACTCTTCAGAGTTTTATATGTCTTCTTAATTAGTTCTTTGTTAAATCTTCTTAAGATTTATTTTAGTTTTATTCCCTTCCGGAACAAAAAAATTCCTTGAAACATCTACTACTCGAGATTGGTTGTATTTGCTACGGAATCAACATCAAATTCCAAAGGGGGTAGATTGTTCACTAAGTGGTTCCATTTCTGGTTCTGGTGATGCCACTTCTGAAAACTTTCAGAAACTTCATGTGAATATACGAAATAAGTATGCAAAAGGAAATAAATATTTTCAATTGTTCGGTTAAAAATGAAGTGTACCATCATTTGCCACCGTATGGAGGCTCCGTCATAAATTTCTGGCTTATTATGTTAAAGGGAAAAAATTAAATTGAATTTTAAATAAAAATTACATTTTATATTAATAAATTTAAATAAAAATTAAATTTTATATGTATTGTTTGTTGCGAACGTGCAATATTCCATTCCTTCTGGAGTTTTTCGTCTCTTTCAAAGTCCAGACGGATAAAACTACCGTAAAGGCATTCTTTCCCATGATGTCATTCTAGGGTTGCCACTTGCGGAACTTCGAACCAGATTTGACGATTTATCGCCAATTGAGCGACATTTGGCGACTTACCGAAGGTTCGAGAAGTAACCCGAAATAACGATTATTCTACATGATATGATATATTTCCAGAAGTTTCTATGGAGAGTCTATAAATAGGAGTCATCACTGAGTCGGAGAGTAGTTAACGGGATACGAGCGACTTTGAACTGTGATTTTTGTTAGTGTTTTGAGACTAGTAGCTGCTGTTTTGTGAAATAAATTTTGTTAATTTTTTTAGAATAATGTCGGGTATTTTGTGAAATTAATGGGACATTTAAGTGCTGTTTTACTGTATATTGTTCCTGTTTGCGTTGTACTTATGAATAAACGTGTTAGTTATCCAGAAATTCGCATTCATTCTTATACCCTGCGTGCACATCCACAGTTTCAGAGGATACGTCAGAACAATATACTACGGTATGCCCATTCTTCGCACGGAATATATAATAGAAAGAAACTTAGAGTTCATAATTTGCGGTGTGCTTATATTTTTTATCTTTCTTTTTCAAATCTCGTAATAATTCTAACAAAGAGAAAAGAGGTAAGTTCTCCGGTGCTGATATAATGAACAGACAGACAGAAGCACAACTTGCAATTTTATTTATATAGATATATAGATAATAGCAGATATACCCGGCGTTTCTCGTGATTCAAAATATGTGCATATACCTTTAGTATTCTAAATAACATTGTTATTCAAAACATACCATTAAAATTAATTTTTTTTAAATTAAATGTAAGAAACTCTATTCTCGACGTACAAAATTATATTCACAGGTAGATCTGAATAATAAAATGTCCTGGTCCCGTCTGTAAGCAAATTTACAAAAAATCTGTAAAATAAAAGCACTAAAAAGGTATTACAAGATATACCCTTGCAAATTCTATCCTATTTCAACATTTAGCTAAACACGATATTTCTTTGCCGAAATCTTCGCAAAAATAATTCAGATGCCGTAAGAAATTGAAAATACCAATAATTCCCGAATTCTTTAAACCTGACGACTGTTACTGATACAATCCAGTTAAAAATGCAATGCCGTTCCTTTAAAAAAAAAATCTGATGTGGGCAACACATGACTTTCCTTATATAATGAAATGAATTTACTACTTTTACAGTAAAATAAATAGGTTTTTCTTCTAGTAGATACTAATATCCTTTCCAAGATATTGAATTTTCGACAATTAGTCGTCATTTTCATTGATTTATCGTCATTTTTATCCATTTGGCGAGATTTTCGCTAATTTGGCAACATTTCAAAAAGTCGCCAAGTTGCCGACATTCCGCCAAAATCGTCGTCAAAATCTAGCCAAGCGTTATGGACGAAGAAATAAGTTATATATATATATATATATAACTTATTAGATATTGAATTTTCGACATATATTATATAGCTATTATTATATATTTATATATTATATAACTTATTAAATATTGAATTTTCCACAATTAGTCGTCATTTTCATTGATTTAGCGTCATTTTTATCCATTTGGCGAGATTTTCGTTAATTTGGCAACATTTCAAAAAGTCGCCAAGTTGGCGACATTCCGCCAATTTCGTCGCCAAAATTTCGCCAAGCGTTATGGACGAAAAAATAAGTTATTCTTACAGCAGATAAATTGGCATTCAAATGAAAAAGTATTACTCAAAGTATCTTTTTTCATGAATGGAACGAGCTAGATCCACGAGAATGATGTCACCCAATTTATCGCATGATATTATATATGAAAAGTGAACATGTTTCTCAATAGGAAATTTTTTTTTTCTATTTTATATGACTTTTTGATAATTTTTTTGAAAAATGTGCAATATCTCAAGAACGGTTGATGTTAGCGTTCTAAAATTTATGTCAATCGTTTTCTAATGAAAAATTACATAAGAAATGTCTATTTACGTAAATTTATTATTGGTTTTGATTTTTTGACGATTTTTTCAAAATTTCATTCGAAAATTTAGGGGGGTTCTGAACATTCGATTGCGTATAAAAACAATAGGCTTCCAGTGTTTACAGATTGTGATTTTTGTACCAAATTTGGTTCGAATCGGTCCATTCGTTCGTCAGTTATCGTCTCCACAGACCCACTGACACACACACACACATACTTTCACACACACACACACACACACACACACACACACACACACACACACACACACACACACACACATACACACACACAGACATCACTTCAAAAATGTTTGATTCGTGATCAGGGACTTTTCACTTATATGTGTACAAGTCTTGGTCTTAGATACTGGAAACATGGATTTAATTTCAAGTGTGGGTAATCCAAGGCTACCCACTGAATTTCGTAAAATTATGTGCAAGCGTTTTCCCGTAATTATGAGACAAACACATCCACAGACAGATTTTATTTATATAGATTTTTTTAATTAAACCAAAAATATTTTATTATCCACTAAATAAGATAGGAAATAATTTTAATAAAGTCTTAGTTAGGCGCAAGCAAAAACAATTCTTTGCATTTTGAATTCGTACTTCACTGACATAGGGCTCATTTTAAACAGCTTATTTGTTCTAAAAATATAATTTAAATTCCGTATTGCATTATTACTGAAGTTATAAAGAAATAAATATGTTCTCGAAGAAAGCAAATAATTGTAATTGGCTCAATTTTTTTCCCATTTGCAAGAACATCTAAAAGAAAAATTATTCAGAATTCAAATAATATTCAGAAATAGAGCTTATTGTCTTCCAAGCAAACTATTGTTGAATGTTTTGTACTTGCAGAAAGGAGGATTTAAAAGAATTTATTTTAATAATTAGGATTAGCAGGCTTATAAGAATAATTAGATGTTCTAAAATTATGATTAGATAAAATATCTAGTTTACAGAGAACGTGTTGTCAAGAATTTGATTTATATTCATTTCATAAAATCACTTAATTGGAACCGGAAAACGAGCCCATTTATGCTATTATCTACACTAATCCGTCTATGTAAGGAATTTCTTTGAATTACTTCGGAATATAATTATTCGTTTAATTTTTAAATAAAAAACATCTGATGTGAGCAGAACATGACTCTGCAGACCCAAATTCACTTTCTCTTTATTTCTCTAATAATTCATAAAATTGAGATTAATTGCACTAAATAACACTGAATTAATTTAATTCAATTTTTGTTTTCATTTGGCAACTGGAATTTTTTTTCAAGGGCGGCGTAAAAAAATGCAAAATAACTTAAATATCTCAAAAACGGTTAGTTCTAGAGTATTGGGGTTGATCTTATTCATTTCTTCGTCAAAAATTACGTATAGAACACGCATTTAATTGATAAATTTGAGCACACGTTTTTATTTTAGATTTTGGCGATTTTTTCGGGCTATTCCGTAAAAAAAAGGCAGGTTCTAGTTTTACGAGTAGTACCAAAATCTAGTCAGTACCAGGGTATCCCACAAGTGAATTATCTACCACATTTTATGAAATTTGGCCAATTAATTTTTAATTTCCTTATATACACAATGTATAAGGAATGTATTGTGACAGGGTCGAAAATTCGAATTCGAGTTTCCGACGGGAGAGCACGTTTAAAGCATCCGTGATCACGAATAAAACATTTTTGAGGTGATGTCTGTGTATGTGTGTGTGTGTATGTGTGTGTGTCAGTGAGTCTGTGGAGACCATATCTCACGAACGAATAGAGCTATTCGAATGAAATTTGGTACAAAAATCACAATTCGTGAATACTGGAAGCCTATTGGTTTTAAATCCAATCGAATGTTCAGAACATCCCTAAATTTTCGAGTGAAATTTTGAAAAAATCATCAAAAAATCAAAACCTCTAATAAAATTACTAAAATAGACATTTCTTATGTAAATTTTTCTTAGAAAACGATTGACATAAACTTTTATTAACCGTTCTCGAGATATTGCTCATTTTTGAAATAAATCAAAAAATTCCATAAATTAAAAAAATATATTAACTGTTGAGAAACATGTTCACTTTTCATATGTAATACAATGCGATAAATTTGGTGATATCATTCTCGTGGATCGAGCTCGTTCCATTCACGAGAAAAGATACTTTGAATAATACTTTTGTATTTTAACGCCAATAATCAATTATCTGCTATAAGAATAACTTATTTCTCCGTCCATAACGCTTGGCGAGAAATTGGCGATGAATTTGGCGGAATGTCGCCAAATTGGCGACTTTTTTTAATGTTGCCAAATTAACGAAAATTTCGCCAAATGATAAAAATAACGCTAAATCATTGAAAATGACGACTCATTGACTGAAATTCAATATCTTGGAAAGAATATAAGTATCTACTATAAGAAAAACCTATTTTTTGCTGTAAAATTAATAAATTCATTGCATTATATAAGGAAAGTCATGTGCTGCCCACATCAGATTTTTTAGTTAGAGCGGATACACACATTGTACAGACAGACAGACCAACCAACATATAAACAGATAGATAAACAGACACAAACACAGATTTCACTTTAAAAATGGTTTTTTTGTAATCTATGGGTGTCAAAACGCGCAGATGCGTCGAAAACTTGGGTTGCGATTTTCAACATGATTCCAATACTTTTCCTATACATTACCATGTACTGCTGGGAAACTAATAGGATGGTGGGAGTGGCATATAACTTTCTCTATAGACTCAATGTTTTACTATTTTTGCTTTCCAAACTATACATGGTATTGTCAGAATTGTGTATAGGGAAATGCAATCTAGGATAGCATTGAAATCCTATTGAAAATCAGAATTCGAGTTTTCAACGGATCTACAAGTATTGAGTACTCTAGAACATGAATTTATTATTTTTAATGTGACTTGTCTGTATATATGTCTGTCAGTGTGCGTGTCAGTGCAATGTCTAACTTAAAAATTATTCGACTAAATTTGATTTGTGGTTTACCCTGATGATGATTAGATTTTGTCACGAATTGGAGAAATATATCCTGCTTTTTTGCGAAATGGCCTACAAAAATCATTAAAATCTTAAATTAAAACTAAGTATATTTAAATGCATTTATTTAATATTTTATCTTCGTTTGTTGCGTAATGTTTGACGACTGAAAGAATAAGACCGAGCCCATGTGTTTAGGAAAAACCGTTCTTGAGATATCTAACGATTTCGTAATTTTTCCGAGCTAGCGACGTTTCACGTCATAAGTCGTAAAGAAAAAACAAATATTTTATTTCTGTAAATTGAATATAGTTTCAAATATGCCGTTCCACTTTCTGCGATTAAATCCGATTTAATGGATTAAGAAAGAAATGAAGGAAAAAAGTATTATTTAAGTCTGTAGGGAATGTCATGTGCTGCCCACATCAGATTTTTTCTTTACTTATATTCTTTATAATTAAAATCTAATTGTTTCTTTGAAAAAAAATAGTATCAGAAATGAATAAATATTCTGAATTATATCGATTTCGTAATTTTATTTACATCCGATTTCAAATTTTTGATGAATTTGCGCATCTTAAACAGGGGATCACAGCTACTTTTCGCTTTAAGGATGAATCTGATGTGGCCAGCATATAACTTTCCCTACATAATGTAATCAATTTACTTCCTTCACAGTGAAAAAAATGATGTGCAAGATAGACGGCGCATTGTTTGAATTAGACATTTGGAATCTTCTCAGGGTGACACCATGTAAAACTATTTCAAAGTACCCTATTAACTTACATTTTGCACAAATTTAACTTGACAATTATTTATATTGTTACTACCATGTAAACTGTCTACTTACCCTATTTGAACATTCGTGTTAAGATTGCCACATTTGGCGATGCTCTCGAACCTTCTTGAAATGATAAACTTACATATCTTGAACACGGGGCCACCACTACTTTTCGCTTTAAGGAAAAATCTAATGTGGACATCACGTGACTTTCGCTACATAATGTAATCAATTTACTTCTTTCACAGCGAATACTCTGGGAGATGCGAGTCGCTTCTGGAAACTTCTACGGAGAGTAAAAAAAAGGAGACATCGCTCAGTTAGACAGCAGCTGATGTGTTGTGAGCTATACATTGAATTGTGAGATATATCAACGTTTTGAAAATAGTATTCGTCGCTTTCTTAAATTAGTGGAACATTTAATTGCTATTTTACTGTACCTGTTAGGTGTATAGTGATCTTTTTAAATAGTTATTAATCTATTTGCTGTATATCGTTCTATTCATGCTGTGCTTGTAAATAAACGTAAGGATTGTCCAGAAATTAGGTCTCATTTATCCTGAGAGTACATGTACGATTACAGAGGATATGTCGTAATAATATTGATACCATCTGCAATAAACTATATATTAGAAAAATAATTAATCCATATATTAAAAAAATTAATTCATCATTAGTGTCATTTTTACAGTTTTGGCGGTATTTTTGTTAATTTGGCACTATTAGAAAGTCGCTAAGTTAGTGATATTATTTCGCCAAATTAACCGTCAATTTAACAAAATGTATTGCCAAGAGTTACAGACAGACATATAGAAGGGCTTTTCTTATATGGAAATAAATGATTATGGGCCAATTGTTGGGCAACAAAATAAAATTCATTATATGAAACATCTTCTCCCGTGCATGTAATGAACTACATTAACGGGAATGATGTTAAGAAATTTGTCGCATAATATTGGAAAGGAAAATGAACATATTTCAAAAAATTTTATATTTTACTTTAAATTTTATGTGTTTTTTTCATCGGAAGTCGCCAAGAAAGTGATATTATTTCATCAGAAAGTGATATTATTTCAACAGAACGTGATATTATTTTATCAGAAAGTGATATTATTTCATCAAAAAGTCGCCAAGTTGCGATATTATTTCGCCAAATTAACCGTCAATTTAGCAAAATGTATTGCCAAGAGTTACAGACAGACATATAGAAGGGCTTTTCTTATATATAAATAAATGATTATGTGCCAATTGTTGGGCAAAATAAAATCCATTACATAAAATATATCCTCCCGTGCATGTAATGAACTACATTAACGGGAATGATGTTAAGAAATTTGTCGCATAATATTGCATATGGAAAGTGAACATATTTAAAAAAATATAATATTTTATTTTATATTTTATGTTTTTTTTCATAAATTATTTTAAAATTCATGCTATATCTCGAGAACAGCATGCTACCATTCTAAAGTTTGTATCATTCGTTTTACAGTAAAAAATTACATGAGAAATGATTATTTATGTAACAATATTGAAGCTACTGATTCTTTAATAATTTTTTTAAAATTCCATTCAAAAATTTGTGGGTCATTTGAACATTCTAATTACATTTAAAATCAGTAGGTTTCATCAATTCTAATAATCGTATCAAATTACATTCGAAACGTCCACTTATTTCGCGAGATACCGCATTCACAGACTTATGAATACACACACACACACACTGACCTACATACATATATACACACACTGACACACATAACTACGTATCCTAATAATCGTACCTACATAGCTACATACACACACTGACATATATAACCACGTGCATACATAACCACGTACCTACATAACTACATACCTACCATGTACCTACATAACTACATACCCACCACGTACTTATATAACCACGTACCTACATAACTACGTACCTACCACGTACCTATATACCACATACATACATAACCACGTATTCTAATAATCGTACCAAATAACATTCGAAACGCCCACTTATTTCGTGAGATTCCGCATTCACAGATTCATGGATACACACACTGACATCGATACACACACACACACACATTAACATACATACACACACTGACAAACATACATATATACACATACACGCATACACATACATCATTTCAAAAACGCTCGATTCGAGTTCAGGGCTGTTTCAAACGGGCTTTACGGTTGAAAATTCAAATTCTCAAGCCCGTCACAATACTTTCCTCTATATTTCTATTATTTTCCTTTATATTTTTAACTTTACATCATTCTACATATGTATGTAAAGTTAAAAATATTTATCGTGGGACTTAAAGGTCGAATAATGTCAAAAACACCCCCATAGATTTTATATGTCTATGCTCAAAACTGAAGTAAATCCTCAACTACAAAAATTAATTCTTTTACAAGGAAAAAGAACATTTTCGAGAGAAATTAAAAAATGAAATCTAAGCCTCTTATTTCATTCTTCTGAAGTTAATTCCAGAACTGCTGACTTCAGAACATGCAGGAAGTAACGGTTCTTTGCTTTGAAAGAGAAAATTTCGAGAAAACTACCTTAGGCGTACTGAATGAAGTGGTGTCATATTCCTTTCTAAATGTTATCGAATAATTGCATAGGAGAAATATCGTTTAACAGCATTAACTAACTTTAAAAACAAAAATAAAAACATCTATGATAGTTTATAAGTTTTTACTTTTTATACTATAGAAGATAGTATAAATACGGTATTTTCTTTCACAGATATTTTTGATTTTAGGATGTTGATCCCAATATAGGTGTTACAACCTCCTTAACACGTTTGAACTCGTTTTGACTATTTTTAGAGTAATGTACGTCTGTCTATGGTCTATTCCTTGTGTACATGATAATTGCCACAAATATTATTGGGTTTTCACTAAATTTTATTTCTGGCTTTGTCATCGAAAACCTGGAACTAGATAAAATGCATTGCCATTCGAGCGAAAAATTTGAAATGCATTCGAAATTGTATATTTCCTTAATGTGGTAGCATAGGACAAAATTTCACATAATTATGCATAAAAGGGTTATTTATGGCTCAATAATCACGAAACTTAACAGTTTTAATTATTGTAGCGAAAAATAGCAGACATACAATTTTTGTGTTCATGGTGTCATTAGCCACATATCGAGGAGGGGGGAGGGGAAGTCCTCAAACTTAGTATCAATCAAAAAATTTTCAAGGCCTTTAAAATAACGCGAAATGCTCTATGTTATAATTGTGATCACTTGGATTAACAATACAGATTTTTCAAAAATTCTCTTGTAAAATTTGCATGAAAAAAATCATACATTACTTAAAAATGGATTCTGGTATGAGAAAGTCGAGTTGAGCCACGCTGCTGTTAATTTTGTGGCGTACAATAAATGTCTTTGTATAAGGGACTTTACATCAAACAATGATTTTTAACCAAACAATTGCCCAAAACATGCTGTAATAATATAACATAATAAATAAAAACATCATAAATACAGCATACATACAAAAAACAAGTCTACTAGTTTCAAATACACATAAGAATCTTCTTTTTCGGGAGCTATAAGAGGTGCAAACTTCTCTTCTTTTTCAGGAGCTATATAAGGTGCATCAATGGCCAGAACTGAGGATAGTACACGTGGTTGAAGGTAAGTTACCAACTTCGCGAAAAAAATGAAAGAAAGAAACCATACCGACTGGCAAGTTTGGCTTGGTTTCACCCTTCCCATTGGAAGTCCTTTGTACAATTTTTGGCCAATCCGTCCTAAATAGTTTTTACGATCATTGTGGTGCACAAAACTTTTGTATGCAAAGCATATTTTAAATTAAATTATCTTAAACATAGTCGTTGATCGTACATTGTGAAACCCATTGTAAACCCACCATATTATCTTTAGTGCGAGTCCTAAAATAGAATATTTATTAACATAATGCTACTCAATTAATTGCCCCATTTTCTAACTTTAAAATCAACGTTATTTATTAACAACATTTGGTTGATTATTAAATTGATTACAACAATTATCATACTATTTTTCGGCAGAGATAGGACATGCGAAACCAGGTAAGTTAAAATGCATAAACTGCATTTATGACCTTCTATAATTGTTGATAGGAACACATACCTCTAATTTCGCCTTTGGCCATACACACAGCCATTTTTGCCTCCATTACGACGGCACACTACTGTTAGACACAACTGAATCAATCCTCATCACCTCTGCATCTCTGTCGTTGAAGTTGTACTCTCAGGACATTTCGTTGAAGTCTATCTGGCATCTGACGTTCAAGTGTATCAGGACATTTCGTTGCAAAATCTATGAGAAACTTTCGTCGAAGTGTATATCAGGCCATTTCGGTGGAAAACTGACTTTCCAGTCTATATGGGATATCTAGAACCTATGGTTGTTGCCTCTTTCCGCCTGAGGTCCGACACGCCTTCTTGGCTACCAATGGTCAATCTCAGGGCAACGCGACCGAACATCTAGCATATTGGTTAACATTTTTAACCAATCTCCTCTCTTCAGCTCCCCCTTTTTATGGCCTATTTGACCTCTCGTATCAGGGTGCTGTAAAACTGGCGTCCTTAAAGTGTGATGTCAATGTTTGACATTACAGACAAGCATAAATATTCAACACAAAATAGTCTCTCTCAGCTAAATGTCCTGAGAGTATAACTTCAACGACAGAGATGCAGAGGTGAGGAGGATCGATTCAGTTGTGTCTAACAGTAGTGTGCCGTCGTAATGAAGGCAAAGGTGGCTGTGTGTAAGGCCAAAGACTAAATTGGAGGTATGTATTCCTATCGATAATTATAGAAGGCCATAAATGCGCCTATCCGGTGGTCGAGTGATCAGGGGCATGCGTTTCCGTCTAATCGCTGGATTGCCGGGTTGTGGGTTCGAATCCCGCCAGCGGGCATGGATGTTGTGTAGTCGAGGCAAAGTCAGACTTCTGCCCTTAGAGAGCCTCAATAAAAGTGATCCTGCGGAGGTGGTGCTAGGCGCTCCTCACCACGGGGGATAAGTCACAACAACATAACAACAGGCCATAAATGCAGTTTAGGCATTTTTATCTTACCTGGTCTCACATGTCCTATCTCCGCCGCAAAATAATATGATAAATGTTGTAATCAATTTAATAATTAACCAAATATTATTAATAAATAATGTTGTTTTTAATGTTAAAATATGGTGCAATTAATTGAGTAGATTATGTTAATAAATATTCTATTCCAGGGCTCGCAATGAAGATAATATGGTGGGTTTAGTTAGCGGCACAACGCAATGGATTTCAAGATGTACGATCAACGGCTATGTTTAAGATAATTTAATTTAATATATGCTTTGCATATAAAAGTTTTGTGCACCACTGTCATAATAGAAGGATTTATTCACAGTGGATACTTGCCCACTGCGGTATCGGGGGTATTAAAAGAACTGATCTGTTTATCATAAAAGTGTCAGCTATTTCTCAAACTTCAATCCTCTATCGTAACATGAAGTCAATAACAACTTTCAGAAAATTAAAATAACTTTCAGAAATAAACTGACAATTAAACACTTAGATAGGAATTCTCAGAAAATATGGTGGAACAATATTTCAGATCTTTGTGATTGGCTAAGGAAGAAAGTCGTAGCAGAATTCTGCTTCACTACTGGTCATGATTGCTTTACGAAACGTCTGCATAGTATCAATATTCTTGGTGATCCTTGCTGGAAGCTGTTCAAACTTCCGGAGGTTATGGACAAGACTCAAACGCACCACTGTTTTACTAGGGATCAAATGGGTCCTTAGACCTTCTATTGCCATTTGTTACTTTTTCTCTCTATTGTTCTTCTGTTTGACTGTAAATAAAATAAAATTATTTTCGGTCATCTTTCTTTTTCTTCTTTTACTTGTATATAATTTTCCGATTTTTAGAAAATTGTTCATCTATATTTAACGAAGTTAATTTTTATGGCCTCCGAAAATACTTGGTTTATATACATTTAATTTTTTTCTGTTTGTTGTAATTGCTTCCCTGCCATTTCTAATTATTTTTTATTTATTTTAAAACTAGTTCAAATGTTTCTGTTTACCATCTTTGCTGTTTTTGTAAGTTTCTATTCATCCAGCTGTTCATTCTCTTACCACCTTATTTCTTCTTTCTTTCTTCTGCGGTTCTGTTTGTTTTTTGTTTCTTCCCTGTCGGTTTGCTTTTCCTCCCCTTTTCATTTTTCCCGTGGTGTTGGCATCTTATGTTTCTCATATCTTCAACCACGTGTGTCATACTCAGTTGCAAACTTGACTTGAGTAAGTTGTGGTTACGCTTTTTGTTGATCTTGAAAAATAAGGCTATTATTTGCTTTTGAAAATTAGTAGAACAGGTTTTTTTCATGAATGCTATATTTCCAAAGTTATATTTGTGTGTAAGTTTTAAGCTGCATATTCCAATTTTGTACGTAACCAAATAAATTTAATATCGAATTATATATTTTATACCCTTAAATCTCAATGCCTTTAAATTAGAATCGAAACATGTTTGTTTATCTCTCTAAACTCTCTTACAGTCCCATGTTCTCATTATAAAGAACAGCCAATGTTGAACCAAATTAGCGCTTTGTATGCATTTGTTGGCATGTAATAATCGATACATGCAACGAAATATCAAGAAAACTTGCTATGTACCATGATTTTGCGAATCCCTAAAAGGACCAATAATTTCAATCCTACCCACGCTTGAAATTTCACAACAATTGATCTTAGGTTTCTCTAGGACTGACTGCAATGACCAAGTTGATACTCACAGAACCAGCCTATAAGGGCATTTCTAAAGTTGGAATCGTGTTGTTATTACAGATTGCAACATACCTGTACTGGTTTCGCACTTTTATATACACTTCAGCATCAATACACCAATACCTGTATTTGCAGCTAGAAAACAAACAGTTTTCAAACTTCTGTGAAGACCGACATATTCACTGCCCAATCCTGCGATGCAGTCTACTTGCTACTGTTGCAGTTATTGGCTATTCTATTCTCATGAGTGCTAATAAGCGCGAAGCTATGAATAATTTTATCTACAATGAATTATGGAAAATAATGTTGATAAGAAAAATAGTAAATATTTTCCATGAAGTCAATTGGCCCGTTTAGAGCGCAATATTTTCCCAAACCGGCTTTCTATATTTTACACCCAAAACTAAAAATATGATACTTCCAACATTTAACTCCCCCAGAGAATAATTATTTACGATATTGTGGAAAAACAGAAGCAGAGATTAGAGCTTACTTATTACTCCATTTTAGTAAACACCTAATCCCACGAATCAAGCCTGCACCAACAGCTGAAATCCTGCAGCTATGCAGCTACCTACCTCCTCTTGCACAATGTGTCACAAATGCAACTGCTTATCTAAATCACACCCAGTCATGTGATTTCTCTGATCCACTTCCTATCAAGCTAATATACAACTGAACTGCATTTCTGTCTACTCTCTGCTTACTTGCACCCCCTAATAGCCCATCAGACCTACTTCAAATCTACCTCAAACATTATTGCCAACCTGCAACTCCACCACTTCTGACTGACCTCTGTTTACATGCCACAACGGCTTACCACCACTACTGTACCTGGATTTCATCTGTAGTTGCCACGTAAATTGAATAAAATAAAATAAAAAAAAATTAAAAAAAAATATTTACTGTGAATTAGTGAAATATAGTTCGTTTTTAATTGGTTATTTGAAAATGATTTGTTTTCTATGCGAATCTGTTTCGAAACAGCTCAACTACAATGTTAAATTATATTTTTATCTTTAAACAAATATTATTCAACAAAAACTGAAATCTATAACGTTATTCGTTATATGGTTTATCTTTCCGTTTTGTTATTGGTTATGAAGTTACGATCTCAGATATTATTTCCAGACCTTAATGTGTATTTCGAGGGTTATTGAACAATATCGAACTGAGGAGAAAGCTGATAGTAAATTATAAAATTTGCAATATCTCCGAATCGGCATGTTTTAGCATTCCATTAATTATATCATTCATTTTACAGTAAGAAAATTATATTCGTCCAACACATGTCCTTTCCTACATCAGATGACGCATCGTAAATTTCATATTTATTTATTTATTGATATATTGACTCATTTATTTCGAAATTTCACGTTTCCCGTAGAAAAAGGTTAAATTGTTACTCTCAAACGACGGCTTGTCTCCATTTATTTTTGGTTATAAGTATTTTTAAAACATTTAAATATTTGAAAATAATGAAAACATTTTTTTTCATGATTTTTCTCACTTTAGATATAAAAAGCACAATATTTCCATAATAACGCGTATTAACATCCGAAAATGATGTTATTTGCTCCTAAATAAAAAATTACACATAAAAAAGTTATTTCTGCAATCATTTAACTTTTATATTATAATTTTTTTATTAAAATTGTTTAATAAATGAATGGTTTACATAAAAATGTACTCAAAAAATAATTCATATTTATTTTTATGTATATATTTTTCGATTTTCTGAAAAGAATGCTCTAAATATTGGTTACGTATTGCGAGAAGAATATCAGTGCCGAACAAAACATAAAAAAGTTAAAGGAAAATCTCAATTAAAGTAAAAGAATCATCTAGAAGTTTTAAAACACTTTCTCAGTCGATAAGACTACGAATAAGAATTTTTGAATTATCCTACTGTTCTATTTCCTTACACCGGATTTTCCTTTTTTCATATTTTCTACTTTTAGTTTGACAACGATTTTCTTCCTGAGTTACGTGACTCAACTATTTATTGACACACGTTTTCTTCTGTAGAGGCGGTTGTTCTGTCCTTTTATCTCGAAGAAGGCGGCTCTTTTCCTTTCTCTTTAGAAAACGATTGAAACCGTTACTTATTTATTTTATGTTGTTTATTTTACGAACATTTTACTTTTTAGTAGTTTTAGAGATCTATTTTAAACCCTCATATATAAGTTTAATTACTATACGAATCATAAAAACTCAGATCAAATGAAGTGAGAAATGGAAAAGAAAGCTTAATGCATTTTATTTGTGGACATTTTTCATAAATTAAATGAAAATATCATTTTAAGAAATAGACACAAGCAGAAATGCTAAATAAATTAAATTAAAATAATTTTTCTATAAAAATAAAATAAAAAAAACTAATATTTGTGAAAATACATTTTAGAATGACAATTTTCTCTGTATTCACATAGCAAAACATCAAATCCGTCTTTGTGGAGTGATCAATGACAGTGAAATTTTACAGCAAATAGAAAATATTCGTGGGGATATTACAAAAATGAAATGCATTCTTCTTATTCCTTATTTTGAAAGTTCATTACAGAATTGCAGACGTCAGACCATTTTGTGAACTTTTCCTCTTTTAAAAAAGTTCCCTAGCATTCTGCTTTAGAAATTCTAACGATATTGACTTGCTATGCAATACAAATAATCATCTTACAAATGCAAAGATATTTTCTAAACTTTTAAAACATATAAACTGATAACAAATTTTAGAAATTGAAATTATGTATTTAAATTCTTAACTAACTTAAGTATTTAACTATTTAATTTTGATACAAAATTGAAATTGATGGTTATTAAATATCATATATTCTATAAAGTAATGTGCTATAACGTACTAAAGTCAAGAACACATTTACACCTAATTCAATTTTTGAATTTGATTTTCTTGAAGTTTTTCTATTTTTTTTTCAATTAAATTCCCTTATTATCAGCCATTATCTCTTCTTCTATTTTTCCTGAAAATATCTGGCATAATTTTCTATTCCAATGGGCTACCTTTATTTTCTTCACTTATTTTTAGTCCTTTTTCCGGATTTTAGTTTTTGTCAGCAATTTTTTTTAAGGAGGTTAGCTCATACTGCCTCGGGAACCAATTGGTTCTTTCATATTTATTTTTCACTTTTATTCCTAATTTATCCAATTATTTTACTATTGTTTTCCCTTATTTTCCATTCTTATTTTCTTGTTTATATTTTTCACAGATGGTTTAAATGTTATATGTTCTTCTGTCACTGCTTTAGTAGAGGTTTACACACTATTTAGTTGTTTCTATTTGCTACGCTGTCCGTTCTTTTACTGCTTGGTTTTCTTTTCAATAATTATTTATTTTTATTTTCTGCTATTCGTTCTTTTCCCCGTGATTTTTACCATTTCAAGTCACTCATTTTCCTCCTGCCTTGGTTTTTCATATCTCTTAGTAAAGATGGAAACTTTTTTTTTGTACTCAGTACAGCCGACAGAATTTTCGATACCCTATGCAGCAAATGTCAATACAACTTATTGAAATTTTTTCATAAACTGTTTATGTAAACCGGGTCACAAAGTTTTCTGGGACCGTATGCAATGTATTATTTTGTCTCCTCTTGCCGGTGGCCCAGTTTCTACTTTCAGCATTCTGCAGATGCCGAACTGTCTTGAATAAGTAAATTTACCCCTTAAGCTTCTCCTGAAAAAGAAGACTCTGAAACTGGTTTATTCCCACATTTCATTGTATGCTGTATTTTACCCTCCCTCCAATCTGGGATGCCATCTCTTAACGGAAGATTCTGTATCCTCTGGCCCTCCTTCCCTAGGAGGAACATAAAACTGAGGAACAAGACTGTTGGCATTCTGGTCAGCTGTCCGTGACTCGGACTTTCCCAGGTTACGGGGGGACGTACTGTGTCCATTCGTGATTTGAATATAAACCCGTCGACGACTGGGGATGAGACTCGGCGAGACCATCTTCGGACCTTTGAATGATTCCGGTGACATAGCTCCAATAATTGCGTCATAGCTGGTTAAGAAATTTGTATCCCTTCAGCTCCCATCTAGTGTAAACCCTAGTTGTTGGCACGTGAAAGCTTATCCTGTATGCTGTATTTATACAATTTTTTTTTATAAATTTATTTTATACACTTTGCACCTTGAGCGTAATTCAAACTATTATTTCCCCGCATCGACAGTACTACGATAATTATTCCGGAAATTATCATGTTTCTTTATAGTAAATAATGTTTTGCAAATCTCAAAACTCAAATTATTCGAATTAAAGTGATGTAAATTGCTGAGAATGTCATCTAGTTCTAATGTGTCTGCGCATAAAATTCTATAGCGATGCGTGTATTTATTCTTCAGTTATCGTGTGCATGCACACATAAACATATTCAGACAGAGATCTTTCAAAAATGTCCTAAACGCATTGAATGGAGGTTGTAAAATAGTCTAAGTAAAAATATCAAATTCGAATGTCTTGAAATTAAATCTATGCAGTTGTATGAGAAAGTAAAAATATGCGTTCTTGAATCATACTGTGACATAAATAAATAATATAATTAATTAATAATCAAAATGTGGTGATAAATAAGTTTTCAAAATGCTCCTTGAAAACCGCCTTCATTCTAGATCCCCGTATCCTGATTAGTGACGCTAGCCCCCTCATCTGTGCATGTGGTGTATGAGTCCATCCTGTTTGGATGTAGACCTGTCTTCCTTTTGCTGACGCTGCTTCTTCGAATTTGACTGCAGCGAAGTTTGAGCCCCCTCCCCCATAAGATTACGTCTGAGTTCGAATGTTATTTATTGCTCATAAACTAAAGTCTGACGTTATGTAAATTTATGTACCTTGTTATCTGGTCTATTCTTTAACACGCGTTCGTATTGTCATTTTACTTGTTCAAATTTATGGTAGCATTTTGGTCTCTCTTTTGTCTCATACATAGTACGAGTATTATTTCTGCTAAGCTTCCAATTTTCCAAACTGATACTGAAAAGATGTAGAAGATATAATTGCTTCGCAAGGAAAAAAATATTAAAATATTTAGAGAATTGTGAAAATCCTAAAACTTTCTATTCGAAACAAGTGAGCATTTGAGTCAAATTTTATACATTTAAAAATATAATTCAATGTTCACATCTACACAATATACACAGTTTATAAGCGGTTATACACAGTTTATATTTTATATCAGCGGTTTTTGAGACTACGCAGGGTCACTTACTGTGGCAAAATCTCGTTTTATAACTAAACCGTATATATTTTTCGGATTTCTTATGCGTACACATCTTTTTCATGCATACACAACTTTTTATGCGTACCCATCTTCCAATTTTTTATGCGTACACATTTTTATGAGTACACATCTAAGCAGTATACTGCCCAAATTTGGTTAAAATCACTTATGCGTATTTTGAGATTACGAAGGGCAAACGATTTTGACATAATTTCCTTTTATAGCTAAGATATAAATTTTTCAGAATTTGTTTTCTCAGTTTATATCTACATAATATATAAAACTCGGATATGTTTGTTTATTACCTTTCCCACTACTAAGAAAAAACGAACAGCTGGTATCCTTACAGACTCCTGTTCCTATTGATTGCAAAATTAAAAGTATTTCTTTTATTCATTATGCGGCCAATTTTTGGATATTTTATTTGAATATTTTTATTATTTCTAATTCAAACTTCCCACCTACACACATTTTATCATCCCCCACTTTTTCTACTCAATGAAGTCTCCTTGTTATTTTCTCTCTATTTGGGTTGGATTGATGCATCTCTGAAAATATTTCAAATTCATCTCTCGTTTATTTACTTTTCCACAACTTAAAGGGAAAAAAATGTTATATTTACTAATTTCTTCCAATAACCGCAAAAAGAAAAAAAAATTACATTTTCGTATCTGTTTTTTAATTATCCCAGTCTGTATTTTTATTGTTTTACTAAAATGAAATATTTAATTTTTTTTTTTAATTTTCATCCTCCTCACATTTTATTGGCCTTTATTTTTCTAATTAATTACAAGCGAGGGCTTTTTTTTCTCGTTTCTCGTATTTGGATTGAGTTGATGTAACTCTGAAAATTGTTTCAGATTTTTCGTACATTACTTTTCACAATCTGAAAAAAAATCGCTTTTAGCGCTGTCTTATCCTCCGTGACTACAAAAATGAAACATTTGGCATTATTCTCTTAGTCTTGATGCTCCTCTTCATGAATTTTTGATAACCTACTCGAATATTTGTATTGTTTTTTATTTTTTATCCTTTATTTTATTCCCTTTTTCGTAATTTACCTGAAATATCCGTATTAATTTCCTTTGTTCAGATTAAGATGGTATATCTTTAAATAACTTTTAAAAAAATTTCCGCCATTACTTTTTCCAAACCTAGAGAAAACTAAATAAAAAAAAAGTTGTATTTTTCTTAATTTCCATGTTTATCCTTTTTATACTTCAGTCAATTCATTAACTTAATTCTTTTATGTTAACTTTATATTAACTGTACCCTCTTCTCTTCCTTTTTATAACTCCTTTTGTTTTCCTAATCAACCTGCAGCGTACCTGTTATTTTCCTGTATTTAGGTTGAGATAATGTACTCCTGAAAACTGTTTCAGAAGTTTCAGTTCATTGATTTCCTAAAACAAAGAAAAAGCGAAAACTTTA
This sequence comes from Amaurobius ferox, assembly GCA_951213105.1. NCBI lineage: Eukaryota > Metazoa > Arthropoda > Arachnida > Araneae > Amaurobiidae > Amaurobius > Amaurobius ferox. Next base: position 120,475,738 of record OX578149.1, on the reverse strand, counting down.
TAACATATGTTTCAACATAATACAATGTTTCAACATATGTTTTTACCGCTCCCACCCGAGTGCGTAAAAAAAGGGAAAATTTTAAATTTATCTTCATGCTTTGGTATGATCTTTTGTTTGATATCATTACTCAATCATTTTATAAAAATGTGTTTAATGTTTTGATCGACATCCCCCCCCCTCTCCAAAAATTTTTAATTTTTTAATTTTTAAAACAAATTTATTTAAGGGCCATTGTGAAAACTTCAAGGTTGTTGGATAAACTAATTAAATTTGATATATGCGGAGTGTCTGTGTGTGTGTGTGTGTGGGGGGGGGGTGTTACAAACATTTACAGTTATAGGTAGGATTCCTGTTTTTCAAGTATGAAACCATACAAAATGTTTTCTTTAATCTTTCATCTGGAATACAATACACTTTAGTAGCACCCTCTGCAAATCCTGGAAAAAGGCTGCATGCGCCCATGCCTAAATTTCATTCTAGTGAAATAAATATGCCATCATACTTAAAACTGCATACAATTATAATCCCAATTATCATTACTCTAATCAGCAGTGATAGTCGAATTTAAAAATGCGTAATAAAAAATCTGAATAACAACTTTTATTATTTTAAGTTTTCTAGTTTCACGAACAAAATTGAAGTGATCAACAAGAACTAATTTTATTCGCCAGGAAATGGAAAATGCTCTTCGGATATAGAAGAAAATATAATCTTATCCTCGATTCTTCAAAATCCATTAAGAAATTTCAGACGCAAGAGCAATTGTAATTTTGGATTTATTTTCTCTTTCTCCTACAATGCATCTTCGAAAAGGAATTATTTTATATTCAACTAGTATCTAATTCCAGGCGTTTCCCGGAATTTAAGATGCAAAACTGCGATTACAATTACATCAGGACATACAGTGAATTCATGAAAAGCAAACAACATATTAAGGAGTAGACAGTCCTTTTAAAGCAAAAAAATAAAAGCAAGTTGAAATATTATAAAAGTAGTTTTTTATGACATCCATTTTTACTTTCTCATACGCAATATTGAGAAAGTATTGTTTTCACAAAAATTTTCGGTTTCGAGAATTTGACGCCAATATATGTTTTAAGACCTCCTAAAAATGTTTTGACTATTTTTAGAGTGATGTACGTCTAACTGTCTATCTGCCTGTTAGACAGTCTGACTGTTCCTTTGTTCATCTGTCTGATGCCTGTGGTCGATTTTTTATGTACAGATATTAATGGATTTTCGCGAATTTTTATATCCGGCTTTGTTAGCAAAAACTCTAGAAATAGATGGAATTTTCTTTTAATTCGAACGAAAATGAATTTTATTCGAAATTTTATTTATTTTTTTAACACAGTAGCATAGCACAAAATTTGGCATAATCACGCATAAAAGAGTTTATTTATGGTTCAAAGATCACCAGACTTAATAGTTTCAATCATTGTTGTGAAAAATAGCCGCGGTACCAATTTTACTTTGTTCGTGACGTCATTAGCCCCTCTTGGGGGCAAGTTATTCTCCCCCCTCCCCCCGTATGATACATTGCCAAATATGGTAGCAGTCTAAAGATTTTTTCCAAGCCCTTTAAAGTGAAGGGTTACACACTATAGTTGCCCCGGCCGTCCAAATAGTTGCTCTTAGTCCTTTGGACGAGTCGGACGGTCTGGGTCTTCAACACTATAGTTGCAGCGGGCCAACGGCCGTACCGTGCTGAAAACACCGGTTCTCGTTAGATCACCGAAGTGAAGCAGCATCGGGCGCGGTTAGTACTTGGTGGGTGACCACCTCGGAACGCCGCGTGCTGTTGGCCATCTCGGGTGCGGTATCCCCATGGTTTGCGCGCTAGATTTGCACGCTGCCACAAATGCCGCCGTGTTCATGCGGAGTACGATCACGTTAAACATGTGGGTCCGTAAGTCCTTCCGAGAGGTTGGTGGTAGGGGAAGGAGGGTACGGTCCCTGTGGATGCCTCCCCCACTGGGTTCCGGTCTAAATTGGGTAGGCACTTCCCGGCCGTCCATACAGTTACCTTACACCTTTCTGGTAGGTCGGACGGTCTGGGTCTCAACAACAACACTATAGTTGCAGGGCCAACGGCCGTACCGTGCTGATAACACCGGTTCTCGTTAGATCACCGAAGTCAAGCAGCATCGGGCGCGGTTAGTACTTGGTGGGTGACCACCTCGGAACACCGCGTGCTGTTGGCCATCTCGGGTGCGGTATCCCCGTGGTTTGCGCGCTAGATTTGCACGCTACCACAAATGCCGCCGTGTTCATGCGGAGTACGATCACGTTAAACATGTGGGTCCGTAAGTCCTTCCGAGAGGTTGGTGGTAGGGGAAGGAGGGTACGGTCCCTGGGGATGCCTCCCCCACTGGGTTCCGGTCTAAATTGGGTGGCACTTCCCGGCCGTCCATACAGTTACCTTACACCATTCTGGTAGGTTGGACGGTCTGGGTCTCAACAACAACACTATAGTTGCAGGGCCAACGGCCGTACCGTTATGAAAACACCGGTTCTCGTTAGATCACCGAAGTCAAGCAGCATCGGGCGCGGTTAGTACTTGGTGGGTGACCACCTCGGAACACCGCGTGCTGTTGGCCATCTCGGGTGCGGTATCCCCGTGGTTTGCGCGCTAGATTTGCACGCTACCACAAAATGCCGCCGTGTTCATGCGGAGTACGATCACGTTAAACATGTGGGTCCGTAAGTCCTTCCGAGAGGTTGGTGGTAGGGGAAGGAGGGTACGGTCCCTGTGGATGCCTCCCCCACTGGGTTCCGGTCTAAATTGGGTGGCACTTCCCGGCCGTCCATACAGTTACCTTACACCTTTCTGGTAGGTCGGACGGTCTGGGTCTCAACAACAACACTATAGTTGCACCCCGGCCACCCAATTTGTTACTCTAAGTCTTCGGACGAGTCGGTTGGTATGGGCTTTCGACACTATAGTTGCACCTTTCCCGGCCGTCCAAATGGTTGCTCACGTCTTCGGATGAGTCGGATGGCCTGGGTCTTCAACACTATAGTTGCACGATTGCTCAAGTCCTCGGACGAATCGGACGGTCTAGGTCTTCAACACTATAGTTGCAATCATGATCGATATACCAATTTTTAAAAAAATTCTTGTAAAATTAGAAAAAGAAGTGAATTCTGGTATGCGAAGGTAGAGTTCAGCCACATTCAAGTTAATTTACGTTAAAAAGAAATTAGCATTTGCTTAAATTTTGTTTATACGTGTTACCGTCTTAAACGTCTTACAACATTTGTTCGTTAAACTGCGCTTAATTTAACTTAACATGTCCTTCAAATAAGTTTATTATATTTATTAAACGGCTAAGTTTTTGAATTATGATCAGTTTTTGAGCTATAAAGGAATTCTTGAGTGGTTATGAAAGGCGAAAACATATATTTCAAATCCCACTATTCAGAACGTAGGTGTAAGTGAATAAAATTTAAATCAGAATAATAGCAATAAAGCGACACATCTAAATCTAAACTATAAACAGACTTAAATAGATAAAATGCTTATTTTATAGACGTAAATTACATTTAAATGAGCCTGAGTGCTTTCGAGCATTATATGCTCCTCATTAGAGGCTTATGTCGAGATGCAAGTACGTAGGTGCTTTTATATTCAGCCAACTCGCGGATAAAATTTGCATATTATTAAAGGCCAAACAGCTAAGGAATATATGCTAAATGAAAATACATACATTTGACATGTAATACAGAAAATACAGGGTGAAACATTGAAGGAGGAGAAATGCAAAATATTTAAATGTTTCAGTATGTAGGTAACATATTCACTCGTATGGAATACAGGATAAAACGTTAATCAAAACAGACATATTTAATAGGCTCGAAATTACAAATAAAAACTCCATAGAGATAAATAAACAATGACTCAAATAGCAATATATTACGGAGATTATTGCAACAACTTGAAATGTTTCATCAAAGAGGGAGACATAATGATCATTAATAACAGTATAGGTTCAAAAGGCGAAATGTTTTTGTTTTTGATATCACAAGCTTACTCGCAGAATCTACATCTACAGCCCTTTTAGTACTGCCGCTATAAAATTTGTAACTATTGTGAAGAGAACTCAGGGGAGCAGTTTACACCTTGGCCTGATTTGAAAATTCAATTTTAAATTTATCGGTTCGAATACGCCTAAATATATATGTTTAATCAATTTTATTTAATTGTTAATGGATATTTTACTAAAGATAAATCTGAAGTGCCCACTCATGGACCTTCCATACAACGTTATTGGAGTACCTAAAGACTTTCAATGGATACCTGCACATCATCTGTAAAAGATCACCAAAAAGTCTGAATCAGAACATTCTTGATTTAACGATTATTTTCTCAAACTCGTAAATTTGGTGATATTTCACAAAAATTAACCAAACCGCGGTAGCAAAATTTGTCGCCAACATCAATCGCCTTGGATCTTGCCGTAATAATAATTGGTTACAGTGAGTGTACGAAAAAATCTTGAGTAGAAGCAAACCATCTGGGGGACTTTTAAGAAGGTACACAGAAAGAAACTATTCATAACAGTATTTCTTCTGGTGCAACCAAACTATTAGTTTTTTGGGGTCAGACAAAATGACCCATTAATTTTGTCTTTATATGTTAAAGTATGTCTTCGCAAATACCCATATACCCTTACAAAGCAAAATAATGGGATGTACTTCCCAGGAAAAATTAAATCAGATTCAAGCTGAGAAAAAACAATGTGTGATATAAATTTTACCATTTTTCATTAAATCATCAAATCTGCTAATTGTGTCTCTAAAAAGTATTTCATACAATACGATTCGTTTGAAGCTAATAATCTCACCGTTAATATATTTTCATCTCATTAATAGCACTCTAATTCCACTAATAAAAACTATTTATTGTAGAATTAATGGATGAAATAAAGTCAATCACGAACGTGACTTTTTTACGTTTTGTAATGCTCAAAATGGATATGATAAAAAAATAAAAAATAATGCCTTAATCGGAAAATATGATTTGTTCTTAGAATAAAGAAAATAGAATCGTTATCTGGAAGTCTATTATCCAATGCATACGTCAGACCATATTGTAATTTCTGACCTTTTAATGTTTTGAAATAGAACTTTTTGAGCTACTAAGAACTTCTTTTAAGAGAAATATCTGAGCAATCTGCTTGAGAGATTTTAACAAAAAGTGTTTTCTATGCATATATATATAAAAATATATATAAAATTGAAAGTTTGTTTGTCTATTTTTTTATTTGTTCCGTATAAAAATTTATACCCTCAGGCGTTAAAAATGTTTTTTCTAATGTGGTATGGTTATTTTCCAGTACACTGTTGGTTACCCCTTCCATATTTCGAATTTGTAGGCTCAATGATTGTCAAAATATTACTAAAACCGCTTCCATAGAAAAAACATTATGCAGATGATATGTTCTGAAACTTTATTTAAAGAAAATTATATCATTTTGCTTAGCAACGGGATGATTAAATCAAATATGAATATAAGCAGACTACGTTTGCTTAATGTATTGAGTTTAAATAATAAGAAGATGATACAACATTTATATATATATCAAAATTGTTAGAAAAATGTAATAATAAAAGATTCAAGTAATATTAACATCACCATAGAAGCAAAACCACGACCACAATGCCGATAAGAGAAAAGAACAGCACAGGCCCAAATTCAATGATTAATCAAAATTAAATTCATCTTCAGGTCTGAGTATTTAATTCTAATTAACCCAAACAAATGCCTGTTTCAAATTGATATATACATATATATATAGATATATATATATAATACACAAACCTTAACCGTAACATGTTATATGCGGACTTGCACGTAATGAAAAGTCATTGTTGGTATGGATGGTATAGGTTGTATGGACATCCATGTTGTCTTGCTACTCGTATTGCTCCATTTTATCGATCTGTGTTTTCATGTTCTGTTTTCAACGGTTTGGATTTTGCTTTTCCAATGTTAACAGTTGGGGGATTGCTTCAGACGATTCTGGTTCCGGAAGGGTTTCCTGGGTTTAAAAGCATGTTTCAACCGGGAACAAGGGGTCGTAATCCTTCTTGTCCGGACTTCCCTGTAAGCATCCCCATTCTCCTTTTATTCTTCTTTTATTTCTTAATCATTTGATTCCATATATATATATATATATATATGGTTTTATAAATGAACGGTATTATATTTTTGAAGTAGTTTGTATCTGTTGAAGTAGTTTATATCTCTGGGATATAAGATATCTGTAATAATAGATATTTTCAAAATCTTAAGTCATTTATAATATTTAATCATATGATTTTTAAAATTCCTATATTTTCTATTGCGTTTAACCCATTATTAAAACATTATAAAAATGGCCACGGTACAGCTTTTATCGCCATTTGGTGCTTTCATTTAGGCCTATGTTAACTGAAATTCGAATTTTTTTAAATTGGTCTACAAACGGGACCATATTCTTCAGATTTGCTGGTGCAGATAATTTTCTTTAGCAAGAACTGGAATTCTTATTCACACGTTTATGGATTATTTAATTATACATTTGAATAAAATTTTGAGAACAATACCATTTAGAATACAACTAGTATTTGCACATATGTAATCAAGACCTATGCCGGGTTTATGTGCTATTCAGAACTCTAATATTCATATATCGTAGAGTAAATATGTCATATAAAGTCATAATCATAATAGTTTTATTTTTACCTTTTACAATTCTACGGTTGTAACTGAAATGATGAAAAAATTCCTTTATCTGAAAATATAAATTCTTCCTCCGATAAAGAAAATAGAATCTAATCTCATTACTCTATCATTCTGAAGTCCATAATGTTAGAACATTTTATGATTTCCGATTTTTTATTGCCTTGAAAAAGAACTTTTTCTTTTAATAGAAATTTCTGAGCAACCTGCTCCGGCTGTTTTCAACATAAATTGATTTTTTTGAAATTTCTGATAATGGACAATTCCGAATTTTTTTTTTGTAAACTCTTAAAACCAATTCATATTTAAAGAGAATTTCTTTCTGATTCCAAATATAAAAGCGAAAATCTCTTAAAACAATTATTTATTTAAATAGCAAGAAAAGAGAAAACGCAAAATCTGAGCAAACACAAAACGCCCCATGATTGTCTGTGACGTCATATTCAAGTTCGACCTGAGATGCAACCCTATCGCGTTTTGCCTTGAGATATTTGCAGAGCAGTTGGGGTTTAATTTTGTGTAGAATTGAATTTTTGCATTTGCATTTGGTCTGTTTGAATTAAAAAATCACTTGCTCTTTAAGTATTTTCTAAAAAAGTTCCAAAGTCTTAAAATTATTTCATATATTCATAATCTGGGCCAACGAAATAAGAAAAGAATATGTACATTTTCATCTATCAAGTTCGAAGAAATTGGCATCCAAATCGGTGTTAGATCATTTGCTGATTATTACTTTTCTTATATACATAATGTATAAGGAAAGTATTGTGACGGAGTTGAAAATTCGAATTCCAGTTTTCGACGGAAGAGCACGTTTCAAGCATCCCTGATCACGAATCAAACATTTTTGAAGTGATGTCTCTGCGTGCGTGTGTGTCAGTGAGACTGCGGAGACGATAACTGACGAACGAATGGACCGATACGAACGAAATTTGGTACAAAAATCACAATCCGTAAACACTGGAAGCCTATTGTTTTTATACGCAATCGGATGTTCAGAACCCCCCCCCCCCCCCCACCTAAATTTTCGAGTGAAATTTTGAAAAAATCGTCAAAAAATCAAAATAATAAAGTTACGCAAATAGACTTTTCTTATGTAATTTTTCATTAGAAAACGATTGCCAAAAATTTTAGAACGCTAACATGAACCGTTCTCGAGATATTGCACATTTTTCAAAAAAGTTATCAAAAAATTATATAAAATAAAAAAAAATATTTCCTATTGAGAAACATGTTCACTTTTCATATGTAATACCATGCAATAAATTGGGTGAAATCATTCTCGTGGATGTTGCTCGTTCCATTCATGACAAAAGATACTTTGAGTAATACTTTTGTATTTGAAAGCCAATAGACATTTATCTGCTGTAAGAATAACTTATTTCTCCGTCCATAACGCTTGGCGGGACTTTGGCGGCGAGTTTGGCGGAATGTCGCCAACTTGGCGACATTTTTAATTGATGAGACCCACAGGTTTGATGAGACCCACAGGAAATTGATGAGACCGACAGGAAAATGAGATACACAGGTTTTCCAACGTATAGCCGAACGTATACTTATCACAGATGTCTTGCCACAGTTTGTAGAAATATATACATAACTGCACATGATTTGAGTCGACTCGTAAACTGAGCACAGTGATGCATCGATTAACTTTGGGTATCGAATTGTACATCGAATATTTTAGGGCCAGTGGTAAATGACCCTCTTCCTCAAGTCAAAACCAGTGTCTTTTCTTAATTAGCTACTGTCAAATGGAGAGAAAGAAATCTTCGCCATTTTAAATAAAGCATATCAGCCATTACAGAAATAAAAGTTCTGTCAGACAGAATCAAACATAAATTTCCCCACATTTGTTTTGCTGCTATCAGCTTTGGCGGTTTTACCTGACAAAAAAGGTTTTGTTGAGAAAAAAAAATTAAAATAAATTCAGCAGGTTATGTCACGCCGACCACTCTTCTAAAACAGTACACAATACTTTAACAGTACACTTTAATGAACTTTTAAAGCGTATACGTCTTTGACCGCTTACACGTAAAAGCACATAACAAGAACGAATAAAAATATGGGAAAAACTCACAGTAGTCCATTCTTTAAATATGTACATAACCCGCCTGAAATGAGAGGAATTACAGACAAAATTCGGGTAAGTGCTCTGAATTTCTCAAATGTCTAAGACCTGGTAATTGACACATTTCTGATTAGCACGATGATGCAACTGTCTGTAAAATGAGGCAACAGTCGCCACATCCTCCTTTCCCCTTTTTGTGTCGACCATGATCTATTGCGACGCAAAAATATAACTGATTTGATTGAATAGATCTAGCCTCTGTGAAACCTTTAAGAGATGGCACATTCACTCCTCCTAACTATTGTTGTATAATTTGAAAAAGTTCCTTTCCCTCTCTTTGTCTTTGAGACTTCTAATGTCTTCTCCTGCTTTATGGGCTTTGCTTTCAAGGAAAATACCCTTTGGATAGGTCAAAGAAATATTACAGTATTTGTTTTTAGATGACTGATTGTACGAATGATCCTGTCGGGATGGACAGCCCATAGAGGACAGAGTCTGCACTCGGACGACCCGAGTTCGATTCTAGGCTCTGTCCAAACTGTCCCCGTCTTCCCGCAGAGTACGGGTACGTTATATATGCAGGTCCGTAAGTCCTCCCGAGATGCAGTAGGGGAAGGAGGGTACGGCCTCTGTGGACGTTACCCCCATCAAGTTTCGATTTAAATTATGTGGCACTTCCAGGTCATCCCAAACAGATACATTACACCTTCGGGTACGTCGGACGGTCAGAGTCGAAAAGAAGATTCAGCTAGTCTTTTCTTGAAATGACATGTTCCGGGCAAGAAAACATCTGTCAGCACACTGTCTACTGTTAGCGTAATCCAATTTTGCTTCCCAAGTATACTGCATCTTAGTTTCGATCCCACCGCCACCAATCCGGGGTCCATTTTTAGAAATTTAGCCATAAGAGTTGACCGGTTATATCAGGCTCCAATTAATTGAAACTTGAACCCCTGGTCACCTGTCAGATCAATAAATTTCTGTCTCAACATGCTGAAACGAACAAAGTCACAATCAAAATTCGGGGAAGTGTTCTGGATCGCTCAAATGACCAAAACCTAGTAGTTAACATATTCTTAATCAGCCCGATGATGCAACTGTCTGTTAAATGATGTAGCAGCCGCAAAATTATTTTTGCATTTCAAACAGGTACTAGGTTTAAAGACGACTTCTTATTTTGAACTAAGAAAAAAGTTACGTAATGCCTTAGTAGTGGATGTGTGACAGTGGTTGAAGGCGTGTTTAAGCTCTTAGCAATTATGCGTTTCCTGACTTTCTATCAAAGTCAATTAGTATTTTTTGCATTAATTCAATTCGTCAAGAGAGCAAGGCAGGGCATGTGCGAAATTTATCAAGTGGGATATATTATATAATTAAGTGGCTTACCATGGAAAATATTATAAGACTCAGTTAGCTAGCACTGCACATTTCACAATTTCGAGCAGAACACCTCTGTATGACCGTCATCACACTTCTTGAAACTGATATCAGTCATTTTCTTGTCCTCTCAGCAGTAGCACCACTTTATATTTTTAAATTCAGCAAGCAAGGAATGTATCTTGAAAAAATTATCTAGTCCATGGTGGGGGGAGGAGGAGGAGGGTCGATTTCATATTGTGGCCCCTTGCTTCTGGTTGGTCTGGTCGCTTGATGACTATTGGTTTGCCTTGATCACGATTTCCTGACGGGTATTTGTTGGCCTCACCTATGTCACATGGAGCAAAACAACCAGGGCGAATTATCAGGGGATCCAAGAGTTATTATAACTTCGATAATAAAACTCTTTTGTCGAAAAAGTTATGTATTGTCTCTGTTTAGACTAGCTGGGGCCGTATTTTGTGCCCTGCCAATACCCTCTACGAAATATCTGAGTTTTTTTCTTAATTTGAATGCTCGACTCAGAAAGGGACTGGCTTCTATTTAAATTGGATACGTTGGGGGAAAGGAATCATTTCTTTTGGAAAGCGTTGACATTTTTTTCCTCTCCACATTTTTCATCTGCTTTCTGAACTACTGTATTGGTTCGATTGATATGCAATTGTCCCTCTTATTCAGAGTATATGACGACTGTTGCTCAGGTGTACACGGATTTCATAAGTGGATTGAGAGGCCTATATGCCCACAAAGCGTCAGCTTATTAACAATTAATGTCTTATTTTTTGGGATAGGGCTTTAAGAACTTATTCGTAGCAGTGAGTAAATGGAAGCAAACGGGATGTAGAGCTCCAATGGGTGCATTATGGCTGCGTTGTAGACGGTGTGAAAGAGCTCGGAAGGAAAGCGTCAGCGTTAGGGTGACAAAAGTGTCAACGGACAGGGGCGGAGTCCCTAGTAAAAGAAATAGAAATTATATTTATCTATGTAATCATGTAAATAATTTTAAAAAATACAATATGAGAGTAAAGCCTCTTTTGAGTTTCTTGCCATTTTCTGTAATATTATTGATACATTTATAAAAAAATTGTAGATACATATGTCCTCATTAATAATTGTAAATTGGGTCTTGTACTTTACTTTTACATAGGATCCCAGGCAAGTTGATTCAAATAAAAAATAAAAAAATTGAAAACCTGAAAATTATGTTCAGTTTCAAAATATTAGCATTAGGTAGAAAATATCTATAAGATTGTATTATGAATAGCATGAAATTTTATTAATTGTGTATACGGTTGCGCCCACATTTGTCCACTATCATTTTCAGTATTTGACATTTTGGGAGGCAATGAAACCGGGTTTATTTTCAGTAAATGTTAAAGATACGGGAGAGTAAAGTTTTAAGCAGATAATTTCATTACAAGTTACTATTTTCGTAAGTTTCTAAGAAATATGTAAATATAACTTTTCATTATGGATTTCATATTGGTACTCATTCTGCTTTTTCAGTTCTGAATTTAATATTATTTCATTTATAGCCCGATAAGTACATTTTTTCGACTACAGCTATAGGGAGGTTGAGGATGGGAATCGGCGGAAGGTAGTTCCCACCAGATTTAGGAGAGAACCTCTACCTTGGCCTAGCACTCCACCTCTGGAGGATCTTTCCCCTCCAGAGGCGTCCTACCAATAGGACATCTTCTTTTCCTCTCCCTCTTCTCCACCTCTTACTTCTCTTCACTTCCAGCTCCTCTCTGCCTTATCTGGGGGATTGTCCCAGCTACTCATCAAGGTGTCTGCACACACAATTGTGGCTTTTATATGCAGGTTTTTCTCCCTTAACAAGCTTCTGTCAGTCATTCAGCTACTCCTGTAGCAGGTATGCTCAGACTAACTGAGGTACTGTCTCAGTCTTCCTTTAGCCCTTTTAGTGTACATCGCGTGGCTGAGGAACTGTCCCAGCAACTAGTATCAGTGTCTTTTATAAGTATCTTTTCCCTAGGCACTCTTTAATCTATTATTTTCAGCAGCAGACACCCCTTAGTATTAATATATTTAATGTTTCTCGCTTCAACACCTAATGTTTATATTTCAGCTGCCGTTACGCCATAGGTAAGCCTACCGGGTTTCATTTCATTACATTACTCTGGACATCACATGTTTTTGAAAATGCCTCTTCCCCTCTCTTTGCAGGAACAGGTGCAGCAGTCTTCAATCTCCCTGGAACCCTTGGATCATCACACAGCTTAGTAAAATTCCCTTTTAGCCGCTGGCTTGTCGCAGTTGGCAGAATCCATGCCGCGACCCCTTCCCACCCTCTAACGTTTCTTCCTTTTCAGCTCTCCCCTGGTAAGTGTCTCCTCTTGCGCGCGCCTCCCTTCACCCCTAGTTTTAATCTCTTGCCTTTTAGGTAGCTTCTTCTCTTTAGTCCCTAGTTTAATTGTACTTAGTTGTAGTATTAGCAGTATCTAGATATAGTTTTCCTTCTCCTTCATCACCTTCGGCAAAGTATTTGCCCCTGCCTCTCGGGCTTCGGCCTTGGTTTAAAGTTAGCTTAATAATGTCATCTATCCTCCTAGCATAATCCTCTTCCCATGTCTATCCCTTCCTCCGCAGCTTCTAACTTTTTCTTCCGATGCCTAGCTTTTGGCTGCTGTCCTCTCTTCTCTCTGCGCGCGCCCTTTTCTCTGCCCGGCCCTTCAGGCTCTCTCCTTCTTCCCTTTTTCAATAGGTTAGCTAACCTGGCAGTACAGGTATAAGTCCGGGTTACGACGGCGCCTCTTTAAGTTGTATGCTGCCTCTACATAACTACCGAAGGGTAGAAAGTCGGAATCCTCTACTAAAAAGAAACAAATTCATCCTCAGTTTATCTTTTCCTCTTGGAAAGTCTCGGCACATTAGATTAGCCACTGCAACTGAAAATAGACGCTCACGTCCTTGCATCATCGTCACAGCCTCCCCCCTCCAATATGGAGGTGGGTCTCCGTCTGTCTCTCGTGCGACGGCCCCCCCATTTAGGAGATCACTCCTGAGGTGGCCTGCTCGCCTTTTCTCTCAACTCTGCTGTCCTGCGAGATGGGGTGTGTGTGGTCAAGGGTCCTATTGCATATTTGCCATATTTAGTCTTGGGTCTATTCACAGTTTCCGGCACAGTCTGCTCCACATGCCTTGCCTTTTTGGACCTCAGCCGGGTCGTCTTAGGGCGACCCCCAGTCGTGGGGAATTAAACCTGTGGGCCGAGAGGTAGATCAGGTCCTCACGGCTGTCTTCCAGTACTGAACTAAGCGTGAAACTGATAAGATTACTATTAACAGAATATGATATTACGAAGAAGTAGAAGTAGAATATTTTTGCGTATCATCTACCAATAATATTATAAAATTATACAGTATATAAAACTCGTTTTGTTAAATTAACTAATTTATAATCAATCTATCGTAAGTGCATACCAGGAAGCTGCACGGTATAAGGCAGCAGCTAATTAATATGTAAAATAAGCAATAACAAAGGACTATCCTCCGCCAATCAACGTTAGTAGTCAACGGGCAAACAAGTTGGCGCGATAAAAAAAATCCACTCTGTATGTTGGCCTATAATTTCTGTCGCCAATATTAATTTAAAGCGATTGACCACTACTTTGCTATTTTTAAAGACCGTTAAATATTAATTTCCTTGCCTATATTATTTGTCTGTACTTCTGCAGGGCTGCACAGTTTCGGGCCTCATCCGGACTATGAAGTAATTTTTAGCCCGTGAACTCAGCACGCGTTTAAATAAAACATTTCAAATAAATTTAGTTTTTTGAATTTTCGATGGAAAAGTGAATATATATTAATTCAAGTAATGTAAATAACAACAACAAAAAAAAACAGACAAAAATTCATATATGGATAAATTCACGTGCTGCTCACATAATTTCGATTTTATCTAATTATGAGACAATTTACTCATAAAAAAACCTAAACTAACTCTAAATTAGTTGAGCCCAGAGTGTTGAAAGATTCAATTTTTTTGCAGAGTAAAATTAAATATATAAAATCATTACTTGTTAAACTTGATTAATTATTATTATTTTACATACATATATTTATAAAATAGTAGTGAAATTGTGAATGAATGTTTGCTTGATTATTTCAGTTCGCTTAATTAATACACGTACACTAACTGTCATAATCAAGCAAAACTTTCGTTTGAACAAATTACTACATTTCGAATATTATATCGTTTACACACTCACATGCATAAATCTCCTTAAAAAAAATTTGAGTTGTGCTTAGGCGTGACCAAAACATGTTTAATTGTCAACATCTTAAATAATAATGTTTGACAATTTTATAACATACTTTCAAAACAAATATTATAAGCATGATCGTTGTACCCGATTTAGCATTGTGAGGTAGCATACTATAGAATAATGCTTACGATGCAAGACGAGGTGCGAAGTACAAGGCAAAAGTGAATTGCTTCAGTGTACTCATGCAGAAGGACGCCCAAAGTTGACGCAAATCTTAAATACATTAATATAGACAATAAATGTTGCCACTCGCATCGACAAGTCACATGACCCTTGGAATACGAAGGCCACACTGAAATTTTTGAGATACGGCTAAGTGGCACAAGTTCAACTTACCAACTCTTAGAGGTGTTCATCCCTTTCAACACATCAATGAACTTTTATAGGCAAATTTTAAAAAGATTAAATTCTTTAAGCCATCCATTTCTTGGAATCGATGAACAATATGTTTTTATAGCTTCATCAATCTCATCTTCGGAATGAAAACGATGCCCACATAATTTTTTTTTGATTAAAATATAGCCAAAAGTCACACATAGAAAGATCATGAGAATAGGGTGGATGTTCTATCACTTTGATGTTATTTTGTTCATTCTTTCTGAATGAGAAGATGTATTGTCATGGTGAAGCATGCGTCTTCTAGCATTCACTTCCTGAAGAATTGCTAGAAGACGCTTAGTGGCGTACAAGTTAGCTGTAACTGTCTTCTGTCCCTCCAGCATGGCCAGACCTTGTTTTGACTAGATTTGTACTTCTTTGACCAGACCTGCACTTAAGAACACGGCATACATTACTTTTTTCATTACTCGTTGTCTTTTCACCATTGTTGGTTTGGGGTCATCTTCAAAGACCCATACCTTACTTTCTTAACGTGTTGGAACGTCAGAAAACGGTATGTATATTTCGTCACCAGTTATGATTTTAGAAGTAATGCGGTGTCCACCATTATTAAGTAATTCTAGGGTCTCTTTACTGATTTTGCCATGCTCCGCTTTTTGGTGTTATGTTAAATTATGGGGGACCCAGCGACAAACTAATTTTTTCATATGCAGTTCTTTATGAATAATTTTATGTATAGCTGCAGATCCAATGTTAAGTTCCTTTTGTATCAGTTGGTAGTAACAGCGATTATCTTCGATTAACATTTTTCGAATGGCTGACACATTTTGTTGAGACTACAGCTGACAAAGGTCTTCCTGTGTGTTTTTCATCCAGGAAAGAATTTCTACCTCTTCTAAACTCTGTACATCATCTGAATACAGTGGCACGAGATGGAGCATCATTTCCATATTGCAATTGCAGACGTTGTAGACATTCTTCGTGATTTAGCCACACTTTAAAATCATGGAAAATCATAGCTCGATAATAATGCTATCGCGTCAATTCCAATTTCTTTTCTTTTAAAATTTATTCTTCGATAGCTAAATTGTAATTGTAGCCATAAATAATCATCTACGGACATAAGAGTTCAAATTTAAATATTTGACTAATAATTTTTTTCTAGCAAATATCGTCTGTCTCTGTCTCAAAAATTTCAGTGTGGCCCTCGTATGAGTACCAGACAGTTACGCATAGTGCATTTCCGTCTAATGAGGGCAGATGTATGGGGGTACTACCAGCCAATGGACTGTAGGCATAGGAGGGGAATTAAAAGAAGGAGGATCCGACAACAGTATAGATGAAGAGAGTCACAAGGAAAATCAGATGATACGTGGAATATGTCAATTGCTATAAAGGTCCAGACATGTTTTTGCTGAAGAAGTGATATGTCGGGTTGATCTCGACGTGAATCTCAGATTGGTGTAAATATGTTTTAAGTTACCTTTAAAAGGTAGAATGAATTTATGTTTTATATATATTATTGCTGAGTATTTACTGTTAAGTGTTTAAGAATATTATTACATTTGTCGGAAATTGAAATGGAAGCAATGACTTTACAGGCGTCAGAATATGATGGCAAATATATTTTTAAAGTAGAAAATATAGAGTTTTAACTATTATAAAATATTAAAAATCAAGTTGCTTGATTCCTCATAACTTGTAAGAAGTAAAAGCTGAAATTTAAGAAAAAACAATATTCAGGCAAAAATAATTTTGATGTGCCTGAATACTGATAGTCAGGTGTCCCTGATTCCAGCATGCAAGAGAGCGAAATGAATTTGGTAATCTATGTCGAAAATATATGAAGGTGATTTAAAAAGGAAAAGTATTGCATCTATAAAAGAAGTATTTAGACTCCTGTTGAAAGAGGGGGAGGAATGGAAAGATCATTTATTGAGATAAGAAATTTTAGAATATACGAATAATAAATGCAGATATGGGAGATGATGAATGCATCGACGCGTTAATGGGAAGTCTTCCATCAACGTACAACGTAATTAACAGCTATGCTGTTGATGATGCTTAAAATTTGCTGATGTATACCGAATTTAGGTACATCAAGGTAGAAGTGAAAGTTCTGAGAAGGGAGAAAATTCTGTGGTATGTAATGTTAACATAGATATTAATGATGATAATGAGAGCTGATGATAATGCGAGATGACAATAATGAGAGATGATGATAGTGGGAGTTGATGATAAAGAGAGATGATGATAATGAGAGTTTATGATAATAACAGATGATAATAATGAGAGATGATAATGAGAGATGATGATAATGAGAGATGATAATAATGAGAGATGATGATAATGAGAGAGAACAGCCGAGAAAACGCATATGTTTTGTTTTCAACAAACCTGGCCATAAATCATCTGATGTTGGCACAATAAAGAAGAAAATGGAAGCGAAGATAAAAATCATGTAGAAGTAAGAAAATTTCCTTCAAGGTTTCGCAAAGTGAAAATTATAAAACGGGAGGCAGAAGAGCATGTAGCAAAGATAAAAAAAGTTCTTAGAAAAGATTTAGATGATTAATTTATTTTTGATAGTGGGTGTACATGTCTATGGTGGTTATCATGATGAAGAATATCAAAGATGAAAGAGCTTTGACGTTGACTTTATAACGTTATAAGCACAAGTTATTCCATGGAAAATTTCAGAGAAAATGGAAATAATTTGGTGTTACAGGATTTTTTTAAAGAATATTTGATTGAAGTCGTACAAGATAACAAGAGAGTAATTTTTTATATTGATGGTGGAAATATTCCGGATGAAAGTGGAAATGAGTTGCTAACCCTAGAGAAAATTGATATTTTTTATGTCATAAGTCTAAAGCAATTTGAAAATAAACATATAACTGTTCTAAAGATGGGAGGAGCATCCTGAGAAGATTGCCATAATAGACTGGGACATATTAATGAAAAATATATAAATGGAAACATTCAATGCTGTACATGTTCAAAAGTAATTCGTAAAAGGAACTATAAAAATGTATAATCCGCATTCAAGCAAAGTTTACAAGAAAACCATTAAGAATGTAACAATCACAATGAAAAAGAATGTTGTATTTTATTCATATACATTTGATGCGTCTAATTCAAAATGAATCAATTGGAGGGTCAAAATATATATTTCAAAGAGTAGACGACTTTTCAGGAAAATATATACAATAGTTTTAAAAGGAAAAATTGAAACTATGGAGATACTGAAAGAATTTATAGAACTAGTAGAGAATAAAATGGAAAGAAAAGCTAAAGCAATAAGAAGTGATAATGATATAAAGTTTTTAATTAGAGTAATGGTAAGTAATTATAAGAGGAAAGAATAGAACATCAATTAACATTCCCGTTCTCAAAATAGAATTGCAGAAAGGACCAACAGAATTCTTATTAAAGGATTAAGAAAAGTAACAGTACCGCGATTAAATGAATTTTGGACTTGGAGAAATGGGAAGTTATTGTGAGAGGAAATCAATTAATAAGTAATTATTCTTGTTCCAAAATGGAATTACAGATAGGGGCAACATAATATTTAAAGAAGGAACTAGATCTTTATTAATTAAAGCAAACTTACCTTAATCTACTGGGCCGAAGCAGTGGCTACACAGACATACCTAAAGAATAGAATTCCACCAAGAACCAATTTAGGGCAAACAGCTGGGGAATTATTTACGGGAAAATACCCCACTGTGTTGCACTTGAAAATATTTGGATGCCAGGCATTTCATTAGATATCAAAACCAAAGAAAGAAGGGCAATTTGAAAACAAGAGAGATCAATCATGCTTAAAGCATTGATCATGATACACTTTTCAACTGAAATGAAATTTTATTTAAACAGCTCCAAAATGCGATACGTACAGCACTGATATTTTTTAAATTATCACAGTACTACAATAATTTATTAAACATAGAAACTTAAAACTTCATCAAAAAAGTCAATGCTATAAAATCGCCTGCTTCTCTATGTAAAATCAATGAATATTTCATTCATATCTATTATATTGACTCCAGAGCTAAATAATTTTGCATGAAAAAATTTCAGTAATTTTTTTACAAATCATTTTACAATAACTTGATTTGTTTACATTCTGCAAACGTTAAAATTAGGCTTAGTTGTAGGAATAATCAAAGTTTAGTGATCATTTAAAATAAAAAATATTGTAAATGCTTTGGTGCAGAATTTAGATACACAGATAATATGCAAAAATAAACGGTTTTAGGAGGGAGGCAACACTAAATATAATTTTAAAAGATCTTCAAACATCACGATTTTTATTTCATTTTGAAATGAGTCATGCGATCTCTTCATATAACATGGGTGTAATTATTAATTCAAAGTTTATTTTAAAAAATACCTAATATATTTTGCTGAAATTTTTTACACATTTTACGTGATAATTTGCATATTTCCAACAATTTTGGAAGAAATTTGTTAATTTCAACTCCGCTTCAAAAATGTTTGAAAAATTATTTCCCACAGGGTTCAATGAATTTCATTTTATCAACCCGGGTTAAATCCGAAACGAATTGGATGATATTATTCATTTTCGTCTCACAGATCGTCTCAACAACATACTAAAATTTCATTTGAAAAAGTCATTTTTACGGCAATTATCGTGCTAACGGACAGACAGAATGAACACTTTTCAATTACATTGGAAAGTGATAAAAACATTCAAAGCTAGGATATATGTGACCCAGAAATATTGGAAATTACGGAATCAAGATATGGAAGATTTCTGAAAGATAAAAGTAGAGTGGACTTTTTTTTATCGAAATAGTTAAAAATAATCAGACATATACATTGATTGAGTTTGAAGATTGGATTTCTGAAAAAGAAACACCTTAATTTCAGGTAACATCAAATGATGAATCAACACACATAGGCTTTGATTTAAAAGAATCACCAGGGAGGATGAAGAGTTATATACTAGATTACTAAGACAAAATAGAAGAAATGTTAACTACCAGAATAATTTAGAAAGTATTACCTATTTGAGAATCGAGCATGCACTTATGAATGAACGGTGTTCGAAAAATCGCTTGGCTGGTTGGCTTGGCTTCGCTTGGCTGGCACACTCGACTCCGAGACTCCGTACTGCACGGACCTGTTTTCTCCTGCTCCCTCGTGGCTACTACTACACGTGGCTCATTTCGAACTTTGCGTGCTCTTGTACTCGACTTTTACTGCGTCTGCTGGACTCTTATTCTGCATCGGACATGGCGTCCGTGATAATATCCTCAGCTCCTGAAAAAGATTTCTCATCGTTCATCGAGGAGACCATTTTCAAGTTTACAAACTGCCTGTTCCCGGACCACGCGGACTCTGAACATGGGCGTCTGCAATACAACAACCTCCTGACCCACACTGGCCTCTACCTCCGAAACGAATGGACTCAACTACAAGAAGAAATCTCTGAGAAAACCATCGACCAGCTTGCAGGTATGTGTGATGTTTTGACCATTCATTTTGAGCAATATGGGAACTTTAATGATAGGACCCCTTATTATAATGAGATCAAATCTTACATGTCTTTAGTCAAATCTGTTAAGCCTAATGTTAATGTTAGTAGTGTAGTAAACAAATTACCTAAAAGTAAGCCTCCTAAAGGCAGCAACACCAGCGTTGCTGGTATAGAACTAAACTCATTAACACCTGGAAATGTACTGTGTAATGCTAATGTAAATAATACTAGCAATGCTACTACCAATAGACAGGATTATCCTAACTTTGAAATTGAATTAAAATGCAGCTCAGAAACTGCTGAAAATGTAGAGGCACCTAATGCCATTGATACTAATGATAATTTAAGACTTAAAGCACTTAATGCTAAATGCATCCCTGCGGATATGGAAGGCCCCAGCTCTCCCCTTGCAAAAAAGCACTGCCGTCGGGCAGATTCTGTCATCGTGGATGATATTGCTACTTCAAATTCCTTTGCAGCCCTGGATATGGACACCTCCCCCCCCCGTAGATTCTCAAAACGCTATCAGCGTACAACCAAATGCAGTAGCCAACCAAATGGACGAAGATAGTCAAAATGATGAAGTAAATAACCATGAAAACCCTAAAATCGAACCCTTCTTCGTAAACTGTCCATCAAACTGGAGGGAATTGATCAAAAATATCAATACGCTAGTACAAACCCCCGTACGTGCCCAGCTTAGTGGCGAACTAATTAAAATGTACCCTAAATCAGCTGAGGATTACAGAATTGTGCAAAGGCACCTAATAGAGAAAAAAATAGACTTCCACTCGATAAACCTAAAGGCGGAGAGGCCCATTAAAATGCTAATTAAAGGTCTACCCATCAACTCGCCAATAGACGAAATTACGGAAGAACTTCGCTCCCTCGGATATAACATACATAGGATTACGCAGCTGAAAGACCTCAAAAACAGAGCCCCCCTCCCCCTTTTTCTTGTCTTACTAAACCCCACCTCAAACTGGGAAAGCATCAGGAAAATTGACACCATCTTAGACATCTCAATTCATATTAGGGACTTCCAATCCAGAGGAACAAAGATGTGTTACCGCTGCCAGCGGCATGGACATGCCAGCGATTGCTGTAGACAACCACCCCGCTGTTTGAAATGTGGCCAAGACCACTGGACCCGCGAATGCACCAAGTCTCCCCACACCCCCGCCCAGTGCGCAAATTGTAAAGGCCCTCACACTGCTAACTACCGCATGTGTCCCTCTAACCCCCAAAATAAGTATCTTAATGCCTCAAACTTCATGCAAACTGTTGCCCCCCCCCGTCCCCAGCAGCCAGCCCCGCAGAGAAAAGACTTCCCCCCCTACAAGCTACCACCTCAGCGTTAGGAAACCACCCGAATAGAACCATCCAACCGACTCCCGCCAACGTCGTTGCTAACAAAACTTACTCATCAGTGACCTCCCCCCCCTCCCTCCCCGGAAATAGTGAAAATGGAACTGACCCAATCCCTCTAACTGCCAGTGGAAACAACCCCCACCGATACCGGCCGGAAAACGACCCAAAGAGACTTCCCCTAAACCAACTAAAAGTGTATGCTAATATCACAGCTCCCCCCCCCCCACGGATACCTCAAACGACCACGCGGCTCAGACCAACCAAACTGCCCCTGCCCCAAACCCAGGGACCCAAGAAAACACTACCAGCAGCAAAAATTCCACATCACAGCTATCAGACTTCTTTCAGATTATTCAAGAGATCAGGAAAACCTTCTCAGACTTTAATATCAGCTTTAACCAAATTAAAAAATTCCTTACCGCGGTACAAGGCATCTTATCTCAAGCAGATAACCCACTTAACAAGATATTTAGCATCATCACCGCCCTTGAAGAGGCATTCTGTCAAGCCCCCCCCCCATTATGGGGAGTAATCGTATCAGTGACGCCCTTCGCCTTCTCTCTTGGAACGCGAACGGCCTTAGTAACAAGATCGCCGAGCTTAGAGACTTCGTCCTTAACAACGCCATTGACGTAATCCTGATTCAAGAGACTAGACCTGGCCGCTCCCCCCCCCCCTCAAAATTGCAAATTACAGAAACTACACCGCAGTGCGCAGTAGTAACTGCGCCTTCGGTGGAGTTTCCGTATATGTTAAAAATAACCTCCCTCACCATGAGTTAAACTCTGCTAACACCTGCATCGTGGAGAATAAAATGATTAGCCTGACCCTCCCAAATCAGCCGACCATTGTAATTGGATCCCTCTATATTAGCCCTGGGCAACGCACCGACCTGACACCGGACCTCACCCAAATCTATAGTAACCACCACCGGATCATCTGCATGGGTGACTTTAACGCCCACCACACAAGTTGGAACTGTCGACGTAGGAACCCGTATGGGAGGGATATTCACAAATTCGTCACAGATAATGGACTTCATGTTGCCGTCCCGTCCAAGCCCACCCACTACTCTCTTACCGCCACCCCTTCCACCATAGACTTCGCCATTTTAAAAAATATTCACTTCCCGTATACCCTTGAAACCCTTGATGAGCTTAACTCCGACCACCTTCCCATCCTCCTCACGGTCCACCTGAACACCCTTCTTCCCCTGTCTGACACCCCCCACTCGGTTAATTGGAAAAAATTTAAATTCAATCTCATCAGATCCGCCCTCCTTGGAACAACTGAATATCTACCAGCACAGACCAATATATACAGACTTGTCACTCTCTATTTCGTAGCGTCCTCAGAGATGGCCCAAACTTGGATGGAACTAAGTGTTGGGGCGCTCTTCGCGATGGACTGGTTTGATCTGAGCGGTTGGCGATGGTCTGGTTTGGGTCCAAGACGATTTTCAATGTTATAACCCTATTTCGCTGGACGAAAACTTGGAACCACAAATTAGCGCGGTTTGAGTAACGTGCAATAGGATTATATGTTATGTGATTAGATCATTTCAAGAAAAGGATTGCCAAAAGAAAACTGGTTGCGTTACAGGGTATGTAATTTATTTTTATTAAAATTGAAATAATATTAGTTATCACCATCCTACATACGTGTTCATTATAAGTATACACGTGTTCATCATACGAAATTAGTGCTGTGTTATTACTGCCGATTAGACTAAATTCTAAGAGGTAGTGGTATAATTAGTTAAAACATATTTACCGTATTTTTATAAAATGTATAATAATTGATATTTGGATATATTTTTCTTAGTTAAATGTAATATAGTATGTGTATATATTTATGTAAAATTTTTATTAAGTGTCTTATGGTTGAAAATTCACCCCACTCCCGGGTAGTTAATGATTGAGTTCCACAACTTTGATAGTGCATTTGTGTAAACTTTATATTTACTATAAGAATATTTTTATATTTAAAAAAAAAGTTTATTATCAGTATCCCAGAACATATTAAGGATCGAGTAATTTAACGATCAACACGCTAGTATACCTTTTAGACTGAAAATATTATATAATATTTCAGTCTTTTGAGTTTGTCAGCTTGTAATCTTTTGAGTTTGTCAGCTTGTTTTGTTCATTATGTTTTACAGTGAGACAATGCAATGCGTCTATTTTTTAATCCATTTTATGATTATTTGAATTAAATATATAACTATGTTTTTTTAAATTTACTTAAACTAATGAATAGATTTATGTTGCAGATTAATGTGTTTTTAAATCCTGATCATTTCTATAGTTTCAAAAATTATAAAAGTACAGTCCTGTACATTTTTTCCCCGCCCGCTTTTGAAAACAAAAATCGCCAAGCGAGCGATAACGCGCCAAATCTGGCAGAGGTACTTTGTTTAAATAGTAGTTCAGTTGGTCCAACTCACGAGTGCTAGTGTCTATGCGACATCCCATGTTAAAAATGTTGCCATAGGGTCCTATGGGAGTGAACCTTGTTTCTATCATTTGTTTGCCCGGGCGGATTCCATCGCGCAAAGTGCATTCCTGTTATTACAGTGTGTGGTTAAAATGACCAGGAAAATAAAGCATTCTGACACTTGTGAAGTGAAGTACTAATTATATTTCTTAATGCAAAAGGTGTGCGGCCATGTGAAATTCATTAAATCAAAAACGTTTAAGGTAATGTTATGCATGAATTATCAGTGCCGCAATGGTGTTGAAGATTTAACGATGAGAGAGAACGAGCATTCACGATGAAGAACGAATTCGGCGCCCATCTGTCATTACAGACAATTTACTGCTTTGTGGGGATGATTTCATTAAACTGGATCGGAGTTTTTCCCTCGAAGACATACATCCATGCGGAATTCCCATATGTTTGGCATTGATACGTGGGAACTTATTGGCATTGATGCATAGGAACTAATCTCTCAAGTTATTACTGATGATCAAATGGCTGCTGCAGTAACCAACGATAATATTGAAGTGTATGATTATAGAAATGATTCAGAGGTCGAATTTAACGATATTCCTACAACATAAGAAGCTCTTATATTGATACTGCTCTGCGGTAGTTTGAAGGGCATAAGAACGTCACTTCGTCACTGAGACTATTCCAATTTATCTCAATAAAAATTATGAACCAAAAATTTTATAAACAACTAAAAATAATAGATTATACTTCCCACAGCACCTTAATGACTCAAACACATGTAAATACACTACTGTTTGCATAGTAATTCATGTATTTACGTAATTGCAGTCTTTCTACTAAAAATATAATTAAAATCTGAGGAATACCGATTTTTGTATTTTGTAAGCACCTTTGTTTAACAGATATCTTAATATAGATCATAAAAACATACATTTAGAACATAATAAAACAGACAAATATATTTTAACATTAATAGTTGAACATTAAATTATGAGTCCTCGTTTATAACTCGATTTATAATGCTTGTGATTTGATGTCGCCAAAAACTCACGTTATAACCGTGTTTCACTGTATGTAGTTTTATATTGGAAAAAAAAATGGCTATAAAATTAGAATACCGGAATTATCTTTTCTGAAATGTTGCACTTTTTAAAATTTATTTGTGGAAAAGGATTGATTGTCAAATTAAAATATATTATATATGATTTGCATGTTGTTGATGAGACCCAGACCGTCCGACCTACCAGAAAGGTGTTGTTTTTGAGACCCAGACTGTCCGACATACCAGAAAGGTTTAAGGTAATCGTTTGGACCGCCGAGAAGTGCCACCCAATTTGGAACGGAACCCAGTGGGGGAGGCATCCACAGGGACCGTACCCTCCTTCCCCTATCACCAACCTCTCGGAAGGACTTACGGACCCACATGCTTAACGTGATCGCACTTCGCATGAACACGGCGGCAGTTGTGGCAGCGTGCAAATCCTGCGCGCAAACCACCGGGTTTAGCGCCCGAAATGTGCCAACAGCACGCGGTGTTCCCATACCAGAAAGGTGTTGAAGACCCAGACCTTCCGACTCATCCTAGGACGTGAGCAACTGTTTGGACGGCCGGATACCAGAAAGGTGTAAGGTAACTGTTTGGTCGGCCGGGATATGATTTGCATGTTAAACAATGGATAGAAACAATTATTATAGCACGTGTTTATCCAGAGTTTGGTGAATAGGACACAATATGAAGTATATACCATCTCTCTATACTATAACAGCTTTACAGGTATATACAAATTAGTGCATTTAAAAAATTTATTGTATTGCGTTACGTTTAATTCAAGTTACAAAGAGCACTTATCCAGAACCTTGGAGAGAACCTGGATTGCACTAGTCGTGTTACCAACTACCATAATCAGGATATGCAGGGAATTACTTCAACTACCTTATATGTAGTAGTTTTCATTCAGAACTATTATTTTTCCGTCTTTACAACTATTATCATTTTCTCACAACTATTACCATATAGATATACAGGGTTATCAGGAAAGAATCATCCGATTACAAAATTTAATATTTTCCATAATTACAAACAGAAAAGTATAATAAATATGTCATTGTAAAGGAAAAATTTACAAAAATTTATTATTTCCACAATTTTTACAAGTGTTCGATATGACTTCCTTTAATCACCCGTATAATATCATTGCGATATGCCATTTCTTGTCAAACACGTTGTAATGTTTCACTATTAACTGTTTGTAAAGCATCACAAATGCGTTGTTTAAGTTCGGGCAAACTTGTAGGCAAAGGGGATATGAACACAAGATCTTTGACATATCCCCAAAGGAAGAAGTCGCATGGGGTTAAGTCAGGTGACCTAGGAGGGTAGCTGTGTAGGACCAAATCCTCGGCTGCACTGCGACCAATCCAATGGTGTGGTAGTTCTCTGTTTAGAAATTTACGAACTTCCAAATGCCAATGGGGCGGTGCACCATCATGTTGAAAAATGAAAGTTTGCATATCTTCCTTCAACTGAAGGAAAAGCCAAATTTCCAACATATCGAGGTAGGTAATAAAAGAAAATGTTACAAACTAAAAATTTAACATTTTCCCCTTACAATGACATATTAATTATAATTTTCTGTTTGTAATTATGGAAAATATTAAATTTTGTAATCGGATGATTCTTTCTTGATAACCCTGTATTATATCATTTTTTCCATAGAGTATAATTGGCAAATAATGAATAATGAACTGATTTGTTCAAAAATGAATTGAAAGAAGAAATATTTTTTGCAGTCTCAGTATTTTTAAATAACCTATAACAACATTATGATAACTCCTCATTGCAGATAACAACACCAATAGAGTAGTTTCGAGCCTATTATGGGCTCGTCATCATGGAATACCTTATATCTGCAATAGCTGTAAGCAAATGTCATATGTTTGTGAGCCTCTATAAAGGCGATTAAATTATCATAGCGATAATTGGATAACATTTTCAAATACTTCTGATAATGTACAAACCTACGCATCTACACACACAGATGAACATCAATTTTAAAAGGACCAAATTGGATTTCGAAAATATGAAATCTGCCTTTCCGCAAAATATTGACCTCAAATATTTTAGATGAAACTGCACCACCACTAGGCAATAACAAAAAGCAAAGCGATCATTCAAAAACAATCTGAGACCGCTTGTTTAGCGTTCACTGTAGTTTTTCCTGATTTATCTGCAACCTGTTGTCACCTAAAATCGATATTCTTTAACGAGATCGTTATCACTTTCTCCCAGGCAGGCACCAGCACGCCACAAAAATCGATACTGCAGGTATAGGGCAAGAGTTTCATAGAAGTTTCCACCCAGAATGAAAGTTTAATTGACATATCGTAACTAATACTGGTATCTCAACGTCAAATCCATTCATAATTTAATTTTTTGCGTTATGTATTACTATGAGAGATAAATCACTTTATTTTTGCTGTAGTGGCTGCTCTGTCTTATGTATGTCAAAGAAGAAGGCTATTTTTTACTTTGAATATATTGATATTTTTAATCAAGGGCTTATTTTATTGTTTTACTAAACGAATTACCCGACGTTGCCCGAGTCCTAAATATGCACCCACTGAGAAATAATACGAACTCCGAAACCCATTTTGACCTCTCAAGAAAACGCGAAGAAAAAATGCAAAGTGCATGGTATGAAATCTCCTTTAAATGTACACGAAAAGCCTCACGTGCCTGGGGATTGACTTTAATAAGTACAGCTTCGGAAAAAAGGGCGCCCCCCCCCCCCCAATTTGCTCGGGGAATGCCTTCAGTTGACAGAAGGGCTCCAGTAATAGCAAGCCTCGCTTGCCTGCTAGCGGCCTGATGAGATCAAAGATATGACTCGAATAAAAATTTACAATTAATCAATGGATGGGTTTATGAAATTATTTTTTCTGGAGTAATCTGTGATATTTTACGCAAGCGCTGAAAACAAATGAACGATGGATGTTAAGTCAATTTCTGTATATCGTAATATAAAAATCAGAGCGTTGTTAAACTCACGAAAAGTATATATTTTTAAAAAATTCATTAAAAGTAGTCCAATAATCTATGGATTTCATTCCCAATTTCCTTGAAAGATAATTTTTCAATCTTTTTTATGATGGTTAAGACGGAAATTCTGTGATAATATTTTAGGTCGCTAAGGAATCGATTTCAGATAATATCGGACAAAATTGTTGTGATTCGGGATAGAACATAAAATAACTAAAATACTAATTTGAAATAAAAAAAAAATATTGCCGAGGTGCCCCTACTCGGATCATGAACTACCTGCGTGCCAAATTTCATAATCGTAAATTCCATAATCGTAACTCCAAAATCGTACTAAATTCCAATTTCCCGCTACAGACTGCACAGCCACACCATACATCTTCCTTTATTAAATAAGATCCCTTCCCCCTCCACTAATCTTAAACTCAGCCGTTACCCTGGCAATCTAACTACAGGTACTTTGATGCGTACTTAGATTCCAAATTAATTTGGAGCCTTCATATCTCCGAAACCAGTCGGAAGGCGTAGGCTGCAATTGCCACCCTTAAACCTTTTTTTGGCTAGAAATAGCCGCTTTTCCATGTCAAATAAATTACTGTTATACAAAGCTTACGTCATGTCCATTATACCATGCCCATTATGACATATGGTTCCCAAATTTGGGGCACCGCTGCTGAAATTCATCTTCGGAAATTTCAAAATATTCAGAGTATGACTCTTTGTTCTATCCTTAATGCTCCTCGTTATGCCAATCTCAAGGCCGTTCAAAATGATCTCAATACTATTCCCTTTTGAAAATTATTCAAAAACTTTCGTACAAATTCTTGAGAGATCTTGGGAATGCCTTAAATACTACAATCGATAGCCTGACGGTTTACAATCCAGGGCTTCTTCAGTATTCCAAGCGGTCAAGGGAGTTCATAAGACCTGAGGACCCGTATTTGCATGCCGCAGTGCCCAAAACCTGTAGCATTTTTGTATTACCTCATTTATTTTTACTAGTTAAAAAATTTTAACTACTCTTCGACCTCGAGTGGAATCGTATCCTTAGCATTCGGATATCTTGACGCAATACTCGCCTACTTAAACTGACCACCGGTCAAGGAGCCCTTAATCCGCTCCCCGCTTTACCTTTGCAGTAAAGTTTTACATCAAGGCTCTCTTTAAAAATTTTTATCTGGACTCTAATTGGCGCGGTATTAGATTTTTCTAATACAGCGATGAAGAGCACCCATTGCTTCTAAAAACTCTACATTCAAAGATATATTTTTCTAACCTCACTTAATTTACGCAAGAGTTAAATCATAATTAGAGTTGGATAATATTAATTAATAATTAGAGTTGGATTTTTCCCAGTCCAGGGACTCATATAAATTTAATTTTTTTATCCTTAATTAAATAAGGTAACGATTGTTTTTTATTATTCCTACATACATAGTATATAGTAGGAAAAAGTTGTAACAGGATGAAAAATCGAATTCGAGTATTCGAGGAATGAGCACTTTTCAAGCATCAATAGTATATGTTAGTATGTGTTTTCGTGAATCTATGGGATCTCACGAACGAATGGGGAATTTCGAAAAGAAAAATTAGTTCGAATATTAAAATCAGATAATACTGGAACCCACATGATTAAAAAAACACGATCAAAAATTCGAAATACTCCAATTTCCGAATGGATTTTGAAAAAATCATAAAATGTAAGGACTTTCAACAGTTTTAGATAAATAATCACAAAATGGATGACACAAGTTTTAGAACACTAGCTTGAACCGTTCTCGAGATTTGGAAGACACACCCATTACGGATAACAGCAGATTGTTCTCGAGATATTACGCGTTTTTCATATAAATTTATCTAAATTATATAAAATTGAAAGTAGTATGTATTGTTAAATATGTAGCATTTAGTTGGTGTTAAATTTGCCAAGCTTAGAGACATATTGAAAATATTGCAAAATTGATGAAAATCCTGCCGGTTTGACCAAATTAATGCCACAGTTACGAAAATAAAGCCACATTGATGAACTAATATGAATATCGATTATAATCAACATCGTTTTATATATGGACTCTATTGCTTAGCATGCGCTAGCAATATTTTTAATTGACAAGTTATATATTCGCGAAATATAAGTTAATTTGGTACTTGAAGATGTTGTTATATGTTGCCGTCCAGTAAAGCGCTAAATGTTAGTGTAGATTTCAACGTTAAAAAGATTTAGCGCGGATGTTGTACTTTATTATTTCGCAGTGAAACAAAAAAAGGCATTGCATTATATCATACACTGGTAGGACAGTAATGCTCTGGATGTAATGGCACTAATTGAAAACAAAAGCGCAACAATTGCTCAAGAAAATATATGGAAAGTGCACTACTCCATAAAAGTCATAACGGTGGCAATGTTATGCGTGATGCAATAAAAGTCAACGGATGAAGAGCAATGTAGCCAAGATCGGTGTCGTCAATGTTGACAACCTTTATTCAAACGTATTTACAACGAGCCATGAAATCAACGCCATTTAGTCAGTAGATGATACAAGACTTCATTAAGAATTGAACGAATTATAAGTGGGCCAAAGATCCAATCTACAGTAGCTTAAGCCAATACGAGAAAGGACGTGCAAAAATGAAATCTCTAAAATTACTGCTATAGTTTTAAAAACTGGTGCAGCTGTGTTAAATTATTGAGTTTCTAGTTCGAATAAGTTCTCTTATTTTTAATTTTGATATTATCAATCCAAAGAGAGAGAGTGAGAGAGAGAGAGAGACATGAAGAGAGACAGGAAGAGAGATAGAGAGAGACACAGAGAGAGAGACAGCGAGCGGGAGAGAGAGAGAGACAGACAGAAACAGAAACAAGAAGAGAGACAGAAAGAGAGACAGGAAGAGAGACAGAAAGAGAGACAGGAAGAGAGACAGAAAGAGAGACAGGAAGAGAGACAGGAAGAGAGACCGGAAGACAGACCGGGAGACAGACAGAAAGAGAGACAGGGAGACACAAAGAGAGACAGAAAGAGAGACAGGGAGACACAAAGAGAGACAGACAGAAAGAGAGACAGGAAAAGACAGAATGAAAGAGAGACAGGAAGAGACAGAGAGACACAGAGAGAGAGACAGTCAGAAAGAGAGACAGGAAGAGAGACAGAGAGGCAGAAAGAAAGAGACAGAAAGAAAGAGAGACAGGAAGAGAGACAGAGAGACACAGAGAGAGAAACTAGAAAGAGAGACAGGAAGAGAGACGAGAGACAGAGAGAGAGAAACAGACAGGAAGGGAGAGAGAAAGAGAGAGAGCGAGAACGGTAAATATCGCTCCAAAATGAATTCGCATTCAATGTGCTCAGGATGTCTTCAAATGTGCTTATCCGTCGAAATCTCGAATTCAAAAATTTTCGAGAAAAATAACACCTTTTCTGTAGAAAAGTTTGAAGTAAAAGTCCACTACTTAAAATGTTACTAAATGTAGAAGTAACACTTTCTCTTGGGGGAAAGTATTGCACAGTGTAAACAGACATTTTTCTCATTAGTTAAATTGAAATGTGTTTTAAAACGTTCTTTTCTCATTTCATTTTATTTTTATCTCAAACAAATATAATTTTTTAAATGATTTCCAATCTTTTTAAGATCAAATAAAACTCCTCAATATATGCTTTCTTTTTTTGTGAAAGAGCTTCGAAAAACTGAATTTAAATTCCAGATAAACAAATGAAGGTCACAAAAAAGTTCACTTTTAAAGAAATTTAAATATTATTACGAATTGGAATTAATTTTATTTGAATACACATATTCGCAAATAAATTATACCTTTTTGAATTTAACATTTCCAGTCTTGAAGTAAGAGTTTTAAAACATAGTTTTATGTTTTTAGAAAATCTACAGCTTCATAAGATTAAATACCAAATAATATTATATGCATGTATAGTTATATTTCTAGGAACATTCTTAATTATTCCAATACCTTAGCAAGAAAAAATTCATAAGTGTACACATGTTAGATATATCTATAGCAAAATTATCTATCCCGATTAAATAAAAGTGATCGCAGAGTTCCTAACAGAGAATTAAAAAATTAGAATAACGAACTCGGCAACAAAACGAAATAGAAGAAAATGTCAATTACAAAGTTGTAGAGGATTATTTAATTAGTGGGAATCGTAATTAGGAGTGCACGAAATGTGTATATAGAAGACAATAAATATTTGTCAAAAAAGTCGTATCTTCAGGGACTGGTACACCGTGACATCTGCAATACTTGTTAAAATATACGGTATATTCTTTCTAGAATTCAAATGTGAATTATTGCTGGCCGAGGCGTTTTGAGCTGACTGTATATTAAATTCCTGTGCGTGTAAACGTTGTTTATTTTAGTATTCCTCATTAAGAGAACAATTGGACAATAATTATATTTTGTATATATGCCTTATGTGTATCGTGTATATATGCTAAATAAATATATACCTTCTATAGGAGTTTTATTGTCGATTATTACTAATCAGACAATAATCCATAACTTCGTAATTTGCTTTACTCGTCTACCTTGCTTTGTTATCGAGTTCGTTATCTTAACTTTCAAATTCTCCGCTAGGAGTCCTGCAGTATCTTTTATTTGATCGGGCATGGTCACTTTCTATAGATAGAACTGGCATGTACATTCCTGAACTTTTCTTTACAATATTTTTGTAGTGTTTGAGGATTTTCCCTGTACGATATGAATATAACGAATAGAGTACAAATTAATGTTCAAGCCTTTCAACGACAGGAAAACTAAACACTATCAAAATTTTTATTACAGCTTTCTAATTTTTATTTTGTTTAACAATGTAATGGCGCTTAAAGACGAAAATCGTCGTCTTGATCAAAAATCCATCTCAGTTAGGTTATGTCTCGTGATCAATACTATAAATGTACAATGTCATAAAGTATAACACAATGCTCAGCACAGATTCTTTCCCATCTGTGTGCTACCGGTACCTATCGCATTGTGTGCGCGCGCGTGTGGGGGGAGGGAGTGGGGCATTAGCTACGCCTAAGTTTAAATATCATTTTTGTGTTTCGCTTTTTATCACGATTTCTCACTCACATCACTCTATGGAAATAGTGATTTTGTCAGTGTGAAAGTTAGATAAGGGAAGGGTATATCATAAAATTTTACAAAAAAGGATCATAAAAAAGTAACAATATTGTAGCAATGATTTTTTCGAAAATTATGGTCCCTGTCAAGCAGAAAAGTAAATACGTGAGGGCAGAGGACGACCTCTCGACAGTTAGGGAGTCAAAAAACAAGAAGTAATGTACACTTACATATAAAATAAGAGTCGACATGGGACAAATAAAAAAAATCTGATGTGGGCAATACATGACTTTCCTTATATAATGAAATGAATTTACTACTTTTAGAGTAAAATAAATAGGTTTTTCTTCTAGTAGATACTAATATCCTTTCCAAGATATTGAATTTTCGTCAATTAGTCGTCATTTTCATTGATTTAGTGTCATTTTTATCCATTTGGCGAGATTTTCGCTAATTTGGCAACATTTCAAAAAGTCGCCAAGTTGGCGACATTCCGCCAATATCGTCGCCAAAATCTCGCCAAGCGTTATGGACGAAGAAATAAGTTGTTCTTACAGCGGATAAATTGGCGTTCAAATGCAAAAGTATTACTCAAAGTATCTTTTTTCATGAATGGAACGAGCTAGATCCACGAGAATGATGTCACCCAATTTATCGCATGATGTTATATATGAAAAGTGAACATGTTTCTCAATAGGAAATATTTTTTTTTCTATTTTATATGACTTTTTGATAATTTTTTTAAAAAATGTGCAATATCTCGAGAACGGTTCATGTTAGCATTCTAAAATTTATGTCAATCGTTTTCTAATGAAAAATTACATAAGAAATGTCTATTTGTGTAACTTTAATATTGGTTTTGATTTTTTGACGATTTTTTCAAAATTCCATTCGAAAATTTAGGGGGGTTTTGAACATTCGATTGCATATAAAAACAATAGGCTTTCAGTGTTTACAGATTCTGATTTTTGTACCAAATTTGGTTCGAATCGGTCCATTCGTTCGTCAGTTATCGTCTCCACAGTCCCACTGACACACACACACACACATACTTTCACACACACACACACACACACACACACACACACACACACACACACACACACAGACATCACTTCAAAAATGTTTGATTCGTGATCAGGGATGCTTGAAACGTGCTCTCCCGTCGAAAACTCGAATTCGAATTTTCGACCCCGTCACAATACTTTCCTTATACATTATGTATATAAGGAAAGTAACAGGAAAACTAGTCCCATCCAAATACGGTATTGGCAGCTGAATGAACGAACGAACAAGAATATCTCGTCATCCATACGTTTACGTCCTTTACAAAAACAGGTAAGATCAATATTTGCAAGTTTTCCCACTTAATTTTCATTGAAGACGGATTTTAATTTTTACTGGATCAGAGACAGATTCAAAATTACAGAGTCCTAAAATGCATTTTGCCGTCTTCATAGAAGAGCCTGAACTTCCATTGAGTATATGTAGCAGTTGTTAATTGCTGTACAGAAGGATCAAATTTGCTCAACGTATTAGATTCCTCCTCGGTACTGGATATTGATGATATAGGACCTTGGTGAACGTCGCTGAAATGATAATCCAGAACCTAACAATGTCTAAGGCTGAGTGGATGCAGTTCATGACTCAACCAAGAATATATCTTGGACTGAGGCTGCCATTACAAATATATACGACTGTTCTTCATAACTTACACAGTGCGGGACAGCTCTGAATATAGACGGCGTATCCACAAAGCTCCACTACTGGGATGCACAGCTGAGTCGCGACAACTGTTCAGAAGTGCACCATATTACCGAATCGCATCCTAGATACCAGAAACGTGCTTGAAAAATCATTTATACATGTTACAGTTTCCCAAATAAGCGCACCACGGCGCAGTGCAGCTCTGTACTTACTGAATGACTAAAGAGGTTCCTAGACTTGGGACTTAACATAGCACATAAACCGGAGAAACCGTCAAGAAACCATAATACCTGACTAGCCCTGACCTCTTTAAACCATCATGGCATTAAGGCCTATATTCAGTTCCAACGGAATTCGACTCTAACCCTTCCTTGATCTCTTCAAACCATCATGGCAGTGCGGTAGATCCTATCCGATGAGTCTTGAGATTCGATCCTTTGATTCTGACCTGAGATCCGATGGTCTAGAGCCTAGACCATCGGATCTCTAAACCATCGGATCTCAGGATACTCTCTAGAGAGAGTATCCCGAGATCCGATGGTCTTTGATTCTGACTAGCCTTGACCTCTTCGAGCCGTTATTACAGTATTGCTTGTCCTCCGCTCCGATGAATTTCGACTCTGACTAGCCCTGACCACATCTTCTACATCCCAGACTCCAATTGGAGTCAAGAAACAGAACTCTTTCCCGAAGAATACTTCCCTGACTATTCACTTATCACTACTGATAGAGGTATCCTAATAATTTGTATATTTTGTTACAAAGCGAGTAAGGGGAATAAATTTCTTAAAAGATAAATTCTAATAGTTCTATCAATTGCACTAACATTACACTTTCGATAGATAATTCAAGGTTACGGTCGTAAGGTTAATATTGAGGTCAACATAGGTAATTTGATTTGAGTGTATAAAATTTTGAGTATATTTGTTTTAGTATTGTGATTATGTGTTTAATAAAAATTGTGGCCACAAAATAATGATTGATTACTTACACAACGGAATGTCTAGTCTATTTTAATTAACTCCGCTACCCTTCGCCGAGCCTAAGGATGAGACACTATGGGTAAGTTCTTTATTATGTTAAATTTCATCATGTAACAGCCTCCCCTCCCCTCCCGATGAGGGGCTAATGATGTTGCAAACACAAAAAATTGTATTCACGACTGTTTTGATTGAAACTGCATAGGTTGAAACTGCTAAATTTCATGATCATTGAGGCATAAATAACCGCTTTTATGCATAATTAGGTCACATTTTGCCCTTGGATTCTATGTTAAATAAATACAACATTTTGAATAAATTTCGAAGGTTTCACTCGAATTATAAAACGTTCTATATAGTTCTAGATTTTCTTTTAATAAAGTCGGGTATAGAGTTTTGTGAAAATCCATTAATATTTGTGAAAGCTATGGTTTACACTAGAAATCGACCACAGACAATCGACAGACAGACAAACTCTAAAATTCACTCTAAAAATAGTCAAAACGTATACTGGAGGTCCTAAGACTTATATTGGCATAAAAATCTCGAAATAGAAAATTTTTATCAAAAAAGTACTTTATATTATATTCTATAGTATGAGAAAGTTTTATTTTTATGATCATGAAGCGGAACAGTTTCTAAAGTAAAAGATAACCGCGGCACAATATTGTGTTCTTGACGTCATTATCTTCATCATCGGGCAGTTAACTTTGTATCAATCGAAAGATTATTATTAAGTCCTATAAAATGAAGGATAACATGCTATAAATGTGATCCCTCGGACCAGCGATACGGAATTTTCAAATGTTTTCTTGCCCCCCCCCCCCCCCCCCCCACAAAAAAAGAAAAGAAAAAATCACGAGCTTTTTAAAAATGTATTCTGATTTGAGAAAATCGTGTTGAGCCACTCAATTGTGTAAAAGGAATTTGCTCGTGATTTATCTATTTTTCGCTAAATGATATTTGGCTTGAAATTGCTTTTTACAAGCATGTTGTCATTATTCCTTTATTCCATGCAAATTAAATTAAAATTTAAAATAAATTTTAAGCTGAAAAATTCGCATCCATGTACTATGCGCGATTATCACTATATTTTTTAAATTGAAGTTGTTTTTATATACATTTTACATTCTACCTTTAACCATATTTGGTTTTAATAGACTTAGATTTCGAAGCAGGGAAAAATAGTCTGAAGTGCGAATTCATTTATTAATTTCCTTATATACATAATGTATAAGGAAAGTATTGTGACGGGGTCGAAAATTCGAAATCGAGTTTTCGACGGGAGAGCACGTTTCAAGCATCCCTGATCACGAATCAAATATTTTTGAAGTAATGTCTGTGTGTGTGTGTGAAAGTATGCGTGTGTGTCTGTGTGTGTGTGTGTATGTGTCAGTGAGTCTGTGGAGACGATAACTGACGAACGAATGCACCGATTCGAACCAAATTTGGTACAAAAATCACAATCTGTAAACACTGGAAGCTTATTGTTTTTATACGTAATTGAATGTTCAGAACCTCCCTAAATTTTCGAGTGAAATTTTGAAAAAATCGTCAAAAAATCAAAACCGCTAATAAAGTTACGCAAATAGACATTTCTTATGTAATTTTTCATTAAAAAACGATTGACATAAATTTTTGAACGCTAATATGAACTGTTCTCGAGATATTGCAGATTTTTCAAAAAAATTTCCAAAAATTTATATAAAATAAAATAAAAAATATTTCCTATTAGGAAACATGTTCACTTTTCATATGTAATATCATGCGATAAATTGGGTAACATCATTCTCGTAGATCTAGCTCGTTCCATTCATGAAAAAAGATACTTTAAGTAATACTTTTGTATTTGAACGCCAATAGTCATTTATCTGCTGTAATAATAACTTATTTCTCCGTCCATAACGCTTGGCGAGATTTTGGCGACGAATTTGGCGGAGTGTCGCCAACTTGGCGACATTTTTAATTGTTGTAAAATTAACGAAATTCTCGCCAAATTGATAAAAATTGGCGCTAAATCAATGAAAATGACGACTCATTGACGAAAATTCAATATCTTAGAAAGAATATAAGTATTTACTATAAGAATAACATTTTTTTTAAATGTAAAAGTAGTAAATTCATTGCATTATGTAAAGAAAGTCATGTGTTGCCCACATTAGATTTTTTTTTATTATACATTCAATGAAAACAAATAACGATGTCATTTTCCTTTCATATAATAACCTATTCTTGCAGTAGTTTATATTAAACCAGTTCAATAGTTTCAGAGACAAAGTAGTGCAAAATGCGCAAACACGATTAAGGCAAAACTGTCCATTCACATTCTCTTAGCACATTCTCAATGGCGAATAGTTACCATAATGTGGCACATACACATTTTATTAAAATTGTTTATAACCAATTTTAATTGCTCGTTACGAAAATAACCAAATTGTGTATTTATTGTTTTTCAGTGGCAAAGTGGGTAGGTTTTCCTGAAAATCCCCTTGTTACAACTAAGTCAAATTTTCGAAATTTTTGATTGTTTCGTTGATTTGGACTCTGGAGTTTGAGACGGACTGAATGTGCCTGAAATCAAGATCTTGGCTTGAATAGAAGTGCTCGATCATTTTGAAAGTGGTTTTCAATTT
This sequence comes from Amaurobius ferox, assembly GCA_951213105.1. NCBI lineage: Eukaryota > Metazoa > Arthropoda > Arachnida > Araneae > Amaurobiidae > Amaurobius > Amaurobius ferox. The sequence goes on along the minus strand of OX578149.1, from coordinate 120,437,169 downwards.
TTACTTTCCTTATATACATAATGTATAAGGAAAGTATTGTGACGGGGTCGAAAATTCGAATTCGAGTTTTCGACGGGAGAGCACGTTTCAAGCATCCCTGATCACGAATCAAACATTTTTGAAGTGATGTCTGTGTGTGTGTGTGTGTGAAAGTATGTGTGTGTGTGTGTGTGTCAGTGAGTCTGTGGAGACGATAACTGACGAACGAGTGGACCGATTCGAACCAAATTTAGTACAAAAATCACAATCCGTAAACACTGGAAGCCTGTTGTTTTTATACATAATCGAATGTTCAGAACCCCCCTAAATTTTCGAATGAAATTTTCAAAAAATCGTCAAAAAATCAAAACCGCTAATAAAGTTACGCAAATAGACATTTCTTATGTAATTTTTCATTAGAAAACGATTGGCATAAATTTTAGAACGCTAACATCAACCGTTCTCGAGATATTGTGCATTTTTTAAAAAAATTATGAAAAAGTCACATAAAAAAAAATTCCTATTGAGAAACATGTTCACTTTTCATATGTAATACCATGCGATAAATTGAGTGACATCATTCTCGTGGATCTAGCTCGTTCCATTCATGAAAAAATATACTTTGAATAATACTTTTGTATTTGAACGCCAATAGTCATTTATCTGCTGTAAGAAAAACTTTTTTCTTAGTGCATAATGTTTGGCGAGATTTTGGCGACGAATTTGGCGAAATTTCTTCAACTTGGCGACTTTTTTGAAATGTTGCCAAATTAATGAAAATCTCGCCAAATGGATAAAAATGATGCTAAATCAATGAAAATGACGACTAATTGTCGAAAATTCAATATCTTGGAAAGAATATTAGTATCTACTATAAGAAAAACCTATTTTTTTACTGTAAAAGTAGTAAATTCATTACATTATATAAGGAAAGTAATGTGTTGCCCACATCAGATTTTTTAATGTTTCCTTTGCAGCATCGCCCATGATTCGAATTTTCAAAATATTAGATTGTTTTCTTAGACTCAGAAGCTGAGATGGATCGAATAAGATCAAACCCTAGTTTCTTGCTAAAGTGGAAGTGCTCTATAATTGAGCAAAGTGTTTTTGTGGGTTTTTTAAATTTTTTACTTTGCACCATCACCCTAATTCGAATATTTGAAATTTTAGATTTTCCCCTTGGTCTCAAAGCTGAGACGGTTCAAATAGCACCTAAACCAAGATTCTAGTTACAGTAGAAGTACTCGATAATTAAGAAAAGTATTTTTGTGGGGTTTTTTATTCATTTGTACCGTCACCCCTAATTCGAATTGTCGAAATTTCAAATTTTCCCTTCGGTTCGAATCTAAGACGGATCGAATGGCACCCAAACCAATATTCTAGGAGTTCCAAAATTAAACAATATGTTTTTGTGGTTTTTTTATTCTTTTACACTCTTACACCTAATTCGATCATTTTGGTTTCGAAGCAACGACGCATTAAATGACTCCAAAACCAAGATTCTAGCTATAGTGGGAGTGTTGATAATTTTGATACATTCCCTCTAACTCAGCCAATTCAGTGCACATTGAACAGCGTAGTGTACTTTTGCACCAACATAAATCCGCATGTTGAAAGACAAATAAACGGACAAAATGCAATACAGTATTTTATTATTATTATTATTATTATTATTTTATTTGTAATCATCATACTTCAAAGCGTCTAAAATTTCAATTTCCGAGGAAACTGCTTCGCCATAAGAAACAATATTTTTATTTAACGAAGAGAAAATAGTCAAACGTTTCTCATATTACTTGCTTCCTCGTCAATGGAAAAGGAAAACATTTATCTTGAAAAAAAATATTCGTGATACACTACGGTTATCAGAGATATAAATTATTTCCTCGTTCAGCTTCGAAACAAAAATAGATTGTAAATTGCAATTTGCCCTAGACGAGACGGAATCTGTATAGCAACTTAAATCGAAATTCGTAGATTTAGACGTACGATAAACGAATTTGTTATTTTGGAAAATCTCTCTCGATTAGAATATGTTTCCTTTTCGTTAACAGTAAAATAATGGGGGATATTTTTCTTATAGAAAAGGCAAGCATTTAAAATTATTATGTATATTGAATGTACAGGATGATTTGTAATTTCCTGTTCAGACGTTAATGGGAGATAGAAAACCCACAAAACATTTTGGGACCAGAGAATATATATAAATCAAAGGCGAACAACATTTTTTTAGCAGTTCTGTAGTTGTTGTTTTACAGTTTCACTGAAGTTTTACATTTTTATAGTAGTTACTCAAAAGATTATTGGGTTTAATCGCAAATGCCTGGTGGTCCAGCACACGCCAGTTAGGGTTTCGTTCACTGTATGATATTGTACAATCATTTTTAACACTTTACAACAAAGTTAAAAAGTGTTTATGACTTTGTTCATCTGTCTGTCTGCTTGTCCTTTAGCACGATAACTGCCGTAAAAACGACTTTATCAAAATGAAATTTTAGTGTGTTGTTCAGACGGCCTATGGGATCTGTGGGAATTTAAAGGAATAATATCACCCAATTAGTTTTGGATTGAACCCGGGTTGAAAAATGAAATGCATTGAACCCTATGGGACCTAATTCTTCGAACATTTTTTAAGCGGATTTAAAATTCGCAAATTGCTTCGAAAGTTTTATGACATATTCAAATTATTCCATAAAATATATAAAAAAAAATTCAGCAAAATATATTCAGTAGTTTTTTAAATAAAAATTAAAATAATAATTACACATTTTATATGAAGCGATCAACTGACCATTATATGAAGAGATCACGCGACTCACTTTAAAATGAAATATAATAAATTATTTTCAAATATAATAAATTATTGTAGTATTATGATAATTTTAAAAATATTTCCGAGGAATGCATCGCATTTTAGAGATGTTTAAACCTGGCAATTTATATTTCAATGCCGTCATTTGAATGAAGTTCATTTTTTTCGATGAAATTTTAAGTTTTCAAATATAATAAATTAATGTAGTATTGTGTTAATTTTTAAAATATTACTGAGAAATGTATCGCATTTTAGGGATGTTTAAATAAAATTGCATTGAAGTTGGAAAGCATTTCATAATCAATGATTTATGCATGTTGATCTTTCTTGTTTTCGTTTCCATTGACAGCCCTATATGTAAGGCTTCTAAAAGTAAAGACTGATGCAGCCGCCATTTTGACTCCAGCCGGTCTTGGCAGTTATCGTCTGCCTGTGCTATTTCAATGGCGCGCGTATATTACACGGTCGATATTTAATACACAATTTAGCTATAAAATAGATGATTCTGCTTTCAAAAAATTGTTCCGATCATTCAAAAATGTAGTCTAGAATGTTTTGATTTTCTTGAGGTCATGAGAAAATGACAGGAATGTAGCATTCTTTTCGCCAAGTACTGCTATCATTTCAACTGGGATTTAAAATGACCGCTTTTGCCCCAACTGTTATTTTAGGAGTCTTACCCATATATTAGATTCATGTCAGTGAACTCAGCATTTGTGAAATACTCCATGTTACACGAAGCCTGCGTTATGAATGACGACGACGGAAATTATCCATTTGCCGCGCAGTCCAACTGTGACCTTTAGCAGCTTACATTCATTAACGTAAAATGTTTGTTTCAGTATCCATTATCTCCCACAAAAGGGTGTACATATAGTTCCAAATCACTTTGTGTAGAATATTTTTCTGTTTTTATCTTTTAGACCCTCCAGAAGACACACTGACTTATAACACTGAATATTGGCCTACTTATTGTATCCACAACGGCACAGAATCTAGCAGAGACAGGTTTTCGGTTCTCTCCGACGGGAATGAATTAAGTCGAGGCTTTCCAAAAAGTCATCTCAGACCCTTCAGAACCTCTCTGGTGACCTAGAAAGCTTACATACTTATAATATCAACCACGAGACCGAACTTCATAGAGTCAGATATTTAATTTTTCAACCGGGGGTTAACAAAACGAAAGATGGTTGAAAAAATCCATCCAGACCCTCCACAAGCCCCTCGGCGATCAAGAATTCTGACACTTTACACACTTATGGTACTGACTACGAAGTAGAACGTAATGAAACCAATTTTTGATTAGCATGATTATTCTTCACGCTGAGCGACATACAGAGTTAAACAAAGCAAATCATGTTAAAAAAAGTTCCACCACAAATTTTTACATTCTCATACTGTATAATACAGTGCAGAGAAAGTATTGTTTTCATAATTTTCTTCAATTTTAAGATTTTGATGATAATACATGTTTTAGGAGCTCCTGAACACGTTTTGAATAATTTTAGAGTGATATCTGTCTGTCTTTCTGTGGTCGATTTTTCGCACACAATAGCTACCACAAATAATAATGGATTTTCAGGAAACATTATATCCGGCTTTGCTATCGGAAAAAAACTAGAAATAAAAATCATTTTCCGAAATTCGAGAGAAAACTTCAAAATGCTATACTTTCTTAACATGCCAGCTTTGGATAAAATTTTATATAATTATGCATAAATGGGAATACTTATGGCTCAATGACACTTAACAGCTTTAATCATTGTAGTGAAAAATAGCTTCGATACAATTTTGTATTCGTGACATCATTAGCTCCTCCCTGAAGGGGGGTCACGTTAACCCCCAATGGTGAACATTGTCAAATTTGGTAACAATCGAACGATTTTTTCAGCCCCTTTAAAATGTGTTTGAATTATGATCATTTGATTCTGAGCAATAAGTTTGAACTGTGATCATTTCTATCAACGATATAGATTTTTCAAAAAGTTTCTTGCAAAATGTGTTTAAAAAAATAAATAAATAGATAAATAAATAATTAAACAACAAGCTACTTAAAATCGAATTCTGGTATGCGAAAGTCGATTTGAGCCACACTCAAGCTAATTAAGTGTTAGCTTCTCTGTCCTCGACAAGTTTAATACTGGTCCTATCATGTGGAAATTTCACTGTGGTGTGTAGTTTAATCGACTTAATTGTAGCTGGTAACTATACAATGGACCGAAGCCTGTTCTTTGAATTTGAGATTCTTGGATTGAAGGAACTGGGGTCAGTTTCTGTGAAGTTAATGAAACATAAGCTTCAGGGCTGCAGCCAAACTGTGTGCTCAACACTAACCAGTTTTTGAAAATGTTTAATTTTTGTACAAAAGAATTTAACTTCGCACGAGTAATTTAATTTTTTCGAATTCGACCCCCTTGAACTTAGGTCGAACACTTTTCGAAAGATATCTGCAAAAAGAGGAATTTATGTCATGGATGTAAGGGAGAATACAGATTTCAGAAATTCTTTTTTTTGTATAAATGAATTTAATACATGAGTAATTTAATTCTCATTTTCTCTGAGTGTTTATTTATGGTGAAAGTATTATTTTTCCAAAACTTTCGAATTCGACCCTCCTTGAACTCATTTAGAGCACTTTTCGAAAGATATCTGCAAAAATAGAAATATATGTCATGGATGTAGGGGAAAATACAATTTTTAGGAAATGTTTATTTTTTGTACAAATGAACTTAACGTCAGACGAGTAATTTAATTCTTACTTTCTCAGTGTTTATTTATAGTGTGATAGTATTAGTTTCCCAATATTTTCGAATTCCACCCCCTTAAACTTAGGATGAACACTTTTCGAAAGATATCTGAAAAAAGAGAAATTTATTTCATTGATGTAGGGGAAAATATTCTTTTGAAGTCAGTTTTATTAAAGAATTTGAGCAATTTTATGACTAAATAGAAAATGTACCCGGTATTGCATGGGGGTTAAAGCAGATTAGCTATGTATAAGAACTAAATAAATAAATTTTATTTGTATAAATAACAGTAAAAATTTCATGCAATTCGCGTATTTCTGCACAAAGGGTTTGATACTTCACTTTCCCCCCAATCAAAAAACCAAAATCCGTCACTTGCACAGACTCTACGTTCCACGTTAACGGACAAAATTTAAATTTTGATTTCAACTATTTCACCACATTTAAACTAATTTATGTAATGTATAAATCCATATCTTCCAGCAATAATATAATTTTCACATTTCAGAAGCATGTAAATATTAAATATGTGCCCGATAAAGATAACATAATACTCCAAATAAAATAACTCTAAGGCAGGGTTCCCATTTCAGCGCGAACCCGCGAGATTCTCGCGCAATCCATGAAAAATCTCGCGTAAAAATTTAGACTGCGCGAGAATTTCTCTCTCTCCAGTTCCGGCCTAAAATTATTTTTTCCTTCAAATTGGATACCGAGAAAGCCGTGCCCGATCTCGATCGGGCATCGGCCGAAGCAATCGGCCGAAGGATCGGGCATCGGCCGAAGCAAACGGCCCGATCCAGATCGGGCCGATTGCTTCGCGACCGCAAATCGCGATCAGTTGCTTCGTTGTTGCGAATCGCGGGCCGATTGCCGAGCGGTCGCGGACCTCGATTTCGTAGCTACGTCTGAATCGCAGTCAATCGCGATTTGGGTACACTAAAGTACTACGTGTTTCTAATTAGAGAGATATTTTATAGAAAACTATAAGTGTCCCCTCAGCTTGCGCGGGTGGCAAATTCGATCAAATAAAATTTTGCTTTTTTTTTTATAGGATTCTTTCACGGATTTGAATTATACTCTTTCCGCGTACTTCCCGCATATTTTGTGTTTTGCTCGAGAAATTTTCTTCTTTCCGCGGACGAAAATCCTTTCCCCCGTACACAGTATGTCTACAGGTTACAAAAATCCCGAAAATGTCGTGAAATTGGCCATATATGCCCAAAAAATGTTACAAAATTTGAACAAAGCAACGAATTTTTTATCAGAGACATTCCTTTCTTACATGATCTGAAAATCTGTTTCTCCGCGAATGCGAAAACGGCGTTCGCATACGGCGATTCCCACATTTTCTGAGGAGAGATGACCAATGAATATCTTTTTGCCATTTTCACAATATATTTGCATCGACTGAATTTTTTTATAATTATGTCGTTTAATATACAAATAATAAAAACCAAACCATTTTTCTACCGTATTATTAATAAAATGAAAGGTTATTTTGCAGCAGCATCACGAAAATCTGCATTTGTACGCTATACTCGGCATACCTCGTTTAATTTGAAAAATATTTCCCACTTTTCCAATCTGTTTGCATCGACTACAGTGTTTGTAATTGTTTCGCGTTTCATACAGAAAAATTATTTTACAAACGTATTATTTATGAAATAAAGGGCTATTTTGAAAACAAAAAGAAAAAGTCGAGTCAAACAAAATGGCTAAAATCACATGACTGGCTTGAGATTCAACAAAAGGATGATGCAATCCTTATGTTCTGCAAGTTTTGTAAAAAAAAAAAAAAAATCCATTTTCAAACATAAAGTCAAATTTATTACCTAATTCTATTTGCCTAGTGAAATAGTTTTCGGCGATCAAAAATCGTTAAAGTTTTTAATTGCTATTGCTGCATGAAAATTGATCATAAAATGATTTTAAAAATCAAAATATAAAGTAAATACAGTCGGCCCTCGACTTTTGCAGTTTACAGACAAAAAAATCGTAAATTCGCATGCGAGTCATTTTACATAAAATAACCCATGTAGACGTTTTTATGTCAGCAAATAAAATCATAATGTAAGCATGGGGGAAGTCAGGAATTTGAGTATTTTTGCTAACAAGTGGGGGGGGGGGGAGCTATGAAATTACCAAAAATGTGCTTACTTAATACTTAAACGACTCCTAATTAATTTTTAAAAAGAATGTTAGTTTTAAGAATTAAAAAAATTTAAATGTCGAAGAATATGAGTTATAGTTAATGCTTTCTTTTTTATTACTTTCTAAATTAGCATGTTAAAAAAAATGAAATTTTAAGTGTCTCTCCTTATAACAGAAAATCTCTCCCAAAATTTTTTGGAAGGAGAGAAATTCTCCCCCTCTTTTCCTGATTTAGTGGGAACCCTGCTCTAAGGTGTACCTATTCGGGTCCTGTAGTACACGTGTTCCTCATTTCATGGCCGTACGTCGCTTAGATTTCTCGCTACAGACTGCACACACACACGCATACACACACACACACACGCGCGCACACGCAAACACACACGCACACGCAAACACACACGCACACGCACACACACACGCATACACACACTTACACACACACACACACACATATGCACACACATGCATCTTCCTTTACTATGTAATATTTTAGGATAGAAAGAAAGACAAAAATATTGCTAAATGTTTTAACTAGATTCTCCTAGCTCTGAATTCTCCTAAGATAATTATCGAAAAGCACATCTGCTCACTTGAACTGCATTGTATGTTGTAGTACATTAAACTACAATGTTTTACACTGTAGTTTTAGAAATTAATGATTTAAAACATATTCTTATGAATTTAACTCCCGAAACTAATTTTTTAAAAAGTTATAACTAAATTTATATATAATTTATCTATACTAAATTTATAACTAAATTTCTAAACTTAAGAATATCCATCACTCCTCAATGTATTAAACAATTAAGCTAATCCCATAATTAAGTATATATTTATAGCAGATAGCTGTCTATTTAATAATCCAATCGTCGTATTTCCCTGCAATCCATTCCGCTCCCGTCGAGAGAAGGAAGTCAAATGACACGCTTGTTATTTGAACGCCCATTTCTCAGCAGAGCAATTATCTAGGCTGCATCATTCCTTTCTGCGCATGCGCTAAGTTTTACAAAGCATTTAGATTTAATTTAAAACTGTGTTATTTTTACTTTTATATATATATATATATATATATATATATATAACATTTAAAATGAAAAAAGAAAATATATAGATGGAATGATTGTTTTTACAGGGTTGCAGAAAGGTCAAGGGGGATTGCGACCCCTATTTCCTGGTTAGAAGCTAGCTTTGACTTCATGAAAACGCTCCCAGAGACTCTGCACGCCCGAAACAACAATCGATCATGCCCGTGGGGAAATAATGGCCGAATCCCAGACAACATAAAAATGATCAAAATAACAAAAATTGGAAATTTTACTAACCAGCAAGACGAGAATAAAGGAAGAGTTGCATAAAGCGTATATACTTCGAATAGGAAAGCATACATAAAAAAGTCGCGTCTAACATAGAGAGCCATCTGGATGTGAAACAATCAGATAATCCTAGGTAAGAGTTGAGTTGTATTGTATGATGTCGGATAAATTAACATAATTTTTATCACTATAATTTCTGCAAAAAACATCATAATAGTGCTGTACAAAGCGGAAGGGATATGATTGTTCCCGAGTTCCGTTGATTAAATGCATCATGAATTTATTAAATTCTGTAATAGATGAGTTTAATAATCTGTATCTGTTCAAGTGATTTACGATTAAATTACGCTGTACGTTTAAACTCAAGTTGGTATTCCAGTGGGTAAAATAATTGATCTTGCAGTCATATAGATGTCTCTTGTCAAATAATTTATAACATAATTTCTATTCCAAATTATAATTTCATACTATTTGGGATTGTATTTCTTTATATATATATATATATATATATATATATATATATATAGTATAATATATAAGGAAAGCACTGTGACGTGATCGGAAATTCAAATTCTAGTTTTCGAAGAAAGATTACGTTTCAAGTATCCCTGAACTCGAGGGAAGTTTTATTGGACCAGGATGTTTTATTCTTCAGATTTACCTGCGAAGATACTTTTGCATAACGTGAGCAAATATTATTATATTTTCAGATGTTTTAATAGAGGAATTAAATTATATATTGTAATGGAATGTAATTTAAGCAACAATATGAATACGTTAAATAATTGCCTTTTTTAAATCACGAGCAACGCCGAACACATCTGCTAATAGTAAAATAGATTTTTAAATATTTCTGAAATTTATTAATACGTGATAAATATTAAATAGATTTTTAGTTTGCTAATTATCCACAATTCTTTGATAAATTTAACTTTCGTGTCCTAGTATAATAAATGATCCATGCATCGTGCTTGTTTGACAATGTTATAATTTATCAAGCCCGTATCTCATTGCACTAAATTGCCTTCTTGTGAAGAGGCGAAAGCCAAGTGACAACCTCGTTATCCAAGGACACATTTCTTAACAATTCATTTACTCAGGCTTCAAGATTCATGTTTGCAAAATGACTTTGTTTTAAACCAAGGGATTTTAATTTAAATTGCCGCTTGTGCTTTTTATTAAAAAATTCCTGAAATATAATTTTGTATTTTAACATTTTGAAAAATAAAGGGTTTTTTCCTGTCCCAATAGTGTTCGATGTTGAATGTTGTATATTGCGTAATCCACGTATATAAAATAAAAATATATCTGTTTGCTATTTATATTATTTATTTATTTATACTTTTCTTTATGTAAGTTTATCTTATTTTGGATAAGAGCCAAATCAATATTTGCCTCGATTTTATGATCACTTTTGATTGAAAACTACAATAGGTAGGAAGATGAAATTTTGCATTCATACTTGGAGTTGTACTCAAATTGCCCCAATAAAAAGGCTGTATTCCTTTTAAAATTATACATTTAAAAGCAATCTTCTAAATAAATATTTATTAGACAAAATAACGTTTAATAGGGATTTTACCTCACCTTTTTATTAACATTAAATTTTGGGAGAAGTTATTGTTTGGGAAAAGCCATTGATGTTAATTAAATTTTCTTTCGTTAATGCAATATAAATATGACTCATTGTAATACTGGGTGCAATCGTTGACGGATAATATATACATATATATATATATATAATTTACAAATGTATAGTATTCTGAGATAGCTACATGAAAAAAACTTTTTTCATACGTAAAATATGCAAAACATGGCGCTAAGCTGCCCTTGTACACATTTACAAATATATTTTCCAAAAAGAATACCAAGTACAGAAAAGCAAAAGATGAATGTGAAAAACGAAAAGTATCACAAGTGACCGGGGGGAGTTGTGACCCCCATTCTCCGGTTAAGCAATGCTTTATGCCCCATAAATAACCCATTCAACAAATAATCCATATAAACCCATTTCAACAAATTCCAAAAAACTCACCAAAACTGTCCGATGTATAAAACTCCAACTTTTAGTCCACTTCACAAACATCCATTCTCAATACTCGTGAGTCGTCGCTATCCATTGACAATGTTTCAACTGTTTAAATATTTGCTCCTACATTCAGTTACAGTTAACCCAGTGAATTCTGAAAGTATTTTAATTTCAAAACCCATGGGGTAATCGTGTTTTACAGCTTCATTTATAAACTCTGTATCGTGATGCTTTTGATCATTCTCCCTACTATTCAAACGTTTATTTCTAGTCAACTGGTTAATGATAATATTACGAAAAACATTTTTATGTAAATTACTTGACCAAGGTGTAATGAAGTATATTTTAAATTGAAAATTTTTTCTTTTATCAAAAATTCTGAAGTAAGTTTTCTTATTGTCTTTAACTATGCATAAGTCTAAATAATTTAAACTTTCATCTAAATTGCTAGGAGTTTCTATTAGGTTTAAAGTTTGTGGATAAAACTAAAATCCATTTTGAAATCTGCAACATTACAACACAAAATCACATCATCTACGCATCGCATGTAGACTATTTCATTTAATATATGGGTACCTGTTTCATACTTATCGAGATGGATGTTTGCAAGAACCGAAGAACAACTTGTGTAGAGTTTCGGCATTTATAATAACTTACTATTGCCAAATCTGAAACAAGTATGTGTTTGGGTTAATCAGATGCTCAGACCGGAAACGGAATCTAAATCTGGTTAATCTCCAAATTCAAGTCACTGCTGGTCATTCCTTTTATCGGCCTTGTACCCGCTATTTAACTGCTTTGGTAATTTTAATATTTCATAATTATTGGAATTGGTTGTTATTATATAATGTATTTCTAATATATATATATAATAAAAATAGTTTGAAAATCCAATGATAGAATAGAGAGAAGTTGCAACTCGAAAAACCCCAACATTAAAAAAATGCCGAACTAATAAAAATGTATCAAACAGTGAATCATCAATCAAGTGGAATATAAAAGACTAACCTCTAGTCATCAAGATGAAGACAAACAACAAACATCAATGGAAAGGAATCGATAATAGAAAATCAAATGATATCCAAGCATTAAATCTTTACACTTGGACAAGTCCTAGGCCTAAACAAATGAATTGTTCATTTCGATAAAACTCTTCGTCAAGTCCAAGTATTTAATCGAAATGAACACAAAGTATATGTTTCTGATATTAGAGATAGATTATATCTATAAACACTAATAATTAGAGGTACATACATAAAGATAGAAAAGTTATAAAGGAAAGAAAAATACCTGAAAAAAAAACCTCTGCAAATATCCAAACCATTGGAGCCAAGATTGAAGAGACCAGTGTTGCCAATTTCAAAGGTTAATAGTAGAGAACTATTGTTGCCAATCATGAGAAATAAATAACAGTTTTGCGAAAAGGCAATAAAATTTAATATTCTACATGAAGAGCTACAAAATATATCATCAAAAGTATTTCATCAAAATGAACACAAAATGCCTGTTTCTGATATCAGTGATAAATTACATCTATAAACACTGTTAACTTGTACGCCATGCATTATGATTGAAAAAGTATAGAAAACAAGAAGCCAATCTTAAGAAATAAATAACAGTAATGCGAAAAGGCTTTAAAAGATGATATTCAACAGTAAGAGCTACAAAATAAAGGGGCAGATAATAAAAGAAAACATAGAAGCTAAATAATAAGGAGATGTAAATACATGCTAATGCTTATTCAAGAGAAAGTGGACGTCTAACTAATATAAGATACTAAGGAGAGAATTTAAGTATATTTAACCATTCCGAACTTTTTAACTATACTATTTAATAAAAAATGCTGGATACTTATATAATTTGCTGGTAATTTTTAGCTTATTAATATGCATAGCATGAAATTTTTTATCTTATAATATATAAATTCTAAAAAGTTGATTAAGTATAATATTTCTAAACAATTGAATCGAGTTACAAGAAATAAATGATAATATTTTATTAATGTGAAAGTTAAAATAGACTTTTTTATCATATAAATTAGTAACTATCCTATTATAATATTCAATAATTTAATTCAAATCCAAAAAAAAATGTTATTACTAATAGTGGCTTCATTAGAAATTAGTTCCAAATTATCCGGATAGAAATCTAAATCTATGACACAGTTAACCAAACAAATGTAATCATCAAATCAGATCATCAAAACCAAACAAAACAAAACAAAATGTAATCATCAAATCAGATCAATCAAAACAAAACAAATCAGATCATCTCTCTCTCAACATATCTGTAAATTTTATAATCTGTGGAAGTAAAAGATTTTTCATAATGATAAAGGTATACATTAGCTAATATACTGCTACTACAGTCAGCTTGTGGAACCCCTGAAACTTGTAAGTATAATTTATTACCTTGAAATATATAATTATTGAAAAGAACAAAGTAAAGAATTTTAGGAAAATTAGTAAATATAGTATGAGTAGAATCATTAGTAATATAAGCGTTATACAGAGCAAAAATTACTACGTAGAGATCAGAGATCTTAATATTATTAAAAGGATCTTTAAAATCAAAAGTTTGAAATCCAATTAGTTTGCCTAGTGATGTTAATTTTTATATACACACACACACACACACACACATATATATATATATATATATATATATATATATATATATATATATATATATATATATATATATACACTGCTGGACAATTGCTAAGGACGGCACTATCACCCATAGCAACCACAAACTGAAAGAAAATAAAATGGGGAAAATTAGAATAAGTGCAGGATACAGTAAGAAGAGGTGTACTTATGCAAATTCTTCATTTCCATGCCTGTTCGTCACGTGATAGCGCTGATAAGAGATTTAAAGTATTTGACACGTGTCGACAGTTGTTCCAAGTAAAAATTTTACAGGAAATATTTAATTGATGAACTTGAAATTTTAGGTATGTCTTCCCGATATCACTTAGATAATTTTACGCGTGGCCGTAGTATAGGAAAGATCGAAGAACGGCGAAAAATAACAGATGTTGCCAGGGAATGCGACATCGCTCACAGCGTTGTTTTACTGCTGTGGCAAGCATTTAAAACAACTGGAATGTGTAGCAATCGTCACGGGGGTGGTCGTGTTAGAAGTGAAACAGTACGACGCCTGCAAGAGACAGGTACATTGTCCTATCGGCAAAAAGGGACCGGCGCACCACAGCTCAGCAGGTGGCAAATCAGTTTCTTGATACCACAGGACAGAGGATCTCCCGAAGAACTGTAGCCAGACGTTTGGGAGAAGGAGGACTATATAGAAGGAGGACCTGTTGTGTGTGTCCCATTGCCCAGACTGCAATGGTGTCGTGAGCATCGCAATTGGACCAAACAGGACTGGGCTTGCGTACTACTTTCGGATGAGAGTAGGTTCAGTCTGTCATCGGAGTGTAGACGCCAACTGATCTGGCGTGAGAGTGGTACTGCTTATCGTCCAGAAAATATCCAGGAAAGGGACCGATATCCGACATGCAGTACCATGGTATGGGCCGGCATCATGATCAATGGCTGCACGTCCCTACATGTGATTGCAATTGGGACTATGACAACGATACATTGATGAAGCTCTATTGCTTCGTGTTCGCCTTTTCCGTGCTACTGTCGGTGGTAAATTTGTTTCCATGGACCAACTAACCATGTCATCGGACACTCGCTGTTTAGGATTGTCTAGTCAGCGAGGGTATTCAATGATTCGTATGGCCAGCACGCTCTCCAGTCTAAACTCCATTGAAAATGTTTGGGATGCTTTGGGGAGGCGACTTGCTGGTCGAAAATATCCTCCAACAATCAAGAAAACCCTCAACCGTGCACTGACAGAGGAGTAGGATAACTTGCCTCCACAGCTGCTGGATAATGTTGTGCAAAGCATAACACGACGTGTGAAATGTTGCATCGCATTCCACGGTGGACATATCCCGTACTGACACCTTTCTCATAGGTGCCTGCTGTCGTTCATATGCATTTTTCCATTTCTCCAAACACATCATCATATGACCATTTTTTTACCTTTTAAATGTTTCAAAACCTTCTCCATTTTCCAGAACAATAAATGATCTTTATTCTAATGTCTGAACAGTGTGGCAACAATATTTTATGCTGCTGGACCGCCACCTCCGCTTTGTTTTGTTACATTGCAATTTGTGAACCGTCCGTAGCAATTGTCCAGCAGTATATATATATATATTTATGTATATATATATATATATTTATGTATATATATATATATATATATATATATATATATATATATATATATATATATATATATATATATATGTGTAAAAAGTCGACTTGTAACCGGGAACTAGGGGTCGCCATCCCTCTAGGCCTTTTATATATGCCCTGTTGGTCTTTTTCACTTTATTCAAGTATTCACGTTCTTGCAATTTTTGACTTGTTATATATATATATATATATATATATATATATATATATATATATATATATATATAGGGTGGTCATAAAAAAACTTCCCCGATATATGAACTCCTAGCGGTCTATCGGCTCAACCAATCGAAAGGAAATTTCAGATATTGTTATTTGAAGGTGGGCGCTCGAGATTGCGATGATTTCAAGCAATAGAGCTCTCATGGTTACGGTTACATTGAAAAAATTTCGAAATTTTCGAATGGCAACACCCATTTTTTCCTTCGCAAATTGATCAGCGTATTGAAAAATCATACATAGCGTTGGAATGATCCACGTATGACGGAAATTGGTGGCGTAAAACATTTGCAAAGAAGAGAATTGCAAAGGACCAATGACAACACAAGAGAGGAGAGGGAAAAAAAAACTTTTATTGGGATTACAAGTTTTCAACGTGCCCACCTTCGCAGACGATAACACATTGCATGCGGGGGATTGTTGACAACAATGACGAACGTAACATCGCAGGAGGAGTCTGTATAACTTCACGTTTTCTGACATCTTTCATTTCTGACAAATCTCGTGGATTTGATATGTACACCTTAGATTTCAGATAACCCCAGAACCAAAAATCGATCGGAATGAGGTCGGGGGATAGCGGGGGCAACGAAACTACAATGTTACGGGAGATGACTCTATCACCAAAGTTCTTTTGCAGCACTTGTCGAACACATGTAGCGACGTGTCGAAAGCCCAGACCTTCCGGCTCATCCGAAGACATGGAGCAGTAATGTGGGCGGCCGGATGTAGCGACGTGTGGAGGAGCACCATCTTGCATCCTTACAATGTCATTACCGACATTTTGCTGCTGCAATTCTGGAATTCCGTAATTCTGCAACATTATTTTATACCGCGGATCTGTGATGGAGCACGTTTGCATACCATTGGAAGCGAACTCTTCGAAGAAGCACGAACCGTGAACGAATGTGCTTGCAATGCCCCACCACACAATCACTTTAGCTTCGTGTAAAGGCACTGGTGCCACATCGTGAGGATTTTAGTCAGCCCAGTGAACGCAGTTCTTGGAGTTAACGTTCCCAGTTAAGGAGGAATGTGTCTCATTCGTTCATAATATCCGCAGGACCACCTGCTATCTTAATCATTATCTGATGAGGAAACGATTCGCAAAGTCGACACGCTTTTGCTCGTCTCCAGGTTGCAACATCTGAACGCGCTGGAATCGATAAGGAAACATCCGCAGAATATATATATATATATATATTTATATATATATCATAGAGAGAAATAGTAAAGCATATATAACAAACAAAAGTATTCAAATACCAACCAGAAAAAACTCAAGAAAATGACAGAAACCACCCATTATATTTAAAATAAAAATATTAATAGAAAAATGGAATATCAAAGAATAGAATGAAGGTGGTGTAATAGTAAAATCCTCAGGGAGCGACTACTAGACATCAGCTTCAATTAGCGCATTTTATTTAGTGACCTGTTACTGTGAACGAAAGGTCCATAGTATCCTCACTTAATATGTGCTAAAAATGGAAAGTGATTGTGAAATTTAACAATCTAAAGAGAATTGAATAGCTTGAAAAAATAGAATTAACTTGCACGTGTGTAGGAGTTATAACAGCTAAATCATCTCAACATAATATGCAAAGAAGATGTTGCCAACCTTAAAGAGTAGTGTCCATCTCACCATTCTTAAAAATTGTAAATAGTAAATCCATTCTAAAGTATTAGAAAGTATAAAAACCAGATAAACGTCATTCAAAATACAAGTGCCTATTAATAGATATAGATAAAAATTGTAGTCATTATTAACCCTATAAAATAAAGAATTAAATATATATCGAATATACAACCTAATATTAATCAATTCTAGAAATTAGACAAGTCTTCCACCGATTCCTTGCATCTATCTGCTGGCAAAATGCACTGTTAGATGATACAAGTATAACGAAATGCATAATAATAGAAAATATATAACTATAAGTATCAGTTAGTAAATAATTGGGTATAAATGTAAAATGATTAAAATTCTATAGTGCTTTAGACATAATAAAGTGCATTAACAACGCTGTGCTAACCTATGAAGCTCCCTAAACTTTCTTTACTATACTGTTAACCAAACATTTTTCATCTGATAATCTATAAATTCGAAACAATTGATTTTTAATAATGTTACAAAAAATTTGAGCCGAATTACAAGAAGTAAAAGGTAATAATTTGTTGATATTAAAATTAAAATAACTGTTTTTATCACATATATTATAGATAATACTATTAGGACATACAATATAGATTTAAATTCAAAACGTTGGCCTCAGCACTAATAGAATATTCAAATATACATATATATATATATATATATATATATATATATATATATATATATATATTTAAGTACCTGCATTACATATATGATATATGAAAATATTAATCTTACTGTAGTTAAGGGATTTTATTCACCAATCTTTACCACATGTAATTCTTTTTCCATTCCTTAACTTGTCGTAAGAGCTTGTCGTAAAGTCTTTTCACTTTCATCCATCTTCTTTTCATTTTTGCAATATAGAACAATTTCAAATAATGATCAATCTCAGGTATATATATAATACAAGTAACTTAAAATTCTTAATATATATATATATATATATATATATATTTATTTATTTATTTATATATATATATATATATTTATTTATATATATATATATATATATATATACATATATATATATATATATATATATATATATATATATATATATATCATATAAAAGCCAGTAATTAAATTCATAGTTGAATTTATTTCCTATGCATATTCACTAGAATCTAAGGCATTCCTCAGGAAAAGGCGCCGAGTCGCTCTATACTCCGAAGCAGATAATAATCCAAGAAAAAGAAGAATTGAAGGAATAAGGGATAACCAAATGCTTTGCATTTAATGGTTGGGGAGGATTGCGACTCCCAGTCCCGTTTAAAGCTGCTTTTCCAGCCTAGGCAAACGCTCACGGTACCAATACAAAGCAAAGGTTGGTCCCCATTGCGTACTAATACGAAGGCACCTGGATACAGAAGAACAAGACCAACCAAACAGAAGGACACTGGACCAAAAGTGAATCCTGCCCAACTCGCTATCTTATATATGTTCATCTTACGCATGCGTGCAATCCTAGCAGGTACGCATAAACTTTATTTACTTGCAGATTGATGAAGTAAACTGTCAAAATCTACATGATCCTTGAAAATCGATCTACAACAATCCTTTAATATAAAGGATAATGTTTATATAAAGCCTCTGTTATGATTTTAATGTTGCTATTATTGCAATCACTTTTAAAAGTGTTGTAAATTTGGTTTCTCTTGAAGTGTCCGAGTATGATATTTCTGAAATTATTTTTGGTAAGATTTGTTTTCCAATCGATGACAGATCTTAATTCTATATAATTCTCTTTCGTCATATAACTTTGTATAATGACCATATAATCCATGTTTTTTTATTGAGATGTCCAGAAAATTTACCGCTTCATTTTCATCTTTACAGTTTTCTATTAATTCCAATTCCGGTGGGTAAAAAGTGAAATCGAAATTGGTGGTGTCTTCATAACAATTCCCCAATAGCACATCGTCAACAAACCGGAAATATGGTATCTCTGACAAAGTAAAGGTTCCTTTTTCATATGTTGAAAGGTATATATCAGCCAAGAATGATGAACAGGCTCCTCCCATTGGAATTCCCTTTATTTGTCGGTAATAATTTTTTCCGTTATGTCGAATATTTTCCTTTAATACTAGTTTAATAAGGTCACGGTATCTTCGATAAGTAATAAAATCCTTCAAGTTAAATTTTTCATGTAATTTTTCCAAGATTGAGTATAAATTTGATAAATCAATGTTGTTAAAAAGGTCGCGGAAATCAAAGCTTTTAAAACATATATTTTTATTACAATGTTTTAAACGATCGATAACTTCTATTCCATTCTTGATCATGACATGATTTTGTTTTTTGATGTTTTCCATCACAAACTTGAGGATGTTCAATAGTCGTTTATTAGCTATTGTCAGATATGATACACAGCCAACGGTAACAGTGCGGAATTTTACAAGCACTTTATGCATCTTTGGAATGAGGATTAAATATGGAAATTTAACAGATTTTATTTCCTTACCGATTCGTTTGTACATAGCTTTAATCTTTTTGGATAGAACATTTCCTTAATTGTGTACTGGGGTGTACATAGTACTGTCTTGGTAGCAGTGGAGAAGTGTGTCCATGTCAAACTTTTTGCATGTAAATGCAAAATGTGATTTCATCTTGTCAGTATAAGTTATAACAAAATTTTCTTTTATTGTCTGTATAGCTGCAGGGACTGAAAGATTCCTTATTTTGTTACCTTGTTTGATGTAATAAAACTGAAATTCTTTTGAAAAATTATATTTCCATTCTTGAAAGGCTTGGATTGGTAAACTGTGTGTTACTGCTATTTTATAGTTGAATTCTTCAAGATCTTGATTGAAATTTTCGACTACTTGGTTATATTCTTGTGATCTGTATTTAGTTCCGAGTTTGAAAATGTTTTTTAGAGTTTTATCTGAGATAATATCCAGATCACCTGTAATGATGTGATTATGATAAGGATCTTTATGTATGCTATCAAGGCATTTGCATTCTGTTGTTTTAGTATCCAATTCTTTACAGACATTGTTGTAGTTGAAGAATCTCCTACCGTTTGTGCGTACAAAGCGGTAAGTCATTTTTACCTTAAGGTCCGGAATAGGTAAGAAAGTTTTAATATTGTAGAATTTGAATGCTCTTTGTTTGAGCATTCGAAAGACATTGGTGGAAGATATCTACTTACATATGAAGATACCGTAGATGAAAATATTTCATTAAATCTATATGGAGCTATAGAGCATATTTTAAAGGAGGGCACTATATAAATGCGCTGTTTCGTTACTTGGCGCAGAACGCTGATGCGGTTTCTCATTAAAGTAAATACATGATGGTATTAAGAACATATCCTCTGGAATACCGAGTGTACACGCATGATACAAGAATGAGTCCCAGTTTCTGGATAACTTACGGTTATTGACAAGCACAAAGTAAAGATGAACAATATACAATCAAACAGCACTTAAATGCTCCACTAATTTCACAAAATAAGAGATATTATTCACAGAATGTTGACGAAAGTAATCTTACAAAACAGCCGCTACTATTCTCAAAACATTGACAAAAATTACAGTCCAATGTAGGTCATGTGTGAAAAACGATTAATAGATAAAAATGAAACTCACTAAAATGTGATCAAATTTTCTCCTGTCACAAAATATTTTAATTGAATTAAAGTTGTAAACAATAGTCATTAGTTACGTGATTAGATACTGGAAACGCGAGAATCTTTCTAAACTTGAGAAACCGCTGTTTATTGTCAATTAACTCAACAGTAAGGTGGAACGGAAATAAAACTTGCTTTACCTAAACATATACGTACTTCACTTCATACCGCTTGTAAAGAAATCGGTGTTCTCAAAAAACAGGACAAAAAAACGGATCAGAGGCAGTTAATTATGTTTTTCTATAGCGAAGAGGATAAATTATATCAAATTAGAATTGGAGAGACATTTTTACTTTCGTATACGTAGTATTGAGAAAGTATTGTTTTCATGAATATTTTCGATTTCGAGATTTTGATATGTTTCAAGATCTTCTGAACACGTGTTAACTATACTTGGAGTGATATCCGTTTGTCTGTATGTCTGTGGCCGATTACTTGTTAAACGATATCGGCCACAAATATTAATGAATTTTCACGATACTATATATCAGGCTTTGTTATAAAAAGAAATCTAGAAATAATGTATAATTGTAGTAAAAAAATATTTATACATATATATATATATATATATATATATATATATATATATATATATATATTTGAAATATGTAATAATAAGAATTATGTAAAAATAAAAAAAAATAAATGGAAAAACAATTCCAGTAATATTAACATCACCATAGAAGCAAATTCACGGCCACAATGCCGATAAGAGAAAAGAACTGCACCGTCCCAAATTCGATGATTAATCAGAACTAAATTCATCTTCAGATCTGAGTATTTAATTCTAATTAACCCAAACAAATGCCTGTTTCAGATTAAGCAATAGCACATCACTATAAATACTTAAACTCAGACTACAGGCAACAAAAATTGAAAAAATGAAAATAGGATACATTAAGAAAATTTGTATTACCATGCGGCATAAACCCTTCTTCTTCCACCACGTGTATACACGATCAACCTCAACAGCTTAATCTAGAAGCACCGGAATGAACAAGTCGAAATTCTACCAGGGAGGCAGTACGAACGTTCACGGTAATACTCCCAGACCCGTCCAGTGAGTCTAAGCTGGAGACCGGACAAGCAATTCAGAA
The DNA here is from genome assembly GCA_951213105.1 of Amaurobius ferox. NCBI lineage: Eukaryota > Metazoa > Arthropoda > Arachnida > Araneae > Amaurobiidae > Amaurobius > Amaurobius ferox. The sequence goes on along the minus strand of OX578149.1, from coordinate 120,415,251 downwards.
TATTAACTTCCCAAATATGCAATCCTGAATATGAATATGAATCAAAGATGAAAATTCTTACTAAACAAAAAAATTCTTACTATATGTATATATATATATATATATATATATATATATATATACATAATTAATTGAAATGTTTAAGGAATGTTTAGTTGGTCTATAAAAGATACGTTTTTTCATGTGAACTCATGCCCGAAATGAATTTCTCCGGTAGTCATTACCACACACCTGTGGACGTGTCTGGTGTTGCGGAGACGTATGACGCATTTATACAGCCATTGTTAATTTGTATTGTATAGTTGGCATAGTTGTGCATCGAAGAAACGGAATAAGATTTTTTTTTTAAAGAGTTTCGAAAATTAAGTCGTGAAACCTGCATTTGTATTATCTACATGCTTATTTTGGATCCCGGGGGACCTTGTGTCATTCATTCTGGTGAACAATACTGAGAATAAGAATTCACTTTCTAATGTATTGTTTTCCCAACATCTTTTAAATTCAAGATTGTGAAAGAAATACACTTTTCGAGGCAATCCGAATATAATTTGATCACTTTTATATCAATGCCAGTCAGTATGGTTTGAAGTGTATGTTTCGGCATATCTGAAAAGGACAATTCATATTCGGGTGTTCCTAAGTTATGCAGTTGGAATAACTTAAGAACACACCACTTTATATTGCTCTAAAATTTAACATGTATATAAAAATATTATGCAAACATTAGAAAAGTCTTGTGCTAACAGAACACGCTTTAAAATTATGTTCTTACTGCTTGTATCATTGTATCATCCCCTCCCCCCCTCACACTCCTATTGCAGGTAACAACACCCATAACATCAGACTTTTATATTTTGCTATTTTTATATGTTAAAAGACATAACTCTGAAACTTTTTTTTATAACGCCAAATTATTTTCCTTGCCCACGCTAAGAATTAACTATCATTAGCTATTTATTTAATCTCTCTTACTCAAAGAAAAAATGATAAGCCTATTAGTTTGAAACGGATTTTAGCATAAATATAGCAAATTTAAACTTATAACGTTATTAAAATTTTCATTCTTAAATTAAATAATAATCCTAATTTAAGTATGCCACGACATTGATTAAAATTAAATAATAATCCTTATTTAAGTATGTCATGACTTTGAATTACAGAAACAAATGTGATAGTAGCATTAATTAGAGCCAGAAAGAATCACTTTTTAATTACGAAAAATTAATAACTCAATAAATTTAAAAGTAAATAGATTTTTCTCAATTATATATATATATATATATATATATATATATATATATATATATATATATATATATATATATATATATATATATATATATATATATATATATATATATATATTACATATATATATATATATATATATATATACATATATATATATATATATATATATTTATATATATATATATATATATATATATATAAATATATATATATATATATATATATTTATATATATATATATATATATATATATATATATATATATATATATAAATATATATATATATATATATATATATATATATATATATATATATATATATATATATATATATATATATATATATATATAATAAAAGGTTTAAAAATCCAATAAAGGAATAGAGAGAAGTTTCAACTCAAAAAACCCCAACATTACAAAATGCCTTACAAATGAAAGTATCAGAGATTTATCAATCAAGTGGAAAATAAAAATGCAAACTTCTAGTCATCATGCTTAAGACAAACAAAAAACATCAATGGAAAGGAATCGATAAAATAATATCAACTAAAATCCAAGCATGAAAGCTTTACCCATGGACAAGCCCTAGGCCTAATAATGAATTGTTCATTTTGATAAAACTCTTTATCAAGTCCAAGTATTTTATAAAAATGAACACAAAATGCATGTGTCTTATGTCAGTCATAAATTATATCTATAAACTTTTATTTATTTTTATTTTATTTATCATATGCCAGTTACATTGGCCGCTAGGCCATCAAACTTCGAGCTTGCCAGTATCTTTCGAATCAACAAGAAAAATTAAATAGTGCAGCGCACACGTCTAGATGATTTGCCGTAATTGGTTGTCCAGAGTCACATAAAATACATGATGGTGAATCAACAAGTCCAATACGGGGTAAATGAGCCTGTAGACAATCATGCTCTTTCAAGAGTCGAAAAGAAGCAACAGCAATAGCCCAAGGGAGGTTTGGTACAACAGAAGGATCCACAGAGAGTAAGTACACTCCATTACTTTCCAGTACTTGAATGAGAGGCAAAGTCTTTGAAAAATTATCGTTAGAAGAGAGAGGTCAGACGCTTTATTGCATGTTAACTCCTGTTCATTGTAGGTTTTTGTGGGACCGCTGCCCCCTTTTTGGCAAGCTGATCTGCCATTTCATTCCCGTGAATTCCACAGTCTATAAACTTTGATAACTTGGACAACATGCATAAAGATTGAAAAATAATAGAAAATAAGAATACCTGAAAAACACTGCACACGTCTGATCCATTGGAGCCTTGAATATAAAGAGATCAATGTTGCCAATCTCAAAAAATAAAAAGTAGAGAATTTTTGTTGCCAATCGTGAGAAAGAAATAACAGTAATGCGAAAAGGCGATAAAAGGTGATATTCAACAGTAGGAATATGTAAATACATGGTAATGCTTATTCAAGAGAAAGTGGATGTTTGGCTAAAATAAGATATTAAGGAGAGAATTTAAATATAATCCACCATTCCAAACTTTTTAACTATATTATGTACTAAATTAGCTGGATATTTATATAATTTGCTGATAATTTTTAGCTTATTAATATGCATCGCATAAAATTTTTTATCTGATAATCTATAAATTCTGAAAGTTGATTAAGTATAATATTTCTAAACAATTGAATCGAGTTACAGGAAAATGGTAATATTTTATTGATGTGAACGTTAAAATAGTCTTTTTTATCATATGAATTAGTAACTATCCTATTAGTAGGTTCAATAATTAGATTTAAATCCAAAAAATTAATGTTATTACTAATAGTGGCTTCCTTAGGAATTAGTTCCAAATTATTCGGATAGAAATCTATATCTGTGACACAGTTATCTGTAAAAGCCAAACAAATCAGATCATCTACATATATGTAAATTTTATAATCTGTGGATGTAAAAGATTTTTCATAATGATAAAGGTATAGATTAGTTAATATACTGCTACTACAGCCACCTGGTGGAACCCCTGAGACTTGTAAGTATAATTTATTATCTTGAAATATATAATTATTGAAAGAACGAAGAGAAGAAATTTGGGAAATTTGGTAAATATACTAGTATAAGTAGTATGATAATTAGTATAAGCATTATATAGAGCTAAAATTACTACATAAAGATCAGAGATCTTAATATTATTAAAAGGACCTTTAAAATCAAAAGTTTGAAATCTAATTAGTTTATCAAGTAATGGTAATTTATTCTTTAATTTTTTACTATTATTTAGAATAAGGTAGTTATTGCTAGAAAAACGTATACTATCATTTATTACATTTAAATTATTTAGAAGTAATTTACTCGCATTAGTAGAGTACGTATTATGACCACTAGTTACTATTCTAAATTTAATAGGATTTTTATGAAATTTAGGTATTAGTACTATATATGGAAATTTAAGTAGTTTATAATTTATATTTAAATCACTATACATATTGATAATTTTCAGTTTACTATTAATGGAATGTGAATCAAGTTTAAATAGACTATTGTTATTTAAATAATCTAACAGAAATTGTATATAGAATTTTTTACAGATAATAGCATAATTATTAGAGGCTTTATCAACATAAGTAATAACAAAAGATCTTTGTAAATCATTAATGGAATGTTTTAAATTATCAATATTATATAAAAATCTGGATAATTTATTACCACAAATAGTATTTTTAATAAATTTTAATAAAGTGCATTTCCACATATTAAATGCCTCTAAAGGCAGAGCGTATTTAGAAATATATATATATATATATATATATATATATATATAATAATAGTAGTTTGAAAATCCAATGAACGAAAAGTAAGAAGCTGCAACACGATAAACCTAGCTTTCTAAAATACCCACAGAATAAAATATAAAACAACAAATCATCAATCAAATGGAAAAAAATACAAAACGCGAGTTATCAAGTTACAGAAAATCAACAAAATTCAAAGGTATGGAAACGAATAAAGAAAAACTTAAAAAATCAATTCGTTCTCAAGTCCAAGTATTTTGACGAAGCAGACACAAAATATGTATGCTTCTGAAGAAATAGATAGATTATATCTATAAACTATTTCTACTTGGTCGACAAACATAAAGAAGGAATAAAAAAGAAAAAATGAATACCTAGAAAATGCACTGCATATGAACAAACGAGTCGAAACTGGGAACTCTGATTGAAGAGACCAGTGTTGCCATTCGCAAAGTAAAAATAAAAAACGATCTACTGTTGACATTCATAAGAATTGAAAAACAGTAAAGCGAAATGGTAAGAAAAAGTAATAAAATACAAAATGAGCTACTAAAAGGAGGGGCTAATAATAGTAATGCTGAAGTGGAAGAGGATGTAAAAAAAAAATAGTAAAAATAAGTATTAAAAGTATTAAAAATACAAGAGAATGGAAGTGTCTAGCTAATATAAGATACTATGAATAGAATTATAAGATACTATGAAAAGAATTATAAAAATCCAGCTATTCTAAATTTTTTAACAATACCATTTACTAAATAAGAGGGATATTTATATAAAATGCTGGTTATTTTGAGATTATTTATATGCATAGCATGAAATTTTTTATCAGATAATCTATGAATTCTAAAAAGCTGATTAAGTATAATATTTCTAAACAATTAAATCGAGTTACAGGAATTAAATGGTAAGATTTCATTTATATTAAAATTATAATAGTCTTTTTATCATATAAATTTGTAACAATTCTATTAGAAGGCTCAATAAAAAGATTTAAATCCAAAAAATTAACATTATTACTAATAGTAGCTTCATTAGGAATTAATTCCAAATTGTCTGGATAGAAATCTATATCTATGAGATAATTTTCTGTATGTACTATATATATATATATATATATATATATATATATATATGTCATATATATATATATGTCATATATATATATATATATATATATATATATATATATATATATATATATATGATTCTTGATTTTATCTAGCAGGAGTGAGAAAGCGTTGTGGAAAAAGGTTTCAGATTCTCCAACAGTCTATATCTGATCCAAAAGGCTGAATCTGTGCATACTTATAGTATTGACCAAGGGACAAAACTTAAATGTACAAATTTTCAATTTAGAAGACCAACAACATTATTTTTAAGAGTGTCAGTATTCCTGACAGGCTTGAATACTAGCATTTTTATATTTGTCTATACAGTATGAATGACTTAGTAAAAATAAACTTCAAGTATGACAAAGATCCAATTTCCTAAAGAACTAACTCCTTACAAAGCGCCAAGAAAAGACGTTCAAGAGAAATTCGATGTAAGAGAAGAAAGGAACTGAATCGCAGAGAACAATAAATGTATCCTGGAAGAAATAAGGTATCCTTTGAAAAAGAAATGTCACGTATTAAATCCTGTTGAGAGTCACTTTCTTCTCTCGTGAAACTCACCATTGTCATCTATTGTATCATATAGAGGTATTTATTCAGTTGAAAATAAAATTATGTTTTTATATAAAATTAATGACTGTGTGTGAGTCTTCACTGGCCTGTATATTCTTCACTACAAAAATGAATTATTCTGCATCGCCCAGATTTTATTTAATAAAAATAGATGTCTGTTAGTCGTGTAGAGTATAATATAAGCACTTATAGATAAGAAATATGGTTAATTGATAGTTCAGGCTAGGTTCTAAGTCACTTCGGAACGATTTTGTTTTTTATTGGAATTAGTTTTTAGCTATTTTTAGTGGAAACTCAATTTTGAGCGATTTTCACACAAATTAATTCCTTTAGCAATTGGAAATATCATCACAGAGTTTCCATCTTGGCATCACCTAAAATATCAAAACATGTTCTTTTATATCGTCCCAAACGGAATCCGTAATGCGATCCCTTCAAACAAAACGTATAAACATCGTGCCATGTCTTGTAATTCCAATTTATTCTTGATGTTATTTGTATTTGAGATATAATTTGGTATTTTTAGTTGGTCATGTGTCTCCCCTAACTTTATGTAATGGCTCTTATTCTGTAATTTATGTAAATAAAGCAAATGAAACCACACCCACAATGCTAGAATGAATCGTTCTCCTAATATATATAATTTATTTTAGTATTAGTTAAAATTGTGCTCAGACGTCAAATGTAATTTTCAAAATTATTTAATTTTAAAAAATATGCTGAATTTATATATCTTGCATGGTAGCGTTATGGAATCCACTTTAAACTGTACGCCCAGAAGATAGTAATTATAGTCACCTCCTTTAGAGGAGACTTTAAGAAAATTCATATACTGTCCACATGAGTAATTTTATTAACACTTTACAACATTGTTGAAAAGTGTTTATGACTTTGTTCATTCTGTCTGCCTGTATGTCTATCCGTTAGCACGATAACTGCCGTAAAAATGACTTTATCAAAATGCAATTTTAGTATGTTGTTCAGACGGTCTGAGGGACCTATGGGAATATAAATCTATAATATCACCCAATTAGTATTGGATTTTACCCGGGTTGACAAAATGAAATACATTGAACCCTATAGGACCTAATTTTTCAAACATTTTTAAGCGAATTTAAAATTCACAAATTGCTTCGAAAGTTTTATGAAATATTCAAATTATCCCATAAAATATATAAAAATAATTTCAACAAAATATATTCAGTAGTTTTTTAAATAAAAATTAAAATAATAATTACACCCTTTATATGGAGAGATTACGTGACCACTATATCACGCAATCCACTTCAAAATGAAATATGGCATCCATCTTGTCTTAAAATCATGATTTTTAAAGTTCTTTTTAATTTGTATATAGTGTTGTATCCGTCCTAAAACCCCTTTACGTTTTGCTTAAATTCTGTGCATCTACATATTGAAACAACGCAATTAAAATATAGTTGAGTTTAAGCGATCATTCAACTTTGATTATTTCTACAACGAAGCCTACTTTTCACTTATGGAAAATGTAAACTGCAAAATATATAGAATGAGTTGTATAAGAATTACTGCATTTCTTTAACGCAAAATTATTTAGCTCATGGAGTCTGCAATATAGCTGACATGAATGAAATATTCATTGATTTTACAGAGAGAAGGACGATTTTTTCGATGACGCTTTAAGCATAGAGTTTAATTACTTATACCTCCATGGTCTTAAGTTTCTAAATAAAATAAATTATTATAATATTGTGATGAATGAAATGAATAGAAAAATGTTTATGAATGAAATGCTGCTTTTATAGAGAGAACCAAGCATGTTATATTTCCATGACGCCATTTGAATAAATTTCATTTGTTTTCGATGAAGTTTTCAAATATAATAAATTATTGAAGTATTATGCTAATTTTAAAAATATTACCCAAGAATGTATCGCATTTTAGAGATGTTTAAATCAGACATTCTATATTTGAATGCCGTCATTTGAATGAAGTTAATTTTTTTATGAAGCTTTAAGTTTTAAAATATAATAAATTAATGTAGTATTGTGATAATTTTAACAAGAAAGATCAATCATGCTTAAAGCATTAATTATGAAACACATTTCAACTTTAATGCAATTTTATTTAAACATGTCTAAAATGCAATACATTCCTCGGTAATATTTTAAAACTTATCACAATACTACATTAATTTACTATATTTGTAAACTTAAACATTCATCGAAAAAAATGAACTTCATTCAAATGACGGCATTGAAATATAAATTGCCTGGTTTAAACATCTTTAATATGCGATACATTCCTCGGTAATAATTATAGAATTATCATAATACTACGATAATTTATTATATTTGAAAACTTCATCGAAACAACTGAAATTCATTTAAATGACGTCATAGAAAAAATAACACGCCTGGCTCTCTCTATAAAAGCAACATTTCATTCATAACATTTTCCCAATCATTTCATTCATCACAGTGCTAAAATAATTTATTTTATTTAAAAACTTTAGACTATGGAGTTACAAGTAATTAAACTCTATGCGTAAAACTTCATCGAAAAAAGTCGTCCTTCTCTGTGTAAAATCAATGAATATTTTATTCATATCAGCTATGCAGACTCCATGGGCTACATAATTTTGTTTTAAAGAAATATAGCAATTCTAATACAACATATTCTACATATTTTGCTGTTTACATTTTACATAAGTGAAAAATAGGCCATGTTGAAGAAATAATCAAATTTGGATGATCATTTAAACTCAAATATATTGTAATTGCGTTGTTTCAGAATGTAGATGCACAGAATTTAAGCAAAAATAAAGTGGTTTTAGGACGGATACAACACTCAAAATGAATTAAAAAGCACTTTAAAAATCACGATTTCGAGACAAGATGGATACCATATATCATTTTGAAATGGGTCACGTGATCTTTTCATATCATGGTCACGTGATCGCTTCATATAAGAGGTGTAATTATTATTTTAATTTTTTTTAAAAAACTACTGAATATATTTCGCTGAATTTTTTTTCATATATTTTATGGAACAATTTGAATATTACCTAAAATTTTCGAAGCAATTTGTGAATTTGAAATCCGCTTGAAAAATGTTTGAAAAATTAGGTCCCATATGGCTCAATGTATTTCATTTTTTCAACCCGGGTTCAATCCAAAACCTATTGGGTGATATTATTCATTTATATTCCCATAGGTCCTACAGACCGTCTGAACAACATACTAAAATTTCATTTTGATTAAGTCATTTTTACGGCAATTATCGTGCTAACGGACAGACAGACAGACAGACAGACAGACAGAATGAACAAAGTCATAAACACTTAGTCATAAACTTTGTTGCAAAGTGTTAAAAATATTGCCGAGGAATGTATCGCATTTTTGAGATGTTTAAATAAAATTGCAAAGAAGTTGGAAAGGGTTTCATAATCATAGCTTTATGTATGATTGATCTTTCTTGTTATTAATGTTGCCTTTCAAATGTACAAAATCCGCAAATAAATGTATTTCAAACATACTAGAAATACAGCAGATCAAACAACTTTATTCATATCTTTATACACAACACGTAAAACCACCGACAAATATAATATGTACATTGTACGATTTGCTTTAAATTTACAGTGCAGTACTATGATACATAAAAATATTCTGAATACAGGTTTATATAAATACATTACATCCAAAATATCTGTAGAAGATTAGAATATCGTTGACTGCGGGTAAAGAGACACTTCTACAAAGATCAGCTTAAGGTAACTTTAAGGTGAATTCCGACTTTTGGTTCTAAATACTCAGTCTGAGCTTTTGAAAAACTATGATATCATCCATATATCTGAACTCTGTCATTTGTGATACCGTAATCACTTCCAGCTTAGGACTTTTGCTACTATATTCGGCTCTATTTTTGACCTAACATGATTTAATCCATGTTCACTATTTTTGAAAAATGCGAAAACAAAAACTGACAAAGCGAAAGAAAATAAAAATAATCCTAAAAACGATCAAACTTCAGCTCTAAAAGCAAAATATGTTTAGAAGGCTTGTATAAGACATCATGTAATACAATAATAAGGATATCAATCGGTTTTGGGATGAAAAATCAGTCCCCTTCTATAGGACAAAACAGACAATGTTGTCTACACTCAGGTGTTTTTACACCGAACAATTCCTTCCAGAAATTTTTCAGCAACACCATACATTTCAATGGGAAGAAATCTTGCCGACGAATTACCGCAATTTTTTCGCACTCAGAAATAAAAATTGCTCAATTTCTGAGCGTGAACCAATCAGAGGATAATAAGATTGGACTTCACTCCACTCCGCCTTTTATCTTCTCATTTGCATTAAATATGGCGATGGCAACTGCAAGCACATCTCAAGCAGCTCATCTACGTCGGAAACTGGAGATGGAAAAATAAATTAATAGAACTTCAACTAAATTACAGACACCTGTGGCATATAAAAGTTCCAAATTATGCGAAAAAATAAAACTCCACTAAAATATGCTTTCTGGAATATAATCGGCGGCATTAGAGAGGAGGGGGGCCTCAAATATGATTGACGATCGGAATTTCCGAAGTTCAGCAATAAAAATTGTTCTGTGTTATAACACCATAGGTTTCTATCTCTAGAGTAACGCGCGTGTTCAAAAAGAAAGGGGTTGAGACCCCAAGTCTTTGAAGCCCTAACAAACTGGGTTCCACTAATCGTAGTAAAATAAAATTTGACATGTGGGTATCCTTTACAATACATTTTTATTATTTGGAATTTGATACTTAACAGTTATGCCCATCCTGGTCTCGCATGTCTTTTGAGAATATCTCGAGAAATAGAGCAACTAGAAAACTCAAATGTGGTATATCATCGTCTTTTACAGAAGAATTTAATTATTCAGAATTTGGAACTGATGGATACATCCCGTCCTAGGCCCGTAATAGGAAGGTGCCTGTTTTAGGGAATAAATCGAGTACTGCAACAGCTAGAAAAATTTGACATATTGTTGCCATTAGTGGCATATTTGAGTTCTTTATATTTTGAACCTTACATGTCTATTTCGTCCCCTTCAAGTTTTAAGGATTCTCATTTTCTTTAATTACACTACAAAAATGGAAAACAATAATGCAAAGGGCAAGTTTCAAGATCCGTATTTTTACTTTAAAATGCACTAAAACGAAATAAATAAATACATTTTCTCACTCTTTCATCTTATACAATAAAGGTGAATGGCTGAAAACTTATGAGACTAATATTCCATTATAAATCGGTAAACTACAAATACTCGCCATTAAATGCATGGAATCATTGATAAAATAATATATGGAATCATTACTACAATTAAATGAATGAAATCCATGAATTCCATAAATTTAGCTGTGATATTGTGAAGTATATCTATTTTTAATGAAATATTAGCTACGAAAATATTTAACCATCCACTTTTATTGTATGAAATGAAAATTTCAGAATATTTCTTTTTCATTTTATTGTATTTTAACATAAAAGTGTTGATCCCCAAACTTATTTTCTGCTGTTTTTTTTTATTTTAGTCTTGCAATTTTTTACACAGAGTAAGCATCAAAATCTATTATTCTACAGTACATTAAATCACTACAAATAGATTTGAAAAGTGACAACAACCGGTTACCTGGGGGCAAACCAAATCCATTCGATTCTGTGTTGAAACATCAAGAAAAAATAATTAGATATTTCAGCATTGGAACAAATACTTTAATTATCTTTTATAAATGCAAAATACATTCATTTACAAGCCGTATTTTTTTTTAAATATTTAACGAATATGTTCTTTAGCTGGATTAACATTCTGAGATCAACAATTTTGCACGATCATGTACAATTGTGCGATTTGGAGATATTTGCGGATATCACCCGTTCCTTGCAGAAGTGTTTCCAGGTTTCATAGCATACAAGAGTTGGCTATTATCACATTTTTGACGATAATTTAAAGCCAAAGAGGCTTCATATATACATCATGTAAGCTTTTGAGATTCCAAACAGATGTAAATAGTGTCTTATACAGGAATGAAAAAAAATTGAACCATTTTCTTTCTCAATACTTATACTGTTTACAAAAAATGGCCTAGGCGTTCAGGTAATCCGATCATACTTGCTACATAATGTACAATGATAAACAAAGCTTGTAAAATCCTAAAATTTTTATTTCTGAAATTCTATTTAAAAATAATAAGATTTACGGATGCTTCATGTCATTCGAAACTATTTTATCTTTTATAGATTCCCATGCATGCTCTGATCTGTATGCTCCATCCTGAGTTTTCTCAAAGAGAAAATTTTTTATTGTTCTTATAAACGCCATCCCATATTATACTCGAAACAGAATTTCCTTTGTTTCTTTATTTGAATCATCCAAAGAAACGACAAAGGATATATTTATTTATTCAACCGGTTTTGTATATTTTCTTTATTTGCCAATGTAATATTTTTTCTATATCACGATATAGAAAAAAAAATATTACATTGTCATTTGTAAAATGTCTGTGAAAATCCAATATCAGAATAGACTTAAGTTGTAACTCATAACCCTATATATATATATATATATACTTAATCAACTTTAGAGAAGGAAAAAAAGACATAACAACATCTGTTTGAAACCTCTTGTCAGTAACTCGAACATTTGCATAACACATTACGTACAATATTATAAGAAAATTCATTCATCTAAATAACACTGATCTCAAAATGGAAGTTTGAACATAGTTACGCACTCATATACACACAAAAAGTTTGGAGATTATGTATCACGTCATGCTTGAGCCTATTTATTTCGACTTTGTTTGTTCGGTTTAAGAAAAAAAATGTACAAACATCTTAAGTAAACAAGAATACATTGGAAATGAGATCATATGAAGAAAGCTTTACAAAATAATGAATACAATCCAGAAGTAATCATATTTACATCTATGAGATATTACAACCGTAATTCGCTTGATGGGATAACCTTGTAAAGAAGTTCAACTTTTATTTTTATTTTAGTCATGCAATGACTTTTAAATTGCTTCAAACTATAAATGAATATGTTGAGGAGGAGTTGCTGTTGCCGTGATTTCTCTCGTCTTTTGACGGCTGAATATAGTTTTGACTTTCCAAAGAAAGAGTTTTACATGACTTAGTCACATCATATTTATTGAGATGGTTTACAGGAAAAGGTTCCATTTGTCCATTTGTTGGTAATTGTTCTTCTGAGATTAAGTTATTTATAAACATTATGCCGGCAACTGTATCCTCATTGTTTTCGGTGGCTCTCGGTAGCCGCATACTTTTCGAATACGGGAAACGTTTTCATTATGGCCTGCGTGTTGCCAATTCCAAGATATTCATGTTTTCTGCCAATCCTAAAACCTTTCAAGTTATTTGCTCTGGTTCAACTTTTCCATGATTAACAATGCAAAATTTGTAAGAAAGGTAGCAATTATTATAAAGACCCACCGGGGTTGTGAAGCAGGATTCTAAACAGTCAACTAGTATTGAGAAAAATTTGGATTTAAATAAAAATTACAAAAAAGACATGGTTTAAACCTTTGTTTAAACCATGGTTCAAACCAAAATGATTGTTTAAATACAAAAGATGCCACCCAGCCGTGTTTTAAACCATTGAGGTATAAACTCGCTAACCTTGCAACTAACCTGACCAGCTAACTTTGGAACCTCAAAAATTGTCAAGCTGTTTTTCTCCGATGTAATGTTTTTACTGCCTAAAAATGAAAAAAAAATGTAAGATGGCTGTAATTATAGTAAAAATATGTAATTTTTGTTTTTTAGAATAAGCCTGAAAATCAGCACTTAACAATGTCCTAAACTGAATTCTGCATTTCGAAACATTAGATCATTTTCCTGTAAACCATTGCATATAGAATTGAATGAGACTGGCTAATTGGTAGACATTTATATTTCGATCCACAGGTGATCGAAATACCATATTTAACACTAAGAGATTCGTGTCACAGTGACAGTAACTATAATATTTTGCTTACGGGCTGAACAGCGTTAATTCCAAGCGAAGAACCTCCCAAATACCTGCAAAGGGGATCGAACTGTTTTGGATAGGGTTTGTCAAATACCTGTCTTTTTGGGAGGTTCTTCGTTTGGATTAACGCTGTCCCACCCGTAAGCAGAAGGCTAAGTAAATAAGATTTATTAAAAGTTAAGGAGTTAAATTTTTATATCAACTTATGTCTCTCCAAAATTTAATGTATAAGAACTGCAATCATAGAAATAGAAAAGATTGCATGCTAAATATATCTAGCACAAAATATAATTTTATGCCTTGATAATATCAAGAAACGTCAGTCAACAAAATTTGATTTATATCAGGAAGCATTAAAATTCGTATTGAATTGAAAAATGCACACGCATGATTTAAAATTTAATAAATATACTTTAAAACATCTTTTTTTTAACCAAACTTGGCTTTAATCGGTTGTGCAATTACGCAAATGAGCTGTTTCTTGCAAAAATTCAAATTTAATCATTTTACTTTACTTTCTGAATGGAAGTATTGTTTTTCTGTTAAAACTATTCAGCCATATTCACTGAGTGTGACTCAACTCGACTTTCTCATACCAGAATTCATTTTTAATAGTTTATTATTTTTAGTAGTTTTATTTTTTTTATTTTTAGTAGTTTATTTTTAGTTTTATTTTTAGTTTATTTTTATTTTTTTATTTTTAGTAGTTTTAAGTTTAGTAGTTTTTAGTAATTTTTAGTATTCTTTTAGTTAATTAGTAGTTTTTAGTAATTTTTACTAGTTTATTTTTAAGTTTTTTATTTTTAGTAATTTTTTAATTTTAGTAGTTCAGTAGTTTTTTATTTTTAGTAGTTTTTTATATTTAGTAGTTGTTTTATTTTTAGTAGTTTTTTAATTTTAGTAGTTTAGTAGTTTTTATTTTTAGTAATTTTTTATATTTAGTTTTTTTATTTTTAGCAGTTATTTTATTTTTAGTAATTTTTTTATTTTTAGTAGTTTTTTATATTTAGTAGTTTTTATTCACTGAGTGTGACTCAACTCAACTTTCTCATACCAGAATTCATTTTTAGTAGTTTTTTATTTTTTAAATTTTATAAAACATTTTTTGAAAAATCAGTATCATGGGTCCAAATAATTACAATTATATCGTGTTACTCTTCACTTGCTCTCTCTTCCTCACCCGAGGGATATTAATAACATCACAAACAAAAATTGCATCGCGGCTCTTTTTTATAACAATAACTATCAAGTCTCGTGATTATCGAGCTATAAATAAACCCTTTTATGCATGATTATGGCAAATTTTGTCCCATGTTGCCGTGTTAAAAAATATATATAATTTTTAATAAATTTCGAAGTTTTCGCTCGAATTAAAAGAAAATTCTATCCAGTTCTAGATATATTTATAATAAAGCCGGATAGAAAGTTTCGTAAAAATCCATTAATATCTGTGACCGCCATAGTGTACACAAGAAATCGATCGCAGGCCTACAGACAGACAGACGGACATCACTCCGAAAATAGTTAAAACGTATCCAGGCGACCTTTAATCATAGATTGGAATCCGAATCTCGAATGAGAAAATTTTAATGAAAATAATACTTTCTCTATACTATATCACATTATATGAAAAAGTAAAAATTTAGGTGTTATGAGGTGTGCTGATTGCGAAATACAATTCTTAGTATATCCCTAGTCTATCCAGAAATTAATGTAATATGTTCCTTTTTCAAAACTACCTAACCGATAAATGACACTTTGGTTAAAGAAAGTTCAGCTTTCTCTTGCATCCTTGAAGAAAGCAGCCATAAACATATTTTGTGATTACTACTTGTATTGTTTCGACGTCGTTATGAGCCCTTTTCCTCAGGTCAAACACACGGTGCTTTTAACGAATATCAAGATGCAACTGTCAAGTTGTATGTTAGCATTTGTATGTTAGCACACTATTTATGAGAAGCGGTTGTTAAGAGCACACTGTTTCTGAAAAGCAGATGTTAAGAGCACACTGTTTCTGAGAAACAGATGTTACGAATACACTCTTTCTGAGAAGCGGATGTTAAGTGTCCACTGTTTCTGAGAAGTGGATGTTAAGAGCACAATGTTTCTGAGAAGCGGATGTTAAGAACATACTATTTCTGAGAAGCGGATGATAAGAACAGACTGTCCAGATGTAGCAACTGACAATTGTATATTAACATTCCTAAAGAATACAGCTTCTAGTTGTATCAACTGACAGTTGTGTCATAGTGTTTGTTAAGAGCACACAATATAGTATCATAGTGTTTGTTAAGTGATCTGAGGATCTGAAGAAGAGGGCTCATAATGCTCTCAAAGCAAATGCAGTAACTTACATTGCTTAGGGCTGCTTTCTTCAAAGAAGTACTAGAAATTTGAACTCTCTTTACCCAATTTGTCTTCAATCGGTTGAGTAGTTTTGAAAAAGAAATACATTACATTAATTTGTGGACAGATTGCGAGATAGAGTTTTTCGCAATCAGCACATCTCATAACGCTTAAATTTTCAATATGGCCAAAGAGTGTCTTAACACAAAAACAATACATCCCTTTAGAAAGTAAAGCTAAAGGCTGTTCTCAAACAGAAGAAATAAAAGGTAACACAAAGAAGGATATAATGCAATAGAAAAGTAGGATGCGATATCTTAAAGAGGACAGCTCTCTGGAGAATAATAGATACAATCCCTCAAGAAGATAAATGTTATGTTCCAGAGATCGCTTAGATGATACTTTGATCCTATTATATCCAAGGATGTAAGTTAGGCCTTTTAGCGAAATAATTTATAGTTTAATTGCTTTGCTGGTTTGACTATTTCCCTCATGCAATAAATACCTCATTAGAACGCTAATTATGATTGTACATGAATGATATTTGATGTATTATGTCTGATCGTACTTTAAAAGTAACAATAATTTTAAATCTTGGATAAAGCAAGAAATTAACAACAATTATTTCTAATTTTCGCCATTTTAATACTGTGATCGTCTATAAAGTAAATAAAATATTTTGAATATATTTTTAAATGTGTGAATAAGACTGTTCTAAAATTCAGTTATTTAAAATTTAAATTAATTATTTTAAAATTTTGTATTCAGAAATAGAAGTTGCTGCAGGTGTCAAAGGAAAATGCCAGCTTCCAAATTAATGGAAGACAGAAATGCTTCCAGTCGTGAAAAAAATTAAGAGCTTATATTTAATTAAAGTGAATTTAACTTATATAAAATTTGTAGTCAACGGGAATAGTTATTAACAATATTATTTTTTATACGTAAAAAATTAACAAATATTTTCTTTTTACTTTCCCTACAAAACATGGTAATGTAGTATAGGGAAAGTATTGCAATCATTGTTAAATATCGCAACTCGAGTTTTCAGCTGATCTACACGTTTTGGGGTCTCTAGAACACGAACATACTAGTTTTAGCATGGCGTCTGTGTGCGCGTGTGTGTATAATGTATGTGTCCACTCTAACTCAACTATTGGATCAAATTTCATAAAATTGTATAGGTGAGCCACTTGTAGGTTATTCTGGTGCTGATAAAATTTTGCTACGATTCGGGGAAAACGAATCTGCATTTTTTGCGAAATGACCCATAGGTAAAATCTAAAATAATAGACTATCTATACTCAAATGAATCACCTAAACGTTTGTTTCATACGTAATCTTTAAAAATAATGAGACCAACTCCATTACTCTAAGACTAACTCCAAGACTAACCGTTCTCAAGATATTTACGTTTTTTCTCATTTTTGCTGCGCCCATTTTAAAAATACATCCAGTTACCAAATGAAAACGAAAAATGAATTAAAAGTGTAAATTCAGCGTAATTTCAAGTAATTATGCGTGTTATTTCGTGCAATTAAACTCCAATTAATGAATTATGAAAGTCATGTTCTGCTTACATCAGATTGTTTCGTCTATAAATAGCTAATTTCTTAGCATTCGGACATTTAAAGTTCGGATTTCAAGAATTAGTTAAGACAGAATTTTGTAGTGTTAAGAATCAGTTGTATATCCAAGTTCAAGCATGTTTTAAGTAATAACAGTTTATTCTGCTGTAGGTAATAGAACTAAATTATTTTGAGGTAAATCACAAACGTATTTTACCTTCTTATACTATAGAATATAGTATAGAAAAGTATTGTTTTGACGAACATTTTAATTTCGAGATTTTGATACCAGTTTTAGGACCTCCTGAACACACTTTTACTATTTATCGGGTCATGTGCGCTTGTTTGTCTAATTGTTTGTTTGTGGTCGAATTTTTGTGTAAACGATAGTTGCCAAAGATATTAAGAGATTTTCATCAAACTTTTTGTCGAGCTTGTTCTAACAAAAAATCTAGAACTGATAGATTCTTTTTGAAATTCGAGCTAAAACTTCAAAATTTATTTCAAATTTTATATTTTTTAACACGGCAGCACAGGTCAAAATGTGACATAATTATGAATACAAGGGGATATTTATGATTCAATGATTACAAAACTTAATATTTTCAATCATTGCAGTGAAAAATAGTCGCAAAATCAATTTTTGGGTCCGTAACGTCATTATTTTATGGTTTATTGAAGCAAAGTCTGTCCCGGGTAGCTTACTTAACTCTAACTCAAATTTTATTGTGTGCGAAAGTTTTTGTTGATATAGAAAAATTCAACCAATTCGAATACAATATTGTATATATCTTGAACTAATCATGTTTCAACTCATGAAGCTCGAATTTTCAATTTCGATCTATCTATTCAGAAATCGGATGACTTAGATCTGATATTTTAGACATCTGCTCCGATATTTGATGCTTTAAATATCTGATTCGGTATCTGATATTTTAGATATCTACTTCGATATCTGATGTTTTAGGTATCTGATTCGCTATCTGATATTTTAGATATCTACTTCGATATCTGACGTTTTAGATATCTGATCTGATATCTGAGAACGGTATTCGAATTCGAGTCTATAGAAAAAAAAATTAATTTTGAACAATTTGCGCACCAAACACAATTTTTTATTTGTTAAAAATTCTCAACAAAATTAACATTGCTTAAAAATATGACTTTTAAATACTTTTAAAGATAAGTTTGATACTTTTTACTGTAAATAAAACGTTTTTTTATTACTTTCATGAAATGAACGTCTCAATTATTAAACTTAAATATATATTAAGCTAAAACTTCAACGTCAAATTCATTGTTCTGTGTATCTTGTACGCCATTATGTCACTGTAAAAGAAGTAAAGTCATTGCATTATATAGGGAAAGTCGTGTACTGACCACGTCAGATTTTGTTTTTCAATTGTATATAGGGCGTTTGAAAAAGACGGCAGGCTTATAACTTTTGAGCCATTAGTGCTACACACATACTTCCAATAGGAAAGTTGTTTTAAATCATAAGAATAATATTAAAACTTTTAAAACTGTGCGACATATTAGTATAGAAATACAGAAAATAAATTATTATATAGCACCCCCCACTTACCAAAGAAAATTTGATAACTGAAAAAAGTTGCATGAAACAGCATGTCCATTTACAAAAATGTGAGGTACTCTTGCTGATATTAACGAAACAAATTTGGGATCCGTATAGCAATTGTGAGTTGCAACAGAATCCGTATAGCAGTAATGAGTTGGAACAGAAGCAAGTACCACAACATAAACTAAAGATTTATTCTGTAGATGGTGCCTAAATTCTGTCGAAATTGCTTGGTAAGAGCGTGGATTTTTGGTGTAAAAAGGGAATTTCGTTTTATTCCACACACTTTGATTTTAAAGGTACAAGTGCTAAACTAGCTAATTATTTCATTAAAATTTAGTGCTAGACATTTCACATTAGACTTTTACCCCTAAAGAGGCTTTATAAAAAGTTATATGCCTCCCCCTCAAGTCAAATGTCTCCCTCTAGTTTTGAAAACATTTTAGACAAACGTTTCTTACAATTCAAAACAATCTTCCAATTGAAAATATGTGTCTAGAACTAAAGGTTCAAAAGTCATCAGTTTGTCTGAAACACTCAATATTGGTAGATTAAAGCTTTAATAATAGTACACGATTATTTAATTCTTTGCACATTTCATATATTTTAGAGTGAACATTTACGCGTAATCTTTATAAGAAATATTGATTAAATGTTCTACCGAATTTGCAATTTTCATAAATTTTCATTGTTTATTTCGTTCATTTCCTCTTATTTACCTTACACCTATTTAGCGTAGATTAATGAAATATGTAATCTCATTATAAACTTTCATCTTGGAGTAAACATTTATAAACTCAGTTTATAAACATTTATAAATGTTTATAAAGTTTATAAACATTTTCATAAATTTTCATTGGTTGTTTCATCCATTTCCAGTTTTTCACCTTACGTCTATTTAGCTTAAATTAATGAAAAATGCTATCATATTACTCCAATTTCTTCATTAAAGTTTATAAACATTTCTAAACATAGTTTATAAACATCTATCAATTTTACAAACATTTTCATAAATTTTCATTGGTTATTTTATCCGTTTTATCTTTTTTATCTTACGTCTATTTAACTTAGATTAATAAAATACGTTCTATTATTATTTTAATTTCTCCTCTAAAATATCTTATTAAACAAAACTGGATTTTGATTGGGATAATAAAAGAGGGAGATGACCTTATTATGTATTGCCGTAAATATTCATAAAAAATAGCTGCATCACTTAATTATATAATTCACGATTAAAAACAATGTATATTGAACAAAATACAAAAATCTTAGACACTAAAAAATTGAATTACAGATACAGGTCATTAAAATCAAAAACTTCATTGAAAAGATTCATTTTCAGTGCATGAAAAACACATTGCTGTTTATATTTAATGCATGCATTTTTAATGATGGAAAGCTAGTCAAAATTATTATTATAAAATTAAATTTCCCGGTTACATAATTTTATTTATTTTTTACATTGTTTCTCTTATCTTCCGGGTTTCCTCTAATAATATGATGTATGAAACAATTACCATTTCTTAAAGAATGCGATTTAAAAATCGCGGTTTCTTTTGGTTGCAATACATAAGTCATTTTTAAAAGTATATTATTATATTAACACATACAAGATGGCATCACCAAAGATGATTGCCTCAATTATTTTTGCTTTTCTAAACTGTTTCACAAAATACTAAGATTTACAAAAATTGGAACTAAATCTTAATTTTAAGAGAATATATACTTTTCTGTATTATATATATAAACACACTCTATACAACAATAAAATATGTACAGCATATTTTAAGCTAGAAATTCAGTAATGATTGTATAAGCTTTGTAAATATTAAGCACAAACATGCATACTGAAATCTGCATAGCACACACATCAAAAATAAGCAATTAAACGCAAGTTACAGAGTACTTAGTTACTAGAGTTACTATGTAACTTTGATTACTCTGTTATGTTAGAATTTGATAACCACTGTTACGTCATTACTTCATAAATATGTGACCGTTTGCTTTTTAAATATTGTGTCAAATTCTGAATATTGAATATCACGAATAAGGTATTTGATATATTGTCCGTCCACCTTAGTCGCGAGTATCGACCCAAGTGCGCATGCGCTAACTGAACGAGAGTAATGGAAAGTAGGGGTGGCAGCAGCCACTAAAAGCAAAGTATATACGGAACTAAAACCCAAAGCGCAGTTTCACGTATCTTTCTACCTACTTTCCGCTTTTAATGTTTGGATTCGTCTACCTAAGTAAATGCATGAAAAGTATTCGATATTTCAAACAATTGCCTCGTTCAAACATATAAAGTGAAATAAAAAAATTGGAATATTCTGACAAAAAGAAATGTTTATATAAGTGATTAAGATAATTTTCTTTTTTTTTTAAATCAGAAAGCGATGTAGACAAAACAATGCGACTAATTATGAACTGAAGTTAAAACAGTTTTTCAACCATCATATTTCAATACGGTAATTATCTGCGGATTGTTATTCAAACATTCTTACATCAACAACTGTCCAAGATGAGGTTTACCAAAAAGTAAACATATATGAATTAAAAATTTTCAGATCATGTAGATAGCTTTCAGGTTTGTTGGTTACACAAAATAAATATTCCACATTTAAAAAGATTGCTACATTATAATGTAAGCTCTTTAAAATACAATTGTTTCAGATCTATTATTTAACATAAAAATTCAATTGCGATAAAAAAAAAAAATCATGTAGATCAAGAATTCGTTAACATGTCATTATTTTTAACTTAAACTAGACTTTATTTTAATGATAAGAAAGCTTACGTTTAATTAAATAATTATTAGTAAATGCTTCATAATAATGATATTTTATTTTCAAGTTATTCCTAACAGTTTTCAGAGCCGTTTTAATCTTTGCCTAACAAAAGTAAATTCTAGATCATTCCATAAAACTTGTAAAAAATGTATATTGTAAAAAATGTATATTGAGTACAAAAGAAAATCGCGTACTTTGTCTATGATCAAAAACTGCAGTGTTGCCAGATTAGGCGAAAAGTAGCAGATTGGGCTACTTATTCAATGTTGTTTGAGACTTTATTTTGCTCTCTGTTATTGGACTACTTTTCTTTTGACCAATGAGATTTTCTACCGACACTAACTCTACAATATTCATCGCAGTTTTGTATCTGAAACATAAATTTTGCTTTTCTGCATCAATACTTCAAATTTTTGAACTCGTTCAATAGTATTGCTCCAAAACTAAAATTAATTTACGGTTTGATGCAGGTGAAATGGAAAGAAGCTGCTTATTTTTACTTTCCCAGTAATACATGGTAATGTATAGGGAAAGTACTGGAATCATGCTGAAAATCGCAACTCGAGTTTTCGACGGATCTATGCGTTTCGAGACCTCTAGAATACGAAAAACTATTTTTAGCGTGACGTCTGTGTGTGTGTCTGTGTGTCTGTCTATCTGTCTGTCTATCTGTCTATGTGTCTGTCTGTGTGCGTCCGTCTGTCTGTCTGTGCAGATTTTGTATCCACTCTAACTCAAAAACTAATGGACCGAATTTCACAAAATCTGGTAGGTAAGTCACTTGTGGGCGAATCTGGTGCTGATTAGTTTTGGGTACGATTCTTGATAAAATAACCCGCCTTTTTTTTGCGAAATGGCCCGCAAAAATTTGTATCCACTTTAGCTGTAAAACTAATGGACTGAATTTCAGAAAAATCGGTTGATAAGTCACTTGTGGGACACCCTGGTGCTGATTAGATTTTGGTACGATTCGGAAAAAATAACCTCCCTGTAAACCCATTTTTTGCAAAATGGCCCTCAAAAATCGCCAAAATCTAAAATAGAAAAATACATATGCTCAAATATATCCATTAAATGCTTGTTTAATACGTAATTTTTAACGAAAAAAAGAATAAGACCAACCCCATTACACTAGGTCTAGCCGTTCTCGAGATATTTTAGTTTTCCGTATTTTATCTACTCCACCTTTGAAAATACATCGAGTTATCAAATGAGAACGAAAATTGAATTAAAAGTGAATTAAATTTAATTAAAATAAGGAGAACGTGAATATAAGTCTGCAGGGAAAGTCATGTGCTGCCCACATCAGATTTTTACTTTCCCTGCAATACATAGTAATGTATAGAGAAAGTATTGGAATCATGCCGAAAATCGCAACTCGAGTTTCCGACGGATCTACGCGTTTCGAGACCTCTAGAATACGAAAAACTATTTTTAGCGTGACGTCTGTGTGTGTGTCTGTGTGTCTGTCTGTGCAGATTTTGTATCCACTCTAAAAAAACTAATTGACTGAATTTCATAAAATTTGGTAGGTAAATCACTTGTGGACGAATCTGGTGGAGATTAGTTTTCGGTACGATTCGAGATAAAAGAACCCGCCTTTTTTTGCGAAATGGCACTCAAACGACTGTATCCACTTTAGCTAAAAAACTAATGGGCCGAATTTTACAAAATTCGGTAGATATGTCTTTTGTGAGTTATCCTGGTGCGGATTAGATTTTGGTACGATTCGAAAAAAAGTAACCTTCCTTTCTTTGCAAAATGGCTCTCAAAAATCGCCAAAATCTAAAATAAATAACTATATGTTCAAATATATCCATTAAATGCTTGTTTTATGCGTAACTTTTAACGATGACAGGAATAAGACCAACACCATTGCACTAGGACTAGCCGTTCTCGAGATATGTTAGTTTTTCGTAATTCCTCCTCGCCACCTTTGAAAATAAGTCCAGTTACCAAATGAGAACGAAAATCGAATTAAAAGTGAATTAAATTTAATTAAAATAAAGATAACGTGGATATAAGTCTGCAGGGAAAGTCATGTACTGCCCACATCAGATTTTTTTAATTGACCTCACTTCTGTTTTTTTAGCTTTCTTTGACAGACAATGAAATGATTCGATAGATACGCTCCCTGAGCAAAAGCCGAGCTGCACATTAATAATCGGTTCCATGAGTTAGTTTCACATGACAGGTTTAAATCGAAATGCAAGTTGATGATGACACGGAGGCTATTTTTAAAATATGTAAAAAATAATATAAGACCCATTTATGAAAACGTATAGAACGTGGGAAAAAGGAACATTTTTCAAATTCATTAACAGCCTTCAATTAGAATGAGTTTTACCAAGAAGAAAATTGGTCCACTGATGCTATATGTTTAACCTGAAAAATGCTTGTGAGACTTTATATTATATAGTGGATATCATAAAGCTATATATCATAAAGCTATTCAGGGTTGTCAAAATCACCCCCACAATAAACCCACTACAGTTGGTAATAAACCTATCCAATTGGACGTTACATTCCGGTGATGTTCCCCAATTTTAAATCCGGTGATGTTCCCCAATTTTAAAATGTTTTTTGATAATAAGAAATAAAATTATTATTTTTCATTTTTGGAAGTTATATGTAAATTTTTCATTACAAATGCGCGTGCTACTCATTTTAGAACGATGCATGATTCGTTCTCATAACATTCTATGTTTCTTAATAAATTTATCAAAGACCTTACTTGAAATGAACAAAAAGTTTTCCGTTCATGTACAAAGGACACGTTTTTCATTTTGATACCAAGAAATTCGGCGATTGTTGGTGCGTGATCACTAGAATGTGACAATCGATAAACGGACCACACGTTTTTGGGCTGGGTTTTCACTATTAGAAGGTGAAAGAAAGTTTATTGTGCGGATGACTATGAACATTTTGTTTGAAGTATTTCGATGTGTTCGATCTTCCTTTTGATCAAAATCTAGTTAATTATTTTCAGCCCCATGATAAAGAAAATGTATTAGAATATTTTTAAAATAGAAAAGCAAACTGTAAAGGGAACATGGTTAATGAAACAGATATATGATATAAAGAAAAGGTAAAAAATATGATTCATATAAAAATAATTACAAATATTGAAGAAATTTACATCATCCAGTGACGTCATAGTGTTGATGACGTCACTGAATAATGTCAGCAATCAAATATTGGGCTTTTTAAGAGATTTGTCTACTTTTTGTCATCGAGTCTGCTACTTTTCCTTTAAACCATCTGGCAACACTGACTGACTATTTGATTCATTTTAAATTTAAAAAAAAATAATTGTTTAGATATCTACTCCAGAACAATATATTTTTAATCTCATAGAAAAATATAAATTACTTTAAATAGAATATTTTTGGAAATTCACTGTTGAATATTCAATATTCATCAAATAATAAAATAACATTTCAACACATAAACATAATTCAAATTATTCGCTATGGGCTAATGTGTCATGAGAAGAATCATATATTTCAA
This sequence comes from Amaurobius ferox, assembly GCA_951213105.1. Lineage (NCBI taxonomy): Eukaryota > Metazoa > Arthropoda > Arachnida > Araneae > Amaurobiidae > Amaurobius > Amaurobius ferox. The sequence goes on along the minus strand of OX578149.1, from coordinate 120,389,757 downwards.
ATATTAATTAATATTTACACATATAAATATTGTATCCGTTTGTAAGTTGCAAAATAAAATATTTCAAAATCATCGCGCGCTTGAAGAATAAAACAGTTTTCTAAAATGTAATTTCGAAACAATGTCTTAAGTTTTCAAGTTTCAATTAAATTTGAGCTTTGTTACCAAAGAGTTATTTCAGTAATATTCTGTATATATTTCTTTTGAAATTGCAAGTAAAAAATCAGTGTATGCACTAATTCTATGTGTTCTAACTGTGCAACTATTTTCTCGTGTTCTTGGATGTAAAAAACCAGTGTCATTACAATAATTTTAAATGCATTGTTCGATGATGCATTGATAAAAATCATGTTTGGAAATAACTATTACTACTGACTTTTGATACGTCCTATCTGAATTCTTTCAGAATACATGTAAAAAACTATTTCATTGAAATGTTTGCTTCTTATATAAGAATTAAAATCTTAATTAGTGCTGAAAGTAAAATATGTCATTTTGTGGAAATGAATGTGTCGCAGCTATAATGTAAGGCGCGTGACGTTTATTAATTTAAACAATTTCAAAATAGTGTGCTAAAATAATTGCATCAACCCACACATTTACATGAGTTTGAGGGAGAAAAGGGACAGTGAAACATTTAAAGTGTTTAATATTGATGAAACGATACGATGAAGACAATGGTATGCAGTAATCCACAAACATTATTTATTTAGGAATATCTAATGTGAAATATGGTGAAATAATGCGAAATATGTGACATTCATATTTGATTAAATATTTAATAATAAAAAGGTTTTCTTACAATCAAAAAGAAATATTTTGTTCAATTATTGAGATAGCATGGATATCTACTGTACCATAATAATGGCCAGAGGGCGATAACCATTGAAGTTTTCATGTAAGGGTCATTGCACTAAAAATATGAAGCAACGTTCGAGTTTGTTACGCTATATTATACATTTATTTCGAAAATACTAAATTTTTCGGGATGATGCAATTTTTTTGAACACCAGTGTACATACGAAATAGAAAATGCTGTCGAATTTTAACATGCATAAATATATTGAAGAAACCATAAATGTACAACATAGATGAATAAATGTTAAAGCTATTTATAAGGAGAAGAGCAGAAAGAAGCTACATATTAATTTAACAGTGAAAATATTACCTTGAAGTAAATTGTGGTTTTGTAAATAAAAAGTCAAAATTTCCTATATATATTTTTTGTGTCTTTTTCTACTAAGAAAAAGTGTCAAATCATGATTATACTTTGATCAGGGGTAAATTCAAATGATTCTCTGAAAATTAAGAACCGTTTGAAAATAAAATTCCAAGTTTGAAAATATAATCTTGAAAAATATTTTAATGCATATTTGATCTCTATTTTATATTTGATATCTATCTTATCTTAAGAAGAATGTTTCCTAGTTGAAATTGTTAAAATAATATGTAAATATTAAACTATATTTTCTTTATATAAATCTGGAAATTAATCATTCTTAATATTATATATTTTGGAGAAATTATATGTAAATTGTATGCTTATTTTGTATATGAAGAAATGAAGTTATATTTGTCAGGAATGATATAAAACAAACATAATATAAATCTACATATTTCTTTATATGTAGAAAATTTTGTGTATTTCACGTTTGTATAGTATACGAAGTCACTAAAAATCTTAATATGTTAGGATTTGTTCTTTCAATGTGTGTGTTGTACACTATGTGATTGAATACTAGTTTAATTACTTATAATTAATCAGTTTCGGAAATGTGATTCATTGTAATTCATAAATAGTTTTCAATCAAATATTCACAGAAATTTCTAGCAAGATTATATATCAATTAATTTCAAAATCATATTTAATCATTTCAATAAGATTTAAAAATAATACAAAAACATTCTGCAAAAATACCTGTGAAAAATATTTGTTAGCAGATAGCATTAAATATAAATATGACAGTATAATTAGTATCTCTTTACGTATTCCATACAGATTATTCAACAATATTTAGTACTATTTCTTTCAGTGTCATTTCTATTTATTTGCGTTTTCACAAACAACTTAGTAACAGTATTCGTAATATATCGTTAATCTTAAAATGAAGTAATGTTCTATTTTTTTGCTTTCATTCTTAATCGTTTTCTTTGCTTCATTCTTCTTAGGTTTTTTAATTTTATGTTTCTAATTTTCGCTCAAAAAATATTCTTACTTCCTATATGATGTAAGCAACGATCCTGATGATAGTTGGTTCTACCTTTGTTTGTTGAAGACCCAGACCGTCTTCAACAAACAAAGGTAGAACCAACTATCATCAGGATCGTTGCTTACATCATATAGGTGTTGTGTAAATTCTACCTTTACTACCTTTATTCTACCTTGTGTAAATTTTACCTTGTGTAAATTCTACCTTTGTTTGTGTAAATTCTCTGCTTTTATTACTTGACAAAAGAAGACCGTTTTGCTGCCGAAGCTAGTTGATACTGTTACTTTTTGTTTACTAAATCGGCTGGCATTTTTATAATTTGCTTTCAAAGCTGGTTTATACTGTTGTTTCGTATTCGAAAAAGGTTGGCAATGTGATGTTTTGCTCCCAAAACTGGTTGATGCTATTATCTTTTAGCTCAGAAATAGATTGGCACTGTAATATTTTTATTTGATACTAATTGCTAAACTAAATATATTTTCAGAGATAATAAATAATGATTTAATAGTGCACAATTTCTGCTCATTTATCCCCAATATTTCAAAAAGTCAATTTATTTGATTAAGCTTTTTTTAAACGAGACTCTCTTATCCGATGTCGGTGTCGTGGTAGGAGACGTTCCCATGCCTTTGAGGAAAGCCTCTATAGCACCTCCTAAAAGATTGGGATCTACAAAGTTCCCTTCATCCCACTGCACCTCACTTCCTTCCTCGTTTTCTTCAATAATGCGGTCCTTCAAATCTATTAGCGGTCCAGACAGGCGACGCTTGACTTCAGGAACAACCTCCAGGAATGTTCCAGTCTTTTTCAAACAAATATCATCAGTGACTTTCCTGGGTGGAGGGTGAACAACTGTACGGACGGGTGGTCGGAAGGTGGGTGGTGGTCGAAAAGTCGGAGGAAGCTGTGTCGGGTCCAGCGAATTCGAACGAGATGATCGGAAGGATCCCCGCGTGAGAGGGGAATTCGGAGCGACTTTTAGTGACGGCGACTTCAGTACAGGAATTGGGGATGTTGGTAGAGTTGATACAACAGGAACAATGAGTTCTGCTGGGGAAGATACTCGACGTTCTTTGTTAGGAACAGGAACATGTATCAGTGACAATAAGTCTTCCTTCTTGCAGACAATTCCACGTATGTCAGGGCTGCCAAGCTGAAAGTGAAGAAAAAAGCATTAAATATTTAATCACCAAATTGCGATTCTTTGTTACACAGTTGAGATAATATATCAGATAATCTATTAGTCGTCCATCGACCCTTACAGCTGGGCATACGAGACCCACCGCCGATTAGTCGCGGTGACAGCCAAATCAGCCAAAATTAAAGCTACAAGTTTCAAAAGAGCAATTTAGATAGACAGTCATCTTCTGAATTCCATTACATGGATTTTCGGAGATATTAAATTTGCAGAAGTTATTAAATACCAATCATTGTGAAACTTAATCATCATTTAAGTAAAAAGCATTTGCAACTAAAGCTACAAAATAGGTACACAGGCTAGTTCATAGACATATCGCGTCCTGATTTTTTTTGTGCTTGCAGGGGCTTTTGAAATATGGTTTTATATTGAGAGTGTAATAAATGGACCCCCGGTCCCTATAATGAAACATTTACAGTTTTAATTTGATGTGAGTTTTTCTTCCCGGTGTCCAATAAGCAACTCAAAACCTTCTTGTCAGACGAACAGTCACGGGTTAAAAGAATTGAAGCGATAACTAAACCTCTATCCACTGTTACACTCACTGATCTTCTATATCCTCTATTCTGTTGTAAGCCTAGCACGTAAAAATTCAGTAGTAGTTCACTTACGTCTCATAACTATGTGGCGTAAGTTCCTTAGACGAATAGTGTGAAGGTTATGCGCTATGTGGACTTCTGATCATACAGCAGGGAAAAATATATTAACGTCCCTTTTCAGCTAACAAACTCCTATGTGTGATTTCTTACGTTACTTATAAGAAATTATATTACTATAAGGTCTTTAGCCTTTCAGAAAAAAATATACTCAAATTCTTATTAAATATATAGGTGTGTTTTATAGAATATCCCGTTTTATGAAATTAGACATACAAAGAATTTCTCCATATAATACAAATGAGGGATTACTGCAGAGTTTAATGACAGTCCTAGTAATGAGAAACATACATAAATACGGATGTGATTAAAGTTTTTTCAACACTCACTGCAAGATATACTTTAATTAAAAATACTGTTTATATGTTAAAATTCACCAATTTTCTTTTGTTATAAACATTGTCATATTTTTAACTTTGAATTAATTTAACCAGAGGTGATGATATTAAAAGGGAAAGCTGTAAGAAACAAGTACGTAAAGAATGCTTTAATACACGCAAAATAAAATAAATATTCTATTAATGCAAGGACTTATCTGGGCATTCGGAAATCAAAATATTTGTAGCGAACGCTTATAAAGCAGTATATATCTAAAGATGAAAATGTATTTAGCTTAGCATTGTAATGTTCTAACAAATTTAGGTCTCTGAATCTATATTCAGTACTGCTAAATTGAATATATCGCACAGTCTCCGTTAAAATATTGACCTTAGAGGTGCACGAAGTATTCTTCTCTTCGCTCATTATTATTTATATTATATTCTCTCAGATTTATGCTTGCATTGTATAAATTTATTTTCTCCAATCACCACAAAAAGACTTCAAGGGGCCATTAAATAAAAGATTCAAATCTTAACGGATCAATATTGAAGAATCAAAAGCTTTAATTCCCTATAACTTATAGCTAGCATGCTTCGTTTGCATTCCCAAGAAAACTTAACCCCCAAACTCCTCAAAACTTTCTTAACGAATTCTGTAACAAGCACTCATAAAAGGCAGTATTAAATGCTCTGGTCTGGAGATGAATTTCGCTTAAAGCTTTTATGTACTATAAATGTACCGCGCTTTGTCTACAGAATCAAACTCCACCACTAATTAATTAGTGATACAGCTATCTCGCTGCATATTTGAATACATAACAACTTTATGTAATACATATTACCAAATATACTTGAATTACCTTTAATGTTTCACTATCCACGTTTGGGACGCTATCAGAATCACTTCCACTCTTTCTTCTTAAGGAACTGAACCTACTCTTGAAGGACTTGGAATCTGATTCCGATTTTTCACTAGTAGCTGCAGTTTCGGCTTCATCACTGTCGACAGTCACAGTTACAGCACTGGGAGCAGACGTTGAGGTCGTCGATAACTTTTTGAAACTTTTGAGGAGTTCGCCAGAAGCCATGCTTCGACTAAAGAACTTTGATGTCTTCCAGTTGGCATGTTTAGGAGATTTGGAAATTGCCTTTGTCGGTGAGTCCTGTTTTCCTTGAAGCAAACGAACACCAATTTTGCGTTCGCCCTTTGAGGGTGATCGAAGACTTTCTGGGGAAGACGGTGATTGGACTCTATCAATCGCGGGAGGGCTGTCCGTGGCATTTGTGGAGGATTCTGGATTATCTTCTGAACTTGAGGCTGAAGAAGTTTTTCGCCTGGGACTCAAAGACCTTCGACCCGGCGTTGGGGATTCTCCAACTTTACAAATTTCACGTTGTTGAAGCGCCATCTTTGCGGAGTTTAGAAGTGTCTTCTAGTTCACTTTACATGGATAACTAAAAGAGATAAGAAGACAGGTTTTTCAGTAAGTTATTAATTTATGCACGAATTATACTTATTTAATGGCAGAACGCGTCAGATCAGAATGGTTTGTTTTAGCATATTAATTTGCTTACTTACAAAGTTCTTTCAAGATTTCGTGAGAATGACAGAAATGATTAAGACGAAGGTTCCAGTAAAAACCAGAGAATAGATATGATTTAATTGTATGATTACGTTTTAAGCAAGGGGGAGAGTATTTGAGAATAGAAACTGTTTTAAGGATTTATGAATTAGAAACGGATGTAATCAACTATTTGAGACGTCTACCTGGAATTAATTGTTATGTAGAAGTGGCTGTAGCGTAATTAGTAAAAAAAGTCTGATGTGGGCAACACATGACTTATATAATGCCATGAATTTACTACTTTTACAATTAAAAAAATGTTATTCTAATAGTAGATACTTATATTCTTTCCAGGATATTGAATTTTCTTCAGTTAGTAGTTATTTTTACTGATTTAGCGTCATTTTTATCCTTTTGACGAGATTTTTGCTAATTTGGCAACATTTTAAAATGTCGCCAAGTTGGAAACATTCCGCTAAACTTGTCGCCAAAATCTCTCCAAGCGTTATGGACGGATAAATAAGTTATTCTTACAGCAGATAAACAAATATTGGCGTTCGAATACAAAAGTATTACTCAAAGTACCTATTCTCGTGAGTGGAACGAGTTAGATCCACGAGAATGATGTCACCAAATTTATCGCATGATATTACATATGAAAAGCGAACATGTTTCTTAACAGTTAATATTTTTTTTCATTTATGGAATTTTTTGATAAATTTATTTGAAAATGTACAATATCTCGAGAACGGTTCATGTTAGCTTTCTGAAGTGTATGTCAATCGTTTTCTAAGTAAAAATTACATGAGAAATGTCTATTTGCGTAACTTTATTAAAGGTTTTGATTTTTTGATGATTTTTTCAAAATTTCACTCGAGAATTTAGGGGAGTTCTGAACTTTCGATTGTGTTTTAAAACAATAGGCTCCCAGTATTCACGGATTGTGATTTTTGTACCAAATTTCATTCGTCGAGTTATCGTCTCATTTTTCGAGATATCGTCTCCACAGACTCACTAATACACACACACACAGACATCACCTCAAAAATGTTCTATTGGTGATCAGGGATGCTTGAAACGTGCTCTCCCGTCGAAAACTCGAATTCGAATTTTCGACCAGTACTTTCGACTAGTACTTTTCACAGTACTTTTCCTTATACATTATGTATATAAGGAAAGCAAAAATATTAGTAAGCCTTGAAGATAGTAGTAAAATGAACTAAACCAATTAGATACCTTTGAATTGAAATGGACATTATTGGACTGTGTTCATATTATCATTAAAAAGTAACTACAAACACATAGAGATAATATTATTTTATAAGTGGCGTAACTGAATCCACGCCAGCCCCATCTATGTATACTAATTTCCGTGTATTCCTAATAATTTGCTATGTATACTAAATTCCTAGTGTTCGTCCGTCTGTTACGTTTTTTAAGCACTTTCCAAGTAGATAGAGACATCCAATTTGGTACACTGGTCGATCGCTCGATAAAACTCCTCTGGAAAAATCGAATTTTTCAAAAATGTTCTATAGAGTGGGTGCTCCAGACCAAAACGTTCGAGTAGTGAAATTATAGAAAAGCGTACTTTGCCATGAGATAGAGATTTAAAATTTAGTGTATGTGTAAACCGATCGAAAGGAAGAAAGTGTGCAATTTCAGATTTTCCATATTTGCTACTTTAGGGAGTGCCACGCACCGAAATATTCAATTTTCCAAACAAATGAGAAACGCCTGCTTTAAAATTTGATAGAGGCTTGAAATTTGGTAAATGGGCTAATGATTTGATGAAAACACCCACGCCAAAAGAGTTTATCAAAAATGTTCCTTCGAAGGAGTGCTCCAGAGAAAACCTTTCGAAAGGTGAAATGACGAAAAACCATGTTTCGAGATGTGATAGAGATTTCAAATTTGGTGTACGGGTAGATAGTTTGAAAGGAAGAGCATATACAATTTCAGTTTTCCGATACTTTCCAGTTTAGGGGGTGCTTCAAACCCAAGTGTTTGATTTTCCGAACAAATGAGAAACGCCTCCTTTTAAAATGTAATAGAGGTTTGGTATATGGGACAATCATCTGATAAAAAACACAAGTTTTTTAAAACTGTTCAGTTAAAGGGGTAGCTACTTCAGACGAAAACGTTCGAAAAGTAAAATGATAGAAAAAAATATGTTTCGCGATGGAATAGAAACTTCGAAATTGATGTACAGGTAGTTTAAAAGAAAGCAAGCGCGCAATAGAAAATTTCCAATATATTTATTTTATTTTTTTTGGGGGGGGGGGGGGGGGAGTCCGCACACCAAACCATTCGAAAAGTGAGATGATAGAAAAACATGCTGCTTTGCGATGACATAGAGACTTCAAATTTGGTATATGGGTATATCGTTCGAAAGGATAAAAATGTGCAATTTCAGATGTCCAAGATTTGCTACTTTAGGGGGTTGAGACCCAGGCCGTCCGACCTACCGGAAAGGTGTAAGGTAACAGATTGGACGGCCGGGAAGTGCCACCCAATTTAGCCCGGAACCCAGTGGGGGAGGTATCCACAGGGACCGTGCCCTCCTTCCTCTACCACCAACCTCTCGGAAGGACTTACAGACCCACATGTTTAACGTGATCGTACTGCGCATGAACACGGCGGCAGTTGTGGCAGTGTGCACATCCAGCGCGCAAACCACCAGGCTACCGCGCCCGAAGTGTGCCAACAGCCCGCGGTGTTCCCAGGTGGTCACCCATCCAAGTACTAACCGCGCCCGATGCTGTTTGACTTCGGTGATCTAACGAGAACCGGAGTTTTCAGCACGGTACGGCCGTTGGCTTGGCTACTTTAGGGGGTGTCACACATCAAAATGTTCGATTTGACTAATAAAAGATAAATTCCTACTTTTAAATTCGATAGAGGCTTGAATTTTGGTTTATGGGCAAATCATTTGTTAAAAAACCAAAGAAGAATAGAGTTTTTCATAAATGTTCATTTAAGAGAGTGCTCCACATAAAAACGTTCGAAATGTGAAATTGTAACATTGCATGCTTCCGTATAAGGTAAAGACTTCAAATTTGGTGCACGGGAAGATAGTTCGTAGGGAAGAAAGTGAGCAATTTCAGTTATCCAATATTTTCTTTTTTAGGGGGGGTTCTGCACACCAAAATTTTCGATTTTCCGAATAAATGTGAAACGCGAATTATTCAAAAATTGACGTTATTCGGGGGATAGCTTATTGTGGGATTTTTGATTTTCAACGGGTATTCGGCTAGTAAACCAATATTTTTAGTAAATTAAACATGAGACATCGTGTCCGCTATTAATATAAGTCATTTTACGTTCAGATAAACTTTGTTTTTAAAAACTGCAAAGTTCACAGGTTATGAACTGAAGGATACAATTCAAAATAATGCCAAAATTAAAAGCTTTCTTATAGATATAGCATAAAACAAAATAACAATATAAACCTGCTTTGAAGGCACAATACAGTCTCCCTATGCAGGGTATAAAAAAAAAGCAACCTTACTAAAATTGGACATGAATACTAGATCATACACTGAGTGCATCATGTGACGCAAGAATAAAATTGTTGTCAGACGAAAAGTAAAATGATGAAAAAATTTAGGAGGACGATACAAGAACAGCAGAAGGATTCAAAGAACTTCCTTATTGAATAACACTGCAAAATTAATTCCCTATGAAAAGATAAATTCTATGCTATTTTTTTTTCTTTTCAACTTTTCTATTTTTTTGTTTGGTAACTATTTTTTGCTGAGTCAGATGATACACCTATCTATTGAATAGGTGTATCATCGTCTGCTTTTATGGGTTGATGACGCTGCACTATAACATGGGCTATTTGCAGATAAGTTTGCAGAATACCGTTTAGTACACTGGTTGTTAATTAGTTAGATTGATCGAATTTGTTCCGGAGTTAAATTATTGAATTGAAGTACCATGGTAGAATGCAGATAATAATCCTCTTTTTTTTCAAAGAAAAATAGAAAAACTACAAAGGGGGATTTAATAGAAATTTTCTGCCAAAAGAAAAGCAGTGGGACTTGGAGAACGTTGCAAAAGTAATGTTAAAATGGAAATAAGAGTGGGGATTACGGTTTTAAATTTTCGGATGAAAGACTGATTTTATTTTCACAGTATTAATAAAACAATTTAACACGATTTATAGTTCATCAACTTAGAAACACGGTTTAAAATTAACTTCAAAAACTAACTTAATTTTCCTAATTATAATTCTGACTTTAAAATCTTAAGATTTATCTTTATCAGAGATTAACCTTTTCAGGTCAAGACTGTCAAAAAGACTGTCAAAACTGGCGTCAGATGTCTGCGCCTTTTATTTCATAGCAAATACCAAATCTGAAAATAGTGCCTACTGGTCTCGCACATAGAAAGAAGTTATAGTGTTGCAATGAAGGTTACATTGTGAATAGAACTTGAATCTTGCTCTGCCACGCACTTCATTCTGCAAAAATTCTGAAGCATTCTAACTATTGGTTTGTACGTAGGTGGTTCAAAACGTAAGGTAACAAGAGCTCTCACGGGTGCACAAATTCGGTGTGCGAATTAAATTCCATGTCTAGATAAGGTGTCGTGTTGTTGCACGACAAGGCCCGATCGCATACGGCCTCGGTTACACGCGATTTGGTACAGTGTTTTTGATGGAATGTACTGGAACACCCACCTTATAACCCGGATCTCGCACCAAGCGATTTTCATCTCTTCGGACCGTTGAAGAAGGACATGGCAGGTCGCCATTTCACAATCGATACCGAAATTCAGGAAGCCGTCGTTGAGTGGCTTCGTGACTTGGACCCTGATTTCTTTTATGCCGGTTTCGATAGATTGGTTTACCGATGGAACAAATGTTTCTATAACCATGGTGACTATGTGGAAAAATTATATGTACCAGTGCCTTGCTAACTTTATGTATCTCTTTGATTTCGTGAATGAACCTTTTCTCTCACAGGACTTGTTACCTTACTTTTTGAATCACCCTCGTATATATTCCAATAATATTTCTTAAGTAATGGATCTTATCCAGACTTACCTTTTATAAAATACCAGTGACATTACTGCGGAGTATTATTTTTAGTCACAATAACATATAAAGAAGTAACACCAATATATAACCAGATTTTCTCCGCATAATTAACCAAATTCGCCTTCGACATAATTGTTTACTTACCATTGCTAATAGACGTTGAATGGTAATTGAATCAATATCTTGTTAGGTACCCGAGGCAAAAACACCAGAAAAAGATTTCAAAAGAGACTTCAAACATATTTGTTTCATGAATAATTTATGGTCTCGCAGGTAATCAGCTTCCCCTGTGCTTGAATGAAAATTTGAATTCTAGTTCAGAACACAAGACTTTTCTTTTATATCTGATTACTGAATATACAATCAGGCCACTTTAGAATTCATGTAATTAAATATCGATCTTTGAAGAATTTTCTTTAATTTTATCTTCGTCATGCGTAGGTGTTTTGGTATAATGTTTTTACAGTTAAGTTTGCTTTACTGCGTAGCTAAAGGGGGAATAAATTGAAGAAGCTCCTCCCCTCTCTCCTTGACTGCCATATCACGATTATTTTTATACTGGAGGATGCTTTTTTCAATGTGTAATAGAATATTTGCAAATTTTTATTTGTTATTGTATTCCCGTTCTTCGTACGGAATTCATAATTAGCAGTGAACTTTGAATACTGAGTCTTTCTTTGAAATTTTATAATTCTAACAAAAAGAAAAAGGTAATTACTCCCATAATAATCATATAGAATGTACAATTTGTTTATATAGATATTAGCAATTTTAAAATTAAAAAATAATTTTATTGTACAATATGTTTCTGGTCTTAATAGATGCAGAAATAGAGATAAATCTTTCGTTTATGGCTCTTAAGCGTGCAACATGCAATTGACAATACGAAAAGAAACAGATATTTTGGTCTATGACCACAGTACTGAATGTCTGTCCTCACCGTTGCTATCTTCTTCGATCCAGACCGTCCGACCTACCCGATAATATAAGATATCTGTTTAGACGGTCGGAACAGTGCCACACAATGTAGACCCGAACCCAGTGGCGGCAAGCATCCACAGGGACCGTACCCCCTTCCCTCACCATCGACCTTTTATAAGGACTTATATATCCACATATTTAACTTGTCAGTACTCCGCGTGAACACGGGGATAGCCTGAAATTGAACTCGGGTCTTCCGATGCAATCACTGCGCGCTAACCACTGGGCTGTTCCACCCCTTGTCTTCTTCTTCGACCAAGATCATCCGATATATCTGAAGGTGTAAGGTCCCCTTGTCTGTCCTTGCTTCTAAAGTTTCCAGATAACTATAATTCTCATTTTCATGACGAAGATGAAAAATGGGCTTTTCGTTCAAATGAACAGAAAACAAAATTTATGCAAAAATTTCATCCCGAAATGGATTCTCCTGAAAACTCCCATTGTTGGTGATGTGAAAATAATTGCATAAGTAGAGTCAACAAATTGTAAACTCATCCGTAGCTTCTGATTCTTTTCCGTAGTCGAATTATATCAACTATCTTGGATCAAGAAACCTCCAGAAAACAGCTTTGCAAAAACTTCTAATACAGTTAAAGAAAAATCAAAATGACAATCTTCTGTAAATTGCATTAAATTTGTATCTCATAATACCACTGTCAAAGCCCTTTGTGATCCCGGCTGTTGTATTACCCTCACGAAAAGCTGTGAAACTGTGTTTCCATAGAACTTCCTCTCATAAACTTGATGCTGAATATATACCAGTCATCATCTATCTCTCTGTCTATTTGCCAATCTTGATAAACAGATGTTGCAAGTAAAATATTTTTTTTTTAATTGGAAATGATAGCTTCAGAACCGGAAGTGGAAATTCTGAATGAGACCCTTACTCTCGCTAGAATTCAATGATGAATCCATATCAATCATCATATAAGCTTTATTTATCGAAGATTCTGAAAGAACTATAAGAAAATTTAAAACTAGAAGTTGAAATCCTTCTTAAATCCCCCTACCTCAAAAAACTGTATGCTAAATCCATACCAGTCATCAAAACTCTTTCGATAGCTGATTTTGAGACATAGATGTTTCAAAGAAATTGAAAACTTTTGAACCATGGTTGGGATAACACCGAAAATGAAATTTTTTAGTGAATCCTGATACCCCTTTGGAATTTAGTTACCTTTCATCTTTCTGGTAGATCGGTGGGTCTAGGTCTCAACAACCCCTTTGGAATTTGATGCTGAATCAGCATGTGTCATCTTGTTAACTCCATCTGTTGTCAATACTAAAAAATAGATGTCTTAAAAAACATTTTGCATCGGAAATTGGATATTGAATATATCAGTTGTCATCTAAGCTATTTTTATAGCCAATCACATAATCACATGTTGCAAGGAGAATGTAAATTTTAAATCGAATGGGGCATCCTGAGAATCGGAAATAGAAATCCTTAGTCACTAATCACTCAATTCTTTTATTTAATGCTGAATTCGTGTTAGTCATTTCCTAAGCTCTATCTATAGCTAAGGAAAATTTTTGAAACGAAAGTAAAACGGGAACTGGAAATTTTTCGTGTGCGCCATCACCTACTCCGAAGTTTGATGCTGAATTTTTATCAATTATCATCTAATTTATAGCAATTATCGTCTAATCTTGAAAAATAGGTTATCAAGGAAAATAAAATTTTTTGAACTGGAAATGGAAAATCAATCGTAAGAGGAGATTGTCGTACAATACTTGTATGACATGTTGAACTTGCAATTACGAATGCCAAGAAAGATAATGAGCAAAGTAAATGCAACAGAGGAAACCAATTGGAACGCAAACATAGATGAACAGCGTTCATCCCCTTCTGCATCAACGACAAATGGGAGCAGTGGTATGAAACCAAAGGGGGAAATAAAAAAGTGCCCCAAAGTTTGTTCCAGAAAGTTCGACAGATTTGAATTTTCGACAACGAAGTAGCAACATGTCAATTGAGTTGTGCAAAAAAATATCTACAGTGAGCACACAAAGAAAGCGTGTCTCAGAAGTGTGATGTGCAATAGAATCTTACAGCACAGTGATTGCGCGAATAAGTGTTGAAATGCAAGAGAGAATAGGTATTTATGTGTTTCACTTGTCACTAATTATCCCGGAAGGCACACATTTAACGGTCATGTAATAATGAACAATTAGTTCGTACGAATCTATGTCGTAATAACGAGTTCTTGTATTTTAAACTAAAAGAACTATTTTGAGTTTCGGTAGATTAAAAAAAGTGTCTAAATATATGTGTCAATTATATTATGTGTGTAAATATGTTTATTAATGAAATATTGGTAGCGCTAGATGTATTATAATAATGGATTTATGAATAGTCTTAATAATCAAGACATAAATAGACATCTATGAACTTAAATATTAAATAAATTGGTCGATTTAGATAAGTGTGTTTATTTATATCTTGTGTATTTGTCTCTCCGGCTTGAGAACCGGGAGTTTACATGCTCCACCCTTAGTGAAGGCATCAAAGGTAAGTCCTGGTATGGTAATTTTTGATAAGGACAACTTTACTTTATGACAGGGATCCTTAGTGAACCCCCTTCCCTTCCTAAATATAATGTTGCATCCATATCCGACATCATCTAAGCTCTATTTATAGTTAATCCTGAGGAAAAAATGCTTCCATTAATTTTTTTGGTAAAAGCAGATGGCGAAATATAAATATACAAGGGAAATATACTGATAAAGCGGATATAGCAATATTTTAAAGGGCCATGTATGTGAACAGTGGCTGTAGTCTAGTATTAGACACTGAGCTAAACTACGTTATTGAATTAGGCCGTTATTGCAGACAGAATCGTCATAGAGAAATATAAACGTAGATTCATAAAGAAGAATGTACCGGGAAGTTAAACAAAAAGTGTTGTAAAAAAGGGGAGGGGGGGGGTAGAAAATATGTTTGACTTTTTTACTTAAAATAAGTTGATATTTTAATGTGTTCCTGTTTGCCTGTTATGGAATTTTTCTGTCTGTGTATATATTGTACTTTTTTAGTATTTTATTGCTAGTATAGTTGGTTGGTTACATAGCCTGTTCCTTTTACTTTGAATTAAATAAATAAATATGCGTGGTGATTCAAATTAAAGAGGAGGTATTTAGATGTCTCTATAGGAAAAACGAATCTAAGGTTTTTTTTTTCTTGTCTGTGGTTTAAATTGCAAAAATGTTAGGAATTAGAATTGTATTGAAATGTTTGACATAGGTTTTAGAAATTGAAATTCTATTGATACGTTTGAATTAAGTTTTTAGAAGTTAAAATTGCATTTCTGTTTTGAATGGGTTTCAAATATTAGAAAATGATATTGACGTGCTCGAATAAGTTTTAAAAATTAAGGTTATATGGATGTGTTTTAAGTAAAATTCAGTTCATTTAATTAGTAAAATTTAATTGCTTTGTGAATCCAAACCAAATTTCTGACACATACTTTTCAGAGTACGCGGTTTCGATTTCTGAAGAAAAAGTAGTTAAAATTTTTGCAGCTAGGGGTGAAAACTGGCATTACTGTCCCCGTAATTCGCATATTGCGAAGCATATCTTACAACCACCGCCTATAAAATGAGTTATAAAGTTTTTTTTAACAAATCCAAAGAAAGGTTATGAAGTGCACCTTACTGGATAGTGCATTGCTTGTTATACTTTTCTATCAAGGAAACATCAATGCTTCTGCTACACTTAAGGCATTTCGATAGTTAATGGTTTATGTAGAGGTCCACTCCCGATTTGTAATCTTCGGAACTCTTTTTTGTCGATATCTGTTAGATAAGTTAGGCAATATGCCAGTTGTGGGGACTGCAACGGCAAATTTCACACCTGACTGCCGAAAATTGAACCAATTGCTTTCTTCAGAAATCTAAGTATCGAAACCGTATATACTCAGGAAGGTATGTGTACGAAATTGGCTCTTTAATTTGGATAGCCCTGTATTGCATACATTATGTATACAGTAAAAGCAATAAGCGTTCAATAAAACTTTATAAAATATTAAAACGAAGAATGGTTTGAGAATTTGAAATACAAATTGTTAAGTTAGTTTGAAAGTTTCTAAATATTTTACAGCACACAAAAGATATTTTTATATAAATGTTTGCCGAGTGCACAAAACGTCAGTCAAATATAATCATGTAATTAAATCTAGCTCTCAAGTTTCTGGAAAAAAAGTACATTTTAAAGCTTTATTCTCTTTTAAATGTATTCTTTTATGTCATGTCCTGGTTCTTATCCTTAAAGTCTTTTTCATTTCAGTTAGTCGCAATACCCATATTACATTTTAATTGAATTTATGTTCTTTTTCATTTGTAACCATCAAGGAACGGAAAACATTTGAATCACACATGAGGTTTCTTAAAATAAAAATTCTAAATAATTGAAGACATTTTCCAAATTACATGGTTTTAGACATGATATTTATAGTAAAACTAATATAGAAACTTTTCAAAAACAAAATTAAAAATAAATTTGCAACATTTTTTTTCTTTTATTTTGTTTAATAATATATGGCTCTTAGCGTCAAAACAATTATCTTAATAATCATTATCTTAAAATTAGCTTAGCAAAATTCTGCCCGTAGTGGATAATATAAATGTGCAATGTCTCAGGCTTCATGGTCAAGGAGGTCATAGGGTCTAAAACTACTTCTCGCCCATTATAATCCAATTTGTGAGTTTACGACGATAAATAGAAAATCCGGAGCAGTTATGTTTTATCCTGTGGTTGATACTATATAAGTATGCAAAGATTCAACTTTTTAAATCGCCAACGGGGGGGGGGGGAGGGGGAGGATGGGTTCTCGAGAGTCGAGAAAGACTTTTCGGAAAATAACCATTTTTTCCACCCTCTGAGGGATATTAGAAATCCAGCTCAGTTAGGGTTTGGGGTTTGTGACTAGGACAATACCATACAAAATAAATATAATATAAGTCCAATATATAATATATAATATATATATAATATATAATATAAAGTGACAAAAGCATAATATAAGTGCGCAAATATTATGCTTTCTAAATCAAAGGCGGAGGAAGGATTTTGGTGAGTCTGGATAAAAACCTAATGCCTCCCTCCTATCGTATCCTCTTCCAAGGAAAAAAAATCGAAAATCCTGCTCCGTAATATTCTGCCTCGTGGTTGATACAATAAGCGTGCAAAATTTCGGTATATTAGGTCCCCAAAAGATTTCTGGAGGGTGTAAAGACCAAATGTATCTTTATCCTCCTTAGAGGTCGTTCTTGAGGATGGATCTTCGATATGTTAAAAATGCCTTAACTCAAACTCAATTATTTGATATTCAGACCTTTCTGTTCAAGTTCAATAACACAGGACTGCAGTGAGTAAATCAACTAAATTTATTGTGCACTTCACAGAAATAACAGCATCTGACTGTTTAAAGCAATTGATGGCATAGACAATAGCTATTATTGCACACGTCCAGAATAATTTACAATATATACCAGATACTACCATAAATTGGCCTAATGATATTTTTAAATGAATGCGATTCTAAAGCTTTTATGCTTAATACTGGCTTTACTTTATCTGGTCGTCTCGTATTACGGCCAAACCCGAATACTCGATCTTTCCTAGTCATCGTTGTATTCACTGAGATTTCCTTCCACGCACTCTCTCAAGACAAGCACACTCAAGACAAGACCAGCCCACGACAAGAACGAACAATTGAACTCTTCCGATCCGAAATTATTCCTTCTCTGGCGTAGGAATGCAGGCAGTGCTGATTATTAGATCGGCGATTTGTGTAATAACCGAACCAGTTAGGATCGTTAGTTTAAGTAAACATAAATTGTAATGAAAACTGAGGGAAATAATAACCGAAAGGCTATTTAGACCTCCCACACGGCCCAACCAACATAAAATGTTGTCCGTGAGATCCCTCAAAACAGGATAGACCGTGCAAATTTCCCTCAATTTGCCCATTCCTTGACAGTCAGAAGCCAAATTTCTACTCATTTCCCGCTCATTTCCTGTAGGAGGAAGATTTGACTGCCGGACCTCAATTATCACCAGGTTAGGTTTACAGAGTAGAGTGGCAGATCTAAGATAGGTATTAACATCTTCCATAACCACTCTGAGTAATCGCCCCTTTCGTCGTTACTTAAAGAACCCATGCAAACCCATCTTCAAAATTTAGAAAAATCCAAGGAAAACAACTTGTCTCGATACAGGACGAAATTAACTTTTTTGACTTATGGGTCAAGAATTAGACCTTAGACGGGTTCTTAAGATGGCGAAACATAAAACATCAAAATGCACATAAAACACCATAAAACTACAAAATCACATATTTTTTATACAAATACATCCATTGACAATTTTTTTTCTTTCTAGTCCCTCGCATCATCCACAACTAGATATAAATTTTAATCCACACTTCTATATAACTATTTTAAATATTTTCGATTATAATATATCTCACTAACCTACACTTTCATTTCCATTGTTCTTCGACCTCATCTACTTCAAAATCAACTACATACATCTATTTTTATGATTATGTCACTTTAAAACACAAACCTTTATTCTGCCATAATTGACTTCAAACATGAAATCATGCATCTACCTAATCCGATCCCTCTGATAAAGATATTTTCGTGATGCCTGCACTTCTCATTCCTAACATTTTTACAATTTCAACCACAGACAAAAAAAAAGCTTAGAATTGCGATAAAACCTAATTGTTCCTCCACCCTCTAGATCAAGCAAACCCTTATCCGATTTCTAACTCAAATTACAATCATTCTTCTTTCATTCTGCAGAAATTAATGACATTGCTATAGAGTTTCAAATACTCCTACTTTTAATGCTTAAACATCAAATCAACGCAATTGCGAATTCAACTATTTTAAAACATGACATCCATTAATATATTACTACATAAATTTCAATCTAAAATTTATAACTTCTGAATTTTACTTAAAACACATCAATATAAATTTAATTTCTAAAACTTACTCGAGCACATCAATATAATTTTCTAATATCTGAAACTTGTTCAAAACATCAATGCAATTTAAACTTTTATAAAATTTATTTCAAATATTTAAATAGAATTTTAACTTCTAAAACTTATTTCAAACATCTCAATAGAATTTTAACTTCTAAAACTTTTATCAAACATTTCAATACAATTTTAACTTGTAAACTTATGTCAAACCATAGCAATACAATACTTTAAACAAGAAAGATCAATCATGCATAAGCATTGATTATGAAACACTTTCCAATTGAAATGCAATGTCATTTAAAATTTCTCAAAAATGTGATTCATTCTGTGGTGATATCTTTTACATTATCACAGTGCTACAGTAATTTATTGTACTTAAATATTTAAAACTCTATCGCAATATAAATCATCTGATTCTCTATGCAAAATCAATGAATATTTCATTCATATAACTTCTATTCCAGACTCCAGAGCTAAATAATTTTGTGTGAAAAAATTCAGCAATTCTTATGTAACTCACCTTACAATCGCTTGAGATATTTGCATTCTGCATAAGTTAAAATTAGGCTTCGTTGAAGACATAATAAAAGTTTAGGGATCATTTAAAATCACAACTATTGTAATTGCGTAGGCACAGAATTTAGATACACAGATAATATATGTGTGTGCATATGTATGTATTCAAAGTATTGGAATCGTGCCGAAGATCGGAACTTGAATTTTCGAAGGATCTACACGTTTTGGGACTTCCAGAACACGAAAATATATTTTTAGGAAGACGTCTGTGTGTGTAAGGGTGTATCTGTGTGTTTTTCTGTGTGTCTGTGAGGATATTGCATCCACTCTAACTGAAAAACTAATGAACCGAATTTCTTAAAATTTTGTAGTTAAGTTTTTGTGGGAAATCCTGATGTTCATTAGATTATAGTACGATTCGTAATAAAAGAATCTGCCTTCTTTGCGAAATGGCCGGCAGAAATTGTCTTTATCCACTCTAGCTAAAAACTAATGAACCAAATTTAACAAAATTTAGTGTATAATATTTCAATAACCTACAAGTGATTTATATACCAAATTTAACAAAATTTGGTATATAAATCACTTGTAGGTTATTCTAGTACGATTCAGGAAAAAGGAACGGGCTGTTTTTGCGAAATGGCCCGCAAAAATCGTTAAATATAAAAATAAAAGACTACGTGTGCTCAATTATATCAATCAAATTCCTATTTTATACTTGATTTTTGACAACAACAAAAATAAGACTAGCCCCATTACTCTAGGACTAGCCATTCTTGAGATATTTTAGTCTTTTCGCGTTTTCGATACGCCACGTTTGACAATAAGTCCAGATATCAAATGAGAACCAAATTTAAGTTAAACGTGCAAATTCAATGTCATTTAAAATACTTATGGCTGTTATTTTGTGCAGATAAACTGAAATTATTATTGAAGAAATAAAGAGAACGTGAATATGAGTCTGTAGAGAAAGACATGTGCTGCCCACATCAGAATTTTTAACAACATTGCAACAATGATTTATAGAAGTGAACGGGGATTATTTGCAGGCCATTTCGAAAAAAATGTAGGATTTATATTTAAAGATCCACCAAATTTTTGTAGAATAAAATGTTCTACAAATTTAAGCTGTGTACCAAATTTTAACTCTGTAGGACGTAGGAAAGTGCATTAGAAATGCCATCAAATAAGTATATCAGGAAGAGTTATATAATAAAAATTTGAAAAAATTGAAAAATTGTTATCTACCAAATTTATTTTAAAATGTAAAGCCTCTCTCATATACAAAATAATTAAATTCTTGGAAAGATATACATTATATAATATATCTCTTTTTTCTTTCTGGAGGATATCCCAAAAGTCAGAATTTAATTGAATTTGTATTTCTCCCTTTTTTAAATAACGTTTAAATAAAAAACTAACTAACATATTTTACTGAAATTTTTTTTATATATTTTAGGGACAATGTAAATATTTCCTAAAAATTTCGAAGCAATTTGTGAATTTTAAATTTGCTTAAAAAATGATTGAAAAATTAGGTCCCATAGGGTTCAATAAAAAACTAATTGGGTGATATTATTTATTTATATTCCCATAGGTCCTACAGACCGTCTGAAAAACATACTAAAATTTCATTTTGATAAAGTCATTTTTACGGCAGTTATCGTGCTAACGGACAGACATACAGACAGACAGACAGACAGAATGAACAAAGTCATAAACACTTTTCAACTATGTTGTAAAGTGTTAAAAACTACATATTCATACACTTTTCATGTATCATATTTTATACACTTAGAATTTACTTCTAAAGAAATGTCAAACTTAACTTCTTTATTGCTTGTCAATATCTGAAATTGTTTCCGTCGTTTCCTTGTTAGTGTCTTGGCTCCTGGGCCCACTTCGTCTACCTGGGGACCTGTCCTTCCATGGTTATTCCCGTGGTCCTCGACACTCCCAGTATAACCTCCATCGACGTTCTGTTTAAGCTTGGTTCTGGCTCGGTATCCACCTCCTGTCTGTCAATTCTCTTAATTTCTGCTGACTTCATTCTTTCCAATACCTTTATCACACTGTTTTCTACCGTTTCCAGTTCGCGGTGAGAATTCCGCTTTTCGATTGTGGTTCTTTTACCACATAAAGTGTCTTTACACCGGTGGTGCCAACGTTTGGGTTGGTGGACTTTTTCGGAACTCATACTTTCCGAATTTCTTTTTCGGTTCCTTCAATTATTTTTTCCGTCTTCTATAACTACTTTGGGACACGCCCTCCATCTTGTCGCTCTTAGGCTCATATTCAGATCTCGAGTCAACTTTCTTTTCCAATAACTGGCTTAACTTCCTTCATTTCTGTACTTATAATTCTACTTTCGAACCTTTTCCAGTGGCTTGATTTGGATTCTTGCTTCTCATCCGACTTTTGCAGCAAACTGTTTTGTATTTCTGATGCTGAAACTTTAGATCACTAACCTTTGACAACCTCTTTCGACCTTTATACAGGGTGTCCAGAAAGTTCAGGAATGGCGCAATATCTTGATAAATACACTTCAGATCAAAAAATAAAAAACACGTATTCAATATTTTTAGAAAAGCTATCCAATGATACCAAAATTGACCCCCCTCCTCCTGGAGGGAAGGGGGGGTGGGGCAGCTTTGAAATTTTCAATGGGAACCCCCATTTTTTATTGCAGATTTGGATTCTCCAGAAAAAATTACATACATTTGACCTACGATTTTTGAATTTTGCTCTCCCAATGGCTCTATAATCGAGAAAAACGGAAGTGGGGGCACAAACGTTTAAAAATGGGAATGTCTCGGGAAATACACTTCGGATAGAAAAATAAAAAATTATGTGTTCAATATTTTTAAAAAAACTACCGAATGATGCTAAAATTGACCCCCTTCCCCGCTAACCGTTCACTTTAGCGACAACTGTTGACTTCGGTGCAGAAAACGATTGAAAACTACTTTTAGCACTACCCAGGAACAACGATGTAGACGTAGTAATTTTCTGTTCCTTTCGGGGTGCTTGATTAACATGAATCCCCTTGCCTCTCATGATCAGGGTGCTTTTTTCTGTAAATTTTAAACGTCAGTGCTACATTTCCGTTTTTCTCGATTATAGCGTCGTTTGTAGGAGCAAAAATCAAAAATCGTAAGTCAAATGCATATAATTTTTTCTGGAGAATCCAAATCCGCAAAAAAAAAATGGGGATTCCTATTGAAAATTTCAAAGTTGCCCCACCGGTTCAAACTTGACCCCGCTCCCCCCTCCCCCCAGGAGGGGGGAGGGGGTCAAGTTTGGTATCATTGGATAGCTTTTCTAAAAATATTGAATACGTGTTTTTTTATTTATTGATCCGATGTGTATTTCTCGAAATATTGCGCCGTTTCGGAACTTTCTGGACACCCTGTATGTGTGAATTCCCTCTTCTAGGGTTTTTCTACACTCCGTCTAGGATGTGGGTAAATATCCCTTTGATTCGGGTGTTTCCTTCAACGAATCGACCGATCTATCTTTTCCATTCATATCCCGTTTACTGGCACATTATCAACTGTTTCCCTATTTGTGTTTCGCTCCCGGTTGTTTTTGCTCACCTTTCCGTATTTTTGTGTTTTAGGAGGATTTATAACTTGTCGAGGTTCTTTCTTATCTGCTCTGTCGAACCGACTGTTCGTAATAGGGTCTTCATCAGCTTTTCAACTTATTTGTGTTATATTCCGATCCTTCACTTTCATTTATTGGAGGTCGTTCATCGTATTTTAAAGCCAATTGAAAGAACTCTCAGACTGTTTTCAGTACTTATCGAAGACAAAATCTTGAATTTCTGTGTTTAGACTTTTAAATATTAGCATATTCAATTCGGGCTCTCCTATTTCCATACTTAATTTGTTTCGCACTTCTATTTCTCTTAACACAAATTTACACTTTGGCTCTCTAGGTTGTTATGTTACACCATAAAATTCAGCTTCTAACTCAACTCTGTTCCTTACTTCTGGAAAAACGTTTTGTATTTGTACCTTGAATTCGGCCCACGTATTACAAATTACATGTCTGAGTACCTCCCACCAGTACTCTGACTTTCCTTTAAGCGTCGATTGAATTAAGGATACTTTATGCACCTTACTTCCTGTTCCTGTTAAAAAGAAATTTTCCATTTCATGTAGATGCTTTTTGACTGATCCACTTCCGTCAAACGTACAAGTTGGCTTCTTTAACATCGCTAGCCCTGCGATCCAGCAATATTTTTCATTTATCTAATTTTCTTTTGAACAAAGCGTTTATTTATGATCTAAAATTCAACTGTGTTATCGACTTTTAATTTTGTTCAGGTGCCATTGTAAAAGCCAAATGTATCTCTATCCTACTTAGAGGTCGTTCTTGAGGATGGATCTTCGATATGGTAAAAATGGCTTAACTCAAACTCAATTATTTGATATTCAGACCTTTCGGTTCAAGTTTAATAACACAGGACTGCAGTGAGTAAATCAACTAACATCATTGTACACTTTACAGAAATAACAGCATCTGGCTGTTTAAAGCATTTGATGTCAGAGGCAATAATTATTATTGCACACGTCCAGAATAATTTACAATATATACAAGATACTACCATTAACTGGCCTGGTGATACTTTTAAATGGATACGAATCTAAAGTTTTTTATGCTTCCCACTGGCATTATTTTATCTCGCCGCCTCGTATTGAGACCAAACCTCGAATACAAGACCTTTCCTAGTCATCGTTGTATTGACTAAGTTTTCCTTCCACGCACTCTCTCAAGACAAACACACTCATGACTAGACCAGCCCACGAACAGGACGAAAAGACGAACTCTCCTGATCCGAACTTATTCATACTCTACCGTAGGAACGCAGGCACTGCTGATTATGTCGGTGATTCGTGTAATAACCAAACCAGTAAGGATCGTTATTTTAAGTAAACATAAATTATAATGAAAACTAAGGGAAATAATACTCGAAAGGTTATTTAGACCTGACATGGGTCTGACACTTTAAACAATAATTATGTAGATATTGTAGTATGAGGTAAAATATCTGATGTGGCCGACACATACATAACTTTTGATAGCAAAAACATTTTTCTCTTTAACTGTAGTATATATAGTATATGTAAATAGAAAGTATTGGAATGCACTCAAATATCAGACACATATATTGAGATAAATCTACACGTTTTCAGCCGGCTTGAATGCACATCAAACATTTTTACTTTCCTTATATACATAATGTATAAGGAAAGTATTGTTACGGGTTCGAAAATTCGAATTCGAGTTTTCGACATGAGAGCACGTTTCAAGCATCCCTGAAGATTTCCCTGACATTTTTGAAGTGGTGTCTGTGTGTGTGTCAGTGAGTCTGTGGAGATGATATCTCACGAACGAATGGAGCGATTTGAATGAAATTTGTTACAAAAATCACAATCCGTGAATACTGGAAGCCTATTGTCTTAAAACACAATCGAATGTTCAGAAACCCCTAAAATTTTCGAGTGAAAATTTGAAAAATTCATCAAAAAATCAAAACCTTTAATAAAGTTAAGCAAAAAGACATTTCTTATGTAATTTTTCCTTAAACGATTGACATAAACTTTAGAAAGCTAGCATGAACCGTTCTCGAGATATTGCACATTTTTCAAATAAATTTATCAAAAAATCCCATAAATTAAAAAAAATATATTAACTGTTAAGAAACATGTTCACTTTTCATATGTAATATCATGCGATAAATTGGATGACATCATTCCCGTGGATCTAACTCGTTCCATTCACGAGGAAAGATACGTTGAGTAATACTTTTGTATTTGAACGCCAATAATCATTTATCCGCAGTAAGAATAACTTATTTCTCCGTCTATAACGCTTGGCAAGGTTTTGGCGACGAATTTAGCGGAATGTCTCCAACTTGGCGACATTTTTAAATGTTGCCAAATTAACTAAAATCTGGCGAAATGGATAAAAATGACTCTAAATCAATGAAAATGACGACTAATTGAAGAAATTTCAATATCTTGGAAAGAATATAAGTACCTACTATAAGAATAACATTTTTTTAATTGTAAAAGTAGTAAATTCATTTCATTATATAGTGAAAGTCATGTGCTTTCAGTGCCACATCAGATTTTTTTAAAGGTGACTGTGAAGGTACAATATCTCTCTGAAAAATTGATGAATTCGAATGAAATTTGGTATCATAATTTTAATCAAGGACCTCAACATCTCGAAAATTTTTTTTTCGAAAATTGTAAAAACGGTATAAAAACATAAATACGCATAAAAAGGTTACAAAAATAGTTATTTATTATGCGATATTTTAATTAAAAGCGAATGCCAGCATTTATAAGACTCTTAACATGCGCCATCTTTGAAATATTTTATGTTTTTGATCTAAAATGGAAAAAATTCATTAAAAGATAGAAAAAAATTCACTATTATAAAAGTTACTAAACTAGTACATAGTGGCTTTGTATATGATTTTAACGAGGAGTGAATTATTTGACATTAGTTAGATCATCATTTATATGTTCTCACAAACTGCTTTCGAGATATTAGAAAATC
This sequence comes from Amaurobius ferox, assembly GCA_951213105.1. Taxonomy (NCBI): domain Eukaryota; kingdom Metazoa; phylum Arthropoda; class Arachnida; order Araneae; family Amaurobiidae; genus Amaurobius; species Amaurobius ferox. The sequence goes on along the minus strand of OX578149.1, from coordinate 120,363,690 downwards.
CTGTTTTTTAAATGGAGCAAATATATCTCCAACAAATTAAGCAAACCGAATGAAATTAATCCAATTTTCCAATCAGTATATGTTAGAAACTCAATAATTATTGGGAATCTCAAATTAGGTGATGTAAATTTTTCGTAAATGGGAAAAAATGTTTGTAAAATCAAATTTTGTTGATTTAACTTTTAATTAAAAATTTTTAATTACAATTTTGTTGTGCAGAGTAAAAAGATAATTCTAAAAACATAATTTTGTTAAAATTATAAAATCATAATTTTGTTAATATATCATAAAACCATATTGCTGTTAAAATTATAAAAACACAATGTTTTCAAAATTAAAAACACAATGTTTTTAAAATTAAAAAGCGCAATGTTTTAAAATTATAAAACATAATTTTGTTAAAACTAGAAAAACATAATTTCGTTAAAATTAGGAAAGGATAATTGTATTAAAATTATAAAATCATAATGTTGTTAAATATATAAAAAACACAATGATTTTAAAATTACAAAAACATAATTTTGTTAAAATTAGAAATGCAAACCGTGTTTCTAACTTTTGCACTAAAAATTACATTTTTAATTTCCCATTATATATTGGGAATTCATTTTTGTATAAAAATAATGCAACATTAACCCTTTCGGGACGGCGGCATTCCGAAACTGCCGTGGTCCAAAGGACGGAGCGCTTCGTTTCCGAACTGTTCCCAAAAGACGGCTAATTTTTTGCGGTAAGCCTAACTCTCGAAAAAAATTCACTAAAAATTACCCGTTCAACACAGCATTCTACTTTTTTCAGGAAGAAAGGAAAAACTTATTTTCTATTTGATGTATATTTTTCATACAAATTTTCTTTTATCAAAATATTAAAAATTTTAGTGTATATATGTTTTAGGTACAGATGGATAATTCTTTGGCATGTCCTTCCGATTTTTTAAAACTATACCACATATATGCGTATTCTTAGACAACAAATACTTTGCGAGTACAGGAAGGTAAAAAATTTATCCAAATACTAAGTATATATTTTTCCTAAAACTTCACTTAGAAGTGTTTTCACATCACGTTCTCGTTACCCACCATCAGAGCTTGATAATTCCGTGTCCTTTCCAGTATACACAAGGAAATTCCATATATAGCCTGATTCCGATTCTGACAATTTATATATTTTTATTCCATATCTGGACCTTTTCGAAATTATAAAATCATAATGTTGTTAAATATATAAAAAACAAAATGATGTTAAAATTATAAAAACATAATTTTGTTAAAATTAGAAATGCAAACTCCGTTTATAACTTTTGTACTACAAATTAAATTTTTAATTTCCCATTATATATTGAGAATTCATTCTTGTATAAAAATAATGCAACATTAAGGAATAATTATTATCTTTTGTTGCGAATTCAATAACACTTCTTTTTTCAAAGCGAATACAACTTTTATTTCTGTTCCAGAAATTACACATTCAATTAATTCATTCGATTTACCCCATTTAATTCTGAGTTTCCCGCAGCGTTTCTGAATTCCGTTCCCTTGACAGCAGCAGCAGCTAGCTACCTTGCAAGACTGCTTGCTCATTATCCCTGCGGCACAATTTATTAGATTTCGAACAGATGTTGGGATTAGGGAATATTCTGAGATTGTTTGTCAATAGGGATAGACACAGAGTTGCATTCAAGTAACTTAAGCTTAATTATTCAACTTGAATCGAATTAATAGAAGGGCATCTCTTTAAATTTCAAATAGTCACAATGCCTCCATGTGAAAAAATATTTTTCTGGTTATTTAATCTTACAATAACAGGAGAATTTTAGTTCCTTGTAAAGGATATAACTGATCCTATTTTGAATTTATTTTGTCCAATTCGAGAATATTTTGTTGACAATTCTAAAATTGTAAAATGTATTTAATTATGCCTTTTACTTTCCCTACAATACATGGTAATGCATAGGGAAAGTATTGGAATCATGTCGAAAATCGCAACTCGAGTTTTCGACGGATCTACACGTTTCGAGATCTCTAGAATACGAAAAAAACAATTTTTAGCGTGACGTCTGTGTGTGTGTCTGTGTGTCTGTCTGTGTGTCTGTCTGTGTGTCAGCCTGTGTGTGCAGATTTTGTATCCACTCTAACTAAAAAACTAATTGACCGAATTTCATAAAATTTGGTAGGTAAGTCACTTGTGGGCGAATCTAGTGCTGATTAGTTTTGAGTATGATTCGGGATAAAAGAACCCGCCTTTATTTGCGAAATGGCCAGCAAAAGCTTTTATCCACTCTAGATAAAAAACTAATGGACCGAATTTTACAAAATTCGGTAAATAAGTCACTTGTGGGACACCCTGGTCTTGATTAGATTTTGGTATGATTCGAAAAAAAATAACCAGCTTTTTTTTACAAAATGGTCCCCAAAAATCGTCAAATTCTAAACTAAAAAACTATATGCTCAAATATATCCATTAAATACTTGTTTTACACGTAATTTTTAACGAAGAAAATATTAAGATCAACTCCATTACACTAGGACTAGCCGTTCTCGAAATATTTAATTTTTTTCATATTTTCACCACGCCACCTTTGAAAATAACTCCAATTACCAAATGAGAACGAAAATTGAATTAAAAGTGAATTTAATTTAATTAAAATAAAGAGAACGTGGATATAAATAAGTCTTCAGGGAAAGTCATGTGCTGCCCACATGAGATTTTTCCTGTTGCGATAGAGATTAGATTTTTCGGTCGTGGTTATGTTGGTCAAACAAAAAGGGATTTTAAATTTCATACTAAGAAACTCATGAATAATGTTTTAAATAAGAAATATCCAAGTTTTCCATTGCTGAACATTCTTAAGACCTTATGTTTTTAAATTTTCAGAAATCATTTTTACACTTAATTCAATTGTTGAATTGCACTTTCCTGAACGTGTCCCTATTGTGTCTCAATCAAAAACTACCGATCATTATTCATTCTTCCCTTCAGCTTTGAAATATTCATGGATATACTATATAACAAATACCATACATTTTCTTCCAAAACGATTCAAAAATCTTCCAAAGTTCGCTCAGGATACAAAAACGAGTCCACATTTCTGGATGACTAACACGTTTATTTACAACCATAGCGTAAACAGCAACAATATATAGGACATAGCTCGATAACTACCTCACAAAATCACTAAAAGACTGCCAGGTACAGTAAAATAGCAAATGTAAGACTCACTAATTTCACAAAACAGCCGATACTATTCTCAAAACATTGAAACATCTCACTTCACAAAACAGCAGTACTATTCTTGACGTATGTCATAGTTCAATGTAGCTCGTATCTCCGCAACTACTCTCCAACTGAATGATGACTGAATTTACAGATGCTCGTTTGAAACTTCTAAAAATCTCTCATATCTCCTAGAACATTCTTTATTTCGTAGTGTTTCTGGAACCTTCAAAAAGTCGCCAAGTCGGCGATAAATCGTCAAATCTGGCAATCCATTTCCGAAATTCCACATATGGCAAACCTAAATTTAGTTGCCTGTACGGGTGTTTTATCCGTCTGTATTTCAAAAGAGACTCCAGTGTGAACATTTTACACGTTCATAACAATATAAAAAAGTCATTATTCAATTGGAGTAGTGGACGTGAATTGTGAAATACATCAATGTTTTGAGAATCGTATAGACTGTTTTTCACTTTCCCTGCAATACATAGTAATGTATAGGAAAAATATTGGAATCATGCCGAAAATCGCAACTCGAGTTTTCGACGGATCTACACGTTTCGAGACCGCTAGAATTCGAAAAAATTTTTTAGCGTGACGTCTCTGTGTGTGTCTGTGTGTCTGTCTGTGTGTCTGTGCAATGTATGTATCCACTCTAACTAAAAAACTAATGAATTGAATTTCATTAAATTTGGTATGTAAGTCACTTGGGTAAGACGCTGGTGTCGATTAGTTTTTGGTAGGAATCGTAAAAACAGAACTCTCCTTTTTTTAGCGAAATGACCCGTAAAAATTTCATGTATCCACTCTAGCTAAAATACTAATTGGCCAATTTCAAAAAATTTGGTAGATAAGTTACTTGTGGGACGCTCTGGTGCTGATTAGATTTTCGTACTATTCGGAAAAAAACAACCTGTCTTTTTTAACGAAATGGCTCGCAAAAATTTCACGTATCCGCCCCAGCTAAAATACTAATTGACCAAATCCGAATCGGAAAAATGTCCAATTACCAAATAAAAACAAAAATTGAATTAAAAATGCAAATTTAGTATTATTTGGCGCAATTAAACTCAATCTAATGAATTATTAAAGAAATAAAGAATATCTGACTTTGAGTTTGCAGGGAAAGTCATGTGCTGCCCACATCAGATTTTTACTTTCCCTGCAATGCATGGTAATGTATAGGGAAAGTATTGGAATCATGCCGAAAATCGCAACTCGAGTTTTCGACGGATCTATATGTTTCGAGACCTCTAGAATTCGAAAACACTATTTTTAGCGTGACGTCTGTGTGTGTGTCTGTGTGTGTGTCTATGTGTTTGTCTGTGTATCTGTGTGCCTGTCTGTCTGTCTGTCTGTCTATCTGTCTGTGCAGATTTTGTATCCACTGTAACTAAAAAACTAATGGACCGAATTTCATATAATTTGATAGGTAAGTCACTTGTGGACGAATCTGGTGCTGATTAGTTTTGGGTACGATTCGAGATAAAAAAAACCGCCCTTTTTGCGAAATGGCCCGCAAAAGATTTTATCCACTCTAGATGAAAAACTAATGGACTGAACTTCACAAACTTTGGTAGATAAGTCACTTGTGGGACACCCTGGTACTGATTAGATTTTGGTATGATTCGGAAAAAATAACCTGCCTTTTTTTGCAAAATGGCCCACAAAAATCGTCAAAATCTAAAATAAAAAACTACATATACTCAAATATATCCATTAAATGCTTGTTTAATACGTAATTTTTACCGAAAAAAAGAATAAGGCCAACCCCATTACACCAAGACTAGCCGTTCTCGAGATATTTTAGCCTTTTCGTATTTTCTCTACGCCACCTTTGAAAATAAGTCCAGTTATCAAATGAGAACGAAAATTGAATTAAAAGTGAATTAAATTTAGTTAAAATAATGAGAACGTGAATATAAGTCTGCAGGGAAAGTCATGTGCTGCCTACATCAGATTTTTTAAATTAGCTGAGCATTTAATTGCAGTTTTACTGTATATGGCAGTTGTGTAGTGCTCTAGTGAGATTGTTATCGAACTATTTGCTGAGTATTGTTCCTATTTACGCTATGTTTTTACGTAAACGTGTTAGTTTTACATGAACTTGGAATCATTCTTGTTTCATGAGAGTACATCCACGATTTCAGAGGATGCATCGTAATAATACATGATTGAAATAACTTAATTTATCCAAGACATATGGAAATTACTAGTGAAACTAGATTGTACACGATCTGAAGCAAGTTATAACCACTATACTTCGAAAAATTTATAACTATTTCTAAAATCCATACAGCTATATTTGTAAAGCTTATAAAAGGATGCAAATTACTCGATTATTATTCATTCACTTTTAGTGTTATAGATATAAGCACTAATACCTATAAAATCGGAAAAATTATAATTTTCTTCAAATTGATAAGGCGAAAGCTCGAAAAGATAAGAGCCTTGTGAAACCATATTATTGAACTAGAAACTCGATTTTCTACTAAACACATTTGCTACTTATTGTTTTTATTTCATATTGTTTATCCTTATTTCATCTTTTATAGTTTTAAATATATTTTTGGCGAAAGTTAGCAATGTGAAGCAAAAAATCGTTCAGTCAAAAACTTTTTTTCGAAAACAAAATATTAAAATATTTAAAAATATTTTTATATGCTCGATAAGAAATACCCTCTTTTTGATGAAACAAATATAAAGTGTTTATATTTTTAACTATTAGGTTCGGAAATATAATCGTCCAAAATGTTTACATTTATCGTAATGCTTCCGTTTCAGCCAGAATGCCGGACCATACACAATATCCACTTTAAAATTACAACAAGAAAGTTCAATCATGCATAAGCATTGATTATGAAACACTTTCCAACTGAAATGCAATTAAACTGCAATGAAATCATTTAAAAATCTCGAAAATGTGATACATTCAGTGGTGATATCGTTTACATTATCACAGTACTACAGTAATTTATTATACTTAAATATTTAAAACTGTATCGAAATATAAATCATCTGATTCTCAATGCAAAATCAATGAATATTTCATTCATATAATTTGCATTCCAGACTACAGAGCTAAATAATTTTCTGTGAAAAAAATTCAGCAATTCCTACATAACTCACCTTACAATCGCTTGAGATATTTGCATTCTGCATAAGTTAAAATTAGGCTTCGTTGAAGAAATAATAAAAGTTTAGGGATCATTTAAAATCACAACTATTGTAATTGCGTAGGCACAGAATTTAGATACACAGATAATATATGTGTGTGCATATGTATGTATTCAAAGTATTGGAATCGTGCCGAAGATCGGAACTTGAATTTTCGAAGGATCTACACGTTTTGGGACTTCCAGAACACGAAAATATATTTTTAGGAAGACGTCTGTGTGTGTAAGGGTGTATCTGTGTGTGTTTCTGTGTGTTTGTTAGGATATTGCATCCACTCTAACTGAAAAACTAATGGACCGAATTTAATAAAATTTGGTAGGTAAGTTTTTTGTGGGAAACCCTGATGTTCATTTGATTATAGTACGATTCGTAATAAAAGAATCTACCTTCTTTGCGAAATGGCCGACAGAAATTGCCTTTATCCATTCTAGCTAAAAACTAATGGACCAAATTTAGCACAAATTGGTGTATAATATTTCAATAACCTACAAGTGATTCATATACCAAATTTAACAAAATTTGTTATATAAATCACTTGTAGGTTATTCTAGTACGATTCGGGAAAAAGGAAAGGGCTGTTTTTGCGAAATGGCCCGGAAAAAAATCTTTAAATATAAAAATAAAAGACTACGTGTGCTCAATTATATCAATTAAATTCCTATTTTATACGTGATTTTTGACAACAAAAGGAATAAGACTAACCCCATTACTCTAGGACTAGCCGTTCTTGGGATATTTTAGTTTTTTTTTTAGTTTTCGCTACGCCACTTTTGACAATAAGTCCATCTATCAAATGAGAACCAAATTTAAGTTTAACGTGCAAATTCAATGTCATTTAAAATACTTATGGATGTTATTTTGTGCAGATTAACTCAAATTATTATTGAAGAAATAAAGAGAACGTGAATATGAGTCTGCAGGAAAGTCATGTGCTGTCCACATCAGAATTTTTAATTTAAAGATCCACCAAATTGTTGTAGAATGAAATGTTCTACAAATTTAAGCTGTGTACCAAATTTTAATTCTCTAGGACGTAGGAAAGTGCATTAAAAACGCCATCAAATAAGGTTATCATGAAAAGTTATATAAAATTAAAAAAAAATTTGAAAAATTGTTATCTACCAAATTTATTTTTAAATGTGAATTCTTTCTCATATACAAAATATTAAAGTCTTGGAAAGATATTTATTATATAATATATCTATTTTTTCTTTCTGGAGGATATCGCAAAAGTCAGAATTTAATTGAATTCGTTTTTCTCCCTGTATGAAATAATTTTTAATTAAAAAACTACCTAACATATTTTACTGAAATTTTTTTTATATATTTTACGAGATAATGTGAATATGTCCTAAGAATTTCGAAGCAATTTGTGAGTTTTAAATGTGCTTAAAAAATGTTTGAAAAATTAGGTCTCATAGGGTTCAATGTATTTAATTTTTACAATCCGGGTTCAATAAAAAACTAATTGGATGATATGGTTTATTTATATTCCCATAGGTCCCACAGACCGTCTGAAAAGCATACTAAGATTTCATTTTGATAAAGTCATTTTTACGGCAGTTATCGTCCTAACGGACAGACAGACAGACAGACAGACAGACAGACGGACAGACGGACAGACGGACAGACGGACAGATAGAAAGACAGAAAGAAGAAAGTCATAAACACTTTTCAACTTTGTTGTAAAGTGTTAAAAATAGTGCAGGATCCTCTGTTACGCTTTAAAATACCCAGCCATTACAGCTTACAACAGAAGTTTAAGACCAAATCTTTACAGAGAAAGAAGCGATTAGATACTCAACACGTGGGAGCCGAGGGGTTGATGGAAAATTTCCGGAGAAATCGATTCTTGCTCCCACTCACCTTCTCGACTCCTTCACTCTCAGATGGACTTAGAGCACGTAGTTTGTTGGATATGACAAACTTTCTCCAAAGCTTACGGTAATGGAACGAATGCAACTAGTTGGTATTTTATTGTAACTAAATATGTAGTATTTAAATAAATACTTTACATTTGGATTAATACTTTAAAAATTATAATTTCTCTGTACCTTTTCTTTTCAATTAAGTATTTCTTTGTCAAAAATTCCTCCTGATAACTGATTTATAACTTTACCAGTGTGTGTTAAAATCACTAATTCAAATTATGATGATCAATTCTAGTTATTATGATCATGAATTCTGATTATGATTTCTATACGGATGGTTCAAATATTAATTATGTAGGGTTTTCTGTTTGTATTTTTTAAAATGACTATTTGAAAAAGATTTTCTGTTACAAATTGGATTCTAGGAATACAGTTTTGCACAATATATATCAGCGATTGAGATATCAAATGACAGATTTGAGATATAAGCAATAAAATTTGCAATTAATTGCAATAAAATTTGCAATTGATTGTGCTAAAATTTAGCATATGTTAATATATATAGTAATAGCTTATCTTCGATTTTGTCATTAAATTCTGTAAACAATAAATCAAATTACCTTAAATGCATAAAATATACAATATATAAATAGAGAGAGAATGAGAATATAAAATTGAGTTGGGTTAAAGCACATGATGGACATCAAGGAAATTAAATTGCTCATTAAAATCCAAAAGTTGCACCTAAAAATGGTGACTTCATTAAGTAACATATCCTTTTACTTGCCTTTTAAAGTTTTGTAAGAAATTAATAACAGATACTTGGCAAACATCTTTATTTAACACAATTTTTATTCGAAATAATAAATCAGCTCGAGTTATACCCTGTTTGTCTACACTTAATTTAGATTTTCAAATTTACAATAAATATTTGATCTACTTTGTAACTAGATACGGATCATTTATTAAATATTTACACAATTTCAATATCGGAACAATTCCAAATTGTATCTGTAAGAAACCAGGTGATGTTGACCATTATGTTTTCGAATGATCATATAATAAAACATTTCATTTAACTAAACCAACTGCATTAAATCAACCTGTTTGGTTTACTAACGTCGGCAAAAATAAAAATTCCATTGACAGAATCAGGAACTTGATTCTTATTGCAAAGAACATAGCATACATGGCATAACCAAGATTGACTTGGGAGTTGTATTGACATTGTTACTTCTAATTCTGAACTGGTCAATGTTACCTTGTTTAGCTTACTTCACTGTTTCAGTTTCTTTCTGCAAATATTTAAAATTTATTTTGCTATTTTATATTTTACGTATTATTGAATTTTAACATGTGCTTGTATATAAAAATGTACTCTTTAACGTTCCAATCTGGAGTCTGGGTAGTTTAATTATTATACATCTACACTGTTAACCATTCTGCAATCTTTGCTCACTTTTCAGCTACTTTGTTGATAATTTCAGCAAATTGATAAGAAAAACCACAATTTCAAGCATTCATGAAAATCCCAGCTGCATTTCTGAAATATTCAGGTAATTATCGCCTGCCAGAGCGTTTCTTTTGTGTCTGTATATATATATATATATATATATATATGTAGTAAAAAGGTTTGAAGGTCCAATGAAGGAAAAGTGAGAAGCTGTAGATCGAAAAACCTAACTTTCTAGCAGGCTTACAAAATAAATGAGTATCAAAATATAAATATAGACATAACAACCGAGAAAAATAACAGGAGTTTGCGAGTCGCAGATTTTGCTAATAGCATTGGACGAAAGTAGCGAAATCTGCGGCTCGCAAACTCCAGTTATTTTTCTCGGCTTTTATGTCTATGTTTATATTTTTATACTTTTTTGCAAATATGCAAATGTAAAAAATGAGTAAATAGGAATGACAATGCAAAATTCATTTAATTTATTGCGCAAATGCAGCTAATAAATAAAATGATTTCAATAATAAAAAGGTTTGAAGGTCCAATGAAAGAAAAGTGAGAAGCTGTAACTCGAAAAACCTAGCTTTCTAACAAGCTTACAAAATAAATGTACGGCTACGGTAAAATTGTTACGGAATTTATATATATATATTTATATATATATTTTAAGAGTTTCAATTTACTTGTATTACTTGGATACTTCTGGTTTTCATTAGTTCTTTTTTTTTCTATTCAGCAGTTTCTATTCGTTCTGCTATTCATTCTCTTACTGCTTCAATTTCTTCTTTTTTTCCATTGCGGTTATGTGTGTTCGTTGTTTCCTGCTAGTTGGTTTTGTGTTTTTATTTCTTTTCCGCGACGTTGGCAACATTCTTTCCTATCTTTAACCATGTGTATCATCCTTAGTTACCTGAAGAAATAGATTGTTAGCCAGTAGACCGTTTTTTTTTTAAATATAGTAACAACATATCCTCTAGAATCGTGAGTGTCTTCTTAGGATACAAGAATGAGTCCAAATTTCTGGATAACTAACAGCAAATAATATACAACTAATAGCTTGCTAACTAGCTTAAAAGATCTGCCAATAACTATTAAATACAATAAAACGTCAATTAAATGCTCAACTAATTCACAAAATAGTGGATAGGCCAGCTGCGCTACCGTGCTGATAACACCGGTTCTCGTTAGATCATCGAAGTCAAGCAGCATTGGGCGCGGTTAGTACTTGTGTGGGTGACCACCTTGGAACACCGCGTGCTGTTGGCACATTTCGGGAGCGGTAGCCCGGTGGTTTGCGCGCTGGATTTGCACGCTGCCACAATTGCCGCCGTGTTCATGCGGAGTACGATCAAGATAAACATGTGGGTCCCTAAGTCCTTCCGAGAGGTTGGTGGTAGGGGAAGGAGGGTACGGTCCCTGTGGATGCCTCCCCCACTGGGTCTAAATTGGTTGGTACTTCTCGGCCGTCCAAACAGTTACCTTACACCTTTCTGGTAGGTCGGATGTTCTGGGTCTCAACAACAACAAAATAGTGGATACTATACTGAAAACTCTGACGTATCTTACAATTCAATTTAATGCGTATCACGTCAGGTCAGTTTAACTGAGCAATGACTCTCTCATATACTCACGATAGAAATATCTACTATGTGCTCATATCTACAAGAATATTCGGTATTTCAAGAATGTTCTAGTATACTCGAAAACTCGCCAAAAGCGCCAGGTTGGGGATAAATTGTCCACCCATGTTCCAAAGATATAGCAACCCTATTGTTACGTAATAGGAATGGCTGTCTGTAAAGGTTGTTTTTCCTTGGAGAAAGGCAAAACATGGTGAAGTATTTTACGTATTCGTAACAATATGCTGCATTTACGTAAGGTTTTTTTTATTGTGTTATTTTATATATGAGATGTTAATCGAAATGCTTAACCGTAAGAAAAATTCTTCCCTGAACACATTAACTTTCGAAGGTATCATATCGTTAAGCATTATTCTGTTTGAGCTCTGAGAATTTTTATGTGCCAAGAATCTCTTCCTCTCACGTTAAGAGGAAACATCATATATTTCCGAAATGAGAATAAACAGTTTGAGCCTTTTACAAAAAAAAATGCAGTTGCGAAGAATTCCAGTGGGATCTACTGGCTGGAAACTCGAAGGTGATGATAGGTTGCAACAAGTAATGAGTATATGAAATTCCTAAGATTAAAAGTTTTGTTATACGAAAATGGAACATTAAGAAAGAACCGCGAATTAATATCATTCAGTATAAAACGTGTCTCTGCGCACAATCGATAATGTACTAAATCCCAATGTACAATATATAATATTAATTTCTTAAATTTATTTTTGTTATATAAAAATGGAACATTTAGAAATAACCACGAATATTTTTGTTATACAAAAGTGGAACATATAGAAATGACCAAGAATAGTTTTGTTATACAAAAATGGAACATTTTGAAATAACCGCGAATCAATATAATTAAGAATAGAAAGTCTCTATGCGCACAATCGGTAATAAACTGAATCACATTGCAAATGCAGTAAGAATAAAGTTAGGTAAGCAGACGCACGTTTCGGAAATTTCTGGATTTCCCTTTTGCAATGTGAAGAAGCCTTGACCTGAAGGCCCAAATGAGCTATGACTAATCTACGTATGTCAGCCAAGCAGAAAATGGCTAAACGATAGAACCAAATTCAAGCGCCACTTTGTGTAGTAAAGGGAAAGGGAATAGAGATAGGAAATTAAAGAAATATGTACTTAAGAAGCAAACAATAAAAACAAATAAAATATTAAGTATAGAAATTCAACGTGCAGAGAAGAAAAAGAACGAAACAGAATAAATAAAATCAAGGACAAAGCGTTTTAAAAAACGAAAGGTCTTTTATTTAACACATCCTAAAAGACGTACAGAACATTATTAAAAACTGCCAGAGCGCTTTCGGAAGCATATACGCCCTTCAGTGGCTACAATAATAGTAAACACATGGAATGTTTATATATAGAGAGAGACCAGTTTAAAGCAAATTTTCATAAAATATAAAATGGTAAATGAACTTACTAATACAAGAAATATACACAAACTAATACAAGAAATATACACGGAAATTAGAAAATAAATTTAAACACTTACGAATTTTAAAATATTACAAGAAAAGAACTAATATAAATTTTAGAAAAACGTCAAGCATAACATTCCTGAGAATGGCGTCACAGATAACTTTTAAGAGGTTTGAATTGCATAGAGTCAAGAATGAGTCGCCAAGCATAACTTAAAATTTGAACAGGATCAAAATTACAAATTGATCCACGGTAAATATAAATAAACAGGGATTCTTAAAGAAGAATACTACGTGGATTGTTACAACGAACCAAAAGGAAAGTTTTTTCAAAAACGGGAAGAAATTTATATTAACCATATATTGAGCAAGAGTCGTAGAAAGTTTACCAGATTTGACATCGCGAGCATGTTATGCTAAACGGATGGCAACAGTACGTTTTGTACTACCAATGTAAAATTTATAGTCTCCAGCAGGGGATATGTTTTGAAAAATCCTTCCTTTTGGTTCGTTGTAACAATCCACGTAGTATTCTTCTTTATGAATCCCTGTTTATTTATATTTACCGTGAATCAATTTGTAATTTTGATCCAGTTTAAATTTTAAGTTATGCTTGGCGACTCATTCCCAACTCTATGCAATTCAAACCTCTTGAAAGTTATCTGTGACGTCATTCTCAAGAATATTATGCTTGACGTTTTTCTAAAATTTGTATTAGTTCTTTTCTTGTAATATTTTAAAATTAGTAAGCGTTAAAATTTATTTTGTAATTTCAGTGTATATTTCTTGTTTTATTTTTAGTAAGTTCATTTACCATTTTATATTTTATGCAAATTTGCTTTAAACTGGCGTCTCTCTATATATAAGCATTCCATGTTTTTACTATTCATGTAGCCACGGATGAAGGGCGTATATGCGTCCAAAAGCGCTCTGGCAGGTTTTAATAATGTTCTGTACGTCTTTTAGAATGTGTTAAATAAAAGCCCTTTCGTTTTTTAAAACGCTTTGTCCTTGATTGTATCTATTGAATGCAAACGTGATACCAATCTTGAAACAGAATAAATATTGACCTGGTCATACAGGGAATAAGAAAATACTGTGTCATTGAAAAATCATTAACCAAATGGAATTTTCCCTATTAATCTGATTAATGAGTTTCTAACTTCATAGCTTTCAAATTTTATGTTAATAGAAATTCCAGTAGAGAATTCCAGTAGAGAGATATGGGAGAGTTTTTCAAGCATTTTATTGCAGAACTCTTTTAAATTCAATTTTATGGTGGAACCCCTAAAAGAGAAATGTCTGAGGTTAAGTTTCTTGATTTATTTATTCACTTTGTGAAAGCATCCCGAAGAGTTTTATTTTTTTAAATTGTTTTCCCTCAAAATCGAAGTTTCATATCAAATTGCATATATTATTTACTTATGTTGAGAATGACAAATGGTCCTTTCACTGCTTAATTCCAGCTTAAGAAAGTGTAAAAATTTGTATACACGTTAAATAAATAGTAAATAAAATAATTAATCTTGAGTTTCATGTTTAAGGTAATGGGAACAATTACGCTATGTTATTGTACATAAATCATTGAATAATGCTCTACCGCGTATAGGTAGGAAAGCAAATGTTAGGCTGAATTCGTAATTTTTAATAATATGTGCAATCTGATATCTGCAGTGAATTTATCACACCGCGAGACCCCTAGAACACTGTAGCGGAACTCCGGGGTTCCGTGGAACATACTTTGTCTAATTTTAGTTTCTCACCTCTAGAGGTTATCGCTCTAGAGATTTTACTTGCTCTAGAGGTTATTAATAATATTCGATCATGCTCTTCGAGGAATACTCGCAAGTTGGAATACTCGCAAAAGAAGGTTGCGAACAGACTATTTCAACAAGTTACATACTTAATGCTAAGGAAATCTACCCCTGTTTAAATCAAGAATCCACAAAGTAAGGAACGCCCTACCGATTCATACTTGGTATTGGTACCCTGCTGGACCTCCTGGTTTTGACTTAGTTTAAGGGCAACAGAAATTAGAGTACCTTTAAAATGTAAGGCCAAACCGCTTTGAGAAGACTTAGGAGCGGAATACCTAAATCCATGAATTACGTAGACTTGTATCTCGACTTTCTGTCTTGTGTTTATTCTTTTGTCCCTGTTCTCCTCACCAGTGGCGAAACGTGAAGAGAATTTGGAGAGACAGTGTCTACTTAAACAATCTGCTACTTTCACTTTAATTATTCATTGTGCAAAACATTTTATGCGCTTAATAAGAATGATGGACGATTGGAAAGAAGTAAATTGGTTGCAGGTTATTTGGGTAGACGCTGTCACCCCAGATACCCTTCACTCTTCGCTACTTCTCTTCACACTTCACATCCTTATTTACATTGGTACCTCGGTGAGGAAGCTAGCTTTCAAATAACCAGTAAAGGATTTCTGTCCTTTCTTGCCGCAGGGTCTTTTGGACTTGGTCTATGTGATTCTTGAACTAAAGGGGATATTAACAACAATAGCAACAACAGTTTCTCTGTTTCGTACTTTTGCAGTTTCGCATGATGATTTTCTATACTCTGCAATTGTTTTCTTCTTGCTTGCTTATCAAGCTCATACTTCCTACATTTTCTAACATCATTTCTTCTCTTTCATTCCAATAGGTGGCACTACTATATTGGATTATGTCATTTAGCCTTGTTCAGGCTTATTCGCACAGAAGAAGGAAAACCAAATATTCCCGAAATGCAAGTTTGCATATTTAACTTAGCATTTTACGTCGTGATCTAGTTCATTATCAATTAATTTATTCGTATACATTTTTTAACTTCAGTAATGTTCGTGGTAATGCCTTTTTTGTAGACCTTACAAAAGAATATTAAAATGACCGTCTTTATCAAATTATTCGTATATCCTCAAGGCAGAGGCCCACCGATATATTCCTCCAAATTTACATCTGCGCTCTTTAGCAAGGAACAGCCGATACCAGTAACTTTTCCTTTCTTTTGACTCAGAACGTCAGACCTACCACAAAGTGTAAGCTATCTGGTTGGACGGCCGGAGCATTGCAAAAGTATTTTGACCGGAACCCAGTGGGAGCGATACCCACAGAACCATATGATACCAGTAATTGCAATTGCAGCAAGAAAACTTGTTATATGTAATGATTTTGTAAACCTCTTAGAACCACAAATTAATAAAGTCGTAATAAGCAGCCTGTTTGAAAGGCAGGTATCAGCTATTCTAATGCTGACGACAAAAGCAAAACTGGTCGAAAGCAGCAAAAGTAAAAAGCGCGAAAACATAGATCTGTTAACTTCCATTATAAAAGACGTTTGTCTTTTTGTCTGTCTGTGTATATAGTCTGTAGCGGAAAATTGGAGGAACCGACAGAAGTGAATATCAGAACAGGGGTACTTCAGATCCCTCGGATGGCGCGCCTCAGCCAGATTTTTCAAAAATTTAAATAAGATTTTTAGATTTTGTATTTTGAAGCACGATTTTGAGCGGTTTTTACACAAATTGGCTCTTTAGTGATCGAAAATATTATTACAGCGTTTTTATCTTCACACCATCAACAAATATTCTTCTTCAAAGTGACTTCTCATGAAACGTTTGCCGTTGGCAGACAACCCTAGACTCTTTCAAACATCAAGCTACAGATCTCTTTATACGGCTAAAACAGCAGTTCAGAGGGCCCAGCCCATGTTTGCGCGGCCCATGCGCGCTACTCAGCTCATGTTTGCGTGGTGGTCTGAAATTCTAATCATTTGTATAGCACACCCTAATTTGCATTTGCTGTAAGTTTTAGCTCAATCTTCCGATTTCTTCATGGTGTTGCAATTTTTAAAAACATGAGTTTAAATTAGCTATATGAATCACAATGCTCAACTGTAACATATTACTTCTAAATACATCAACTTAAATGCATCAACTAAAACACATCAACTTAAATATATCAACTTCTTAAATACATCCACTTCTTAAATACATCAAGAAGGATTGGGATCTAATTTTTTATCTTTAAGCATTATTCGATTGGGGGTCTGAGAACTCTTTTATGTCAAGCATTTATTTTATATGTGGGCTCAAAAGAAACATAATACATTTGTGAAATAAAAACAAACAGTCAGATTTTTACTTACAAGCAATGCCGTGAAATTCCAGCTGGATTCTCTTCCCGGGAGATTTGAAGGTGGGGATGTCTTGCAATAAGTATTAATGGAATGAATTTGTGTTTCAAGAAAAAGGAACAGTGAATTAATGTCATAACAAACTTTCTTTTCATAAAAATCTTTCATCTTAGTTATGTTTACACGGGAGTTTATTTTTATGTATACATTTCTATATATACAGGACCATCATTATCAAAGGGCTCTTAGGATAGGGACCTTCACAAATTAAATGACATTTAAATTGATATTTAAATCATAGGCTCAAGCTACCATTGATGAGTTGGAAGATTTTGTGACTATAATTTTATATCATGTTTGTCGTAATGCATGTTAAAATGATGCTAGCCTTTAAAATCATGTTACACTTTACGAGAGATGGGTGCGCCATGTTCACGCGAAGAACAGACAGGTTAAATATGTGGGTCCGTAAGTCCTTAAGAGAGGTTGGTGGTAGGGGAAGGAGGGTACGGTCCCTATGGATGTCCTGGGTTCCGGTCTAAATTGGGTGGCACTTCCCGGTTGTACAAACAGATACCTTACTCCTTCGGATAGGTCGGATGATCTGGGAAGAAGGAAAAGAAGGAGATATAGGCTTTTAGGGGTGTGATAGCCCAGTGATTAACGCTAGGGCTTTGCACTCTAAGGATACGAGTTCAATTCCCGGTTCTGCCAAAATGTCTCCGTGTTTACGCGGAGTACGGACAGGTTAAATATGTGGGTCCGTAAGTCCTAACGAGAGGTTGGTGGTATGGAAAGGAAAGTAAGGTCCCTGTGGGTGCGCCCCACTGGTTTCCGGTCTAAATTGGATGGCACGTCCTTTAAACACAATTACAGCTCGAGGTGATTACATATCAGAATATATACCGCCTGTACGTAAGTCTGGAATAACAGTTTTAATGTATGGAAACTGAAATTTATGAACTGGTCTTAAAACTACTTTAAATGTGAACCCTGTTAAAACTCTAGAAATTTTTAAATTTAAAGGAGTGGTAAATGGCAAAGTTATTAACTCTCTAGGATCGAAATCTTTATAATAAAAAAAAAAAAAAAAAAAAAAAGTGCAAATTAGACTCTGCCTGACAAATTTTACCAAAGCCTTATCAATGCTAAAAGAATGAAACCCCCTTAATTTTAGTTAAAGATTTCATGGACTTAAATTCAGAAGTTAAAGAATTTGAATCAGAACGGACGGGGAAGGCGCGGTACTTATGTATAAAATGCAGCTAATTTGTGTTAGGGACGATGGATTGAAATGAAATGTGGAGGCATAGGAACAGAGAAAGAGCTTTCGAAATACAGAAGTGCCGCCAGAAGAATCCTTTCTGTAAACAGGAACATCTGAGAAAGAAAGCTAGCAGATCGCTCATTTCAACTTCAGAAGTAAATTGAATATATGAGTCAATGGAATTAATAAAATTAAGAATAGAGGAGAGAGTTAGTTCTTCGAGGACGTATTAAAAAGTTCTAAAAGCACTAAAGTCAGTTCTTTGATTGTGATATTCTATTAATTGTCATTGTGGCCTTCGTCTGTCAAACATAGCGATGTCTTGAGGAGCGTATCAAAGAACATTCCAGAATGGTCGTTAAACAAGAAACAAGGTCATCCATTTCCCAACAGTGCTAGTCTGAAAGTCAAAGAACTTCATCTAATGTCATGTATTTTGTCTGTAATGCTATGTAAATAATTTAATGAAAGATAGAGTTCAGAAATCAAATGTTTGTTTCATATGCAGTTTTTAATAATAAAACAAACGAAAGCAATCTAAATAATACTCACATAAATTGCCTATAATGGATGCTCCCGAACGGAAGTTAGAATTGCAATCTTTATGCAGCTTGGAAATTTTTGCTCCTTATAGAGGAATTTTTTTATCATGGAAATGGACATTAGAACAGTCCAGTCCAGATATGTATTCTATAATGTAAAAACTTTGTAAATAGAGCGTGAATACAAATATACTATATACTTTTCAATCACTTTTAAAAGCACAAAACAGACTTCTTTTTCATGACCGACAAGAAGCGCGACTTCACTTATTAAAGTCAGTTCAGCAACTGAGATAGAATAGCAGAAGAGGATAAAGGTAAAAGAAAAGTTGTTGCATGAAAATAAAAGGCAGAAGAGTATGAATTAACTATAAAAACCAAGGTGGAAAGAAAGAAAAACAAAAAATAAAGAATTACCGGAAAAAAAACAGTGTGATGAGAGAACGGATAGCAAAGCGAATAGATGGAACTGAATAGTGAGGAAAAACACTAAAATAGTAACGAAAGTACGTGAGACATTTAAATCAATTGTTAAAAATACAAACAAAAAATAAGTAGAAAATATTGGAAAAGACGTCAAAACAACAAACAAGGAAAAAGGAAAGCCAACTACGAAAGAATCATCTGGTTTCGTGGGTCATAAATGAGCTAACGTCATCAAATAAAATAGCGAAAAAATTGCTAATAGCAGGAAAAAGGTCAATAAATAACCTAAAAAATATATTCTGCCTCAGATGTTGAACTTGCTTGAATAGCTGAAGTCGCACTTCTTACCAGTCCTGAAGAAGTCTAATTTGTGCCTTCGAAACTGGTTGGTACAGTATATATTTGTGTATCTGCTATACCAAACCGAAATTGTTTATATTATTGAATTATTATTACAGTAGTGTTTTAGCGTTTTGTGACCAGATATTATGTTATAGATGACAACTGAGTTTAACGAATGCGTAAGAATTCTTTGACATTATGGGCGAACGAATCGAAGTCTATTCTACATTCCTAACGAAGCGAAATAATTTTCTTTTGTACTTTTAATTTCATAATTATTTGTTAAATTAAGTTTTAAGGGTGAACGTCAGTAAATCTTCTGCCCTATCCGCGTTTTGTTAACTTTCGCGGTATACGTTTTTCGCCGAAATTCTGCAAACAGTTGCGAAATATTTTCTGATAGATAATATGCAATGCTTAGATTATATTAAAACAGAATTTAATAAATAAAACATAGAATATATTTTTTAATTTAATTCAAAATATTTATGGTGCTACCATCTGTTGTCGTACTTTAATTTATACCGACTATTTTTATTTTTTAATAAACATTTTTAAATGTCTATTCCTTCTAATACGCTGATAAATACAACAGATCATATATAATAATGCCACAATAATGGAAACGTAATTGAATTTGCAGTTATTTGAAGACAAAGGAACTTGAAGACAAAGCTGCAGTCCTCAGTGATGTACATTCAGATCCCCTTATCAAATTTATAGAATGAGAAATTACCTTTCCGTAATTGTGGCATTATTATATACGATCTGTTGTTGTTTTCAACCCTGTATTAGAAGGAATAGATAATTAAAAGTGTTCATTAAAAAATAAAAATAATCGGTATGAATTAAATTACGACAACAGATGGCAGCACCAAAAATATTTTGGATTAAAATAAAAAATATATTCTATGTTTTATTGGGTATTAAATTTAGTTTTAATATAATCTAAGCATCGCATTTTATGTTTCAGAAAATATTTCGCAACTGTTTGAACAGAATTTCGGCAAAAAACGCGTGCCGTGAAAGTTAACAAAGCGCGGATAGGGCAGAAGATTTACTGACGCTCACCCTTAATTTTAAATCTTTCTTTGCTCGCATACTTCATATACGCGAGTCTATGCAATGTCCGACCTTTGCATGTATTTTATCACATATAACAGAGTGGCATTAAAATGAATCATTTCCTAAGGAATTTACTTTCAAAAGTGTAGACTAGGAAATTATTTCTTTAACTATTATTTAGTTGGAGCTCGGAGAAGTTTTCATGACGGAAACGTCTTTCTGTCATACTGAAAGGAATCGTCATACATACATTCCCGAAATAAGAACAAGCACTTCGAATCTCTTACTTAAATTCAGTCACGTAGAATTCCTGCGTGGCGTTCTTATCCCAAGAGATTCGAAGGTGGCAATGTCTTTCAGCAAATATTGAGTTTATTGAGTCCCTTTTATTCTTGGTCCGGAAAAGGAAAAATCTAGAAATATTCGCTGAATTAATTTTATCAGTGATTGGTTTGTATAATGATTGTACAATGATTGTATAATGATTGTACAATGATTGTATAATGATTGTACAATGATTGTATAATGATTGTACAATGTACTTGCTTCTTTCCTGACCTTCCCTAAGCTCCTGGTAACACAGAAAACTGAATCTAAGATAGAACCTAACAGAGCCATATTTTCGATTTTTGTTCTACTGCTAGAATAAATGAAGGGCTTGTGAAAAGTATTTTAGTCCCTCCAGAACACCCCCTCCGGGGACCTGGAAGGATAATTTTTTACCCATTTATAATATCGACCATAAGCCAGAGGCATTTTGATTCTTCTCCCCTGCCTGAACAGGTATTATGCGGGAGGGGGTTAAAAAGTCTTTTCAGAATCTCTAGCAGCCCTCTGGATTTTTAGAAAGCTGAATCATCGTACACGTTGCATTGACTGAGGGACCGTAACTATCGGAATCAGATATTTAGAAACCTGGATCTTGTACACATTGTATAGACTGCGGGACCGTAACTATCGTAGCTGGATTTTTAGAAGGCTGAATCTTTATTCACATATTGACTGCGGAACCGTAACTATCGGATCCGGATTTATAGAAGGCTGGAACTTTATAAGACCTTAACTATCGGAGCCGGATTTTTAGAAACCTAAATCTTGATACACATTGTATTGGCTGCGGGACTTAACTATCGGAGCCGGATTTTTAGATGGCTGAATCTGTATACACATTGTATTGCCTACAGGACCGTAACTATCGGAGAAGGATTTTTAGAATGCTAAATCTTTGTACACATTGTATGGAGCTGGATTTTTAGAAGGCTGAATCTTTGAATACATTGTATTTACTGTGGAACTGTAACTAACGATGCCGTATTTTCGATTTCTCTCCCTCGGTAGATATAATCATAGATATTATAAGTATAGATACTCTAAGAGAAGTTTTTTCTGCTACCCAACATGTAACTTGTCACGTGATCAAATACTAGATGGAAGAGTAATAATATGGACTCTGCAGGTATTATGGATCCCCTCGGTTCCTCAGCCGGAACTAGGCTCACTCTAGTGACGGAGCGGTAAATCAACTCTAATCACTCCCGCTGAGATAAGAGATCACCTTTGCCGTGCATTATTGAAGGAGCATTTGTGTTGTGAGCGTTGGTAGTTTCATCCTATTCGCGAACATTTAGCAAGGTAAGTGATATACAAGTTTTAATTTATGTTGCACAATGCACAGATTTCGATGTCATACCTTGAGATACACTAGTTAGACAATAATATGTTGAAGCCAGACTTCAACTTTTTTGTTAGGTTTGGTAGTAGTGATGTGAAATTTTCAGCATGGTACTGCTGGTAAAATGGATCCCCAGAGTGCGTTAAAGAATCTGACAGTGATTCTGACCAATCATTCCATTGTGACCACTCCGGCGACTCACCGTTCGATCTCCAAGTGGTGGAGGACCAGCCTGGCGTGCAAAACGCCAACTTTCTCTTCTGTGACGCAGCTTTTACTGATGACTGCCATGAAGAACTGTGGGTCATGTGTGTGATGTGTGGGTCATGTGTGTGATGCGTGAATTATGGGCACACACTGAATGTGCTGGAGCCGAGAACGAAATTTATATTTGCGACTTTTATAAATAATTTATGTTTTTTCAACAATAAAGTTCGTTTTTGACGAATAAACTGTGACTATTTAATGGGGGCCATAATACCCGCACTTTAAAAAACAGGTAATTTAACTTTTTTGGTAATTGCATTATGGAGGCTACTGTAAATATTCTAAAAATGATTCCTCCTATTGTGACCATAGCTTATTAGCATATGCGACCAACCATTCCCAAAACGAGTGAAATTAGCTTAAAATATAAGCGCAATTTACAAACTACAAAGTGGGGGTCCATATTTTCACATTTTCGTCTACCAGACTCAGGACGTGGTGAATAGAATTGGTTGTTGGTCGATGCTGCAGCGAATGGATCTCTACCCTCCGATATATCCGGATAGTCTCAGAAGCAGGAGCTCTTGACTGGTAGAGTAGGTTTTAGATTACGCAACGAGTTCTCTATGTTGGATAGATTTGTTTCAATACTGTAACAGCAGCAAGCCACGCACAATAGCGGATCTGGTATATAAGGTCTATGGATAAAATAACAGAGGGCATTAAAAAATCTATCAATACCTTCCTAAGGCCCCCTCCCCCCACTAACATAGAAAGCTGAAACTCGATCGCGTGGCAGAACATACTTGCTCCCAATTTTCCATTAAGCTGACTACTCCCTGGGTTCAGCACCATACATTGTAAAAAGAAATAAAACTTGTTACAAAAAGTTGCAAATTAATTTTTAAGAGTGTTTATTCCCCAGCCCCCAGTTTAACTGGCTCAAATGGTCGTGCAGTTAAAAAACTTTATTTGTGAATCATAACAATTTGTGTTATGAATTTTGTAGAAACTATTTTGACATTGGATTAAAATGTAGAAAAGTATTTCGGAAGTACAAAGCTGCGCATATCTGCCAGGAAACTGTACACTGGTTAAAAATCTCTCTTAATCTGACTTCAAAAGTTCACATGCACAAGGCATCAGAAGAATATCTATATAACTTGCCATTTCAAATGGCTATCATAATTTCGAAATGGCTAGATATTATTAATTGTGACGCCGACAAACAGCAAAAGTTATTCATAATTTTTCTAAATATAAAAACTCATTTAGATTTAAGCATAAGAATGAAGCACATTTCATAACTTTGTTAACATATTAAACGGGGAAATGTATTGAATTTGATTTCCTTAATAAAAAAATGCTGTAAATGTTTAATTTTTTGGATTGGCCATGAAAGAATATAAAATTGTATTTTTAATAATTCTGACAGGCAGAGTGGTGTTAATTTTTTTGATAATCTCTTCGTATCTTCACCCTTAATTCGAATTTTTCAAAAAAATTCATTTTTTCCTTGGTCTCAAAGCTGAGAGAAATAAAGTGACACCAAGATGATAGCTATGGTTTTATTTTATCGTGTTATTATTGTAGCAATTTTTGAGCGTTTATTTGAGTAGAACCCTTCACTAGGCGGATTCTGTGCACTGTGTGACAGGCAGAGTGGTGTTAATTTTTTTGATAATCTCTTCGTATCTTCACCCTTAATTCGAATTTTTCAAAAAAATTCATTTTTTCCTTGGTCTCAAAGCTGAGAGAAATAAAGTGACACCAAGATGATAGCTATGGTTTTATTTTATCGTGTTATTATTGTAGCAATTTTTGAGCGTTTATTTGAGTAGAACCCTTCACTAGGCGGATTCTGTGCACTGTAAAACGTTCTGCAACCTTTTCTCTTCTTTTCCGGCTACTTTGTTGATAATTTCGGCAAACTGATAAGAAAAGCCACAATTACAGGCGTTCATGAAAATTCCAGCTTCTTTTCTGAAACATTCAGCTTATTATCGTCTGCCAAAGCGTTATTTTTGTGTTTATATATATATATATATATATATATATATATATATATATATATATATATATATATATAATATATATATATATATATACATATATATATATATATATATATATATATATATATATATATATATATATATATATATATAAAAATTTCATAGATACTATAGCTTACAAAATATCAAAATATGAAGGATACTATGGATATATTACTATTATATATATATCTATATATATATATATATATTATCATAACTATCAAGAACCTTACAACCGATTTCTCTGAAACTTTCGGTAGCATACTTGCAAATTTTTTACAGTGATGAGTATGAACAATAATAATATAAAATTGATAATATACAAATTTCTTATTACATATCTTGAAAAGATAAAAAGTTAATTAACTGCTCTTAAATATAATATTCCTAGAATATACGACATTACAATAAATCTGATATTCCACCAAAAATATTATTCGAAATTTCAGTCATCTATTTACCTATCTATATCAAATAACGCAAGGTTTAATATTTCGAGTTCCCTCTGTCATCATGTAATTTAACGCGTAACAAGATCAGGAATTTATTTAAATATTTGCAGATACTAAATGATGGTTTGGTTATAAGCCTAGGTTTGATATTAGATGTATGTCAAGTGTCAACAGAGAAACAAATTGCGTTCAATTAAAAGCGTCATCGACTTATTTGTCATGTATTGAACACAACTTCAAATTTGTTAGAATCGAAGCAAACATAGATAATTAATTGAAGATTATAATTAAATAATGATTATAATTAAAGAAATATTATAATTAAATAAAGATAATAATTAAATAAAGTGTGATGAGATGATTGGGAGTACTCGTATATGAGACCCAGTCCTATCTAATTTATTTACCAAAGACAACCTCAACCTAACATTTGTTAAGATAAGTACATACCTTGATGTGCTGATAGTGGCTCATTTCGGCATTGGTCCCAAATCCCTACCCGACTCTGTTGTTGATCGTCACAAGATGCTGACTATTTTCAAACTCTAACTCATGATTGTTGATGACTATATAACTCTTTTAACTCTCTGCGCATGATTCCAACATTCTGACGCACGACTTCGTGGGTCAGAATGCGTCCAACATTCGACTTACAACTTACTTATGTTGATTTACTTCTTATTGCCACAGCATCTCTTTTACCTCGGGTTAAGATACGCCTTCTTGCCTGCATTGGCTGTTCCTCGATGTGGGGTCATACTGTGGTTTCATTGGTTTCTCTGGTATGAATGAAAATTGTTCTAAGTTCTGGCCATAAGCATAGTTTTATGCTTCAACAGCACACCTGTATTTTGGGTGACGTGTATTTATTTAGGCCATAACTTTCCGGACCAAGACTGCCGAAAAATGTCGATATATATCAATGCCTTTGTTTGTTCGCAACCACTAAAAATGAAGCATGACATAAAGCTCACATAAAGCACGACGTAACATGCTGCGACAATGAAATGTAAAAAGTAGCACTGTTTGTATTATTTTTTATCTATACAAAGCTCTTAGAAATAAAAATGCGGGTGGTAGTCAATGTAACTTCGGGTTTAGGCGGGGTATTATCAGACCTTCTGGAGCCAGTACTTCTCAGAAATTTTAATCTCTTTTTAGCTCATGGATTTTATAATCTTCTGCCTCAATCTTTTAAAAGCATTGTTACCTTTCGTTCTTCTTCCAGGGCTATCAAAGACTGGTTAGTTCAGTTGAAGTGGAGAATTTTTTTCCGTATTGATAGCTAATTATTTATCAGCTTTAATTGCCATAATTACCCCTTTTAGTTTCTATATTTATCTTTTTAAACGTTATGTTGTTATGATTTATTGCAATTTTATCTGTAACGGTTTTTATGACATTTGATGTTATTACACAAGTGCCGTGTTTACCCATCTCCTTTTATAAGGCTATCGTTTAGTAGTGGGTATTAATAACCACTTTGAATATTAAAGATATTAAAGTTAGAGTGAAAGTTAAAGTTATTGAAAGTAGTATTGTTTTAAGAAGTCGATGAATAAGAAAACATGGGTCGTGAGAGTTATCCCGAAAAAGATTTTATTCGGGACAAATCAACGATCGGGGAAATAACTTCGTGCTGTTACCGATGTAGAAACCAATAGGTCGCTGTTACTTAAGTTAACTTCCCACTCATCGCAACGCAACGGACTGCAGCTGAAGGTTGAGTTCAAGCATACCCTGCACGATGGAAAAGTCACAGCCGGTCTACACTCAGGCCGTGGCGCCAGAATCATGAGGTGACGCTAGAAGGGGAACTCTCGCTAACTCGGGAAAACTTGCAAATTGAGAATTAAAAAATATTTCAAAATAATTACACTTTTACTCATCTCTATGCCTAAATTTTAGCACAGTTAATTTCATAAAGATTATCTAAACTTAGATGGGGGGGGGGGGAGATATTTTTTTACTGGAGCTCCCACAAAGCAAGAACTACTCTGTCTAAATGATTACAAAATTATGTATAATCTAGATCATTTTACAGTTACAAACCCAGTGTTAATGAAAATTAAGTAACTTTCATTTTTTTTTCTACTACTGTAAACAATGCAATTAATATGGCATCAAAATTTCTACAACCATATGTATAATAGCAAAAAAATATTGTGTGACAATTCTATTTTTACATATAATTTGAAATATTTTCACATTGCTGATGAGAAAAATCACTTCAATTGATTTCTAATAAATATTAGAGTTTTGAATATTGAATACTTTTAATGCAAGGGATACTTTTTGCCTCTCAATGTTAGATGGATATAATGATTTTAATGTTAACACGTGAGAAAATTTAAGGAGTTTATCTTTTTCAAAGTTGTATAAATTCCATAAATAAAGAAACATTTGCCTCTTTAAGGTTTTCATTATTTTGGAAATCAGGGTACTGAAATTTAGTGTCTTTTACATTTAACCAATTATTTCTTATAGATTTAAATAAATGAACAGGATCATACATCAAATACAGAGGCATATCAGGATTACTTGGATTATATACAGCATCATTACATTTATCGTGTTTCTTAAAAAAAGCAAGCATGCTTCTATTAATATTGTTGTTATCAGTAATAACAGACAATACATTAAGGTCAAGTTCTTTTAACCTGCAAATTAACATAGATGCCAAATTATAGAGCTTTTGTCCCGTAAATGTTGAAACTAGGGCAGTTGCTATTACGTCTTTATAATTCGAAAACATAGATGTAATCAAAAACACTTGGGCAGTTTTTGCTTTTTCATTACTATCAAAACAATCACCGGTAACTTTACCACATTTAAACGTATACCTAGGATCAACATAAATCTCATCAATTAAGAGAGAGGCAAATTGTTGGTCTTCGTTTAAACATTGTACCCTACGTTTTAAATAACTATTAGACGGATTAAAAAGATCTGAATCCACATTTAACTTTTTTGAAATTCTACTTAATGTTCTCACATGAGGCAATGTCAACACCTTTGAATTTCTAAATGCCTTATATCACGAAGAACTAGATAAGTATATTTTAAAGCATAGAATAAACAGCTCTTGTGACAATCGAAGCTGATTTTTTGGTTTTTCTAGCAGTTTTACTTGTTCAATTAAAAAGTCTAATTTGGCGGTGCAAATTTCTAAACATGCCTGCTTCTGTTTCTCCAACAGCTTCACTGCGGCTTCGATATAATTAAGTTGTGATGGAGTAGAATGCACAGTTTCACATGCACTTATTAATATATCCAGATCACGTTTATTTGTAATTAGGCTAAATTGTATTCTACATTTTTGTAGCTGCTTCTCACTGCACTGGAGATTTTTTAACAAACACATCGAACGTTTTTTCTTGGCATATGCTGATACTCGCAATAGCACATGGCACAGATGATGTATTAATGCGAACTTTAAAAAGATACAGCTTGTCATCGATTGAAAGGTGGGTCCAATTTTCTCTTTGAATAGTACAAAAATAAACCTTGATATCTTCTAAAGTTGGCAGGCTGTTGTTTTGCTGCTCTTGTTGAAAAGTCATTATACTTTTAGAAATTGCCGTATAGTTCGATCGGCAACGGGACACGTGCGAGGCATTGATAATTACGCAGATATAAACTATTTAAAAATTGGCTCTAAAGCACCCATGGACGTTAGTTAAGTGATAATAAAACATAAGAACAACTTATTATGCACAAAACACGATGCTATAAAACTAATAGAACATTCCGAAAACCTCAAAAACGTTTTGCAATCATCAACCACTCCACGAGGGACGCTGACCGTGCTTGGATTTTTGTTCTCTTCTTTCTGAATGCTCCCCTCTTACCGTGACGTCACGACAATTTCTCCTCAGTGGCGCCACGGCCTGTGTGTAGACCGGCTGTGGAAAAGTTCTCTTCCGCGGTGACGCAGGCCGCAACGCTAAATTCGAAATGGAACCGAAATCAACGCGTACTGCACGGTTGAGCGCAACGCAACAGCCAATAGCATCGTAGATGACGTTTTTACACCTTCTGAACTAATATTTCGTATAGTAATTTTTTTTTTTTTTATATCTATTACTTCAGGTATCAGGACCTTACACAGATGAATGAACATTAAAAAATATTTGGATTTGTCACACATCCGTATAAATAATCAAATAAATGATTGTTGAAAAATATTCACTCTATTTTAAAATACAAAATTAGTTTAAAAAGCGATACTGCCGATGTTGGCTGTAATGAAATAAACAAAAGAAAAACGTAAAAATATATTTAAATTCAAGCATGCCGTTATTAAAATACCATGTCTTAAACAAATTTAAGTTTATTAACATTTTATATTGATTTTAAAGGTTTTCAAATATGTACATTGAATATCCTTGGCTCCCTAGAATATGTTCTTGGCTCATTTGTAACTTTTGAAACATTTTTCATTAAAATAAAATTTTAAAGTTAAAAATTATTTTATCTACATTTATATTTATTAAGTAATTCTGTTTTAAAATAGATTTATATTTCCATATAAACTTTTTTTTATTAAAAATGAAGAATTTTCAAATGTATTGTAATTGTAAATTTCTAATTGTCTATGTACATTTAAAATAATAAAAATATAATTTAAATGTTAGAGCCAAATTATTAAAATGCAACCTCTTTAAAATTTCAAAGTAGTTTGACTTTTGTTTCTATTCTAATCTAAAATGTTCAAAATTACACGCCGAAAGATACTATAAAGAAATTCGATTATTTTTGTCTAATTTTATATGCACATTTTATATTTACTATTTCTACAAGCAATTTTTCAATTAAGAAGAATAGCTTAAAATGTATATTCCATCTATAACTTGTTTAAAGTATACTTCAAGATATTTTTCAAAGTAACGAAATAATTTTTTATAAACATTCAAATTTAAACATAATTTACTGATATATAACGTTATTTTGCATATAGAACTTGAAAGAAAGTTGTATTTGAAAATTTTAGCATCAGATGGCAGCACTTGTAAAATTCAAGATTCGCTTGGACTCGAACCAAAGCCCACTCATTAGCGTAGTTCAGCCATACTCAACTTGCGGCTCGCCAAGCTTTTGTGAGTGACCCGGTAAAAGCAGTCAAAAAACTTAACATGCCGTGGGCGTTAAACTATTTAAAAGTTCGCACGAAAAATCTGTCAATCGGTTGGCAAGAGGGCGCATGCATTTCGTATGAAGCGGCGAACCTAATGCCTGGTGTCCCTTGTCATTTTAATCTGCAGGTTGCAGGTCACAACGAATTTGTTTTTGCTTTGCTAGTGTCGTACGAATTGAGTAAGATATTTTTCTAATTGTAAGAGTTGGTTAGTGATAACAAATAACAGTGAACTAGCGACTATTTTATGTGCGAAACTGCAATTTTTAATTATCCACCATGTCAGGAGTGTCTTCCAAATACAAGGGAAAAATATCCTACAAAAATAGATTGTTTCAAGACAATTGGGAAGGTGACTATTTTATAGTGCAAAACAAACCTGGTTCAACAACTTGTTTGATCTGTCGTGAAAGTGTTATATTAAAAAAATATAATATTGCTTAGCATTTTACCATTAAACACAAATCGTTCAATGACACTTTTCCTCAGGAATTTCTCATGAGACGTGAGAAATTGGCTTTTTTTAAAAAGTCATTGCAACAGCAACAAAATGTTATGTAAGAGGCAATGTCACTAGATGCAGTGGTAACAATAGCATTATATACAATTTGTTATATACCTGGTAAACATATGAAACCGTTTACTGATGCAGAAATTGTGAACAAGTGTTTCGTAGATGCTTCTAATGTACTGTTTGATAAATTTAGTAACAAAAATCAAATAATTTCGGAAATAAAAACAATCCAGCTCTCAGATTCTACCTGTGTTAGACGTATTGAAGATATCGCGAAACATATTCGTAATAATGTAATTGAAAATTTGACAAACTGCAAGTTTTTCAGTTTGGTTTTTGATTTCAGCACAGATATTTTGCAACATCACAATGCTCGGTTTTTGTATGCTATTATGCTGAACAGAAATCAATTCGCGAAGATATTTTGAAATTTCTTCCAATGAAGGGCCGGGCCAAGGGCACAGATTATTTCGAAATTATTTGCACTTTTCTTGAGCAGAACAAGATAGATATAAAAAAAAAATTAGTTTGTGTGTGTACCGATGGCTGTCCTTCAATGACTGGATCCGAAAATGGATTTATTTTCCTACTGAAACAGAAATATAATTTGACAAATCTAATAACATTTCATTGCATTATTTACCACGTAAATTTGGTTGCATGTAGTGGTAATATGTGATGGAAACTGTGATGAAAACTGTCTTTAGTATAGTGGATTATATCCGAGCACGAGAACTGAACCACAGAAAATTTAAGAGTATTTTGGACGAAGTGGGTAGTCAATATAGCGACGTTTTTTTACGCGTTGGCTTAGCAGAGGAAAAGTTTTGGAAGGGTTTTTTTCCTTTGCGACAAGAAATAATGTTATTTTTACAGCAAAACAATAAATATTACAGTAAACTGCAAAATGATGGTTGCTGGTGTATTTTAGCTTTTCTGTGCGCCATTACAAAAAAGTAATAGTGATTTCCATTGTGAAAATAATATAATTTCACAGATGGTGAATAATATATTTGCTTTCGAAGAAAAATTAAACATTTATTACGAAGAAATACAAAACCAAATACTGCAAAATTTTCCAACCATGACAAAAACTAAACAGGATGGTATTGATATTTCTATAGAAAACTATACAATCATTTCAAATTATGCAATTGCACTATCCGAAAAATTTAAAAGTAGATTTCAGGCTTTAAGGAAAATCAAGAATATGTTATTGCTCGTAAAAAATCCCTGGCACTTGGAACCGGCAATAATATCAGAACAGGCTGGTGTATTGGGATGTAATTACGCAGAGCTATTTGACGAATTTATTGACATGAAACACAATGCATACCAGGAAGTTATTTTTAAAGAAAAGAAGGAGGAAAAGGAGTACGGAGAATTTTGGAAAATAGTGCCCGAACAATATAAGACTGTACGAAAATGTGCCCAAATTTTGTTCACGTTGTTCGTATCAACGTATCTTTGTGAATCGCCCTACTCGAAAAGGAAATATATAAATAATATATATAGAAACCGACTAACTGATTCTCATCTGGATGATGCTTTAAGAGTAGCATGTAGCAGTTACAAGCCTGATCTAAATAAGAGTGTTAAAAAGAGTTCACAATATCAACTGTCTTATTAGTTTTATTGCTTGAAAAATAAATACTTGGACTTATTTGCGTATTTTCATTAATCCTTATCCTTATGTTGCGGACCGTGTGAAACAGCTGTCATGTGTATGTTGCCCGAGAAAAACAAGAAAGATTAATCATGCATCAAGCATTGATTATGAAACACTTTCCAACTTCAATGCATTTTTATTTAAACATCTCTAAAATGCGATACATTCCTCGGTAATATTTTAAAAATTATCACAATACTACATTAATTTATTATATTTAAAAACTTAAAACTTCATCGAAAAAAATGAACTTCATTCAAATGACGACATTGAAATATAAATTATGTGGTTTAAACATCTCTAAAATGCGATACTATCCAAGGTAATATTTTTAAAATCATCATGATACTACAATAATTTATTATATTTGAAAACTTCGTCGAAAACAACTGAAATTCATTCAAATGACGTCATAGAAAAAATAACACGCCTGGCTCTCTCTATAAAAGCAGCATTTCATTCATAAACATTTTTCTATTCATTTCATTCATCACAATACTATAATAATTTATTTTATTTAAAAACTTAAGACCATGGAGGTACAAGTAATTAAACTCTATGCTTAAAACTGCATTGAAAAAATCGTCCTTCTCTCTGTAAAATCAATGAATCAATTTCATTCATATCAGCTATATTGCAGACTCCATGAACTAAATAATTCTGCATTTAAGAAATGCAGCAATTCTTATACATCTCATTCTACATATTTTGTTGTTTACAATTTCCATAAGTGAAAATTAGGCTTCATTGTAGAAATAATCAAATTTGGATGATCATTTAAACTCAAATATATTGTAATTGCGTTGTTTCAGTATATGGGTGCACAGAATTTAAGCAAAAATAAAGCACACAACACTAAATAATACAACACTAAATATGAATTAAAAAGAGCTTTAAAAATCACGATTTTGACACAAGATGGATGCCATATTTTATTTTGAAGTGTGCCACGTGATATCTTCATATAATGGTCACGTGATCGCTTCATATAGAAGGTGTTATTATTATTTTAATTCTTATTTAAAAAACTACTTAATATATTTTGTTGAAATTTTTTTTATATATTTTATGGGATAATTTGAATATTTCCTAAAACTTTCGAAGCCATTTGTGAATTTTAAATCCGTTTCAAAAATGTTTTAAAAATTAGATCCCATAGGGTTCAATGTATTTCATTTATTCACCCAGGTTCAATTCAAAACTAATTGGGTGATATTATTCATTTATATTCCCATAGGTCCCACAGACCGTGTGAACAACACTAAAATTTCATTTTGATAAAGTCATTTTTACGGCAGTTATCGTGCTAACAGGCAGACAGACAGATAGACAGAATGAACAAAGTCATAAACACTTTTCAACTTTGCTGTAAAGTGTTAAAAAATGTTGAGTATGGCTGGCGTAGTTGAGATTCTCTACTGCCCAAGCTAAATCTTGATATTTGATATGTACTAACAAATTGTATCATACAAAATATTTAGTGCTATTTCAGAGTATTATTTTACAGAGTGAACAGAATATATTTTCAAGTTGTTTTAGTATTGCAGTAGAAAGACAAAAAAAAAGTCTATGGAGAACATGCATCAAAATTCATTTTCTAAATTCTGTCGGATGTTTTTTGTTAACGATTCGAGAAAGAAAAGATAATTGTATTCGTTAAAACGAGGAAATTGCAACAGTGTAGTAAATATTCTAAAACAATTTAAATTAAGATCCTTTGTGTTTTGTGATGGAATCACTTTAATTAACTTATTTTAGAAAACTGATGAAATATGTATATTTCACCAAAGAAAACTCGCTTACGTTCTTGTTTAAATGCACAGAAAGGCGAATTTTCTGAAACGTGACAATACTGTGAACTAGCGAGCTGCTGGTAAAGATAAATTTGAATCACAAGAGACTAAAGAGATTATATTAGTAAGAATGTCTTAATTTCTATTATATATTTCATGTATATAAAATCCCTTTGGAAGAGATGGTTTTTAAACATGGCCACTGAACTAGGAGACATTTCTGCGCTTTCATCTGATTGGCTACATTTCTTCGCCGTCGGCCAGCAGTACTCCACTCATGCTCTCTTTCAGTACTTCTTTTTTCCTTTTCGCTCGGAGTTTAAAGGGGGGAATTCCTTCCCTTCCTGGGCACTCCGTAAACCCCCGTCCTTGAGACCTTGAGACCGTATGAAGTTGTTTACCTCGCCGCAAAGATATGCGTGTTCCTCGAGCGTTTCCGTGAACCGTCTACCGTTGCTTTGCGGGGAGTAGGAAGACATAAAGGGACTTACGGCCTATAGTCCTTTACTTTATAATCAGTGGTTGAAGAAGGTCACGTGCTCCCATTTTTATTTCTTACAATACACGGAGATGTATAGGGAAAGAATTGGAATCGTGTCGAAAATCGCAACTCGAGTTTTCGAAGGATCTACACGTTTTCGGACCCATAGAATACGAAAAACCTATTTATAGCGTGACGTCTGTGTGTGTGTTTGTATGTACAATATATGTATTTACTCTAGCTAAAAAACTAACTGACCCAATTTCACGAAATTTGATATATAAGTCACATGCGGGTTGTTACCGTGGTGCTGATTAGATTTTGGTACGACTCGGGAAAAAAGAACCTGCCTATGTTTTGCAAACTGGCCCGCAAAAATCTTCAAAATCTAATATAAAGGATTACGCATTTACTCAAATGTATCAATTAAATGCTTAATTTATACATAATTTTTGACGATGGAAAGAATAATACCAACCCCATTACTCTAGAACTAGCCGTTTTCCAAATATTGTAGTCCATTTGCATTTTTACTGTGCCACCTTTGAAAATACGCCCAGGTACCAAATGAAAACAAAAAATTAAACGGCCTAATTCAGTGCGATTTGAAATAATTATGCGTGTTATTTTGTGCAATTAAACTCTATTTAAATGGATTTTAAAAGGAAGGAATTTGAGTTTGTAGCAAAAGTTATATGCTGCTCACATCAGATTTTACTCCAGGTAGGTGAGAAGAAAATTTCGTGACCTTGAGCCGCCGATTCTAAAGCAATGGACTATAACATTAGGCATAACATTTCTGGTGATAATTCCTCGACAACATCACCGATCTCTGATTTTCTTTATTGTACTCTTCGTATCCACGCCCTCTAACTTGTTTTTTAGAAGAACAACTTCAAAAATTTTCGCATAAGCGTTGGGTATAAAAGAGTTACGCTTGCTTATCTGCACTAAACTTTCACAATATGTTCTTAAATACTAAACAAAACACTGGATTTGGTATATACTAATTACTAATTAAAATATGGTAAGTAAATAATGAAATAGTGGATCGATTTTCTCAGCAAAAGGATACTGTAACAAACGTGTAAAATGCTTTGGCGTCTCTTTTTCTCCCCTTTATTCAAGCAACTTTTGAAAACCAGAAGGAGAAAACACCCGTATAAACATCCATTTAAATGACGTGAATCTAGGCTTGCCATGTGCTGAAGTTCGAAGAAATTTTGCTAGATTTGACGATTTATCCCCAATTTGGTGAAATTTGCGACTTTTCGAAGCTTCGAGAAACACCTTGAAATAACCTGTATTCTTCGTGATATGAGAGATTTCCAGAAGTTTCTATAGATGGTCTATAAAAGGAATCATCACTCGGTGCGAGAGCAGATGACAAGATATGAGCCACGTTGAACTGTGACTATGTCAATGTTTTGAGAATAGTAGTGGCTTTTTTGTGAAATGACTTTTGCCAATGTTTCGAAAATAGTATTGGTTATTTTGTGAAATTAGTGAGGCATTTAAGTGCTGCTTTACTGTATATTGTTCCCGTTTACGCCGTGCTTGTGAATAAACAGAACGCCCACCCAAGATTTCAGGGGATACGTCTTACCAATACAATGAGTGTCAATAATTCTTGCATTATTATGAAGGACAAGAAAAAAAATAGAAAATAAAAATAAAGAATTTAATATTTCAATCTAATTAATATAAAATGCATTGAATACCGAAATACCGGTATTACAATACCGACAACACTTGCTTGAAAGACAGATTTTCGAGTTACTGGATCCCGATATTGTACGCGTAATTGCTTCCTTTTTCCCTAATTGCTCCCATTTTTATAAGGAAAGTATTGTAACGGAGTTGAAAATTCGAGTTTTCCACTGACGAGCACGTTTCAAACATCCTTGAACTCGAATAGAACGTTTTCTGAGGTGATGTATGTGCGTGTGAGTCTGTAGAAACGGTATCTCACGAACGAAGGGAGCGTTTTGAACGAAATTTGGTATAAATAATACAATCAGTGAATACTGGAAACCTATTGATTTTAAACGCAATCGAATGTTCAGAAAGCCACCAAATTTCGAATAAGATTTTGAAAAAAAAAATAAAAACCACTAAAAACCAGAAACTTTGATAATGTTACGTAAATGATTATTTTTTATGTAATTCTTTTTTATTAGAAAACGAATGATAATAACATTAGAACCCTAACATGAACCGTTTTCAAGATATTGCACGTTTTTCTAGTGAATTTATTAAAAATATTTCCTAAAATTAAAGAAAGTATTAACTATCATGAAATATGTTTACTTTTCGTACAATATTTTTCAACGAATTCTCGTGGATCACATCATTCTCGTGGATCTAGTTTGTTTCCTTTACGAGAGAAAATACATGTGTTCTTATTTTTAAGACCAAGTATTCTATAATAGTCATTTATACATACGGAAATCTCTTCTCACCGTATGTAACGGTTGACGATAAATTTGGTGACTCATTTTGAAAAATATCGCCAACTTAGCTATATATCGCTCCAGAGTTAAGAAAATATCTTTGAAATTGCAAACAGGACGCTAAATTAAAGGAAATGACGCGAAATTGATGAACTCATTATTAAAATATTTTAATATATGGACTGTATTACTTATAGCTGCTACTATCAGCATAATTATCAATTTAGAGTTGCGCGAAATTTTAGTTAATTGGGAATAGTTCGTAATGTCATCCAGAAAAGCTCCAAATATACAATGCAATGTTAAAAACCTTTGTATATTATACATCACTTTTTCACTGTGAAATAAATAAATTAACTATATTATTATGTAGTGAAAATCATATGCTGCTCACCACCGATTTTTTACTTTCCCTGCAATGCATGGTAATGTATAGAGAAAGTATTGGAATCATGTCGAAAATCGCAACTCGAGTTTTCGACTGATCTACACGTTTCAAGACCTCTAGAATACGAAAAAAGCCATTTTTAGCGTGACGTCTGTGTGTGTGTCTGTGTGTCTGTCTGTCTGTCTGTGCAGATTTTTATCCACTCTAACTACAAAACTAATACACCGAATGTTACAAAATTTTGTAGGTAAGTCACTTATGGGCGAGTCTGGTGCTAATTAGTTTTGAGTACTATTCGGAATAAAAGAACCCGCCTTTTTTTTGCGAAATGGCCCGCAAAAGCTTGTATCCACTCTAGCTGAAGAATTAATGGATCGAATTTCACAAAATTCAGTAGATGAGTCACGTATAGGTCACCCTGGTGCTGATTAGATTTTGGTATGATTCAGAAAAAAATAACATGCCTTTTTTTGCAGAATGGCCCCCCAAAAATTGTCAAAATCTAAACTAAAAAGCTACGTATGCTCAAGAATATCAATTAAATGCTTGTTTAATGCGTAATTTTCAACGAAGAAAAGAATAAGATCAACCCCATTACACTAGGACTAGCCGTTCTCGAGATATATTAGATTTTTTTCGTATTTTCTCCACGCCACCTTTGAAAATAAGTCCAGTTTTCAAATGAAAACGAAAATTGAATTAAAAGTGAATTAACTTTAATTAAAATAAAGAGAACGTGAATATAAGTCTGCAGGGAAAGTCATGTGCTGCCCACATCAGATATTTTATTTAAATATTCTGTATTTTTTTCGTTTTTTTTTCGTCTGCCTTACTGGAATTTTAAGGTGTGCCGAATAGCTTGACTGACGCTGAGAATGCTGTTTTGAAAGTCAAATATTTGTATACGCTTGGAATCATTTGTATAAGTTGGAAGACAGCAGAATATACTAAGAAAGGAATTGCAATATGTTCCATTTATTTAAACTCGTAGTAATATAGATGAGATTCATTCAATGTGTTTACTATGCTAGATCCAAGATAGTATTTCCTAACTTTCTTGTTGTCACCATTTTGCTGTGGAAATAGATAGAGTGTGGACCTCCACTCGTTTTTCTCATACATTTATATGCTATAATGTTTAGTTTTATTTGAGTCGCAATCATTATAAGAATGAATGAGAAATATGTATCTGTTTTCAGATTTCGTGTACAAGTTATTTCTTTAAAATATTTTGGGAGAATTTTAACAAAGTTTTATTTTTCAAGAGGGCAACAGCTTAGTGATGGTAATGAATTCCATGGATTTGGCTTATATGTGTAAATATAAACTATATTCATACCATTAACTTTCATAATGCATCAAATTTCCTCTTATAGTATAATCTATTGCATAACTGCCCTGGGTGTTTTTATAGGCTATGGAAAACCTTTAAATTAGAACAATTTGTGCTTCAAAACAGAAAATTATTTAAAATTATATCTAGTTCTTACTCCTTATGTAATGTAATTATACATACAATTGAATTCACTTTTGTTCCAGCTGAAAGAACGCAATGCAGCTACATATAAAAATGGAAATAATTCCAAATTTATACACAGTAGGTACAATAGGGTTCGATTCCAGCCACTGCCAAAACTGCCGCCGTGTTCACGCGGAGTACGATCACGTTAAACATGTGGGTCCGTAAGTCCTTCCGAGAGGTTGGTGGTAGGGGAAGGAGGGTACGGTCCCTGTGGATGCCTCCCCCACTGGGTTCCGGTCTAAATTGGGTGGCACCTCCCGGCCGTCCAAACAGTTACCTTACACCTTTCTGGTAGGTCGGACGGTCTGGGTCTCAACAACAACAACAACAGTAGGTACAATAATAATTAGTAGTAATTTATACACACTAGGTATGTGATCGCATTATTTTCTGCTAAATTTTAGTATTATATTATTGGTAAGTATTAGAAATCGCCTGAGGCTATTTGCTTAGAGATAAGGATTGAGGAGGCTGAAAGTAAATAGTTAATTCGAATTTATGTTTTTGAAATAAATTAGATATTTTTACCTTCTGCCATTAAGTCTAAACTTCTTGTACCTAGTGTCGAAAGCCCAGGACGACCGACTCGTCCGAAGACATGAGCAGCATAATGGACGTCCGGTCTTGTACCTAGTGTGTATAAATAATTCCAAATTTATACACACTAGGTACAAGACCGGACGTCCATTATGCTGCTCATGTCTTCGGACGAGTCGGCGTCTTGGGCTTTCGACTCTAGGTACAAG
Organism: Amaurobius ferox; assembly: GCA_951213105.1. Classification (NCBI taxonomy): domain Eukaryota; kingdom Metazoa; phylum Arthropoda; class Arachnida; order Araneae; family Amaurobiidae; genus Amaurobius; species Amaurobius ferox. Next base: position 120,324,055 of record OX578149.1, on the reverse strand, counting down.
AAGTTTAGACTTAATGGCAGAAGGTAAAAATATCCAATTGTGGGACGTGGAAGAAAAAGAGTTACGTTTAAGGATTATATTATTATTAATTGTTTATTAATCATTGAAAACATGGCCGTTGATCTCATAAAGTGGAATTAACATTAAAACATACATCGCTCGTTGTTGTGCCACAATAACCCTCCAATTATTTTTACCTTTTGTGTAAGTCCTGAAAAGAATTATTAATTAATATTAAAAGATTAGACTATTTAAAACTTAAACAATATAATTTATTAACCATATCAATTTATCATCAACAACAATTTATCATTTATATCATTTCTCATTTATTATCAATTTTCATTTAACTATTTTAGCTAGGGGAGATACGACCAGAAGTATTAATTTTACGAAGGTGTCTAGGACCGGTAACATCAGAGCACATACCTTCCAGTTTAGAGTTGGGCTCATCATCTCGCTTGCATCGGTCTTCGTGCTGAAGTACGGCCGTAACTCTATGGTGTGTGGCTCCTACTCGTACTTTTCACTTCGACTGATACTTTATATCTGCAACTGCTAGGTCATGTTAGCTTCGCTCCTTTTGTCAAACTCTTTTCAACAACACTTCGTAGGAAACTTCTCGCAACCACATTTCGTGTCAGACTTACTTCTGCAACATTTTGTATCCGAGTTACTTCTGCAACAATTTGTATCCGAGTGCTTGTAGTTCCTTCGGCGGGGGGGGGGGGGTAGCTCCGCCCTTCTTCTCCTTGGCGCTCATTGGTTCTTCTGAACCCAATGGCATCACTTGACATTTATCAAGGCCCCTCTCAGCCACTTTGGCCTGGGACACCCAAATTTATGGTATTTGACCTAAAAGTTCACGTTGTTGTAAACACCGGCGCCAGCCAGACTCGAGCTTTGTTAGCCGTTCTAGGCACCATAAATATTGAAATAAAATGTCTCATGTGAGGACATATTCTGGCCTCACACCAATTTATTTCAAAAACATAAATTCGAATTAACTATTTACTTTCAGCCTCCTCAATCCTTATCTCGAAGAAAATAGCCTCAGGCGATTTCTAATACTTACCAATAATATAATACTAAAATTTAGCAGAAAATAATGCGATCACATATATATATCTCAAAGATAATAATAATAATAAATAAATAAACTTTATTTTGCCACTCAATAGGTACAATACCATCACATCAATGAATCCTTAACAATGGGCAATGTATAACAAATGACGCTTTAGTTGGGCCTCACGAGTGCACAGTCACCCAACCAAACTGACAACATACCAGCATAAAATCAATAGTGAGTGGCAGAATAAATGTCATAACAAAGTAGACTAGATACCACTAGTAGGAATACGGGAAGCAAAATAAATAAATAAATAAATAAACAATGGATGGGCAAACCGATCAAACTTGTAACAGAAAACACGTCAAGTACTTCTTAAAACTATTTTCGTAATTCAGTGATTTGAAGAAATTGATAATTCCATAATCTTAATCCGGTAGAATTTATATTTAGATATAAGCTATTTGTATGAGAGAAAGGGAGTTAAAGTTGTGATTTCTATTTCAAGCATTGTAATTATAATGATAAAAATAAATGCGAAAATATAATATAATGCTGATTACGATGAATATGTCGAAGCATCTGCTGAAAGAACGAGAAATGCTATAAAATTATTTTTAAGGGGTCACTTTGAAATTAATAATGTAGTAACAAAACATGAGTTTAAGTCAAAGGGATTTTTGAGCTATGATTATTTATTATGACTTTCATCAAGGATTGATATAGCAGGGGTGGGACAGCCCAGTGGTTAGCGCGCGGGGATTGCACTTCGAAGACACGCGTTTAATTCCCGCTTATGCCAAAATGTCCTCATGGAGTATGGGCATGTTAAATATGTGGGTCCGTAACTCCTTCTGAGAAGCTGGTGATAGGGAAAGGAGGGTATAGTTTACCGTCCCTCTGGGTTCCAGTCTAAATTGAGTGCACTGTCTCGGCCGTCCAAACAGATACCTTACATCTTCAGGTCGGACGGTCTTGATCGAAGAAGAAGAATTAAGTATTAGAAAGTTGAATTAGTAAAATGGTTGAATTGAACGAAAAGCGATAAAATGCATCCATATCGAAAGTAGAGAGAGCAAAATATATTTTACCTGGTGTATTTGTTATAGAATATTTGAAAGTGTTATGGTATGTCCTTCATTATAATACATATATTTGATGCTAGATATCCGGTTCCAAATGAATATATTTGGACATATTTATTTGCGCATTGAAATGAATGTTTACTATTTGAAGCCGACGCAGTAACTACTAAATTATTCAAGAGCAGAGGATATATTGTTTAGGAATACAGGATATACACGACGAGGAGTTGCTGTTAAACCATTATTTCCATATAAGAAATGTATATCAGAAATATAAGAAATGTATATCAAATATATAGAAAATTTCCATGAAAAATAATACTAATTTTTGACCACATATTTTTTTGCCATATATTTATATCAGCTAGTATTTAATCCTGTTAAATGGGGAAAACAAACACTTTTCTCTTCTCCCCCCCCCCCTTTTTCCCCACTCTATGAAAAAAATCGAAAATCCGGTTGTATTTCGTTCGGTCCAGTAGTTGATATTATAAGTGCTGGAGAGTATAGAAAAACATTTCAAAAAGCCCATAATCTCCGCTCAGAGGAGAAGGAGAATCTGTCCGACCGTCGATACTATAAGGGTGCAAAGATTCAAACTTCTAGGTCACTAGGGGGTTTCTTAGGTGTCTGAAATTTTTTCGAGACCCCCTGATTACATCCGCCTTCCGTATGGTAAATCGAATATCTGCCTCAGTTAGGTTCTGTGCCTTTGTCGACACTATAAATGTGCTGCAAATAATCAGCCTTCTAGATCAACGGAGGTGTTCTGTTGGGTCTGGAAAGTCGAAAACTAGTTAGACAACTATATATAGTGGAAAACTTGAGCAGCGTATTTAAGTACAAATACAATAATAAAATGCAGCATACAGATGTTATGAGGACCTCCTCCGTTTGTCATTGCAAAAGTATCAACACAACCGAAGAGAAAAAGATGAAATATCCACAAATAGAAGAAACAAGTGAATTTGTATGCCCAATACCTGTATAAAGAGTCCACCTGAATGAGCCAATCAGAAAGAAGAATGAAGAACAGACCAGCCAATCCTAAACGAAAACACAGAATTGGTGTGCATCAAAACGCAACAGAAAAATCCCAACAAGACGAATCGAGTACGAACAAGAATAAATAAGCCGCAACAAGACTAAAAAAAATCTGATGTGGGCAACCCATGACTTTCCTTATATAATGCAATGAATTTACTATTTTACAGCTAAAAAAAAAAACGTTATTCTTATAGTTTCTCATAGTAGATACTTATAGTATTTCCATGATATTGAATTTTCTTCAATTAGTCGTCATTTTTATTGATTTAGCGTCATTTTTATCAATTTGGCGAGATTTTTGTTAATTTGGCAACAATTAAAATGTCGCCAAGTTGGCGACTTTCCGCCAAATTCGTCGCCAAAATCTCGCCAATCGCTACGGACTGAAAAATAAGTTATTCTTACGGCAAATAAATGCCTATTGGCTTTCAAATACAAAAGTATTACTCAAAGTATCTTTTTTCATGAATGGAACGGGCTAGATCCACGAGAATGATGTCACCCAATTTATCGCATGGTATTACATATGAAAACTGAACATGTTTCTGACAAGGAAATATTTTTATTTTTTATTTTATATAACTTTTTGATAATTTTTTTGAAAAATGTGCAATATCTCAGAAACGGTTCATGTTAGCGTTCTAGAATTTATGCCAATCGTTTTCTAATAAAAAATTACATAAGAAATGTCTATTTACGTAACTTTATTAGCGGTGTTGATTTTTTGACGATTTTTTCAAAATTTCATTCGAAAATTTAGGGGGGTTCTGAACATTCGATTGCATATAAAAACAATAGGCTTCCAGTGTTTACGGATTGTGATTTTTGTATCAAATTTTGTTCAAATCGGTTCATTTGTTCGTCAGCTATCGTCTCCACAGACTCACTAATACACACACACACACGCACACACTTTCACACACACACACACGCAGACATCACTTCAAAAATGTTTGATTCGTGATCAGGTATGCTTGAAACGTGCTCTCCCGTCGAAAACTCGAATTAGAATTTTCGACCCCGTCACAATACTTTCCTTATACATTATGTATATAAGGAAAGTAATAAGTCAAAACGACACATAAAAGTCCCAAAGTTTAAGAAATGGAACGAAAAAATGGAAAAGATTAGAAGGCACTCTGCCAAATCCAGAACAAAAAGAATACTGGACAAGACATTAACTAAATCACTAGAATTTTTCTGGATGTGGAAGGTTTCAGTGAATTCAATATCATAGACCGATGTGTATTTTTGTACGATCCTTGCAGAAGAAGTTTCAAAACGGTGGTCAAAATTAGAGCATTGTTGAGCAATTGGAGATTTATTAAATTCCTGTTTTTTACTTTCGTTATATACATAATGTATAAGGAAAGTATTGTGACGGGGTCGAAAATTCGAATTCGAGTTTTCGACGGGAGAGCACGTTTCAAGCATCCCTGATCACGAATCAAACATTTTTGAGGTGATGTCTGTGTGTGTGTGTGTGTGTGTGTGTGTGTGTCAGTGAGTCTGTGGAGACGATAACTGACTAACGAATGGACCGATTCGAACGAAATTTGGTACAAAAATCACAATCCATTAACACTGGAAGCCTATTGTTTTTAAACGTAATCGAATGTTCAGAACCCCCTTGAATTCTCGACTGAAATTTTGAAAAAATCGTCAAAAAATCAAAACCGCTATTAAAGTTACGCAAATATGCATTTCTTATGTAATTTTTCATTAGAAAACGATTAACATAAATTTTAGAACGCTAACATAAGCTGTTCTTGAGATATTGCACATTTTTAAAAAAAAATTACCCAAAAGTCATATAAAAAATATATATATATATATTTCCTATTGAGAAACATGTTCCCTTTTTATATATAATACCATGCGATAAATTGGATGACATCATTCTCGTGGATCTAGCTCGTTCCATTCATGAGAAAAGATACTTCGAGTAATACTTTTATATTTGAACGCCAATAGTCATTTTTCTGCTATAAGAATAACTTATTTCTCCGTCAGTAAAGCTTGGCGAGATTTTGGCAACGAATTTGGCGGAATGTCGCCAAATTGGCGACTTTTTGAAATGTTGTTAAATTAACGAAAATCTCGCCAAATGGATTAAAATAACGCTAAATCAATGAAAATGACGACTAATTGTCAAACATTCAATATCTTGGAAAGAATATAAGTATCTTCTATAAGAAAAACCTATTTTATTTTTACTGTAAACGTAGTAAATTCATTGCATTATATAAGGAAAGTCATATGTTGCCCATATCAGATTTTTGACATAATTTTCATGTTCCTTAATACGAAATTTCAAAGTACATTTAGTTTGACCAATACAAGAAAGACTACACTGAAAAAAAATACGGCAAATGCCCCAACTATTAGAAATTTCTAAATAATTTTTAAGGTTAGAAATTCTGAGTTTATTAGAAGGTTTAAACACAATATTAAATTTTAATATTTTAAGGGTTTTATCAGTCTGCAGACTGATTTTTGGAAAAAATGCTAAAATGATAATGTTGTTGAAATCCTTTTCAGAAGCAAATGTAGAGGATGGGTTAGAAACTTTTTGACTAACATAATTAACAATGTTGGGTCCGAAACCACGATCAACAGCAACAGCTTTTAAATAGTTAATATAAAAATTGCGTAAATTCACTGTAGAACAATTGTTCAAAGCACAATGTACATAAGTAGCTGTATGCTGCATTATTATTACTTTTCCTATATACATAATGTATAAGGAAAGTATTGTGACGGGGTCGAAAATTCGAATTCGAGTTTTCGATGGGAGAGCACGTTTCAAGCATCTCTGATCACGAATCGAAAATTTTTGAGGTGACGTGTGTGTGTATGAAATTATGTATGTGTGCGTGTGTGTGTGAAAATATGTGTGTATGTGTGTGTCAGTGAGTCTGTGGAGATGATATCTCACGAACGTTTCGAGCGATTCGAATGAAATTTGGTACAAAAATCACAATGCGTGAATACTGAAAGCTTATTGTTTTTAAACACCGAATGTTCAGAACCCCTCTAAATTTTCGAATGAGATCTTGAAAAAATCATCAAAAAATCAAAATCTTTAATAAAGTTACGCAAATAGACATTTTTTATGTAATTTATCCTTAGAAAACGATCGACACAATCTGTAGAACCGTTACTGCACATTTTTCAAATAAATTTGCCAAAAAATCAAGTAAAATAAAAAAATATTAACTGTTAAGAAACATGTCCACTTTCATGTGTAATAGCATGCAATAAATTGGGTGACATCATTCTCGTGGATCTAACTCGTTCCATTCACGAGAAAAGATACTTTGAATAATACTTTTGTATTTGAACGCCAATAGTCTTTTATCTGCTGTAAGAATAACTTATTTCTTCGTCCATAACGCTTGGTGAGACTTTGGCGACGAATTTGGCGGAATGTCGCCAACCAACTTGACGACTTTTTAAACTTGCCAAATTAAAGAAAATCTCGCCAAATGGATAAAAACGATGCTAAGTCAATGAAAATGACTACTAATTGAATAAAATTCAATATCTTGGAAAGAAAATAAGTATCCACTATAAGAATATTATTCTTTAACTGTAGAAGTAGTAAATTCATTGCATTATATAAGGAAAGTCATGTGCTGCCCGCATCAGAATTTTTTTATTTATGCTTAAATACGTTGATTAGGTTTTCATTATCCTTTGAAATAAAGTGTTTTTTGTATATTGACTATGTTATGAACTTAAGTGTCGAAATTCGACCGAATTTTTGTCATTTTCGAATCCAATTTATCGAGCAGATGCTTCTATTCAAATGTGAGTACTTTTTTTAGCGGGAGTTATTGCGAACGATACCTCAGACTTTCGGTCTAAATTTTGAGCGCGATAAATTTTGCTGATTTTGAAGATTTTGAAGATACCTTTCTAAAATTTTACAACACAGAAATATATCAATATTATAGGTGTATTCTGAAAATATTGATTTAAATCAGACGTAAACGCTTGAAAATAGCATATCAAATTTTATTCATGCTTTAGACTTTAAAATTCAATTTATTTCAACAAATGTATGGAAATTTTTTTCTGTTTTGATCAGTTCCGATCAAAGAAAGTTCCGGATCTATCTTTTATCGTAAGTGGAGCAATCTAGATCCATGGAATGACGTTAATAAATTTATCGCATAATATTATATATAAAAAGTGAACAAATACATTTTACAAAGTTAATACTTTTTTATTATATGTGATTTTATTATACACCTATTTCAAAAATGCAATATCTCAAGAACGGTTCGCGCTAGCGTTCTAACATTTATGTCAATCATTTGGTAATGAAAAATTACATAACAAATGATTATTTATGTAACAATGCTGCGGATTATGGATTTTTAAAAATTTCACTTGAAAATTGTCGGGGCAGGAAATCTTCCGATCATTCGATTGTGTTAAAAATCAATATAGGCTTCCAATATTCACCGATTGTAAATTTTTACCAAATTTTATACAGACGGCTTCATTTATTCGCACGTTAAAAGTTAATGTCTCCACAGATTCATGAACACACACATACACACATATACAGACATGATATCCCCACAAAAGCGACCGATTCGGATTCAGTGACAGTCAAAACGTGGATCCCGTCACAATACTATTTCTATACATTATACTATGTATAAAGTGAAAACACAATTTGATGTAGGCAGCACATGACTTTCCTTGTATAATGCAATGAATTTACTCCTTTTATACTCAAGAAAAAATCTGATGTGGGCAACACATGACTTTCCTTATATAATGTAATGAATTTACTACTTTTACAGTAAAATAAATAGGTTTTTCTTATAGTAGATACTAGTATTATTTCTAAGATATTGAATTTTCGACAATTAGTCGTCATTTTCATTGATTTAGCGTCATTTTTATCCCTTTGGCGAGATTTTCGTTAATTTGGCAACATTTAAAAAAATCGCCAAGTTGGCGATATTCCGCCAAATTCGTCGTCAAAATCTCGCCAAGCGTTATGGACGAAGAATTCTTACAGTAGAAGCTACAGTAAGAAGTTATTCTTACAATAAGAAGTTATTCTTACAGTAGATAAATGACTATTGCCGTTCAAATACAAAAGTATTACTCAAAGTATCTTTTTGCATGAATGGAACGAGCTCGATCCACGAGAATGATGTCACCCAATTTATCGCATGGTATTACATATGAAAAGTGAACATGTTTCTCAATAGGAAATATTTTTTTTTATTTTATATGACTTTTTGTTAATTTTTTTGAAAAATGTGCAATATCTCGAGAACGGTTCATGTTAGCATTCCAAAATTTATGTCAATCGTTTAATAATGAAAAATTACATAAGAAATGTCTATTTGCGTAACTTTATTAGTGGTTTTGATTTTTTGACGATTTTTTAAAAAATTCATTCGAAAATTTAGGAGGGTTCTGAACATTCGATTGCATATAAAAGCAATAGGTTTCCAGTGTTTACGGATTGTGATTTTTGTACCAAATTTGGTTCGATTCAGTCCGTTCCTTCGTCAGCTATCGTCTCCACAGTCTCACTGACACACACACACACACACACACACACACACACACACACACACACTTACACTCACAGACATCACTTCAAAATGTTTGATTCGTGATCAGGGATGCTTAAAACGTGCCTACCCGTCGAAAACTCGAATTCGAATTTTCGATCCCGTCACAATACTTCCTTATATAAGGATAGTAATAATATATAAGATCCGCGGTACTGTGTTTTTAACGTTGAATTGTACATTCGGCGAATTTCATTTTGCCAGCATGTAATATACTATTTAAAAGTACTCAATTAACTTGTAATTTCCACAAATCAAAATTAACATTTATCAATATTGATAGCATCTTCAATAAGCGATATAGTCCATATATTAAAATATTTCAATAATTAATTCATCAATTAGCTTCATTTTCATTAATTTAGCATCATTTTCGCAATTCCGACGATCATTTTGTCCATCTAAGGCGAAACATCTCCAATTTGGAGATACGTTGATAGATTATTCGCAAAGTTCGCCAAATGTATCACCTAGTCTTACTGACAAACGGAGAGAAGAGCATTTCTTATATAGAATGTATGCTCGTCATATAAAGTAAATTAGAATTTGCGAAAGGTTATTTCCCATTTGACGTCACGGTTATCAATTTGGCGACATTTTTGGCACTTTTGCAACATTTAAATAGTCTCCAAGTTGGCGACGTCCCGCTAAATTTCTCGCCAAGCGCTACAGAAGGACGGACGGAGAAATGGGTTATTCTCATAGTCTACTCTTATGTCCTTTTTAAGATACTAAACTTTCATTAATTAGTCGCGTTTCATTGATTTAGCATCGGTTTCATCAATTTGATCACATTTAAAAGGTCAGGAAGTTGGAGATATTCCGACAAATTCGTCACCAAAATTTTGCCGAAAGATATGGACGGAAAAATAGGTTATTCTTATAGTACATTCTTATTTTCTTTCCAAGATATTTAATTATGGCCAATTAGTCGTCATTTTTACCAATTTGACGAAATTTTCGTTAATTTGACAACATTTTGAAAAGTCGCCAAGTTGGCGACATTCCGTCATAATTGTTGCCAAAATTTCGCCAAACGTTATGGACGGAGAAATAAATGATTCTTATAGCAGATAAATGACTATTGGCGTCCAAATACAAAAGTATCACCCAAAATATATTAATTAATGAATGGAACGAGCTAGATCCACGAGGATGATGTTGCCAAATTTATCGAATGATATTACATATGAAAAGTTAATATATTTCACAATAGTTAGTATTTTTTTTTATTTTGAGATCTTTTGACACATTTATTTCAAAAATGTGCAATATCTCGAGAACTGTTCATGCTAACGTTCTAAATTTTATGTCAATCGTTTTCTAATGAAAAATTATATAAAAAATGACTTTTTACGGTACTCTATTAAAGGTTTTGCTTTTTTGATGATTTTTCAAAATTTCACTTGAAAATTTAGAGGGGTTCTGAACATTGAATTGCGTTTCATGACGATAGGCTTCCAGTATTAGTGGATTGTCATTTTTGTACCAAATTTCGTTCTAATCGCTTCATTAGTTCATGAGATATCGTCTCCAGAGTCTCACTGACACACACATACAGACACCACCTCAAAAACGTCTGATTCGTATTCAGGTATGTTTGAAACGTGCTCTTCCGTCGAAGACTCGAATTCGAATTTTCGACACCGCCACAATACTTTCCTTATACATCATACTATGTACATGAGAAAAGTAAAAATCGGGAACTGCAAGTTCTTGACACAGACCCATCATTACGAACTGTTGAATTTGGCTAAATAGACGTACGGACTGTACATAGAGATTGGACATAAAGATACATACTGGATGATCGTGATAACTTTTGTCCAATGCGAGCTATCAACACCGCAGATAGTACAGATGAAAAGTTAATCATTGCAAACTTTACCGTGTATAAACTTTTACCAAAATTTGAAGAATTAACAGTTAGCTTTAGTACGCAACTATTTGTACATAGCAAATATATTGTACCTAGTTATTTACCACACATATTTTTATCATCTTACTCGCAGCATACCCGTTCTTCGTACTGAGTATATAATATAAAGAAACTTATAATTCGCAATCATGGGCGAATTCTGTTAAAGTATTAAATTTATTGCTCCTAAAGAGAAGTTTAAGAAGATCTTTTCTCACTATGCAAAATTATCTTCACTGGCAGATCTGAAGAATAAAACATCCTGGCCCCTTTTGTAAGCAAATTTACAAAAAAGGAGGAATTGAATCAATATATGCAATCCCTTACTACTTATATTGTCACAGAATAGAAAATATGCCAGTGTGTTAGTAGAAGATTACCCGTATTACAATATGAGTCTCAATATTTGCCAAAATAATAGAGATGACGTAATAAATTAAAAATATCAATAATCCCCGTAATCTTTATACCAGAAGGTCGTAATTGATTCCTATACATGCCAATATATATCAAAACATATGCCAATATACCTGTACTACTTATATTCTCGTAGATTAGAATATATACCCGTGTATTTGTAGAAGATTACTCGTACAACGTACAATATATGAGTTTAAACAATTTTTGTCATAATAAAACAATTACATAATAACTTGAAAATATCAATAATCCCTGAATCAATAATCCCCGAAAATATCAATAATAATAACGTTTAAACCTGAAGACCGTAATTGATATTATCCAGTCAAAAATGCTATAAGAAAAATCAAATCGTTCTTTTCTAAAACATATTTTTATACCCATTTATTTATTATTCAATTCGAAAAAATAATAATTAAAATTAACAAACAGATTTAATTTAATTGCGTTTCTGATCAACATGATATAAGATAGAATCTTCCTCATACACTGCGAAATTAAATAACTATTTAGATTTCTTTATACTTTTCATTGTTCAGTAGAAGCTTGTGAAAAATAAACCATGGAGACAGATTTCCCACTTAAATCATGTTTCAAACAATTCATGTTTTCAGAAAGTGACTAATTAGCGCAACAAATCTCCCAACAAGCTCATAGATAAATTTTAAATTCACTTTCAACGATTTTCAAACTTTTCGTTTGGATAAACCACGGAGTTAGAGAGTAGAACTCTTAGAAAAAAGTTAAAAAAGTTTCGTTTTTCATTAAAATCTCGACAACCCCTAGTCTTAGATACTCGAAACTTAGGCTAAATTTATGGGAGGGCGGGGGCTATTTCAAGGCTATCCACAAAATTTCATCAAATTCGGTTCAGCCGTTCTCTCGTGATGATGAGACAAACGAAAATTTCGTTTCTTAATAATATCTCGAGAACCACTGATCGTAGAAACTCCAAACATGGACTACATTTTAAGTGGGTCTATTTCCAGGCCACCAACAAAATTTCATCAAATTCGGTTCAGCCGTTCTCCCGTGATGACGGGACAAACAGACAGACAGACAGACAGATGTTCAATTTTATTTATATAGATTCAACCAAACTTGTATTATAATAAAACTATTTTTTTTCATACTGTTTGTTTCATAAATCGAAGGCGATATAATTTAATAAATACATCAATCAGCGACAAACCTTTAGCGTATTCAGCTATATATAAAATTACTTCTGTAATTAACAGCTCGGTTATTTTCAAAATTGGAAAGTAAACATTATTAACGATAGACTTTAATTAAAATAAGCGAGAGTTCGGAAATTAAATTTGACAACTTTTAGAGAACTTCGAAATTTTTTGTTTTTAATTAGCTTTGTTTAAATTTATGAATGTTCCATTTCATCACAACTTTCAGCGCTAATTAATCCGAACTTTCTTCGCCACACACATCTGTAAATGCAGAATCATGATTAAACTTCTATTGTTATTAAAATTCGTTTTTTTATATACGTACATTTATAGCAGCGGCTCCTGATTAATTAGGTGCAATTATTAAAGGTAAAAAGAGTAAAACAAATTTATGTAAAGTTTATTTGTTTTACTCTTAAATATCTACTCGGAATAAATCACATTTTAGAAATGTTTAAATGAAATTGCATTTCAGGTGGATAGTATTTCATATTAAATGCTTTATTCCTGATTCATATTTCTTGTTTTTATGTTCATTTATACGTCGATATATTTTAAATTATTAAATTGCAACAATAATTTGTAAATTACTGTAGCACTGTAATAATTTATAAAATATCGACGCTGAATATATCACAGTTTAGAGATGTTTAAATAGCATTGCATTTCAGTTGGAAAATGTATCATAATCAATGCTTTATGCATGATTCATCTTTCTTCTCACTTTCCTTATATACATATATATAATGTATAACGACAGTACTATGACGGGGTCGAAAATTCGAATTTGAGTTTTCGACGGAAGAGCACGTTTCAAGCATCCCTGAGCACGTATCAGACGTTTTTGAGCTGGCGTGTGTGTGTGTGTGTTTGTGTGTGTGTCAATGAGTCTGTGGAGACGATAACTCAGGAACGAATAGAGCGATTCGAATGAAATTTGGTACAAAAATCACATTCCTTGAATACTGGAAGCATATTGTTTCTAAACACAATCGAATATTCTGAATACCTCTAAATTTTCGAGTGAAATTTTGGAAAAACCATCAAAAAATCAAAACATTTAATAAAGTTTTGCAGATAGACATTTCTTATGTAATTTTTCCTTAGAAAACGATTGACATAAATTTTAGAACGCTAGCATGAACCGTTCTTGAGATATTGCACATTTTTCATATGAATTTATCAAAAAAATCCATAATTTAAAAAACAAATATTAACTGTTGAAAAATATGTGCGCTTTTAATATGTAATATCATGCGATAAATTTGTTGATGTCATTTTCGTAGATCTAGCTTGTTCTATTGAAGAGAAAATATACTTTAAGTAATACCTTTGTATTTCAACGTAAATAGTCATTTATCTGCTATAAGAAAAACTTATTTCTCCGTCCATAACGCTTGGCGAGATTTTGGCGACGGATTTGGCGGAATGTTGCCAAATTGACGACTTTTTTAAATGTTGCCAAATTAGCGAAAATCTCGCGAAATGGATAAAAATGACACTAAATGAATGAAAATGACGACTAATTGACGAAAATTTAATATCTTGGAAAGAATATAAGTATTTGCCATAAGAATAACCAATTTGTTTCTGTAAAAGTAGCAAATTCATTACATTATATAAGGAAAGTCATGTGGTGCCCACATCAGTTATTTTATATATACATTTATAGCAACGGCTCCAGATTAAATAAAGACAAAAGGAGGAAAACAAATGCATGTAAAGTATATTTGTTTTTCTCTTAAATATCGACTCTAAATATATCACATTTTAGAGATGTTTAAATAAAATTGCATTGCATTTAGATAGTGTTTCATAATCAATGCTTTATGCCTGATTCATATTTCTTGTTTTTATGTACATTTATAAGTCGATATATCGTAAACTATTACAGTACTACAATAATTTGTAAATTACTGTAGCACTGTAATGGTTTAAAAAATATCGACGCTAAATATATCACAATTTTAGAGATGTTTAAATAACTTTGCATTTCAGTTGGAAAGTGTTTCATAATCAATGCTTTATGCATGACTCACCTTTTTTGTTTTTATATACATTCATAGCCGCAGGTCCTGATTAAATAGGTGCAATAATGAAAGGCAAGAAGGGTAAAACAAATATATGTGATGCATTTGATTATTATAATTAACATACCCGGAGTAGTGTACCCTTCTGGGGGAATTATAGACCATTTTAGGAGATGAGGGGCGTTGGCCTAGTAGCTTTGGTAAATATCTCCTGGGGACATATGAATTCGATGCATGATGCGTTGGTAAATTAGTGGTTAACCAGATGTGAGGTCGTCGCACTACATACAGACTTTTCAAGTTGGCGGTACGGCCCAAATTTTTAAATCTGCGTATCAAAGCCGTCGTCTACGGTAGTCTTTGCTTAGCGGGTGTTCTTCGGACCTGTCTAAGTAAATAGTTCCAGGGCTGGAACAGTCCAGTGGATTAGCGTGCAGTGATTGCACTCGAATGACTACAGTTCGATTTCCGGCTCTACCTAAACTGTCCCCGTGTTTACACGAAGTATGGGCAAGTTGAATGTGTGGATCCGTAAGTACTTCCGAGAGGTTGGTGGTAGGGGAAGGAGGGTACGGACCCTGTGTATCCCTCCTCCATGCGGTTCCGGGCTAAATTGCGTGGAACTTCCTAGCTGTCCAAACAGATACCTCACAACTAAGGGTAGGTCGAACTGTTGAAGAAGAAGCAGTGAATAGCTCCTCTGGTCGTATCAACGCGGTTGGGTCTTGTCCTTAACAGGATATTTTGCACAAGAGGCCTGTCAGTAACCATGAACGTAAACCCCGAGTTAGCCGTGCCCTATTCCTCTCCTAAATCTGCCCGAAGTGTCGGAAGCAGTACTTACTAAAGAACGGTTCGATATCCATTTTCGGCAGAATGTTACTTTGATGAATTATTAATTTTAATACTCCATAAATCGTAGCCTCTATCTGGTATTCAAATGCATTGCGATTGTTTGTCTAAGTCATGGGGGATCAGCCTCAATCTTAATAACATGACATTTTTTGTTTCAAAGTATATTAGCGCGCCGGGATTTAATTAACTAATAATTTTGAATAAAAAATATTTTATTTAAATTTAAAGTATACATCAAAATTGAAACGTCATTAAGTCGTAACGGTTAAAAAACAGAACGTAATTTCCAAGATCCAGATACTTGGCATCTTCTCAACTTCATTATGTCATCGATGTTTGGAGTAAATCGGTCGTACTGATTTTGAAAATTAGCTGAAAATTATCAACTGTAAGTCTTGAACGATATAGAAATTCATTAATTTTCGTTGCTGAAAACAGTTGACAGAGATAAGTGTGTGTTCAACAGGTGTCTGTAATTTGCACCTATGTGTTCAATGCGTAGAAAAATATTCATGGAATTCGAGTATTCATGAAAATCGAATTGAGGTCTCTGGCCATGTATAAATACCCCGGGGGCGCTCATGACCCGCAGGCCGTATTTTTGACATATCTGGTTAAGTTTTGCGCTCACTTTCATTTACAGGGTTTATAGAAGCGTATGTCAGCACCATAATATCTTTAAAGAAAAATCCATGAGTGTACATGTCCATAAATGTAAGTTCGCCTTTAGAAGTGCTGCAATCACTTCTATTTCCTCGGACATGAACACTTTATTATAGATCTTGAAATTTATAGATATTTAATTCCAAGGAAATCAATTACAGTAATTTAAAAACCCCGATGTATATATGTATATAGTACTTACTTTCTTTCTTACACAAATGAGGCACTTGTGTGCAATGATTTCCACACGGATATTGCTTTCGAAAAATCACTTGACTTTCCCTGGACGAGCTCTGAATTACTTATATTTAAATGACCAACTCACGTGAGTGCATCTTCTTCTAGTTATGTGATTGGTCAGCATGGTTTCTTTACGTTATATTCGACGGTCAAAGTGAAAAAAAACTGTTTATTAGTTCAATATCGTCTACGTTTCCAATAACCAATAAATTCTGAATCATCCTTATCAACATTTAGTTCAGTGGTCATCAGCGTGGGGTCCGTGGACGGGTTACACTGCACTTGTTTTTACATAGACCGCCCATCAACATTTAAGAAACGCTTCTTGTGTAGAAACAGCAGGAATAAGCTCCTATATTAGATGAAGCCTCTGTTAAATGTAAAGCAAAAATAGCAAAATCTACAGATCTCACGATAGTTTACAGATGATTTTTATATCACTATATATTTTAAGTTTTATAAATTTTGTTTTTACTTTTTCTGAAAGCAGTTTTATCTACTTTGTAAAAGGAATATCCGATTTAGAGTTTTGGGGTTTTTTTTGGAATCGATGTATAGAAAAATATTCATATTCGAATATTGATACATGCAGGTTAGTTGTAATATTATTTAAAATGTTTTTATATGATTCCTGTATACGTTAATTTGGAGGTGCAGAGGATTAATGGTTTGGCCTATATATGACATATTACAAATTTTACAAACAATTTTATAAATACAATTATAAACTTTACAGAGAGCTTAGATTATTACTACTATTAATTTGGTTACGATTAGCATGTGGACACGTTTTACATCTGTTACAATTACGGATATTAAATTTAAGCTTGTTATTGAATGATGCATGTTTGTATGATTGACAATTATAGGTAGAAGACATAGAAAATTTGGTTGGACGGACTGAAAGAAGATGATACAAACATTGATGAAAATGAATTCAGTTAGTTTCTGGATATCGACCTACGAAAATTCCAACAAGTTCTCGAATACCGTACTTAAATGTCAGAGAACAAACACCCAGTTGGCAGTCTCTAAATTTTGATAATAAGACATCATGTAAATGTGGTAAGATTGCAACATTTATTCCCCGAAAATAAAAAAACTTGCATTCAAATTAATGAATCATCAGGAAAATATGAAACTGAATGAGGTTCACAGAAATGGGCACATAAATTAAAACAGAAGAAAGATACGAAAATCCTCTTAAAATAAAGTATCTTTTAAATCACCTTATAAATAAGGTGTAAACACATAAAAATTGGATAAAATAAATGGTCTATATTAAGCAAATTTTGAACAGATACTGGAAGAAATGTATATATACCTACAGACTATTCCAAAAAGAGATTATTACAGAATACCATCTAGCTATAAACCA
The DNA here is from genome assembly GCA_951213105.1 of Amaurobius ferox. Classification (NCBI taxonomy): domain Eukaryota; kingdom Metazoa; phylum Arthropoda; class Arachnida; order Araneae; family Amaurobiidae; genus Amaurobius; species Amaurobius ferox. The sequence continues at coordinate 120,306,557 of OX578149.1, read as the reverse complement.
AAGATAATTAAAATTCACCTCGGAACTAGTAAATAAAAAAAATCTGATAAAAGCAACTCATAACTTTCCTTATATAATGCAATGAATTTACTACTTTTACAGTAAAAAAATAGATTATTTTTATAGTAGATATTTATATTCTTTCCAAGATATTGAATTTTCGTCAATGAGTCGTCATTTTCATTAATTTAGCGTCATTTTTATCCATTTGGCGAGTTTTTCGTTAATTTAGCAACATTTAAGAAAGTCGCCAAGTTGGCGACATTGCTCCAAATTCGTTGACAAAATCTCGCCAAGCGTTATAGACGGAGAAATAAGTTATTCTTACAGCAGATAAATGGCTATTGGCGTTCAAATATAAAAGTATTACTCAAAGTATCTTTTCTTATAAATGGAACGGGCTAGATCCACGAGAATGATGTCACCAAATTTATCACATGGTATTACATATGAAAATTGAACATGTTTCTCAATAGAAAATATATATATTTTTTTATTTTATATGATTTTTTGATATTTTTTTTAAAAATGTGCAATATCTCGAGAACGGTTCATGTTAGCGTTCTAAAATTTATGTCAATCGTTTAATAATGAAAAATTACATAAGAAATTTTTATTTGCGTAATTTTATTAGAGGTTTTGATTTTTTGAAGATTTTTCAAAATTTCACGCGAAAATTTAGGGGGGTTCTGAACATTCGATTGCGTATAAAAACAATAGACTTCCAGTGTTTACGGATTGTAAATTTTGATTCCAAATTTCATCCTTCATCCGAATGGGTCCCCTCGTTCGCCAGTTATCGTCTCCACAGACTCACTGACACACACACATACACACACACACATATTTTCACACACACACACATACTTTCACACACACACACACACACATCACTTCAAAAATGTTCGATTTGTGATCAGGGTTGCTTGAAATGTTCTCTCCCGTCGAAAGCTCGAATTCGAATTTTCGGCCCCGTCTCAATACTTTCCTAATACATCATTGTATCTAAGGAAAGTAATATATGAAAAATACTACCATTAATCTATGGACTGGCAAAAACAAGATTCAGAATATCAACACTACTAATTTTAGTCACAAAGTCAAAAGGTTAAAAAAAAAATTCCAACATAAGAATAACAATTAGAAATACTTTACAGTACATTAAAAATAAGATAAAATTTAAAATCAACTCAGAGGAAATACAGCTAACTTTAATATAATTCATCTCTTACTAATTAAAATGAGATGTGTACGCGGAAATCCATAGACAATGCTATAGAGAACGAAAATACTAATATACAATAAGCTCATAATGCAGCAGTTTAATTCAAATTAGATTCCTCTGTAGGTCTGAGTATCCAACCTAAATTAACTCAAATAAACGCTTGTTTCGAATCTGGCAATAGTTTGTAACTAACGCAGACTACAAGCATACATATACTATATGTGTGTGTGTGTGTGCGTGTGTGTGTGTGTGTGTGTGTGTGTGTGTGTGTGTGTGTGTGTGTGTGTGTGAATGCTGGAACTCAATTGATCAATAGAGTTTGAACGTAACCAAATGTTAAATACAATATATAAAATTATTTCAAGAAGGAGGACGAACATAATAAAACTAATGATAAACTCGATAGAACGCTACCATGAAACGTTCTTAATATATGTAACGATTTTTGAAAGAATTTTGAAAAGTCATAAAAAATCATGACTTTTAATTATGTTAAGCAAATAATCATTTCATACGTATTTTGTCAAAAAACTAATGACATAAATTTTGAAACGCTACCATAACCTGCTCTCAAGATATTTTGCGTTTTTTAGATAAATTTGTCAAATAATTATATGAAAGTAAAATAAGTAGTAAATATTATTAACTGGGTTTACTTTCATATTCACTGCTAAAAACAATGTTCTGTGTACCTTGTGATATAGCTTTAGTTTACGGAATTTGTATTTGACGAGATTTTTGATGCGATTAATGGCGCGATATGGTAATCCCTTGGTGCGGCAACATTGTAGTTAATAGAGCTGTGTTATAAAAACAAATATGCATGTAAGAGTGAATGTTTGGTTTTGATTTGAATCGGTTTATTGCGATGTTTTTATATTCTTTGTGGAATGAAAATTTAAATTTTCTGTTTTTCATGTTACGTCCGCGCAGCAGAGCCACGGAGCACTCTGTAAGCCACGGAACAAACGGCTGTTGTAATGTCCGTCCTCTGACAGCCAGCAGGACTAGGTTTTGTGCTGTTGGATCAACTGTCGGATCAACAGTTGCACAAACGGCTGTTTCCATATTGCGGCCTTCGACAGATTATGACCATTTCTATGAAAATTTCTGTTTCTACATTATTTTTATCCATTTTTACAGTGTTGACATGTGCTATCTTTCTTTTTGTATGACATTTGCGTTTTTTATGCATTTTTAAATTTTGCTTTTCTATTTTTCAATTATGTACACACTAAGCCTAACATAGCGTTTGTAATCACTTTTCAAACACCATCTTCCTCGGCGAAATTTTTCCTCGCCAAAAATATGGCGGATTATGCCAAGATTCCGTATACTAATGTTGTTCCTATCTTGTACACCATTATTTCGCTATGAAAAAAGTAAAGCCGTTGCATTATGTAAAGAAAGTCATGTGCTGACCGCATCATAGATTTTATTTAATAATTCAGAAAAGTGTCAAATCTTAAAGTGATGAACCAAGTCAGACGAGTATAATAAACCTTTGAAGCAAGACAGTGCATAAATTATCTTTTATATCACATATCATCCATTATTATCATCTATCACCACAGCTAGGACGAGAGACAATGAACGCAAAACCATGTTACACAGATGGTCATGAATGATCAGTTATGCATTTTTTTGCTTTAATGTAACTCTTTAGTGCAGGAAAAAATTTATTTCACTGTCGTATGAACTTTTATTACAAATAGCTTAAATAATTTCTAAAATATTGCTTTTAACTGTCACCGACCTTGAAAGACAAATATTATATGCTTTAAACGAAGTTTATTATAAAATAACCAATTTTCGTATCCATTATTAAAGTATTTAACGATAAATAATTAACTTTTTGTTAACCAAAGGGCCTGCTTCATTATAAACAAATCATTTCTTAAAATAATTAAAACCACGAGTAATACAATACGATTCCTACGATATCAAATGGCGCTTGCTTAGATAATTACAATTTAATTTTTCCCAAATTTAATCCATTGTTCTGCTTTGCAATTTATGGTGAAAACTTCTGGCAACCATAAAAATGGGTTAAATAACAATGTAGATAATTATCTTAAATCGAATTATTTTCCACATCTAAGTAATTATTTTCAAAACTATCGCTGAAGGCGTCGTTTGACTTGTTAGATGTACAATTAAGAATGTCTGAATATTATTTATACATTTACTTTATAATAAGTGATAGAGTGATCAACATAATTATATTTTAATGAATGAAATATTTTAATTAGAAATAGGAAATTATATATTTATCATAGATATTTAACAAACGAACATATGCATCAAATTTTGAAACAATATAGGCTGACAATCTCTTAGTCCCTAAATAAAGATCTAAGACTAGCAGCTAATACCCGCTTTCTTTGCGATTTATTTAGAAATAGGTAATTGTCCTAGACATTTAACAAACGAACAAACACATGCGTCAAATTATGAAACAAAATAGGCTGACACTCTCTTAGTCCCTAAATAAATGCCTAAGACTAGCAGCTAATACCCGTTCTCCTAGCGATTTATTTAGAAATGGGTAATTATCCTAGACATTTAACAAACGAACGCATGGATCCAATTATGAAACAAAATAGGCTGACACTCTCTTAGTCCCTAAATAAATGACTAAAACTAGCAGCTAATACCCGTTCTCCTAGCGATTTATTTAGAAATAGGTAATTATCCTAGAAATTTAACAAACGAACGCATGGATCAAATTATGAAGCAAAATAGGCTGACACTCTTTTAGTCCTTAAATAAATGCCTAAGACTAGCAGCTAATACCCGTTCTCCTAGCAATTTATTTAGAAATGGGTAATTATCCTAGACATTTAACAAACGAACGCATGGATCCAATTATGAAACAAAATAGGCTGAAACTCTCTTAGTCCCTAAATAAATGACTGAAACTAGCAGCTAATACCCGTTCTCCTTGACATTTATTTAGAAATAGGTAATTATCCTAGACATTTAACAAACGAACACATGGATCAAATTATGAAACAAAATAGGCTGACACTCTCTTACTCCCTAAATAAATGACTAAAACTAGCAGCTAATACCCGTTCTCCTTGCGATTTATTTACAAATATGTAATTATCCTGGACATTTAACAAACGAACACATGCATCAAATTATGAAACAAAATAGGCTGACACTCTCTTAGTCCCTAAATAAATTCCTAAGACTAGCAGCTAATACCCGTTCTCCTTGCGATTTATTTAGAAAGAGGTAATTATATCCTAGACATTTAACAAACGAACACATCCATCAAATTATGAAACAAAATAGACTGACACTATCTTAGTCCCTAAATAAATGCCTAAGACTAGCAGCTAATACCCGTTCTCCTAGCGATTTATTTAGAAATAGGTAATTATCCTAGACATTTAACAAACGAACGCATGGATCAAATTATGAAATAAAATAGGCTGACACTCTCTTAGTCCCTATATAAGTGACTAAAACTAGCAGCTAATACCCGTTCTTCTTGCGACTTATTTAGAAATAGGTAATTATCCTAGACATTTAACAAACGCACACACGGATCAAATTATGAAACAAAATAGGCTGACACTTTCTTAGTCCCTAATTGAATAACTAAAACTAGCAGCTAACACATCCGTTCTCATTGCGATTTATTAAGAAATAGGTAGTTATCCTAGACATTTAACAAAGGAACACATGGATCAAATTATGAAACAAAATAGGCTAACACTTTCTTAGTTCCTAAATGAATAACTAAAACTAGCAGCTAACATCCGTTCTCATTGCGATTTATTAAGAAATAGGTAATTATCCTAGACATTTAACAAAGGAACACATGGATCAAATTATGAAACAAAATAGGCTGACACTCTCTTAATCCCTAAATAAATGACTAAGACTAGCAGCTAATACGCTATAATTCTTGTAATTTAATTAGAAATAGGAAATTATATATTTATCCCAAGCATTTAACAAATGAACACAATACGGAAAAATTACTAAAAGAAAAAGTAGGTTGATAATCTCTTAGTCCCTAAATAAATTCCTAAAGCTTCATTTGACCTCTGCGCGATAACGCACGCGTCTGCGCATTCCCTAAATATGCTGGCTGGTTAAGTTCTGATTCCAATTATTTCTTTTGGTAAGTAAATCTAAGATAATTAGTCTTTGAAGCTAAACTCTAATTAAAAACTGAGACATGATAAAATTAGTGAAATGTCTAAAATTGGGAATGTAGTAGTATTTAACCAAATTATTTTAAAAACACTTCATTCCTTCGTGAGATATCACGTTCATGGCTTCACAGACACACATACTAACATACATTCACACACGCACATCACTTTAAAGTCTTCGATTCGAGTTTAGAGATGGTTAAAATGTGTTCTTCTGTCGAAAATTCGAATACGATTGAACTTTTGACAATAATTTGAATTGAATTTTCACAATACTTTACATTGTACTATGTATATAAGGAGAGTAATATTGTAAAAAGCAGAGTAATAAAAATAAGGAAAGTAATAAGTAGATAGTACGGAGCGTAATAAGGAGAATAATATTAAAATCGAATTTTTGACTCCGTCACAATACTTTACATTGTACTATGTATATAAGGAGAGTAATATTGTAAAAAGAAGAGTAATAAAAATAAGGAAAGTAATAAGTAGATAGTACGGAGCGTAATAAGGAGAATAATATTAAAATCGAATTTTTGACTCCGTCACAATACTTTACATTGTACTATGTATATAAGGAGAGTAATATTGTAAAAAGAAGAGTAATAAAAATAAGGAAAGTAATAAGTAGATAGTACGGAGCGTAATAAGGAGAATAATATTAAAATCGAATTTTTGACTCCGTCACAATACTTTACATTGTACTATTTATATAAGGATAATAATATTATAACAACACAGATCAATGGCAAACTCAAATTTTCCTTGAAAGTTTGAGCAATAATGGTTCATTTATTGATCCATCTAAGGAGGAGCGATAATGCCAAATTGATATTTTTGAGTAATGTCGTTAGGTTGACGATAAATTAATATGACAATTCAATTTAATATATTTAATAATCCACATCATTTTGTAGAAATTATTAATTTGATGTCCTTCATTCAGAATCACAGTTCTTACGCGAGGTAAACTTATTGTTAGGGGGAGGGGGATAGGAAGTTGTAATATAATTGCATGTTACTAAAAGGCCACATGGTAATTATCTTTTGTGAGGGAGATTGTAAAGAAATTAAATTATTAGTGGGTATAGAGGTGTTTTTCCATTTATTTATTTAAATTAATGCAAACTACAGGACAAAGTCCCAGTAACAGCGTGGAAGATAAAAATACAATACAACATATACAGATTAAAATATAATAAAATACATTAAAATGCAAACTATTGACAGCAAATTTTGACCACGTGTATTTGGTAATTTTAGAAGCATAGGAGCTACAGGCAGGTAGTTAACATGAAGTATATATAACTTTGCATACCCCAATATATGCCATTGCCATTAGTAGAGGATTTAGGGGGTGTAGGGGGGCTTCAGCCCCAAAATGAAACCGTCTGCACTTGATAAAATGATGGTTTCCCTCTATTGTACATATACATATATTATACATATGTACTTCCCTGAATACTGAATCCACCACTGTATGCCATGTAATAATAAGATTAAGGATATTACAGAAAAACAAAAGCAAAATATACACTTCGGAATACTGTAGCCAGGTTAATTTGAGGTGTATATTTCCTGCCTTCCGCACGGATAGAAGGAACTTAATTCCTTTGTTTCCCGGTAAGTATTTCCCAGACAGTATTTGTCTCTAGAATTACCAGAAATTCTCTCTCTGAAGGCAACATTTCAGAACTTAAATAAGTAACAACTCCCTCTTTTTGTGAATCATCGAATGCAACACTAATCCTTTTCCTTAAGGAGGGGGGAGAGGGGCGAATCATCACAGTGGTCCACCTGCTGATATTTTTCATGGAAAGCCAGATCGGTATTCAAAGAGTTAATAATTCCATAAAATTCAAGAAAATAAATAACTTAATTAAAAGGCACCTTATGAGAAACTGACTGCATAAATAAATGAAGTAATAAAACGATTTTTTTAATTCGCCATTTTCGATACGTATGAAACCGAGCGTACTCCTTTCTAGTTCCTACGTATGTACTCCTAAGTGACATCGTACTACTGAAATGATATCAATTATTACAATTATTACCTCATCTTAGCATCATCTGATTCCAGATAACCTTCTGCCTTGTTATTACTTTCCTTATATACATAATGTATAAGGAAAGTATTGTGACGGGGTTGAAAATTCGAATTCGAGTTTTCGACGGAAGAGCACGTTTTAAGCATCCCTGATCACGAATAAAACATTTTTGAAGTGATGGCTGTGTGTGTGTGTGTGTGTGTGAAAGTATGTGTGTGTGTGTGTGTGTGTGAAAGTATGTGTGTGTGTGTGTGTGTGTGTGTGTGTGTGTGTGTAGGTGTGTGTGTGTCAGTGAGTCTGTGGCGACGATAACTGACGAACGACTGGACCGATTCGAACGAAATTTGGTACAAAAATCACAATCCGTAAACACTGGAAGCCTATTGTTTTTATACGCAATCGAATGTTCAGAACCCCCTTAAATTTTCGAGTGAAATTTTGAAAAAATCGTCAAAAAATCAAATCCGCAAATAAAGTTACGCAAATAGACATTATGTAATTTTTCCTTATAAAACGATTGACATAAATATTAGAACGCTAACATGAACCGTTCTCGAGATATTGCACATTTTTCAAATAAATTATCAAAAAGTTATATAAAATAAATAAAAAAAAATTCCTATTGAGAAACATGTTCACTTTTCATATGTAATACCATGCGATAAATTTGGTTACATCATTCTCGTGGATCTAGCTTGTTCCATTCACGAAAAAAGATACTTTGAGTAATACTTTTGTATTTTAACGCCAATAGTCATTTATCTGCTGCAAGAATAACTTAATTCTCCGTCCATAACGCTTAGCGAGATTTTGGCGACAAATTTGGCGGAATGTCGCCAACTTGGCGACATTTTTAATTGTTGCCAAATTTACAAAAATCTCACCAAATTGATAAAAATGACGCTAAATCAATGAAAATGACGACTAATTGAAAAAAAAATTCTATATCTTGGAAAGAACATAAGTATCTACTATAAGAATAACATTTTTTTTAACTGTAAAAGTAAATTCATTGCATAAGGAAAAGTAGTAAATTCATTGCATAAGGAAAAGTAGTAAATTCATTGCATAAGGAAAGTCATGTGTTGCCCACATAAGACTTTTTTGATTTATTTCTGCAGTATTATAAGTTTCAACTATCGCTGGATTCAGAGTCCAGAGTGCTAACCATTACACCATAGAACCGTCTTCCCATGCCGGGAATCGAACCCGGGCCGCCTGGGTGAAAGCCAGGAATCCCAACCACTAGACCACATGGGAGCCGTAAGACAGAAAGGAAAGAAGAAAAATCTGACAAGAAAAAGCATATAAAGCACAACTTTTTTTAAACATAATTTTTTTTTAACATTTCTCGAAAAGGAAAATTGTTTATTAAAAGTAAAAATAAAAATTATTCATCAATGAATGGTTTGTTTTTCGTAAAGTAGAAGAAGCAGATTGTTTTTCTTTTCTTTAAGCAAGAAATTTCTGAAGAAAAAAAAATATTTAATAATAAAATTAAAAAATATTCATCAATACATGATTTTTTAAAAGGTTAGATGTATTTATAAAGTTATAAGATACAATTTATTTATTTATTATTTGTTGAAATGCTTGATGTATTTGTAAAGTTATCAGAAACAATTTATTTATTTATTATTATATTTTTTCTACCATTGAAAATTTCACAAAAAGAAAAATTATTTTGATGAAAATGGGGTTAAAAATTGTTCATCAATAAATGAAAAATACTTGAAAAGTTAAAAAAACCTAGTTTTTCTTACATTTTAATTATTAAATTGAACTTCTCATGCAGACGTTTTATTTATTTAAAATCTAAGGTTCTACCGAGATTTGAACTCGGATCGCTGGATTCAGAGTCCAGAGTGCAAACCATTACACCATAGAACCGTCTTCCCATGCCGGGAATCGAACCCGGGCCAGGAATCCTAACCACTAGACTACATGGGAGTCGTAAGACAGAAACGAAAGAAGAAAAATCTGACAAGAAAAAGCATATAAAGCACAACTTTTTTTAAACATAATTTTTTTTAACATTTCTCGAAAAGGGAAATTGTTTATTAAAAGTAAGAATAAAAATTATTCATCAATGAATGGTTTTTTTTCGTAAAGTAGAAGCAGATTGTTTTTCTTTTCTTTAAGCAAGAAATTTCTGAAGAAAAAAAAAATTATTTAATAATAAAATTAAAAAATATTCATCAATACATGATTTGTTAAAAGGTTAGATGTATTTATAAAGTTATAAGATACAATTTATTTATTTATTATTTGTTGAAATGCTAGATGTATTTGTAAAGTTATCAGAAACAATTTATTTATTTATTATTATATTTTTTCTACCATTGAAAATTTCATAAAAAGAAAAATTATTTTGAAGAAAATGGGGTTAAAAATTGTTCATCAATAAATGAAAAATACTTGAAAAGTTAAAAAAACTGAGTTTTTCTTACATTTTAATTATTAAATTGAACTTCTCATGCAGACGTTTTATTTATTTAAAATCTAAGGTTCTACCGAGATTTGAACTCGGATCGCTGGATTCAGAGTCCAGAGTGCTAACCATTAAACCATAGAACCGTCTTCCCATGCCGGGAATCGAACCCGGGCCGCCTGGGTGAAAGCCAGGAATCCTAACCGCTAGACCACAAGGGAGTCGTAAGACAGAAACGAAAGAAGAAAAATCTGACAAAAAAAGCATATAAAGCACAACTTTTTTTAAACATAATTTTTTTTTAATATTTCTCGAAAAGGGAAATTGTTTATTAAAAGTAAGAATAAAAATTATTCATCAATGAATGGGTTTTTTTCGTAAAGTAGAAGCAGATTGTTTTTCTTTTCTTTAAGCAAGAAATTTCTGAAGAAAAAAAAAATTATTTAATAATAAAATTAAAAAATATTCATCAATACATGATTTGTTAAAAGGTTAGATGTATTTATAAAGTTATAAGATACAATTTATTTATTTATTATTTGTTGAAATGCTAGATGTATTTGTAAAGTTATCAGAAACAATTTATTTATTTATTATTATATTTTTTCTACCATTGAAAATTTCACAAAAAGAAAAATTATTTTGATGAAAATGGGGTTAAAAATTGTTCATCAATAAATGAAAAATACTTGAAAAGTTAAAAAAACCGAGTTTTTCTTACATTTTAATTATTAAATTGAACTTCTCATGCAGACGTTTTATTTATTTAATTTTTAAGGTTCTACCGAGATTTGAACTCGGATCGCTGGATTCAGAGTCCAGAGTGCTAACCATTACACCATAGAACCGTCTTCCCATGCCGGGAATCGAACCCGGGCCGCCTGGGTGAAAGCCAGGAATCCTAACCACTAGACAACATGGGAGTCGTAAGACAGAAACGAAAGAAGAAAAATCTGACAAGAAAAAGCATATAAAGCACAACTTTTTTTAAACATAATTTTTTTTAACATTTCTCGAAAAGGGAAATTGTTTATTAAAAGTAAGAATGAAAATTATTCATCAATGAATGGGTTTTTTTTCGTAAAGTAGAAGAAGCAGATTGTTTTTCTTTTCTTTAAGCAAGAAATTTCTGAAGAAAAAAAAAATTATTTAATAATAAAATTAAAAAATATTCATCAATACATGATTTGTTAAAAGGTTAGATGTATTTATAAAGTTATAAGATAAAATTTATTTTTTTATTATTTGTTGAAATGCTAGATGTATTTGTAAATTTATCAGAAACAATTTATTTATTTATTATTATATTTTTTCTACCATTGAAAATTTCACAAAAAGAAAAATTATTTTGATGAAAATGGGGTTAAAAATTGTTCATCAATAAATGAAAAATACTTGAAAAGTTAAAAAAACTGAGTTTTTCTTACATTTTAATTATTAAATTGAACTTCTCATGCAGACGTTTTATTTATTTATAATCTAAGGTTCTACCGAGATTTGAACTAGGATCGCTGGATTCAGAGTCCAGAGTGCAAACCATTACACCATAGAACCGTCTTCCCATGCCGGGAATCGAACCCGGGCCAGGAATCCTAACCACTAGACTACATGGGAGTCGTAAGACAGAAACGAAAGAAGAAAAATCTGACAAGAAAAAGCATATAAAGCACAACTTTTTTTAAACATAATTTTTTTTAACATTTCTCGAAAAGGGAAATTGTTTATTAAAAGTAAGAATAAAAATTATTCATCAATGTATGGGTTTTTTTCGTAAAGTAGAAGCAGATTGTTTTTCTTTTCTTTAAGCAAGAAATTTCTGAAGAAAAAAAAAATTATTTAATAACAAAATTAAAAAATATTCATCAATACATGATTTGTTAAAAGGTTAGATGTATTTATAAAGTTATAAGATACAATTTATTTATTTATTATTTGTTGAAATGCTTGATGTATTTGTAAAGTTATCAGAAACAATTTATTTATTTATTATTATATTTTTTCTACCATTGAAAATTTCACAAAAAGAAAATTTATTTTGATGAAAATGGGGTTAAAAATTGTTCATCAATAAATGAAAAATACTTGAAAAGTTAAAAAAACTGAGTTTTTCTTACATTTTAATTATTAAATTGAACTTCTCATGCAGACGTTTTATTTATTTAAAATCTAAGGTTCTACCGAGATTTGAACTGGGATCGCTGGATTCAGAGTCCAGAGTGCAAACCATTACACCATAGAACCGTCTTCCCATGCCGGGAATCGAACCCCGGCCGCCTGGGTGAAAGCCAGGAATCCTATCCACTAGACCACATGGGAGTCGTAAGACAGAAACGAAAGAAGAAAAATCTGACAAGAAAAAGCATATAAAGCACAACTTTTTTTAAACATAATTTTTTTTAACATTTCTCGAAAAGGGAAATTGTTTATTAAAAGTAAGAATAAAAATTATTCATCAATGAATGGTTTTTTTTCGTAAAGTAGAAGAAGCAGATTGTTTTTCTTTTCTTTAAGCAAGAAATTTCTGAAGAAAAAAAAAATTATTTAATAATAAAATTAAAAATATTCATCAATACATGATTTGTTAAAAGGTTAGATGTATTTATAAAGTTATAAGATACAATTTATTTATTTATTATTTGTTGAAATGCTAGATGTATTTGTAAAGTTATCAGTAACAATTTATTTACTTATTATTATATTTTTTCTACCATTGAAAATTTCATAATAAGAAAAAAAATTTTTTTGAAGAAAATGGGGTTAAAAATTGTTCATCAATAAATGAAAAATACTTGAAAAGTTAAAAAAACTGAGTTTTTCTTACATTTTAATTATTAAATTGAACTTCTCATGCAGACGTTTTATTTATTTAAAATCTAAGGTTCTACCGAGATTTGAACTCGGATCGCTGGATTCAGAGTCCAGAGTGCTAACCATTACACCATAGAACCGTCTTCCCATGCCGGGAATCGAACCCGGGCCGCCTGGGTGAAAGCCAGGAATCCTAACCGCTAGACCACATGGGAGTCGTAAGACAGAAAGGAAAGAAGAAAAATCTGACAAGAAAAAGCATATAAAGCACAACTTTTTTTAAACATAATTTTTTTTAACATTTCTCGAAAAGGAAAATTGTTTATTAAAAGTAAGAATAAAAATTATTCATCAATGAATGGTTTGTTTTTCGTAAAGTAGAAGAAGCAGATTGTTTTTCTTTTCTTTAAGCAAGAAATTTCTGAAGAAAAAAAAATATTTAATAATAAAATTAAAAAATATTCATCAATACATGATTTTTTAAAAGGTTAGATGTATTTATAAAGTTATAAGATACAATTTATTTATTTATTATTTGTTGAAATGCTTGATGTATTTGTAAATTTATCAGAAACAATTTATTTATTTATTATTATATTTTTTCTACCATTGAAAATTTCACAAAAAGAAAAATTATTTTGATGAAAATGGAGTTAAAAATTGTTCATCAATAAATGAAAAATACTTGAAAAGTTAAAAAAACTGAGTTTTTCTTACATTTTAATTATTAAATTGAACTTCTCATGCAGACGTTTTATTTATTTATAATCTAAGGTTCTACCGAGATTTGAACTAGGATCGCTGGATTCAGAGTCCAGAGTGCAAACCATTACACCATAGAACCGTCTTCCCTTGCCGGGAATCGAACCCGGGCCAGGAATCCTAACCACTAGACTACAAGGGAGTCGTAAGACAGAAACGAAAGAAGAAAAATCTGACAAGAAAAAGCATATAAAGCACAACTTTTTTTAAACATAATTTTTTTTAACATTTCTCGAAAAGGGAAATTGTTTATTAAAAGTAAGAATAAAAATTATTCATCAATGTATGGGTTTTTTTCGTAAAGTAGAAGCAGATTGCTTTTCTTTTCTTTAAGCAAGAAATTTCTGAAGAAAAAAAAAATTATTTAATAATAAAATTAAAAAATATTCATCAATACATGATTTGTTAAAAGGTTAGATGTATTTATAAAGTTATAAGATACAATTTATTTATTTATTATTTGTTGAAATGCTAGATGTATTTGTAAAGTTATCAGAAACAATTTATTTATTTATTATTATATTTTTTCTACCATTGAAAATTTCATAAAAAGAAAAATTATTTTAAAGAAAATGGGGTTAAAAATTGTTCATCAATAAATGAAAAATACTTGAAAAGTTAAAAAAACTGAGTTTTTCTTACATTTTAATTATTAAATTGAACTTCTCATGCAGACGTTTTATTTATTTAAAATCTAAGGTTCTACCGAGATTTGAACTCGGATCGCTGGATTCAGAGTCCAGAGTGCTAACCATTAAACCATAGAACCGTCTTCCCATGCCGGGAATCGAACCCGGGCCGCCTGGGTGAAAGCCAGGAATCCTAACCGCTAGACCACAAGGGAGTCGTAAGACAGAAACGAAAGAAGAAAAATCTGACAAAAAAAGCATATAAAGCACAACTTTTTTTAAACATAATTTTTTTTTAATATTTCTCGAAAAGGAAAATTGTTTATTAAAAGTAAGAATAAAAATTATTCATCAATGAATGGTTTGTTTTTCGTAAAGTAGAAGAAGCAGATTGTTTTTCTTTTCTTTAAGCAAGAAATTTCTGAAGAAAAAAAAAATTTAATAATAAAATTAAAAAATATTCATCAATACATGATTTTTTAAAAGGTTAGATGTATTTATAAAGTTATAAGATACAATTTATTTATTTATTATTTGTTGAAATGCTTGATGTATTTGTAAAGTTATCAGAAACAATTTATTTATTTATTATTATATTTTTTCTACCATTGAAAATTTCACAAAAAGAAAATTTATTTTGATGAAAATGGGGTTAAAAATTGTTCATCAATAAATGAAAAATACTTGAAAAGTTAAAAAAACTGAGTTTTTCTTACATTTTAATTATTAAATTGAACTTCTCATGCAGACGTTTTATTTATTTAAAATCTAAGGTTCTACCGAGATTTGAACTAGGATCGCTGGATTCAGAGTCCAGAGTGCAAACCATTACACCATAGAACCGTCGTCCCATGCCGGGAATCGAACCCGGGCCGCCTGGGTGAAAGCCAGGAATCCTATCCACTAGACCACATGGGAGTCGTAAGACAGAAACGAAAGAAGAAAAATCTGACAAGAAAAAGCATATAAAGCACAACTTTTTTTAAACATAATTTTTTTTAACATTTCTCGAAAAGGGAAATTGTTTATTAAAAGTAAGAATAAAAATTATTCATCAATGAATGGTTTTTTTTCGTAAAGTAGAAGAAGCAGATTGTTTTTCTTTTCTTTAAGCAAGAAATTTCTGAAGAAAAAAAAATTATTTAATAATAAAATTAAAAATATTCATCAATACATGATTTGTTAAAAGGTTAGATGTATTTATAAAGTTATAAGATACAATTTATTTATTTATTATTTGTTGAAATGCTAGATGTATTTGTAAAGTTATCAGTAACAATTTATTTACTTATTATTATATTTTTTCTACCATTGAAAATTTCATAATAAGAAAAAAAATTTTTTTGAAGAAAATGGGGTTAAAAATTGTTCATCAATAAATGAAAAATACTTGAAAAGTTAAAAAAACTGAGTTTTTCTTACATTTTAATTATTAAATTGAACTTCTCATGCAGACGTTTTATTTATTTAAAATCTAAGGTTCTACCGAGATTTGAACTCGGATCGCTGGATTCAGAGTCCAGAGTGCTAACCATTACACCATAGAACCGTCTTCCCATGCCGGGAATCGAACCCGGGCCGCCTGGGTGAAAGCCAGGAATCCTAACCGCTAGACCACATGGGAGTCGTAAGACAGAAAGGAAAGAAGAAAAATCTGACAAGAAAAAGCATATAAAGCACAACTTTTTTTAAACATAATTTTTTTTAACATTTCTCGAAAAGGAAAATTGTTTATTAAAAGTAAGAATAAAAATTATTCATCAATGAATGGTTTGTTTTTCGTAAAGTAGAAGAAGCAGATTGTTTTTCTTTTCTTTAAGAGAGAAATTTCTGAAGAAAAAAAAAATATTTAATAATAAAATTAAAAAATATTCATCAATACATGATTTTTTAAAAGGTTAGATGTATTTATAAAGTTATAAGATACAATTTATTTATTTATTATTTGTTGAAATGCTTGATGTATTTGTAAAGTTATCAGAAACAATTTATTTATTTATTATTATATTTTTTCTACCATTGAAAATTTCACAAAAAGAAAAATTATTTTGATGAAAATGGGGTTAAAAATTGTTCATCAATAAATGAAAAATATTTGAAAAGTTAAAAAAACTGAGTTTTTCTTACATTTTATTTATTAAATTGAACTTCTCATGCAGACGTTTTATTTATTTAAAATCTAAGGTTCTACCGAGATTTGAACTCGGATCGCTGGATTCAGAGTGCTAACCATTACACCATAGAACCGTCTTCCCATGCCAGGAATCGAACCCGGGGCGCCTGGGTGAAAGCCAGGAATCCTAACCACTAGACCACATGGGAGTCGTAAGACAGAAACGAAAGAAGAAAAATCTGACAAGAAAAAGCATATAAAGCACAACTTTTTTTAAACATAATTTTTTTTAACATTTCTCGAAAAGGGAAATTGTTTATTAAAAGTAAGAATGAAAATTATTCATCAATGAATGGGTTTTTTTTCGTAAAGTAGAAGAAGCAGATTGTTTTTCTCTTCTTTAAGCAAGAAATTTCTGAAGAAAAAAAAATTATTTAATAATAAAATTAAAAAATATTCATCAATACATGATTTGTTAAAAGGTTAGATGTATTTATAAAGTTATCAGATACAATTTATTTATTTATTATTTGTTGAAATGCTAGATGTATTTGTAAATTTATCAGAAACAATTTATTTATTTATTATTATATTTTTCCTACCATTGAAAATTTCACATAAAGAAAAATTATTTTGATGAAAATGGGGTTAAAAATTGTTCATCAATAAATGAAAAATACTTGAAAAGTTTAAAAAACTGAGTTTTTCTTACATTCTAATTATTAAATTGAACTTCTCATGCAGACGTTTTATTTATTTAAAATCTAAGGTTCTACCGAGATTTGAACTCGGATCGCTGGATTCAGAGTCCAAAGTGCTAACCATTACACCATAGAACCGTCTTCCCATGCCGGGAATCGAACCCGGGCCGCCTGGGTGAAAGCCAGGAATCCTAACCACTAGACCA
Organism: Amaurobius ferox; assembly: GCA_951213105.1. Lineage (NCBI taxonomy): Eukaryota > Metazoa > Arthropoda > Arachnida > Araneae > Amaurobiidae > Amaurobius > Amaurobius ferox. The sequence goes on along the minus strand of OX578149.1, from coordinate 120,289,459 downwards.
CATGGGAGTCGTAAGACAGAAACGAAAGAAGAAAAATCTGACAAGAAAAAGCATATAAAGCACAACTTTTTTTTAACATAATTTTTTTTAACATTTCTCGAAAAGGGAAATTGTTTATTAAAAGTAAGAATAAAAATTATTCATCAATGAATGGTTTTTTTTCGTAAAGTAGAAGAAGCAGATTGTTTTTCTTTTCTTATTTTTAACATTTCTCGAAAAGGAAAATTGTTTATTAAAAGTAAGAATAAAAATTATTCATCAATGAATGGTTTGTTTTTCGTAAAGTAGAAGAAGCAGATTGTTTTTCTTTTCTTTAAGCAAGAAATTTCTGAAGAAAAAAATATATTTAATAATAAAATTAAAAAATATTCATCAATACATGATTTGATAAAAGGTTAGATGTATTTATAAAGTTATAAGATACAATTTATTTATTTATTATTTGTTGAAATGCTTGATGTATTTGTAAAGTTATCAGAAACAATTTATTTATTTATTATTATATTTTTTCTACCATTGAAAATTTCACAAAAAGAAAAATTATTTTGATGAAAATGGGGTTAAAAATGGTTCATCAATAAATGAAAAATACTTGAAAAGTTAAAAAAACTGAGTTTTTCTTACATTTTAATTATTAAATTGAACTTCTCATGCAGACGTTTTATTTATTTAAAATCTAAGGTTCTACCGAGATTTGAACTCGGATCGCTGGATTCAGAGTCCAAAGTGCTAACCATTACACCATAGAACCGTCTTCCCATGCCGGGAATCGAACCCGGGCCGCCTGGGTGAAAGCCAGGAATCCTAACCACTAGACCACATGGGAGTCGTAAGACAGAAACGAAAGAAGAAAAATCTGACAAGAAAAAGCATATAAAGCACAACTCTTTTTAAACATAATTTTTTTTAACATTTCTCGAAAAGGGAAATTGTTTATTAAAAGTAAGAATAAAAATTATTCATCAATGAATGGTTTTTTTTCGTAAAGTAGAAGAAGCAGATTGTTTTTCTTTTCTTATTTTTAACATTTCTCGAAAAGGAAAATTGTTTATTAAAAGTAAGAATAAAAATTATTCATCAATGAATGGTTTGTTTTTCGTAAAGTAGAAGAAGCAGATTGTTTTTCTTTTCTTTAAGCAAGAAATTTCTGAAGAAAAAAATATATTTAATAATAAAATTAAAAAATATTCATCAATACATGATTTGATAAAAGGTTAGATGTATTTATAAAGTTATAAGATACAATTTATTTATTTATTATTTGTTGAAATGCTTGATGTATTTGTAAAGTTATCAGTAACAATTTATTTACTTATTATTATATTTTTTCTACCATTGAAAATTTCATAAGAAAAAAATTTTTTTTGAAGAAAATGGGGTTAAAAATTGTTCATCAATAAATGAAAAATACTTGAAAAGTTAAAAAAACTGAGTTTTTCTTACATTTTAATTATTAAATTGAACTTCTTATGCAGACGTTTTATTTATTTAAAATCTAAGGTTCTACCGAGATTTGAACTCGGATCGCTGGATTCAGAGTCCAGAGTGCTAACCATTACACCATAGAACCGTCTTCCCATGCCGGGAATCGAACCCGGGCCGCCTGGGTGAAAGCCAGGAATCCTAACCACTAGACCACATGGGAGTCGTAAGACAGAAAGGAAAGAAGAAAAATCTGACAAGAAAAAGCATATAAAGCACAACTTTTTTTAAACATAATTGTTTTTTAATATTTCTCGAAAAGGAAAATTGTTTATTAAAAGTAAGAATAAAAATTATTCATCAATGAATGGTTTGTTTTTCGTAAAGTAGAAGAAGCAGATTGTTTTTCTTTTCTTTAAGCAAGAAATTTCTGAAGAAAAAAAAAATATTTAATAATAAAATTATAAAATATTCATCAATACATGATTTTTTAAAAGGTTAGATGTATGTATAAAGTTATAAGATACAATTTATTTATTTATTATTTGTTGAAATGCTTGATGTATTTGTAAAATTATCAGAAACAATTTATTTATTTATTATTATTTTTTTTCTACCATTGAAAATTTCACAAAAAAAAAATTATTTTGATGAAAATGGGGTTAAAAATTGTTCATCAATAAATGAAAAATACTTGAAAAGTTAAAAAAACTGAGTTTTTCTTACATTTTAATTATTAAATTGAACTTCTCATGCAGACGTTTTATTTATTTAAAATCTAAGGTTCTACCGAGATTTGAACTAGGATCGCTGGATTCAGAGTCCAGAGTGCAAACCATTACACCATAGAACCGTCTTCCCATGCCGGGAATCGAACCCGGGCCGCCTGGGTGAAAGCCAGGAATCCTAACCACTAGACTACATGGGAGTCGTAAGACAGAAAGGAAAGAAGAAAAATCTGACAAGAAAAAGCATATAAAGCACAACTTTTTTTAAACATAATTTTTTTTAACATTTCTCGAAAAGGGAAATTGTTTATTAAAAGAAAGAATAAAAATTATTCATCAATGAATGGGTTTTTTTCGTAAAGTAGAAGAAGCAGATTGTTTTTCTTTTCTTTAAGCAAGAAATTTCTGAAGAAAAAAAAAATTATTTAATAATAAAATTAAAAAATATTCATCAATACATGATTTGTTAAAAGGTTAGATGTATTTATAAAGTTATAAGATACAATTTATTTATTTATTATTTGTTGAAATGCTAGATGTATTTGTAAAGTTATCAGAAACAATTTATTTACTTATTAATATATTTTTTCTACCATTGAAAATTTCATAATAAGAAAAAAAAATTTTTTGAAGAAAATGGGGTTAAAAATTGTTCATCAATAAATGAAAAATACTTGAAAAGTTAAAAAAACTGAGTTTTTCTTACATTTTAATTATTAAATTGAACTTCTCATGCAGACGTTTTATTTATTTAAAATCTAAGGTTCTACCGAGATTTGAACTCGGATCGCTGGATTCAGAGTCCAGAGTGCTAACCATTACACCATAGAACCGTCTTCCCATGCCGGGAATCGAACCCGGGCCGCCTGGGTGAAAGCCAGGAATCCTAACCACTAGACCACATGGGAGTCATAAGACAGAAAGGAAAGAAGAAAAATCTGACAAGAAAAAGCATATAAAGCACAACTTTTTTTAAACATAATTTTTTTTAACATTTCTCGAAAAGGAAAATTGTTTATTAAAAGTAAGAATAAAAATTATTCATCAATGAATGGTTTGTTTTTCGTAAAGTAGAAGAAGCAGATTGTTTTTCTTTTCTTTAAGAGAGAAATTTCTGAAGAAAAAAAAAATATTTAATAATAAAATTAAAAAATATTCATCAATACATGATTTTTTAAAAGGTTAGATGTATTTATAAAGTTATAAGATACAATTTATTTATTTATTATTTGTTGAAATGCTTGATGTATTTGTAAAGTTATCAGAAACAATTTATTTATTTATTATTATATTTTTTCTACCATTGAAAATTTCACAAAAAGAAAAATTATTTTGATGAAAATGGGGTTAAAAATTGTTCATCAATAAATGAAAAATATTTGAAAAGTTAAAAAAACTGAGTTTTTCTTACATTTTATTTATTAAATTGAACTTCTCATGCAGACGTTTTATTTATTTAAAATCTAAGGTTCTACCGAGATTTGAACTCGGATCGCTGGATTCAGAGTGCTAACCATTACACCATAGAACCGTCTTCCCATGCCAGGAATCGAACCCGGGGCGCCTGGGTGAAAGCCAGGAATCCTAACCACTAGACCACATGGGAGTCGTAAGACAGAAACGAAAGAAGAAAAATCTGACAAGAAAAAGCATATAAAGCACAACTTTTTTTAAACATAATTTTTTTTAACATTTCTCGAAAAGGGAAATTGTTTATTAAAAGTAAGAATGAAAATTATTCATCAATGAATGGGTTTTTTTTCGTAAAGTAGAAGAAGCAGATTGTTTTTCTCTTCTTTAAGCAAGAAATTTCTGAAGAAAAAAAAATTATTTAATAATAAAATTAAAAAATATTCATCAATACATGATTTGTTAAAAGGTTAGATGTATTTATAAAGTTATCAGATACAATTTATTTATTTATTATTTGTTGAAATGCTAGATGTATTTGTAAATTTATCAGAAACAATTTATTTATTTATTATTATATTTTTTCTACCATTGAAAATTTCACATAAAGAAAAATTATTTTGATGAAAATGGGGTTAAAAATTGTTCATCAATAAATGAAAAATACTTGAAAAGTTTAAAAAACTGAGTTTTTCTTACATTCTAATTATTAAATTGAACTTCTCATGCAGACGTTTTATTTATTTAAAATCTAAGGTTCTACCGAGATTTGAACTCGGATCGCTGGATTCAGAGTCCAAAGTGCTAACCATTACACCATAGAACCGTCTTCCCATGCCGGGAATCGAACCCGGGCCGCCTGGGTGAAAGCCAGGAATCCTAACCACTAGACCACATGGGAGTCGTAAGACAGAAACGAAAGAAGAAAAATCTGACAAGAAAAAGCATATAAAGCACAACTTTTTTTTAACATAATTTTTTTTAACATTTCTCGAAAAGGGAAATTGTTTATTAAAAGTAAGGATAAAAATTATTCATCAATGAATGGTTTTTTTTCGTAAAGTAGAAGAAGCAGATTGTTTTTCTTTTCTTATTTTTAACATTTCTCGAAAAGGAAAATTGTTTATTAAAAGTAAGAATAAAAATTATTCATCAATGAATGGTTTGTTTTTCGTAAAGTAGAAGAAGCAGATTGTTTTTCTTTTCTTTAAGCAAGAAATTTCTGAAGAAAAAAATATATTTAATAATAAAATTAAAAAATATTCATCAATACATGATTTGATAAAAGGTTAGATGTATTTATAAAGTTATAAGATACAATTTATTTATTTATTATTTGTTGAAATGCTTGATGTATTTGTAAAGTTATCAGAAACAATTTATTTATTTATTATTATATTTTTTCTACCATTGAAAATTTCACAAAAAGAAAAATTATTTTGATGAAAATGGGGTTAAAAATGGTTCATCAATAAATGAAAAATACTTGAAAAGTTAAAAAAACTGAGTTTTTCTTACATTTTAATTATTAAATTGAACTTCTCATGCAGACGTTTTATTTATTTAAAATCTAAGGTTCTACCGAGATTTGAACTCGGATCGCTGGATTCAGAGTCCAAAGTGCTAACCATTACACCATAGAACCGTCTTCCCATGCCGGGAATCGAACCCGGGCCGCCTGGGTGAAAGCCAGGAATCCTAACCACTAGACCACATGGGAGTCGTAAGACAGAAACGAAAGAAGAAAAATCTGACAAGAAAAAGCATATAAAGCACAACTCTTTTTAAACATAATTTTTTTTAACATTTCTCGAAAAGGGAAATTGTTTATTAAAAGTAAGAATAAAAATTATTCATCAATGAATGGGTTTTTTTCGTAAAGTGGAAGAAGGAGATTGTTTTTCTTTTCTTTAAGCAAGAAATTTCTGAAGAAAAAAAAATTATTTAATAATAAAATTAAAAAATATTCATCAATACATGATTTGTTAAAAGGTTAGATGTATTTATAAAGTTATAAGATACAATTTATTTATTTATTATTTGTTGAAATGCTAGATGTATTTGTAAAGTTATCAGAAACAATTTATTTACTTATTATTATATTTTTTCTACCATTGAAAATTTCATAATAAGAAAAAAAAAATTTTTTGAAGAAAATGGGGTTAAAAATCGTTCATCAATAAATGAAAAATTAAAAAAACTGGGTTTTTCTTAAATTTTAATTATTAAATTGAACTTCTCATGCAGACGTTTTATTTATTTAAAATCTAAGGTTCTACCGAGATTTGAACTCGGATCGCTGGAATCAGAGTCCAGAGTGCTAACCATTACACCATAGAACCGTCTTCCCATGCCGGGAATCGAACCCTTGCCGCCTGGGTGAAAGCCAGGAATCCTAACCACTAGACCAAATGGGAGGCGTAAGACAGAAACGAAAGAAGAAAAATCTGACAAGAAAAAGCATATAAAGCACAACTCTTTTTAAACATAATTTTTTTTAACATTTCTCGAAAAGGGAAATTGTTTATTAAAAGTAAGAATAAAAATTATTCATCAATGAATGGTTTTTTTTCGTAAAGTAGAAGAAGCAGATTGTTTTTCTTTTCTTTAAGCAAGAAATTCCTGAAGAAAAAAAAATTATTTAATAATAAAATTAAAAAATATTCATCAATACATGATTTGTTAAAAGGTTAGATGTATTTATAAAGTTATAAGATACAATTTATTTATTTATTATTTGTTGAAATGCTAGATGTATTTGTAAAGTTATCAGAAACAATTTATTTACTTATTATTATATTTTTTCTACCATTGAAAATTTCATAATAAGAAAAAAAATTTTTTTGAAGAAAATGGGGTTAAAAATCGTTCATCAATAAATGAAAAATACTTGAAAAATTAAAAAAACTGAGTTTTTCTTACATTTTAATTATTAAATTGAACTTCTCATGCAGACGTTTTATTTATTTAAAATCTAAGGTTCTACCGAGATTTGAACTCGGATCGCTGGAATCAGAGTCCAGAGTGCTAACCATTACACCATAGAACCGTCTCCCCATGCCGGGAATCGAACCCTTGCCGCCGGGGTGAAAGCCAGGAATCCTAACCACTAGACCACATGGGAGTCGTAAGACAGAAACGAAAGAAGAAAAATCTGACAAGAAAAAGCATATAAAGCACAACTTTTTTTAAACATAATTTTTGTTTAACATTTCTCGAAAAGGAAAATTGTTTATTAAAAGTAAGAATAAAAATTATTCATCAATGAATGGTTTTTTTTCGTAAAGTAGAAGAAGCAGATTGTTTTTCTTTTCTTATTTTTAACATTTCTCGAAAAGGAAAATTGTTTATTAAAAGTAAGAATAAAAATTATTCATCAATGAATGGTTTGTTTTTCGTAAAGTAGAAGAAGCAGATTGTTTTTCTTTTCTTTAAGCAAGAAAGTTCTGAAGAAAAAAATATATTTAATAATAAAATTAAAAAATATTCATCAATACATGATTTGATAAAATGTTAGATGTATTTATAAAGTTATAAGATACAATTTATTTATTTATTATTTGTTGAAATGCTTGATGTATTTGTAAAGTTATCAGAAACAATTTATTTATTTATTATTATATTTTTTCTACCATTGAAAATTTCACAAAAAGAAAAATTATTTTGATGAAAATGGGGTTAAAAATTGTTCATCAATAAATGAAAAATACTTGAAAAGTTAAAAAAACTGAGTTTTTCTTACATTTTAATTATTAAATTGAACTTCTCATGCAGACGTTTTATTTATTTAAAATCTAAGGTTCTACCGAGATTTGAACTCGGATCGCTGGATTCAGAGTCCAAAGTGCTAACCATTACACCATAGAACCGTCTTCCCATGCCGGGAATCGAACCCGGGCCGCCTGGGTGAAAGCCAGGAATCCTAACCACTAGACCACATGGGAGTCGTAAGACAGAAACGAAAGAAGAAAAATCTGACAAGAAAAAGCATATAAAGCACAACTCTTTTTAAACATAATTTTTTTTAACATTTCTCGAAAAGGGAAATTGTTTATTAAAAGTAAGAATAAAAATTATTCATCAATGAATGGTTTTTTTTCGTAAAGTAGAAGAAGCAGATTGTTTTTCTTTTCTTTAAGCAAGAAATTTCTGAAGAAAAAAAAATTATTTAATAATAAAATTAAAAAATATTCATCAATACATGATTTGTTAAAAGGTTAGATGTATTTATAAAGTTATAAGATACAATTTATTTATTTATTATTTGTTGAAATGCTAGATGTATTTGTAAAGTTATCAGAAACAATTTATTTACTTATTATTATATTTTTTCTACCATTGAAAATTTCATAATAAGAAAAAAATTTTTTTTGAAGAAAATGGGGTTAAAAATCGTTCATCAATAAATGAAAAATACTTGAAAAATTAAAAAAACTGAGTTTTTCTTACATTTTAATTATTAAATTGAACTTCTCATGCAGACGTTTTATTTATTTAAAATCTAAGGTTCTACCGAGATTTGAACTCGGATCGCTGGAATCAGAGTCCAGAGTGTTAACCATTACACCATAGAACCGTCTCCCCATGCCGGGAATCGAACCCTTGCCGCCTGGGTGAAAGCCAGGAATCCTAACCACTAGACCACATGGGAGTCGTAAGACAGAAACGAAAGAAGAAAAATCTGACAAGAAAAAGCATATAAAGCACAACTTTTTTTAAACATAATTTTTTTTTAACATTTCTCGAAAAGGAAAATTGTTTATTAAAAGTAAGAATAAAAATTATTCATCAATGAATGGTTTGTTTTTCGTAAAGTAGAAGAAGCAGATTGTTTTTCTTTTCTTTAAGCAAGAAATTTCTGAAGAAAAAAAAATATTTAATAAAAAAATTAAAACATATTCATCAATACATGATTTTTTAAAAGGTTAGATGTATTTATAAAGTTATAAGATACAATTTATTTATTTATTACTTGTTGAAATGCTTGATGTATTTGTAAATTTATCAGAAACAATTTATTTATTTATTATTATATTTTTTCTACCATTGAAAATTTCACAAAAAGAAAAATTATTTTGATGAAAATGGGGTTAAAAATTGTTCATCAATAAATGAAAAATACTTGAAAAGTTAAAAAAACTGAGTTTTTCTTACATTTTAATTATTAAATTGAACTTCTCATGCAGACGTTTTATTTATTTAAAATCTAAGGTTCTACCGAGATTTGAACTCGGATCGCTATATTCAGAGTCCAAAGTGCTAACCATTACACCATAGAACCGTCTTCCCATGCCGGGAATCGAACCCGTGCCGCCTGGGTGAAAGCCAGGAATCCTAACCACTAGACCACATGGGAGTCGTAAGACAGAAACGAAAGAAGAAAAATCTGACAAGAAAAAGCATATAAAGCACAACTCTTTTTAAACATAATTTTTTTTAACATTTCTCGAAAAGGGAAATTGTTTATTAAAAGTAAGAATAAAAATTATTCATCAATGAATGGTTTTTTTTCGTAAAGTAGAAGAAGCAGATTGTTTTTCTTTTCTTTAAGCAAGAAATTTCTGAAGAAAAAAAAATTATTTAATAATAAAATTAAAAAATATTCATCAATACATGATTTGTTAAAAGGTTAGATGTATTTATAAAGTTATAAGATACAATTTATTTATTTATTATTTGTTGAAATGCTAGATGTATTTGTAAAGTTATCAGAAACAATTTATTTACTTATTAATATATTTTTTCTACCATTGAAAATTTCATAATAAGAAAAAAAAATTTTTTGAAGAAAATGGGGTTAAAAATTGTTCATCAATAAATGAAAAATACTTGAAAAGTTAAAAAAACTGAGTTTTTCTTACATTTTAATTATTAAATTGAACTTCTCATGCAGACGTTTTATTTATTTAAAATCTAAGGTTCTACCGAGATTTGAACTCGGATCGCTGGATTCAGAGTCCAGAGTGCTAACCATTACACCATAGAACCGTCTTCCCATGCCGGGAATCGAACCCGGGCCGCCTGGGTGAAAGCCAGGAATCCTAACCACTAGACCACATGGGAGTCGTAAGACAGAAACGAAAGAAGAAAAATCTGACAAGAAAAAGCATATAAAGCACAACTCTTTTTAAACATAATTTTTTTTAACATTTCTCGAAAAGGGAAATTGTTTATTAAAAGTAAGAATAAAAATTATTCATCAATGAATGGTTTTTTTTCGTAAAGTAGAAGAAGCAGATTGTTTTTCTTTTCTTTAAGCAAGAAATTTCTGAAGAAAAAAAAATTATTTAATAATAAAATTAAAAAATATTCATCAATACATGATTTGTTAAAAGGTTAGATGTATTTATAAAGTTATAAGATACAATTTATTTATTTATTATTTGTTGAAATGCTAGATGTATTTGTAAAGTTATCAGAAACAATTTATTTACTTATTATTATATTTTTTCTACCATTGAAAATTTCATAATAAGAAAAAAATTTTTTTTGAAGAAAATGGGGTTAAAAATCGTTCATCAATAAATGAAAAATACTTGAAAAATTAAAAAAACTGAGTTTTTCTTACATTTTAATTATTAAATTGAACTTCTCATGCAGACGTTTTATTTATTTAAAATCTAAGGTTCTACCGAGATTTGAACTCGGATCGCTGGAATCAGAGTCCAGAGTGTTAACCATTACACCATAGAACCGTCTCGCCATGCCGGGAATCGAACCCTTGCCGCCTGGGTGAAAGCCAGGAATCCTAACCACTAGACCACATGGGAGTCGTAAGACAGAAACGAAAGAAGAAAAATCTGACAAGAAAAAGCATATAAAGCACAACTTTTTTTAAACATAATTTTTTTTTAACATTTCTCGAAAAGGAAAATTGTTTATTAAAAGTAAGAATAAAAATTATTCATCAATGAATGGTTTGTTTTTCGTAAAGTAGAAGAAGCAGATTGTTTTTCTTTTCTTTAAGCAAGAAATTTCTGAAGAAAAAAAAAATATTTAATAAAAAAATTAAAACATATTCATCAATACATGATTTTTTAAAAGGTTAGATGTATTTATAAAGTTATAAGATACAATTTATTTATTTATTACTTGTTGAAATGCTTGATGTATTTGTAAATTTATCAGAAACAATTTATTTATTTATTATTATATTTTTTCTACCATTGAAAATTTCACAAAAAGAAAAATTATTTTGATGAAAATGGGGTTAAAAATTGTTCATCAATAAATGAAAAATACTTGAAAAGTTAAAAAAACTGAGTTTTTCTTACATTTTAATTATTAAATTGAACTTCTCATGCAGACGTTTTATTTATTTAAAATCTAAGGTTCTACCGAGATTTGAACTCGGATCGCTATATTCAGAGTCCAAAGTGCTAACCATTACACCATAGAACCGTCTTCCCATGCCGGGAATCGAACCCGGGCCGCCTGGGTGAAAGCCAGGAATCCTAACCACTAGACCACATGGGAGTCGTAAGACAGAAACGAAAGAAGAAAAATCTGACAAGAAAAAGCATATAAAGCACAACTCTTTTTAAACATAATTTTTTTTAACATTTCTCGAAAAGGGAAATTGTTTATTAAAAGTAAGAATAAAAATTATTCATCAATGAATGGTTTTTTTTCGTAAAGTAGAAGAAGCAGATTGTTTTTCTTTTCTTTAAGCAAGAAATTTCTGAAGAAAAAAAAATTATTTAATAATAAAATTAAAAAATATTCATCAATACATGATTTGTTAAAAGGTTAGATGTATTTATAAAGTTATAAGATACAATTTATTTATTTATTATTTGTTGAAATGCTAGATGTATTTGTAAAGTTATCAGAAACAATTTATTTACTTATTAATATATTTTTTCTACCATTGAAAATTTCATAATAAGAAAAAAAAATTTTTTGAAGAAAATGGGGTTAAAAATTGTTCATCAATAAATGAAAAATACTTGAAAAGTTAAAAAAACTGAGTTTTTCTTACATTTTATTTATTAAATTGAACTTCTCATGCAGACGTTTTATTTATTTAAAATCTAAGGTTCTACCGAGATTTGAACTCGGATCGCTGGATTCAGAGTGCTAACCATTACACCATAGAACCGTCTTCCCATGCCAGGAATCGAACCCGGGGCGCCTGGGTGAAAGCCAGGAATCCTAACCACTAGACCACATGGGAGTCGTAAGACAGAAACGAAAGAAGAAAAATCTGACAAGAAAAAGCATATAAAGCACAACTTTTTTTAAACATAATTTTTTTTAACATTTCTCGAAAAGGGAAATTGTTTATTAAAAGTAAGAATGAAAATTATTCATCAATGAATGGGTTTTTTTTCGTAAAGTAGAAGAAGCAGATTGTTTTTCTCTTCTTTAAGCAAGAAATTTCTGAAGAAAAAAAAAATTATTTAATAATAAAATTAAAAAATATTCATCAATACATGATTTGTTAAAAGGTTAGATGTATTTATAAAGTTATCAGATACAATTTATTTATTTATTATTTGTTGAAATGCTAGATGTATTTGTAAATTTATCAGAAACAATTTATTTATTTATTATTATATTTTTTCTACCATTGAAAATTTCACATAAAGAAAAATTATTTTGATGAAAATGGGGTTAAAAATTGTTCATCAATAAATGAAAAATACTTGAAAAGTTTAAAAAACTGAGTTTTTCTTACATTCTAATTATTAAATTGAACTTCTCATGCAGACGTTTTATTTATTTAAAATCTAAGGTTCTACCGAGATTTGAACTCGGATCGCTGGATTCAGAGTCCAAAGTGCTAACCATTACACCATAGAACCGTCTTCCCATGCCGGGAATCGAACCCGGGCCGCCTGGGTGAAAGCCAGGAATCCTAACCACTAGACCACATGGGAGTCGTAAGACAGAAACGAAAGAAGAAAAATCTGACAAGAAAAAGCATATAAAGCACAACTTTTTTTTAACATAATTTTTTTTAACATTTCTCGAAAAGGGAAATTGTTTATTAAAAGTAAGAATAAAAATTATTCATCAATGAATGGTTTTTTTTCGTAAAGTAGAAGAAGCAGATTGTTTTTCTTTTCTTATTTTTAACATTTCTCGAAAAGGAAAATTGTTTATTAAAAGTAAGAATAAAAATTATTCATCAATGAATGGTTTGTTTTTCGTAAAGTAGAAGAAGCAGATTGTTTTTCTTTTCTTTAAGCAAGAAATTTCTGAAGAAAAAAATATATTTAATAATAAAATTAAAAAATATTCATCAATACATGATTTGATAAAAGGTTAGATGTATTTATAAAGTTATAAGATACAATTTATTTATTTATTATTTGTTGAAATGCTTGATGTATTTGTAAAGTTATCAGAAACAATTTATTTATTTATTATTATATTTTTTCTACCATTGAAAATTTCAAAAAAAGAAAAATTATTTTGATGAAAATGGGGTTAAAAATGGTTCATCAATAAATGAAAAATACTTGAAAAGTTAAAAAAACTGAGTTTTTCTTACATTTTAATTATTAAATTGAACTTCTCATGCAGACGTTTTATTTATTTAAAATCTAAGGTTCTACCGAGATTTGAACTCGGATCGCTGGATTCAGAGTCCAAAGTGCTAACCATTACACCATAGAACCGTCTTCCCATGCCGGGAATCGAACCCGGGCCGCCTGGGTGAAAGCCAGGAATCCTAACCACTAGACCACATGGGAGTCGTAAGACAGAAACGAAAGAAGAAAAATCTGACAAGAAAAAGCATATAAAGCACAACTCTTTTTAAACATAATTTTTTTTAACATTTCTCGAAAAGGGAAATTGTTTATTAAAAGTAAGAATAAAAATTATTCATCAATGAATGGGTTTTTTTCGTAAAGTGGAAGAAGGAGATTGTTTTTCTTTTCTTTAAGCAAGAAATTTCTGAAGAAAAAAAAATTATTTAATAATAAAATTAAAAAATATTCATCAATACATGATTTGTTAAAAGGTTAGATGTATTTATAAAGTTATAAGATACAATTTATTTATTTATTATTTGTTGAAATGCTAGATGTATTTGTAAAGTTATCAGAAACAATTTATTTACTTATTATTATATTTTTTCTACCATTGAAAATTTCATAATAAGAAAAAAAAAATTTTTGAAGAAAATGGGGTTAAAAATCGTTCATCAATAAATGAAAAATTAAAAAAACTGGGTTTTTCTTAAATTTTAATTATTAAATTGAACTTCTCATGCAGACGTTTTATTTATTTAAAATCTAAGGTTCTACCGAGATTTGAACTCGGATCGCTGGAGTCAGAGTCCAGAGTGCTAACCATTACACCATAGAACCGTCTTCCCATGCCGGGAATCGAACCCTTGCCGCCTGGGTGAAAGCCAGGAATCCTAACCACTAGACCAAATGGGAGTCGTAAGACAGAAACGAAAGAAGAAAAATCTGACAAGAAAAAGCATATAAAGCACAACTCTTTTTAAACATAATTTTTTTTAACATTTCTCGAAAAGGGAAATTGTTTATTAAAAGTAAGAATAAAAATTATTCATCAATGAATGGTTTTTTTTCGTAAAGTAGAAGAAGCAGATTGTTTTTCTTTTCTTTAAGCAAGAAATTCCTGAAGAAAAAAAAATTATTTAATAATAAAATTAAAAAATATTCATCAATACATGATTTGTTAAAAGGTTAGATGTATTTATAAAGTTATAAGATACAATTTATTTATTTATTATTTGTTGAAATGCTAGATGTATTTGTAAAGTTATCAGAAACAATTTATTTACTTATTATTATATTTTTTCTACCATTGAAAATTTCATAATAAGAAAAAAAATTTTTTTGAAGAAAATGGGGTTAAAAATCGTTCATCAATAAATGAAAAATACTTGAAAAATTAAAAAAACTGAGTTTTTCTTACATTTTAATTATTAAATTGAACTTCTCATGCAGACGTTTTATTTATTTAAAATCTAAGGTTCTACCGAGATTTGAACTCGGATCGCTGGAATCAGAGTCCAGAGTGCTAACCATTACACCATAGAACCGTCTCCCCATGCCGGGAATCGAACCCTTGCCGCCTGGGTGAAAGCCAGGAATCCTAACCACTAGACCACATGGGAGTCGTAAGACAGAAACGAAAGAAGAAAAATCTGACAAGAAAAAGCATATAAAGCACAACTTTTTTTAAACATAATTTTTGTTTAACATTTCTCGAAAAGGAAAATTGTTTATTAAAAGTAAGAATAAAAATTATTCATCAATGAATGGTTTTTTTTCGTAAAGTAGAAGAAGCAGATTGTTTTTCTTTTCTTATTTTTAACATTTCTCGAAAAGGAAAATTGTTTATTAAAAGTAAGAATAAAAATTATTCATCAATGAATGGTTTGTTTTTCGTAAAGTAGAAGAAGCAGATTGTTTTTCTTTTCTTTAAGCAAGAAATTTCTGAAGAAAAAAATATATTTAATAATAAAATTAAAAAATATTCATCAATACATGATTTGATAAAAGGTTAGATGTATTTATAAAGTTATAAGATACAATTTATTTATTTATTATTTGTTGAAATGCTTGATGTATTTGTAAAGTTATCAGAAACAATTTATTTATTTATTATTATATTTTTTCTACCATTGAAAATTTCACAAAAAGAAAAATTATTTTGATGAAAATGGGGTTAAAAATTGTTCATCAATAAATGAAAAATACTTGAAAAGTTAAAAAAACTGAGTTTTTCTTACATTTTAATTATTAAATTGAACTTCTCATGCAGACGTTTTATTTATTTAAAATCTAAGGTTCTACCGAGATTTGAACTCGGATCGCTGGATTCAGAGTCCAAAGTGCTAACCATTACACCATAGAACCGTCTTCCCATGCCGGGAATCGAACCCGGGCCGCCTGGGTGAAAGCCAGGAATCCTAACCACTAGACCACATGGGAGTCGTAAGACAGAAACGAAAGAAGAAAAATCTGACAAGAAAAAGCATATAAAGCACAACTCTTTTTAAACATAATTTTTTTTAACATTTCTCGAAAAGGGAAATTGTTTATTAAAAGTAAGAATAAAAATTATTCATCAATGAATGGTTTTTTTTCGTAAAGTAGAAGAAGCAGATTGTTTTTCTTTTCTTTAAGCAAGAAATTTCTGAAGAAAAAAAAATTATTTAATAATAAAATTAAAAAATATTCATCAATACATGATTTGTTAAAAGGTTAGATGTATTTATAAAGTTATAAGATACAATTTATTTATTTATTATTTGTTGAAATGCTAGATGTATTTGTAAAGTTATCAGAAACAATTTATTTACTTATTATTATATTTTTTCTACCATTGAAAATTTCATAATAAGAAAAAAAATTTTTTTGAAGAAAATGGGGTTAAAAATCGTTCATCAATAAATGAAAAATTAAAAAAACTGAGTTTTTCTTACATTTTAATTATTAAATTGAACTTCTCATGCAGACGTTTTATTTATTTAAAATCTAAGGTTCTACCGAGATTTGAACTCGGATCGCTGGAATCAGAGTCCAGAGTGCTAACCATTACACCATAGAACCGTCTCCCCATGCCGGGAATCGAACCCTTGCCGCCTGGGTGAAAGCCAGGAATCCTAACCACTAGACCACATGGGAGTCGTAAGACAGAAACGAAAGAAGAAAAATCTGACAAGAAAAAGCATATAAAGCACAACTTTTTTTAAACATAATTTTTTTTTAACATTTCTCGAAAAGGAAAATTGTTTATTAAAAGTAAGAATAAAAATTATTCATCAATGAATGGTTTGTTTTTCGTAAAGTAGAAGAAGCAGATTGTTTTTCTTTTCTTTAAGCAAGAAATTTCTGAAGAAAAAAAAATATTTAATAAAAAAATTAAAACATATTCATCAATACATGATTTTTTAAAAGGTTAGATGTATTTATAAAGTTATAAGATACAATTTATTTATTTATTACTTGTTGAAATGCTTGATGTATTTGTAAATTTATCAGAAACAATTTATTTATTTATTATTATATTTTTTCTACCATTGAAAATTTCACAAAAAGAAAAATTATTTTGATGAAAATGGGGTTAAAAATTGTTCATCAATAAATGAAAAATACTTCAAAAGTTAAAAAAACTGAGTTTTTCTTACATTTTAATTATTAAATTGAACTTCTCATGCAGACGTTTTATTTATTTAAAATCTAAGGTTCTACCGAGATTTGAACTCGGATCGCTATATTCAGAGTCCAAAGTGCTAACCATTACACCATAGAACCGTCTTCCCATGCCGGGAATCGAACCCGGGCCGCCTGGGTGAAAGCCAGGAATCCTAACCACTAGACCACATGGGAGTCGTAAGACAGAAACGAAAGAAGAAAAATCTGACAAGAAAAAGCATATAAAGCACAACTCTTTTTAAACATAATTTTTTTTAACATTTCTCGAAAAGGGAAATTGTTTATTAAAAGTAAGAATAAAAATTATTCATCAATGAATGGTTTTTTTTCGTAAAGTAGAAGAAGCAGATTGTTTTTCTTTTCTTTAAGCAAGAAATTTCTGAAGAAAAAAAAATTATTTAATAATAAAATTAAAAAATATTCATCAATACATGATTTGTTAAAAGGTTAGATGTATTTATAAAGTTATAAGATACAATTTATTTATTTATTATTTGTTGAAATGCTAGATATATTTGTAAAGTTATCAGAAACAATTTATTTACTTATTATTATATTTTTTCTACCATTGAAAATTTCATAATAAGAAAAAAATTTTTTTTGAAGAAAATGGGGTTAAAAATCGTTCATCAATAAATGAAAAATACTTGAAAAATTAAAAAAACTGAGTTTTTCTTACATTTTAATTATTAAATTGAACTTCTCATGCAGACGTTTTATTTATTTAAAATCTAAGGTTCTACCGAGATTTGAACTCGGATCGCTGGATTCAGAGTCCAAAGTGCTAACCATTACACCATAGAACCGTCTTCCCATGCCGGGAATCGAACCCGGGCCGCCTGGGTGAAAGCCAGGAATCCTAACCACTAGACCACATGGGAGTCGTAAGACAGAAACGAAAGAAGAAAAATCTGACAAGAAAAAGCATATAAAGCACAACTCTTTTTAAACATAATTTTTTTTAACATTTCTCGAAAAGGGAAATTGTTTATTAAAAGTAAGAATAAAAATTATTCATCAATGAATGGTTTTTTTTCGTAAAGTAGAAGAAGCAGATTGTTTTTCTTTTCTTTAAGCAAGAAATTTCTGAAGAAAAAAAAATTATTTAATAATAAAATTAAAAAATATTCATCAATACATGATTTGTTAAAAGGTTAGATGTATTTATAAAGTTATAAGATACAATTTATTTATTTATTATTTGTTGAAATGCTAGATGTATTTGTAAAGTTATCAGAAACAATTTATTTACTTATTATTATATTTTTTCTACCATTGAAAATTTCATAATAAGAAAAAAAATTTTTTTGAAGAAAATGGGGTTAAAAATCGTTCATCAATAAATGAAAAATTAAAAAAACTGAGTTTTTCTTACATTTTAATTATTAAATTGAACTTCTCATGCAGACGTTTTATTTATTTAAAATCTAAGGTTCTACCGAGATTTGAACTCGGATCGCTGGAATCAGAGTCCAGAGTGCTAACCATTACACCATAGAACCGTCTCCCCATGCCGGGAATCGAACCCTTGCCGCCTGGGTGAAAGCCAGGAATCCTAACCACTAGACCACATGGGAGTCGTAAGACAGAAACGAAAGAAGAAAAATCTGACAAGAAAAAGCATATAAAGCACAACTTTTTTTAAACATAATTTTTTTTTAACATTTCTCGAAAAGGAAAATTGTTTATTAAAAGTAAGAATAAAAATTATTCATCAATGAATGGTTTGTTTTTCGTAAAGTAGAAGAAGCAGATTGTTTTTCTTTTCTTTAAGCAAGAAATTTCTGAAGAAAAAAAAAATATTTAATAAAAAAATTAAAACATATTCATCAATACATGATTTTTTAAAAGGTTAGATGTATTTATAAAGTTATAAGATACAATTTATTTATTTATTACTTGTTGAAATGCTTGATGTATTTGTAAATTTATCAGAAACAATTTATTTATTTATTATTATATTTTTTCTACCATTGAAAATTTCACAAAAAGAAAAATTATTTTGATGAAAATGGGGTTAAAAATTGTTCATCAATAAATGAAAAATACTTCAAAAGTTAAAAAAACTGAGTTTTTCTTACATTTTAATTATTAAATTGAACTTCTCATGCAGACGTTTTATTTATTTAAAATCTAAGGTTCTACCGAGATTTGAACTCGGATCGCTATATTCAGAGTCCAAAGTGCTAACCATTACACCATAGAACCGTCTTCCCATGCCGGGAATCGAACCCGGGCCGCCTGGGTGAAAGCCAGGAATCCTAACCACTAGACCACATGGGAGTCGTAAGACAGAAACGAAAGAAGAAAAATCTGACAAGAAAAAGCATATAAAGCACAACTCTTTTTAAACATAATTTTTTTTAACATTTCTCGAAAAGGGAAATTGTTTATTAAAAGTAAGAATAAAAATTATTCATCAATGAATGGTTTTTTTTCGTAAAGTAGAAGAAGCAGATTGTTTTTCTTTTCTTTAAGCAAGAAATTTCTGAAGAAAAAAAAATTATTTAATAATAAAATTAAAAAATATTCATCAATACATGATTTGTTAAAAGGTTAGATGTATTTATAAAGTTATAAGATACAATTTATTTATTTATTATTTGTTGAAATGCTAGATATATTTGTAAAGTTATCAGAAACAATTTATTTACTTATTATTATATTTTTTCTACCATTGAAAATTTCATAATAAGAAAAAAATTTTTTTTGAAGAAAATGGGGTTAAAAATCGTTCATCAATAAATGAAAAATACTTGAAAAATTAAAAAAACTGAGTTTTTCTTACATTTTAATTATTAAATTGAACTTCTCATGCAGACGTTTTATTTATTTAAAATCTAAGGTTCTACCGAGATTTGAACTCGGATCGCTGGAATCAGAGTCCAGAGTGCTAACCATTACACCATAGAACCGTCTCCCCATGCCGGGAATCGAACCCTTGCCGCCTGGGTGAAAGCCAGGAATCCTAACCACTAGACCACATGGGAGTCGTAAGACAGAAACGAAAGAAGAAAAATCTGACAAGAAAAAGCATATAAAGCACAACTTTTTTTAAACATAATTTTTGTTTAACATTTCTCGAAAAGGAAAATTGTTTATTAAAAGTAAGAATAAAAATTATTCATCAATGAATGGTTTTTTTTCGTAAAGTAGAAGAAGCAGATTGTTTTTCTTTTCTTATTTTTAACATTTCTCGAAAAGGAAAATTGTTTATTAAAAGTAAGAATAAAAATTATTCTTCAATGAATGGTTTGTTTTTCGTAAAGTAGAAGAAGCAGATTGTTTTTCTTTTCTTTAAGCAAGAAATTTCTGAAGAAAAAAATATATTTAATAATAAAATTAAAAAATATTCATCAATACATGATTTGATAAAAGGTTAGATGTATTTATAAAGTTATAAGATACAATTTATTTATTTATTATTTGTTGAAATGCTTGATGTATTTGTAAAGTTATCAGAAACAATTTATTTATTTATTATTATATTTTTTCTACCATTGAAAATTTCACAAAAAAAAAAATATTTTGATGAAAATGGGGTTAAAAATTGTTCATCAATAAATGAAAAATACTTGAAAAGTTAAAAAAACTGAGTTTTTCTTACATTTTAATTATTAAATTGAACTTCTCATGCAGACGTTTTATTTATTTAAAATCTAAGGTTCTACCGAGATTTGAACTCGGATCGCTGGATTCAGAGTCCAAAGTGCTAACCATTACACCATAGAACCGTCTTCCCATGCCGGGAATCGAACCCGGGCCGCCTGGGTGAAAGCCAGGAATCCTAACCACTAGACCACATGGGAGTCGTAAGACAGAAACGAAAGAAGAAAAATCTGACAAGAAAAAGCATATAAAGCACAACTCTTTTTAAACATAATTTTTTTTAACATTTCTCGAAAAGGGAAATTGTTTATTAAAAGTAAGAATAAAAATTATTCATCAATGAATGGTTTTTTTTCGTAAAGTAGAAGAAGCAGATTGTTTTTCTTTTCTTATTTTTAACATTTCTCGAAAAGGAAAATTGTTTATTAAAAGTAAGAATAAAAATTATTCATCAATGAATGGTTTGTTTTTCGTAAAGTAGAAGAAGCAGATTGTTTTTCTTTTCTTTAAGCAAGAAATTTCTGAAGAAAAAAATATATTTAATAATAAAATTAAAAAATATTCATCAATACATGATTTGATAAAAGGTTAGATGTATTTATAAAGTTATAAGATACAATTTATTTATTTATTATTTGTTGAAATGCTTGATGTATTTGTAAAGTTATCAGTAACAATTTATTTACTTATTATTATATTTTTTCTACCATTGAAAATTTCATAAGAAAAAAATTTTTTTTGAAGAAAATGGGGTTAAAAATTGTTCATCAATAAATGAAAAATACTTGAAAAGTTAAAAAAACTGAGTTTTTCTTACATTTTAATTATTAAATTGAACTTCTCATGCAGACGTTTTATTTATTTAAAATCTAAGGTTCTACCGATATTTGAACTCGGATCGCTGGATTCAGAGTCCAGAGTGCTAACCATTACACCATAGAACCGTCTTCCCATGCCGGGAATCGAACCCGGGCCGCCTGGGTGAAAGCCAGGAATCCTAACCACTAGACCACATGGGAGTCGTAAGACAGAAAGGAAAGAAGAAAAATCTGACAAGAAAAAGCATATAAAGCACAACTTTTTTTAAACATAATTTTTTTTTAATATTTCTCGAAAAGGAAAATTGTTTATTAAAAGTAAGAATAAAAATTATTCATCAATGAATGGTTTGTTTTTCGTAAAGTAGAAGAAGCAGATTGTTTTTCTTTTCTTTAAGCAAGGAATTTCTGAAGAAAAAAAAAATATTTAATAATAAAATTATAAAATATTCATCAATACATGATTTTTTAAAAGGTTAGATGTATTTATAAAGTTATAAGATACAATTTATTTATTTATTATTTGTTGAAATGCTTGATGTATTTGTAAAGTTATCAGAAACAATTTATTTATTTATTATTATTTTTTTTCTACCATTGAAAATTTCACAAAAAAAAAAAATTATTTTGATGAAAATGGGGTTAAAAATTGTTCATCAATAAATGAAAAATACTTGAAAAGTTAAAAAAACTGAGTTTTTCTTACATTTTAATTATTAAATTGAACTTCTCATGCAGACGTTTTATTTATTTAAAATCTAAGGTTCTACCGAGATTTGAACTAGGATCGCTGGATTCAGAGTCCAGAGTGCAAACCATTACACCATAGAACCGTCTTCCCATGCCGGGAATCGAACCCGGGCCGCCTGGGTGAAACCCAGGAATCCTAACCACTAGACTACATGGGAGTCGTAAGACAGAAAGGAAAGAAGAAAAATCTGACAAGAAAAAGCATATAAAGCACAACTTTTTTTAAACATAATTTTTTTTAACATTTCTCGAAAAGGGAAATTGTTTATTAAAAGTAAGAATAAAAATTATTCATCAATGAATGGTTTGTTTTTCGTAAAGTAGAAGAAGCAGATTGTTTTTCTTTTCTTTAAGCAAGAAATTTCTGAAGAAAAAAAAAATATTTAATAATAAAATTATAAAATATTCATCAATACATGATTTTTTAAAAGGTTAGATGTATTTATAAAGTTATAAGATACAATTTATTTATTTATTATTTGTTGAAATGCTTGATGTATTTGTAAAGTTATCAGAAACAATTTATTTATTTATTATTATTTTTTTTCTACCATTGAAAATTTCACAAAAAAAAAATTATTTTGATGAAAATGGGGTTAAAAATTGTTCATCAATAAATGAAAAATACTTGAAAAGTTAAAAAAACTGAGTTTTTCTTACATTTTAATTATTAAATTGAACTTCTCATGCAGACGTTTTATTTATTTAAAATCTAAGGTTCTACCGAGATTTGAACTAGGATCGCTGGATTCAGAGTCCAGAGTGCAAACCATTACACCATAGAACCGTCTTCCCATGCCGGGAATCGAACCCGGGCCGCCTGGGTGAAAGCCAGGAATCCTAACCACTAGACTACATGGGAGTCGTAAGACAGAAAGGAAAGAAGAAAAATCTGACAAGAAAAAGCATATAAAGCACAACTTTTTTTAAACATAATTTTTTTTAACATTTCTCGAAAAGGGAAATTGTTTATTAAAAGTAAGAATAAAAATTATTCATCAATGAATGGGTTTTTTTCGTAAAGTAGAAGAAGCAGATTGTTTTTCTTTTCTTTAAGCAAGAAATTTCTGAAGAAAAAAAAAATTATTTAATAATAAAATTAAAAAATATTCATCAATACATGATTTGTTAAAAGGTTAGATGTATTTATAAAGTTATAAGATACAATTTATTTATTTATTATTTGTTGAAATGCTAGATGTATTTGTAAAGTTATCAGAAACAATTTATTTACTTATTAATATATTTTTTCTACCATTGAAAATTTCATAATAAGAAAAAAATTTTTTTTGAAGAAAATGGGGTTAAAAATTGTTCATCAATAAATGAAAAATACTTGAAAAGTTAAAAAAACTGAGTTTTTCTTACATTTTAATTATTAAATTGAACTTCTCATGCAGACGTTTTATTTATTTAAAATCTAAGGTTCTACCGAGATTTGAACTCGGATCGCTGGATTCAGAGTCCAGAGTGCTAACCATTACACCATAGAACCGTCTTCCCATGCCGGGAATCGAACCCGGGCCGCCTGGGTGAAAGCCAGGAATCCTAACCACTAGACCACATGGGAGTCGTAAGACAGAAAGGAAAGAAGAAAAATCTGACAAGAAAAAGCATATAAAGCACAACTTTTTTTAAACATAATTTTTTTTAACATTTCTCGAAAAGGAAAATTGTTTATTAAAAGTAAGAATAAAAATTATTCATCAATGAATGGTTTGTTTTTCGTAAAGTAGAAGAAGCAGATTGTTTTTCTTTTCTTTAAGAGAGAAATTTCTGAAGAAAAAAAAAATATTTAATAATAAAATTAAAAAATATTCATCAATACATGATTTTTTAAAAGGTTAGATGTATTTATAAAGTTATAAGATACAATTTATTTATTTATTATTTGTTGAAATGCTTGATGTATTTGTAAAGTTATCAGAAACAATTTATTTATTTATTATTATATTTTTTCTACCATTGAAAATTTCACAAAAAGAAAAATTATTTTGATGAAAATGGGGTTAAAAATTGTTCATCAATAAATGAAAAATATTTGAAAAGTTAAAAAAACTGAGTTTTTCTTACATTTTAATTATTAAATTGAACTTCTCATGCAGACGTTTTATTTATTTAAAATCTAAGGTTCTACCGAGATTTGAACTCGGATCGCTGGATTCAGAGTGCTAACCATTACACCATAGAACCGTCTTCCCATGCCAGGAATCGAACCCGGGCCGCCTGGGTGAAAGCCAGGAATCCTAACCACTAGACCAAATGGGAGTCGTAAGACAGAAACGAAAGAAGAAAAATCTGACAAGAAAAAGCATATAAAGCACAACTTTTTTTAAACATAATTTTTTTTAACATTTCTCGAAAAGGGAAATTGTTTATTAAAAGTAAGAATGAAAATTATTCATCAATGAATGGGTTTTTTTTCGTAAAGTAGAAGAAGCAGATTGTTTTTCTCTTCTTTAAGCAAGAAATTTCTGAAGAAAAAAAAATTATTTAATAATAAAATTAAAAAATATTCATCAATACATGATTTGTTAAAAGGTTAGATGTATTTATAAAGTTATCAGATACAATTTATTTATTTATTATTTGTTGAAATGCTAGATGTATTTGTAAATTTATCAGAAACAATTTATTTATTTATTATTATATTTTTTCTACCATTGAAAATTTCACATAAAGAAAAATTATTTTGATGAAAATGGGGTTAAAAATTGTTCATCAATAAATGAAAAATACTTGAAAAGTTTAAAAAACTGAGTTTTTCTTACATTCTAATTATTAAATTGAACTTCTCATGCAGACGTTTTATTTATTTAAAATCTAAGGTTCTACCGAGATTTGAACTCGGATCGCTGGATTCAGAGTCCAAAGTGCTAACCATTACACCATAGAACCGTCTTCCCATGCCGGGAATCGAACCCGGGCCGCCTGGGTGAAAGCCAGGAATCCTAACCACTAGACCACATGGGAGTCGTAAGACAGAAACGAAAGAAGAAAAATCTGACAAGAAAAAGCATATAAAGCACAACTTTTTTTTAACATAATTTTTTTTAACATTTCTCGAAAAGGGAAATTGTTTATTAAAAGTAAGAATAAAAATTATTCATCAATGAATGGGTTTTTTTCGTAAAGTAGAAGAAGCAGATTGTTTTTCTTTTCTTTAAGCAAGAAATTTCTGAAGAAAAAAAAATTATTTAATAATAAAATTAAAAAATATTCATCAATACATGATTTGTTAAAAGGTTAGATGTATTTATAAAGTTATAAGATACAATTTATTTATTTATTATTTGTTGAAATGCTAGATGTATTTGTAAAGTTATCAGAAACAATTTATTTACTTATTATTATATTTTTTCTATCATTGAAAATTTCATAATAAGAAAAATTATTTTGAAGAAAATGGGGTTAAAAATTGTTCATCAATAAATGAAAAATACTTGAAAAGTTAAAAAAAACTGAGTTTTTCTTACATTTTAATTATTAAATTGAACTTCTCATGCAGACGTTTTATTTATTTAAAATCTAAGGTTCTACCGAGATTTGAACTCGGATCGCTGGATTCAGAGTCCAGAGTGCTAACCATTACACCATAGAACCGTCTTCCCATGCCGGGAATCGAACCCGGGCCGCCTGGGTGAAAGCCAGGAATCCTAACCACTAGACCACATGGGAGTCGTAAGACAGAAACGAAAAAAGAAAAATCTGACAAGAAAAAGCATATAAAGCACAACTTTTTTAAACATAATTTTTTTTTAACATTTCTCGAAAAGGGAAATTGTTTATTAAAAGTAAGAATAAAAATTATTCATCAATGAATGGGTTTTTTTCGTAAAGTAGAAGCAGATTGTTTTTCTTTTCTTTAAGCAAGAAATTTCTGAAGAAAAAAAAATATTTAATAATAAAATTAAAAAATATTCATCAATACATGATTTTTTAAAAGGTTAGATGTATTTATAAAGTTATAAGATACAATTTATTTATTTATTATTTGTTGAAATGCTTGATGTATTTGTAAAGTTATCAGAAACAATTTATTTATTTATTATTATATTTTTTCTACCATTGAAAATTTCACAAAAAGAAAAATTATTTTGATGAAAATGGGGTTAAAAATTGTTCATCAATAAATGAAAAATATTTGAAAAGTTAAAAAAACTGAGTTTTTCTTACATTTTAATTATTAAATTGAACTTCTCATGCAGACGTTTTATTTATTTAAAATCTAAGGTTCTACCGAGATTTGAACTCGGATCGCTGGATTCAGAGTGCTAACCATTACACCATAGAACCGTCTTCCCATGCCAGGAATCGAACCCGGGCCGCCTGGGTGAAAGCCAGGAATCCTAACCACTAGACCACATGGGAGTCGTAAGACAGAAACGAAAGAAGAAAAATCTGACAAGAAAAAGCATATAAAGCACAACTTTTTTTAAACATAATTTTTTTTAACATTTCTCGAAAAGGGAAATTGTTTATTAAAAGTAAGAATGAAAATTATTCATCAATGAATGGGTTTTTTTTCGTAAAGTAGAAGAAGCAGATTGTTTTTCTCTTCTTTAAGCAAGAAATTTCTGAAGAAAAAAAAATTATTTAATAATAAAATTAAAAAATATTCATCAATACATGATTTGTTAAAAGGTTAGATGTATTTATAAAGTTATCAGATACAATTTATTTATTTATTATTTGTTGAAATGCTAGATGTATTTGTAAATTTATCAGAAACAATTTATTTATTTATTATTATATTTTTTCTACCATTGAAAATTTCACATAAAGAAAAATTATTTTGATGAAAATGGGGTTAAAAATTGTTCATCAATAAATGAAAAATACTTGAAAAGTTTAAAAAACTGAGTTTTTCTTACATTCTAATTATTAAATTGAACTTCTCATGCAGACGTTTTATTTATTTAAAATCTAAGGTTCTACCGAGATTTGAACTCGGATCGCTGGATTCAGAGTCCAAAGTGCTAACCATTACACCATAGAACCGTCTTCCCATGCCGGGAATCGAACCCGGGCCGCCTGGGTGAAAGCCAGGAATCCTAACCACTAGACCACATGGGAGTCGTAAGACAGAAACGAAAGAAGAAAAATCTGACAAGAAAAAGCATATAAAGCACAACTTTTTTTTAACATAATTTTTTTTAACATTTCTCGAAAAGGGAAATTGTTTATTAAAAGTAAGAATAAAAATTATTCATCAATGAATGGGTTTTTTTCGTAAAGTAGAAGAAGCAGATTGTTTTTCTTTTCTTTAAGCAAGAAATTTCTGAAGAAAAAAAAATTATTTAATAATAAAATTAAAAAATATTCATCAATACATGATTTGTTAAAAGGTTAGATGTATTTATAAAGTTATAAGATACAATTTATTTATTTATTATTTGTTGAAATGCTAGATGTATTTGTAAAGTTATCAGAAACAATTTATTTACTTATTATTATATTTTTTCTATCATTGAAAATTTCATAATAAGAAAAATTATTTTGAAGAAAATGGGGTTAAAAATTGTTCATCAATAAATGAAAAATACTTGAAAAGTTAAAAAAAACTGAGTTTTTCTTACATTTTAATTATTAAATTGAACTTCTCATGCAGACGTTTTATTTATTTAAAATCTAAGGTTCTACCGAGATTTGAACTAGGATCGCTGGATTCAGAGTCCAGAGTGCAAACCATTACACCATAGAACCGTCTTCCCATGCCGGGAATCGAACCCGGGCCGCCTGGGTGAAACCCAGGAATCCTAACCACTAGACTACATGGGAGTCGTAAGACAGAAAGGAAAGAAGAAAAATCTGACAAGAAAAAGCATATAAAGCACAACTTTTTTTAAACATAATTTTTTTTAACATTTCTCGAAAAGGGAAATTGTTTATTAAAAGTAAGAATAAAAATTATTCATCAATGAATGGTTTGTTTTTCGTAAAGTAGAAGAAGCAGATTGTTTTTCTTTTCTTTAAGCAAGAAATTTCTGAAGAAAAAAAAAATATTTAATAATAAAATTATAAAATATTCATCAATACATGATTTTTTAAAAGGTTAGATGTATTTATAAAGTTATAAGATACAATTTATTTATTTATTATTTGTT
The DNA here is from genome assembly GCA_951213105.1 of Amaurobius ferox. NCBI lineage: Eukaryota > Metazoa > Arthropoda > Arachnida > Araneae > Amaurobiidae > Amaurobius > Amaurobius ferox. Next base: position 120,261,464 of record OX578149.1, on the reverse strand, counting down.
GAAATGCTTGATGTATTTGTAAAGTTATCAGAAACAATTTATTTATTTATTATTATTTTTTTTCTACCATTGAAAATTTCACAAAAAAAAAATTATTTTGATGAAAATGGGGTTAAAAATTGTTCATCAATAAATGAAAAATACTTGAAAAGTTAAAAAAACTGAGTTTTTCTTACATTTTAATTATTAAATTGAACTTCTCATGCAGACGTTTTATTTATTTAAAATCTAAGGTTCTACCGAGATTTGAACTAGGATCGCTGGATTCAGAGTCCAGAGTGCAAACCATTACACCATAGAACCGTCTTCCCATGCCGGGAATCGAACCCGGGCCGCCTGGGTGAAAGCCAGGATTCCTAACCACTAGACTACATGGGAGTCGTAAGACAGAAAGGAAAGAAGAAAAATCTGACAAGAAAAAGCATATAAAGCACAACTTTTTTTAAACATAATTTTTTTTAACATTTCTCGAAAAGGGAAATTGTTTATTAAAAGTAAGAATAAAAATTATTCATCAATGAATGGGTTTTTTTCGTAAAGTAGAAGAAGCAGATTGTTTTTCTTTTCTTTAAGCAAGAAATTTCTGAAGAAAAAAAAAATTATTTAATAATAAAATTAAAAAATATTCATCAATACATGATTTGTTAAAAGGTTAGATGTATTTATAAAGTTATAAGATACAATTTATTTATTTATTATTTGTTGAAATGCTAGATGTATTTGTAAAGTTATCAGAAACAATTTATTTACTTATTAATATATTTTTTCTACCATTGAAAATTTCATAATAAGAAAAAAATTTTTTTTGAAGAAAATGGGGTTAAAAATTGTTCATCAATAAATGAAAAATACTTGAAAAGTTAAAAAAACTGAGTTTTTCTTACATTTTAATTATTAAATTGAACTTCTCATGCAGACGTTTTATTTATTTAAAATCTAAGGTTCTACCGAGATTTGAACTCGGATCGCTGGATTCAGAGTCCAGAGTGCTAACCATTACACCATAGAACCGTCTTCCCATGCCGGGAATCGAACCCGGGCCGCCTGGGTGAAAGCCAGGAATCCTAACCACTAGACCACATGGGAGTCGTAAGACAGAAAGGAAAGAAGAAAAATCTGACAAGAAAAAGCATATAAAGCACAACTTTTTTTAAACATAATTTTTTTTAACATTTCTCGAAAAGGAAAATTGTTTATTAAAAGTAAGAATAAAAATTATTCATCAATGAATGGTTTGTTTTTCGTAAAGTAGAAGAAGCAGATTGTTTTTCTTTTCTTTAAGAGAGAAATTTCTGAAGAAAAAAAAAATATTTAATAATAAAATTAAAAAATATTCATCAATACATGATTTTTTAAAAGGTTAGATGTATTTATAAAGTTATAAGATACAATTTATTTATTTATTATTTGTTGAAATGCTTGATGTATTTGTAAAGTTATCAGAAACAATTTATTTATTTATTATTATATTTTTTCTACCATTGAAAATTTCACAAAAAGAAAAATTATTTTGATGAAAATGGGGTTAAAAATTGTTCATCAATAAATGAAAAATATTTGAAAAGTTAAAAAAACTGAGTTTTTCTTACATTTTAATTATTAAATTGAACTTCTCATGCAGACGTTTTATTTATTTAAAATCTAAGGTTCTACCGAGATTTGAACTCGGATCGCTGGATTCAGAGTGCTAACCATTACACCATAGAACCGTCTTCCCATGCCAGGAATCGAACCCGGGCCGCCTGGGTGAAAGCCAGGAATCCTAACCACTAGACCAAATGGGAGTCGTAAGACAGAAACGAAAGAAGAAAAATCTGACAAGAAAAAGCATATAAAGCACAACTTTTTTTAAACATAATTTTTTTTAACATTTCTCGAAAAGGGAAATTGTTTATTAAAAGTAAGAATGAAAATTATTCATCAATGAATGGGTTTTTTTTCGTAAAGTAGAAGAAGCAGATTGTTTTTCTCTTCTTTAAGCAAGAAATTTCTGAAGAAAAAAAAATTATTTAATAATAAAATTAAAAAATATTCATCAATACATGATTTGTTAAAAGGTTAGATGTATTTATAAAGTTATCAGATACAATTTATTTATTTATTATTTGTTGAAATGCTAGATGTATTTGTAAATTTATCAGAAACAATTTATTTATTTATTATTATATTTTTTCTACCATTGAAAATTTCACATAAAGAAAAATTATTTTGATGAAAATGGGGTTAAAAATTGTTCATCAATAAATGAAAAATACTTGAAAAGTTTAAAAAACTGAGTTTTTCTTACATTCTAATTATTAAATTGAACTTCTCATGCAGACGTTTTATTTATTTAAAATCTAAGGTTCTACCGAGATTTGAACTCGGATCGCTGGATTCAGAGTCCAAAGTGCTAACCATTACACCATAGAACCGTCTTCCCATGCCGGGAATCGAACCCGGGCCGCCTGGGTGAAAGCCAGGAATCCTAACCACTAGACCACATGGGAGTCGTAAGACAGAAACGAAAGAAGAAAAATCTGACAAGAAAAAGCATATAAAGCACAACTTTTTTTTAACATAATTTTTTTTAACATTTCTCGAAAAGGGAAATTGTTTATTAAAAGTAAGAATAAAAATTATTCATCAATGAATGGGTTTTTTTCGTAAAGTAGAAGAAGCAGATTGTTTTTCTTTTCTTTAAGCAAGAAATTTCTGAAGAAAAAAAAATTATTTAATAATAAAATTAAAAAATATTCATCAATACATGATTTGTTAAAAGGTTAGATGTATTTATAAAGTTATAAGATACAATTTATTTATTTATTATTTGTTGAAATGCTAGATGTATTTGTAAAGTTATCAGAAACAATTTATTTACTTATTATTATATTTTTTCTATCATTGAAAATTTCATAATAAGAAAAATTATTTTGAAGAAAATGGGGTTAAAAATTGTTCATCAATAAATGAAAAATACTTGAAAAGTTAAAAAAAACTGAGTTTTTCTTACATTTTAATTATTAAATTGAACTTCTCATGCAGACGTTTTATTTATTTAAAATCTAAGGTTCTACCGAGATTTGAACTCGGATCGCTGGATTCAGAGTCCAGAGTGCTAACCATTACACCATAGAACCGTCTTCCCATGCCGGGAATCGAACCCGGGCCGCCTGGGTGAAAGCCAGGAATCCTAACCACTAGACCACATGGGAGTCGTAAGACAGAAACGAAAAAAGAAAAATCTGACAAGAAAAAGCATATAAAGCACAACTTTTTTAAACATAATTTTTTTTTAACATTTCTCGAAAAGGGAAATTGTTTATTAAAAGTAAGAATAAAAATTATTCATCAATGAATGGGTTTTTTTCGTAAAGTAGAAGCAGATTGTTTTTCTTTTCTTTAAGCAAGAAATTTCTGAAGAAAAAAAAATATTTAATAATAAAATTAAAAAATATTCATCAATACATGATTTTTTAAAAGGTTAGATGTATTTATAAAGTTATAAGATACAATTTATTTATTTATTATTTGTTGAAATGCTTGATGTATTTGTAAAGTTATCAGAAACAATTTATTTATTTATTATTATATTTTTTCTACCATTGAAAATTTCACAAAAAGAAAAATTATTTTGATGAAAATGGGGTTAAAAATTGTTCATCAATAAATGAAAAATATTTGAAAAGTTAAAAAAACTGAGTTTTTCTTACATTTTAATTATTAAATTGAACTTCTCATGCAGACGTTTTATTTATTTAAAATCTAAGGTTCTACCGAGATTTGAACTCGGATCGCTGGATTCAGAGTGCTAACCATTACACCATAGAACCGTCTTCCCATGCCAGGAATCGAACCCGGGCCGCCTGGGTGAAAGCCAGGAATCCTAACCACTAGACCACATGGGAGTCGTAAGACAGAAACGAAAGAAGAAAAATCTGACAAGAAAAAGCATATAAAGCACAACTTTTTTTAAACATAATTTTTTTTAACATTTCTCGAAAAGGGAAATTGTTTATTAAAAGTAAGAATGAAAATTATTCATCAATGAATGGGTTTTTTTTCGTAAAGTAGAAGAAGCAGATTGTTTTTCTCTTCTTTAAGCAAGAAATTTCTGAAGAAAAAAAAATTATTTAATAATAAAATTAAAAAATATTCATCAATACATGATTTGTTAAAAGGTTAGATGTATTTATAAAGTTATCAGATACAATTTATTTATTTATTATTTGTTGAAATGCTAGATGTATTTGTAAATTTATCAGAAACAATTTATTTATTTATTATTATATTTTTTCTACCATTGAAAATTTCACATAAAGAAAAATTATTTTGATGAAAATGGGGTTAAAAATTGTTCATCAATAAATGAAAAATACTTGAAAAGTTTAAAAAACTGAGTTTTTCTTACATTCTAATTATTAAATTGAACTTCTCATGCAGACGTTTTATTTATTTAAAATCTAAGGTTCTACCGAGATTTGAACTCGGATCGCTGGATTCAGAGTCCAAAGTGCTAACCATTACACCATAGAACCGTCTTCCCATGCCGGGAATCGAACCCGGGCCGCCTGGGTGAAAGCCAGGAATCCTAACCACTAGACCACATGGGAGTCGTAAGACAGAAACGAAAGAAGAAAAATCTGACAAGAAAAAGCATATAAAGCACAACTTTTTTTTAACATAATTTTTTTTAACATTTCTCGAAAAGGGAAATTGTTTATTAAAAGTAAGAATAAAAATTATTCATCAATGAATGGGTTTTTTTCGTAAAGTAGAAGAAGCAGATTGTTTTTCTTTTCTTTAAGCAAGAAATTTCTGAAGAAAAAAAAATTATTTAATAATAAAATTAAAAAATATTCATCAATACATGATTTGTTAAAAGGTTAGATGTATTTATAAAGTTATAAGATACAATTTATTTATTTATTATTTGTTGAAATGCTAGATGTATTTGTAAAGTTATCAGAAACAATTTATTTACTTATTATTATATTTTTTCTATCATTGAAAATTTCATAATAAGAAAAATTATTTTGAAGAAAATGGGGTTAAAAATTGTTCATCAATAAATGAAAAATACTTGAAAAGTTAAAAAAAACTGAGTTTTTCTTACATTTTAATTATTAAATTGAACTTCTCATGCAGACGTTTTATTTATTTAAAATCTAAGGTTCTACCGAGATTTGAACTCGGATCGCTGGATTCAGAGTCCAGAGTGCTAACCATTACACCATAGAACCGTCTTCCCATGCCGGGAATCGAACCCGGGCCGCCTGGGTGAAAGCCAGGAATCCTAACCACTAGACCACATGGGAGTCGTAAGACAGAAACGAAAGAAGAAAAATCTGACAAGAAAAAGCATATAAAGCACAACTTTTTTAAACATAATTTTTTTTTAACATTTCTCGAAAAGGGAAATTGTTTATTAAAAGTAAGAATAAAAATTATTCATCAATGAATGGGTTTTTTTCGTAAAGTAGAAGCAGATTGTTTTTCTTTTCTTTAAGCAAGAAATTTCTGAAGAAAAAAAAATATTTAATAATAAAATTAAAAAATATTCATCAATACATGATTTTATAAAAGGTTAGATGTATTTATAAAGTTATAAGATACAATTTATTTATTTATTATTTGTTGAAATGCTTGATGTATTTGTAAAGTTATCAGAAACAATTTATTTATTTATTATTTTATTATTTCCACCATTGAAAATTTCACAAAAAGAAAAATTATTTTGATGAAAATGGGGTTAAAAATTGTTCATCAATAAATGAAAAATACTGAGTTTTTCTTACATTTTAATTATTAAATTGAACTTCTCATGCAGACGTTTTATTTATTTAAAATCTAAGGTTCTACCGAGATTTGAACTCGGATCGCTGGATTCAGAGTCCAGAGTGCAAACCATTACACCATAGAACCGTCTTCCCATGCCGGGAATCGAACCCGGGCCGCCTGGGTGAAAGCCAGGAATCCTAACCACTAGACCACATGGGAGTCGTAAGACAGAAACGAAAGAAGAAAAATCTGACAAGAAAAAGCATATAAAGCACAACTTTTTTTAAACATAATTTTTTTTAACATTTCTCGAAAAGGGAAATTGTTTATTAAAAGTAAGAATAAAAATTATTCATCAATGAATGGGTTTTTTTCGTAAAGTAGAAGAAGCAGATTGTTTTTCTTTTCTTTAAGCAAGAAATTTCTGAAGAAAAAAAAATTATTTAATAATAAAATTAAAAAATATTCATCAATACATGATTTGTTAAAAGGTTAGATGTATTTATAAAGTTATAAGATACAATTTATTTATTTATTATTTGTTGAAATGCTAGATGTATTTGTAAAGTTATCAGAAACAATTTATTTACTTATTATTATATTTTTTCTACCATTGAAAATTTCATAATAAGAAAAATTATTTTGAAGAAAATGGGGTTAAAAATTGTTCATCAATAAATGAAAAATACTTGAAAAGTTAAAAAAAACTGAGTTTTTCTTACATTTTAATTATTAAATTGAACTTCTCATGCAGACGTTTTATTTATTTAAAATCTAAGGTTCTACCGAGATTTGAACTCGGATCGCTGGATTCAGAGTCCAGAGTGCTAACCATTACACCATAGAACCGTCTTCCCATGCCGGGAATCGAACCCGGGCCGCCTGGGTGAAAGCCAGGAATCCTAACCACTAGACCACATGGGAGTCGTAAGACAGAAACGAAAGAAGAAAAATCTGACAAGAAAAAGCATATAAAGCACAACTTTTTTAAACATAATTTTTTTTTAACATTTCTCGAAAAGGGAAATTGTTTATTAAAAGTAAGAATAAAAATTATTCATCAATGAATGGGTTTTTTTCGTAAAGTAGAAGCAGATTGTTTTTCTTTTCTTTAAGCAAGATATTTCTGAAGAAAAAAAAATATTTAATAATAAAATTAAAAAATATTCATCAATACATGATTTTATAAAAGGTTAGATGTATTTATAAAGTTATAAGATACAATTTATTTATTTATTATTTGTTGAAATGCTTGATGTATTTGTAAAGTTATCAGAAACAATTTATTTACTTATTATTATATTTTTTCTACCATTGAAAATTTCATAATAAGAAAAAAAAAATTTTTGAAGAAAATGGGGTTAAAAATCGTTCATCAATAAATGAAAAATACTTGAAAAGTTAAAAAAACTGAGTTTTTCTTACATTTTAATTATTAAATTGAACTTCTCATGCAGACGTTTTATTTATTTAAAATCTAAGGTTCTACCGAGATTTGAACTCGGATCGCTGGATTCAGAGTGCTAACCATTACACCATAGAACCGTCTTCCCATGCCGGGAATCGAACCCTTGCCGCCTGGGTGAAAGCCAGGAATCCTAACCACTAGACCACATGGGAGTCGTAAGACAGAAACGAAAGAAGAAAAATCTGACAAGAAAAAGCATATAAAGCACAAATTTTTTTAAACATAATTTTTTTTTAACATTTCTCGAAAAGGGAAATTGTTTATTAAAAGTAAGAATAAAAATTATTCATCAATGAATGGTTTTTTTTCGTAAAGTAGAAGAAGCAGATTGTTTTTCTTTTCTTATTTTTAACATTTCTCGAAAAGGAAAATTGTTTATTAAAAGTAAGAATAAAAATTATTCATCAATGAATGGTTTGTTTTTCGTAAAGTAGAAGAAGCAGATTGTTTTTCTTTTCTTTAAGCAAGAAATTTCTGAAGAAAAAAATATATTTAATAATAAAATTAAAAAATATTCATCAATACATGATTTGATAAAAGGTTAGATGTATTTATAAAGTTATAAGATACAATTTATTTATTTATTACTTGTTGAAATGCTTGATGTATTTGTAAATTTATCAGAAACAATTTATTTATTTATTATTATATTTTTTCTACCATTGAAAATTTCACAAAAAGAAAAATTATTTTGATGAAAATGGGGTTAAAAATTGTTCATCAATAAATGAAAAATACTTGAAAAGTTAAAAAAACTGAGTTTTTCTTACATTTTAATTATTAAATTGAACTTCTCATGCAGACGTTTTATTTATTTAAAATCTAAGGTTCTACCGAGATTTGAACTCGGATCGCTGGATTCAGAGTCCAAAGTGCTAACCATTACACCATAGAACCGTCTTCCCATGCCGGGAATCGAACCCGGGCCGCCTGGGTGAAAGCCAGGAATCCTAACCACTAGACCACATGGGAGTCGTAAGACAGAAACGAAAGAAGAAAAATCTGACAAGAAAAAGCATATAAAGCCCAACTCTTTTTAAACATAATTTTTTTTAACATTTCTCGAAAAGGGAAATTGTTTATTAAAAGTAAGAATAAAAATTATTCATCAATGAATGGCTTGTTTTTCGTAAAGTAGAAGAAGCAGATTGTTTTTCTTTTCTTTAAGCAAGAAATTTCTGAAGAAAAAAAAAATATTTAATAAAAAAATTAAAACATATTCATCAATACATGATTTTTTAAAAGGTTAGATGTATTTATAAAGTTATAAGATACAATTTATTTATTTATTATTTGTTGAAATGCTTGATGTATTTTTAAAGTTATCAGAAACAATTTATTTATTTATTATTATATTTTTTCTACCATTGAAAATTTCACAAAAAGAAAAATTATTTTGATGAAAATGGGGTTAAAAATTGTTCATCAATGAATGGTTTGTTTTTCGTAAAGTAGAAGAAGCAGATTGTTTTTCTTTTCTTTAAGCAAGAAATTTCTGAAGAAAAAAAAAATATTTAATAAAAAAATTAAAACATATTCATCAATACATGATTTTTTAAAAGGTTAGATGTATTTATAAAGTTATAAGATACAATTTATTTATTTATTATTTGTTGAAATGCTAGATGTATTTGTAAAGTTATCAGAAACAATTTATTTACTTATTATTATATTTTTTCTACCATTGAAAATTTCATAATAAGAAAAAAAAAATTTTTTGAAGAAAATGGGGTTAAAAATCGTTCATCAATAAATGAAAAATACTTGAAAAATTAAAAAAACTGAGTTTTTCTTACATTTTAATTATTAAATTGAACTTCTCATGCAGACGTTTTATTTATTTAAAATCGAAGGTTCTACCGAGATTTGAACTCGGATCGCTGGAATCAGAGTCCAGAGTGCTAACCATTACACCATAGAACCGTCTTCCCATGCCGGGAATCGAACCCTTGCCGCCTGGGTGAAAGCCAGGAATCCTAACCACTAGACCACATGGGAGTCGTAAGACAGAAACGAAAGAAGAAAAATCTGACAAGAAAAAGCATATAAAGCACAACTTTTTTTAAACATAATTTTTTTTAACATTTCTCGAAAAGGGAAATTGTTTATTAAAAGTAAGAATAAAAATTATTCATCAATGAATGGGTTTTTTTCGTAAAGTAGAAGAAGCAGATTGTTTTTCTTTTCTTTAAGCAAGAAATTTCTGAAGAAAAAAAAATTATTTAATAATAAAATTAAAAAATATTCATCAATACATGATTTGTTAAAAGGTTAGATGTATTTATAAAGTTATAAGATACAATTTATTTATTTATTATTTGTTGAAATGCTAGATGTATTTGTAAAGTTATCAGAAACAGTTTATTTACTTATTATTATATTTTTTCTACTATTGAAAATTTCATAATAAGAAAAAAATTTTTTTTGAAGAAAATGGGGTTAAAAATCGTTCATCAATAAATGAAAAATACTTGAAAAGTTAAAAAAACTGAGTTTTTCTTACATTTTAATTATTAAATTGAACTTCTCATGCAGACGTTTTATTTATTTAAAATCTAATGTTCTACCGAGATTTGAACTCGGATCGCTGGAATCAGAGTCCAGAGTGCTAACCATTACACCATAGAACCGTCTTCCCATGCCGGGAATCGAACCCTTGCCGCCTGGGTGAAAGCCAGGAATCCTAACCACTAGACCACATGGGAGTCGTAACACAGAAACGAAAGAAGAAAAATCTGACAAGAAAAAGCATATAAAGCACAACTTTTTTTAAACATAATTTTTGTTTAACATTTCTCGAAAAGGAAAATTGTTTATTAAAAGTAAGAATAAAAATTATTCATCAATGAATGGTTTTTTTTCGTAAAGTAGAAGAAGCAGATTGTTTTTCTTTTCTTATTTTTAACATTTCTCGAAAAGGAAAATTGTTTATTAAAAGTAAGAATAAAAATTATTCATCAATGAATGGTTTGTTTTTCGTAAAGTAGAAGAAGCAGATTGTTTTTCTTTTCTTTAAGCAAGAAATTTCTGAAGAAAAAAATATATTTAATAATAAAATTAAAAAATATTCATCAATACATGATTTGATAAAAGGTTAGATGTATTTATAAAGTTATAAGATACAATTTATTTATTTATTATTTGTTGAAATGCTTGATGTATTTGTAAAGTTATCAGAAACAATTTGTTTATTTATTATTATATTTTTTCTACCATTGAAAATTTCACAAAAAGAAAAATTATTTTGATGAAAATGGGGTTAAAAATTGTTCATCAATAAATGAAAAATACTTGAAAAGTTAAAAAAACTGAGTTTTTCTTACATTTTAATTATTAAATTGAACTTCTCATGCAGACGTTTTATTTATTTAAAATCTAAGGTTCTACCGAGATTTGAACTCGGATCGCTGGATTCAGAGTCCAAAGTGCTAACCATTACACCATAGAACCGTCTTCCCATGCCGGGAATCGAACCCGGGCCGCCTGGGTGAAAGCCAGGAATCCTAACCACTAGACCACATGGGAGTCGTAAGACAGAAACGAAAGAAGAAAAATCTGACAAGAAAAAGCATATAAAGCACAACTCTTTTTAAACATAATTTTTTTTAACATTTCTCGAAAAGGAAAATTGTTTATTAAAAGTAAGAATAAAAATTATTCATCAATGAATGGTTTTTTTTTCGTAAAGTAGAAGAAGCAGATTGTTTTTCTTTTCTTATTTTTAACATTTCTCGAAAAGGAAAATTGTTTATTAAAAGTAAGAATAAAAATTATTCATCAATGAATGGTTTGTTTTTCGTAAAGTAGAAGAAGCAGATTGTTTTTCTTTTCTTTAAGCAAGAAATTTCTGAAGAAAAAAATATATTTAATAATAAAATTAAAAAATATTCATCAATACATGATTTGATAAAAGGTTAGATGTATTTATAAAGTTATAAGATACAATTTATTTATTTATTACTTGTTGAAATGCTTGATGTATTTGTAAATTTATCAGAAACAATTTATTTATTTATTATTATATTTTTTCTACCATTGAAAATTTCACAAAAAGAAAAATTATTTTGATGAAAATGGGGTTAAAAATTGTTCATCAATAAATGAAAAATACTTGAAAAGTTAAAAAAACTGAGTTTTTCTTACATTTTAATTATTAAATTGAACTTCTCATGCAGACGTTTTATTTATTTAAAATCTAAGGTTCTACCGAGATTTGAACTCGGATCGCTGGATTCAGAGTCCAAAGTGCTAACCATTACACCATAGAACCGTCTTCCCATGCCGGGAATCGAACCCGGGCCGCCTGGGTGAAAGCCAGGAATCCTAACCACTAGACCACATGGGAGTCGTAAGACAGAAACGAAAGAAGAAAAATCTGACAAGAAAAAGCATATAAAGCACAACTCTTTTTAAACATAATTTTTTTTAACATTTCTCGAAAAGGGAAATTGTTTATTAAAAGTAAGAATAAAAATTATTCATCAATGAATGGTTTTTTTTCGTAAAGTAGAAGAAGCAGATTGTTTTTCTTTTCTTATTTTTAACATTTCTCGAAAAGGAAAATTGTTTATTAAAAGTAAGAATAAAAATTATTCATCAATGAATGGTTTGTTTTTCGTAAAGTAGAAGAAGCAGATTGTTTTTCTTTTCTTTAAGCAAGAAATTTCTGAAGAAAAAAATATATTTAATAATAAAATTAAAAAATATTCATCAATACATGATTTGATAAAAGGTTAGATGTATTTATAAAGTTATAAGATACAATTTATTTATTTATTATTTGTTGAAATGCTTGATGTATTTGTAAAGTTATCAGTAACAATTTATATACTTATTATTATATTTTTTCTACCATTGAAAATTTTATAATAAGAAAAAAATTTTTTTTGAAGAAAATGGGGTTAAAAATTGTTCATCAATAAATGAAAAATACTTGAAAAGTTAAAAAAACTGAGTTTTTCTTACATTTTAATTATTAAATTGAACTTCTCATGCAGACGTTTTATTTATTTAAAATCTAAGGTTCTACCGAGATTTGAACTCGGATCGCTGGATTCAGAGTCCAGAGTGCTAACCATTACACCATAGAACCGTCTTCCCATGCCGGGAATCGAACCCGGGCCGCCTGGGTGAAAGCCAGGAATCCTAACCACTAGACCACATGGGAGTCGTAAGACAGAAAGGAAAGAAGAAAAATCTGACAAGAAAAAGCATATAAAGCACAACTTTTTTTAAACATAATTTTTTTTTAATATTTCTCGAAAAGGAAAATTGTTTATTAAAAGTAAGAATAAAAATTATTCATCAATGAATGGTTTGTTTTTCGTAAAGTAGAAGAAGCAGATTGTTTTTCTTTTCTTTAAGCAAGAAATTTCTGAAGAAAAAAAAATATTTAATAATAAAATTATAAAATATTCATCAATACATGATTTTTTAAAAGGTTAGATGTATTTATAAAGTTATAAGATACAATTTATTTATTTATTATTTGTTGAAATGCTAGATGTATTTGTAAAGTTATCAGAAACAATTTATTTACTTATTAATATATTTTTTCTACCATTGAAAATTTCATAATAAGAAAAAAAATTTTTTTGAAGAAAATGGGTTTAAAAATTGTTCATCAATAAATGAAAAATACTTGAAAAGTTAAAAAAACTGAGTTTTTCTTACATTTTAATTATTAAATTGAACTTCTCATGCAGACGTTTTATTTATTTAAAATCTAAGGTTCTACCGAGATTTGAACTCTTATCGCTGGATTCAGAGTGCTAACCATTACACCATAGAACCGTCTTCCCATGCCAGGAATCGAACCCGGGCCGCCTGGGTGAAAGCCAGGAATCCTAACCACTAGACTACATGGGAGTCGTAAGACAGAAACGAAAGAAGAAAAATCTGACAAGAAAAAGCATATAAAGCACAACTTTTTTTAAACATAATTTTTTTTAACATTTCTCGAAAAGGGAAATTGTTTATTAAAAGTAAGAATGAAAATTATTCATCAATGAATGGGTTTTTTTTCGTAAAGTAGAAGAAGCAGATTGTTTTTCTCTTCTTTAAGCAAGAAATTTCTGAAGAAAAAAAAATTATTTAATAATAAAATTAAAAAATATTCATCAATACATGATTTGTTAAAAGGTTAGATGTATTTATAAAGTTATCAGATACAATTTATTTATTTATTATTTGTTGAAATGCTAGATGTATTTGTAAATTTATCAGAAACAATTTATTTATTTATTATTATATTTTTTCTACCATTGAAAATTTCACAAAAAGAAAAATTATTTTGATGAAAATGGGGTTAAAAATTGTTCATCAATAAATGAAAAATACTTGAAAAGTTTAAAAAACTGAGTTTTTCTTACATTCTAATTATTAAATTGAACTTCTCATGCAGACGTTTTATTTATTTAAAATCTAAGGTTCTACCGAGATTTGAACTCGGATCGCTGGATTCAGAGTCCAAAGTGCTAACCATTACACCATAGAACCGTCTTCCCATGCCGGGAATCGAACCCGGGCCGCCTGGGTGAAAGCCAGGAATCCTAACCACTAGACCACATGGGAGTCGTAAGACAGAAACGAAAGAAGAAAAATCTGACAAGAAAAAGCATATAAAGCACAACTTTTTTTTAACATAATTTTTTTTAACATTTCTCGAAAAGGGAAATTGTTTATTAAAAGTAAGAATAAAAATTATTCTTCAATGAATGGGTTTTTTTCGTAAAGTAGAAGAAGCAGATTGTTTTTCTTTTCTTTAAGCAAGAAATTTCTGAAGAAAAAAAAAATTATTTAATAATAAAATTAAAAAATATTCATCAATACATGATTTGTTAAAAGGTTAGATGTATTTATAAAGTTATAAGATACAATTTATTTATTTATTATTTGTTGAAATGCTAGATGTATTTGTAAAGTTATCAGAAACAATTTATTTACTTATTATTATATTTTTTCTACCATTGAAAATTTCATAATAAGAAAAATTATTTTGAAGAAAATGGGGTTAAAAATTGTTCATCAATAAATGAAAAATACTTGAAAAGTTAAAAAAAACTGAGTTTTTCTTACATTTTAATTATTAAATTGAACTTCTCATGCAGACGTTTTATTTATTTAAAATCTAAGGTTCTACCGAGATTTGAACTCGGATCGCTGGATTCAGAGTCCAGAGTGCTAACCATTACACCATAGAACCGTCTTCCCATGCCGGGAATCGAACCCGGGCCGCCTGGGTGAAAGCCAGGAATCCTAACCACTAGACCACATGGGAGTCGTAAGACAGAAACGAAAGAAGAAAAATCTGACAAGAAAAAGCATATAAAGCACAACTTTTTTTAAACATAATTTTTTTTTAACATTTCTCGAAAAGGGAAATTGTTTATTAAAAGTAAGAATAAAAATTATTCATCAATGAATGGCTTGTTTTTCGTAAAGTAGAAGAAGCAGATTGTTTTTCTTTTCTTTAAGCAAGAAATTTCTGAAGAAAAAAAAAATATTTAATAAAAAAATTAAAACATATTCATCAATACATGATTTTTTAAAAGGTTAGATGTATTTATAAAGTTATAAGATACAATTTATTTATTTATTATTTGTTGAAATGCTTGATGTATTTTTAAAGTTATCAGAAACAATTTATTTATTTATTATTATATTTTTTCTACCATTGAAAATTTCACAAAAAGAAAAATTATTTTGATGAAAATGGGGTTAAAAATTGTTCATCAATGAATGGTTTGTTTTTCGTAAAGTAGAAGAAGCAGATTGTTTTTCTTTTCTTTAAGCAAGAAATTTCTGAAGAAAAAAAAAATATTTAATAAAAAAATTAAAACATATTCATCAATACATGATTTTTTAAAAGGTTAGATGTATTTATAAAGTTATAAGATACAATTTATTTATTTATTATTTGTTGAAATGCTAGATGTATTTGTAAAGTTATCAGAAACAATTTATTTACTTATTATTATATTTTTTCTACCATTGAAAATTTCATAATAAGAAAAAAAAATTTTTTGAAGAAAATGGGGTTAAAAATCGTTCATCAATAAATGAAAAATACTTGAAAAATTAAAAAAACTGAGTTTTTCTTACATTTTAATTATTAAATTGAACTTCTCATGCAGACGTTTTATTTATTTAAAATCGAAGGTTCTACCGAGATTTGAACTCGGATCGCTGGAATCAGAGTCCAGAGTGCTAACCATTACACCATAGAACCGTCTTCCCATGCCGGGAATCGAACCCTTGCCGCCTGGGTGAAAGCCAGGAATCCTAACCACTAGACCACATGGGAGTCGTAATACAGAAACGAAAGAAGAAAAATCTGACAAGAAAAAGCATATAAAGCACAACTTTTTTTAAACATAATTTTTTTTTAACATTTCTCGAAAAGGGAAATTGTTTATTAAAAGTAAGAATAAAAATTATTCATCAATGAATGGGTTTTTTTCGTAAAGTAGAAGAAGCAGATTGTTTTTCTTTTCTTTAAGCAAGAAATTTCTGAAGAAAAAAAAATTATTTAATAATAAAATTAAAAAATATTCATCAATACATGATTTGTTAAAAGGTTAGATGTATTTATAAAGTTATAAGATACAATTTATTTATTTATTATTTGTTGAAATGCTAGATGTATTTGTAAAGTTATCAGAAACAGTTTATTTACTTATTATTATATTTTTTCTACTATTGAAAATTTCATAATAAGAAAAAAATTTTTTTTGAAGAAAATGGGGTTAAAAATCGTTCATCAATAAATGAAAAATACTTGAAAAGTTAAAAAAACTGAGTTTTTCTTACATTTTAATTATTAAATTGAACTTCTCATGCAGACGTTTTATTTATTTAAAATCTAATGTTCTACCGAGATTTGAACTCGGATCGCTGGAATCAGAGTCCAGAGTGCTAACCATTACACCATAGAACCGTCTTCCCATGCCGGGAATCGAACCCTTGCCGCCTGGGTGAAAGCCAGGAATCCTAACCACTAGACCACATGGGAGTCGTAACACAGAAACGAAAGAAGAAAAATCTGACAAGAAAAAGCATATAAAGCACAACTTTTTTTAAACATAATTTTTGTTTAACATTTCTCGAAAAGGAAAATTGTTTATTAAAAGTAAGAATAAAAATTATTCATCAATGAATGGTTTTTTTTCGTAAAGTAGAAGAAGCAGATTGTTTTTCTTTTCTTATTTTTAACATTTCTCGAAAAGGAAAATTGTTTATTAAAAGTAAGAATAAAAATTATTCATCAATGAATGGTTTGTTTTTCGTAAAGTAGAAGAAGCAGATTGTTTTTCTTTTCTTTAAGCAAGAAATTTCTGAAGAAAAAAATATATTTAATAATAAAATTAAAAAATATTCATCAATACATGATTTGATAAAAGGTTAGATGTATTTATAAAGTTATAAGATACAATTTATTTATTTATTATTTGTTGAAATGCTTGATGTATTTGTAAAGTTATCAGAAACAATTTGTTTATTTATTATTATATTTTTTCTACCATTGAAAATTTCACAAAAAGAAAAATTATTTTGATGAAAATGGGGTTAAAAATTGTTCATCAATAAATGAAAAATACTTGAAAAGTTAAAAAAACTGAGTTTTTCTTACATTTTAATTATTAAATTGAACTTCTCATGCAGACGTTTTATTTATTTAAAATCTAAGGTTCTACCGAGATTTGAACTCGGATCGCTGGATTCAGAGTCCAAAGTGCTAACCATTACACCATAGAACCGTCTTCCCATGCCGGGAATCGAACCCGGGCCGCCTGGGTGAAAGCCAGGAATCCTAACCACTAGACCACATGGGAGTCGTAAGACAGAAACGAAAGAAGAAAAATCTGACAAGAAAAAGCATATAAAGCACAACTCTTTTTAAACATAATTTTTTTTAACATTTCTCGAAAAGGAAAATTGTTTATTAAAAGTAAGAATAAAAATTATTCATCAATGAATGGTTTTTTTTTCGTAAAGTAGAAGAAGCAGATTGTTTTTCTTTTCTTATTTTTAACATTTCTCGAAAAGGAAAATTGTTTATTAAAAGTAAGAATAAAAATTATTCATCAATGAATGGTTTGTTTTTCGTAAAGTAGAAGAAGCAGATTGTTTTTCTTTTCTTTAAGCAAGAAATTTCTGAAGAAAAAAATATATTTAATAATAAAATTAAAAAATATTCATCAATACATGATTTGATAAAAGGTTAGATGTATTTATAAAGTTATAAGATACAATTTATTTATTTATTACTTGTTGAAATGCTTGATGTATTTGTAAATTTATCAGAAACAATTTATTTATTTATTATTATATTTTTTCTACCATTGAAAATTTCACAAAAAGAAAAATTATTTTGATGAAAATGGGGTTAAAAATTGTTCATCAATAAATGAAAAATACTTGAAAAGTTAAAAAAACTGAGTTTTTCTTACATTTTAATTATTAAATTGAACTTCTCATGCAGACGTTTTATTTATTTAAAATCTAAGGTTCTACCGAGATTTGAACTCGGATCGCTGGATTCAGAGTCCAAAGTGCTAACCATTACACCATAGAACCGTCTTCCCATGCCGGGAATCGAACCCGGGCCGCCTGGGTGAAAGCCAGGAATCCTAACCACTAGACCACATGGGAGTCGTAAGACAGAAACGAAAGAAGAAAAATCTGACAAGAAAAAGCATATAAAGCACAACTCTTTTTAAACATAATTTTTTTTAACATTTCTCGAAAAGGGAAATTGTTTATTAAAAGTAAGAATAAAAATTATTCATCAATGAATGGTTTTTTTTCGTAAAGTAGAAGAAGCAGATTGTTTTTCTTTTCTTTAAGCAAGAAATTTCTGAAGAAAAAAATATATTTAATAATAAAATAAAAAAATATTCATCAATACATGATTTGATAAAAGGTTAGATGTATTTATAAAGTTATAAGATACAATTTATTTATTTATTATTTGTTGAAATGCTTGATGTATTTGTAAAGTTATCAGTAACAATTTATATACTTATTATTATATTTTTTCTACCATTGAAAATTTTATAATAAGAAAAAAAATTTTTTTGAAGAAAATGGGGTTAAAAATTGTTCATCAATAAATGAAAAATACTTGAAAAGTTAAAAAAACTGAGTTTTTCTTACATTTTAATTATTAAATTGAACTTCTCATGCAGACGTTTTATTTATTTAAAATCTAAGGTTCTACCGAGATTTGAACTCGGATCGCTGGATTCAGAGTCCAGAGTGCTAACCATTACACCATAGAACCGTCTTCCCATGCCGGGAATCGAACCCGGGCCGCCTGGGTGAAAGCCAGGAATCCTAACCACTAGACCACATGGGAGTCGTAAGACAGAAAGGAAAGAAGAAAAATCTGACAAGAAAAAGCATATAAAGCACAACTTTTTTTAAACATAATTTTTTTTTAATATTTCTCGAAAAGGAAAATTGTTTATTAAAAGTAAGAATAAAAATTATTCATCAATGAATGGTTTGTTTTTCGTAAAGTAGAAGAAGCAGATTGTTTTTCTTTTCTTTAAGCAAGAAATTTCTGAAGAAAAAAAAATATTTAATAATAAAATTATAAAATATTCATCAATACATGATTTTTTAAAAGGTTAGATGTATTTATAAAGTTATAAGATACAATTTATTTATTTATTATTTGTTGAAATGCTAGATGTATTTGTAAAGTTATCAGAAACAATTTATTTACTTATTAATATATTTTTTCTACCATTGAAAATTTCATAATAAGAAAAAAAATTTTTTTGAAGAAAATGGGGTTAAAAATTGTTCATCAATAAATGAAAAATACTTGAAAAGTTAAAAAAACTGAGTTTTTCTTACATTTTAATTATTA
The DNA here is from genome assembly GCA_951213105.1 of Amaurobius ferox. NCBI lineage: Eukaryota > Metazoa > Arthropoda > Arachnida > Araneae > Amaurobiidae > Amaurobius > Amaurobius ferox. The sequence goes on along the minus strand of OX578149.1, from coordinate 120,242,358 downwards.
AATTGAACTTCTCATGCAGACGTTTTATTTATTTAAAATCTAAGGTTCTACCGAGATTTGAACTCTTATCGCTGGATTCAGAGTGCTAACCATTACACCATAGAACCGTCTTCCCATGCCAGGAATCGAACCCGGGCCGCCTGGGTGAAAGCCAGGAATCCTAACCACTAGACTACATGGGAGTCGTAAGACAGAAACGAAAGAAGAAAAATCTGACAAGAAAAAGCATATAAAGCACAACTTTTTTTAAACATAATTTTTTTTAACATTTCTCGAAAAGGGAAATTGTTTATTAAAAGTAAGAATGAAAATTATTCATCAATGAATGGGTTTTTTTTCGTAAAGTAGAAGAAGCAGATTGTTTTTCTCTTCTTTAAGCAAGAAATTTCTGAAGAAAAAAAAATTATTTAATAATAAAATTAAAAAATATTCATCAATACATGATTTGTTAAAAGGTTAGATGTATTTATAAAGTTATCAGATACAATTTATTTATTTATTATTTGTTGAAATGCTAGATGTATTTGTAAATTTATCAGAAACAATTTATTTATTTATTATTATATTTTTTCTACCATTGAAAATTTCACAAAAAGAAAAATTATTTTGATGAAAATGGGGTTAAAAATTGTTCATCAATAAATGAAAAATACTTGAAAAGTTTAAAAAACTGAGTTTTTCTTACATTCTAATTATTAAATTGAACTTCTCATGCAGACGTTTTATTTATTTAAAATCTAAGGTTCTACCGAGATTTGAACTCGGATCGCTGGATTCAGAGTCCAAAGTGCTAACCATTACACCATAGAACCGTCTTCCCATGCCGGGAATCGAACCCGGGCCGCCTGGGTGAAAGCCAGGAATCCTAACCACTAGACCACATGGGAGTCGTAAGACAGAAACGAAAGAAGAAAAATCTGACAAGAAAAAGCATATAAAGCACAACTTTTTTTTAACATAATTTTTTTTAACATTTCTCGAAAAGGGAAATTGTTTATTAAAAGTAAGAATAAAAATTATTCTTCAATGAATGGGTTTTTTTCGTAAAGTAGAAGAAGCAGATTGTTTTTCTTTTCTTTAAGCAAGAAATTTCTGAAGAAAAAAAAAATTATTTAATAATAAAATTAAAAAATATTCATCAATACATGATTTGTTAAAAGGTTAGATGTATTTATAAAGTTATAAGATACAATTTATTTATTTATTATTTGTTGAAATGCTAGATGTATTTGTAAAGTTATCAGAAACAATTTATTTACTTATTATTATATTTTTTCTACCATTGAAAATTTCATAATAAGAAAAATTATTTTGAAGAAAATGGGGTTAAAAATTGTTCATCAATAAATGAAAAATACTTGAAAAGTTAAAAAAAACTGAGTTTTTCTTACATTTTAATTATTAAATTGAACTTCTCATGCAGACGTTTTATTTATTTAAAATCTAAGGTTCTACCGAGATTTGAACTCGGATCGCTGGATTCAGAGTCCAGAGTGCTAACCATTACACCATAGAACCGTCTTCCCATGCCGGGAATCGAACACGGGCCGCCTGGGTGAAAGCCAGGAATCCTAACCACTAGACCACATGGGAGTCGTAAGACAGAAACGAAAGAAGAAAAATCTGACAAGAAAAAGCATATAAAGCACAACTTTTTTTAAACATAATTTTTTTTTAACATTTCTCGAAAAGGGAAATTGTTTATTAAAAGTAAGAATAAAAATTATACATCAATGAATGGCTTGTTTTTCGTAAAGTAGAAGAAGCAGATTGTTTTTCTTTTCTTTAAGCAAGAAATTTCTGAAGAAAAAAAAAATATTTAATAAAAAAATTAAAACATATTCATCAATACATGATTTTTTAAAAGGTTAGATGTATTTATAAAGTTATAAGATACAATTTATTTATTTATTATTTGTTGAAATGCTTGATGTATTTTTAAAGTTATCAGAAACAATTTATTTATTTATTATTATATTTTTTCTACCATTGAAAATTTCACAAAAAGAAAAATTATTTTGATGAAAATGGGGTTAAAAATTGTTCATCAATGAATGGTTTGTTTTTCGTAAAGTAGAAGAAGCAGATTGTTTTTCTTTTCTTTAAGCAAGAAATTTCTGAAGAAAAAAAAAATATTTAATAAAAAAATTAAAACATATTCATCAATACATGATTTTTTAAAAGGTTAGATGTATTTATAAAGTTATAAGATACAATTTATTTATTTATTATTTGTTGAAATGCTAGATGTATTTGTAAAGTTATCAGAAACAATTTATTTACTTATTATTATATTTTTTCTACCATTGAAAATTTCATAATAAGAAAAAAAAATTTTTTGAAGAAAATGGGGTTAAAAATCGTTCATCAATAAATGAAAAATACTTGAAAAATTAAAAAAACTGAGTTTTTCTTACATTTTAATTATTAAATTGAACTTCTCATGCAGACGTTTTATTTATTTAAAATCGAAGGTTCTACCGAGATTTGAACTCGGATCGCTGGAATCAGAGTCCAGAGTGCTAACGATTACACCATAGAACCGTCTTCCCATGCCGGGAATCGAACCCTTGCCGCCTGGGTGAAAGCCAGGAATCCTAACCACTAGACCACATGGGAGTCGTAAGACAGAAACGAAAGAAGAAAAATCTGACAAGAAAAAGCATATAAAGCACAACTTTTTTTAAACATAATTTTTTTTTAACATTTCTCGAAAAGGGAAATTGTTTATTAAAAGTAAGAATAAAAATTATTCATCAATGAATGGGTTTTTTTCGTAAAGTAGAAGAAGCAGATTGTTTTTCTTTTCTTTAAGCAAGAAATTTCTGAAGAAAAAAAAATTATTTAATAATAAAATTAAAAAATATTCATCAATACATGATTTGTTAAAAGGTTAGATGTATTTATAAAGTTATAAGATACAATTTATTTATTTATTATTTGTTGAAATGCTAGATGTATTTGTAAAGTTATCAGAAACAGTTTATTTACTTATTATTATATTTTTTCTACTATTGAAAATTTCATAATAAGAAAAAAATTTTTTTTGAAGAAAATGGGGTTAAAAATCGTTCATCAATAAATGAAAAATACTTGAAAAGTTAAAAAAACTGAGTTTTTCTTACATTTTAATTATTAAATTGAACTTCTCATGCAGACGTTTTATTTATTTAAAATCTAATGTTCTACCGAGATTTGAACTCGGATCGCTGGAATCAGAGTCCAGAGTGCTAACCATTACACCATAGAACCGTCTTCCCATGCCGGGAATCGAACCCTTGCCGCCTGGGTGAAAGCCAGGAATCCTAACCACTAGACCACATGGGAGTCGTAAGACAGAAACGAAAGAAGAAAAATCTGACAAGAAAAAGCATATAAAGCACAACTTTTTTTAAACATAATTTTTGTTTAACATTTCTCGAAAAGGAAAATTGTTTATTAAAAGTAAGAATAAAAATTATTCATCAATGAATGGTTTTTTTTCGTAAAGTAGAAGAAGCAGATTGTTTTTCTTTTCTTATTTTTAACATTTCTCGAAAAGGAAAATTGTTTATTAAAAGTAAGAATAAAAATTATTCATCAATGAATGGTTTGTTTTTCGTAAAGTAGAAGAAGCAGATTGTTTTTCTTTTCTTTAAGCAAGAAATTTCTGAAGAAAAAAATATATTTAATAATAAAATTAAAAAATATTCATCAATACATGATTTGATAAAAGGTTAGATGTATTTATAAAGTTATAAGATACAATTTATTTATTTATTATTTGTTGAAATGCTTGATGTATTTGTCAAGTTATCAGAAACAATTTGTTTATTTATTATTATATTTTTTCTACCATTGAAAATTTCACAAAAAGAAAAATTATTTTGATGAAAATGGGGTTAAAAATTGTTCATCAATAAATGAAAAATACTTGAAAAGTTAAAAAAACTGAGTTTTTCTTACATTTTAATTATTAAATTGAACTTCTCATGCAGACGTTTTATTTATTTAAAATCTAAGGTTCTACCGAGATTTGAACTCGGATCGCTGGATTCAGAGTCCAAAGTGCTAACCATTACACCATAGAACCGTCTTCCCATGCCGGGAATCGAACCCGGGCCGCCTGGGTGAAAGCCAGGAATCCTAACCACTAGACCACATGGGAGTCGTAAGACAGAAACGAAAGAAGAAAAATCTGACAAGAAAAAGCATATAAAGCACAACTCTTTTTAAACATAATTTTTTTTAACATTTCTCGAAAAGGGAAATTGTTTATTAAAAGTAAGAATAAAAATTATTCATCAATGAATGGTTTTTTTTCGTAAAGTAGAAGAAGCAGATTGTTTTTCTTTTCTTATTTTTAACATTTCTCGAAAAGGAAAATTGTTTATTAAAAGTAAGAATAAAAATTATTCATCAATGAATGGTTTGTTTTTCGTAAAGTAGAAGAAGCAGATTGTTTTTCTTTTCTTTAAGCAAGAAATTTCTGAAGAAAAAAATATATTTAATAATAAAATTAAAAAATATTCATCAATACATGATTTGATAAAAGGTTAGATGTATTTATAAAGTTATAAGATACAATTTATTTATTTATTACTTGTTGAAATGCTTGATGTATTTGTAAATTTATCAGAAACAATTTATTTATTTATTATTATATTTTTTCTACCATTGAAAATTTCACAAAAAGAAAAATTATTTTGATGAAAATGGGGTTAAAAATTGTTCATCAATAAATGAAAAATACTTGAAAAGTTAAAAAAACTGAGTTTTTCTTACATTTTAATTATTAAATTGAACTTCTCATGCAGACGTTTTATTTATTTAAAATCTAAGGTTCTACCGAGATTTGAACTCGGATCGCTGGATTCAGAGTCCAAAGTTCTAACCATTACACCATAGAACCGTCTTCCCATGCCGGGAATCGAACCCGGGCCGCCTGGGTGAAAGCCAGGAATCCTAACCACTAGACCACATGGGAGTCGTAAGACAGAAACGAAAGAAGAAAAATCTGACAAGAAAAAGCATATAAAGCACAACTCTTTTTAAACATAATTTTTTTTAACATTTCTCGAAAAGGGAAATTGTTTATTAAAAGTAAGAATAAAAATTATTCATCAATGAATGGTTTTTTTTCGTAAAGTAGAAGAAGCAGATTGTTTTTCTTTTCTTATTTTTAACATTTCTCGAAAAGGAAAATTGTTTATTAAAAGTAAGAATAAAAATTATTCATCAATGAATGGTTTGTTTTTCGTAAAGTAGAAGAAGCAGATTGTTTTTCTTTTCTTTAAGCAAGAAATTTCTGAAGAAAAAAATATATTTAATAATAAAATTAAAAAATATTCATCAATACATGATTTGTTAAAAGGTTAGATGTATTTATAAAGTTATAAGATACAATTTATTTATTTATTATTTGTTGAAATGCTAGATGTATTTGTAAAGTTATCAGAAACAGTTTATTTACTTATTATTATATTTTTTCTACTATTGAAAATTTCATAATAAGAAAAAAATTTTTTTTGAAGAAAATGGGGTTAAAAATCGTTCATCAATAAATGAAAAATACTTGAAAAGTTAAAAAAACTGAGTTTTTCTTACATTTTAATTATTAAATTGAACTTCTCATGCAGACGTTTTATTTATTTAAAATCTAATGTTCTACCGAGATTTGAACTCGGATCGCTGGAATCAGAGTCCAGAGTGCTAACCATTACACCATAGAACCGTCTTCCCATGCCGGGAATCGAACCCTTGCCGCCTGGGTGAAAGCCAGGAATCCTAACCACTAGACCACATGGGAGTCGTAAGACAGAAACGAAAGAAGAAAAATCTGACAAGAAAAAGCATATAAAGCACAACTTTTTTTAAACATAATTTTTGTTTAACATTTCTCGAAAAGGAAAATTGTTTATTAAAAGTAAGAATAAAAATTATTCATCAATGAATGGTTTTTTTTCGTAAAGTAGAAGAAGCAGATTGTTTTTCTTTTCTTATTTTTAACATTTCTCGAAAAGGAAAATTGTTTATTAAAAGTAAGAATAAAAATTATTCATCAATGAATGGTTTGTTTTTCGTAAAGTAGAAGAAGCAGATTGTTTTTCTTTTCTTTAAGCAAGAAATTTCTGAAGAAAAAAATATATTTAATAATAAAATTAAAAAATATTCATCAATACATGATTTGATAAAAGGTTAGATGTATTTATAAAGTTATAAGATACAATTTATTTATTTATTATTTGTTGAAATGCTTGATGTATTTGTAAAGTTATCAGAAACAATTTGTTTATTTATTATTATATTTTTTCTACCATTGAAAATTTCACAAAAAGAAAAATTATTTTGATGAAAATGGGGTTAAAAATTGTTCATCAATAAATGAAAAATACTTGAAAAGTTAAAAAAACTGAGTTTTTCTTACATTTTAATTATTAAATTGAACTTCTCATGCAGACGTTTTATTTATTTAAAATCTAAGGTTCTACCGAGATTTGAACTCGGATCGCTGGATTCAGAGTCCAAAGTGCTAACCATTACACCATAGAACCGTCTTCCCATGCCGGGAATCGAACCCGGGCCGCCTGGGTGAAAGCCAGGAATCCTAACCACTAGACCACATGGGAGTCGTAAGACAGAAACGAAAGAAGAAAAATCTGACAAGAAAAAGCATATAAAGCACAACTCTTTTTAAACATAATTTTTTTTAACATTTCTCGAAAAGGGAAATTGTTTATTAAAAGTAAGAATAAAAATTATTCATCAATGAATGGTTTTTTTTCGTAAAGTAGAAGAAGCAGATTGTTTTTCTTTTCTTATTTTTAACATTTCTCGAAAAGGAAAATTGTTTATTAAAAGTAAGAATAAAAATTATTCATCAATGAATGGTTTGTTTTTCGTAAAGTAGAAGAAGCAGATTGTTTTTCTTTTCTTTAAGCAAGAAATTTCTGAAGAAAAAAATATATTTAATAATAAAATTAAAAAATATTCATCAATACATGATTTGATAAAAGGTTAGATGTATTTATAAAGTTATAAGATACAATTTATTTATTTATTACTTGTTGAAATGCTTGATGTATTTGTAAATTTATCAGAAACAATTTATTTATTTATTATTATATTTTTTCTACCATTGAAAATTTCACAAAAAGAAAAATTATTTTGATGAAAATGGGGTTAAAAATTGTTCATCAATAAATGAAAAATACTTGAAAAGTTAAAAAAACTGAGTTTTTCTTACATTTTAATTATTAAATTGAACTTCTCATGCAGACGTTTTATTTATTTAAAATCTAAGGTTCTACCGAGATTTGAACTCGGATCGCTGGATTCAGAGTCCAAAGTTCTAACCATTACACCATAGAACCGTCTTCCCATGCCGGGAATCGAACCCGGGCCGCCTGGGTGAAAGCCAGGAATCCTAACCACTAGACCACATGGGAGTCGTAAGACAGAAACGAAAGAAGAAAAATCTGACAAGAAAAAGCATATAAAGCACAACTCTTTTTAAACATAATTTTTTTTAACATTTCTCGAAAAGGGAAATTGTTTATTAAAAGTAAGAATAAAAATTATTCATCAATGAATGGTTTTTTTTCGTAAAGTAGAAGAAGCAGATTGTTTTTCTTTTCTTATTTTTAACATTTCTCGAAAAGGAAAATTGTTTATTAAAAGTAAGAATAAAAATTATTCATCAATGAATGGTTTGTTTTTCGTAAAGTAGAAGAAGCAGATTGTTTTTCTTTTCTTTAAGCAAGAAATTTCTGAAGAAAAAAATATATTTAATAATAAAATAAAAAAATATTCATCAATACATGATTTGATAAAAGGTTAGATGTATTTATAAAGTTATAAGATACAATTTATTTATTTATTATTTGTTGAAATGCTTGATGTATTTGTAAAGTTATCAGTAACAATTTATTTACTTATTATTATATTTTTTCTACCATTGAAAATTTTATAATAAGAAAAAAATTTTTTTTGAAGAAAATGGGGTTAAAAATTGTTCATCAATAAATGAAAAATACTTGAAAAGTTAAAAAAACTGAGTTTTTCTTACATTTTAATTATTAAATTGAACTTCTCATGCAGACGTTTTATTTATTTAAAATCTAAGGTTCTACCGAGATTTGAACTCGGATCGCTGGATTCAGAGTCCAGAGTGCTAACCATTACACCATAGAACCGTCTTCCCATGCCGGGAATCGAACCCGGGCCGCCTGGGTGAAAGCCAGGAATCCTAACCACTAGACCACATGGGAGTCGTAAGACAGAAAGGAAAGAAGAAAAATCTGACAAGAAAAAGCATATAAAGCACAACTTTTTTTAAACATAATTTTTTTTTAATATTTCTCGAAAAGGAAAATTGTTTATTAAAAGTAAGAATAAAAATTATTCATCAATGAATGGTTTGTTTTTCGTAAAGTAGAAGAAGCAGATTGTTTTTCTTTTCTTTAAGCAAGAAATTTCTGAAGAAAAAAAAATATTTAATAATAAAATTATAAAATATTCATCAATACATGATTTTTTAAAAGGTTAGATGTATTTATAAAGTTATAAGATACAATTTATTTATTTATTATTTGTTGAAATGCTAGATGTATTTGTAAAGTTATCAGAAACAATTTATTTACTTATTAATATATTTTTTCTACCATTGAAAATTTCATAATAAGAAAAAAAATTTTTTTGAAGAAAATGGGGTTAAAAATTGTTCATCAATAAATGAAAAATACTTGAAAAGTTAAAAAAACTGAGTTTTTCTTACATTTTAATTATTAAATTGAACTTCTCATGCAGACGTTTTATTTATTTAAAATCTAAGGTTCTACCGAGATTTGAACTCTTATCGCTGGATTCAGAGTGCTAACCATTACACCATAGAACCGTCTTCCCATGCCAGGAATCGAACCCGGGCCGCCTGGGTGAAAGCCAGGAATCCTAACCACTAGACTACATGGGAGTCGTAAGACAGAAACGAAAGAAGAAAAATCTGACAAGAAAAAGCATATAAAGCACAACTTTTTTTAAACATAATTTTTTTTAACATTTCTCGAAAAGGGAAATTGTTTATTAAAAGTAAGAATGAAAATTATTCATCAATGAATGGGTTTTTTTTCGTAAAGTAGAAGAAGCAGATTGTTTTTCTCTTCTTTAAGCAAGAAATTTCTGAAGAAAAAAAAATTATTTAATAATAAAATTAAAAAATATTCATCAATACATGATTTGTTAAAAGGTTAGATGTATTTATAAAGTTATCAGATACAATTTATTTATTTATTATTTGTTGAAATGCTAGATGTATTTGTAAATTTATCAGAAACAATTTATTTATTTATTATTATATTTTTTCTACCATTGAAAATTTCACAAAAAGAAAAATTATTTTGATGAAAATGGGGTTAAAAATTGTTCATCAATAAATGAAAAATACTTGAAAAGTTTAAAAAACTGAGTTTTTCTTACATTCTAATTATTAAATTGAACTTCTCATGCAGACGTTTTATTTATTTAAAATCTAAGGTTCTACCGAGATTTGAACTCGGATCGCTGGATTCAGAGTCCAAAGTGCTAACCATTACACCATAGAACCGTCTTCCCATGCCGGGAATCGAACCCGGGCCGCCTGGGTGAAAGCCAGGAATCCTAACCACTAGACCACATGGGAGTCGTAAAACAGAAACGAAAGAAGAAAAATCTGACAAGAAAAAGCATATAAAGCACAACTTTTTTTTAACATAATTTTTTTTAACATTTCTCGAAAAGGGAAATTGTTTATTAAAAGTAAGAATAAAAATTATTCTTCAATGAATGGGTTTTTTTCGTAAAGTAGAAGAAGCAGATTGTTTTTCTTTTCTTTAAGCAAGAAATTTCTGAAGAAAAAAAAAATTATTTAATAATAAAATTAAAAAATATTCATCAATACATGATTTGTTAAAAGGTTAGATGTATTTATAAAGTTATAAGATACAATTTATTTATTTATTATTTGTTGAAATGCTAGATGTATTTGTAAAGTTATCAGAAACAATTTATTTACTTATTATTATATTTTTTCTACCATTGAAAATTTCATAATAAGAAAAATTATTTTGAAGAAAATGGGGTTAAAAATTGTTCATCAATAAATGAAAAATACTTGAAAAGTTAAAAAAAACTGAGTTTTTCTTACATTTTAATTATTAAATTGAACTTCTCATGCAGACGTTTTATTTATTTAAAATCTAAGGTTCTACCGAGATTTGAACTCGGATCGCTGGATTCAGAGTCCAGAGTGCTAACCATTACACCATAGAACCGTCTTCCCATGCCGGGAATCGAACCCAGGCCGCCTGGGTGAAAGCCAGGAATCCTAACCACTAGACCACATGGGAGTCGTAAGACAGAAACGAAAGAAGAAAAATCTGACAAGAAAAAGCATATAAAGCACAACTTTTTTTAAACATAATTTTTTTTTAACATTTCTCGAAAAGGGAAATTGTTTATTAAAAGTAAGAATAAAAATTATTCATCAATGAATGGGTTTTTTTCGTAAAGTAGAAGCAGATTGTTTTTCTTTTCTTTAAGCAAGAAATTTCTGAAGAAAAAAAAATATTTAATAATAAAATTAAAAAATATTCATCAATACATGATTTTATAAAAGGTTAGATGTATTTATAAAGTTATAAGATACAATTTATTTATTTATTATTTGTTGAAATGCTTGATGTATTTGTAAAGTTATCAGAAACAATTTATTTATTTATTATTATATTATTTCCACCATTGAAAATTTCACAAAAAGAAAAATTATTTTGATGAAAATGGGGTTAAAAATTGTTCATCAATAAATGAAAAATACTGAGTTTTTCTTACATTTTAATTATTAAATTGAACTTCTCATGCAGACGTTTTATTTATTTAAAATCTAAGGTTCTACCGAGATTTGAACTCGGATCGCTGGATTCAGAGTCCAGAGTGCAAACCATTACACCATAGAACCGTCTTCCCATGCCGGGAATCGAACCCGGGCCGCCTGGGTGAAAGCCAGGAATCCTAACCACTAGACCACATGGGAGTCGTAAGACAGAAACGAAAGAAGAAAAATCTGACAAGAAAAAGCATATAAAGCACAACTTTTTTTAAACATAATTTTTTTTAACATTTCTCGAAAAGGGAAATTGTTTATTAAAAGTAAGAATAAAAATTATTCATCAATGAATGGTTTTTTTCGTAAAGTAGAAGAAGCAGATTGTTTTTCTTTTCTGTAAGCAAGAAATTTCTGAAGAAAAAAAAAATTATTTAATAATAAATTTAAAAAATATTCATCAATACATGATTTGTTAAAAGGTTAGATGTATTTATAAAGTTATAAGATACAATTTACAGTATTGTGGCAATTAATTGTGAAATGTCATTTTTTTCGTTTTATCACACATAAGCTTAGGAAGAAGCACTCCAAATTAGCTCAGAGTTCAAATTGCAGTTATTATCAAAGTAGCAGGTGTTCGTATGCACCTGGTAAGTAGCAGGTGTTCAAATTCCTCCGCCAGGTGGCAGGTGTTCCGCAGTGGTAGTTTCTCAGTTGTTGCGGGGCTCATTAGCGTCATGGATATCAGCGCGGAAACACGTGCTAAAGTGATTGCGCATAGAGCCCACTTCTAAGACGTTCGAGAAAATAGGTAAAATATGTGGAGTGAGTACAGCAAGTGTCGGGAGGATCTGGAAGCAGTTTCAGGAAACAGGAAATGCTGGAACCAACCGCTCTGGAAGCTGCGGCCGAAAAAGATCAACTTCGACTCGTGACGACAAAACTTTACATCGAATGAGTGTTAAAAATCCTCGATTAACCAGTTTTGACCTGTCTAAGTCCATGGTGTCAGCTGGTGTTGATATTGCACCTTCAACAGTGCGATACAGGCTGTTAGAACGCGGACGGAGAGCACGTCGACCGTACAAGAAGCAGCTTCTGACGCTTCGCATGAAGAAAAAAAGGTTGGAATGGGCACGGAAATACAAAACATAGACTGAGAAGGACTGGAAGAAAGTTCTCTTTTCTGACGAAACACATTTTGTGGTTCAGGGATTTAGATCTATGTTCGTGAGAAGGAGCCAAGAAGAACCTCTCAATCAGCACCACATCAATCAAGCACCCAAGCATCCGCCCAAAAAGATGTTTTGGGGTTGTTTCAGCGTTTTGGGGGCAGAATCTCATGTTCCCGTAGAAGGAATGATGAACAGTGCCAGTTACGAAGTCATATTGACCCGAAAAGTGCTTCCAACCATGGCTAAACTGTGGCCGAACGGAGATTGCGTTTTCCAACAAGACAGCGCGCCATGTCACACTTCGAAGCGAATCAAAAATTTCTGCTCAAAAAAAATATTACCGTACTGGATTGGCCCGGGAATTCACCAGACTTGAATCCCATAGAAAATTTGTGGGCTATTGTCAAAAAACGGCTTCACAAATTTCACTGTACGACGATGGACAAGCTAATTTCGGCCGTTATTGACATATGGTTCAGAGACGTTGAAATTAAAACTACATGTGCTAGTCTAGTATATTCCATGCCGAAACGTGTCTGTGATGTTATAAAGTCTCGGGGAGGTCATATCACTTATTAGTTTTAAATGTATCCATAGAAAACTTGAATAAAACTGAATTTTATTAAAAAAACTGCATTTCTCAATTAATTGCCACAATACTGTATATATTTATTATTTGTTGAAATGTTAGATGTATTTGTAAAGTTATCAGAAACAATTTATTTACTTATTATTATATTTTTTCTACCATTGAAAATTTCATAATAAGAAAAAAAATTTTTTTGAAGAAAATGGGGTTAAAAATTGTTCATCAATAAATGAAAAATACTTGAAAAGTTAAAAAAACTGAGTTTTTCTTACATTTTAAATATTAAATTGAACTTCTCATGCAGACGTTTTATTTATTTAAAATCTAAGGTTCTACCGAGATTTGAACTCGGATCGCTGGATTCAGAGCCCAAAGTGCTAACCATTACACCATAGAACCGTCTTCCCATGCCGGGAATCGAACCCGGGCCGCCTGGGTGAAAGCCAGGAATCCTAACCACTAGACCACATGGGAGTCGTAAGACAGAAACGAAAGAAGAAAAATCTGACAAGAAAAAGCATATAAAGCACAACTCTTTTTAAACATAATTTTTTTTAACATTTCTCGAAAAGGGAAATTGTTTATTAAAAGTAAGAATAAAAATTATTCATCAATGAATGGTTTTTTTTCGTAAAGTAGAAGAAGCAGATTGTTTTTCTTTTCTTATTTTTAACATTTCTCGAAAAGGAAAATTGTTTATTAAAAGTAAGAATAAAAATTATTCATCAATGAATGGTTTGTTTTTCGTAAAGTAGAAGAAGCAGATTGTTTTTCTTTTCTTTAAGCAAGAAATTTCTGAAGAAAAAAATATATTTAATAATAAAATAAAAAAATATTCATCAATACATGATTTGATAAAAGGTTAGATGTATTTATAAAGTTATAAGATACAATTTATTTATTTATTATTTGTTGAAATGCTTGATGTATTTGTAAAGTTATCAGTAACAATTTATTTACTTATTATTATATTTTTTCTACCATTGAAAATTTCATAATAAGAAAAAAATTTTTTTTGAAGAAAATGGGGTTAAAAATTGTTCATCAATAAATGAAAAATACTTGAAAAGTTAAAAAAACTGAGTTTTTCTTACATTTTAATTATTAAATTGAACTTCTCATGCAGACGTTTTATTTATTTAAAATCTAAGGTTCTACCGAGATTTGAACTCGGATCGCTGGATTCAGAGTCCAAAGTGCTAACCATTACACCATAGAACCGTCTTCCCATGCCGGGAATCGAACCCGGGCCGCCTGGGTGAAAGCCAGGAATCCTAACCACTAGACCACATGGGAGTCGTAAGACAGAAACGAAAGAAGAAAAATCTGACAAGAAAAAGCATATAAAGCACAACTCTTTTTAAACATAATTTTTTTTAACATTTCTCGAAAAGGGAAATTGTTTATTAAAAGTAAGAATAAAAATTATTCATCAATGAATGGTTTTTTTTCGTAAAGTAGAAGAAGCAGATTGTTTTTCTTTTCTTATTTTTAACATTTCTCGAAAAGGAAAATTGTTTATTAAAAGTAAGAATAAAAATTATTCATCAATGAATGGTTTGTTTTTCGTAAAGTAGAAGAAGCAGATTGTTTTTCTTTTCTTTAAGCAAGAAATTTCTGAAGAAAAAAATATATTTAATAATAAAATTAAAAAATATTCATCAATACATGATTTGATAAAAGGTTAGATGTATTTATAAAGTTATAAGATACAATTTATTTATTTATTACTTGTTGAAATGCTTGATGTATTTGTAAATTTATCAGAAACAATTTATTTATTTATTATTATATTTTTTCTACCATTGAAAATTTCACAAAAAGAAAAATTATTTTGATGAAAATGGGGTTAAAAATTGTTCATCAATAAATGAAAAATACTTGAAAAGTTAAAAAAACTGAGTTTTTCTTACATTTTAATTATTAAATTGAACTTCTCATGCAGACGTTTTATTTATTTAAAATCTAAGGTTCTACCGAGATTTGAACTCGGATCGCTGGATTCAGAGTCCAAAGTTCTAACCATTACACCATAGAACCGTCTTCCCATGCCGGGAATCGAACCCGGGCCGCCTGGGTGAAAGCCAGGAATCCTAACCACTAGACCACATGGGAGTCGTAAGACAGAAACGAAAGAAGAAAAATCTGACAAGAAAAAGCATATAAAGCACAACTCTTTTTAAACATAATTTTTTTTAACATTTCTCGAAAAGGGAAATTGTTTATTAAAAGTAAGAATAAAAATTATTCATCAATGAATGGTTTTTTTTCGTAAAGTAGAAGAAGCAGATTGTTTTTCTTTTCTTATTTTTAACATTTCTCGAAAAGGAAAATTGTTTATTAAAAGTAAGAATAAAAATTATTCATCAATGAATGGTTTGTTTTTCGTAAAGTAGAAGAAGCAGATTGTTTTTCTTTTCTTTAAGCAAGAAATTTCTGAAGAAAAAAATATATTTAATAATAAAATTAAAAAATATTCATCAATACATGATTTGTTAAAAGGTTAGATGTATTTATAAAGTTATAAGATACAATTTATTTATTTATTATTTGTTGAAATGCTAGATGTATTTGTAAAGTTATCAGAAACAGTTTATTTACTTATTATTATATTTTTTCTACTATTGAAAATTTCATAATAAGAAAAAAATTTTTTTTGAAGAAAATGGGGTTAAAAATCGTTCATCAATAAATGAAAAATACTTGAAAAGTTAAAAAAACTGAGTTTTTCTTACATTTTAATTATTAAATTGAACTTCTCATGCAGACGTTTTATTTATTTAAAATCTAATGTTCTACCGAGATTTGAACTCGGATCGCTGGAATCAGAGTCCAGAGTGCTAACCATTACACCATAGAACCGTCTTCCCATGCCGGGAATCGAACCCTTGCCGCCTGGGTGAAAGCCAGGAATCCTAACCACTAGACCACATGGGAGTCGTAAGACAGAAACGAAAGAAGAAAAATCTGACAAGAAAAAGCATATAAAGCACAACTTTTTTTAAACATAATTTTTGTTTAACATTTCTCGAAAAGGAAAATTGTTTATTAAAAGTAAGAATAAAAATTATTCATCAATGAATGGTTTTTTTTCGTAAAGTAGAAGAAGCAGATTGTTTTTCTTTTCTTATTTTTAACATTTCTCGAAAAGGAAAATTGTTTATTAAAAGTAAGAATAAAAATTATTCATCAATGAATGGTTTGTTTTTCGTAAAGTAGAAGAAGCAGATTGTTTTTCTTTTCTTTAAGCAAGAAATTTCTGAAGAAAAAAATATATTTAATAATAAAATTAAAAAATATTCATCAATACATGATTTGATAAAAGGTTAGATGTATTTATAAAGTTATAAGATACAATTTATTTATTTATTATTTGTTGAAATGCTTGATGTATTTGTAAAGTTATCAGAAACAATTTGTTTATTTATTATTATATTTTTTCTACCATTGAAAATTTCACAAAAAGAAAAATTATTTTGATGAAAATGGGGTTAAAAATTGTTCATCAATAAATGAAAAATACTTGAAAAGTTAAAAAAACTGAGTTTTTCTTACATTTTAATTATTAAATTGAACTTCTCATGCAGACGTTTTATTTATTTAAAATCTAAGGTTCTACCGAGATTTGAACTCGGATCGCTGGATTCAGAGTCCAAAGTGCTAACCATTACACCATAGAACCGTCTTCCCATGCCGGGAATCGAACCCGGGCCGCCTGGGTGAAAGCCAGGAATCCTAACCACTAGACCACATGGGAGTCGTAAGACAGAAACGAAAGAAGAAAAATCTGACAAGAAAAAGCATATAAAGCACAACTCTTTTTAAACATAATTTTTTTTAACATTTCTCGAAAAGGGAAATTGTTTATTAAAAGTAAGAATAAAAATTATTCATCAATGAATGGTTTTTTTTCGTAAAGTAGAAGAAGCAGATTGTTTTTCTTTTCTTATTTTTAACATTTCTCGAAAAGGAAAATTGTTTATTAAAAGTAAGAATAAAAATTATTCATCAATGAATGGTTTGTTTTTCGTAAAGTAGAAGAAGCAGATTGTTTTTCTTTTCTTTAAGCAAGAAATTTCTGAAGAAAAAAATATATTTAATAATAAAATTAAAAAATATTCATCAATACATGATTTGATAAAAGGTTAGATGTATTTATAAAGTTATAAGATACAATTTATTTATTTATTACTTGTTGAAATGCTTGATGTATTTGTAAATTTATCAGAAACAATTTATTTATTTATTATTATATTTTTTCTACCATTGAAAATTTCACAAAAAGAAAAATTATTTTGATGAAAATGGGGTTAAAAATTGTTCATCAATAAATGAAAAATACTTGAAAAGTTAAAAAAACTGAGTTTTTCTTACATTTTAATTATTAAATTGAACTTCTCATGCAGACGTTTTATTTATTTAAAATCTAAGGTTCTACCGAGATTTGAACTCGGATCGCTGGATTCAGAGTCCAAAGTTCTAACCATTACACCATAGAACCGTCTTCCCATGCCGGGAATCGAACCCGGGCCGCCTGGGTGAAAGCCAGGAATCCTAACCACTAGACCACATGGGAGTCGTAAGACAGAAACGAAAGAAGAAAAATCTGACAAGAAAAAGCATATAAAGCACAACTCTTTTTAAACATAATTTTTTTTAACATTTCTCGAAAAGGGAAATTGTTTATTAAAAGTAAGAATAAAAATTATTCATCAATGAATGGTTTTTTTTCGTAAAGTAGAAGAAGCAGATTGTTTTTCTTTTCTTATTTTTAACATTTCTCGAAAAGGAAAATTGTTTATTAAAAGTAAGAATAAAAATTATTCATCAATGAATGGTTTGTTTTTCGTAAAGTAGAAGAAGCAGATTGTTTTTCTTTTCTTTAAGCAAGAAATTTCTGAAGAAAAAAATATATTTAATAATAAAATAAAAAAATATTCATCAATACATGATTTGATAAAAGGTTAGATGTATTTATAAAGTTATAAGATACAATTTATTTATTTATTATTTGTTGAAATGCTTGATGTATTTGTAAAGTTATCAGTAACAATTTATTTACTTATTATTATATTTTTTCTACCATTGAAAATTTTATAATAAGAAAAAAATTTTTTTTGAAGAAAATGGGGTTAAAAATTGTTCATCAATAAATGAAAAATACTTGAAAAGTTAAAAAAACTGAGTTTTTCTTACATTTTAATTATTAAATTGAACTTCTCATGCAGACGTTTTATTTATTTAAAATCTAAGGTTCTACCGAGATTTGAACTCGGATCGCTGGATTCAGAGTCCAGAGTGCTAACCATTACACCATAGAACCGTCTTCCCATGCCGGGAATCGAACCCGGGCCGCCTGGGTGAAAGCCAGGAATCCTAACCACTAGACCACATGGGAGTCGTAAGACAGAAAGGAAAGAAGAAAAATCTGACAAGAAAAAGCATATAAAGCACAACTTTTTTTAAACATAATTTTTTTTTAATATTTCTCGAAAAGGAAAATTGTTTATTAAAAGTAAGAATAAAAATTATTCATCAATGAATGGTTTGTTTTTCGTAAAGTAGAAGAAGCAGATTGTTTTTCTTTTCTTTAAGCAAGAAATTTCTGAAGAAAAAAAAATATTTAATAATAAAATTATAAAATATTCATCAATACATGATTTTTTAAAAGGTTAGATGTATTTATAAAGTTATAAGATACAATTTATTTATTTATTATTTGTTGAAATGCTAGATGTATTTGTAAAGTTATCAGAAACAATTTATTTACTTATTAATATATTTTTTCTACCATTGAAAATTTCATAATAAGAAAAAAAATTTTTTTGAAGAAAATGGGGTTAAAAATTGTTCATCAATAAATGAAAAATACTTGAAAAGTTAAAAAAACTGAGTTTTTCTTACATTTTAATTATTAAATTGAACTTCTCATGCAGACGTTTTATTTATTTAAAATCTAAGGTTCTACCGAGATTTGAACTCTTATCGCTGGATTCAGAGTGCTAACCATTACACCATAGAACCGTCTTCCCATGCCAGGAATCGAACCCGGGCCGCCTGGGTGAAAGCCAGGAATCCTAACCACTAGACTACATGGGAGTCGTAAGACAGAAACGAAAGAAGAAAAATCTGACAAGAAAAAGCATATAAAGCACAACTTTTTTTAAACATAATTTTTTTTAACATTTCTCGAAAAGGGAAATTGTTTATTAAAAGTAAGAATGAAAATTATTCATCAATGAATGGGTTTTTTTTCGTAAAGTAGAAGAAGCAGATTGTTTTTCTCTTCTTTAAGCAAGAAATTTCTGAAGAAAAAAAAATTATTTAATAATAAAATTAAAAAATATTCATCAATACATGATTTGTTAAAAGGTTAGATGTATTTATAAAGTTATCAGATACAATTTATTTATTTATTATTTGTTGAAATGCTAGATGTATTTGTAAATTTATCAGAAACAATTTATTTATTTATTATTATATTTTTTCTACCATTGAAAATTTCACAAAAAGAAAAATTATTTTGATGAAAATGGGGTTAAAAATTGTTCATCAATAAATGAAAAATACTTGAAAAGTTTAAAAAACTGAGTTTTTCTTACATTCTAATTATTAAATTGAACTTCTCATGCAGACGTTTTATTTATTTAAAATCTAAGGTTCTACCGAGATTTGAACTCGGATCGCTGGATTCAGAGTCCAAAGTGCTAACCATTACACCATAGAACCGTCTTCCCATGCCGGGAATCGAACCCGGGCCGCCTGGGTGAAAGCCAGGAATCCTAACCACTAGACCACATGGGAGTCGTAAAACAGAAACGAAAGAAGAAAAATCTGACAAGAAAAAGCATATAAAGCACAACTTTTTTTTAACATAATTTTTTTTAACATTTCTCGAAAAGGGAAATTGTTTATTAAAAGTAAGAATAAAAATTATTCTTCAATGAATGGGTTTTTTTCGTAAAGTAGAAGAAGCAGATTGTTTTTCTTTTCTTTAAGCAAGAAATTTCTGAAGAAAAAAAAAATTATTTAATAATAAAATTAAAAAATATTCATCAATACATGATTTGTTAAAAGGTTAGATGTATTTATAAAGTTATAAGATACAATTTATTTATTTATTATTTGTTGAAATGCTAGATGTATTTGTAAAGTTATCAGAAACAATTTATTTACTTATTATTATATTTTTTCTACCATTGAAAATTTCATAATAAGAAAAATTATTTTGAAGAAAATGGGGTTAAAAATTGTTCATCAATAAATGAAAAATACTTGAAAAGTTAAAAAAAACTGAGTTTTTCTTACATTTTAATTATTAAATTGAACTTCTCATGCAGACGTTTTATTTATTTAAAATCTAAGGTTCTACCGAGATTTGAACTCGGATCGCTGGATTCAGAGTCCAGAGTGCTAACCATTACACCATAGAACCGTCTTCCCATGCCGGGAATCGAACCCAGGCCGCCTGGGTGAAAGCCAGGAATCCTAACCACTAGACCACATGGGAGTCGTAAGACAGAAACGAAAGAAGAAAAATCTGACAAGAAAAAGCATATAAAGCACAACTTTTTTTAAACATAATTTTTTTTTAACATTTCTCGAAAAGGGAAATTGTTTATTAAAAGTAAGAATAAAAATTATTCATCAATGAATGGGTTTTTTTCGTAAAGTAGAAGCAGATTGTTTTTCTTTTCTTTAAGCAAGAAATTTCTGAAGAAAAAAAAATATTTAATAATAAAATTAAAAAATATTCATCAATACATGATTTTATAAAAGGTTAGATGTATTTATAAAGTTATAAGATACAATTTATTTATTTATTATTTGTTGAAATGCTTGATGTATTTGTAAAGTTATCAGAAACAATTTATTTATTTATTATTATATTATTTCCACCATTGAAAATTTCACAAAAAGAAAAATTATTTTGATGAAAATGGGGTTAAAAATTGTTCATCAATAAATGAAAAATACTGAGTTTTTCTTACATTTTAATTATTAAATTGAACTTCTCATGCAGACGTTTTATTTATTTAAAATCTAAGGTTCTACCGAGATTTGAACTCGGATCGCTGGATTCAGAGTCCAGAGTGCAAACCATTACACCATAGAACCGTCTTCCCATGCCGGGAATCGAACCCGGGCCGCCTGGGTGAAAGCCAGGAATCCTAACCACTAGACCACATGGGAGTCGTAAGACAGAAACGAAAGAAGAAAAATCTGACAAGAAAAAGCATATAAAGCACAACTTTTTTTAAACATAATTTTTTTTAACATTTCTCGAAAAGGGAAATTGTTTATTAAAAGTAAGAATAAAAATTATTCATCAATGAATGGTTTTTTTCGTAAAGTAGAAGAAGCAGATTGTTTTTCTTTTCTGTAAGCAAGAAATTTCTGAAGAAAAAAAAAATTATTTAATAATAAATTTAAAAAATATTCATCAATACATGATTTGTTAAAAGGTTAGATGTATTTATAAAGTTATAAGATACAATTTACAGTATTGTGGCAATTAATTGTGAAATGTCATTTTTTTCGTTTTATCACACATAAGCTTAGGAAGAAGCACTCCAAATTAGCTCAGAGTTCAAATTGCAGTTATTATCAAAGTAGCAGGTGTTCGTATGCACCTGGTAAGTAGCAGGTGTTCAAATTCCTCCGCCAGGTGGCAGGTGTTCCGCAGTGGTAGTTTCTCAGTTGTTGCGGGGCTCATTAGCGTCATGGATATCAGCGCGGAAACACGTGCTAAAGTGATTGCGCATAGAGCCCACTTCTAAGACGTTCGAGAAAATAGGTAAAATATGTGGAGTGAGTACAGCAAGTGTCGGGAGGATCTGGAAGCAGTTTCAGGAAACAGGAAATGCTGGAACCAACCGCTCTGGAAGCTGCGGCCGAAAAAGATCAACTTCGACTCGTGACGACAAAACTTTACATCGAATGAGTGTTAAAAATCCTCGATTAACCAGTTTTGACCTGTCTAAGTCCATGGTGTCAGCTGGTGTTGATATTGCACCTTCAACAGTGCGATACAGGCTGTTAGAACGCGGACGGAGAGCACGTCGACCGTACAAGAAGCAGCTTCTGACGCTTCGCATGAAGAAAAAAAGGTTGGAATGGGCACGGAAATACAAAACATAGACTGAGAAGGACTGGAAGAAAGTTCTCTTTTCTGACGAAACACATTTTGTGGTTCAGGGATTTAGATCTATGTTCGTGAGAAGGAGCCAAGAAGAACCTCTCAATCAGCACCACATCAATCAAGCACCCAAGCATCCGCCCAAAAAGATGTTTTGGGGTTGTTTCAGCGTTTTGGGGGCAGAATCTCATGTTCCCGTAGAAGGAATGATGAACAGTGCCAGTTACGAAGTCATATTGACCCGAAAAGTGCTTCCAACCATGGCTAAACTGTGGCCGAACGGAGATTGCGTTTTCCAACAAGACAGCGCGCCATGTCACACTTCGAAGCGAATCAAAAATTTCTGCTCAAAAAAAATATTACCGTACTGGATTGGCCCGGGAATTCACCAGACTTGAATCCCATAGAAAATTTGTGGGCTATTGTCAAAAAACGGCTTCACAAATTTCACTGTACGACGATGGACAAGCTAATTTCGGCCGTTATTGACATATGGTTCAGAGACGTTGAAATTAAAACTACATGTGCTAGTCTAGTATATTCCATGCCGAAACGTGTCTGTGATGTTATAAAGTCTCGGGGAGGTCATATCACTTATTAGTTTTAAATGTATCCATAGAAAACTTGAATAAAACTGAATTTTATTAAAAAAACTGCATTTCTCAATTAATTGCCACAATACTGTATATATTTATTA
This sequence comes from Amaurobius ferox, assembly GCA_951213105.1. Lineage (NCBI taxonomy): Eukaryota > Metazoa > Arthropoda > Arachnida > Araneae > Amaurobiidae > Amaurobius > Amaurobius ferox. The sequence goes on along the minus strand of OX578149.1, from coordinate 120,219,921 downwards.
TTTGTTGAAATGTTAGATGTATTTGTAAAGTTATCAGAAACAATTTATTTACTTATTATTATATTTTTTCTACCATTGAAAATTTCATAATAAGAAAAAAAATTTTTTTGAAGAAAATGGGGTTAAAAATTGTTCATCAATAAATGAAAAATACTTGAAAAGTTAAAAAAACTGAGTTTTTCTTACATTTTAAATATTAAATTGAACTTCTCATGCAGACGTTTTATTTATTTAAAATCTAAGGTTCTACCGAGATTTGAACTCGGATCGCTGGATTCAGAGCCCAAAGTGCTAACCATTACACCATAGAACCGTCTTCCCATGCCGGGAATCGAACCCGGGCCGCCTGGGTGAAAGCCAGGAATCCTAACCACTAGACCACATGGGAGTCGTAAGACAGAAACGAAAGAAGAAAAATCTGACAAGAAAAAGCATATAAAGCACAACTCTTTTTAAACATAATTTTTTTTAACATTTCTCGAAAAGGGAAATTGTTTATTAAAAGTAAGAATAAAAATTATTCATCAATGAATGGTTTTTTTTCGTAAAGTAGAAGAAGCAGATTGTTTTTCTTTTCTTATTTTTAACATTTCTCGAAAAGGAAAATTGTTTATTAAAAGTAAGAATAAAAATTATTCATCAATGAATGGTTTGTTTTTCGTAAAGTAGAAGAAGCAGATTGTTTTTCTTTTCTTTAAGCAAGAAATTTCTGAAGAAAAAAATATATTTAATAATAAAATAAAAAAATATTCATCAATACATGATTTGATAAAAGGTTAGATGTATTTATAAAGTTATAAGATACAATTTATTTATTTATTATTTGTTGAAATGCTTGATGTATTTGTAAAGTTATCAGTAACAATTTATTTACTTATTATTATATTTTTTCTACCATTGAAAATTTCATAATAAGAAAAAAATTTTTTTTGAAGAAAATGGGGTTAAAAATTGTTCATCAATAAATGAAAAATACTTGAAAAGTTAAAAAAACTGAGTTTTTCTTACATTTTAATTATTAAATTGAACTTCTCATGCAGACGTTTTATTTATTTAAAATCTAAGGTTCTACCGAGATTTGAACTCGGATCGCTGGATTCAGAGTCCAGAGTGCTAACCATTACACCATAGAACCGTCTTCCCATGCCGGGAATCGAACCCGGGCCGCCTGGGTGAAAGCCAGGAATCCTAACCACTAGACCACATGGGAGTCGTAAGACAGAAAGGAAAGAAGAAAAATCTGACAAGAAAAAGCATATAAAGCACAACTTTTTTTAAACATAATTTTTTTTTAATATTTCTCGAAAAGGAAAATTGTTTATTAAAAGTAAGAATAAAAATTATTCATCAATGAATGGTTTGTTTTTCGTAAAGTAGAAGAAGCAGATTGTTTTTCTTTTCTTTAAGCAAGAAATTTCTGAAGAAAAAAAAATATTTAATAATAAAATTATAAAATATTCATCAATACATGATTTTTTAAAAGGTTAGATGTATTTATAAAGTTATAAGATACAATTTATTTATTTATTATTTGTTGAAATGCTAGATGTATTTGTAAAGTTATCAGAAACAATTTATTTACTTATTAATATATTTTTTCTACCATTGAAAATTTCATAATAAGAAAAAAAAATTTTTTGAAGAAAATGGGGTTAAAAATTGTTCATCAATAAATGAAAAATACTTGAAAAGTTAAAAAAACTGAGTTTTTCTTACATTTTAATTATTAAATTGAACTTCTCATGCAGACGTTTTATTTATTTAAAATCTAAGGTTCTACCGAGATTTGAACTCTTATCGCTGGATTCAGAGTGCTAACCATTACACCATAGAACCGTCTTCCCATGCCAGGAATCGAACCCGGGCCGCCTGGGTGAAAGCCAGGAATCCTAACCACTAGACTACATGGGAGTCGTAAGACAGAAACGAAAGAAGAAAAATCTGACAAGAAAAAGCATATAAAGCACAACTTTTTTTAAACATAATTTTTTTTAACATTTCTCGAAAAGGGAAATTGTTTATTAAAAGTAAGAATGAAAATTATTCATCAATGAATGGGTTTTTTTTCGTAAAGTAGAAGAAGCAGATTGTTTTTCTCTTCTTTAAGCAAGAAATTTCTGAAGAAAAAAAAATTATTTAATAATAAAATTAAAAAATATTCATCAATACATGATTTGTTAAAAGGTTAGATGTATTTATAAAGTTATCAGATACAATTTATTTATTTATTATTTGTTGAAATGCTAGATGTATTTGTAAATTTATCAGAAACAATTTATTTATTTATTATTATATTTTTTCTACCATTGAAAATTTCACAAAAAGAAAAATTATTTTGATGAAAATGGGGTTAAAAATTGTTCATCAATAAATGAAAAATACTTGAAAAGTTTAAAAAACTGAGTTTTTCTTACATTCTAATTATTAAATTGAACTTCTCATGCAGACGTTTTATTTATTTAAAATCTAAGGTTCTACCGAGATTTGAACTCGGATCGCTGGATTCAGAGTCCAAAGTGCTAACCATTACACCATAGAACCGTCTTCCCATGCCGGGAATCGAACCCGGGCCGCCTGGGTGAAAGCCAGGAATCCTAACCACTAGACCACATGGGAGTCGTAAGACAGAAACGAAAGAAGAAAAATCTGACAAGAAAAAGCATATAAAGCACAACTTTTTTTTAACATAATTTTTTTTAACATTTCTCGAAAAGGGAAATTGTTTATTAAAAGTAAGAATAAAAATTATTCTTCAATGAATGGGTTTTTTTCGTAAAGTAGAAGAAGCAGATTGTTTTTCTTTTCTTTAAGCAAGAAATTTCTGAAGAAAAAAAAAATTATTTAATAATAAAATTAAAAAATATTCATCAATACATGATTTGTTAAAAGGTTAGATGTATTTATAAAGTTATAAGATACAATTTATTTATTTATTATTTGTTGAAATGCTAGATGTATTTGTAAAGTTATCAGAAACAATTTATTTACTTATTATTATATTTTTTCTACCATTGAAAATTTCATAATAAGAAAAATTATTTTGAAGAAAATGGGGTTAAAAATGGTTCATCAATAAATGAAAAATACTTGAAAAGTTAAAAAAAACTGAGTTTTTCTTACATTTTAATTATTAAATTGAACTTCTCATGCAGACGTTTTATTTATTTAAAATCTAAGGTTCTACCGAGATTTGAACTCGGATCGCTGGATTCAGAGTCCAGAGTGCAAACCATTACACCATAGAACCGTCTTCCCATGCCGGGAATCGAACCCGGGCCGCCTGGGTGAAAGCCAGGAATCCTAACCACTAGACCACATGGGAGTCGTAAGACAGAAAGGAAAGAAGAAAAATCTGACAAGAAAAAGCATATAAAGCACAACTTTTTTTAAACATAATTTTTTTTTAACATTTCTCGAAAAGGGAAATTGTTTATTAAAAGTAAGAATAAAAATTATTCATCAATGAATGGGTTTTTTTCGTAAAGTAGAAGCAGATTGTTTTTCTTTTCTTTAAGCAAGAAATTTCTGAAGAAAAAAAAATTATTTAATAATAAAATTAAAAAATATTCATCAATACATGATTTGTTAAAAGGTTAGATGTATTTATAAAGTTATCAGATACAATTTATTTATTTATTATTTGTTGAAATGCTTGATGTATTTGTAAAGTTATCAGAAACAATTTATTTATTTATTATTATATTATTTCCACCATTGAAAATTTCACAAAAAGAAAAATTATTTTGATGAAAATGGGGTTAAAAATTGTTCATCAATAAATGAAAAATACTGAGTTTTTCTTACATTTTAATTATTAAATTGAACTTCTCATGCAGACGTTTTATTTATTTAAAATCTAAGGTTCTACCGAGATTTGAACTCGGATCGCTGGATTCAGAGTCCAGAGTGCAAACCATTACACCATAGAACCGTCTTCCCATGCCGGGAATCGAACCCGGGCCGCCTGGGTGAAAGCCAGGAATCCTAACCACTAGACCACATGGGAGTCGTAAGACAGAAACGAAAGAAGAAAAATCTGACAAGAAAAAGCATATAAAGCACAACTTTTTTTAACATTTCTCGAAAAGGGAAATTGTTTATTAAAAGTAAGAATAAAAATTATTCATCAATGAATGGTTTTTTTTCGTAAAGTAGAAGAAGCAGATTGTTTACTTTTCTTTAAGCAAGAAATTTCTGAAGAAAAAAAAATTATTTAATAATAAAATTAAAATATATTCATCAATACATGATTTGTTAAAAGGTTAGATGTATTTATAAAGTTATAAGATACAATTTACAGTATTGTGGCAATTAATTGAGAAATGTCATTTTTTTCGTTTTATCACACATAAGCTTAGGAAGAAGCACTCCAAATTAGCTCAGAGTTCAAATTGCAGTTATTATCAAAGTAGCAGGTGTTCGTATGCACCTGGTAAGTAGCAGGTGTTCAAATTCCTCCGCCAGGTGGCAGGTGTTCCGCAATGGTAGTTTCTCAGTTGGTGCGGGGCTCATTAGCGTCATGGATATCAGCGCGGAAACACGTGCTAAAGTGATTGCGCATAGAGAACACACTTCTAAGACGTTCGAGGAAATAGGTAAAATATGTGGAGTGAGTACAGCAAGTGTCGGGAGGATCTGGAAGCAGTTTCAGGAAACAGGAAATGCTGGAACCAACCGCTCTGGAAGCTGCGGCCGAAAAAGATCAACTTCGACTCGTGACGACAAAACTTTACATCGAATGAGTGTTAAAAATCCTCGATTAACCAGTTTTGACCTGTCTAAGTCCATGGTGTCAGCTGGTGTTGATATTGCACCTTCAACAGTGCGATACAGGCTGTTAGAACGCGGACGGAGAGCACGTCGACCGTACAAGAAGCAGCTTCTGACGCTTCGCATGAAGAAAAGAAGGTTGGAATGGGCACGGAAATACAAAACATGGACTGAGAAGGACTGGAAGAAAGTTCTCTTTTCTGACGAAACACATTTTGTGGTTCAGGGATTTAGATCTATGTTCGTGAGAAGGAGCCAAGAAGAACCTCTCAATCAGCACCACATCAATCAAGCACCCAAGCATCCGCCCAAAAAGATGTTTTGGGGTTGTTTCAGCGTTTTGGGGGCAGAATCTCATGTTCCCGTAGAAGGAATGATGAACAGTGCCAGTTACGAAGTCATATTGACCCGAAAAGTGCTTCCAACCATGGCTAAACTGTGGCCGAACGGAGATTGCGTTTTCCAACAAGACAGCGCGCCATGTCACACTTCGAAGCGAATCAAAAATTTCTGCTCAAAAAAAATATTACCGTACTGGATTGGCCCGGGAATTCACCAGACTTGAATCCCATAGAAAATTTGTGGGCTATTGTCAAAAAACGGCTTCACAAATTTCACTGTACGACGATGGACAAGCTAATTTCGGCCGTTATTGACATATGGTTCAGAGACGTTGAAATTAAAACTACATGTGCTAGTCTAGTATATTCCATGCCGAAACGTGTCTGTGATGTTATAAAGTCTCGGGGAGGTCATATCACTTATTAGTTTTAAATGTATCCATAGAAAACTTGAATAAAACTGAATTTTATTAAAAAAACTGCATTTCTCAATTAATTGCCACAATACTGTATATATTTATTATTTGTTGAAATGTTAGATGTATTTGTAAAGTTATCAGAAACAATTTATTTACTTATTATTATATTTTTTCTACCATTGAAAATTTCATAATAAGAAAAAAAAAATTTTTGAAGAAAATGGGGTTAAAAATTGTTCATCAATAAATGAAAAATACTTGAAAAGTTAAAAAAACTGAGTTTTTCTTACATTTTAAATATTAAATTGAACTTCTCATGCAGACGTTTTATTTATTTAAAATCTAAGGTTCTACCGAGATTTGAACTCGGATCGCTGGATTCAGAGTCCAAAGTGCTAACCATTACACCATAGAACCGTCTTCCCATGCCGGGAATCGAACCCGGGCCGCCTGGGTGAAAGCCAGGAATCCTAACCACTAGACCACATGGGAGTCGTAAGACAGAAACGAAAGAAGAAAAATCTGACAAGAAAAAGCATATAAAGCACAACTCTTTTTAAACATAATTTTTTTTAACATTTCTCGAAAAGGGAAATTGTTTATTAAAAGTAAGAATAAAAATTATTCATCAATGAATGGGTTTTTTTCGTAAAGTAGAAGAAGCAGATTGTTTTTCTTTTCTTTAAGCAAGAAATTTCTGAAGAAAAAAAAATATTTAATAATAAAATTAAAAAATATTCATCAATACATGATTTTTTAAAAGGTTAGATGTATTTATAAAGTTATAAGATACAATTTATTTATTTATTATTTGTTGAAATGCTTGATGTATTTGTAAAGTTATCAGAAACAATTTATTTACTTATTATTATATTTTTTCTACCATTGAAAATTTCATAATAAGAAAAAAAAAATTTTGAAGAAAATGGGGTTAAAAATCGTTCATCAATAAATGAAAAATACTTGAAAAGTTAAAAAAACTGAGTTTTTCTTACATTTTAATTATTAAATTGAACTTCTCATGCAGACGTTTTATTTATTTAAAATCTAAGGTTCTACCGAGATTTGAACTCGGATCGCTGGATTCAGAGTGCTAACCATTACACCATAGAACCGTCTTCCGATGCCGGGAATCGAACCCTTGCCGCCTGGGTGAAAGCCAGGAATCCTAACCACTAGACCACATGGGAGTCGTAAGACAGAAACGAAAGAAGAAAAATCTGACAAGAAAAAGCATATAAAGCACAACTTTTTTTAAACATAATTTTTTTTTAACATTTCTCGAAAAGGAAAATTGTTTATTAAAAGTAAGAATAAAAATTATTCATCAATGAATGGTTTGTTTTTCGTAAAGTAGAAGAAGCAGATTGTTTTTCTTTTCTTTAAGCAAGAAATTTCTGAAGAAAAAAAAAATATTTAATAAAAAAATTAAAACATATTCATCAATACATGATTTTTTAAAAGGTTAGATGTATTTATAAAGTTATAAGATACAATTTATTTATTTATTATTTGTTGAAATGCTTGATGTATTTGTAAAGTTATCAGAAACAATTTATTTATTTATTATTATATTTTTTCTACCATTGAAAATTTCACAAAAAGAAAAATTATTTTGATGAAAATGGGGTTAAAAATTGTTCATCAATAAATGAAAAATACTTGAAAAGTTAAAAAAACTGAGTTTTTCTTACATTTTAATTATTAAATTGAACTTCTCATGCAGACGTTTTATTTATATAAAATCTAAGGTTCTACCGAGATTTGAACTCGGATCGCTGGATTCAGAGTCCAGAGTGCTAACCATTACACCATAGAACCGTCTTCCCATGCCGGGAATCGAACCCGGGCCGCCTGGGTGAAAGCCAGGAATCCTAACCACTAGACTACATAGGAGTCGTAAGACAGAAACGAAAGAAGAAAAATCTGACAAGAAAAAGGATATAAAGCACAACTCTTTTTAAACATAATTTTTTTTAACATTTCTCGAAAAGGGAAATTGTTTATTAAAAGTAAGAATAAAAATTATTCATCAATGAATGGTTTTTTTTCGTAAAGTAGAAGAAGCAGATTGTTTTTATTTTCTTATTTTTAACATTTCTCGAAAAGGAAAATTGTTTATTAAAAGTAAGAATAAAAATTATTCATCAATGAATGGTTTGTTTTTCGTAAAGTAGAAGAAGCAGATTGTTTTTCTTTTCTTTAAGCAAGAAATTTCTGAAGAAAAAAATATATTTAATAATAAAATTAAAAAATATTCATCAATACATGATTTGATAAAAGGTTAGATGTATTTATAAAGTTATAAGATACAATTTATTTATTTATTATTTGTTGAAATGCTTGATGTATTTGTAAAGTTATCAGAAACAATTTATTTATTTATTATTATATTTTTTCTACCATTGAAAATTTCACAAAAGGAAAAATTATTTTGATGAAAATGGGGTTAAAAATTGTTCATCAATAAATGAAAAATACTTGAAAAGTTAAAAAAACTGAGTTTTTCTTACATTTTAATTATTAAATTGAACTTCTCATGCAGACGTTTTATTTATTTAAAATCTAAGGTTCTACCGAGATTTGAACTCGGATCGCTGGAATCAGAGTCCAGAGTGCTAACCATTACACCATAGAACCGTCTTCCCATGCCGGGAATCGAACCCTTGCCGCCTGGGTGAAAGCCAGGAATCCTAACGACTAGACCACATGGGAGTCGTAAGACAGAAACGAAAGAAGAAAAATCTGACAAGAAAAAGCATATAAAGCACAACTTTTTTTAAACATAATTTTTTTTTAACATTTTTCGAAAAGGGAAATGGTTTATTAAAAGTAAGAATAAAAATTATTCATCAATGAATGGGTTTTTTTCGTAAAGTAGAAGAAGCAGATTGTTTTTCTTTTCTTTAAGCAAGAAATTTCTGAAGAAAAAAAAATTATTTAATAATAAAATTAAAAAATATTCATCAATACATGATTTGTTAAAAGGTTAGATGTATTTATAAAGTTATAAGATACAATTTATTTATTTATTATTTGTTGAAATGCTAGATGTATTTGTAAAGTTATCAGAAACAGTTTATTTACTTATTATTATATTTTTTCTACCATTGAAAATTTCATAATAAGAAAAAATTTTTTTTTGAAGAAAATGGGGTTAAAAACCGTTCATCAATAAATGAAAAATACTTGAAAAGTTAAAAAAACTGAGTTTTTCTTACATTTTAATTATTAAATTGAACTTCTCATGCAGACGTTTTATTTATTTAAAATCTAAGGTTCTACCGAGATTTGAACTCGGATCGCTGGAATCAGAGTCCAGAGTGCTAACCATTACACCATAGAACCGTCTTCCCATGCCGGGAATCGAACCCTTGCCGCCTGGGTGAAAGCCAGGAATCCTAACCACTAGACCACATGGGAGTCGTAAGACAGAAACGAAAGAAGAAAAATCTGACAAGAAAAAGCATATAAAGCACAACTTTTTTTAAACATAATTTTTGTTTAACATTTCTCGAAAAGGAAAATTGTTTATTAAAAGTAAGAATAAAAATTATTCATCAATGAATGTTTTTTTTTCGTAAAGTAGAAGAAGCAGATTGTTTTTCTTTTCTTATTTTTAACATTTCTCAAAAAGGAAAATTGTTTATTAAAAGTAAGAATAAAAATTATTCATCAATGAATGGTTTGTTTTTCGTAAAGTAGAAGAAGCAGATTGTTTTTCTTTTCTTTAAGCAAGAAATTTCTGAAGAAAAAAATATATTTAATAATAAAATTAAAAAATATTCATCAATACATGATTTGATAAAAGGTTAGATGTATTTATAAAGTTATAAGATACAATTTATTTATTTATTATTTGTTGAAATGCTTGATGTATTTGTAAAGTTATCAGTAACAATTTATTTACTTATTATTATATTTTTTCTACCATTGAAAATTTCATAATAAGAAAAAAAAATTTTTTTAAGAAAATGGGGTTAAAAATCGTTCATCAATAAATGAAAAATACTTGAAAAGTTAAAAAAACTGAGTTTTTCTTACATTTTAATTATTAAATTGAACTTCTCATGCAGACGTTTTATTTATTTAAAATCTAAGGTTCTACCGAGATTTGAACTCGGATCGCTGGATTCAGAGTCCAAAGTGCTAACCATTACACCATAGAACCGTCTTCCCATGCCGGGAATCGAACCCGGGCCGCCTGGGTGAAAGCCAGGAATCCTAACCACTAGACCACATGGGAGTCGTAAGACAGAAACGAAAGAAGAAAAATCTGACAAGAAAAAGCATATAAAGCACAACTCTTTTTAAACATAATTTTTTTTAACATTTCTCGAAAAGGGAAATTGTTTATTAAAAGTAAGAATAAAAATTATTCATCAATGAATGGTTTTTTTTCGTAAAGTAGAAGAAGCAGATTATTTTTCTTTTCTTATTTTTAACATTTCTCGAAAAGGAAAATTGTTTATTAAAAGTAAGAATAAAAATTATTCATCAATGAATGGTTTGTTTTTCGTAAAGTAGAAGAAGCAGATTGTTTTTCTTTTCTTTAAGCAAGAAATTTCTGAAGAAAAAATATATTTAATAATAAAATTAAAAAATATTCATCAATACATGATTTGATAAAAGGTTAGATGTATTTATAAAGTTATAAGATACAATTTATTTATTTATTATTTGTTGAAATGCTTGATGTATTTGTAAAGTTATCAGTAACAATTTATTTACTTATTATTATATTTTTTCTACCATTGAAAATTTCATAATAAGAAAAAAAATTTTTTTGAAGAAAATGGGGTTAAAATATGTTCATCAATAAATGAAAAATACTTGAAAAGTTAAAAAAACTGAGTTTTTCTTACATTTTAATTATTAAATTGAACTTCTCATGCAGACGTTTTATTTATTTAAAATCTAAGGTTCTACCGAGATTTGAACTCGGATCGCTGGATTCAGAGTCCAGAGTGCTAACCATTACACCATAGAACCGTCTTCCCATGCCGGGAATCGAACGCGGGCCGCCTGGGTGAAAGCCAGGAATCCTAACCACTAGACCACATGGGAGTCGTAAGACAGAAAGGAAAGAAGAAAAATCTGACAAAAAAAGCATATAAAGCACAACTTTTTTTAAACATAATTTTTTTTTAATATTTCTCGAAAAGGAAAATTGTTTATTAAAAGTAAGAATAAAAATTATTCATCAATGAATGGTTTGTTTTTCGTAAAGTAGAAGAAGCAGATTGTTTTTCTTTTCTTTAAGCAAGAAATTTCTGAAGAAAAAAAAATATTTAATAATAAAATTATAAAATATTCATCAATACATGATTTTTTAAAAGGTTAGATGTATTTATAAAGTTATAAGATACAATTTATTTATTTATAAGCATATAAAGCACAACTTTTTTTAAACATAATTTTTTTTTAATATTTCTCGAAAAGGAAAATTGTTTATTAAAAGTAAGAATAAAAATTATTCATCAATGAATGGTTTGTTTTTCGTAAAGTAGAAGAAGCAGATTGTTTTTCTTTTCTTTAAGCAAGAAATTTCTGAAGAAAAAAAAAATATTTAATAATAAAATTATAAAATATTCATCAATACATGATTTTTTAAAAGGTTAGATGTATTTATAAAGTTATAAGATACAATTTATTTATTTATTATTTGTTGAAATGCTTGATGTATTTGTAAAGTTATCAGAAACAATTTATTTATTTATTATTATTTTTTTTCTACCATTGAAAATTTCACATAAAGAAAAATTATTTTGATGAAAATGGGGTTAAAAATTGTTCATCAATAAATGAAAAATACTTGAAAAGTTAAAAAAACTGAGTTTTTCTTACATTTTAATTATTAAATTGAACTTCTCATGCAGACGTTTTATTTATTTAAAATCTAAGGTTCTACCGAGATTTGAACTAGGATCGCTGGATTCAGAGTCCAGAGTGCAAACCATTACACCATAGAACCGTCTTCCCATGCCGGGAATCGAACCCGGGCCGCCTGGGTGAAAGCCAGGAATCCGAACCACTAGACCACATGGGAGTCGTAAGACAGAAACGAAAGAAGAAAAATCTGACAAGAAAAAGCATATAAAGCACAACTTTTTTTAAACATAATTTTTTTTAACATTTCTCGAAAAGGGAAATTGTTTATTAAAAGTAAGAATAAAAATTATTCATCAATGAATGGGTTTTTTTCGTAAAGTAGAAGAAGCAGATTGTTTTTCTTTTCTTTAAGCAAAAAATTTCTGAAGAAAAAAAAATTATTTAATAATAAAATTTAAAAATATTCATCAATACATGATTTGTTAAAAGGTTAGATGTATTTATAAAGTTATAAGATACAATTTATTTATTTATTATTTGTTGAAATGCTAGATGTATTTGTAAAGTTATCAGAAACAATTTATTTACTTATTATTATATTTTTTCTACCATTGAAAATTTCATAATAAGAAAAAAAATTTTTTTGAAGAAAATGGGGTTAAAATATGTTCATCAATAAATGAAAAATACTTGAAAAGTTAAAAAAACTGAGTTTTTCTTACATTTTAATTATTAAATTGAACTTCTCATGCAGACGTTTTATTTATTTAAAATCTAAGGTTCTACCGAGATTTGAACTCGGATCGCTGGATTCAGAGTCCAGAGTGCTAACCATTACACCATAGAACCGTCTTCCCATGCCGGGAATCGAACCCGGGCCGCCTGGGTGAAAGCCAGGAATCCTAACCACTAGACCACATGGGAGTCGTAAGACAGAAAGGAAAGAAGAAAAATCTGACAAAAAAAGCATATAAAGCACAACTTTTTTTAAACATAATTTTTTTTAATATTTCTCGAAAAGGAAAATTGTTTATTAAAAGTAAGAATAAAAATTATTCATCAATGAATGGTTTGTTTTTCGTAAAGTAGAAGAAGCAGATTGTTTTTCTTTTCTTTAAGCAAGAAATTTCTGAAGAAAAAAAAATATTTAATAATAAAATTATAAAATATTCATCAATACATGATTTTTTAAAAGGTTAGATGTATTTATAAAGTTATAAGATACAATTTATTTATTTATAAGCATATAAAGCACAACTTTTTTTAAACATAATTTTTTTTTAATATTTCTCGAAAAGGAAAATTGTTTATTAAAAGTAAGAATAAAAATTATTCATCAATGAATGGTTTGTTTTTCGTAAAGTAGAAGAAGCAGATTGTTTTTCTTTTCTTTAAGCAAGAAATTTCTGAAGAAAAAAAAAATATTTAATAATAAAATTATAAAATATTCATCAATACATGATTTTTTAAAAGGTTAGATGTATTTATAAAGTTATAAGATACAATTTATTTATTTATTATTTGTTGAAATGCTTGATGTATTTGTAAAGTTATCAGAAACAATTTATTTATTTATTATTATTTTTTTTCTACCATTGAAAATTTCACAAAAAGAAAAATTATTTTGATGAAAATGGGGTTAAAAATTGTTCATCAATAAATGAAAAATACTTGAAAAGTTAAAAAAACTGAGTTTTTCTTACATTTTAATTATTAAATTGAACTTCTCATGCAGACGTTTTATTTATTTAAAATCTAAGGTTCTACCGAGATTTGAACTAGGATCGCTGGATTCAGAGTCCAGAGTGCAAACCATTACACCATAGAACCGTCTTCCCATGCCGGGAATCGAACCCGGGCCGCCTGGGTGAAAGCCAGGAATCCTAACCACTAGACCACATGGGAGTCGTAAGACAGAAACGAAAGAAGAAAAATCTGACAAGAAAAAGCATATAAAGCACAACTTTTTTTAAACATAATTTTTTTTAACATTTCTCGAAAAGGGAAATTGTTTATTAAAAGTAAGAATAAAAATTATTCATCAATGAATGGGTTTTTTTCGTAAAGTAGAAGAAGCAGATTGTTTTTCTTTTCTTTAAGCAAAAAATTTCTGAAGAAAAAAAAATTATTTAATAATAAAATTTAAAAATATTCATCAATACATGATTTGTTAAAAGGTTAGATGTATTTATAAAGTTATAAGATACAATTTATTTATTTATTATTTGTTGAAATGCTAGATGTATTTGTAAAGTTATCAGAAACAATTTATTTACTTATTATTATATTTTTTCTACCATTGAAAATTTCATAATAAGAAAAAAATTTTTTTTGAAGAAAATGGGGTTAAAAATTGTTCATCAATAAATGAAAAATACTTGAAAAGTTAAAAAAACTGAGTTTTTCTTACATTTTAATTATTAAATTGAACTTCTCATGCAGACGTTTTATTTATTTAAAATCTAAGGTTCTACCGAGATTTGAACTCGGATCGCTGGATTCAGAGTCCAGAGTGCTAACCATTACACCATAGAACCGTCTTCCCATGCCGGGAATCGAGCCCGGGCCGCCTGGGTGAAAGCCAGGAATCCTAACCACTAGACCACATGGGAGTCGTAAGACAGAAAGGAAAGAAGAAAAATCTGACAAGAAAAAGCATATAAAGCACAACTTTTTTTAAACATAATTTTTTTTAACATTTCTCGAAAAGGAAAATTGTTTATTAAAAGTAAGAATAAAAATTATTCATCAATGAATGGTTTGTTTTTCGTAAAGTAGAAGAAGCAGATTGTTTTTCTTTTCTTATTTTTAACATTTCTCGAAAAGGAAAATTGTTTATTAAAAGTAAGAATAAAAATTATTCATCAATGAATGGTTTGTTTTTCGTAAAGTAGAAGAAGCAGATTGTTTTTCTTTTCTTTAAGCAAGAAATTTCTGAAGAAAAAAATATATTTAATAATAAAATTAAAAAATATTCATCAATACATTATTTGATAAAAGGTTAGATGTATTTATAAAGTTATAAGATACAATTTATTTATTTATTATTTGTTGAAATGCTTGATGTATTTGTAAAGTTATCAGAAACAATTTATTTATTTATTATTATATTTTTTCTACCATTGAAAATTTCACAAAAAGAAAAATTATTTTGATGAAAATGGGGTTAAAAATTGTTCATCAATAAATGAAAAATACTTGAAAAGTTAAAAAAACTGAGTTTTTCTTACATTTTAATTATTAAATTGAACTTCTCATGCAGACGTTTTATTTATTTAAAATCTAAGGTTCTACCGAGATTTGAACTCGGATCGCTGGATTCAGAGTCCAAAGTGCTAACCATTACACCATAGAACCGTCTTCCCATGCCGGGAATCGAACCCGGGCCGCCTGGGTGAAAGCCAGGAATCCTAACCACTGGACCACATGGGAGTCGTAAGACAGAAACGAAAGAAGAAAAATCTGACAAGAAAAAGCATATAAAGCACAACTCTTTTTAAACATAATTTTTTTTAACATTTCTCGAAAAGGGAAATTGTTTATTAAAAGTAAGAATAAAAATTATTCATCATTGAATGGTTTTTTTTCGTAAAGTAGAAGAAGCAGATTGTTTTTCTTTTCTTATTTTTAACATTTCTCGAAAAGGAAAATTGTTTATTAAAAGTAAGAATAAAAATTATTCATCAATGAATGGTTTGTTTTTCGTAAAGTAGAAGAAGCAGATTGTTTTTCTTTTCTTTAAGCAAGAAATTTCTGAAGAAAAAATATATTTAATAATAAAATTAAAAAATATTCATCAATACATGATTTGATAAAAGGTTAGATGTATTTATAAAGTTATAAGATACAATTTATTTATTTATTATTTGTTGAAATGCTTGATGTATTTGTAAAGTTATCAGTAACAATTTATTTACTTATTATTATATTTTTTCTACCATTGAAAATTTCATAATAAGAAAAAAAATTTTTTTGAAGAAAATGGGGTTAAAATATGTTCATCAATAAATGAAAAATACTTGAAAAGTTAAAAACACTGAGTTTTTCTTACATTTTAATTATTAAATTGAACTTCTCATGCAGATGTTTTATTTATTTAAAATCTAAGGTTCTACCGAGATTTGAACTCGGATCGCTGGAATCAGAGTCCAGAGTGCTAACCATTACACCATAGAACCGTCTTCCCATGCCGGGAATCGAACCCTTGCCGCCTGGGTGAAAGCCAGGAATCCTAACCACTAGACCACATGGGAGTCGTAAGACAGAAACGAAAGAAGAAAAATCTGACAAGAAAAAGCATATAAAGCACAACTTTTTTTAAACATAATTTTTTTTTAACATTTCTCGAAAAGGGAAATTGTTTATTAAAAGTAGGAATAAAAATTATTCATCAATGAATGGGTTTTTTTCGTAAAGTAGAAGAAACAGATTGTTTTTCTTTTCTTTAAGCAAGAAATTTCTGAAGAAAAAAAAATTATTTAATAATAAAATTAAAAAATATTCATCAATACATGATTTGTTAAAAGGTTAGATGTATTTATAAAGTTATAAGATACAATTTATTTATTTATTATTTGTTGAAATGCTAGATGTATTTGTAAAGTTATCAGAAACAGTTTATTTACTTATTATTATATTTTTTCTACCATTGAAAATTTCATAATAAGAAAAAAAAAATTTTTGAAGAAAATGGGGTTAAAAATCGTTCATCAATAAATGAAAAATACTTGAAAAGTTAAAAAAACTGAGTTTTTCTTACATTTTAATTATTAAATTGAACTTCTCATGCAGACGTTTTATTTATTTAAAATCTAAGGTTCTACCGAGATTTGAACTCGGATCGCTGGATTCAGAGTGCTAACCATTACACCATAGAACCGTCTTCCCATGCCGGGAATCGAACCCTTGCCGCCTGGGTGAAAGCCAGGAATCCTAACCACTAGACCACATAGGAGTCGTAAGACAGAAACGAAAGAAGAAAAATCTGACAAGAAAAAGCATATAAAGCACAACTTTTTTTAAACATAATTTTTTTTAACATTTCTCGAAAAGGAAAATTGTTTATTAAAAGTAAGAATAAAAATTATTCATCAATGAATGGTTTGTTTTTCGCAAAGTAGAAGAAGCAGATTGTTTTTCTTTTCTTTAAGCAAGAAATTTCTGAAGAAAAAAAAAATATTTAATAAAAAAATTAAAACATATTCATCAATACATGATTTTTTAAAAGTTTAGATGTATTTATAAAGTTATAAGATACAATTTATTTATTTATTATTTGTTGAAATGCTTGATGTATTTGTAAAGTTATCAGAAACAATTTATTTATTTATTATTATATTTTTTCTACCATTGAAAATTTCACAAAAAGAAAAATTATTTTGATGAAAATGGGGTTAAAAATTGTTCATCAATAAATGAAAAATACTTGAAAAGTTAAAAAAACTGAGTTTTTCTTACATTTTAATTATTAAATTGAACTTCTCATGCAGACGTTTTATTTATTTAAAATCTAAGGTTCTACCGAGATTTGAACTCGGATCGCTGGATTCAGAGTCCAGAGTGCTAACCATTACACCATAGAACCGTCTTCCCATGCCGGGAATCGAACCCGGGCCGCCTGGGTGAAAGCCAGGAATCCTAACCACTAGACTACATAGGAGTCGTAAGACAGAAACGAAAGAAGAAAAATCTGACAAGAAAAAGGATATAAAGCACAACTCTTTTTAAACATAATTTTTTTTAACATTTCTCGAAAAGGGAAATTGTTTATTAAAAGTAAGAATAAAAATTATTCATCAATGAATGGTTTTTTTTCGTAAAGTAGAAGAAGCAGATTGTTTTTCTTTTCTTATATTTAACATTTCTCGAAAAGGAAAATTGTTTATTAAAAGTAATCATAAAAATTATTCATCAATGAATGGTTTGTTTTTCGTAAAGTAGAAGAAGCAGATTGTTTTTCTTTTCTTTAAGCAAGAAATTTCTGAAGAAAAAAATATATTTAATAATAAAATTAAAAAATATTCATCAATACATGATTTGATAAAAGGTTAGATGTATTTATAAAGTTATAAGATACAATTTATTTATTTATTATTTGTTGAAATGCTTGATGTATTTGTAAAGTTATCAGAAACAATTTATTTATTTATTATTATATTTTTTCTACCATTGAAAATTTCACAAAAGGAAAAATTATTTTGATGAAAATGGGGTTAAAAATTGTTCATCAATAAATGAAAAATACTTGAAAAGTTAAAAAAACTGAGTTTTTCTTACATTTTAATTATTAAATTGAACTTCTCATGCAGACGTTTTATTTATTTAAAATCTAAGGTTCTACCGAGATTTGAACTCGGATCGCTGGAATCAGAGTCCAGAGTGCTAACCATTACACCATAGAACCGTCTTCCCATGCCGGGAATCGAACCCTTGCCGCCTGGGTGAAAGCCAGGAATCCTAACCACTAGACCACATGGGAGTCGTAAAACAGAAACGAAAGAAGAAAAATCTGACAAGAAAAAGCATATAAAGCACAACTTTTTTTAAACATAATTTTTTTTTAACATTTCTCGAAAAGGGAAATTGTTTATTAAAAGTAAGAATAAAAATTATTCATCAATGAATGGTTTTTTTTCGTAAAGTAGAAGAAGCAGATTGTTTTTCTTTTCTTATATTTAACATTTCTCGAAAAGGAAAATTGTTTATTAAAAGTAATCATAAAAATTATTCATCAATGAATGGTTTGTTTTTCGTAAAGTAGAAGAAGCAGATTGTTTTTCTTTTCTTTAAGCAAGAAATTTCTGAAGAAAAAAAAATTATTTAATAATAAAATTAAAAAATATTCATCAATACATGATTTGTTAAAAGGTTAGATGTATTTATAAAGTTATAAAATACAATTTATTTATTTATTATTTGTTGAAATGCTAGATGTATTTGTAAAGTTATCAGAAACAGTTTATTTACTTATTATTATATTTTTTCTACCATTGAAAATTTCATAATAAGAAAAAAAAAATTTTTGAAGAAAATGGGGTTAAAAATCGTTCATCAATAAATGAAAAATACTTGAAAAGTTAAAAAAACTGAGTTTTTCTTACATTTTAATTATTAAATTGAACTTCTCATGCAGACGTTTTATTTATTTAAAATCTAAGGTTCTACCGAGATTTGAACTCGGATCGCTGGAATCAGAGTCCAGAGTGCTAACCATTACACCATAGAACCGTCTTCCCATGCCGGGAATCGAACCCTTGCCGTCTGGGTGAAAGCCAGGAATCCTAACCACTAGACCACATGGGAGTCGTAAGACAGAAACGAAAGAAGAAAAATCTGACAAGAAAAAGCATATAAAGCACAACTCTTTTTAAACATAATTTTTTTTAACATTTCTCGAAAAGGGAAATTGTTTATTAAAAGTCAGAATAAAAATTATTCATCAATGAATGGTTTTTTTTCGTAAAGTAGAAGAAGCAGATTGTTTTTCTTTTCTTATTTTTAACATTTCTCGAAAAGGAAAATTGTTTATTAAAAGTAAGAATAAAAATTATTCATCAATGAATGGTTTGTTTTTCGTAAAGTAGAAGAAGCAGATTGTTTTTCTTTTCTTTAAGCAAGAAATTTCTGAAGAAAAAAATATATTTAATAATAAAATTAAAAAATATTCATCAATACATGATTTGATAAAATGTTAGATGTATTTATAAAGTTATAAGATACAATTTATTTATTTATTATTTGTTGAAATGCTTGATGTATTTGTAAAGTTATCAGTAACAATTTATTTACTTATTATTATATTTTTTCTACCATTGAAAATTTCATAATAAGAAAAAAAATTTTTTTGAAGAAAATGGGGTTAAAAATTGTTCATCAATAAATGAAAAATACTTGAAAAGTTAAAAAAACTGAGTTTTTCTTACATTTTAATTATTAAATTGAACTTCTCATGCAGACGTTTTATTTATTTAAAATCTAAGGTTCTACCGAGATTTGAACTCGGATCGCTGGATTCAGAGTGCTAACCATTACACCATAGAACCGTCTTCCCATGCCGGGAATCGAACCCGGGCCGCCTGGGTGAAAGCCAGGAATCCTAACCACTAGACCACATGGGAGTCGTAAGACAGAAAGGAAAGAAGAAAAATCTGACAAAAAAAGCATATAAAGCACAACTTTTTTTAAACATAATTTTTTTTTAATATTTCTCGAAAAGGAAAATTGTTTATTAAAAGTAAGAATAAAAATTATTCATCAATGAATGGTTTGTTTTTCGTAAAGTAGAAGAAGCAGATTGTTTTTCTTTTCTTTAAGCAAGAAATTTCTGAAGAAAAAAAAAATATTTAATAATAAAATTATAAAATATTCATCAATACATGATTTTTTAAAAGGTTAGATGTATTTATAAAGTTATAAGATACAATTTATTTATTTATAAGCATATAAAGCACAACTTTTTTTAAACATAATTTTTTTTTAATATTTCTCGAAAAGGAAAATTGTTTATTAAAAGTAAGAATAAAAATTATTCATCAATGAATGGTTTGTTTTTCGTAAAGTAGAAGAAGCAGATTGTTTTTCTTTTCTTTAAGCAAGAAATTTCTGAAGAAAAAAATATATTTAATAATAAAATTAAAAAATATTCATCAATACATGATTTGATAAAAGGTTAGATGTATTTATAAAGTTATAAGATACAATTTATTTATTTATTATTTGTTGAAATGCTTGATGTATTTGTAAAGTTATCAGAAACAATTTATTTATTTATTATTATATTTTTTCTACCATTGAAAATTTCACAAAAAGAAAAATTATTTTGATGAAAATGGGGTTAAAAATTGTTCATCAATAAATGAAAACTACTTGAAAAGTTAAAAAAACTGAGTTTTTCTTACATTTTAATTATTAAATTGAACTTCTCATGCAGACGTTTTATTTATTTAAAATCTAAGGTTCTACCGAGATTTGAACTCGGATCGCTGGATTCAGAGTCCAAAGTGCTAACCATTACACCATAGAACCGTCTTCCCATGCCGGGAATCGAACCCGGGCCGCCTGGGTGAAAGCCAGGAATCCTAACCACTAGACCACATGGGAGTCATAAGACAGAAACGAAAGAAGAAAAATCTGACAAGAAAAAGCATATAAAGCACAACTCTTTTTAAACATAATTTTTTTTAACATTTCTCGAAAAGGGAAATTGTTTATTAAAAGTAAGAATAAAAATTATTCATCAATGAATGGTTTTTTTTCGTAAAGTAGAAGAAGCAGATTGTTTTTCTTTTCTTATTTTTAACATTTCTCGAAAAGGAAAATTGTTTATTAAAAGTAAGAATAAAAATTATTCATCAATGAATGGTTTGTTTTTCGTAAAGTAGAAGAAGCAGATTGTTTTTCTTTTCTTTAAGCAAGAAATTTCTGAAGAAAAAAATATATTTAATAATAAAATTAAAAAATATTCATCAATACATGATTTGATAAAAGGTTAGATGTATTTATAAAGTTATAAGATACAATTTATTTATTTATTATTTGTTGAAATGCTTGATGTATTTGTAAAGTTATCAGTAACAATTTATTTACTTATTATTATATTTTTTCTACCATTGAAAATTTCATAATAAGAAAAAAAATTTTTTTGAAGAAAATGGGGTTAAAAATTGTTCATCAATAAATGAAAAATACTTGAAAAGTTAAAAAAACTGAGTTTTTCTTACATTTTAATTATTAAATTGAACTTCTCATGCAGACGTTTTATTTATTTAAAATCTAAGGTTCTACCGAGATTTGAACTCGGATCGCTGGATTCAGAGTGCTAACCATTACACCATAGAACCGTCTTCCCATGCCGGGAATCGAACCCGGGCCGCCTGGGTGAAAGCCAGGAATCCTAACCACTAGACCACATGGGAGTCGTAAGACAGAAAGGAAAGAAGAAAAATCTGACAAAAAAAGCATATAAAGCACAACTTTTTTTAAACATAATTTTTTTTTAATATTTCTCGAAAAGGAAAATTGTTTATTAAAAGTAAGAATAAAAATTATTCATCAATGAATGGTTTGTTTTTCGTAAAGTAGAAGAAGCAGATTGTTTTTCTTTTCTTTAAGCAAGAAATTTCTGAAGAAAAAAAAAATATTTAATAATAAAATTATAAAATATTCATCAATACATGATTTTTTAAAAGGTTAGATGTATTTATAAAGTTATAAGATACAATTTATTTATTTATAAGCATATAAAGCACAACTTTTTTTAAACATAATTTTTTTTTAATATTTCTCGAAAAGGAAAATTGTTTATTAAAAGTAAGAATAAAAATTATTCATCAATGAATGGTTTGTTTTTCGTAAAGTAGAAGAAGCAGATTGTTTTTCTTTTCTTTAAGCAAGAAATTTCTGAAGAAAAAAATATATTTAATAATAAAATAAAAAAATATTCATCAATACATGATTTGATAAAAGGTTAGATGTATTTATAAAGTTATAAGATACAATTTATTTATTTATTATTTGTTGAAATGCTTGATGTATTTGTAAAGTTATCAGAAACAATTTATTTATTTATTATTATATTTTTTCTACCATTGAAAATTTCACAAAAAGAAAAATTATTTTGATGAAAATGGGGTTAAAAATTGTTCATCAATAAATGAAAACTACTTGAAAAGTTAAAAAAACTGAGTTTTTCTTACATTTTAATTATTAAATTGAACTTCTCATGCAGACGTTTTATTTATTTAAAATCTAAGGTTCTACCGAGATTTGAACTCGGATCGCTGGATTCAGAGTCCAAAGTGCTAACCATTACACCATAGAACCGTCTTCCCATGCCGGGAATCGAACCCGGGCCGCCTGGGTGAAAGCCAGGAATCCTAACCACTAGACCACATGGGAGTCGTAAGACAGAAACGAAAGAAGAAAAATCTGACAAGAAAAAGCATATAAAGCACAACTCTTTTTAAACATAATTTTTTTTAACATTTCTCGAAAAGGGAAATTGTTTATTAAAAGTAAGAATAAAAATTATTCATCAATGAATGGTTTTTTTTCGTAAAGTAGAAGAAGCAGATTGTTTTTCTTTTCTTATTTTTAACATTTCTCGAAAAGGAAAATTGTTTATTAAAAGTAAGAATAAAAATTATTCATCAATGAATGGTTTGTTTTTCGTAAAGTAGAAGAAGCAGATTGTTTTTCTTTTCTTTAAGCAAGAAATTTCTGAAGAAAAAAATATATTTAATAATAAAATTAAAAAATATTCATCAATACATGATTTGATAAAAGGTTAGATGTATTTATAAAGTTATAAGATACAATTTATTTATTTATTATTTGTTGAAATGCTTGATGTATTTGTAAAGTTATCAGTAACAATTTATTTACTTATTATTATATTTTTTCTACCATTGAAAATTTCATAATAAGAAAAAAAATTTTTTTGAAGAAAATGGGGTTAAAATATGTTCATCAATAAATGAAAAATACTTGAAAAGTTAAAAAAACTGAGTTTTTCTTACATTTTAATTATTAAATTGAACTTCTCATGCAGACATTTTATTTATTTAAAATCTAAGGTTCTACCGAGATTTGAACTCGGATCGCTGGATTCAGAGTGCTAACCATTACACCATAGAACCGTCTTCATATGCCGGGGATCGAACCCGGGCCGCCTGGGTGAAAGCCAGGAATCCTAACCACTAGACCACATGGGAGTCGTAAGACAGAAAGGAAAGAAGAAAAATCTGACAAAAAAAGCATATAAAGCACAACTTTTTTTAAACATAATTTTTTTTTAATATTTCTCGAAAAGGAAAATTGTTTATTAAAAGTAAGAATAAAAATTATTCATCAATGAATGGTTTGTTTTTCGTAAAGTAGAAGAAGCAGATTGTTTTTCTTTTCTTTAAGCAAGAAATTTCTGAAGAAAAAAAAATATTTAATAATAAAATTATAAAATATTCATCAATACATGATTTTTTAAAAGGTTAGATGTATTTATAAAGTTATAAGATACAATTTATTTATTTATAAGCATATAAAGCACAACTTTTTTTAAACATAATTTTTTTTTAATATTTCTCGAAAAGGAAAATTGTTTATTAAAAGTAAGAATAAAAATTATTCATCAATGAATGGTTTGTTTTTCGTAAAGTAGAAGAAGCAGATTGTTTTTCTTTTCCTTAAGCAAGAAATTTCTGAAGAAAAAAATATATTTAATAATAAAATTAAAAAATATTCATCAATACATTATTTGATAAAAGGTTAGATGTATTTATAAAGTTATAAGATACAATTTATTTATTTATTATTTGTTGAAATGCTTGATGTATTTGTAAAGTTATCAGAAACAATTTATTTATTTATTATTATATTTTTTCTACCATTGAAAATTTCACAAAAAGAAAAATTATTTTGATGAAAATGGGGTTAAAAATTGTTCATCAATAAATGAAAAATACTTGAAAAGTTAAAAAAACTGAGTTTTTCTTACATTTTAATTATTAAATTGAACTTCTCATGCAGACGTTTTATTTATTTAAAATCTAAGGTTCTACCGAGATTTGAACTCGGATCGCTGGATTCAGAGTCCAAAGTGCTAACCATTACACCATAGAACCGTCTTCCCATGCCGGGAATCGAACCCGGGCCGCCTGGGTGAAAGCCAGGAATCCTAACCACTAGACCACATGGGAGTCGTAAGACAGAAACGAAAGAAGAAAAATCTGACAAGAAAAAGCATATAAAGCACAACTCTTTTTAAACATAATTTTTTTTAACATTTCTCGAAAAGGGAAATTGTTTATTAAAAGTAAGAATAAAAATTATTCATCAATGAATGGTTTTTTTTCGTAAAGTAGAAGAAGCAGATTGTTTTTCTTTTCTTATTTTTAACATTTCTCGAAAAGGAAAATTGTTTATTAAAAGTAAGAATAAAAATTATTCATCAATGAATGGTTTGTTTTTCGTAAAGTAGAAGAAGCAGATTGTTTTTCTTTTCTTTAAGCAAGAAATTTCTGAAGAAAAAAATATATTTAATAATAAAATTAAAAAATATTCATCAATACATGATTTGATAAAAGGTTAGATGTATTTATAAAGTTATAAGATACAATTTATTTATTTATTATTTGTTGAAATGCTTGATGTATTTGTAAAGTTATCAGTAACAATTTATTTACTTATTATTATATTTTTTCTACCATTGAAAATTTCATAATAAGAAAAAAAATTTTTTTGAAGAAAATGGGGTTAAAATATGTTCATCAATAAATGAAAAATACTTGAAAAGTTAAAAAAACTGAGTTTTTCTTACATTTTAATTATTAAATTGAACTTCTCATGCAGACATTTTATTTATTTAAAATCTAAGGTTCTACCGAGATTTGAACTCGGATCGCTGGATTCAGAGTGCTAACCATTACACCATAGAACCGTCTTCATATGCCGGGGATCGAACCCGGGCCGCCTGGGTGAAAGCCAGGAATCCTAACCACTAGACCACATGGGAGTCGTAAGACAGAAAGGAAAGAAGAAAAATCTGACAAAAAAAGCATATAAAGCACAACTTTTTTTAAACATAATTTTTTTTTAATATTTCTCGAAAAGGAAAATTGTTTATTAAAAGTAAGAATAAAAATTATTCATCAATGAATGGTTTGTTTTTCGTAAAGTAGAAGAAGCAGATTGTTTTTCTTTTCTTTAAGCAAGAAATTTCTGAAGAAAAAAAAATATTTAATAATAAAATTATAAAATATTCATCAATACATGATTTTTTAAAAGGTTAGATGTATTTATAAAGTTATAAGATACAATTTATTTATTTATAAGCATATAAAGCACAACTTTTTTTAAACATAATTTTTTTTTAATATTTCTCGAAAAGGAAAATTGTTTATTAAAAGTAAGAATAAAAATTATTCATCAATGAATGGTTTGTTTTTCGTAAAGTAGAAGAAGCAGATTGTTTTTCTTTTCCTTAAGCAAGAAATTTCTGAAGAAAAAAATATATTTAATAATAAAATTAAAAAATATTCATCAATACATTATTTGATAAAAGGTTAGATGTATTTATAAAGTTATAAGATACAATTTATTTATTTATTATTTGTTGAAATGCTTGATGTATTTGTAAAGTTATCAGAAACAATTTATTTATTTATTATTATATTTTTTCTACCATTGAAAATTTCACAAAAAGAAAAATTATTTTGATGAAAATGGGGTTAAAAATTGTTCATCAATAAATGAAAAATACTTGAAAAGTTAAAAAAACTGAGTTTTTCTTACATTTTAATTATTAAATTGAACTTCTCATGCAGACGTTTTATTTATTTAAAATCTAAGGTTCTACCGAGATTTGAACTCGGATCGCTGGATTCAGAGTCCAAAGTGCTAACCATTACACCATAGAACCGTCTTCCCATGCCGGGAATCGAACCCGGGCCGCCTGGGTGAAAGCCAGGAATCCTAACCACTAGACCACATGGGAGTCGTAAGACAGAAACGAAAGAAGAAAAATCTGACAAGAAAAAGCATATAAAGCACAACTCTTTTTAAACATAATTTTTTTTAACATTTCTCGAAAAGGGAAATTGTTTATTAAAAGTAAGAATAAAAATTATTCATCAATGAATGGTTTTTTTTCGTAAAGTAGAAGAAGCAGATTGTTTTTCTTTTCTTATTTTTAACATTTCTCGAAAAGGAAAATTGTTTATTAAAAGTAAGAATAAAAATTATTCATCAATGAATGGTTTGTTTTTCGTAAAGTAGAAGAAGCAGATTGTTTTTCTTTTCTTTAAGCAAGAAATTTCTGAAGAAAAAAATATATTTAATAATAAAATTAAAAAATATTCATCAATACATGATTTGATAAAAGGTTAGATGTATTTATAAAGTTATAAGATACAATTTATTTATTTATTATTTGTTGAAATGCTTGATGTATTTGTAAAGTTATCAGTAACAATTTATTTACTTATTATTATATTTTTTCTACCATTGAAAATTTCATAATAAGAAAAAAAATTTTTTTGAAGAAAATGGGGTTAAAATATGTTCATCAATAAATGAAAAATACTTGAAAAGTTAAAAAAACTGAGTTTTTCTTACATTTTAATTATTAAATTGAACTTCTCATGCAGACATTTTATTTATTTAAAATCTAAGGTTCTACCGAGATTTGAACTCGGATCGCTGGATTCAGAGTGCTAACCATTACACCATAGAACCGTCTTCATATGCCGGGGATCGAACCCGGGCCGCCTGGGTGAAAGCCAGGAATCCTAACCACTAGACCACATGGGAGTCGTAAGACAGAAAGGAAAGAAGAAAAATCTGACAAAAAAAGCATATAAAGCACAACTTTTTTTAAACATAATTTTTTTTTAATATTTCTCGAAAAGGAAAATTGTTTATTAAAAGTAAGAATAAAAATTATTCATCAATGAATGGTTTGTTTTTCGTAAAGTAGAAGAAGCAGATTGTTTTTCTTTTCTTTAAGCAAGAAATTTCTGAAGAAAAAAAAATATTTAATAATAAAATTATAAAATATTCATCAATACATGATTTTTTAAAAGGTTAGATGTATTTATAAAGTTATAAGATACAATTTATTTATTTATAAGCATATAAAGCACAACTTTTTTTAAACATAATTTTTTTTTAATATTTCTCGAAAAGGAAAATTGTTTATTAAAAGTAAGAATAAAAATTATTCATCAATGAATGGTTTGTTTTTCGTGAAGTAGAAGAAGCAGATTGTTTTTCTTTTCTTTAAGCAAGAAATTTCTGAAGAAAAAAATATATTTAATAATAAAATTAAAAAATATTCATCAATACATGATTTGATAAAAGGTTAGATGTATTTATAAAGTTATAAGATACAATTTATTTATTTATTATTTGTTGAAATGCTTGATGTATTTGTAAAGTTATCAGAAACAATTTATTTATTTATTATTATATTTTTTCTACCATTGAAAATTTCACAAAAAGAAAAATTATTTTGATGAAAATGGGGTTAAAAATTGTTCATCAATAAATGAAAAATACTTGAAAAGTTAAAAAAACTGAGTTTTTCTTACATTTTAATTATTAAATTGAACTTCTCATGCAGACGTTTTATTTATTTAAAATCTAAGGTTCTACCGAGACTTGAACTCGGATCGCTGGATTCAGAGTCCAAAGTGCTAACCATTACACCATAGAACCGTCTTCCCATGCCGGGAATCGAACCCGGGCTGCCTGGGTGAAAGCCAGGAATCCTAACCACTAGACCACATGGGAGTCGTAAGACAGAAACGAAAGAAGAAAAATCTGACAAGAAAAAGCATATAAAGCACAACTCTTTTTAAACATAATTTTTTTTAACATTTCTCGAAAAGGGAAATTGTTTATTAAAAGTAAGAATAAAAATTATTCATCAATGAATGGTTTTTTTTCGTAAAGTAGAAGAAGCAGATTGTTTTTCTTTTCTTATTTTTAACATTTCTCGAAAAGGAAAATTGTTTATTAAAAGTAAGAATAAAAATTATTCATCAATGAATGGTTTGTTTTTCGTAAAGTAGAAGAAGCAGATTGTTTTTCTTTTCTTTAAGCAAGAAATTTCTGAAGAAAAAAATATATTTAATAATAAAATTAAAAAATATTCATCAATACATGATTTGATAAAAGGTTAGATGTATTTATAAAGTTATAAGATACAATTTATTTATTTATTATTTGTTGAAATGCTTGATGTATTTGTAAAGTTATCAGTAACAATTTATTTACTTATTATTATATTTTTTCTACCATTGAAAATTTCATAATAAGAAAAAAAATTTTTTTGAAGAAAATGGGGTTAAAATATGTTCATCAATAAATGAAAAATACTTGAAAAGTTAAAAAAACTGAGTTTTTCTTACATTTTAATTATTAAATTGAACTTCTCATGCAGACGTTTTATTTATTTAAAATCTAAGGTTCTACCGAGATTTGAACTCGGATCGCTGGATTCAGAGTCCAGAGTGCTAACCATTACACCATAGAACCGTCTTCCCATGCCGGGAATCGAACCCGGGCCGCCTGGGTGAAAGCCAGGAATCCTAACCACTAGACCACATGGGAGTCGTAAGACAGAAAGGAAAGAAGAAAAATCTGACAAAAAAAGCATATAAAGCACAACTTTTTTTAAACATAATTTTTTTTAATATTTCTCGAAAAGGAAAATTGTTTATTAAAAGTAAGAATAAAAATTATTCATCAATGAATGGTTTGTTTTTCGTAAAGTAGAAGAAGCAGATTGTTTTTCTTTTCTTTAAGCAAGAAATTTCTGAAGAAAAAAAAATATTTAATAATAAAATTATAAAATATTCATCAATACATGATTTTTTAAAAGGTTAGATGTACTTATAAAGTTATAAGATACAATTTATTTATTTATAAGCATATAAAGCACAACTTTTTTTAAACATAATTTTTTTTAATATTTCTCGAAAAGGAAAATTGTTTATTAAAAGTAAGAATAAAAATTATTCATCAATGAATGGTTTGTTTTTCGTAAAGTAGAAGAAGCAGATTGTTTTTCTTTTCTTTAAGCAAGAAATTTCTGAAGAAAAAAAAAAAATTTAATAATAAAATTATAAAATATTCATCAATACATGATTTTTTAAAAGGTTAGATGTATTTGTAAAGTTATAAGATACAATTTATTTATTTATTATTTGTTGAAATGCTTGATGTATTTGTAAAGTTATCAGAAACAATTTATTTATTTATTATTATTTTTTTCTACCATTGAAAATTTCACAAAAAGAAAATTTTTTTGATGAAAATGGGGTTAAAAATTGTTCATCAATAAATGAAAAATACTTGAAAAGTTAAAAAAACTGAGTTTTTCTTACATTTTAATTATTAAATTGAACTTCTCATGCAGACGTTTTATTTATTTAAAATCTAAGGTTCTACCGAGATTTGAACTAGGATCGCTGGATTCAGAGTCCAGAGTGCAAACCATTACACCATAGAACCGTCTTCCCATGCCGGGAATCGAACCCGGGCCGCCTGGGTGAAAGCCAGGAATCCTAACCACTAGACCACATGGGAGTCGTAAGACAGAAACGAAAGAAGAAAAATCTGACAAGAAAAAGCATATAAAGCACAACTTTTTTTAAACATAATTTTTTTTAACATTTCTCGAAAAGGGAAATTGTTTATTAAAAGTAAGAATAAAAATTATTCATCAATGAATGGGTTTTTTTCGTAAAGTAGAAGAAGCAGATTGTTTTTCTTTTCTTTAAGCAAGAAATTTCTGAAGAAAAAAAAATTATTTAATAATAAAATTTAAAAATATTCATCAATACATGATTTGTTAAAAGGTTAGATGTATTTATAAAGTTATAAGATACAATTTATTTATTTATTATTTGTTGAAATGCTAGATGTATTTGTAAAGTTATCAGAAACAATTTATTTACTTATTATTACATTTTTTCTACCATTGAAAATTTCATAATAAGAAAAAAAATTTTTTTGAAGAAAATGGGGTTAAAAATTGTTCATCAATAAATGAAAAATACTTGAAAAGTTAAAAAAACTGAGTTTTTCTTACATTTTAATTATTAAATTGAACTTCTCATGCAGACGTTTTATTTATTTAAAATCTAAGGTTCTACCGAGATTTGAACTCGGATCGCTGGATTCAGAGTCCAGAGTGCTAACCATCACACCATAGAACCGTCTTCCCATGCCGGGAATCGAACCCGGGCCGCCTGGGTGAAAGCCAGGAATCCTAACCACTAGACCACATGGGAGTCGTAAGACAGAAAGGAAAGAAGAAAAATCTGACAAGAAAAAGCATATAAAGCACAACTTTTTTTAAACATAATTTTTTTTAACATTTCTCGAAAAGGAAAATTGTTTATTAAAAGTAAGAATAAAAATTATTCATCAATGAATGGTTTGTTTTTCGTAAAGTAGAAGAAGCAGATGGTTTTTCTTTTCTTTAAGAGAGAAATTTCTGAAGAAAAAAAAATATTTAATAATAAAATTAAAAAATATTCATCAATACATGATTTTTTAAAAGGTTAGATGTATTTATAAAGTTATAAGATACAATTTATTTATTTATTATTTGTTGAAATGCTTGATGTATTTGTAAAGTTATCAGAAACAATTTATTTATTTATTATTATATTTTTTCTACCATTGAAAATTTCACAAAAAGAAAAATTATTTTGATGAAAATGGGGTTAAAAATTGTTCATCAATAAATGAAAAATATTTGAAAAGTTAAAAAAACTGAGTTTTTCTTACATTTTAATTATTAAATTGAACTTCTCATGCAGACGTTTTATTTATTTAAAATCTAAGGTTCTACCGAGATTTGAACTCGGATCGCTGGATTCAGAGTGCTAACCATTACACCATAGAACCGTCTTCCCATGCCAGGAATCGAACCCGGGCCGCCTGGGTGAAAGCCAGGAATCCTAACCACTAGACTACATGGGAGTCGTAAGACAGAAACGAAAGAAGAAAAATCTGACAAGAAAAAGCATATAAAGCACAACTCTTTTTAAACATAATTTTTTTTAACATTTCTCGAAAAGGGAAATTGTTTATTAAAAGTAAGAATAAAAATTATTCATCAATGAATGGTTTTTTTTCGTAAAGTAGAAGAAGCAGATTGTTTTTCTTTTCTTATTTTTAACATTTCTCGAAAAGGAAAATTGTTTATTAAAAGTAAGAATAAAAATTATTCATCAATGAATGGTTTGTTTTTCGTAAAGTAGAAGATGCAGATTGTTTTTCTTTTCTTTAAGCAAGAAATTTCTGAAGAAAAAAATATATTTAATAATAAAATTAAAAAATATTCATCAATACATGATTTGATAAAATGTTAGATGTATTTATAAAGTTATAAGATACAATTTATTTATTTATTATTTGTTGAAATGCTTGATGTATTTGTAAAGTTATCAGTAACAATTTATTTACTTATTATTATATTTTTTCTACCATTGAAAATTTCATAATAAGAAAAAAATTTTTTTTGAAGAAAATGGGGTTAAAAATTGTTCATCAATAAATGAAAAATACTTGAAAAGTTAAAAAAACTGAGTTTTTCTTACATTTTAATTATTAAATTGAACTTCTCATGCAGACGTTTTATTTATTTAAAATCTAAGGTTCTACCGAGATTTGAACTCGGATCGCTGGATTCAGAGTGCTAACCATTACACCATAGAACCGTCTTCCCATGCCGGGAATCGAACCCGGGCCGCCTGGGTGAAAGCCAGGAATCCTAACCACTAGACCACATGGGAGTCGTAAGGCAGAAACGAAAGAAGAAAAATCTGACAAGAAAAAGCATATAAAGCACAACTCTTTTTAAACATAATTTTTTTTAACATTTCTCGAAAAGGGAAATTGTTTATTAAAAGTAAGAATAAAAATTATTCATCAATGAATGGGTTTTTTTCGTAAAGTAGAAGAAGCAGATTGTTTTTCTTTTCTTTAAGCAGGAAATTTCTGAAGAAAAAAAAATTATTTAATAATAAAATTAAAAAATATTCATCAATACATGATTTGTTAAAAGGTTAGATGTATTTATAAAGTTATAAGATACAATTTATTTATTTATTATTTGTTGAAATGCTAGATGTATTTGTAAAGTTATCAGAAACAATTTATT
Organism: Amaurobius ferox; assembly: GCA_951213105.1. Lineage (NCBI taxonomy): Eukaryota > Metazoa > Arthropoda > Arachnida > Araneae > Amaurobiidae > Amaurobius > Amaurobius ferox. Next base: position 120,187,888 of record OX578149.1, on the reverse strand, counting down.
TACTTATTATTATATTTTTTCTACCATTGAAAATTTCATAATAAGAAAAAAATTTTTTTTGAAGAAAATGGGGTTAAAAATCGTTCATCAATAAATGAAAAATACTTGAAAAGTTAAAAAAACTGTGTTTTTCTTACATTTTAATTATTAAATTGAACTTCTCATGCAGACGTTTTATTTATTTAAAATCTAAGGTTCTACCGAGATTTGAACTCGGATCGCTGGAATCAGAGTCCAGAGTGCTAACCATTACACCATAGAACCGTCTTCCCATGCCGGGAATCGAACCCTTGCCGCCTGGGTGAAAGCCAGGAATCCTAACCACTAGACCACATGGGAGTCGTAAGACAGAAACGAAAGAAGAAAAATCTGACAAGAAAAAGCATATAAAGCACAACTTTTTTTAAACATAATTTTTGTTTAACATTTCTCGAAAAGGAAAATTGTTTATTAAAAGTAAGAATAAAAATTATTCATCAATGAATGGTTTTTTTTCGTAAAGTAGAAGAAGCAGATTGTTTTTCTTTTCTTATTTTTAACATTTCTCGAAAAGGAAAATTGTTTATTAAAAGTAAGAATAAAAATTATTCATCAATGAATGGTTTGTTTTTCGTAAAGTAGAAGAAGCAGATTGTTTTTCTTTTCTTTAAGCAAGAAATTTCTGAAGAAAAAAATATATTTAATAATAAAATTAAAAAATATTCATCAATACATGATTTGATAAAAGGTTAGATGTATTTATAAAGTTATAAGATACAATTTATTTATTTATTATTTGTTGAAATGCTTGATGTATTTGTAAAGTTATCAGAAACAATTTATTTATTTATTATTATATTTTTTCTACCATTGAAAATTTCACAAAAAGAAAAATTATTTTGATGAAAATGGGGTTAAAAATTGTTCATCAATAAATGAAAAATACTTGAAAAGTTAAAAAAACTGAGTTTTTCTTACATTTTAATTATTAAATTGAACTTCTCATGCAGACGTTTTATTTATTTAAAATCTAAGGTTCTACCGAGATTTGAACTAGGATCGCTGGATTCAGAGTCCAGAGTGCAAACCATTACACCATAGAACCGTCTTCCCATGCCGGGAATCGAACCCGGGCCGCCTGGGTGAAAGCCAGGAATCCTAACCACTAGACCACATGGGAGTCGTAAGACAGAAACGAAAGAAGAAAAATCTGACAAGAAAAAGCATATAAAGCACAACTTTTTTTAAACATAATTTTTTTTAACATTTCTCGAAAAGGGAAATTGTTTATTAAAAGTAAGAATAAAAATTATTCATCAATGAATGGGTTTTTTTCGTAAAGTAGAAGAAGCAGATTGTTTTTCTTTTCTTTAAGCAAGAAATTTCTGAAGAAAAAAAAATTATTTAATAATAAAATTTAAAAATATTCATCAATACATGATTTGTTAAAAGGTTAGATGTATTTATAAAGTTATAAGATACAATTTATTTATTTATTATTTGTTGAAATGCTAGATGTATTTGTAAAGTTATCAGAAACAATTTATTTACTTATTATTACATTTTTTCTACCATTGAAAATTTCATAATAAGAAAAAAAATTTTTTTGAAGAAAATGGGGTTAAAAATTGTTCATCAATAAATGAAAAATACTTGAAAAGTTAAAAAAACTGAGTTTTTCTTACATTTTAATTATTAAATTGAACTTCTCATGCAGACGTTTTATTTATTTAAAATCTAAGGTTCTACCGAGATTTGAACTCGGATCGCTGGATTCAGAGTCCAGAGTGCTAACCATCACACCATAGAACCGTCTTCCCATGCCGGGAATCGAACCCGGGGCGCCTGGGTGAAAGCCAGGAATCCTAACCACTAGACCACATGGGAGTCGTAAGACAGAAAGGAAAGAAGAAAAATCTGACAAGAAAAAGCATATAAAGCACAACTCTTTTTAAACATAATTTTTTTTAACATTTCTCGAAAAGGGAAATTGTTTATTAAAAGTAAGAATAAAAATTATTCATCAATGAATGGTTTTTTTTCGTAAAGTAGAAGAAGCAGATTGTTTTTCTTTTCTTATTTTTAACATTTCTCGAAAAGGAAAATTGTTTATTAAAAGTAAGAATAAAAATTATTCATCAATGAATGGTTTGTTTTTCGTAAAGTAGAAGATGCAGATTGTTTTTCTTTTCTTTAAGCAAGAAATTTCTGAAGAAAAAAATATATTTAATAATAAAATTAAAAAATATTCATCAATACATGATTTGATAAAATGTTAGATGTATTTATAAAGTTATAAGATACAATTTATTTATTTATTATTTGTTGAAATGCTTGATGTATTTGTAAAGTTATCAGTAACAATTTATTTACTTATTATTATATTTTTTCTACCATTGAAAATTTCATAATAAGAAAAAATTTTTTTTTGAAGAAAATGGGGTTAAAAATTGTTCATCAATAAATGAAAAATACTTGAAAAGTTAAAAAAACTGAGTTTTTCTTACATTTTAATTATTAAATTGAACTTCTCATGCAGACGTTTTATTTATTTAAAATCTAAGGTTCTACCGAGATTTGAACTCGGATCGCTGGATTCAGAGTGCTAACCATTACACCATAGAACCGTCTTCCCATGCCGGGAATCGAACCCGGGCCGCCTGGGTGAAAGCCAGGAATCCTAACCACTAGACCACATGGGAGTCGTAAGACAGAAACGAAAGAAGAAAAATCTGACAAGAAAAAGCATATAAAGCACAACTCTTTTTAAACATAATTTTTTTTAACATTTCTCGAAAAGGGAAATTGTTTATTAAAAGTAAGAATAAAAATTATTCATCAATGAATGGGTTTTTTTCGTAAAGTAGAAGAAGCAGATTGTTTTTCTTTTCTTTAAGCAGGAAATTTCTGAAGAAAAAAAAATTATTTAATAATAAAATTAAAAAATATTCATCAATACATGATTTGTTAAAAGGTTAGATGTATTTATAAAGTTATAAGATACAATTTATTTATTTATTATTTGTTGAAATGCTAGATGTATTTGTAAAGTTATCAGAAACAATTTATTTACTTATTATTATATTTTTTCTACCATTGAAAATTTCATAATAAGAAAAAAATTTTTTTTGAAGAAAATGGGGTTAAAAATCGTTCATCAATAAATGAAAAATACTTGAAAAGTTAAAAAAACTGAGTTTTTCTTACATTTTAATTATTAAATTGAACTTCTCATGCAGACGTTTTATTTATTTAAAATCTAAGGTTCTACCGAGATTTGAACTCGGATCGCTGGAATCAGAGTCCAGAGTGCTAACCATTACACCATAGAACCGTCTTCCCATGCCGGGAATCGAACCCTTGCCGCCTGGGTGAAAGCCAGGAATCCTAACCACTAGACCACATGGGAGTCGTAAGGCAGAAACGAAAGAAGAAAAATCTGACAAGAAAAAGCATATAAAGCACAACTTTTTTTAAACATAATTTTTGTTTAACATTTCTCGAAAAGGAAAATTGTTTATTAAAAGTAAGAATAAAAATTATTCATCAATGAATGGTTTTTTTTCGTAAAGTAGAAGAAGCAGATTGTTTTTCTTTTCTTATTTTTAACATTTCTCGAAAAGGAAAATTGTTTATTAAAAGTAAGAATAAAAATTATTCATCAATGAATGGTTTGTTTTTCGTAAAGTAGAAGAAGCAGATTGTTTTTCTTTTCTTTAAGCAAGAAATTTCTGAAGAAAAAAATATATTTAATAATAAAATTAAAAAATATTCATCAATACATGATTTGATAAAAGGTTAGATGTATTTATAAAGTTATAAGATACAATTTATTTATTTATTATTTGTTGAAATGCTTGATGTATTTGTAAAGTTATCAGAAACAATTTATTTATTTATTATTATATTTTTTCTACCATTGAAAATTTCACAAAAAGAAAAATTATTTTGATGAAAATGGGGTTAAAAATTGTTCATCAATAAATGAAAAATACTTGAAAAGTTAAAAAAACTGAGTTTTTCTTACATTTTAATTATTAAATTGAACTTCTCATGCAGACGTTTTATTTATTTAAAATCTAAGGTTCTACCGAGATTTGAACTCGGATCGCTGGATTCAGAGTCCAAAGTGCTAACCATTACACCATAGAACCGTCTTCCCATGCCGGGAATCGAACCCGGGCCGCCTGGGTGAAAGCCAGGAATCCTAACCACTAGACCACATGGGAGTCGTAAGACAGAAAGGAAAGAAGAAAAATCTGACAAAAAAAGCATATAAAGCACAACTTTTTTTAAACATAATTTTTTTTTAATATTTCTCGAAAAGGAAAATTGTTTATTAAAAGTAAGAATAAAAATTATTCATCAATGAATGGTTTGTTTTTCGTAAAGTAGAAGAAGCAGATTGTTTTTCTTTTCTTTAAGCAAGAAATTTCTGAAAAAAAAAAATATTTAATAATAAAATTATAAAATATTCATCAATACATGATTTTTTAAAAGGTTAGATGTATTTATAAAGTTATAAGATACAATTTATTTATTTATAAGCATATAAAGCACAACTTTTTTTAAACATAATTTTTTTTTAATATTTCTCGAAAAGGAAAATTGTTTATTAAAAGTAAGAATAAAAATTATTCATCAATGAATGGGTTTTTTTCGGAAAGTAGAAGAAGCAGATTGTTTTTCTTTTCTTTAAGAGAGAAATTTCTGAAGAAAAAAAAAATATTTAATAATAAAATTAAAAAATATTCATCAATACATGATTTTTTAAAAGGTTAGATGTATTTATAAAGTTATAAGATACAATTTATTTATTTATTATTTGTTGAAATGCTTGATGTATTTGTAAAGTTATCAGAAACAATTTATTTATTTATTATTATATTTTTTCTACCATTGAAAATTTCACAAAAAGAAAAATTATTTTGATGAAAATGGGGTTAAAAATTGTTCATCAATAAATGAAAAATATTTGAAAAGTTAAAAAAACTGAGTTTTTCTTACATTTTAATTATTAAATTGAACTTCTCATGCAGACATTTTATTTATTTAAAATCTAAGGTTCTACCGAGATTTGAACTCGGATCGCTGGATTCAGAGTGCTAACCATTACACCATAGAACCGTCTTCATATGCCGGGGATCGAACCCGGGCCGCCTGGGTGAAAGCCAGGAATCCTAACCACTAGACCACATGGGAGTCGTAAGACAGAAAGGAAAGAAGAAAAATCTGACAAAAAAAGCATATAAAGCACAACTTTTTTTAAACATAATTTTTTTTTAATATTTCTCGAAAAGGAAAATTGTTTATTAAAAGTAAGAATAAAAATTATTCATCAATGAATGGTTTGTTTTTCGTAAAGTAGAAGAAGCAGATTGTTTTTCTTTTCTTTAAGCAAGAAATTTCTGAAGAAAAAAAAATATTTAATAATAAAATTATAAAATATTCATCAATACATGATTTTTTAAAAGGTTAGATGTATTTATAAAGTTATAAGATACAATTTATTTATTTATAAGCATATAAAGCACAACTTTTTTTAAACATAATTTTTTTTTAATATTTCTCGAAAAGGAAAATTGTTTATTAAAAGTAAGAATAAAAATTATTCATCAATGAATGGTTTGTTTTTCGTGAAGTAGAAGAAGCAGATTGTTTTTCTTTTCTTTAAGCAAGAAATTTCTGAAGAAAAAAATATATTTAATAATAAAATTAAAAAATATTCATCAATACATGATTTGATAAAAGGTTAGATGTATTTATAAAGTTATAAGATACAATTTATTTATTTATTATTTGTTGAAATGCTTGATGTATTTGTAAAGTTATCAGAAACAATTTATTTATTTATTATTATATTTTTTCTACCATTGAAAATTTCACAAAAAGAAAAATTATTTTGATGAAAATGGGGTTAAAAATTGTTCATCAATAAATGAAAAATACTTGAAAAGTTAAAAAAACTGAGTTTTTCTTACATTTTAATTATTAAATTGAACTTCTCATGCAGACGTTTTATTTATTTAAAATCTAAGGTTCTACCGAGACTTGAACTCGGATCGCTGGATTCAGAGTCCAAAGTGCTAACCATTACACCATAGAACCGTCTTCCCATGCCGGGAATCGAACCCGGGCTGCCTGGGTGAAAGCCAGGAATCCTAACCACTAGACCACATGGGAGTCGTAAGACAGAAACGAAAGAAGAAAAATCTGACAAGAAAAAGCATATAAAGCACAACTCTTTTTAAACATAATTTTTTTTAACATTTCTCGAAAAGGGAAATTGTTTATTAAAAGTAAGAATAAAAATTATTCATCAATGAATGGTTTTTTTTCGTAAAGTAGAAGAAGCAGATTGTTTTTCTTTTCTTATTTTTAACATTTCTCGAAAAGGAAAATTGTTTATTAAAAGTAAGAATAAAAATTATTCATCAATGAATGGTTTGTTTTTCGTAAAGTAGAAGAAGCAGATTGTTTTTCTTTTCTTTAAGCAAGAAATTTCTGAAGAAAAAAATATATTTAATAATAAAATTAAAAAATATTCATCAATACATGATTTGATAAAAGGTTAGATGTATTTATAAAGTTATAAGATACAATTTATTTATTTATTATTTGTTGAAATGCTTGATGTATTTGTAAAGTTATCAGTAACAATTTATTTACTTATTATTATATTTTTTCTACCATTGAAAATTTCATAATAAGAAAAAAAATTTTTTTGAAGAAAATGGGGTTAAAATATGTTCATCAATAAATGAAAAATACTTGAAAAGTTAAAAAAACTGAGTTTTTCTTACATTTTAATTATTAAATTGAACTTCTCATGCAGACGTTTTATTTATTTAAAATCTAAGGTTCTACCGAGATTTGAACTCGGATCGCTGGATTCAGAGTCCAGAGTGCTAACCATTACACCATAGAACCGTCTTCCCATGCCGGGAATCGAACCCGGGCCGCCTGGGTGAAAGCCAGGAATCCTAACCACTAGACCACATGGGAGTCGTAAGACAGAAAGGAAAGAAGAAAAATCTGACAAAAAAAGCATATAAAGCACAACTTTTTTTAAACATAATTTTTTTTAATATTTCTCGAAAAGGAAAATTGTTTATTAAAAGTAAGAATAAAAATTATTCATCAATGAATGGTTTGTTTTTCGTAAAGTAGAAGAAGCAGATTGTTTTTCTTTTCTTTAAGCAAGAAATTTCTGAAGAAAAAAAAATATTTAATAATAAAATTATAAAATATTCATCAATACATGATTTTTTAAAAGGTTAGATGTACTTATAAAGTTATAAGATACAATTTATTTATTTATAAGCATATAAAGCACAACTTTTTTTAAACATAATTTTTTTTAATATTTCTCGAAAAGGAAAATTGTTTATTAAAAGTAAGAATAAAAATTATTCATCAATGAATGGTTTGTTTTTCGTAAAGTAGAAGAAGCAGATTGTTTTTCTTTTCTTTAAGCAAGAAATTTCTGAAGAAAAAAAAAAAATTTAATAATAAAATTATAAAATATTCATCAATACATGATTTTTTAAAAGGTTAGATGTATTTGTAAAGTTATAAGATACAATTTATTTATTTATTATTTGTTGAAATGCTTGATGTATTTGTAAAGTTATCAGAAACAATTTATTTATTTATTATTATTTTTTTCTACCATTGAAAATTTCACAAAAAGAAAATTTTTTTGATGAAAATGGGGTTAAAAATTGTTCATCAATAAATGAAAAATACTTGAAAAGTTAAAAAAACTGAGTTTTTCTTACATTTTAATTATTAAATTGAACTTCTCATGCAGACGTTTTATTTATTTAAAATCTAAGGTTCTACCGAGATTTGAACTAGGATCGCTGGATTCAGAGTCCAGAGTGCAAACCATTACACCATAGAACCGTCTTCCCATGCCGGGAATCGAACCCGGGCCGCCTGGGTGAAAGCCAGGAATCCTAACCACTAGACCACATGGGAGTCGTAAGACAGAAACGAAAGAAGAAAAATCTGACAAGAAAAAGCATATAAAGCACAACTTTTTTTAAACATAATTTTTTTTAACATTTCTCGAAAAGGGAAATTGTTTATTAAAAGTAAGAATAAAAATTATTCATCAATGAATGGGTTTTTTTCGTAAAGTAGAAGAAGCAGATTGTTTTTCTTTTCTTTAAGCAAGAAATTTCTGAAGAAAAAAAAATTATTTAATAATAAAATTTAAAAATATTCATCAATACATGATTTGTTAAAAGGTTAGATGTATTTATAAAGTTATAAGATACAATTTATTTATTTATTATTTGTTGAAATGCTAGATGTATTTGTAAAGTTATCAGAAACAATTTATTTACTTATTATTACATTTTTTCTACCATTGAAAATTTCATAATAAGAAAAAAAATTTTTTTGAAGAAAATGGGGTTAAAAATTGTTCATCAATAAATGAAAAATACTTGAAAAGTTAAAAAAACTGAGTTTTTCTTACATTTTAATTATTAAATTGAACTTCTCATGCAGACGTTTTATTTATTTAAAATCTAAGGTTCTACCGAGATTTGAACTCGGATCGCTGGATTCAGAGTCCAGAGTGCTAACCATCACACCATAGAACCGTCTTCCCATGCCGGGAATCGAACCCGGGCCGCCTGGGTGAAAGCCAGGAATCCTAACCACTAGACCACATGGGAGTCGTAAGACAGAAAGGAAAGAAGAAAAATCTGACAAGAAAAAGCATATAAAGCACAACTTTTTTTAAACATAATTTTTTTTAACATTTCTCGAAAAGGAAAATTGTTTATTAAAAGTAAGAATAAAAATTATTCATCAATGAATGGTTTGTTTTTCGTAAAGTAGAAGAAGCAGATGGTTTTTCTTTTCTTTAAGAGAGAAATTTCTGAAGAAAAAAAAATATTTAATAATAAAATTAAAAAATATTCATCAATACATGATTTTTTAAAAGGTTAGATGTATTTATAAAGTTATAAGATACAATTTATTTATTTATTATTTGTTGAAATGCTTGATGTATTTGTAAAGTTATCAGAAACAATTTATTTATTTATTATTATATTTTTTCTACCATTGAAAATTTCACAAAAAGAAAAATTATTTTGATGAAAATGGGGTTAAAAATTGTTCATCAATAAATGAAAAATATTTGAAAAGTTAAAAAAACTGAGTTTTTCTTACATTTTAATTATTAAATTGAACTTCTCATGCAGACGTTTTATTTATTTAAAATCTAAGGTTCTACCGAGATTTGAACTCGGATCGCTGGATTCAGAGTGCTAACCATTACACCATAGAACCGTCTTCCCATGCCAGGAATCGAACCCGGGCCGCCTGGGTGAAAGCCAGGAATCCTAACCACTAGACTACATGGGAGTCGTAAGACAGAAACGAAAGAAGAAAAATCTGACAAGAAAAAGCATATAAAGCACAACTCTTTTTAAACATAATTTTTTTTAACATTTCTCGAAAAGGGAAATTGTTTATTAAAAGTAAGAATAAAAATTATTCATCAATGAATGGTTTTTTTTCGTAAAGTAGAAGAAGCAGATTGTTTTTCTTTTCTTATTTTTAACATTTCTCGAAAAGGAAAATTGTTTATTAAAAGTAAGAATAAAAATTATTCATCAATGAATGGTTTGTTTTTCGTAAAGTAGAAGATGCAGATTGTTTTTCTTTTCTTTAAGCAAGAAATTTCTGAAGAAAAAAATATATTTAATAATAAAATTAAAAAATATTCATCAATACATGATTTGATAAAATGTTAGATGTATTTATAAAGTTATAAGATACAATTTATTTATTTATTATTTGTTGAAATGCTTGATGTATTTGTAAAGTTATCAGTAACAATTTATTTACTTATTATTATATTTTTTCTACCATTGAAAATTTCATAATAAGAAAAAAATTTTTTTTGAAGAAAATGGGGTTAAAAATTGTTCATCAATAAATGAAAAATACTTGAAAAGTTAAAAAAACTGAGTTTTTCTTACATTTTAATTATTAAATTGAACTTCTCATGCAGACGTTTTATTTATTTAAAATCTAAGGTTCTACCGAGATTTGAACTCGGATCGCTGGATTCAGAGTGCTAACCATTACACCATAGAACCGTCTTCCCATGCCGGGAATCGAACCCGGGCCGCCTGGGTGAAAGCCAGGAATCCTAACCACTAGACCACATGGGAGTCGTAAGGCAGAAACGAAAGAAGAAAAATCTGACAAGAAAAAGCATATAAAGCACAACTCTTTTTAAACATAATTTTTTTTAACATTTCTCGAAAAGGGAAATTGTTTATTAAAAGTAAGAATAAAAATTATTCATCAATGAATGGGTTTTTTTCGTAAAGTAGAAGAAGCAGATTGTTTTTCTTTTCTTTAAGCAGGAAATTTCTGAAGAAAAAAAAATTATTTAATAATAAAATTAAAAAATATTCATCAATACATGATTTGTTAAAAGGTTAGATGTATTTATAAAGTTATAAGATACAATTTATTTATTTATTATTTGTTGAAATGCTAGATGTATTTGTAAAGTTATCAGAAACAATTTATTTACTTATTATTATATTTTTTCTACCATTGAAAATTTCATAATAAGAAAAAAATTTTTTTTGAAGAAAATGGGGTTAAAAATCGTTCATCAATAAATGAAAAATACTTGAAAAGTTAAAAAAACTGTGTTTTTCTTACATTTTAATTATTAAATTGAACTTCTCATGCAGACGTTTTATTTATTTAAAATCTAAGGTTCTACCGAGATTTGAACTCGGATCGCTGGAATCAGAGTCCAGAGTGCTAACCATTACACCATAGAACCGTCTTCCCATGCCGGGAATCGAACCCTTGCCGCCTGGGTGAAAGCCAGGAATCCTAACCACTAGACCACATGGGAGTCGTAAGACAGAAACGAAAGAAGAAAAATCTGACAAGAAAAAGCATATAAAGCACAACTTTTTTTAAACATAATTTTTGTTTAACATTTCTCGAAAAGGAAAATTGTTTATTAAAAGTAAGAATAAAAATTATTCATCAATGAATGGTTTTTTTTCGTAAAGTAGAAGAAGCAGATTGTTTTTCTTTTCTTATTTTTAACATTTCTCGAAAAGGAAAATTGTTTATTAAAAGTAAGAATAAAAATTATTCATCAATGAATGGTTTGTTTTTCGTAAAGTAGAAGAAGCAGATTGTTTTTCTTTTCTTTAAGCAAGAAATTTCTGAAGAAAAAAATATATTTAATAATAAAATTAAAAAATATTCATCAATACATGATTTGATAAAAGGTTAGATGTATTTATAAAGTTATAAGATACAATTTATTTATTTATTATTTGTTGAAATGCTTGATGTATTTGTAAAGTTATCAGAAACAATTTATTTATTTATTATTATATTTTTTCTACCATTGAAAATTTCACAAAAAGAAAAATTATTTTGATGAAAATGGGGTTAAAAATTGTTCATCAATAAATGAAAAATACTTGAAAAGTTAAAAAAACTGAGTTTTTCTTACATTTTAATTATTAAATTGAACTTCTCATGCAGACGTTTTATTTATTTAAAATCTAAGGTTCTACCGAGATTTGAACTAGGATCGCTGGATTCAGAGTCCAGAGTGCAAACCATTACACCATAGAACCGTCTTCCCATGCCGGGAATCGAACCCGGGCCGCCTGGGTGAAAGCCAGGAATCCTAACCACTAGACCACATGGGAGTCGTAAGACAGAAACGAAAGAAGAAAAATCTGACAAGAAAAAGCATATAAAGCACAACTTTTTTTAAACATAATTTTTTTTAACATTTCTCGAAAAGGGAAATTGTTTATTAAAAGTAAGAATAAAAATTATTCATCAATGAATGGGTTTTTTTCGTAAAGTAGAAGAAGCAGATTGTTTTTCTTTTCTTTAAGCAAGAAATTTCTGAAGAAAAAAAAATTATTTAATAATAAAATTTAAAAATATTCATCAATACATGATTTGTTAAAAGGTTAGATGTATTTATAAAGTTATAAGATACAATTTATTTATTTATTATTTGTTGAAATGCTAGATGTATTTGTAAAGTTATCAGAAACAATTTATTTACTTATTATTACATTTTTTCTACCATTGAAAATTTCATAATAAGAAAAAAAATTTTTTTGAAGAAAATGGGGTTAAAAATTGTTCATCAATAAATGAAAAATACTTGAAAAGTTAAAAAAACTGAGTTTTTCTTACATTTTAATTATTAAATTGAACTTCTCATGCAGACGTTTTATTTATTTAAAATCTAAGGTTCTACCGAGATTTGAACTCGGATCGCTGGATTCAGAGTCCAGAGTGCTAACCATCACACCATAGAACCGTCTTCCCATGCCGGGAATCGAACCCGGGGCGCCTGGGTGAAAGCCAGGAATCCTAACCACTAGACCACATGGGAGTCGTAAGACAGAAAGGAAAGAAGAAAAATCTGACAAGAAAAAGCATATAAAGCACAACTCTTTTTAAACATAATTTTTTTTAACATTTCTCGAAAAGGGAAATTGTTTATTAAAAGTAAGAATAAAAATTATTCATCAATGAATGGTTTTTTTTCGTAAAGTAGAAGAAGCAGATTGTTTTTCTTTTCTTATTTTTAACATTTCTCGAAAAGGAAAATTGTTTATTAAAAGTAAGAATAAAAATTATTCATCAATGAATGGTTTGTTTTTCGTAAAGTAGAAGATGCAGATTGTTTTTCTTTTCTTTAAGCAAGAAATTTCTGAAGAAAAAAATATATTTAATAATAAAATTAAAAAATATTCATCAATACATGATTTGATAAAATGTTAGATGTATTTATAAAGTTATAAGATACAATTTATTTATTTATTATTTGTTGAAATGCTTGATGTATTTGTAAAGTTATCAGTAACAATTTATTTACTTATTATTATATTTTTTCTACCATTGAAAATTTCATAATAAGAAAAAATTTTTTTTTGAAGAAAATGGGGTTAAAAATTGTTCATCAATAAATGAAAAATACTTGAAAAGTTAAAAAAACTGAGTTTTTCTTACATTTTAATTATTAAATTGAACTTCTCATGCAGACGTTTTATTTATTTAAAATCTAAGGTTCTACCGAGATTTGAACTCGGATCGCTGGATTCAGAGTGCTAACCATTACACCATAGAACCGTCTTCCCATGCCGGGAATCGAACCCGGGCCGCCTGGGTGAAAGCCAGGAATCCTAACCACTAGACCACATGGGAGTCGTAAGACAGAAACGAAAGAAGAAAAATCTGACAAGAAAAAGCATATAAAGCACAACTCTTTTTAAACATAATTTTTTTTAACATTTCTCGAAAAGGGAAATTGTTTATTAAAAGTAAGAATAAAAATTATTCATCAATGAATGGGTTTTTTTCGTAAAGTAGAAGAAGCAGATTGTTTTTCTTTTCTTTAAGCAGGAAATTTCTGAAGAAAAAAAAATTATTTAATAATAAAATTAAAAAATATTCATCAATACATGATTTGTTAAAAGGTTAGATGTATTTATAAAGTTATAAGATACAATTTATTTATTTATTATTTGTTGAAATGCTAGATGTATTTGTAAAGTTATCAGAAACAATTTATTTACTTATTATTATATTTTTTCTACCATTGAAAATTTCATAATAAGAAAAAAATTTTTTTTGAAGAAAATGGGGTTAAAAATCGTTCATCAATAAATGAAAAATACTTGAAAAGTTAAAAAAACTGAGTTTTTCTTACATTTTAATTATTAAATTGAACTTCTCATGCAGACGTTTTATTTATTTAAAATCTAAGGTTCTACCGAGATTTGAACTCGGATCGCTGGAATCAGAGTCCAGAGTGCTAACCATTACACCATAGAACCGTCTTCCCATGCCGGGAATCGAACCCTTGCCGCCTGGGTGAAAGCCAGGAATCCTAACCACTAGACCACATGGGAGTCGTAAGGCAGAAACGAAAGAAGAAAAATCTGACAAGAAAAAGCATATAAAGCACAACTTTTTTTAAACATAATTTTTGTTTAACATTTCTCGAAAAGGAAAATTGTTTATTAAAAGTAAGAATAAAAATTATTCATCAATGAATGGTTTTTTTTCGTAAAGTAGAAGAAGCAGATTGTTTTTCTTTTCTTATTTTTAACATTTCTCGAAAAGGAAAATTGTTTATTAAAAGTAAGAATAAAAATTATTCATCAATGAATGGTTTGTTTTTCGTAAAGTAGAAGAAGCAGATTGTTTTTCTTTTCTTTAAGCAAGAAATTTCTGAAGAAAAAAATATATTTAATAATAAAATTAAAAAATATTCATCAATACATGATTTGATAAAAGGTTAGATGTATTTATAAAGTTATAAGATACAATTTATTTATTTATTATTTGTTGAAATGCTTGATGTATTTGTAAAGTTATCAGAAACAATTTATTTATTTATTATTATATTTTTTCTACCATTGAAAATTTCACAAAAAGAAAAATTATTTTGATGAAAATGGGGTTAAAAATTGTTCATCAATAAATGAAAAATACTTGAAAAGTTAAAAAAACTGAGTTTTTCTTACATTTTAATTATTAAATTGAACTTCTCATGCAGACGTTTTATTTATTTAAAATCTAAGGTTCTACCGAGATTTGAACTCGGATCGCTGGATTCAGAGTCCAAAGTGCTAACCATTACACCATAGAACCGTCTTCCCATGCCGGGAATCGAACCCGGGCCGCCTGGGTGAAAGCCAGGAATCCTAACCACTAGACCACATGGGAGTCGTAAGACAGAAAGGAAAGAAGAAAAATCTGACAAAAAAAGCATATAAAGCACAACTTTTTTTAAACATAATTTTTTTTTAATATTTCTCGAAAAGGAAAATTGTTTATTAAAAGTAAGAATAAAAATTATTCATCAATGAATGGTTTGTTTTTCGTAAAGTAGAAGAAGCAGATTGTTTTTCTTTTCTTTAAGCAAGAAATTTCTGAAGAAAAAAAAATATTTAATAATAAAATTATAAAATATTCATCAATACATGATTTTTTAAAAGGTTAGATGTATTTATAAAGTTATAAGATACAATTTATTTATTTATAAGCATATAAAGCACAACTTTTTTTAAACATAATTTTTTTTTAATATTTCTCGAAAAGGAAAATTGTTTATTAAAAGTAAGAATAAAAATTATTCATCAATGAATGGGTTTTTTTCGGAAAGTAGAAGAAGCAGATTGTTTTTCTTTTCTTTAAGAGAGAAATTTCTGAAGAAAAAAAAAATATTTAATAATAAAATTAAAAAATATTCATCAATACATGATTTTTTAAAAGGTTAGATGTATTTATAAAGTTATAAGATACAATTTATTTATTTATTATTTGTTGAAATGCTTGATGTATTTGTAAAGTTATCAGAAACAATTTATTTATTTATTATTATATTTTTTCTACCATTGAAAATTTCACAAAAAGAAAAATTATTTTGATGAAAATGGGGTTAAAAATTGTTCATCAATAAATGAAAAATATTTGAAAAGTTAAAAAAACTGAGTTTTTCTTACATTTTAATTATTAAATTGAACTTCTCATGCAGACGTTTTATTTATTTAAAATCTAAGGTTCTACCGAGATTTGAACTCGGATCGCTGGAATCAGAGTCCAGAGTGCTAACCATTACACCATAGAACCGTCTTCCCATGCCGGGAATCGAACCCTTGTCGCCTGGATGAAAGCCAGGAATCCTAACCACTAGACCACATGGGAGTCGTAAGACAGAAACGAAAGAAGAAAAATCTGACAAGAAAAAGCATATAAAGCACAACTTTTTTTAAACATAATTTTTGTTTAACATTTCTCGAAAAGGAAAATTGTTTATTAAAAGTAAGAATAAAAATTATTCATCAATGAATGGTTTTTTTTCGTAAAGTAGAAGAAGCAGATTGTTTTTCTTTTCTTATTTTTAACATTTCTCGAAAAGGAAAATTGTTTATTAAAAGTAAGAATAAAAATTATTCATCAATGAATGGTTTGTTTTTCGTAAAGTAGAAGAAGCAGATTGTTTTTCTTTTCTTTAAGCAAGAAATTTCTGAAGAAAAAAATATATTTAATAATAAAATTAAAAAATATTCATCAATACATGATTTGATAAAAGGTTAGATGTATTTATAAAGTTATAAGATACAATTTATTTATTTATTATTTGTTGAAATGCTTGATGTATTTGTAAAGTTATCAGAAACAATTTATTTATTTATTATTATTTTTTTTCTACCATTGAAAATTTCACAAAAAGAAAAATTATTTTGATGAAAATGGGGTTAAAAATTGTTCATCAATAAATGAAAAATACTTGAAAAGTTAAAAAAACTGAGTTTTTCTTACATTTTAATTATTAAATTGAACTTCTCATGCAGACGTTTTATTTATTTAAAATCTAAGGTTCTACCGAGATTTGAACTAGGATCGCTGGATTCAGAGTCCAGAGTGCAAACCATTACACCATAGAACCGTCTTCCCATGCCGGGAATCGAATCCGGGCCGCCTGGGTGAAAGCCAGGAATCCTAACCACTAGACCACATGGGAGTCGTAAGACAGAAACGAAAGAAGAAAAATCTGACAAGAAAAAGCATATAAAGCACAACTTTTTTTAAACATAATTTTTTTTAACATTTCTCGAAAAGGGAAATAGTTTATTAAAAGTAAGAATAAAAATTATTCTTCAATGAATGGGTTTTTTTCGTAAAGTAGAAGAAGCAGATTGTTTTTCTTTTCTTTAAGCAAGAAATTTCTGAAGAAAAAAAAAATTATTTAATAATAAAATTTAAAAATATTCATCAATACATGATTTGTTAAAAGGTTAGATGTATTTATAAAGTTATAAGATACAATTTATTTATTTATTATTTGTTGAAATGCTAGATGTATTTGTAAAGTTATCAGAAACAATTTATTTACTTATTATTATATTTTTTCTACCATTGAAAATTTCATAATAAGAAAAAAAATTTTTTTGAAGAAAATGGGGTTAAAAATTGTTCATCAATAAATGAAAAATACTTGAAAAGTTAAAAAAACTGAGTTTTTCTTACATTTTAATTATTAAATTGAACTTCTCATGCAGACGTTTTATTTATTTAAAATCTAAGGTTCTACCGAGATTTGAACTCGGATCGCTGGATTCAGAGTGCTAACCATTACACCATAGAACCGTCTTCCCATGCCGGGAATCGAACCCGGGCCGCCTGGGTGAAAGCCAGGAATCCTAACCACTAGACCACATGGGAGTCGTAAGACAGAAACGAAAGAAGAAAAATCTGACAAGAAAAAGCATATAAAGCACAACTTTTTTTAAACATAATTTTTTTTAACATTTCTCGAAAAGGGAAATTGTTTATTAAAAGTAAGAATAAAAATTATTCATCAATGAATGGTTTTTTTTCGTAAAGTAGAAGAAGCAGATTGTTTTTCTTTTCTTATTTTTAACATTTCTCGAAAAGGAAAATTGTTTATTAAAAGTAAGAATAAAAATTATTCATCAATGAATGGTTTGTTTTTCGTAAAGTAGAAGAAGCAGATTGTTTTTCTTTTCTTTAAGCAAGAAATTTCTGAAGAAAAAAATATATTTAATAATAAAATTAAAAAATATTCATCAATACATGATTTGATAAAAGGTTAGATGTATTTATAAACTTATAAGATACAATTTATTTATTTATTATTTGTTGAAATGCTTGATGTATTTGTAAAGTTATCAGTAACAATTTATTTACTTATTATTATATTTTTTCTACCATTGAAAATTTCATAATAAGAAAAAATTTTTTTTTGAAGAAAATGGGGTTAAAATATGTTCATCAATAAATGAAAAATACTTGAAAAGTTAAAAAAACTGAGTTTTTCTTACATTTTAATTATTAAATTGAACTTCTCATGCAGACGTTTTATTTATTTAAAATCTAAGGTTCTACCGAGATTTGAACTCGGATCGCTGGATTCAGAGTCCAGAGTGCTAACCATTACACCATAGAACCGTCTTCCCATGCCGGGAATCGAACCCGGGCCGCCTGGGTGAAAGCCAGGAATCCTAACCACTAGACCACATGGGAGTCGTAAGACAGAAAGGAAAGAAGAAAAATCTGACAAAAAAAGCATATAAAGCACAACTTTTTTTAAACATAATTTTTTTTTAATATTTCTCGAAAAGGAAAATTGTTTATTAAAAGTAAGAATAAAAATTATTCATCAATGAATGGTTTGTTTTTCGTAAAGTAGAAGAAGCAGATTGTTTTTCTTTTCTTTAAGCAAGAAATTTCTGAAGAAAAAAAAATATTTAATAATAAAATTATAAAATATTCATCAATACATGATTTTTTAAAAGGTAAGATGTATTTATAAAGTTATAAGATACAATTTATTTATTTATAAGCATATAAAGCACAACTTTTTTTAAACATAATTTTTTTTTAATATTTCTCGAAAAGGAAAATTGTTTATTAAAAGTAAGAATAAAAATTATTCATCAATGAATGGTTTGTTTTTCGTAAAGTAGAAGAAGCAGATTGTTTTTCTTTTCTTTAAGCAAGAAATTTCTGAAGAAAAAAAAAATATTTAATAATAAAATTATAAAATATTCATCAATACATGATTTTTTAAAAGGTTAGATGTATTTATAAAGTTATAAGATACAATTTATTTATTTATTATTTGTTGAAATGCTTGATGTATTTGTAAAGTTATCAGAAACAATTTATTTATTTATTATTATTTTTTTTCTACCATTGAAAATTTCACAAAAAGAAAAATTATTTTGATGAAAATGGGGTTAAAAATTGTTCATCAATAAATGAAAAATACTTGAAAAGTTAAAAAAACTGAGTTTTTCTTACATTTTAATTATTAAATTGAACTTCTCATGCAGACGTTTTATTTATTTAAAATCTAAGGTTCTACCGAGATTTGAACTAGGATCGCTGGATTCAGAGTCCAGAGTGCAAACCATTACACCATAGAACCGTCTTCCCATGCCGGGAATCGAACCCGGGCCGCCTGGGTGAAAGCCAGGAATCCTAACCACTAGACCACATGGGAGTCGTAAGACAGAAACGAAAGAAGAAAAATCTGACAAGAAAAAGCATATAAAGCACAACTTTTTTTAAACATAATTTTTTTTAACATTTCTCGAAAAGGGAAATTGTTTATTAAAAGTAAGAATAAAAGTTATTCATCAATGAATGGGTTTTTTTCGGAAAGTAGAAGAAGCAGATTGTTTTTCTTTTCTTTAAGCAAGAAATTTCTGAAGAAAAAAAAATTATTTAATAATAAAATTTAAAAATATTCATCAATACATGATTTGTTAAAAGGTTAGATGTATTTATAAAGTTATAAGATACAATTTATTTATTTATTATTTGTTGAAATGCTAGATGTATTTGTAAAGTTATCAGAAACAATTTATTTACTTATTATTATATTTTTTCTACCATTGAAAATTTCATAATAAGAAAAAAAATTTTTTTGAAGAAAATGGGGTTAAAAATTGTTCATCAATAAATGAAAAATACTTGAAAAGTTAAAAAAACTGAGTTTTTCTTACATTTTAATTATTAAATTGAACTTCTCATGCAGACGTTTTATTTATTTAAAATCTAAGGTTCTACCGAGATTTGAACTCGGATCGCTGGATTCAGAGTCCAGAGTGCTAACCATTACACCATAGAACCGTCTTCCCATGCCGGGAATCGAACCCGGGCCGCCTGGGTGAAAGCCTGGAATCCTAACCACTAGACCACATGGGAGCCGTAAGACAGAAACGAAAGAAGAAAAATCTGACAAGAAAAAGCATATAAAGCACAACTTTTTTTAAACATAATTTTTTTTAACATTTCTCGAAAAGGAAAATTGTTTATTAAAAGTAAGAATAAAAATTATTCATCAATGAATGGTTTGTTTTTCGTAAAGTAGAAGAAGCAGATTGTTTTTCTTTTCTTTAAGAGAGAAATTTCTGAAGAAAAAAAAAATATTTAATAATAAAATTAAAAGTATTCATCAATACATGATTTTTTAAAAGGTTAGATGTATTTATAAAGTTATAAGATACAATTTATTTATTTATTATTTGTTGAAATGCTTGATGTATTTGTAAAGTTATCAGAAACAATTTATTTATTTATTATTATATTTTTTCTACCATTGAAAATTTCACAAAAAGAAAAATTATTTTGATGAAAATGGGGTTAAAAATTGTTCATCAATAAATGAAAAATATTTGAAAAGTTAAAAAAACTGAGTTTTTCTTACATTTTAATTATTAAATTGAACTTCTCATGCAGACGTTTTATTTAATTAAAATCTAAGGTTCTACCGAGATTTGAACTCGGATCGCTGGATTCAGAGTGCTAACCATTACACCATAGAACCGTCTGCCCATGCCAGGAATCGAACCCGGGCCGCCTGGGTGAAAGCCAGGAATCCTAACCACTAGACTACATGGGAGTCGTAAGACAGAAACGAAAGAAGAAAAATCTGACAAGAAAAAGCATATAAAGCACAACTCTTTTTAAACATAATTTTTTTTAACATTTCTCGAAAAGGGAAATTGTTTATTAAAAGTAAGAATAAAAATTATTCATCAATGAATGGTTTGTTTTTCGTAAAGTAGAAGAAGCAGATTGTTTTTCTTTTCTTTAAGCAAGAAATTTCTGAAGAAAAAAAAAATATTTAATAATAAAATTATAAAATATTCATCAATACATGATTTTTTAAAAGGTTAGATGTATTTATAAAGTTATAAGATACAATTTATTTATTTATTATTTGTTGAAATGCTTGATGTATTTGTAAAGTTATCAGAAACAATTTATTTATTTATTATTATTTTTTTTCTACCATTGAAAATTTCACAAAAAGAAAAATTATTTTGATGAAAATGGGGTTAAAAATTGTTCATCAATAAATGAAAAATACTTGAAAAGTTAAAAAAACTGAGTTTTTCTTACATTTTAATTATTAAATTGAACTTCTCATGCAGACGTTTTATTTATTTAAAATCTAAGGTTCTACCGAGATTTGAACTAGGATCGCTGGATTCAGAGTCCAGAGTGCAAACCATTACACCATAGAACCGTCTTCCCATGCCGGGAATCGAACCCGGGCCGCCTGGGTGAAAGCCAGGAATCCTAACCACTAGACCACATGGGAGTCGTAAGACAGAAACGAAAGAAGAAAAATCTGACAAGAAAAAGCATATAAAGCACAACTTTTTTTAAACATAATTTTTTTTAACATTTCTCGAAAAGGGAAATTGTTTATTAAAAGTAAGAATAAAAATTATTCATCAATGAATGGGTTTTTTTCGGAAAGTAGAAGAAGCAGATTGTTTTTCTTTTCTTTAAGCAAGAAATTTCTGAAGAAAAAAAAATTATTTAATAATAAAATTTAAAAATATTCATCAATACATGATTTGTTAAAAGGTTAGATGTATTTATAAAGTTATAAGATACAATTTATTTATTTATTATTTGTTGAAATGCTAGATGTATTTGTAAAGTTATCAGAAACAATTTATTTACTTATTATTATATTTTTTCTACCATTGAAAATTTCATAATAAGAAAAAAAATTTTTTTGAAGAAAATGGGGTTAAAAATTGTTCATCAATAAATGAAAAATACTTGAAAAGTTAAAAAAACTGAGTTTTTCTTACATTTTAATTATTAAATTGAACTTCTCATGCAGACGTTTTATTTATTTAAAATCTAAGGTTCTACCGAGATTTGAACTCGGATCGCTGGATTCAGAGTCCAGAGTGCTAACCATTACACCATAGAACCGTCTTCCCATGCCGGGAATCGAACCCGGGCCGCCTGGGTGAAAGCCTGGAATCCTAACCACTAGACCACATGGGAGTCGTAAGACAGAAAGGAAAGAAGAAAAATCTGACAAGAAAAAGCATATAAAGCACAACTTTTTTTAAACATAATTTTTTTTAACATTTCTCGAAAAGGAAAATTGTTTATTAAAAGTAAGAATAAAAATTATTCATCAATGAATGGTTTGTTTTTCGTAAAGTAGAAGAAGCAGATTGTTTTTCTTTTCTTTAAGAGAGAAATTTCTGAAGAAAAAAAAAATATTTAATAATAAAATTAAAAAATATTCATCAATACATGATTTTTTAAAAGGTTAGATGTATTTATAAAGTTATAAGATACAATTTATTTATTTATTATTTGTTGAAATGCTTGATGTATTTGTAAAGTTATCAGAAACAATTTATTTATTTATTATTATATTTTTTCTACCATTGAAAATTTCACAAAAAGAAAAATTATTTTGATGAAAATGGGGTTAAAAATTGTTCATCAATAAATGAAAAATATTTGAAAAGTTAAAAAAACTGAGTTTTTCTTACATTTTAATTATTAAATTGAACTTCTCATGCAGACGTTTTATTTATTTAAAATCTAAGGTTCTACCGAGATTTGAACTCGGATCGCTGGATTCAGAGTGCTAACCATTACACCATAGAACCGTCTGCCCATGCCAGGAATCGAACCCGGGCCGCCTGGGTGAAAGCCAGGAATCCTAACCACTAGACTACATGGGAGTCGTAAGACAGAAACGAAAGAAGAAAAATCTGACAAGAAAAAGCATATAAAGCACAACTCTTTTTAAACATAATTTTTTTTAACATTTCTCGAAAAGGGAAATTGTTTATTAAAAGTAAGAATAAAAATTATTCATCAATGAATGGGTTTTTTTCGTAAAGTAGAAGAAGCAGATTGTTTTTCTTTTCTTTAAGCAAGAAATTTCTGAAGAAAAAAAAATTATTTAATAATAAAATTAAAAAATATTCATCAATACATGATTTATTAAAAGGTTAGAAGTATTTATAAAGTTATAAGATACAATTTATTTATTTATTATTTGTTGAAATGCTAGATGTATTTGTAAAGTTATCAGAAACAATTTATTTACTTATTATTATATTTTTTCTACCATTGAAAATTTCATAATAAGAAAAAAATTTTTTTTGAAGAAAATGGGGTTAAAAATCGTTCATCAATAAATGAAAAATACTTGAAAAGTTAAAAAAACTGAGTTTTTCTTACATTTTAATTATTAAATTGAACTTCTCATGCAGACGTTTTATTTATTTAAAATCTAAGATTCTACCGAGATTTGAACTCGGATCGCTGGAATCAGAGTCCAGAGTGCTAACCATTACACCATAGAACCGTCTTCCCATGCCGGGAATCGAACCCTTGCCGCCTGGGTGAAAGCCAGGAATCCTAACCACTAGACCACATGGGAGTCGTAAGACAGAAACGAAAGAAGAAAAATCTGACAAGAAAAAGCATATAAAGCACAACTTTTTTTAAACATAATTTTTGTTTAACATTTCTCGAAAAGGAAAATTGTTTATTAAAAGTAAGAATAAAAATTATTCATCAATGAATGGTTTTTTTTCGTAAAGTAGAAGAAGCAGATTGTTTTTCTTTTCTTATTTTTAACATTTCTCGAAAAGGAAAATTGTTTATTAAAAGTAAGAATAAAAATTATTCATCAATGAATGGTTTGTTTTTCGTAAAGTAGAAGAAGCAGATTGTTTTTCTTTTCTTTAAGCAAGAAATTTCTGAAGAAAAAAATATATTTAATAATAAAATTAAAAAATATTCATCAATACATGATTTGATAAAAGGTT
This sequence comes from Amaurobius ferox, assembly GCA_951213105.1. Taxonomy (NCBI): domain Eukaryota; kingdom Metazoa; phylum Arthropoda; class Arachnida; order Araneae; family Amaurobiidae; genus Amaurobius; species Amaurobius ferox. The sequence continues at coordinate 120,164,213 of OX578149.1, read as the reverse complement.
AGATGTATTTATAAAGTTATAAGATACAATTTATTTATTTATTATTTGTTGAAATGCTTGATGTATTTGTAAAGTTATCAGAAACAATTTATTTATTTATTATTATTTTTTTTCTACCATTGAAAATTTCACAAAAAGAAAAATTATTTTGATGAAAATGGGGTTAAAAATTGTTCATCAATAAATGAAAAATACTTGAAAAGTTAAAAAAACTGAGTTTTTCTTACATTTTAATTATTAAATTGAACTTCTCATGCAGACGTTTTATTTATTTAAAATCTAAGGTTCTACCGAGATTTGAACTAGGATCGCTGGATTCAGAGTCCAGAGTGCAAACCATTACACCATAGAACCGTCTTCCCATGCCGGGAATCGAATCCGGGCCGCCTGGGTGAAAGCCAGGAATCCTAACCACTAGACCACATGGGAGTCGTAAGACAGAAACGAAAGAAGAAAAATCTGACATGAAAAAGCATATAAAGCACAACTTTTTTTAAACATAATTTTTTTTAACATTTCTCGAAAAGGGAAATAGTTTATTAAAAGTAAGAATAAAAATTATTCATCAATGAATGGGTTTTTTTCGTAAAGTAGAAGAAGCAGATTGTTTTTCTTTTCTTTAAGCAAGAAATTTCTGAAGAAAAAAAAAATTATTTAATAATAAAATTTAAAAATATTCATCAATACATGATTTGTTAAAAGGTTAGATGTATTTATAAAGTTATAAGATACAATTTATTTATTTATTATTTGTTGAAATGCTAGATGTATTTGTAAAGTTATCAGAAACAATTTATTTACTTATTATTATATTTTTTCTACCATTGAAAATTTCATAATAAGAAAAAAAAAATTTTTGAAGAAAATGGGGTTAAAAATTGTTCATCAATAAATGAAAAATACTTGAAAAGTTAAAAAAACTGAGTTTTTCTTACATTTTAATTATTAAATTGAACTTCTCATGCAGACGTTTTATTTATTTAAAATCTAAGGTTCTACCGAGATTTGAACTCGGATCGCTGGATTCAGAGTGCTAACCATTACACCATAGAACCGTCTTCCCATGCCGGGAATCGAACCCGGGCCGCCTGGGTGAAAGCCAGGAATCCTAACCACTAGACCACATGGGAGTCGTAAGACAGAAACGAAAGAAGAAAAATCTGACAAGAAAAAGCATATAAAGCACAACTTTTTTTAAACATAATTTTTTTTAACATTTCTCGAAAAGGGAAATTGTTTATTAAAAGTAAGAATAAAAATTATTCATCAATGAATGGGTTTTTTTCGTAAAGTAGAAGCAGATTGTTTTTCTTTTCTTTAAGCAAGAAATTTCTGAAGAAAAAAAAATATTTAATAATAAAATTAAAAAATATTCATCAATACATGATTTGTTAAAAGGTTAGATGTATTTATAAAGTTATAAGATACAATTTATTTATTTATTATTTGTTGAAATGCTTGATGTATTTGTAAAGTTATCAGAAACAATTTATTTATTTATTATTATATTTTTTCTACCATTGAAAATTTCATAAAAAGAAAAATTATTTTGAAGAAAATGGGGTTAAGAATTGATCATCAATAAATGAAAAATACTTGAAAAGCTAAAATAACTGAGTTTTTCTTACATTTTAATTATTAAATTGAACTTCTCATGCAGACGTTTTATTTATTTAAAATCTAAGGTTCTACCGAGATTTGAACTCGGATCGCTGGATTCAGAGTCCAGAGTGCTAACCATTACACCATAGAACCGTCTTCCCATGCCGGGAATCAAACCCGGGCCGCCTGGGTGAAAGCCAGGAATCCTAACCACTAGACCACAAGGGAGTCGTAAGACAGAAACGAAAGAAGAAAAATCTGACAAGAAAAAGCATATAAAGCACAACTTTTTTTAAACATAATTTTTTTTTCATTTCTCGAAAAGGAAAATTGTTTATTAAAAGTAAGAATAAAAATTATTCATCAATGAATGGTTTTTTTTCGTAAAGTAGAAGAAGCAGATTGTTTTTCTTTTCTTATTTTTAACATTTCTCGAAAAGGAAAATTGTTTATTAAAAGTAAGAATAAAAATTATTCATCAATGAATGGTTTGTTTTTCGTAAAGTAGAAGAAGCAGATTGTTTTTCTTTTCTTTAAGCAAGAAATTTCTGAAGAAAAAAATATATTTAATAATAAAATTAAAAAATATTCATCAATACATGATTTGATAAAAGGTTAGATGTATTTATAAAGTTATAAGATACAATTTATTTATTTATTATTTGTTGAAATGCTTGATGTATTTGTAAAGTTATCAGAAACAATTTATTTATTTATTATTATTTTTTTTCTACCATTGAAAATTTCACAAAAAGAAAAATTATTTTGATGAAAATGGGGTTAAAAATTGTTCATCAATAAATGAAAAATACTTGAAAAGTTAAAAAAACTGAGTTTTTCTTACATTTTAATTATTAAATTGAACTTCTCATGCAGACGTTTTATTTATTTAAAATCTAAGGTTCTACCGAGATTTGAACTAGGATCGCTGGATTCAGAGTCCAGAGTGCAAACCATTACACCATAGAACCGTCTTCCCATGCCGGGAATCGAATCCGGGCCGCCTGGGTGAAAGCCAGGAATCCTAACCACTAGACCACATGGGAGTCGTAAGACAGAAACGAAAGAAGAAAAATCTGACAAGAAAAAGCATATAAAGCACAACTTTTTTTAAACATAATTTTTTTTAACATTTCTCGAAAAGGGAAATAGTTTATTAAAAGTAAGAATAAAAATTATTCTTCAATGAATGGGTTTTTTTCGTAAAGTAGAAGAAGCAGATTGTTTTTCTTTTCTTTAAGCAAGAAATTTCTGAAGAAAAAAAAAATTATTTAATAATAAAATTTAAAAATATTCATCAATACATGATTTGTTAAAAGGTTAGATGTATTTATAAAGTTATAAGATACAATTTATTTATTTATTATTTGTTGAAATGCTAGATGTATTTGTAAAGTTATCAGAAACAATTTATTTACTTATTATTATATTTTTTCTACCATTGAAAATTTCATAATAAGAAAAAAAATTTTTTTGAAGAAAATGGGGTTAAAAATTGTTCATCAATAAATGAAAAATACTTGAAAAGTTAAAAAAACTGAGTTTTTCTTACATTTTAATTATTAAATTGAACTTCTCATGCAGACGTTTTATTTATTTAAAATCTAAGGTTCTACCGAGATTTGAACTCGGATCGCTGGATTCAGAGTGCTAACCATTACACCATAGAACCGTCTTCCCATGCCGGGAATCGAACCCGGGCCGCCTGGGTGAAAGCCAGGAATCCTAACCACTAGACCACATGGGAGTCGTAAGACAGAAACGAAAGAAGAAAAATCTGACAAGAAAAAGCATATAAAGCACAACTTTTTTTAAACATAATTTTTTTTAACATTTCTCGAAAAGGGAAATTGTTTATTAAAAGTAAGAATAAAAATTATTCATCAATGAATGGTTTTTTTTCGTAAAGTAGAAGAAGCAGATTGTTTTTCTTTTCTTATTTTTAACATTTCTCGAAAAGGAAAATTGTTTATTAAAAGTAAGAATAAAAATTATTCATCAATGAATGGTTTGTTTTTCGTAAAGTAGAAGAAGCAGATTGTTTTTCTTTTCTTTAAGCAAGAAATTTCTGAAGAAAAAAATATATTTAATAATAAAATTAAAAAATATTCATCAATACATGATTTGATAAAAGGTTAGATGTATTTATAAACTTATAAGATACAATTTATTTATTTATTATTTGTTGAAATGCTTGATGTATTTGTAAAGTTATCAGTAACAATTTATTTACTTATTATTATATTTTTTCTACCATTGAAAATTTCATAATAAGAAAAAATTTTTTTTTGAAGAAAATGGGGTTAAAATATGTTCATCAATAAATGAAAAATACTTGAAAAGTTAAAAAAACTGAGTTTTTCTTACATTTTAATTATTAAATTGAACTTCTCATGCAGACGTTTTATTTATTTAAAATCTAAGGTTCTACCGAGATTTGAACTCGGATCGCTGGATTCAGAGTCCAGAGTGCTAACCATTACACCATAGAACCGTCTTCCCATGCCGGGAATCGAACCCGGGCCGCCTGGGTGAAAGCCAGGAATCCTAACCACTAGACCACATGGGAGTCGTAAGACAGAAAGGAAAGAAGAAAAATCTGACAAAAAAAGCATATAAAGCACAACTTTTTTTAAACATAATTTTTTTTTAATATTTCTCGAAAAGGAAAATTGTTTATTAAAAGTAAGAATAAAAATTATTCATCAATGAATGGTTTGTTTTTCGTAAAGTAGAAGAAGCAGATTGTTTTTCTTTTCTTTAAGCAAGAAATTTCTGAAGAAAAAAAAATATTTAATAATAAAATTATAAAATATTCATCAATACATGATTTTTTAAAAGGTAAGATGTATTTATAAAGTTATAAGATACAATTTATTTATTTATAAGCATATAAAGCACAACTTTTTTTAAACATAATTTTTTTTTAATATTTCTCGAAAAGGAAAATTGTTTATTAAAAGTAAGAATAAAAATTATTCATCAATGAATGGTTTGTTTTTCGTAAAGTAGAAGAAGCAGATTGTTTTTCTTTTCTTTAAGCAAGAAATTTCTGAAGAAAAAAAAAATATTTAATAATAAAATTATAAAATATTCATCAATACATGATTTTTTAAAAGGTTAGATGTATTTATAAAGTTATAAGATACAATTTATTTATTTATTATTTGTTGAAATGCTTGATGTATTTGTAAAGTTATCAGAAACAATTTATTTATTTATTATTATTTTTTTTCTACCATTGAAAATTTCACAAAAAGAAAAATTATTTTGATGAAAATGGGGTTAAAAATTGTTCATCAATAAATGAAAAATACTTGAAAAGTTAAAAAAACTGAGTTTTTCTTACATTTTAATTATTAAATTGAACTTCTCATGCAGACGTTTTATTTATTTAAAATCTAAGGTTCTACCGAGATTTGAACTAGGATCGCTGGATTCAGAGTCCAGAGTGCAAACCATTACACCATAGAACCGTCTTCCCATGCCGGGAATCGAACCCGGGCCGCCTGGGTGAAAGCCAGGAATCCTAACCACTAGACCACATGGGAGTCGTAAGACAGAAACGAAAGAAGAAAAATCTGACAAGAAAAAGCATATAAAGCACAACTTTTTTTAAACATAATTTTTTTTAACATTTCTCGAAAAGGGAAATTGTTTATTAAAAGTAAGAATAAAAGTTATTCATCAATGAATGGGTTTTTTTCGGAAAGTAGAAGAAGCAGATTGTTTTTCTTTTCTTTAAGCAAGAAATTTCTGAAGAAAAAAAAATTATTTAATAATAAAATTTAAAAATATTCATCAATACATGATTTGTTAAAAGGTTAGATGTATTTATAAAGTTATAAGATACAATTTATTTATTTATTATTTGTTGAAATGCTAGATGTATTTGTAAAGTTATCAGAAACAATTTATTTACTTATTATTATATTTTTTCTACCATTGAAAATTTCATAATAAGAAAAAAAATTTTTTTGAAGAAAATGGGGTTAAAAATTGTTCATCAATAAATGAAAAATACTTGAAAAGTTAAAAAAACTGAGTTTTTCTTACATTTTAATTATTAAATTGAACTTCTCATGCAGACGTTTTATTTATTTAAAATCTAAGGTTCTACCGAGATTTGAACTCGGATCGCTGGATTCAGAGTCCAGAGTGCTAACCATTACACCATAGAACCGTCTTCCCATGCCGGGAATCGAACCCGGGCCGCCTGGGTGAAAGCCTGGAATCCTAACCACTAGACCACATGGGAGCCGTAAGACAGAAACGAAAGAAGAAAAATCTGACAAGAAAAAGCATATAAAGCACAACTTTTTTTAAACATAATTTTTTTTAACATTTCTCGAAAAGGAAAATTGTTTATTAAAAGTAAGAATAAAAATTATTCATCAATGAATGGTTTGTTTTTCGTAAAGTAGAAGAAGCAGATTGTTTTTCTTTTCTTTAAGAGAGAAATTTCTGAAGAAAAAAAAAATATTTAATAATAAAATTAAAAAATATTCATCAATACATGATTTTTTAAAAGGTTAGATGTATTTATAAAGTTATAAGATACAATTTATTTATTTATTATTTGTTGAAATGCTTGATGTATTTGTAAAGTTATCAGAAACAATTTATTTATTTATTATTATATTTTTTCTACCATTGAAAATTTCACAAAAAGAAAAATTATTTTGATGAAAATGGGGTTAAAAATTGTTCATCAATAAATGAAAAATATTTGAAAAGTTAAAAAAACTGAGTTTTTCTTACATTTTAATTATTAAATTGAACTTCTCATGCAGACGTTTTATTTAATTAAAATCTAAGGTTCTACCGAGATTTGAACTCGGATCGCTGGATTCAGAGTGCTAACCATTACACCATAGAACCGTCTGCCCATGCCAGGAATCGAACCCGGGCCGCCTGGGTGAAAGCCAGGAATCCTAACCACTAGACTACATGGGAGTCGTAAGACAGAAACGAAAGAAGAAAAATCTGACAAGAAAAAGCATATAAAGCACAACTCTTTTTAAACATAATTTTTTTTAACATTTCTCGAAAAGGGAAATTGTTTATTAAAAGTAAGAATAAAAATTATTCATCAATGAATGGTTTGTTTTTCGTAAAGTAGAAGAAGCAGATTGTTTTTCTTTTCTTTAAGCAAGAAATTTCTGAAGAAAAAAAAAATATTTAATAATAAAATTATAAAATATTCATCAATACATGATTTTTTAAAAGGTTAGATGTATTTATAAAGTTATAAGATACAATTTATTTATTTATTATTTGTTGAAATGCTTGATGTATTTGTAAAGTTATCAGAAACAATTTATTTATTTATTATTATTTTTTTTCTACCATTGAAAATTTCACAAAAAGAAAAATTATTTTGATGAAAATGGGGTTAAAAATTGTTCATCAATAAATGAAAAATACTTGAAAAGTTAAAAAAACTGAGTTTTTCTTACATTTTAATTATTAAATTGAACTTCTCATGCAGACGTTTTATTTATTTAAAATCTAAGGTTCTACCGAGATTTGAACTAGGATCGCTGGATTCAGAGTCCAGAGTGCAAACCATTACACCATAGAACCGTCTTCCCATGCCGGGAATCGAACCCGGGCCGCCTGGGTGAAAGCCAGGAATCCTAACCACTAGACCACATGGGAGTCGTAAGACAGAAACGAAAGAAGAAAAATCTGACAAGAAAAAGCATATAAAGCACAACTTTTTTTAAACATAATTTTTTTTAACATTTCTCGAAAAGGGAAATTGTTTATTAAAAGTAAGAATAAAAATTATTCATCAATGAATGGGTTTTTTTCGGAAAGTAGAAGAAGCAGATTGTTTTTCTTTTCTTTAAGCAAGAAATTTCTGAAGAAAAAAAAATTATTTAATAATAAAATTTAAAAATATTCATCAATACATGATTTGTTAAAAGGTTAGATGTATTTATAAAGTTATAAGATACAATTTATTTATTTATTATTTGTTGAAATGCTAGATGTATTTGTAAAGTTATCAGAAACAATTTATTTACTTATTATTATATTTTTTCTACCATTGAAAATTTCATAATAAGAAAAAAAATTTTTTTGAAGAAAATGGGGTTAAAAATTGTTCATCAATAAATGAAAAATACTTGAAAAGTTAAAAAAACTGAGTTTTTCTTACATTTTAATTATTAAATTGAACTTCTCATGCAGACGTTTTATTTATTTAAAATCTAAGGTTCTACCGAGATTTGAACTCGGATCGCTGGATTCAGAGTCCAGAGTGCTAACCATTACACCATAGAACCGTCTTCCCATGCCGGGAATCGAACCCGGGCCGCCTGGGTGAAAGCCTGGAATCCTAACCACTAGACCACATGGGAGTCGTAAGACAGAAAGGAAAGAAGAAAAATCTGACAAGAAAAAGCATATAAAGCACAACTTTTTTTAAACATAATTTTTTTTAACATTTCTCGAAAAGGAAAATTGTTTATTAAAAGTAAGAATAAAAATTATTCATCAATGAATGGTTTGTTTTTCGTAAAGTAGAAGAAGCAGATTGTTTTTCTTTTCTTTAAGAGAGAAATTTCTGAAGAAAAAAAAAATATTTAATAATAAAATTAAAAAATATTCATCAATACATGATTTTTTAAAAGGTTAGATGTATTTATAAAGTTATAAGATACAATTTATTTATTTATTATTTGTTGAAATGCTTGATGTATTTGTAAAGTTATCAGAAACAATTTATTTATTTATTATTATATTTTTTCTACCATTGAAAATTTCACAAAAAGAAAAATTATTTTGATGAAAATGGGGTTAAAAATTGTTCATCAATAAATGAAAAATATTTGAAAAGTTAAAAAAACTGAGTTTTTCTTACATTTTAATTATTAAATTGAACTTCTCATGCAGACGTTTTATTTATTTAAAATCTAAGGTTCTACCGAGATTTGAACTCGGATCGCTGGATTCAGAGTGCTAACCATTACACCATAGAACCGTCTGCCCATGCCAGGAATCGAACCCGGGCCGCCTGGGTGAAAGCCAGGAATCCTAACCACTAGACTACATGGGAGTCGTAAGACAGAAACGAAAGAAGAAAAATCTGACAAGAAAAAGCATATAAAGCACAACTCTTTTTAAACATAATTTTTTTTAACATTTCTCGAAAAGGGAAATTGTTTATTAAAAGTAAGAATAAAAATTATTCATCAATGAATGGGTTTTTTTCGTAAAGTAGAAGAAGCAGATTGTTTTTCTTTTCTTTAAGCAAGAAATTTCTGAAGAAAAAAAAATTATTTAATAATAAAATTAAAAAATATTCATCAATACATGATTTATTAAAAGGTTAGAAGTATTTATAAAGTTATAAGATACAATTTATTTATTTATTATTTGTTGAAATGCTAGATGTATTTGTAAAGTTATCAGAAACAATTTATTTACTTATTATTATATTTTTTCTACCATTGAAAATTTCATAATAAGAAAAAAATTTTTTTTGAAGAAAATGGGGTTAAAAATCGTTCATCAATAAATGAAAAATACTTGAAAAGTTAAAAAAACTGAGTTTTTCTTACATTTTAATTATTAAATTGAACTTCTCATGCAGACGTTTTATTTATTTAAAATCTAAGATTCTACCGAGATTTGAACTCGGATCGCTGGAATCAGAGTCCAGAGTGCTAACCATTACACCATAGAACCGTCTTCCCATGCCGGGAATCGAACCCTTGCCGCCTGGGTGAAAGCCAGGAATCCTAACCACTAGACCACATGGGAGTCGTAAGACAGAAACGAAAGAAGAAAAATCTGACAAGAAAAAGCATATAAAGCACAACTTTTTTTAAACATAATTTTTGTTTAACATTTCTCGAAAAGGAAAATTGTTTATTAAAAGTAAGAATAAAAATTATTCATCAATGAATGGTTTTTTTTCGTAAAGTAGAAGAAGCAGATTGTTTTTCTTTTCTTATTTTTAACATTTCTCGAAAAGGAAAATTGTTTATTAAAAGTAAGAATAAAAATTATTCATCAATGAATGGTTTGTTTTTCGTAAAGTAGAAGAAGCAGATTGTTTTTCTTTTCTTTAAGCAAGAAATTTCTGAAGAAAAAAATATATTTAATAATAAAATTAAAAAATATTCATCAATACATGATTTGATAAAAGGTTAGATGTATTTATAAAGTTATAAGATACAATTTATTTATTTATTATTTGTTGAAATGCTTGATGTATTTGTAAAGTTATCAGAAACAATTTATTTATTTATTATTATTTTTTTTCTACCATTGAAAATTTCACAAAAAGAAAAATTATTTTGATGAAAATGGGGTTAAAAATTGTTCATCAATAAATGAAAAATACTTGAAAAGTTAAAAAAACTGAGTTTTTCTTACATTTTAATTATTAAATTGAACTTCTCATGCAGACGTTTTATTTATTTAAAATCTAAGGTTCTACCGAGATTTGAACTAGGATCGCTGGATTCAGAGTCCAGAGTGCAAACCATTACACCATAGAACCGTCTTCCCATGCCGGGAATCGAATCCGGGCCGCCTGGGTGAAAGCCAGGAATCCTAACCACTAGACCACATGGGAGTCGTAAGACAGAAACGAAAGAAGAAAAATCTGACATGAAAAAGCATATAAAGCACAACTTTTTTTAAACATAATTTTTTTTAACATTTCTCGAAAAGGGAAATAGTTTATTAAAAGTAAGAATAAAAATTATTCATCAATGAATGGGTTTTTTTCGTAAAGTAGAAGAAGCAGATTGTTTTTCTTTTCTTTAAGCAAGAAATTTCTGAAGAAAAAAAAAATTATTTAATAATAAAATTTAAAAATATTCATCAATACATGATTTGTTAAAAGGTTAGATGTATTTATAAAGTTATAAGATACAATTTATTTATTTATTATTTGTTGAAATGCTAGATGTATTTGTAAAGTTATCAGAAACAATTTATTTACTTATTATTATATTTTTTCTACCATTGAAAATTTCATAATAAGAAAAAAAAAATTTTTGAAGAAAATGGGGTTAAAAATTGTTCATCAATAAATGAAAAATACTTGAAAAGTTAAAAAAACTGAGTTTTTCTTACATTTTAATTATTAAATTGAACTTCTCATGCAGACGTTTTATTTATTTAAAATCTAAGGTTCTACCGAGATTTGAACTCGGATCGCTGGATTCAGAGTGCTAACCATTACACCATAGAACCGTCTTCCCATGCCGGGAATCGAACCCGGGCCGCCTGGGTGAAAGCCAGGAATCCTAACCACTAGACCACATGGGAGTCGTAAGACAGAAACGAAAGAAGAAAAATCTGACAAGAAAAAGCATATAAAGCACAACTTTTTTTAAACATAATTTTTTTTAACATTTCTCGAAAAGGGAAATTGTTTATTAAAAGTAAGAATAAAAATTATTCATCAATGAATGGGTTTTTTTCGTAAAGTAGAAGCAGATTGTTTTTCTTTTCTTTAAGCAAGAAATTTCTGAAGAAAAAAAAATATTTAATAATAAAATTAAAAAATATTCATCAATACATGATTTGTTAAAAGGTTAGATGTATTTATAAAGTTATAAGATACAATTTATTTATTTATTATTTGTTGAAATGCTTGATGTATTTGTAAAGTTATCAGAAACAATTTATTTATTTATTATTATATTTTTTCTACCATTGAAAATTTCATAAAAAGAAAAATTATTTTGAAGAAAATGGGGTTAAGAATTGATCATCAATAAATGAAAAATACTTGAAAAGCTAAAATAACTGAGTTTTTCTTACATTTTAATTATTAAATTGAACTTCTCATGCAGACGTTTTATTTATTTAAAATCTAAGGTTCTACCGAGATTTGAACTCGGATCGCTGGATTCAGAGTCCAGAGTGCTAACCATTACACCATAGAACCGTCTTCCCATGCCGGGAATCAAACCCGGGCCGCCTGGGTGAAAGCCAGGAATCCTAACCACTAGACCACAAGGGAGTCGTAAGACAGAAACGAAAGAAGAAAAATCTGACAAGAAAAAGCATATAAAGCACAACTTTTTTTAAACATAATTTTTTTTTCATTTCTCGAAAAGGAAAATTGTTTATTAAAAGTAAGAATAAAAATTATTCATCAATGAATGGTTTTTTTTCGTAAAGTAGAAGAAGCAGATTGTTTTTCTTTTCTTATTTTTAACATTTCTCGAAAAGGAAAATTGTTTATTAAAAGTAAGAATAAAAATTATTCATCAATGAATGGTTTGTTTTTCGTAAAGTAGAAGAAGCAGATTGTTTTTCTTTTCTTTAAGCAAGAAATTTCTGAAGAAAAAAATATATTTAATAATAAAATTAAAAAATATTCATCAATACATGATTTGATAAAAGGTTAGATGTATTTATAAAGTTATAAGATACAATTTATTTATTTATTATTTGTTGAAATGCTTGATGTATTTGTAAAGTTATCAGAAACAATTTATTTATTTATAATTATATTTTTTCTACCATTGAAAATTTCACAAAAAGAAAAATTATTTTGATGAAAATGGGGTTAAAAATTGTTCATCAATAAATGAAAAATACTTGAAAAGTTAAAAAAACTGAGTTTTTCTTACATTTTAATTATTAAATTGAACTTCTCCTGCAGACGTTTTATTTATTTAAAATCTAAGGTTCTACCGAGATTTGAACTCGGATCGCTGGATTCAGAGTCCAGAGTGCAAACCATTACACCATAGACCCGTCTTCCCATGCCGGGAATCGAACCCGGGCCGCCTGGGTGAAAGCCAGGAATCCTAACCACTAGACCACATGGGAGTCGTAAGACAGAAACGAAAGAAGAAAAATCTGACAAGAAAAAGCATATAAAGCACAACTTTTTTTAAACATAATTTTTTTTAACATTTCTCGAAAAAGGAAATTGTTTATTAAAAGTAAGAATAAAAATTATTCATCAATGAATGGGTTTTTTTCGTAAAGTAGAAGAAGCAGATTGTTTTTCTTTTCTGTAAGCAAGAAATTTCTGAAGAAAAAAAAAATTATTTAATAATAAATTTAAAAAATATTCATCAATACATGATTTGTTAAAAGGTTAGATGTATTTATAAAGTTATAAGATACAATTTACAGTATTGTGGCAATTAATTGAGAAATGTCATTTTTTTCGTTTTATCACACGTAAGCTTAGGAAGAAGCACTCCAAATTAGCTCAGAGTTCAAATTGCAGTTATTATCAAAGTAGCAGGTGTTCGTATGCACCTGGTAAGTAGCAGGTGTTCAAATTCCTCCGCCAGGTGGCAGGTGTTCCGCAGTGGTAGTTTCTCAGTTGTTGCGGGGCTCATTAGCGTCATGGATATCAGCGCGGAAACACGTGCTAAAGTGATTGCGCATAGAGAACACACTTCTAAGACGTTCGAGGAAATAGGTAAAATATGTGGAGTGAGTACAGCAAGTGTCGGGAGGATCTGGAAGCAGTTTCAGGAAACAGGAAATGCTGGAACCAACCGCTCTGGAAGCTGCGGCCGGAAAAGATCAACTTCGACTCGTGACGACAAAACTTTACATCGAATGAGTGTTAAAAATCCTCGATTAACCAGTTTTGACCTGTCTAAGTCCATGGTGTCAGCTGGTGTTGATATTGCACCTTCAACAGTGCGATACAGGCTGTTAGAACGCGGACGGAGAGCACGTCGACCGTACAAGAAGCAGCTTCTGACGCTTCGCATGAAGAAAAAAAGGTTGGAATGGGCACGGAAATACAAAACATGGACTGAGAAGGACTGGAAGAAAGTTCTCTTTTCTGACGAAACACATTTTGTGGTTCAGGGATTTAGATCTATGTTCGTGAGAAGGAGCCAAGAAGAACCTCTCAATCAGCACCACATCAATCAAGCACCCAAGCATCCGCCCAAAAAGATGTTTTGGGTTTGTTTCAGCGTTTTGGGGGCAGAATCTCATGTTCCCGTAGAAGGAATGATGAACAGTGCCAGTTACGAAGTCATATTGACCCGAAAATTGCTTCCAATCATGGCTAAACTGTGGCCGAACGGAGATTGCGTTTTCCAACAAGACAGCGCGCCATGTCACACTTCGAAGCGAATCAAAAATTTCTGCTCAAAAAAAATATTACCGTACTGGATTGGCCCGGGAATTCAACAGACTTGAATCCCATAGAAAATTTGTGGGCTATTGTCAAAAAACGGCTTCACAAATTTCACTGTACGACGATGGACAAGCTAATTTCGGCCGTTATTGACATATGGTTCAGAGACGTTGAAATTAAAACTACATGTGCTAGTCTAGTATATTCCATGCCGAAACGTGTCTGTGATGTTATAAAGTCTCGGGGAGGTCATATCACTTATTAGTTTTAAATGTATCCTTAGAAAACTTGAATAAAACTGAATTTTATTAAAAAAACTGCATTTCTCAATTAATTGCCACAATACTGTATTTATTTATTATTTGTTGAAATGTTAGATGTATTTGTAAAGTTATCAGAAACAATTTATTTACTTATTATTATATTTTTTCTACCATTGAAAATTTCATAATAAGAAAAAAAATTTTTTTGAAGAAAATGGGGTTAAAAATTGTTCATCAATAAATGAAAAATACTTGAAAAGTTAAAAAAACTGAGTTTTTCTTACATTTTAATTATTAAATTGAACTTCTCATGCAGACGTTTTATTTATTTAAAATCTAAGGTTCTACCGAGATTTGAACTCGGATCGCTGGATTCAGAGTCCGAAGTGCTAACCATTACACCATAGATCCGTCTTCCCATGCCGGGAATCGAACCCGGGCCGCCTGGGTGAAAGCCAGGAATCCTAACCACTAGACCACATGGGAGTCGTAAGACAGAAACGAAAGAAGAAAAATCTGACAAGAAAAAGCATATAAAGCACAACTCTTTTTAAACATAATTTTTTTTAACATTTCTCGAAAAGGGAAATTGTTTATTAAAAGTAAGAATAAAAATTATTCATCAATGAATGGGTTTTTTTCGTAAAGTAGAAGAAGCAGATTGTTTTTCTTTTCTTTAAGCAAGAAATTTCTGAAGAAAAAAAAATATTTAATAATAAAATTAAAAAATATTCATCAATACATGATTTTTTAAAAGGTTAGATGTATTTATAAAGTTATAAGATACAATTTATTTATTTATTATTTGTTGAAATGCTTGATGTATTTGTAAAGTTATCAGAAACAATTTATTTATTTATTATTATATTATTTCCACCATTGAAAATTTCACAAAAAGAAAAATTATTTTGATGAAAATGGGGTTAAAAATTGTTCATCAATAAATGAAAAATACTGAGTTTTTCTTACATTTTAATTATTAAATTGAACTTCTCATGCAGACGTTTTATTTATTTAAAATCTAAGGTTCTACCGAGATTTGAACTCGGATCGCTGGATTCAGAGTCCAAAGTGCTAATCATTACACCATAGAACCGTCTTCCCATGCCGGGAATCGAACCCGGGCCGCCTGGGTGAAAGCCAGGAATCCTAACCACTAGACTACATGGGAGTCGTAAGACAGAAACGAAAGAAGAAAAATCTGACAAAAAAAAGGATATAAAGCACAACTCTTTTTAAACATAATTTTTTTTAACATTTCTCGAAAAGGGAAATTGTTTATTAAAAGTAAGAATAAAAATTATTCATCAATGAATGGTTTTTTTTCGTAAAGTAGAAGAAGCAGATTGTTTTTCTTTTCTAATTTTAACATTTCTCGAAAAGGAAAATTGTTTATTAAAAGTAAGAATAAAAATTATTCATCAATGAATGGTTTGTTTTTCGCAAAGTAGAAGAAGCAGATTGTTTTTCTTTTCTTTAAGCAAGAAATTTCTGAAGAAAAAAATATATTTAATAATAAAATTAAAAAATATTCATCAATACATGATTTGATAAAAGGTTAGATGTATTTATAAAGTTATAAGATACAATTTATTTATTTATTATTTGTTGAAATGCTTGATGTATTTGTAAAGTTATCAGAAACAATTTATTTATTTATTATTATATTTTTTCTACCATTGAAAATTTCACAAAAAGAAAAATTATTTTGATGAAAATGGGGTTAAAAATTGTTCATCAATAAATGAAAAATACTTGAAAAGTTAAAAAAACTGAGTTTTTCTTACATTTTAATTATTAAATTGAACTTCTCATGCAGACGTTTTATTTATTTAAAATCTAAGGTTCTACCGAGATTTGAACTCGGATCGCTGGATTCAGAGTCCAAAGTTCTAACCATTACACCATAGATCCGTCTTCCCATGCCGGGAACCGAACCCGGGCCGCCTGGGTGAAAGCCAGGAATCCTAACCACTAGACCACATGGGAGTCGTAAGACAGAAACGAAAGAAGAAAAATCTGACAAGAAAAAGCATATAAAGCACAACTCTTTTTAAACATAATTTTTTTTAACATTTCTCGAAAAGGGAAATTGTTTATTAAAAGTAAGAATAAAAATTATTCATCAATGAATGGGTTTTTTTCGTAAAGTAGAAGAAGCAGATTGTTTTTCTTTTCTTTAAGCAAGAAATTTCTGAAGAAAAAAAAATATTTAATAATAAAATTAAAAAATATTCATCAATACATGATTTTTTAAAAGGTTAGATGTATTTATAAAGTTATAAGATACAATTTATTTATTTATTATTTGTTGAAATGCTTGATATATTTGTAAAGTTATCAGAAACAATTTATTTATTTATTATTATATTATTTCCACCATTGAAAATTTCACAAAAAGAAAAATTATTTTGATGAAAATGGGGTTAAAAATTGTTCATCAATAAATGAAAAATACTGAGTTTTTCTTACATTTTAATTATTAAATTGAACTTCTCATGCAGACGTTTTATTTATTTAAAATCTAAGGTTCTACCGAGATTTGAACTCGGATCGCTGGATTCAGAGTCCAAAGTGCTAATCATTACACCATAGAACCGTCTTCCCATGCCGGGAATCGAACCCGGGCCGCCTGGGTGAAAGCCAGGAATCCTAACCACTAGACTACATGGGAGTCGTAAGACAGAAACGAAAGAAGAAAAATCTGACAAAAAAAAGGATATAAAGCACAACTCTTTTTAAACATAATTTTTTTTAACATTTCTCGAAAAGGGAAATTGTTTATTAAAAGTAAGAATAAAAATTATTCATCAATGAATGGTTTTTTTTCGTAAAGTAGAAGAAGCAGATTGTTTTTCTTTTCTAATTTTAACATTTCTCGAAAAGGAAAATTGTTTATTAAAAGTAAGAATAAAAATTATTCATCAATGAATGGTTTGTTTTTCGCAAAGTAGAAGAAGCAGATTGTTTTTCTTTTCTTTAAGCAAGAAATTTCTGAAGAAAAAAATATATTTAATAATAAAATTAAAAAATATTCATCAATACATGATTTGATAAAAGGTTAGATGTATTTATAAAGTTATAAGATACAATTTATTTATTTATTATTTGTTGAAATGCTTGATGTATTTGTAAAGTTATCAGAAACAATTTATTTATTTATTATTATATTTTTTCTACCATTGAAAATTTCACAAAAAGAAAAATTATTTTGATGAAAATGGGGTTAAAAATTGTTCATCAATAAATGAAAAATACTTGAAAAGTTAAAAAAACTGAGTTTTTCTTACATTTTAATTATTAAATTGAACTTCTCATGCAGACGTTTTATTTATTTAAAATCTAAGGTTCTACCGAGATTTGAACTCGGATCGCTGGATTCAGAGTCCAAAGTTCTAACCATTACACCATAGATCCGTCTTCCCATGCCGGGAACCGAACCCGGGCCGCCTGGGTGAAAGCCAGGAATCCTAACCACTAGACCACATGGGAGTCGTAAGACAGAAACGAAAGAAGAAAAATCTGACAAGAAAAAGCATATAAAGCACAACTCTTTTTAAACATAATTTTTTTTAACATTTCTCGAAAAGGGAAATTGTTTATTAAAAGTAAGAATAAAAATTATTCATCAATGAATGGTTTTTTTTCGTAAAGTAGAAGAAGCAGATTGTTTTTCTTTTCTAATTTTTAACATTTCTCGAAAAGGAAAATTGTTTATTAAAAGTAAGAATAAAAATTATTCATCAATGAATGGTTTGTTTTTCGCAAAGTAGAAGAAGCAGATTGTTTTTCTTTTCTTTAAGCAAGAAATTTCTGAAGAAAAAAATATATTTAATAATAAAATTAAAAAATATTCATCAATACATGATTTGATAAAAGGTTAGATGTATTTATAAAGTTATAAGATACAATTTATTTATTTATTATTTGTTGAAATGCTTGATGTGTTTGTAAAGTTATCAGAAACAATTTATTTATTTATTATTATATTTTTTCTACCATTGAAAATTTCACAAAAAGAAAAATTATTTTGATGAAAATGGGGTTAAAAATTGTTCATCAATAAATGAAAAATACTTGAAAAGTTAAAAAAACTGAGTTTTTCTTACATTTTAATTATTAAATTGAACTTCTCATGCAGACGTTTTATTTATTTAAAATCTAAGGTTCTACCGAGATTTGAACTCGGATCGCTGGATTCAGAGTCCAAAGTTCTAACCATTACACCATAGATCCGTCTTCCCATGCCGGGAATCGAACCCGGGCCGCCTGGGTGAAAGCCAGGAATCCTAACCACTAGACCACATGGGAGTCGTAAGACAGAAACGAAAGAAGAAAAATCTGACAAGAAAAAGCATATAAAGCACAACTCTTTTTAAACATAATTTTTTTTAACATTTCTCGAAAAGGGAAATTGTTTATTAAAAGTAAGAATAAAAATTATTCATCAATGAATGGGTTTTTTTCGTAAAGTAGAAGAAGCAGATTGTTTTTCTTTTCTTTAAGCAAGAAATTTCTGAAGAAAAAAAAATATTTAATAATAAAATTAAAAAATATTCATCAATACATGATTTTTTAAAAGGTTAGATGTATTTATAAAGTTATAAGATACAATTTATTTATTTATTATTTGTTGAAATGCTTGATGTATTTGTAAAAATATCAGAAACAATTTATTTATTTATTATTATATTATTTCCACCATTGAAAATTTCACGAAAAGAAAAATTATTTTGATGAAAATGGGGTTAAAAATTGTTCATCAATAAATGAAAAATACTGAGTTTTTCTTACATTTTAATTATTAAATTGAACTTCTCATGCAGACGTTTTATTTATTTAAAATCTAAGGTTCTACCGAGATTTGAACTCGGATCGCTGGATTCAGAGTCCAGAGTGCAAACCATTACACCATAGAACCGTCTTCCCATGCCGGGAATCGAACCCGGGCCGCCTGGGTGAAAGCCAGGAATATTAACCACTAGACCACATGGGAGTCGTAAGACAGAAACGAAAGAAGAAAAATCTGACAAGAAAAAGCATATAAAGCACAACTTTTTTTAAACATAATTTTTTTTAACATTTCTCGAAAAGGGAAATTGTTTATTAAAAGTAAGAATAAAAATTATTCATCAATGAATGTTTTTTTTTCGTAAAGTAGAAGAAGCAGATTGTTTTTCTTTTCTGTAAGCAAGAAATTTCTGAAGAAAAAAAAATTATTTAATAATAAATTTAAAAAATATTCATCAATACATGATTTGTTAAAAGGTTAGATGTATTTATAAAGTTATAAGATACAATTTACAGTATTGTGGCAATTAATTGAGAAATGTCATTTTTTTCGTTTTATCACACGTAAGCTTAGGAAGAAGCACTCCAAATTAGCTCAGAGTTCAAATTGCAGTTATTATCAAAGTAGCAGGTGTTCGTATGCACCTGGTAAGTAGCAGGTGTTCAAATTCCTCCGCCAGGTGGCAGGTGTTCCGCAGTGGTAGTTTCTCAGTTGTTGCGGGGCTCATTAGCGTCATGGATATCAGCGCGGAAACACGTGCTAAAGTGATTGCGCATAGAGAACACACTTCTAAGACGTTCGAGGAAATAGGTAAAATATGTGGAGTGAGTACAGCAAGTGTCGGGAGGATCTGGAAGCAGTTTCAGGAAACAGGAAATGCTGGAACCAACCGCTCTGGAAGCTGCGGCCGAAAAAGATCAACTTCGACTCGTGACGACAAAACTTTACATCGAATGAGTGTTAAAAATCCTCGATTAACCAGTTTTGACCTGTCTAAGTCCATGGTGTCAGCTGGTGTTGATATTGCACCTTCAACAGTGCGATACAGGCTGTTAGAACGCGGACGGAGAGCACGTCGACCGTACAAGAAGCAGCTTCTGACGCTTCGCATGAAGAAAAAAAGGTT
This sequence comes from Amaurobius ferox, assembly GCA_951213105.1. Taxonomy (NCBI): domain Eukaryota; kingdom Metazoa; phylum Arthropoda; class Arachnida; order Araneae; family Amaurobiidae; genus Amaurobius; species Amaurobius ferox. Next base: position 120,144,333 of record OX578149.1, on the reverse strand, counting down.
GGAATGGGCACGGAAATACAAAACATTGACTGAGAAGGACTGGAAGAAAGTTCTCTTTTCTGACGAAACACATTTTGTGGTTCAGGGATTTAGATCTATGTTCGTGAGAAGGAGCCAAGAAGAACCTCTCAATCAGCACCACATCAATCAAGCACCCAAGCATCCGCCCAAAAAGATGTTTTGGGGTTGTTTCAGCGTTTTGGGGGCAGAATCTCATGTTCCCGTAGAAGGAATGATGAACAGTGCCAGTTACGAAGTCATATTGACCCGAAAAGTGCTTCCAACCATGGCTAAACTGTGGCCGAACGGAGATTGCGTTTTTCAACAAGACAGCGCGCCATGTCACACTTCGAAGCGAATCAAAAATTTCTGCTCAAAAAAAATATTACCGTACTGGATTGGCCCGGGAATTCACCAGACTTGAATCCCATAGAAAATTTGTGGGCTATTGTCAAAAAACGGCTTCACAAATTTCACTGTACGACGATGGACAAGCTAATTTCGGCCGTTATTGACATATGGTTCAGAGACGTTGAAATTAAAACTACATGTGCTAGTCTAGTATATTCCATGCCGAAACGTGTCTGTGATGTTATAAAGTCTCGGGGAGGTCATATCACTTATTAGTTTTAAATGTATCCATAGAAAACTTGAATAAAACTGAATTTTATTAAAAAAACTGCATTTCTCAATTAATTGCCACAATACTGTATTTATTTATTATTTGTTGAAATGTTAGATGTATTTGTAAAGTTATCAGAAACAATTTATTTACTTATTATTATATTTTTTCTACCATTGAAAATTTCATAATAAGAAATAAATTTTTTTTGAAGAAAATGGGGTTAAAAATTGTTCATCAATAAATGAAAAATACTTGAAAAGTTAAAAAAACTGAGTTTTTCTTACATTTTAATTATTAAATTGAACTTCTCATGCAGACGTTTTATTTATTTAAAATCTAAGGTTCTACCGAGATTTGAACTCGGATCGCTGGATTCAGAGTCCAAAGTGCTAACCATTACACCATAGAACCGTCTTCCCATGCCGGGAATCGAACCCGGGCCGCCTGGGTGAAAGCCAGGAATCCTAACCACTAGACCACATGGGAGTCGTAAGACAGAAACGAAAGAAGAAAAATCTGACAAGAAAAAGCATATAAAGCACAACTCTTTTTAAACATAATTTTTTTTAACATTTCTCGAAAAGGGAAATTGTTTATTAAAAGTAAGAATAAAAATTATTCATCAATGAATGGTTTTTTTTCGTAAAGTAGAAGAAGCAGATTGTTTTTCTTTTATTTAAGCAAGAAATTTCTGAAGAAAAAAAAAATATTTAATAATAAAATTAAAAAATATTCATCAATACATGATTTTTTAAAAGGTTAGATGTATTTATAAAGTTATAAGATACAATTTATTTATTTATTATTTGTTGAAATGCTTGATGTATTTGTAAAGTTATCAGAAACAATTTATTTATTTATTATTATATTTTTTCCATCATTGAAAATTTCACAAAAAGAAAAATTATTTTGATGAAAATGGGGTTAAAAATTGTTCATCAATAAATGAAAAATACTTGAAAAGTTAAAAAAACTGAGTTTTTCTTACATTTTAATTATTAAATTGAACTTCTCATGCAGACGTTTTATATATTTAAAATCTAAGGTTCTACCGAGATTTGAACTCGGATCGCTGGATTCAGAGTGCAAACCATTTCACCATAGAACCGTCTTCCCATGCCGGGAATCGAACCCGGGCCGCCTGGGTGAAAGCCAGGAATCCTAACCACTAGACCACATGGGAGTCGTAAGACAGAATGGTTTGTTTTTCGTAAAGTAGAAGAAGCAGATTGTTTTTCTTTTCTTTAAGCAAGAAATTTCTGAAGAAAAAAAAAATATTTAATAAAAAAATTAAAACATATTCATCAATACATGATTTTTTAAAAGGTTAGATGTATTTATAAAGTTATAAGATACAATTTATTTATTTATTATTTGTTGAAATGCTTGATGTATTTGTAAAGTTATCAGAAACAATTTATTTATTTATTATTATATTTTTTCTACCATTGAAAATTTCACAAAAAGAAAAATTATTTTGATGAAAATGGGGTTAAAAATTGTTCATCAATAAATGAAAAATACTTGAAAAGTTAAAAAAACTGAGTTTTTCTTACATTTTAATTATTAAATTGAACTTCTCATGCAGACGTTTTATTTATATAAAATCTAAGGTTCTACAGAGATTTGAACTCGGATCGCTGGATTCAGAGTCCAGAGTGCTAACCATTACACCATAGAACCGTCTTCCCATGCCGGGAATCGAACCCGGGCCGCCTGGGTGAAAGCCAGGAATCCTAACCACTAGACTACATAGGAGTCGTAAGACAGAAACGAAAGAAGAAAAATCTGACAAGAAAAAGGATATAAAGCACAACTCTTTTTAAACATAATTTTTTTTAACATTTCTCGAAAAGGGAAATTTTTTATTAAAAGTAAGAATAAAAATTATTCATCAATGAATGGTTTTTTTTCGTAAAGTAGAAGAAGCAGATTGTTTTTCTTTTCTTATTTTTAACATTTCTCGAAAAGGAAAATTGTTTATTAAAAGTAAGAATAAAAATTATTCATCAATGAATGGTTTGTTTTTCGTAAAGTAGAAGAAGCAGATTGTTTTTCTTTTCTTTAAACAAAAAATTTCTGAAGAAAAAAATATATTTAATAATAAAATTAAAAAATATTCATCAATACATGATTTGATAAAAGGTTAGATGTATTTATAAAGTTATAAGATACAATTTATTTATTTATTATTTGTTGAAATGCTTGATGTATTTGTAAAGTTATCAGAAACAATTTATTTATTTATTATTATATTTTTTCTACCATTGAAAATTTCACAAAAAGAAAAATTATTTTGATGAAAATGGGGTTAAAAATTGTTCATCAATAAATGAAAAATACTTGAAAAGTTAAAAAAACAGAGTTTTTCTTACATTTTAATTATTAAATTGAACTTCTCATGCAGACGTTTTATTTATTTAAAATCTAAGGTTCTACCGAGATTTGAACTCGGATCGCTGGATTCAGAGTCCAAAGTGCTAACCATTACACCATAGATCCGTCTTCCCATGCCGGGAATCGAACCCGGGCCGCCTGGGTGAAAGCCAGGAATCCTAACCACTAGACCACATGGGAGTCGTAAGACAGAAACGAAAGAAGAAAAATCTGACAAGAAAAAGCATATAAAGCACAACTCTTTTTAAACATAATTTTTTTTAACATTTCTCGAAAAGGGAAATTGTTTATTAAAAGTAAGAATAAAAATTATTCATCAATGAATGGGTTTTTTTCGTAAAGTAGAAGAAGCAGATTGTTTTTCTTTTCTTTAAGCAAGAAATTTCTGAAGAAAAAAAAATTATTTAATAATAAATTTAAAAAATATTCATCAATACATGATTTGTTAAAAGGTTAGATGTATTTATAAAGTTATAAGATACAATTTATTTATTTATTATTTGTTGAAATGTTAGATGCATTTGTAAAGTAATCAGAAACAATTTATTTACTTATTATTATATTTTTTCTACCATTGAAAATTTCATAATAAGAAAAAAAAATTTTTTGAAGAAAATGGGGTTAAAAATCGTTCATCAATAAATGAAAAATACTTGAAAAGTTAAAAAAACTGAGTTTTTCTTACATTTTAATTATTAAATTGAACTTCTCATGCAGACGTTTTATTTATTTAAAATCTAAGGTTCTACCGAGATTTGAACTCGGATCGCTGGATTCAGAGTCCAGAGTGCAAACCATTACACCATAGAACCGTCTTCCCATGCCGGGAATCGAACCCGGGCCGCCTGGGTGAAAGCCAGGAATCCTAACCACTAGACCACATGGGAGTCGTAAGACAGAAACGAAAGAAGAAAAATCTGACAAGAAAAAGCATATAAAGCACAACTTTTTTTAAACATAATTTTTTTTAACATTTCTCGAAAAGGGAAATTGTTTATTAAAAGTAAGAATAAAAATTATTCATCAATGAATGGTTTTTTTTCGTAAAGTAGAAGAAGCAGATTGTTTTTCTTTTCTGTAAGCAAGAAATTTCTGAAGAAAAAAAAATTATTTAATAATAAATTTAAAAAATATTCATCAATACATGATTTGTTAAAAGGTTAGATGTATTTATAAAGTTATAAGATACAATTTACAGTATTGTGGCAATTAATTGAGAAATGTCATTTTTTTCGTTTTATCACACGTAAGCTTAGGAAGAAGCACTCCAAATTAGCTCAGAGTTCAAATTGCAGTTATTATCAAAGTAGCAGGTGTTCGTATGCACCTGGTAAGTAGCAGGTGTTCAAATTCCTCCGCCAGGTGGCAGGTGTTCCGCAGTGGTAGTTTCTCAGTTGTTGCGGGGCTCATTAGCGTCATGGATATCAGCGCGGAAACATGTGCTAAAGTGATTGCGCATAGAGAACACACTTCTAAGACGTTCGAGGAAATAGGTAAAATATGTGGAGTGAGTACAGCAAGTGTCGGGAGGATCTGGAAGCAGTTTCAGGAAACAGGAAATGCTGGAACCAACCGCTCTGGAAGCTGCGGCCGGAAAAGATCAACTTCGAATCGTGACGACAAAACTTTACATCGAATGAGTGTTAAAAATCCTCGATTAACCAGTTTTGACCTGTCTAAGTCCATGGTGTCAGCTGGTGTTGATATTGCACCTTCAACAGTGCGATACAGGCTGTTAGAACGCGGACGGAGAGCACGTCGACCGTACAAGAAGCAGCTTCTGACGCTTCGCATGAAGAAAAAAAGGTTGGAATGGGCACGGAAATACAAAACATGGACTGAGAAGGACTGGAAGAAAGTTCTCTTTTTTGACGAAACACATTTTGTGGTTCAGGGATTTAGATCTATGTTCGTGAGAAGGAGCCAAGAAGAACCTCTCAATCAGCACCACATCAATCAAGCACCCAAGCATCCGCCCAAAAAGATGTTTTGGGTTTGTTTCAGCGTTTTGGGGGCAGAATCTCATGTTCCCGTAGAAGGAATGATGAACAGTGCCAGTTACGAAGTCATATTGACCCGAAAAGTGCTTCCAACCATGGCTAAACTGTGGCCGAACGGAGATTGCGTTTTCCAACAAGACAGCGCGCCATGTCACACTTCGAAGCGAATCAAAAATTTCTGCTCAAAAAAAATATTACCGTACTGGATTGGCCCGGGAATTCACCAGACTTGAATCCCATAGAAAATTTGTGGGCTATTGTCAAAAAACGGCTTCACAAATTTCACTGTACGACGATGGACAAGCTAATTTCGGCCGTTATTGACATATGGTTCAGAGACGATGAAATTAAAACTACATGTGCTAGTCTAGTATATTCCATGCCGAAACGTGTCTGTGATGTTATAAAGCCTCGGGGAGGTCATATCACTTATTAGTTTTAAATGTATCCATAGAAAACTTGAATAAAACTGAATTTTATTAAAAAAACTGCATTTCTCAATTAATTGCCACAATACTGTATTTATTTATTATTTGTTGAAATGTTAGATGTATTTGTAAAGTTATCAGAAACAATTTATTTACTTATTATTATATTTTTTCTACCATTGAAAATTTCATAATAAGAAAAAAAAAATTTTTGAAGAAAATGGGGTTAAAAATTGTTCATCAATAAATGAAAAATACTTGAAAAGTTAAAAAAACTGAGTTTTTCTTACATTTTAATTATTAAATTGAACTTCTCATGCAGACGTTTTATTTATTTAAAATCTAAGGTTCTACCGAGATTTGAACTCGGATCGCTGGATTCAGAGTCCGAAGTGCTAACCATTACACCATAGATCCGTCTTCCCATGCCGGGAATCGAACCCGGGCCGCCTGGGTGAAAGCCAGGAATCCTAACCACTAGACCACATGGGAGTCGTAAGACAGAAACGAAAGAAGAAAAATCTGACAAGAAAAAGCATATAAAGCACAACTCTTTTTAAACATAATTTTTTTTAACATTTCTCGAAAAGGGAAATTGTTTATTAAAAGTAAGAATAAAAATTATTCATCAATGAATGGGTTTTTTTCGTAAAGTAGAAGAAGCAGATTGTTTTTCTTTTCTTTAAGCAAGAAATTTCTGAAGAAAAAAAATATTTAATAATAAAATTAAAAAATATTCATCAATACATGATTTTTTAAAAGGTTAGATGTATTTATAAAGTTATAAGATACAATTTATTTATTTATTATTTGTTGAAATGCTTGATGTATTTGTAAAGTTATCAGAAACAATTTATTTATTTATTATTATATTATTTCCACCATTGAAAATTTCACAAAAAGAAAAATTATTTTGATGAAAATGGGGTTAAAAATTGTTCATCAATAAATGAAAAATACTGAGTTTTTCTTACATTTTAATTATTAAATTGAACTTCTCATGCAGACGTTTTATTTATTTAAAATCTAAGGTTCTACCGAGATTTGAACTCGGATCGCTGGATCCAGAGTCCAAAGTGCTAACCATTACACCATAGAACCGTCTTCCCATGCCGGGAATCGAACCCGGGCCGCCTGGGTGAAAGCCAGGAATCCTAACCACTAGACTACATGGGAGTCGTAAGACAGAAACGAAAGAAGAAAAATCTGACAAGAAAAAGGATATAAAGCACAACTCTTTTTAAACATAATTTTTTTTAACATTTCTCGAAAAGGGAAATTGTTTATTAAAAGTAAGAATAAAAATTATTCATCAATGAATGGTTTTTTTTCGTAAAGTAGAAGAAGCAGATTGTTTTTCTTTTCTAATTTTTAACATTTCTCGAAAAGGAAAATTGTTTATTAAAAGTAAGAATAAAAATTATTCATCAATGAATGGTTTGTTTTTCGCAAAGTAGAAGAAGCAGATTGTTTTTCTTTTCTTTAAGCAAGAAATTTCTGAAGAAAAAAATATATTTAATAATAAAATTAAAAAATATTCATCAATACATGATTTGATAAAAGGTTAGATGTATTTATAAAGTTATAAGATACAATTTATTTATTTATTATTTGTTGAAATGCTTGATGTATTTGTAAAGTTATCAGAAACAATTTATTTATTTATTATTATATTTTTTCTACCATTGAAAATTTCACAAAAAGAAAAATTATTTTGATGAAAATGGGGTTAAAAATTGTTCATCAATAAATGAAAAATACTTGAAAAGTTAAAAAAACTGAGTTTTTCTTACATTTTAATTATTAAATTGAACTTCTCATGCAGACGTTTTATTTATTTAAAATCTAAGGTTCTACCGAGATTTGAACTCGGATCGCTGGATTCAGAGTCCAAAGTTCTAACCATTACACCATAGATCCGTCTTCCCATGCCGGGAATCGAACCCGGGCCGCCTGGGTGAAAGCCAGGAATCCTAACCACTAGACCACATGGGAGTCGTAAGACAGAAACGAAAGAAGAAAAATCTGACAAGAAAAAGCATATAAAGCACAACTCTTTTTAAACATAATTTTTTTTAACATTTCTCGAAAAGGGAAATTGTTTATTAAAAGTAAGAATAAAAATTATTCATCAATGAATGGGTTTTTTTCGTAAAGTAGAAGAAGCAGATTGTTTTTCTTTTCTTTAAGCAAGAAATTTCTGAAGAAAAAAAAATATTTAATAATAAAATTAAAAAATATTCATCAATACATGATTTTTTAAAAGGTTAGATGTATTTATAAAGTTATAAGATACAATTTATTTATTTATTATTTGTTGAAATGCTTGATGTATTTGTAAAGTTATCAGAAACAATTTATTTATTTATTATTATATTATTTCCACCATTGAAAATTTCACGAAAAAAAAATTATTTTGATGAAAATGGGGTTAAAAATTGTTCATCAATAAATGAAAAATACTGAGTTTTTCTTACATTTTAATTATTAAATTGAACTTCTCATGCAGACGTTTTATTTATTTAAAATCTAAGGTTCTACCGAGATTTGAACTCGGATCGCTGGATTCAGAGTCCAGAGTGCAAACCATTACACCATAGAACCGTCTTCCCATGCCGGGAATCGAACCCGGGCCGCCTGGGTGAAAGCCAGGAATATTAACCACTAGACCACATGGGAGTCGTAAGACAGAAACGAAAGAAGAAAAATCTGACAAGAAAAAGCATATAAAGCACAACTTTTTTTAAACATAATTTTTTTTAACATTTCTCGAAAAGGGAAATTGTTTATTAAAAGTAAGAATAAAAATTATTCATCAATGAATGTTTTTTTTTCGTAAAGTAGAAGAAGCAGATTGTTTTTCTTTTCTGTAAGCAAGAAATTTCTGAAGAAAAAAATATATTTAATAATAAAATTAAAAAATATTCATCAATACATGATTTGATAAAAGGTTAGATGTATTTATAAAGTTATAAGATACAATTTATTTATTTATTATTTGTTGAAATGCTTGATGTATTTGTAAAGTTATCAGAAACAATTTATTTATTTATTATTATATTTTTTCTACCATTGAAAATTTCACAAAAAGAAAAATTATTTTGATGAAAATGGGGTTAAAAATTGTTCATCAATAAATGAAAAATACTTGAAAAGTTAAAAAAACTGAGTTTTTCTTACATTTTAATTATTAAATTGAACTTCTCATGCAGACGTTTTATTTATTTAAAATCTAAGGTTCTACCGAGATTTGAACTCGGATCGCTGGATTCAGAGTCCAAAGTTCTAACCATTACACCATAGATCCGTCTTCCCATGCCGGGAATCGAACCCGGGCCGCCTGGGTGAAAGCCAGGAATCCTAACCACTAGACCACATGGGAGTCGTAAGACAGAAACGAAAGAAGAAAAATCTGACAAGAAAAAGCATATAAAGCACAACTCTTTTTAAACATAATTTTTTTTAACATTTCTCGAAAAGGGAAATTGTTTATTAAAAGTAAGAATAAAAATTATTCATCAATGAATGGGTTTTTTTCGTAAAGTAGAAGAAGCAGATTGTTTTTCTTTTCTTTAAGCAAGAAATTTCTGAAGAAAAAAAAATATTTAATAATAAAATTAAAAAATATTCATCAATACATGATTTTTTAAAAGGTTAGATGTATTTATAAAGTTATAAGATACAATTTATTTATTTATTATTTGTTGAAATGCTTGATGTATTTGTAAAGTTATCAGAAACAATTTATTTATTTATTATTATATTATTTCCACCATTGAAAATTTCACGAAAAAAAAATTATTTTGATGAAAATGGGGTTAAAAATTGTTCATCAATAAATGAAAAATACTGAGTTTTTCTTACATTTTAATTATTAAATTGAACTTCTCATGCAGACGTTTTATTTATTTAAAATCTAAGGTTCTACCGAGATTTGAACTCGGATCGCTGGATTCAGAGTCCAGAGTGCAAACCATTACACCATAGAACCGTCTTCCCATGCCGGGAATCGAACCCGGGCCGCCTGGGTGAAAGCCAGGAATATTAACCACTAGACCACATGGGAGTCGTAAGACAGAAACGAAAGAAGAAAAATCTGACAAGAAAAAGCATATAAAGCACAACTTTTTTTAAACATAATTTTTTTTAACATTTCTCGAAAAGGGAAATTGTTTATTAAAAGTAAGAATAAAAATTATTCATCAATGAATGTTTTTTTTTCGTAAAGTAGAAGAAGCAGATTGTTTTTCTTTTCTGTAAGCAAGAAATTTCTGAAGAAAAAAAAATTATTTAATAATAAATTTAAAAAATATTCATCAATACATGATTTGTTAAAAGGTTAGATGTATTTATAAAGTTATAAGATACAATTTACAGTATTGTGGCAATTAATTGAGAAATGTCATTTTTTTCGTTTTATCACACGTAAGCTTAGGAAGAAGCACTCCAAATTAGCTCAGAGTTCAAATTGCAGTTATTATCAAAGTAGCAGGTGTTCGTATGCACCTGGTAAGTAGCAGGAGTTCAAATTCCTCCGCCAGGTGGCAGGTGTTCCGCAGTGGTAGTTTCTCAGTTGTTGCGGGGCTCATTAGCGTCATGGATATCAGCGCGGAAACACGTGCTAAAGTGATTGCGCATAGAGAACACACTTCTAAGACGTTCGAGGAAATAGGTAAAATATGTGGAGTGAGTACAGCAAGTGTCGGGAGGATCTGTAAGCAGTTTCAGGAAACAGGAAATGCTGGAACCAACCGCTCTGGAAGATGCGGCCGAAAAAGATCAACTTCGACTCGTGACGACAAAACTTTACATCGAATGAGTGTTAAAAATCCTCGATTAACCAGTTTTGACCTGTCTAAGTCCATGGTGTCAGCTGGTGTTTATATTGCACTTTTAACAGTGCGATACAGGCTGTTAGAACACGGACGGAGAGCACGTCGACCGTACAAGAAGCAGCTTCTGACGCTTCGCATGAAGAAAAAAAGGTTGGAATGGGCACGGAAATACAAAACATGGACTGAGAAGGACTGGAAGAAAGTTCTCTTTTCTGACGAAACACATTTTGTGGTTCAGGGATTTAGATCTATGTTCGTGAGAAGGAGCCAAGAAGAACCTCTCAATCAGCACCACATCAATCAAGTATCCGCCCAAAAAGATGTTTTGGGGTTGTTTCAGCGTTTTGGGGGCAGAATCTCATGTTCCCGTAGAAGGAATGATGAACAGTGCCAGTTACGAAGTCATATTGACCCGAAAAGTGCTTCCAACCATTGCAAAACTGTGGCCGAACGGAGATTGCGTTTTCCAACAAGACAGCGCGCCATGTCACACTTCGAAGCGAATCAAAAATTTCTGCTCAAAAAAAATATTACCGTACTGGATTGGCCCGGGAATTCACCAGACTTGAATCCCATAGAAAATTTGTGGGCTATTGTCAAAAAACGGCTTCACAAATTTCACTGTACGACGATGGACAAGCTAATTTCGGCCGTTATTGACATATGGTTCAGAGACGTTGAAATTAAAACTACATGTGCTAGTCTAGTATATTCCATGCCGAAACGTGTCTGTGATGTTATAAAGTCTCGGGGAGGTCATATCACTTATTAGTTTTAAATGTATCCATAGAAAACTTGAATAAAACTGAATTTTATTAAAAAAACTGCATTTCTCAATTAATTGCCACAATACTGTATTTATTTATTATTTGTTGAAATGTTAGATGTATTTGTAAAGTTATCAGAAACAATTTATTTACTTATTATTATATTTTTTCTACCATTCAAAATTTCATAATAAGAAAAAAATTTTTTTTGAAGAAAATGGGGTTAAAAATTGTTCATCAATAAATGAAAAATACTTGAAAAGTTAAAAAAACTGAGTTTTTCTTACATTTTAATTATTAAATTGAACTTCTCATGCAGACGTTTTATTTATTTAAAATCTAAGGTTCTACCGAGATTTGAACTCGGATCGCTGGATTCAGAGTAAGAAGTGCTAACCATTACACCATAGATCCGTCTTCCCATGCCGGGAATCGAACCCGGGCCGCCTGGGTGAAAGCCAGGAATCCTAACCACTAGACCACATGGGAGTCGTAAGACAGAAACGAAAGAAGAAAAATCTGACAAGAAAAAGCATATAAAGCACAACTCTTTTTAAACATAATTTTTTTTAACATTTCTCGAAAAGGGAAATTGTTTATTAAAAGTAAGAATAAAAATTATTCATCAATGAATGGGTTTTTTTCGTAAAGTAGAAGAAGCAGATTGTTTTTCTTTTCTTTAAGCAAGAAATTTCTGAAGAAAAAAAATATTTAATAATAAAATTAAAAAATATTCATCAATACATGATTTTTTAAAAGGTTAGATGTATTTATAAAGTTATAAGATACAATTTATTTATTTATTATTTGTTGAAATGCTTGATGTATTTGTAAAGTTATCAGAAACAATTTATTTATTTATTATTATATTATTTCCACTATTGAAAATTTCACGAAAAGAAAAATTATTTTGATGAAAATGGGGTTAAAAATTGTTCATCAATAAATGAAAAATACTGAGTTTTTCTTACATTTTAATTATTAAATTGAACTTCTCATGCAGACGTTTTATTTATTTAAAATCTAAGGTTCTACCGAGATTTGAACTCGGATCGCTGGATTCAGAGTCCAGAGTGCAAACCATTACACCATAGAACCGTCTTCCCATGCCGGGAATCGAACCCGGGCCGCCTGGGTGAAAGCCAGGAATATTAACCACTAGACCACATGGGAGTCGTAAGACAGAAACGAAAGAAGAAAAATCTGACAAGAAAAAGCATATAAAGCACAACTTTTTTTAAACATAATTTTTTTTAACATTTCTCGAAAAGGGAAATTGTTTATCAAAAGTAAGAATAAAAATTATTCATCAATGAATGTTTTTTTTTCGTAAAGTAGAAGAAGCAGATTGTTTTTCTTTTCTGTAAGCAAGAAATTTCTGAAGAAAAAAAAATTATTTAATAATAAATTTAAAAAATATTCATCAATACATGATTTGTTAAAAGGTTAGATGTATTTATAAAGTTATAAGATACAATTTACAGTATTGTGGCAATTAATTAAGAAATGTCATTTTTTTCGTTTTATCACACGTAAGCTTAGGAAGAAGCACTCCAAATTAGCTCAGAGTTCAAATTGCAGTTATTATCAAAGTAGCAGGTGTTCGTATGCACCTGGTAAGTAGCAGGAGTTCAAATTCCTCCGCCAGGTGGCAGGTGTTCCGCAGTGGTAGTTTCTCAGTTGTTGCGGGGCTCATTAGCGTCATGGATATCAGCGCGGAAACACGTGCTAAAGTGATTGCGCATAGAGAACACACTTCTAAGACGTTCGAGGAAATAGGTAAAATATGTGGAGTGAGTACAGCAAGTGTCGGGAGGATCTGGAAGCAGTTTCAGGAAACAGGAAATGCTGGAACCAACCGCTCTGGAAGATGCGGCCGAAAAAGATCAACTTCGACTCGTGACGACAAAACTTTACATCGAATGAGTGTTAAAAATCCTCGATTAACCAGTTTTGACCTGTCTAAGTCCATGGTGTCAGCTGGTGTTTATATTGCACTTTTAACAGTGCGATACAGGCTGTTAGAACACGGACGGAGAGCACGTCGACCGTACAAGAAGCAGCTTCTGACGCTTCGCATGAAGAAAAAAAGGTTGGAATGGGCACGGAAATACAAAACATGGACTGAGAAGGACTGGAAGAAAGTTCTCTTTTCTGACGAAACACATTTTGTGGTTCAGGGATTTAGATCTATGTTCGTGAGAAGGAGCCAAGAAGAACCTCTCAATCAGCACCACATCAATCAAGTATCCGCCCAAAAAGATGTTTTGGGGTTGTTTCAGCGTTTTGGGGGCAGAATCTCATGTTCCCGTAGAAGGAATGATGAACAGTGCCAGTTACGAAGTCATATTGACCCGAAAAGTGCTTCCAACCATGGCTAAACTGTGGCCGAACAGAGATTGCGTTTTCCATCAAGACAGCGCGCCATGTCACACTTCGAAGCGAATCAAAAATTTCTGCTCAAAAAAAATATTACCGTACTGGATTGGCCCGGGAATTCACCAGACTTGAATCCCATAGAAAATTTGTGGGCTATTGTCAAAAAACGGCTTCACAAATTTCACTGTACGACGATGGACAAGCTAATTTCGGCCGTTATTGACATATGGTTCAGAGACGTTGAAATTAAAACTACATGTGCTAGTCTAGTATATTCCATGCCGAAACGTGTCTGTGATGTTATAAAGTCTCGGGGAGGTCATATCACTTATTAGTTTTAAATGTATCCATAGAAAACTTGAATAAAACTGAATTTTATTAAAAAAACTGCATTTCTCAATTAATTGCCACAATACTGTATTTATTTATTATTTGTTGAAATGTTAGATGTATTTGTAAAGTTATCAGAAACAAATTATTTACTTATTATTATATTTTTTCTACCATTGAAAATTTCATAATAAGAAAAAAATTTTTTTTGAAGAAAATGGGGTTAAAAATTGTTCATCAATAAATGAAAAATACTTGAAAAGTTAAAAAAACTGAGTTTTTCTTACATTTTAATTATTAAATTGAACTTCTCATGCAGACGTTTTATTTATTTAAAATCTAAGGTTCTACCGAGATTTGAACTCGTATCGCTGGATTCAGAGTCCAAAGTGCTAACCATTACACCATAGAACCATCTTCCCATGCCGGGAATCGAACCCGGGCCGCCTGGGTGAAAGCCAGGAATCCTAACCACTAGACCACATGGGAGTCGTAAGACAGAAACGAAAGAAGAAAAATCTGACAAGAAAAAGCATATAAAGCACAACTCTTTTTAAACATAATTTTTTTTAACATTTCTCGAAAAGGGAAATTGTTTATTAAAAGTAAGAATAAAAATTATTCATCAATGAATGGGTTTTTTTCGTAAAGTAGAAGAAGCAGATTGTTTTTCTTTTCTTTAAGCAAGAAATTTCTGAAGAAAAAAAAATATTTAATAATAAAATTAAAAAATATTCATCAATACATGATTTTTTAAAAGGTTAGATGTATTTATAAAGTTATAGGATACAATTTATTTATTTATTATTTGTTGAAATGCTTGATGTGTTTGTAAAGTTATCAGAAACAATTTATTTATTTTTTATTATATTATTTCCACCATTGAAAATTTCACGAAAAGAAAAATTATTTTGATGAAAATGGGGTTAAAAATTGTTCATCAATAAATGAAAAATACTGAGTTTTTCTTACATTTTAATTATTAAATTGAACTTCTCATGCAGACGTTTTATTTATTTAAAATCTAAGGTTCTACCGAGATTTGAACTCGGATCGCTGGATTCAGAGTCCAGAGTGCAAACCATTACACCATAGAACCGTCTTCCCATGCCGGGAATCGAACCCGGGCCGCCTGGGTGACAGCCAGGAATCCTAACCACTAGACCACATGGGAGTCGTAAGACAGAAACGAAAGAAGAAAAATCTGACAAGAAAAAGCATATAAAGCACAACTTTTTTTAAACATAATTTTTTTTAACATTTCTCGAAAAGGGAAATTGTTTATTAAAAGTAAGAATAAAAATTATTCATCAATGAATGGGTTTTTTTCGTAAAGTAGAAGAAGCAGATTGTTTTTCTTTTCTGTAAGCAAGAAATTTCTGAAGAAAAAAAAATTATTTAATAATAAATTTAAAAAATATTCATCAATACATGATTTGTTAAAAGGTTAGATGTATTTATAAAGTTATAAGATACAATTTACAGTATTGTGGCAATTAATTGAGAAATGTCATTTTTTTCGTTTTATCACACGTAAGCTTAGGAAGAAGCACTCCAAATTAGCTCAGAGTTCAAATTGCAGTTATTATCAAAGTAGCAGGTGTTCGTATGCACCTGGTAAGTAGCAGGTGTTCAAATTCCTCCGCCAGGTGGCAGGTGTTCCGCAGTGGTAGTTTCTCAGTTGTTGCGGGGCTCATTAGCGTCATGGATATCAGCGCGGAAACATGTGCTAAAGTGATTGCGCATAGAGAACACACTTCTAAGACGTTCGAGGAAATAGATAAAATATGTGGAGTGAGTACAGCAAGTGTCGGGAGGATCTGGAAGCAGTTTCAGGAAACAGGAAATGCTGGAACCAACCGCTCTGGAAGATGCGGCCGAAAAAGATCAACTTCGACTCGTGACGACAAAACTTTACATCGAATGAGTGTTAAAAATCCTCGATTAATCAGTTTTGACCTGTCTAAGTCCATGGTGTCAGCTGGTGTTGATATTGCACCTTCAACAGTGCGATACAGGCTGTTAGAACGCGGACGGAGAGCACGTCGACCGTACAAGAAGCAGCTTCTGACGCTTCGCATGAAGAAAAAAAGGTTGGAATGGGCACGGAAATACAAAACATGGACTGAGAAGGACTGGAAGAAAGTTCTCTTTTCTGACGAAACACATTTTGTGGTTCAGGGATTTAGATCTATGTTCGTGAGAAGGAGCCAAGAAGAACCTCTCAATCAGCACCACATCAATCAAGTATCCGCCCAAAAAGATGTTTTGGGGTTGTTTCAGCGTTTTGGGGGCAGAATCTCATGTTCCCGTAGAAGGAATGATGAACAGTGCCAGTTACGAAGTCATATTGACCCGAAAAGTGCTTCCAACCATTGCAAAACTGTGGCCGAACGGAGATTGCGTTTTCCAACAAGACAGCGCGCCATGTCACACTTCGAAGCGAATCAAAAATTTCTGCTCAAAAAAAATATTACCGTACTGGATTGGCCCGGGAATTCACCAGACTTGAATCCCATAGAAAATTTGTGGGCTATTGTCAAAAAACGGCTTCACAAATTTCACTGTACGACGATGGACAAGCTAATTTCGGCCGTTATTGACATATGGTTCAGAGACGTTGAAATTAAAACTACATGTGCTAGTCTAGTATATTCCATGCCGAAACGTGTCTGTGATGTTATAAAGTCTCGGGGAGGTCATATCACTTATTAGTTTTAAATGTATCCATAGAAAACTTGAATAAAACTGAATTTTATTAAAAAAACTGCATTTCTCAATTAATTGCCACAATACTGTATTTATTTATTATTTGTTGAAATGTTAGATGTATTTGTAAAGTTATCAGAAACAATTTATTTACTTATTATTATATTTTTTCTACCATTCAAAATTTCATAATAAGAAAAAATTTTTTTTTGAAGAAAATGGGGTTAAAAATTGTTCATCAATAAATGAAAAATACTTGAAAAGTTAAAAAAACTGAGTTTTTCTTACATTTTAATTATTAAATTGAACTTCTCATGCAGACGTTTTATTTATTTAAAATCTAAGGTTCTACCGAGATTTGAACTCGGATCGCTGGATTCAGAGTAAGAAGTGCTAACCATTACACCATAGATCCGTCTTCCCATGCCGGGAATCGAACCCGGGCCGCCTGGGTGAAAGCCAGGAATCCTAACCACTAGACCACATGGGAGTCGTAAGACAGAAACGAAAGAAGAAAAATCTG
This sequence comes from Amaurobius ferox, assembly GCA_951213105.1. Taxonomy (NCBI): domain Eukaryota; kingdom Metazoa; phylum Arthropoda; class Arachnida; order Araneae; family Amaurobiidae; genus Amaurobius; species Amaurobius ferox. Next base: position 120,127,340 of record OX578149.1, on the reverse strand, counting down.
ACAAGAAAAAGCATATAAAGCACAACTCTTTTTAAACATAATTTTTTTTAACATTTCTCGAAAAGGGAAATTGTTTATTAAAAGTAAGAATAAAAATTATTCATCAATGAATGGGTTTTTTTCGTAAAGTAGAAGAAGCAGATTGTTTTTCTTTTCTTTAAGCAAGAAATTTCTGAAGAAAAAAAATATTTAATAATAAAATTAAAAAATATTCATCAATACATGATTTTTTAAAAGGTTAGATGTATTTATAAAGTTATAAGATACAATTTATTTATTTATTATTTGTTGAAATGCTTGATGTATTTGTAAAGTTATCAGAAACAATTTATTTATTTATTATTATATTATTTCCACTATTGAAAATTTCACGAAAAGAAAAATTATTTTGATGAAAATGGGGTTAAAAATTGTTCATCAATAAATGAAAAATACTGAGTTTTTCTTACATTTTAATTATTAAATTGAACTTCTCATGCAGACGTTTTATTTATTTAAAATCTAAGGTTCTACCGAGATTTGAACTCGGATCGCTGGATTCAGAGTCCAGAGTGCAAACCATTACACCATAGAACCGTCTTCCCATGCCGGGAATCGAACCCGGGCCGCCTGGGTGAAAGCCAGGAATATTAACCACTAGACCACATGGGAGTCGTAAGACAGAAACGAAAGAAGAAAAATCTGACAAGAAAAAGCATATAAAGCACAACTTTTTTTAAACATAATTTTTTTTAACATTTCTCGAAAAGGGAAATTGTTTATCAAAAGTAAGAATAAAAATTATTCATCAATGAATGTTTTTTTTTCGTAAAGTAGAAGAAGCAGATTGTTTTTCTTTTCTGTAAGCAAGAAATTTCTGAAGAAAAAAAAATTATTTAATAATAAATTTAAAAAATATTCATCAATACATGATTTGTTAAAAGGTTAGATGTATTTATAAAGTTATAAGATACAATTTACAGTATTGTGGCAATTAATTAAGAAATGTCATTTTTTTCGTTTTATCACACGTAAGCTTAGGAAGAAGCACTCCAAATTAGCTCAGAGTTCAAATTGCAGTTATTATCAAAGTAGCAGGTGTTCGTATGCACCTGGTAAGTAGCAGGAGTTCAAATTCCTCCGCCAGGTGGCAGGTGTTCCGCAGTGGTAGTTTCTCAGTTGTTGCGGGGCTCATTAGCGTCATGGATATCAGCGCGGAAACACGTGCTAAAGTGATTGCGCATAGAGAACACACTTCTAAGACGTTCGAGGAAATAGGTAAAATATGTGGAGTGAGTACAGCAAGTGTCGGGAGGATCTGGAAGCAGTTTCAGGAAACAGGAAATGCTGGAACCAACCGCTCTGGAAGATGCGGCCGAAAAAGATCAACTTCGACTCGTGACGACAAAACTTTACATCGAATGAGTGTTAAAAATCCTCGATTAACCAGTTTTGACCTGTCTAAGTCCATGGTGTCAGCTGGTGTTTATATTGCACTTTTAACAGTGCGATACAGGCTGTTAGAACACGGACGGAGAGCACGTCGACCGTACAAGAAGCAGCTTCTGACGCTTCGCATGAAGAAAAAAAGGTTGGAATGGGCACGGAAATACAAAACATGGACTGAGAAGGACTGGAAGAAAGTTCTCTTTTCTGACGAAACACATTTTGTGGTTCAGGGATTTAGATCTATGTTCGTGAGAAGGAGCCAAGAAGAACCTCTCAATCAGCACCACATCAATCAAGCACCCAAGCATCCGCCCAAAAAGATGTTTTGGGGTTGTTTCAGCGTTTTGGGGGCAGAATCTCATGTTCCCGTAGAAGGAATGATGAACAGTGCCAGTTACGAAGTCATATTGACCCGAAAAGTGCTTCCAACCATGGCTAAACTGTGGCCGAACGGAGATTGCGTTTTCCAACAAGACAGCGCGCCATGTCACACTTCGAAGCGAATCAAAAATTTCTGCTCAAAAAAAAAATTACCGTACTGGATTGGCCCGGGAATTCACCAGACTTGAATCCCATAGAAAATTTGTGGGCTATTGTCAAAAAACGGCTTCACAAATTTCACTGTACGACGATGGACAAGCTAATTTCGGCCGTTATTGACATATGGTTCAGAGACGTTGAAATTAAAACTACATGTGCTAGTCTAGTATATTCCATGCCGAAACGTGTCTGTGATGTTATAAAGTCTCGGGGAGGTCATATCACTTATTAGTTTTAAATGTATCCATAGAAAACTTGAATAAAACTGAATTTTATTAAAAAAACTGCATTTCTCAATTAATTGCCACAATACTGTATTTATTTATTATTTGTTGAAATGTTAGATGTATTTGTAAAGTTATCAGAAACAATTTATTTACTTATTATTATATTTTTTCTACCATTGAAAATTTCATAATAAGAAAAAAAATTTTTTTGAAGAAAATGGGGTTAAAAATTGTTCATCAATAAATGAAAAATACTTGAAAAGTTAAAAAAACTGAGTTTTTCTTACATTTTAAATATTAAATTGAACTTCTCATGCAGACGTTTTATTTATTTAAAATCTAAGGTTCTACCGAGATTTGAACTCGGATCGCTGGATTCAGAGTCCAAAGTGCTAACCATTACACCATAGAACCGTCTTCCCATGCCGGGAATCGAACCCGGGCCGCCTGGGTGAAAGCCAGGAATCCTAACCACTAGACCACATGGGAGTCGTAAGACAGAAACGAAAGAAGAAAAATCTGACAAGAAAAAGCATATAAAGCACAACTCTTTTTAAACATAATTTTTTTTAACATTTCTCGAAAAGGGAAATTGTTTATTAAAAGTAAGAATAAAAATTATTCATCAATCAATGGGTTTTTTTCGTAAAGTAGAAGAAGCAGATTGTTTTTCTTTTCTTTAAGCAAGAAATTTCTGAAGAAAAAAAAATATTTAATAATAAAATTAAAAAATATTCATCAATACATGATTTTTTAAAAGGTTAGATGTATTTATAAAGTTATAACATACAATTTATTTATTTATTATTTGTTGAAATGCTTGATGTATTTGTAAAGTTATCAGAAACAATTTATTTATTTATTATTATATTTTTTCCACCATTGAAAATTTCACAAAAAGAAAAATTATTTTGATGAAAATGGGGTTAAAAATGGTTCATCAATAAATGAAAAATACTTGAAAAGTTAAAAAAACTGAGTTTTTCTTACATTTTAATTATTAAATTGAACTTCTCATGCAGACGTTTTATTTATTTAAAATCTAAGGTTCTACCGAGATTTGAACTCGGATCGCTGGATTCAGAGTCCAAAGTGCTAACCATTACACCATAGAACCGTCTTCCCATGCCGGGAATCGAACCCGGGCCGCCTGGGTGAAAGCCAGGAATCCTAACCACTAGACCACATGGGAGTCGTAAGACAGAAACGAAAGAAGAAAAATCTGACAAGAAAAAGCATATAAAGCACAACTTTTTTTAAACATAATTTTTTTTAACATTTCTCGAAAAGGGAAATTGTTTATTAAAAGTAAGAATAAAAATTATTCATCAATGAATGGGTTTTTTTCGTAAAGTAGAAGAAGCAGATTGTTTTACTTTTCTTTAAGCAAGAAATTTCTGAAGAAAAAAAAATTATTTAATAATAAAATTAAAAAATATTCATCAATACATGATTTGTTAAAAGGTTAGATGTATTTATAAAGTTATAAGATACAATTTACAGTATTGTGGCAATTAATTGAGAAATGTCATTTTTTTCGTTTTATCACACATAAGCTTAGGAAGAAGCACTCCAAATTAGCTCAGAGTTCAAATTGCAGTTATTATCAAAGTAGCAGGTGTTCGTATGCACCTGGTAAGTAGCAGGTGTTCAAATTCCTCCGCCAGGTGGCAGGTGTTCCGCAGTGGTAGTTTCTCAGTTGTTGCGGGGCTCATTAGCGTCATGGATATCAGCGCGGAAACACGTGCTAAAGTGATTGCGCATAGAGAACACACTTCTAAGACGTTCGAGGAAGTAGGTAAAATATGTGGAGTGAGTACAGCAAGTGTCGGGAGGATCTGGAAGCAGTTTCAGGAAACAGGAAATGCTGGAACCAACCGCTCTGGAAGCTGCGGCCGAAAAAGATCAACTTCGACTCGTGACGACAAAACTTTACATCGAATGAGTGTTAAAAATCCTCGATTAACCAGTTTTGACCTGTCTAAGTCCATGGTGTCAGCTGGTGTTGATATTGCACCTTCAACAGTGCGATACAGGCTGTTAGAACGCAGACGGAGAGCACGTCGACCGTACAAGAAGCAGCTTCTGACGCTTCGCATGAAGAAAAAAAGGTTGGAATGGGCACGGAAATACAAAACATGGACTGAGAAGGACTGGAAGAAAGTTCTCTTTTCTGACGAAACACATTTTGTGGTTCAGGGATTTAGATCTATGTTCGTGAGAAGGAGCCAAGAAGAACCTCTCAATCAGCACCACATCAATCAAGCACCCAAGCATCCGCCCAAAAAGATGTTTTGGGGTTGTTTCAGCGTTTTGGGGGCAGAATCTCATGTTCCCGTAGAAGGAATGATGAACAGTGCCAGTTACGAAGTCATATTGACCCGAAAAGTGCTTCCAACCATGGCTAAACTGTGGCCGAACGGAGATTGCGTTTTCCAACAAGACAGCGCGCCATGTCACACTTCGAAGCGAATCAAAAATTTCTGCTCAAAAAAAATATTACCGTACTGGATTGGCCCGGGAATTCACCAGACTTGAATCCCATAGAAAATTTGTGGGCTATTGTCAAAAAACGGCTTCACAAATTTCACTGTACGACGATGGACAAGCTAATTTCGGCCGTTATTGACATATGGTTCAGAGACGTTGAAATTAAAACTACATGTGCTAGTCTAGTATATTCCATGCCGAAACGTGTCTGTGATGTTATAAAGTCTCGGGGAGGTCATATCACTTATTAGTTTTAAATGTATCCATAGAAAACTTGAATAAAACTGAATTTTATTAAAAAAACTGCATTTCTCAATTAATTGCCACAATACTGTATTTATTTATTATTTGTTGAAATGTTAGATGTATTTGTAAAGTTATCAGAAACAATTTATTTACTTATTATTATATTTTTTCTACCATTGAAAATTTCATAATAAGAAAAAAATTTTTTTTGAAGAAAATGGGGTTAAAAATTGTTCATCAATAAATGAAAAATACTTGAAAAGTTAAAAAAACTGAGTTTTTCTTACATTTTAAATATTAAATTGAACTTCTCATGCAGACGTTTTATTTATTTAAAATCTAAGGTTCTACCGAGATTTGAACTCGGATCGCTGGATTCAGAGTCCAAAGTGCTAACCATTACACCATAGAACCGTCTTCCCATGCCGGGAATCGAACCCGGGCCGCCTGGGTGAAAGCCAGGAATCCTAACCACTAGACCACATGGGAGTCGTAAGACAGAAACGAAAGAAGAAAAATCTGACAAGAAAAAGCATATAAAGCACAACTCTTTTTAAACATAATTTTTTTTAACATTTCTCGAAAAGGGAAATTGTTTATTAAAAGTAAGAATAAAAATTATTCATCAATGAATGGGTTTTTTTCGTAAAGTAGAAGAAGCAGATTGTTTTTCTTTTCTTTAAGCAAGAAATTTCTGAAGAAAAAAAAATATTTAATAATAAAATTAAAAAATATTCTTCAATACATGATTTTTTAAAAGGTTAGATGTATTTATAAAGTTATAAGATACAATTTATTTATTTATTATTTGTTGAAATGCTTGATGTATTTGTAAAGTTATCAGAAACAATTTATTTATTTATTATTATATTTTTTACACCATTGAAAATTTACAAAAAGAAAAATTATTTTGATGAAAATGGGGTTAAAAATGGTTCATCAATAAATGAAAAATACTTGAAAAGTTAAAAAAACTGAGTTTTTCTTACATTTTAATTATTAAATTGAACTTCTCATGCAGACGTTTTATTTATTTAAAATCTAAGGTTCTACCGAGATTTGAACTCGGATCGCTGGATTCAGAGTCCAAAGTGCTAACCATTACACCATAGAACCGTCTTCCCATGCCGGGAATCGAACCCGGACCGCCTGGGTGAAAGCCAGGAATCCTAACCACTAGACCACATGGGAGTCGTAAGACAGAAACGAAAGAAGAAAAATCTGACAAGAAAAAGCATATAAAGCACAACTTTTTTTAAACATAATTTTTTTTAACATTTCTCGAAAAGGGAAATTGTTTATTAAAAGTAAGAATAAAAATTATTCATCAATGAATGGGTTTTTTCCGTAAAGTAGAAGAAGCAGATTGTTTTACTTTTCTTTAAGCAAGAAATTTCTGAAGAAAAAAAAATTATTTAATAATAAAATTAAAAAATATTCATCAATACATGATTTGTTAAAAGGTTAGATGTATTTATAAAGTTATAAGATACAATTTACAGTATTGTGGCAATTAATTGAGAAATGTCATTTTTTTCGTTTTATCACACATAAGCTTAGGAAGAAGCACTCCAAATTAGCTCAGAGTTCAAATTGCAGTTATTATCAAAGTAGCAGGTGTTCGTATGCACCTGGTAAGTAGCAGGTGTTCAAATTCCTCCGCCAGGTGGCAGGTGTTCCGCAGTGGTAGTTTCTCAGTTGTTGCGGGGCTCATTAGCGTCATGGATATCAGCGCGGAAACACGTGCTAAAGTGATTGCGCATAGAGAACACACTTCTAAGACGTTCGAGGAAATAGGTAAAATATGTGGAGTGAGTACAGCAAGTGTCGGGAGGATCTGGAAGCAGTTTCAGGAAACAGGAAATGCTGGAACCAACCGCTCTGGAAGCTGCGGCCGAAAAAGATCAACTTCGACTCGTGACGACAAAACTTTACATCGAATGAGTGTTAAAAATCCTCGATTAACCAGTTTTGACCTGCCTAAGTCCATGGTGTCAGCTGGTGTTGATATTGCACCTTCAACAGTGCGATACAGGCTGTTAGAACGCGGACGGAGAGCACGTCGACCGTACAAGAAGCAGCTTCTGACGCTTCGCATGAAGAAAAAAAGGTTGGAATGGGCACGGAAATACAAAACATGGACTGGAAGAAAGTTCTCTTTTCTGACGAAACACATTTTGTGGTTCAGGGATTTAGATCTATGTTCGTGAGAAGGAGCCAAGAAGAACCTCTCAATCAGCACCACATCAATCAAGCACCCAAGCATCCGCCCAAAAAGATGTTTTGGGGTTGTTTCAGCGTTTTGGGGGCAGAATCTCATGTTCCCGTAGAAGGAATGATGAACAGTGCCAGTTACGAAGTCATATTGACCCGAAAAGTGCTTCCAACCATGGCTAAACTGTGGCCGAACGGAGATTGCGTTTTCCAACAAGACAGCGCGCCATGTCACACTTCGAAGCGAATCAAAAATTTCTGCTCAAAAAAAATATTACCGTACTGGATTGGCCCGGGAATTCACCAGACTTGAATCCCATAGAAAATTTGTGGGCTATTGTCAAAAAACGGCTTCACAAATTTCACTGTACGACGATGGACAAGCTAATTTCGGCCGTTATTGACATATGGTTCAGAGACGTTGAAATTAAAACTACATGTGCTAGTCTAGTATATTCCATGCCGAAACGTGTCTGTGATGTTATAAAGTCTCGGGGAGGTCATATCACTTATTAGTTTTAAATGTATCCATAGAAAACTTGAATAAAACTGAATTTTATTAAAAAAACTGCATTTCTCAATTAATTGCCACAATACTGTATTTATTTATTATTTGTTGAAATGTTAGATGTATTTGTAAAGTTATCAGAAACAATTTATTTACTTATTATTATATTTTTTCTACCATTGAAAATTTCATAATAAGAAAAAAAATTTTTTTGAAGAAAATGGGGTTAAAAATTGTTCATCAATAAATGAAAAATACTTGAAAAGTTAAAAAAACTGAGTTTTTCTTACATTTTAAATATTAAATTGAACTTCTCATGCAGACGTTTTATTTATTTAAAATCTAAGGTTCTACCGAGATTTGAACTCGGATCGCTGGATTCAGAGTCCAAAGTGCTAACCATTACACCATAGAACCGTCTTCCCATGCCGGGAATCGAACCCGGGCCGCCTGGGTGAAAGCCAGGAATCCTAACCACTAGACCACATGGGAGTCGTAAGACAGAAACGAAAGAAGAAAAATCTGACAAGAAAAAGCATATAAAGCACAACTCTTTTTAAACATAATTTTTTTTAACATTTCTCGAAAAGGGAAATTGTTTATTAAAAGTAAGAATAAAAATTATTCATCAATGAATGGGTTTTTTTCGTAAAGTAGAAGAAGCAGATTGTTTTTCTTTTCTTATTTTTAACATTTCTCGAAAAGGAAAATTGTTTATTAAAAGTAAGAATAAAAATTATTCATCAATGAATGGTTTGTTTTTCGTAAAGTAGAAGAAGCAGATTGTTTTTCTTTTCTTTAAACAAAAAATTTCTGAAGAAAAAAATATATTTAATAATAAAATTAAAAAATATTCATCAATACATGATTTGATAAAAGGTTAGATGTATTTATAAAGTTATAAGATACAATTTATTTATTTATTATTTGTTGAAATGCTTGATGTATTTGTAAAGTTATCAGAAACAATTTATTTATTTATTATTATATTTTTTCTACCATTGAAAATTTCACAAAAAGAAAAATTATTTTGATGAAAATGGGGTTAAAAATTGTTCATCAATAAATGAAAAATACTTGAAAAGTTAAAAAAACAGAGTTTTTCTTACATTTTAATTATTAAATTGAACTTCTCATGCAGACGTTTTATTTATTTAAAATCTAAGGTTCTACCGAGATTTGAACTCGGATCGCTGGATTCAGAGTCCAGAGTGCAAACCATTACACCATAGAACCGTCTTCCCATGCCGGGAATCGAACCCGGGCCGCCTGGGTGAAAGCCAGGAATATTAACCACTAGACCACATGGGAGTCGTAAGACAGAAACGAAAGAAGAAAAATCTGACAAGAAAAAGCATATAAAGCACAACTTTTTTTAAACATAATTTTTTTTAACATTTCTCGAAAAGGGAAATTGTTTATTAAAAGTAAGAATAAAAATTATTCATCAATGAATGTTTTTTTTTCGTAAAGTAGAAGAAGCAGATTGTTTTTCTTTTCTGTAAGCAAGAAATTTCTGAAGAAAAAAAAAATTATTTAATAATAAATTTAAAAAATATTCATCAATACATGATTTGTTAAAAGGTTAGATGTATTTATAAAGTTATAAGATACAATTTACAGTATTGTGGCAATTAATTGAGAAATGTCATTTTTTCCTTTTATCACACGTAAGCTTAGGAAGAAGCACTCCAAATTAGCTCAGAGTTCAAATTGCAGTTATTATCAAAGTAGCAGGTGTTCGTATGCACCTGGTAAGTAGCAGGTGTTCAAATTCCTCCGCCAGGTGGCAGGTGTTCCGCAGTGGTAGTTTCTCAGTTGTTGCGGGGCTCATTAGCGTCATGGATATCAGCGCGGAAACACGTGCTAAAGTGATTGCGCATAGAGAACACACTTCTAAGACGTTCGAGGAAATAGGTAAAATATGTGGAGTGAGTACAGCAAGTGTCGGGAGGATCTGGAAGCAGTTTCAGGAAACAGGAAATGCTGGAACCAACCGCTCTGGAAGCTGCGGCCGAAAAAGATCAACTTCGACTCGTGACGACAAAACTTTACATCGAATGAGTGTTAAAAATCCTCGATTAACCAGTTTTGACCTGTCTAAGTCCATGGTGTCAGCTGGTGTTGATATTGCACCTTCAACAGTGCGATACAGGCTGTTAGAACGCGGACGGAGAGCACGTCGACCGTACAAGAAGCAGCTTCTGACGCTTCGCATGAAGAAAAAAAGGTTGGAATGGGCACGGAAATACAAAACATTGACTGAGAAGGACTGGAAGAAAGTTCTCTTTTCTGACGAAACACATTTTGTGGTTCAGGGATTTAGATCTATGTTCGTGAGAAGGAGCCAAGAAGAACCTCTCAATCAGCACCACATCAATCAAGCACCCAAGCATCCGCCCAAAAAAATGTTTTGGGGTTGTTTCAGCGTTTTGGGGGCAGAATCTCATGTTCCCGTAGAAGGAATGATGAACAGTGCCAGTTACGAAGTCATATTGACCCGAAAAGTGCTTCCAACCATGGCTAAACTGTGGCCGAACGGAGATTGCGTTTTCCAACAAGACAGCGCGCCATGTCACACTTCGAAGCGAATCAAAAATTTCTGCTCAAAAAAAATATTACCGTACTGGATTGGCCCGGGAATTCACCAGACTTGAATCCCATAGAAAATTTGTGGGCTATTGTCAAAAAACGGCTTCACAAATTTCACTGTACGACGATGGACAAGCTAATTTCGGCCGTTATTGACATATGGTTCAGAGACGTTGAAATTAAAACTACATGTGCTAGTCTAGTATATTCCATGCCGAAACGTGTCTGTGATGTTATAAAGTCTCGGGGAGGTCATATCACTTATTAGTTTTAAATGTATCCATAGAAAACTTGAATAAAACTGAATTTTATTAAAAAAACTGCATTTCTCAATTAATTGCCACAATACTGTATTTATTTATTATTTGTTGAAATGTTAGATGTATTTGTAAAGTTATCAGAAACAATTTATTTACTTATTATTATATTTTTTCTACCATTGAAAATTTCATAATAAGAAATAAATTTTTTTTGAAGAAAATGGGGTTAAAAATTGTTCATCAATAAATGAAAAATACTTGAAAAGTTAAAAAAACTGAGTTTTTCTTACATTTTAATTATTAAATTGAACTTCTCATGCAGACGTTTTATTTATTTAAAATCTAAGGTTCTACCGAGATTTGAACTCGGATCGCTGGATTCAGAGTCCAAAGTGCTAACCATTACACCATAGAACCGTCTTCCCATGCCGGGAATCGAACCCGGGCCGCCTGGGTGAAAGCCAGGAATCCTAACCACTAGACCACATGGGAGTCGTAAGACAGAAACGAAAGAAGAAAAATCTGACAAGAAAAAGCATATAAAGCACAACTCTTTTTAAACATAATTTTTTTTAACATTTCTCGAAAAGGGAAATTGTTTATTAAAAGTAAGAATAAAAATTATTCATCAATGAATGGTTTTTTTTCGTAAAGTAGAAGAAGCAGATTGTTTTTCTTTTATTTAAGCAAGAAATTTCTGAAGAAAAAAAAAATATTTAATAATAAAATTAAAAAATATTCATCAATACATGATTTTTTAAAAGGTTAGATGTATTTATAAAGTTATAAGATACAATTTATTTATTTATTATTTGTTGAAATGCTTGATGTATTTGTAAAGATATCAGAAACAATTTATTTATTTATTATTATATTTTTTCCATCATTGAAAATTTCACAAAAAGAAAAATTATTTTGATGAAAATGGGGTTAAAAATTGTTCATCAATAAATGAAAAATACTTGAAAAGTTAAAAAAACTGAGTTTTTCTTACATTTTAATTATTAAATTGAACTTCTCATGCAGACGTTTTATATATTTAAAATCTAAGGTTCTACCGAGATTTGAACTCGGATCGCTGGATTCAGAGTCCAGAGTGCAAACCATTTCACCATAGAACCGTCTTCCCATGCCGGGAATCGAACCCGGGCCGCCTGGGTGAAAGCCAGGAATCCTAACCACTAGACCACATGGGAGTCGTAAGACAGAATGGTTTGTTTTTCGTAAAGTAGAAGAAGCAGATTGTTTTTCTTTTCTTTAAGCAAGAAATTTCTGAAGAAAAAAAAAATATTTAATAAAAAAATTAAAACATATTCATCAATACATGATTTTTTAAAAGGTTAGATGTATTTATAAAGTTATAAGATACAATTTATTTATTTATTATTTGTTGAAATGCTTGATGTATTTGTAAAGTTATCAGAAACAATTTATTTATTTATTATTATATTTTTTCTACCATTGAAAATTTCACAAAAAGAAAAATTATTTTGATGAAAATGGGGTTAAAAATTGTTCATCAATAAATGAAAAATACTTGAAAAGTTAAAAAAACTGAGTTTTTCTTACATTTTAATTATTAAATTGAACTTCTCATGCAGACGTTTTATTTATATAAAATCTAAGGTTCTACAGAGATTTGAACTCGGATCGCTGGATTCAGAGTCCAGAGTGCTAACCATTACACCATAGAACCGTCTTCCCATGCCGGGAATCGAACCCGGGCCGCCTGGGTGAAAGCCAGGAATCCTAACCACTAGACTACATAGGAGTCGTAAGACAGAAACGAAAGAAGAAAAATCTGACAAGAAAAAGGATATAAAGCACAACTCTTTTTAAACATAATTTTTTTTAACATTTCTCGAAAAGGGAAATTTTTTATTAAAAGTAAGAATAAAAATTATTCATCAATGAATGGTTTTTTTTCGTAAAGTAGAAGAAGCAGATTGTTTTTCTTTTCTTATTTTTAACATTTCTCGAAAAGGAAAATTGTTTATTAAAAGTAAGAATAAAAATTATTCATCAATGAATGGTTTGTTTTTCGTAAAGTAGAAGAAGCAGATTGTTTTTCTTTTCTTTAAACAAAAAATTTCTGAAGAAAAAAATATATTTAATAATAAAATTAAAAAATATTCATCAATACATGATTTGATAAAAGGTTAGATGTATTTATAAAGTTATAAGATACAATTTATTTATTTATTATTTGTTGAAATGCTTGATGTATTTGTAAAGTTATCAGAAACAATTTATTTATTTATTATTATATTTTTTCTACCATTGAAAATTTCACAAAAAGAAAAATTATTTTGATGAAAATGGGGTTAAAAATTGTTCATCAATAAATGAAAAATACTTGAAAAGTTAAAAAAACAGAGTTTTTCTTACATTTTAATTATTAAATTGAACTTCTCATGCAGACGTTTTATTTATTTAAAATCTAAGGTTCTACCGAGATTTGAACTCGGATCGCTGGATTCAGAGTCCAAAGTGCTAACCATTACACCATAGATCCGTCTTCCCATGCCGGGAATCGAACCCGGGCCGCCTGTGTGAAAGCCAGGAATCCTAACCACTAGACCACATGGGAGTCGTAAGACAGAAACGAAAGAAGAAAAATCTGACAAGAAAAAGCATATAAAGCACAACTCTTTTTAAACATAATTTTTTTTAACATTTCTCGAAAAGGGAAATTGTTTATTAAAAGTAAGAATAAAAATTATTCATCAATGAATGGGTTTTTTTCGTAAAGTAGAAGAAGCAGATTGTTTTTCTTTTCTTTAAGCAAGAAATTTCTGAAGAAAAAAAAATTATTTAATAATAAATTTAAAAAATATTCATCAATACATGATTTGTTAAAAGGTTAGATGTATTTATAAAGTTATAAGATACAATTTATTTATTTATTATTTGTTGAAATGTTAGATGCATTTGTAAAGTAATCAGAAACAATTTATTTACTTATTATTATATTTTTTCTACCATTGAAAATTTCATAATAAGAAAAAAAATTTTTTTGAAGAAAATGGGGTTAAAAATCGTTCATCAATAAATGAAAAATACTTGAAAAGTTAAAAAAACTGAGTTTTTCTTACATTTTAATTATTAAATTGAACTTCTCATGCAGACGTTTTATTTATTTAAAATCTAAGGTTCTACCGAGATTTGAACTCGGATCGCTGGATTCAGAGTCCAGAGTGCAAACCATTACACCATAGAACCGTCTTCCCATGCCGGGAATCGAACCCGGGCCGCCTGGGTGAAAGCCAGGAATATTAACCACTAGACCACATGGGAGTCGTAAGACAGAAACGAAAGAAGAAAAATCTGACAAGAAAAAGCATATAAAGCACAACTTTTTTTAAACATAATTTTTTTTAACATTTCTCGAAAAGGGAAATTGTTTATTAAAAGTAAGAATAAAAATTATTCATCAATGAATGTTTTTTTTTCGTAAAGTAGAAGAAGCAGATTGTTTTTCTTTTCTGTAAGCAAGAAATTTCTGAAGAAAAAAAAATTATTTAATAATAAATTTAAAAAATATTCATCAATACATGATTTGTTAAAAGGTTAGATGTATTTATAAAGTTATAAGATACAATTTACAGTATTGTGGCAATTAATTGAGAAATGTCATTTTTTTCGTTTTATCACACGTAAGCTTAGGAAGAAGCACTCCAAATTAGCTCAGAGTTCAAATTGCAGTTATTATCAAAGTAGCAGGTGTTCGTATGCACCTGGTAAGTAGCAGGAGTTCAAATTCCTCCGCCAGGTGGCAGGTGTTCCGCAGTGGTAGTTTCTCAGTTGTTGCGGGGCTCATTAGCGTCATGGATATCAGCGCGGAAACACGTGCTAAAGTGATTGCGCATAGAGAACACACTTCTAAGACGTTCGAGGAAATAGGTAAAATATGTGGAGTGAGTACAGCAAGTGTCGGGAGGATCTGTAAGCAGTTTCAGGAAACAGGAAATGCTGGAACCAACCGCTCTGGAAGATGCGGCCGAAAAAGATCAACTTCGACTCGTGACGACAAAACTTTACATCGAATGAGTGTTAAAAATCCTCGATTAACCAGTTTTGACCTGTCTAAGTCCATGGTGTCAGCTGGTGTTTATATTGCACTTTTAACAGTGCGATACAGGCTGTTAGAACACGGACGGAGAGCACGTCGACCGTACAAGAAGCAGCTTCTGACGCTTCGCATGAAGAAAAAAAGGTTGGAATGGGCACGGAAATACAAAACATGGACTGAGAAGGACTGGAAGAAAGTTCTCTTTTCTGACGAAACACATTTTGTGGTTCAGGGATTTAGATCTATGTTCGTGAGAAGGAGCCAAGAAGAACCTCTCAATCAGCACCACATCAATCAAGTATCCGCCCAAAAAGATGTTTTGGGGTTGTTTCAGCGTTTTGGGGGCAGAATCTCATGTTCCCGTAGAAGGAATGATGAACAGTGCCAGTTACGAAGTCATATTGACCCGAAAAGTGCTTCCAACCATTGCAAAACTGTGGCCGAACGGAGATTGCGTTTTCCAACAAGACAGCGCGCCATGTCACACTTCGAAGCGAATCAAAAATTTCTGCTCAAAAAAAATATTACCGTACTGGATTGGCCCGGGAATTCACCAGACTTGAATCCCATAGAAAATTTGTGGGCTATTGTCAAAAAACGGCTTCACAAATTTCACTGTACGACGATGGACAAGCTAATTTCGGCCGTTATTGACATATGGTTCAGAGACGTTGAAATTAAAACTACATGTGCTAGTCTAGTATATTCCATGCCGAAACGTGTCTGTGATGTTATAAAGTCTCGGGGAGGTCATATCACTTATTAGTTTTAAATGTATCCATAGAAAACTTGAATAAAACTGAATTTTATTAAAAAAACTGCATTTCTCAATTAATTGCCACAATACTGTATTTATTTATTATTTGTTGAAATGTTAGATGTATTTGTAAAGTTATCAGAAACAATTTATTTACTTATTATTATATTTTTTCTACCATTCAAAATTTCATAATAAGAAAAAAATTTTTTTTGAAGAAAATGGGGTTAAAAATTGTTCATCAATAAATGAAAAATACTTGAAAAGTTAAAAAAACTGAGTTTTTCTTACATTTTAATTATTAAATTGAACTTCTCATGCAGACGTTTTATTTATTTAAAATCTAAGGTTCTACCGAGATTTGAACTCGGATCGCTGGAATCAGAGTCCAGAGTGCTAACCATTACACCATAGAACCGTCTTCCCATGCCGGGAATCGAACCCTTGCCGCCTGGGTGAAAGCCAGGAATCCTAACCACTAGACCACATGGGAGTCGTAAGACAGAAACGAAAGAAGAAAAATCTGACAAGAAAAAGCATATAAAGCACAACTCTTTATAAACATAATTTTTTTTAACATTTCTCGAAAAGGGAAATTGTTTATTAAAAGTAAGAATAAAAATTATTCATCAATGAATGGTTTTTTTTCGTAAAGTAGAAGAAGCAGATTGTTTTTCTTTTCTTATTTTTAACATTTCTCGAAAAGGAAAATTGTTTATTAAAAGTAAGAATAAAAATTATTCATCAATGAATGGTTTGTTTTTCGTAAAGTAGAAGAAGCAGATTGTTTTTCTTTTCTTTAAGCATGAAATTTCTGAAGAAAAAAATATATTTAATAATAAAATTAAAAAATATTCATCAATACATGATTTGATAAAAGGTTAGATGTATTTATAAAGTTATAAGATACAATTTATTTATTTATTATTTGTTGAAATGCTTGATGTAATTGTAAAGTTATCAGAAACAATTTATTTATTTATTATTATATTTTTTCTACCATTGAAAATTTCACATAAAGAAAAATTATTTTGATGAAAATGGGGTTAAAAATTGTTCATCAAAAAATGAAAAATACTTGAAAAGTTAAAAAAACTGAGTTTTTCTTACATTTTAATTATTAAATTGAACTTCTCATGCAGACGTTTTATTTATTTAAAATCTAAGGTTCTACCGAGATTTGAACTCGGATCGCTGGAATCAGAGTCCAGAGTGCTAACCATTACACCATAGAACCGTCTTCCCATGCCGGGAATCGAACCCTTGCCGCCTGGGTGAAAGCCAGGAATCCTAACCACTAGACCACATGGGAGCCGTAAGACAGAAACGAAAGAAGAAAAATCTGACAAGAAAAAGCATATAAAGCACAACTTTTTTTAAACATAATTTTTTTTTAACATTTCTCGAAAAGGAAAATTGTTTATTAAAAGTAAGAATAAAAATTATTCATCAATGAATGGTTTGTTTTTCGTAAAGTAGAAGAAGCAGATTGTTTTTCTTTTCTTTAAGCAAGACATTTCTGAAGAAAAAAAAAATATTTAATAAAAAAATTAAAACATATTCATCAATACACGATTTTTTAAAAGGTTAGATGTATTTATAAAGTTATAAGATACAATTTATTTATTTATTATTTGTTGAAATTCTTGATGTATTTGTAAAGTTATCAGAAACAATTTATTTATTTATTATTATATTTTTTCTACCATTGAAAATTTCACAAAAAGAAAAATTATTTTGATGAAAATGGGGTTAAAAATTGTTCATCAATAAATGAAAAATACTTGAAAAGTTAAAAAAACTGAGTTTTTCTTACATTTTAAATATTAAATTGAACTTCTCATGCAGACGTTTTATTTATTTAAAATCTAAGGTTCTACCGAGATTTGAACTCGGATCGCTGGATTCAGAGTCCAAAGTGCTAACCATTACACCATAGAACCGTCTTCCCATGCCGGGAATCGAACCCGGGCCGCCTGGGTGAAAGCCAGGAATCCTAACCACTAGACCACATGGGAGTCGTAAGACAGAAACGAAAGAAGAAAAATCTGACAAGAAAAAGCATATAAAGCACAACTCTTTATAAACATAATTTTTTTTAACATTTCTCGAAAAGGGAAATTGTTTATTAAAAGTAAGAATAAAAATTATTCATCAATGAATGGGTTTTTTTCGTAAAGTAGAAGAAGCAGATTGTTTTTCTTTTCTTATTTTTAACATTTCTCGAAAAGGAAAATTGTTTATTAAAAGTAAGAATAAAAATTATTCATCAATGAATGGTTTGTTTTTCGTAAAGTAGAAGAAGCAGATTGTTTTTCTTTTCTTTAAGCATGAAATTTCTGAAGAAAAAAATATATTTAATAATAAAATTAAAAAATATTCATCAATACATGATTTGATAAAAGGTTAGATGTATTTATAAAGTTATAAGATACAATTTATTTATTTATTATTTGTTGAAATGCTTGATGTATTTGTAAAGTTATCAGAAACAATTTATTTATTTATTATTATATTTTTTCTACCATTGAAAATTTCACATAAAGAAAAATTATTTTGATGAAAATGGGGTTAAAAATTGTTCATCAAGAAATGAAAAATACTTGAAAAGTTAAAAAAACTGAGTTTTTCTTACATTTTAATTATTAAATTGAACTTCTCATGCAGACGTTTTATTTATTTAAAATCTAAGGTTCTACCGAGATTTGAACTCGGATCGCTGGAATCAGAGTCCAGAGTGCTAACCATTACACCATAGAACCGTCTTCCCATGCCGGGAATCGAACCCTTGCCGCCTGGGTGAAAGCCAGGAATCCTAACCACTAGACCACATGGGAGCCGTAAGACAGAAACGAAAGAAGAAAAATCTGACAAGAAAAAGCATATAAAGCACAACTTTTTTTAAACATAATTTTTTTTTAACATTTCTCGAAAAGGAAAATTGTTTATTAAAAGTAAGAATAAAAATTATTCATCAATGAATGGTTTGTTTTTCGTAAAGTAGAAGAAGCAGATTGTTTTTCTTTTCTTTAAGCAAGACATTTCTGAAGAAAAAAAAAATATTTAATAAAAAAATTAAAACATATTCATCAATACATGATTTTTTAAAAGGTTAGATGTATTTATAAAGTTATAAGATACAATTTATTTATTTATTATTTGTTGAAATTCTTGATGTATTTGTAAAGTTATCAGAAACAATTTATTTATTTATTATTATATTTTTTCTACCATTGAAAATTTCACAAAAAGAAAAATTATTTTGATGAAAATGGGGTTAAAAATTGTTCATCAATAAATGAAAAATACTTGAAAAGTTAAAAAAACTGAGTTTTTCTTACATTTTAATTATTAAATTGAACTTCTCATGCAGACGTTTTATTTATTTAAAATCTAAGGTTCTACCGAGATTTGAACTCGGATCGCTGTATTCAGAGTGCTAACCATTACACCATAGAACCGTCTTCCCATGCCGGGAATCGAACCCGGGCCGCCTGGGTGAAAGCCCAGGAATCCAAACCACTAGACCACATGGGAGTCGTAAGACAGAAACGAAAGAAGAAAAATCTGACAAGAAAAAGCATATAAAGCACAACTTTTTTTAAACATAATTTTTTTTTAACATTTCTCGAAAAGGGAAATTGTTTATTAAAAGTAAGAATAAAAATTATTCATCAATGAATGGGTTTTTTTCGTAAAGTAGAAGAAGCAGATTGTTTTTCTTTTCTTTAAGCAAGAAATTTCTGAAGAAAAAAAAATATTTAATAATAAAATTAAAAAATATTCATCAATACATGATTTGATAAAAGGTTAGATGTATTTATAAAGTTATAAGATACAATTTATTTATTTATTATTTGTTGAAATGCTTGATGTATTTGTAAAGTTATCAGAAACAATTTATTTATTTATTATTATATTTTTTCTACCATTGAAAATTTCACATAAAGAAAAATTATTTTGATGAAAATGGGGTTAAAAATTGTTCATCAAGAAATGAAAAATACTTGAAAAGTTAAAACAACTGAGTTTTTCTTACATTTTAATTATTAAATTGAACTTCTCATGCAGACGTTTTATTTATTTAAAATCTAAGGTTCTACCGAGATTTGAACTCGGATCGCTGGAATCAGAGTCCAGAGTGCTAACCATTACACCATAGAACCGTCTTCCCATGCCGGGAATCGAACCCTTGCCGCCTGGGTGAAAGCCAGGAATCCTAACCACTAGACCACATGGGAGCCGTAAGACAGAAACGAAAGAAGAAAAATCTGACAAGAAAAAGCATATAAAGCACAACTTTTTTTAAACATAATTTTTTTTTAACATTTCTCGAAAAGGAAAATTGTTTATTAAAAGTAAGAATAAAAATTATTCATCAATGAATGGTTTGTTTTTCGTAAAGTAGAAGAAGCAGATTGTTTTTCTTTTCTTTAAGCAAGACATTTCTGAAGAAAAAAAAAATATTTAATAAAAAAATTAAAACATATTCATCAATACATGATTTTTTAAAAGGTTAGATGTATTTATAAAGTTATAAGATACAATTTATTTATTTATTATTTGTTGAAATTCTTGATGTATTTGTAAAGTTATCAGAAACAATTTATTTATTTATTATTATATTTTTTCTACCATTGAAAATTTCACAAAAAGAAAAATTATTTTGATGAAAATGGGGTTAAAAATTGTTCATCAATAAATGAAAAATACTTGAAAAGTTAAAAAAACTGAGTTTTTCTTACATTTTAATTATTAAATTGAACTTCTCATGCAGACGTTTTATTTATTTAAAATCTAAGGTTCTACCGAGATTTGAACTCGGATCGCTGTATTCAGAGTGCTAACCATTACACCATAGAACCGTCTTCCCATGCCGGGAATCGAACCCGGGCCGCCTGGGTGAAAGCCCAGGAATCCAAACCACTAGACCACATGGGAGTCGTAAGACAGAAACGAAAGAAGAAAAATCTGACAAGAAAAAGCATATAAAGCACAACTTTTTTTAAACATAATTTTTTTTTAACATTTCTCGAAAAGGGAAATTGTTTATTAAAAGTAAGAATAAAAATTATTCATCAATGAATGGGTTTTTTTCGTAAAGTAGAAGAAGCAGATTGTTTTTCTTTTCTTTAAGCAAGAAATTTCTGAAGAAAAAAAAATATTTAATAATAAAATTAAAAAATATTCATCAATACATGATTTTTTAAAAGGTTAGATGTATTTATAAAGTTATAAGATACAATTTTTTTATTTATTATTTGTTGAAATGCTTGATGTATTTGTAAAGTTATCAGAAACAATTTATTTATTTATTATTATATTTTTTCTACCATTGAAAATTTCACAAAAAGAAAAATTATTCTGATGAAAATGGGGTTAAAAATTGTTGATCAATAAATGAAAAATACTTGAAAAGTTAAAACAACTGAGTTTTTCTTACATTTTAATTATTAAATTGAACTTCTCATGCAGCGGTTTTATTTATTTAAAATCTAAGGTTCTATCGAGATTTGAACTCGGATCGCTGGATTCAGAGACCAGAGTGCTAACCATTACACCATAGAACCGTCTTCCCATGCCTGGAATCGAACCCGGGCCGCCTGGGTGAAAGCCAGGAATCCTAACCACTAGACCACATGGGAGTCGTAAGACAGAAGCGAAAGAAGAAAAATCTGACAAGAGAAAGCATATAAAGCACAACTTTTTTTAAACATAATTTTTTTAACATTTCTCGAAAAGGGAATTTGTTTATTAAAGTAAGAATAAAAATTATTCATCAATGAATGGTTTTTTTTCGTAAAGTAGAAGAAGCAGATTGTTTTTCTTTTCTTTAAGCAAAAAATTTCTGAAGAAAGAAAAAATTATTTAATAATAAAATTAAAAAATTTTCATCAACACATGATTTGTTAAAAGGTTAGATCTATTTATAAAGTTATAAGATACAATTTATTTATTTATTATTTGTTGAAATGCTAGATGTATTTGTAAAGTTATCAGAAACAATTTATTTATTTATTATTATATTTTTTCTACCATTGAAAATTTCATAAAAAGAAAAATTATTTTGAAGAAAACGGGGTTAAAAATTGTTCATCAATAAATGAAAAATACTTGAAAAGTTAAAAAAAATGAGTTTTTCTTACATTTTAATTATTAAATTGAACTTCTCATGCAGACGTTTTATTTATTTAAAATCTAAGGTTCTAATGAGATTTGAACTCGGATCGCTAACCATTACACCATAGAACCGTCTTCCCATGCCGGGAATCGAACCCGGGCCGCCTGGGTGAAAGCCAGGAATCCTAACCACTAGACCAAATGGGACTCGTAAGGCAGAAACGAAAGAAGAAAAATCTGACAAGAAAAAGCATATAAAGCACAACTTTTTTTAAACATAATTTTTTTTTAACATTTCTCGAAAAGGAAAATTGTTTTTTAAAAGTAAGAATAAAAATTATTCATCAATGAATGTTTTTTTTCGTAAAGTAGAAGAAGCAGATTGTTTTTCTTTTCTTTAAGCAAGAAATTTCTGAAGAAAGAAAAATTATTTAATAATAAAATTAAAAAATATTCATCAATACAATATTTGTTAAAAGGTTAGATGTATTTATAAAGTTATAAGATACAATTTATTTATTTATTATTTGTTGAAATGCTAGATGTATTTGTAAAGTTATCAGAAACAATTTATTTATTTATTATTATATTTTTTCTACCATTGAAAATTTCACAAAAAGAAAAATTATTTTGATGAAAATGGGGTTAAAAATTATTCATGAATAAATGAAAAATACTTGAAAAGTTAAAAAAACTGAGTTTTTCTTACATTTTAATTATTAAATTGAACTTCTCATGCAGACGTTTTATTTATTTAAAATCTAAGGTTCTACCGAGATTTGAACTCGGATCGCTGGATTCAGAGTCCAGAGTGCTAGCCATTACACCATAGAACCGTCTTCCCATACCGGGAATCGAGCCCGGGCCGCCTGGGTGAAAGCCAGGAATCCTAACCACTAGACCACATGGGAGTCGTAGGGCAGAAACGAAAGAAGAAAAATCTGACAAGAAAAAGCATATAAAGCACAATTGTTTTTAAACATAATTTTTTTTAACATTTCTCGAAAAGGGAAATTGTTTATTAAAAGTAAGAATAAAAATTATTCATCAATGAATGGTTTGTTTTTCGTAAAGTAGAAGAAGCAGATTGTTTTTCTTTTCTTTAAGCAAGAAATTTCTGAAGAAAAAAAAATATTTATTAATAAAATTAAAAAATATTCTTCAATACATGATTTTTTAAAAGGTTAGATGTATTTATAAAGTTATAAGATACAATTTATTTATTTATTATTTGTTGAAATGCTTGATGTATTTGTAAAGTTATCAGAAACAATTTATTTATTTATTATTATATTTTTCTACCATTGAAAATTTCATAAAAAGAAAAATTATTTTGAAGAAAACGGGGTTAAAAATTGTTCATCAATAAATGAAAAATACTTGAAAAGTTAAAAAAAATGATTTTTTCTTACATTTTAATTATTAAATTGAACTTCTCATGCAGACGTTTTATTAATTTAAAATCTAAGGTTCTACCGAGATTTGAACTCGGATCGCTAACCATTACACCATAGAACCGTCTTCCCATGCCGGGAATCGAACCCGGGCCGCCTGGGTAAAAGCCAGGAATCCTAACCACTAGACCACATGGGACTCGTAAGGCAGAAACGAAAGAAGAAAAATCTGACAAGAAAAAGCATATAAAGCACAACTTTTTTTAAACATAATTTTTTTTTAACATTTCTCGAACAGGTAAATTGTTTTTTAAAAGTAAGAATAAAAATTATTCATCAATGAATGTTTTTTTTCGTAAAGTAGAAGAAGCAGATTGTTTTTCTTTTCTTTAAGCAAGAAATTTCTGAAGAAAAAAAAATTATTTAATAATAAAATTAAAAAATATTCATCAATACAATATTTGTTAAAAGGTTAGATGTATTTATAAAGTTATAAGATACAATTTATTTATTTATTATTTGTTGAAATGCTAGATGTATTTGTAAAGTTATCAGAAACAATTTATTTATTTATTATTATATTTTTTCTACCATTGAAAATTTCACAAAAAGAAAAATTATTTTGATGAAAATGGGGTTAAAAATTATTCATGAATAAATGAAAAATACTTGAAAAGTTAAAAAAACTGAGTTTTTCTTACATTATAATTATTAAATTGAACTTCTCATGCAGACGTTTTATTTATATAAAATCTAAGGTTCTACCGATATTTGAACTCGGATCGCTGGATTCAGAGTCCAGAGTGCTAGCCATTACACCATAGAACCGTCTTCCCATACCGGGAATCGAACCCGGGCCGCCTGGGTGAAAGCCAGGAATCCTAACCACTAGACCACATGGGAGTCGTAGGGCAGAAACGAAAGAAGAAAAATCTGACAAGAAAAAGCATATAAAGCACAACTTTTTTTAAACATAATTTTTTTTAACATTTCTCGAAAAGGGAAATTGTTTATTAAAAGTAAGAATAAAAATTATTCATCAATGAATGGTTTGTTTTTCGTAAAGTAGAAGAAGCAGATTGTTTTTCTTTTCTTTAAGCAAGAAATTTCTGAAGAAAAAAAAAATATTTATTAATAAAATTAAAAAATATTCATCAATACATGATTTTTTAAAAGGTTAGATGTATTTATAAAGTTATAAGATACAATTTTTTTATTTATTATTTGTTGAAATGCTTGATGTATTTGTAAAGTTATCAGAAACAATTTATTTATTTATTATTATATTTTTTCTACCATTGAAAATTTCACAAAAAGAAAAATTATTCTGATGAAAATGGGGTTAAAAATTGTTGATCAATAAATGAAAAATACTTGAAAAGTTAAAAAAACTGAGTTTTTCTTACATTTTAATTATTAAATTGAACTTCTCATGCAGCCGTTTTATTTATTTAAAATCTAAGGTTCTACCGAGATTTGAACTCGGATCGCTGGATTCAGAGTCCAGAGTGCTAACCATTACACCATAGAACCGTCTTCCCATGCCGGGAATCGAACCCGGGCCGCCTGGGTGAAAGCCAGGAATCCTAACCACTAGACCACATGGGAGTCGTAAGGTAGAAACGAAAGAAGAAAAATCTGACAAGAAAAAGCATATAAAGCACAACTTTTTTAAAACATAATTTTTTTTTAACATTTCTCGAAAAGGAAAATTGTTTATTAAAAGTAAGAATAAAAATTAATCATCAATCAATGGGTTTTTTTCGTAAAGTAGAAGAAGCAGATTGTTTTTCTTTTCTTTAAGCAAGAAATTTCTGAAGAAAAAAAAATTATTTAATAAAAAATTTAAAAAATATTCATCAATACATGATTTGTTAAAAGGTTAGATGTATTTATAAAGTTATAAGATACAATTTATTTATTTATTATTTGTTGAAATGTTAGATGTATTTGTAAAGTTATCAGAAACATTTTATTTACTTATTATTATATTTTTTCTACCATTGAAAATTTCATAATAAGAAAAAAAAAATTTTTGAAGAAAATGGGGTTAAAAATTATTCATGAATAAATGAAAAATACTTGAAAAGTTAAAAAAACTGAGTTTTTCTTACATTATAATTATTAAATTGAACTTCTCATGCAGACGTTTTATTTATATAAAATCTAAGGTTCTACCGATATTTGAACTCGGATCGCTGGATTCAGAGTCCAGAGTGCTAGCCATTACACCATAGAACCGTCTTCCCATACCGGGAATCGAACCCGGGCCGCGTGGGTGAAAGCCAGGAATCCTAACCACTAGACCACATGGGAGTCGTAGGGCAGAAACGAAAGAAGAAAAATCTGACAAGAAAAAGCATATAAAGCACAACTTTTTTTAAACATAATTTTTTTTAACATTTCTCGAAAAGGGAAATTGTTTATTAAAAGTAAGAATAAAAATTATTCATCAATGAATGGTTTGTTTTTCGTAAAGTAGAAGAAGCAGATTGTTTTTCTTTTCTTTAAGCAAGAAATTTCTGAAGAAAAAAAAAATATTTATTAATAAAATTAAAAAATATTCATCAATACATGATTTTTTAAAAGGTTAGATGTATTTATAAAGTTATAAGATACAATTTTTTTATTTATTATTTGTTGAAATGCTTGATGTATTTGTAAAGTTATCAGAAACAATTTATTTATTTATTATTATATTTTTCTACCATTGAAAATTTCACAAAAAGAAAAATTATTCTGATGAAAATGGGGTTAAAAATTGTTGATCAATAAATGAAAAATACTTGAAAAGTTAAAAAAACTGAGTTTTTCTTACATTTTAATTATTAAATTGAACTTCTCATGCAGCCGTTTTATTTATTTAAAATCTAAGGTTCTACCGAGATTTGAACTCGGATCGCTGTATTCAGAGTCCAGAGTGCTAACCATTACACCATAGAACCGTCTTCCCATGCCGGGAATCGAACAAGGGCCGCCTGGGTGAAAGCCAGGAATCTTAACCACTAGACCACATGGGAGTCGTAAAGCAGAAACGAAAGAAGAAAAATCTGACAAGAAAAAGCATATAAAGCACAACTTTTTTTAAACAATTTTTTTTAACATTTCTCGAAAAGGAAAATTGTTTATTAAAAGTAAGAATAAAAATTATTCATCAATGAATGGGTTTTTTTCGTAAAGTAGAAGAAGCAGATTGTTTTTCTTTTCTTTAAGCAAGAAATTTCTGAAGAAAAAAAAATTATTTAATAATAAAATTAAAAAATATTCATCAATACATGATTTGTTAAAAGGTTAGATGTATTTATAAAGTTATAAGATACAATTTATTTATTTATTATTTGTTGAAATGCTAGATGTATTTATAAAGTTATCAGAAACAATTTATTTATTTATTATTATATTTTTTCTACCATTGAAAATTTCATAAAAAGAAAAATTATTCTGATGAAAATGGGGTTAAAAATTGTTGATCAATAAATAAAAAATACTTGAAAAGTTAAAAAAACTGAGTTTTTCTTACATTTTAATTATTAAATTGAACTTCTCATGCAGCCGTTTTATTTGTTTAAAATCTAAGGTTCTACCGAGATTTGAACTCGGATCGCTGGATTCAGAGTCCAGAGTGCTAACCATTACACCATAGAACCGTCTTCCCATGCCGGGAATCGAACCCGGGCCGCCTGGGTAAAAGCCAGGAATCCTAACCACTAGACCACATGGGAGTCGTAAGACAGAAACGAAAGAAGAAAAATCTGACAAGAAAAAGCATATAAAGCACAACTTTTTTTAAACATAATTTTTTTAACATTTCTCGAAAAGGGAAATTGTTTATTAAAGTAAGAATAAAAATTATTCATCAATGAATGGTTTTTTTTCGTAAAGTAGAAGAAGCAGATTGTTTTTCTTTTCTTTAAGCAAGAAATTTCTGAAGAAAAAAAAATTATTTAATAATAAAATTAAAAAATATTCATCAGTACAATATTTGTTAAAAGGTTAGATGTATTTATAAAGTTATAAGATACAATTTATTTATTTATTATTTGTTAAAATGCTAGATGTATTTGTAAAGTTATCAGAAACAATTTATTTATTTATTATTATATTTTTTCTACCATTGAAAATTTCACAAAAAGAAAAATTATTTTGATGAAAATGGGGTTAAAAATTATTCATGAATAAATGAAAAATACTTGAAAAGTTAAAAAAACTGAGTTTTTCTTACATTATAATTATTAAATTGAACTTCTCATGCAGACGTTTTATTTATATAAAATCTAAGGTTCTACCGATATTTGAACTCGGATCGCTGGATTCAGAGTCCAGAGTGCTAGCCATTACACCATAGAACCGTCTTCCCATACCGGGAATCGAACCCGGGCCGCCTGGGTGAAAGCCAGGAATCCTAACCACTAGACCACATGGGAGTCGTAGGGCAGAAACGAAAGAAGAAAAATCTGACAAGAAAAAGCATATAAAGCACAACTTTTTTTAAACATAATTTTTTTTAACATTTCTCGAAAAGGGAAATTGTTTATTAAAAGAAAGAATAAAAATTATTCATCAATGAATGGTTTGTTTTTCGTAAAGTAGAAGAAGCAGATTGTTTTTCTTTTCCTTAAGCAAGAAATTTCTGAAGAAAAAAAAAATATTTATTAATAAAATTAAAAAATATTCATCAATACATGATTTTTTAAAAGGTTAGATGTATTTATAAAGTTATAAGATACAATTTTTTTATTTATTATTTGTTGAAATGCTTGATGCATTTGTAAAGTTATCAGAAACAATTTATTTATTTATTATTATATTTTTTCTACCATTGAAAATTTCACAAAAAGAAAAATTATTCTGATGAAAATGGGGTTAAAAATTGTTGATCAATAAATGAAAAATACTTGAAAAGTTAAAAAAACTGAGTTTTTCTTACATTTTAATTATTAAATTGAACTTCTCATGCAGCCGTTTTATTTATTTAAAATCTAAGGTTCTACCGAGATTTGAACTCGGATCGCTGTATTCAGAGTCCAGAGTGCTAACCATTACACCATAGAACCGTCTTCCCATGCCGGGAAACGAACAAGGGCCGCCTGGGTGAAAGCCAGGAATCTTAACCACTAGACCACATGGGAGTCGTAAAGCAGAAACGAAAGAAGAAAAATCTGACAAGAAAAAGCATATAAAGCACAACTTTTTTTAAACAATTTTTTTTAACATTTCTCGAAAAGGAAAATTGTTTATTAAAAGTAAGAATAAAAATTATTCATCAATGAATGGGTTTTTTTCGTAAAGTAGAAGAAGCAGATTGTTTTTCTTTTCTTTAAGCAAGAAATTTCTGAAGAAAAAAAAATTATTTAATAATAAAATTAAAAAATATTCATCAATACATGATTTGTTAAAAGGTTAGATGTATTTATAAAGTTATAAGATACAATTTATTTATTTATTATTTGTTGAAATGCTAGATGTATTTATAAAGTTATCAGAAACAATTTATTTATTTATTATTATATTTTTTCTACCATTGAAAATTTCATAAAAAGAAAAATTATTTTGAAGAAAATGGGGTTAAAAATTGTTCATCAATAAATGAAAAATATTTGAAAAGTTAAAAAAACTGAGTTTTTCTTACATTTTAATTATTAAATTGAACTTCTCATGCAGCCGTTTTATTTATTTAAAATCTAAGGTTCTACCGAGATTTGAACTCGGATCGCTGGATTCAGAGTCCAGAGTGCTAACCATTACACCATAGAACCGTCTTCCCATGCCGGGAATCGAACCCGGGCCGCCTGGGTGAAAGCCAGGAATCCTAACCACTAGACCACATGGGAGTCGTAAGGTAGAAACGAAAGAAGAAAAATCTGACAAGAAAAAGCATATAAAGCACAACTTTTTTAAAACATAATTTTTTTTTAACATTTCTCGAAAAGGAAAATTGTTTATTAAAAGTAAGAATAAAAATTATTCATCAATCAATGGGTTTTTTTCGTAAAGTAGAAGAAGCAGATTGTTTTTCTTTTCTTTAAGCAAGAAATTTCTGAAGAAAAAAAAATTATTTAATAATAAATTTAAAAAATATTCATCAATACATGATTTGTTAAAAGGTTAGATGTATTTATAAAGTTATAAGATACAATTTATTTATTTATTATTTGTTGAAATGTTAGATGTATTTGTAAAGTTATCAGAAACATTTTATTTACTTATTATTATATTTTTTCTACCATTGAAAATTTCATAATAAGAAAAAAAATTTTTTTGAAGAAAATGGGGTTAAAAATTGTTCATCAATAAATGAAAAATACTTGAAAAGTTAAAAAAACTGAGTTTTTCTTACATTTTATTTATTAAATTGAACTTCTCATGCAGACGTTTTATTTATTTAAAATCTAAGGTTCTACCGAGATTTGAACTCGGATCGCTGGATTCAGAGTCCAGAGTGCTAACCATTACACCATAGAACCGTCTTCCCATGCCGGGAATCGAACCCGGGCCGCCTGGGTGAAAGCCAGGAATCCTAACCACTAGACCACATGGGAGTCGTAAGGTAGAAACGAAAGAAGAAAAATCTGACAAGAAAAAGCATATAAAGCACAACTTTTTTAAAACATAATTTTTTTTTAACATTTCTCGAAAAGGAAAATTGTTTATTAAAAGTAAGAATAAAAATTATTCATCAATCAATGGGTTTTTTTCGTAAAGTAGAAGAAGCAGATTGTTTTTCTTTTCTTTAAGCAAGAAATTTCTGAAGAAAAAAAAATTATTTAATAATAAATTTAAAAAATATTCATCAATACATGATTTGTTAAAAGGTTAGATGTATTTATAAAGTTATAAGATACAATTTATTTATTTATTATTTGTTGAAATGTTAGATGTATTTGTAAAGTTATCAGAAACATTTTATTTACTTATTATTATATTTTTCTACCATTGAAAATTTCATAATAAGAAAAAAAATTTTTTTGAAGAAAATGGGGTTAAAAATTGTTCATCAATAAATGAAAAATACTTGAAAAGTTAAAAAAACTGAGTTTTTCTTACATTTTATTTATTAAATTGAACTTCTCATGCAGACGTTTTATTTATTTAAAATCTAAGGTTCTACCGAGATTTGAACTCGGATCGCTGGATTCAGAGTCCAGAGTGCTAACCATTACACCATAGAACCGTCTTCCCATGCCGGGAATCGAACCCGGGCCGCCTGGGTGAAAGCTTAGGAATCCTAACCACTAG
Organism: Amaurobius ferox; assembly: GCA_951213105.1. NCBI lineage: Eukaryota > Metazoa > Arthropoda > Arachnida > Araneae > Amaurobiidae > Amaurobius > Amaurobius ferox. Next base: position 120,097,256 of record OX578149.1, on the reverse strand, counting down.
ACTACATAGGAGTCGTAAGACAGAAACGAAAGAAGAAAAATCTGACAAGAAAAAGCATATAAAGCACAACTTTTTTTAAACATAATTTTTTTTTAACATTTCTCGAAAAGGGAAATTGTTTATTAAAAGTAAGAATAAAAATTATTCATCAATGAATGGTTTTTTTTCGTAAAGTAGAAGAAGCAGATTGTTTTTCTTTTCTTTAAGCAAGAAATTTCTGAAGAAAAAAAAATATTTATTAATAAAATTAAAAAATATTCATCAATACATGATTTTTTAAAAGGTTAGATGTATTTATAAAGTTATAAGATACAATTTTTTTATTTATTATTTGTTGAAATTCTTGATGTATTTGTAAAGTTATCAGAAACAATTTATATATTTATTATTATATTTTTTCTACCATTGAAAATTTCACAAAAAGAAAAATTATTCTGATGAAAATGGGTTTAAAAATTGTTGATCAATAAATGAAAAATACTTGAAAAGTTAAAAAAACTGAGTTTTTCTTACATTTTAATTATTAAATTGAACTTCTCATGCAGCCGTTTTATTTATTTAAAATCTAAGGTTCTACCGAGATTTGAACTCGAATCGCTGGATTCAGAGTCCAGAGTGCTAACCATTACACCATAGAACCGTCTTCCCATGCCGGGAATCGAACCCGGGCCGCCTGGGTGAAAGCCAGGAATCCTAACCACTAGACCACATGGGAGTCGTAAGACAGAATGGTTTGTTTTTCGTAAAGTAGAAGAAGCAGATTGTTTTTCTTTTCTTTAAGCAAGAAATTTCTGAAGAAAAAAAAATATTTAATAATAAAATTAAAAAATATTCATCAATACATGATTTTTTAAAAGGTTAGATGTATTTATAAAGTTATAAGATACAATTTTTTTATTTATTATTTGTTGAAATGCTAGATGTATTTGTAAAGTTATCAGAAACAATTTATTTATTTATTATTATATTTTTTCTACCATTGAAAATTTCATAAAAAGAAAAATTATTTTGAAGAAAATGGGGTTAAAAATTGTTCATCAATAAATGAAAAATACTTGAAAAGTTAAAAAAACTGAGTTTTTCTTACATTTTATTTATTAAATTGAACTTCTCATGCAGCCGTTTTATTTATTTAAAATCTAAGGTTCTACCGAGATTTGAACTCGGATCGCTGGATTCAGAGTGCTAACCATTACACCATAGAACCGTCTTCCCATGCCGGGAATCGAACCCGGGCCGCCTGGGTGAAAGCCAGGAATCCTAACCACTAGACCACATGGGAGTCGTAAGGCAGAAACGAAAGAAGAAAAATCTGACAAGAAAAAGCATATAAAGCACAACTTTTTTTAAACATAATTTTTTTTTAACATTTCTCGAAAAGGAAAATTGTTTATTAAAAGTAAGAATAAAAATTACTCATCAATGAATGGTTTGTTTTTCGTAAAGTAGAAGAAGCAGATTGTTTTTCTTTTCTTTAAGCAAGAAATTTCTAAAGAAAAAAAAATATTTAATAATAAAATTAAAAAATATTCTTCAATACATGATTTTTTAAAAGGTTAGATGTATTTATAAAGTTATAAGATACAATTTATTTATTTATTATTTGTTGAAATGTTAGATGTATTTGTAAAGTTATCAGAAACAATTTATTTACTTATTATTTTATTTTTTCTACCATTGAAAATTTCATAATAAGAAAAAAAATTTTTTGAAGAAAATGGGGTTAAAAATTGTTCATCAATAAATGAAAAATACTTGAAAAGTTAAAAAAACTGAGTTTTTCTTACATTTTAATTATTAAATTGAACTTCTCATGCAGACGTTTTATTTATTTAAAATCTAAGGTTCTACCGAGATTTGAACTCGGATCGCTGGATTCAGAGTCCAGAGTGCAAACCATTACACCATAGAACCGTCTTCCCATGCCGGGAATCGAACCCGGGCCGCCTGGGTGAAAGCCAGGAATTCTAACCACTAGACCACATGGGAGTCGTAAGACAGAATGGTTTGTTTTTCGTAAAGTAGAAGAAGCAGATTGTTTTTCTTTTCTTTAAGCAAGAAATTTCTGAAGAAAAAAAAAATATTTAATAATAAAATTAAAAAATATTCATCAATACATGATTTTTTAAAAGGTTAGATGTATTTATAAAGTTATAAGATACAATTTTTTTATTTATTATTTGTTGAAATGCTTGATGTATTTGTAAAGTTATCAGAAACAATTTATTTATTTATTATTATATTTTTTCTACCATTGAAAATTTCACAAAAAGAAAAATTATTCTGATGAAAATGGGGTTAAAAATTGTTGATCAATAAATGAAAAATACTTGAAAAGTTAAAAAAACTGAGTTTTTCTTACATTTTAATTATTAAATTGAACTTCTCATGCAGCCGTTTTATTTATTTAAAATCTAAGGTTCTACCGAGATTTGAACTCGAATCGCTGGATTCAGAGTCCAGAGTGCTAACCATTACACCATAGAACCGTCTTCCCATGCCGGGAATCGAACCCGGGCCGCCTGGGTGAAAGCCAGGAATCCTAACCACTAGACCACATGGGAGAGATTTGAACTCGGATTGCTAACCATTACACTAGCTACAGCTAAAATGTTCAATTTTGCTAGGCTTTATCCTAAGAGGTTAGGGGAAGGAGGGTACGGTCTTTAGTTGCCATCCCAATTTAATTTCGGTCTAAACTGTGTGACACTGTTCTGGTTGCCCAAACAATTTTACCTTATACATTCTGGTAGATCGGATGGTTTGGGTATGAATAAAAGAAGTTTGTAGCATTAGAAATTTGACAGAAAATGTGCTTATTCGTCAAAACCTTTATAAACGTATAAAGTAATCATCCAATAATTTTTGTATTCAAAAAATTAATGTAAAGAAACGTTATAAGGGCATCTGACCACTATAGAAGAACATTCATACATTAGATTCAATATTTTAATATTCGGTTTAAAGGGGGGAGGGGCATTAATAAATTTATTTTTTTCGATTATGAATTATTTTAATTTTTTCTAATGTTTGGGAGAGGAGGCTGTTTTACATAATTTTTCAGAATTTCTAAGAGGGAGAGGGTAAAGTGAAGGAATAACATTTGATTTAAAAAGGGGGGGGGGGCTTCACATTTATGTATATATATGGCTCAAAGTGTATCTGCGTCATGTGAATAAAAATTTCAAAAACATCAAACTGGCTATGGCTGAAATGTTCAATTTTCCTGGCCCTCAATCCAAGAGGTTAGGGGAAGGATGGTACGTTCTCAATAGCTGCCACTCCCATCTGATTCCTCTGGTTGCCCAAATAATTGCAAGAAGTTCGTACCGTACAAATGGGTTCAGGAGTTCAAAAATCATGCTTCTTCCTCAATCAAGACCATTGTGAGACCGTTGATTTTCAATGGGTATTCGGCTAGTATAGCACTAAATGCAGAAAAAAAATCCGATATCTCTAGGACGGCTTTTGATAATTTCTAAATAATTGTGTCTATTCATTTGAGGTTAAAAGTATGTATATGTATTACAAGTATGTAACAGTATGGTATAGAGCCTGTGGTTGCAACACCCATTAGGTTCCAGTATAAATTGGGTGGCACTGTTCAAACCGCCCAAACAGTCACTTTACAACTTCTGGTTTCTCGGATGGTCTGAGTAGGAAAAAAACAGTTCCTGATCGTAGACATGAATCCAGGAGTTGTGCTTATTCGTCAATCAAAATTTAGGTATAAGGTGTTTATCTGACAATTTTTGTATTCGCACGTTATAGGGACTCCTGAACACATTTTAAACACTTCCCTATGTTTGACCAATCATAAAATTTCAATTGGAGTTCTACAGAGCACTTGCCATTTGATAAAACGTTTGTTAATTTTGATTGGGATCATTTCACTTTTAAAACATAGGACCAACATAAATGGAAAAAATACGTTATAAGTACTCCTGAATACTTTCCTGTCAGTCAAAATCGAAGTATAAGGTAATGTTTTCCGAGATATTTTGTATTTGAGATTTCGGTGAAAAGTATACGTACTCCTGAACACATTTCATATACAAGCTCGTGGAAAGCGATTGAGGTCGCCTTGGGGCTAGGGCCTCTTCATAAATTAACCTAGCTTCCATCTTTTCTCGACCGCCCTGTTTGTATGTTTGACCCCATATGATACTGTTCGTAGAATTATCATTGTTTTCCACATAAAATAACGCTTTAATCGAATTCTTTAAAATTTGTATTATTTATTTGCAAATTGTATTAAATTAATATTTTTAATTATTTATGGAAGGAATATTAAGATATATAGAATTGCATATTTCACATTTTTATTATTTTAATATACATGCATTACTATATTCTTTAGTAAGCAACATCGCTCGAAATAACGAGTTCGTACCATAAGCATCAGACTAAATCCCAAAGCCTTCACCACTCATGATCCCAAGTTATTTATTCACAAAGGGATCTTCCCTGACCCCCCAGGCACAGCGGTGGGTTGGTAAACTTGTTTCTGAGAATTCCCAGAAATTACGTCACCTCCTCAATAGAGGAAATGGGACTCATCTTTTGGCACGCTTTGAATGTCGCCCAGATGCAGAGGTAGATAGAATTGACGAATTATCGCTCTTCTGTAATTTTGAACGGATTCATGTCCAAATACGCTGCGCCATCTAGTGATAGCGAATCAAAGCTTAAAACACTGAGGATTCCTCTTAAGCAAGAAATTTCTGAAAAAAAAAAATTATTTAATAATAAAATTAAAAAATATTCATCAATACATGATTTGTAAAAAGGTTAGATGTATTTATAAAGTTATAAGATACAATTTATTTATTTATTATTTGTTGAAATGCTAGATGTATTTGTAAAGTTATCAGAAACATTTTATTTATTTACTAGCAGCATACCCGTTCTTCGTACGGAGTATATAATATAAAGAAACTTGAAATCCATAATCATGCCCAAATTCTTATAGTATACTAAATGACATGTTTAATCAAAATATTCTGTTAAAATATTTAATATAATGCTCCTAAAAAGAAGTTTAAGAATCTCTGTTCTCGCTATATAAAATTATCTTCATGGACATATCTGAAGAATAAAACATCTTGGACCCCTTATGTAAGCAAATATAAAAAAAAATATGGAATTGAATCAATATATGCAACATAAAAGCGTTAAAATTGTATGGGACCCGTACTAATTATATACGCGAATATTAGAAAATATAACCTGTATTAGTAGATTACATGTATAAATTGAAAATACCAATAAACCCGTAATCTTTAAATCTGAAGACAGTCATTTATTCCAATATATGTCAAAATTAAAGTGCTAAAATTATATGGGAAGATATACACGTACTACTTATAATGTCCGATTATTAGTAGAAGACTACCCGTTTTGCAATATGAGTCACAAATGTTTTTTGGTAAAATACAACAGACGACGTAATAAATTGAATTTATAATTAATCCCCTTAATCTTCATACCAGAAGACTGTACTTGATTTCAATATATATGCCAATATATGTCAAAATATATGCCAATATACCTGTACTACTTATATTCTCGGAGGTTAGAAGATATACCCGTGCATTTCTAGAAGATTACTCGTACAACGTACAATATGCGTGTGTCAGATATTTTTGCCGCAATAAAACAATGGCGTAATAACTTAAAAATATCAATAATCCCTGAATCAATAATTCCGGAAAATATCAATAATAATAATGTTTAAACCTGAAGAGTATAATTGATATTATCCAGTCCAAAATGAAATGGCAATGAAATTTATTTTATATACATATCTTCATTATTCAAATCGGAAAGGATTTAATAAAAATCGTCTGCCGCATAAACACATTGGATTTAAATCCGTTGCTAAGCGACATGATATCATTTGCTTCAAATAAATAGGTAGAAAAAATATCGTCTAAATAGTTATATTTCTATGGAACATTTGGCGACAGTTTCGTCAAATTAGCGACATTTTAAAAAGTCGCCAAATTTATCGCCAAGTGGGACTGTAGAACTGACAGTTCCACTTTGCGACAAATTGACGAAATATCATCACAATACTATCCCCTAACAAAAAACAATTAATATCATTTATGTAGCGCAATTTTATCAATTTCAATATATTTTTACCGATTTGAAAAAATTTTTATCAATTTGGTGACATTTTAAAAATTCGCTAAATGTATTACTAAGTAGGATGGTTGGTCTGACAGAGAAATGCTAACCAAACATCATTTCAGTACTCTCTTCTAACAAAACAAAAAAAAATTTCATTGATATGTAGAAGACCCAAGCCACACGACAACCCGAAGGTTTATGGCAGCTGTTTGTGTGTCGTTTATATCAATTTGGCGACATTTCCGTCAATTTGGCAAAGTTTAAGAAAAGTTGTCAAATTAGCGATATCCCTCCAAATTCGTAGCTTTGAATTTGCAGATCTGAATGAAACATTCTTATCCCGTTTCAATATACTAAATGAAAACACTACAATTGTATTAGAAGATATACCCGCTCTACTCTTTTTCTGTTTCAACAATCGGCTATATGAATTTATTGGCTAAACACAATATATGAGTTTAGTAGCTAAATACGATATAAGCTTGAAAACTCTTTGCCAAAATAAATGAAATTGATGTACGCAGTCAGCAATTAATATAATTAAAAGAAAAATCAAACCGTCCATTCATAAGATATACTTTTACATCCATTTATCCATTTATTTATTATTTAAATCGAAAAAAAATAATAAAAACATTAACAAACACATTTAATTTAATTGCGATGCCGAGCAACATGATATATCCTCCTAAAATGTTAAAATTTATTAACCACTAACAGCACACCCGTTATTCGTACGGAGTGTATAATTTAAAGAAACTTAAATTTCGCAATCATGTGCAAATTCTGTTAAAATATTAAATTTATTGCTCCTAAAGAGAAGTTTAAGAATATATGTTCTCACTATGCAAAATTATCTTCACGATCAGATCTGAAGAATAAAACATCCTGCCCCCTTTTGTAAGCAAATTTACAGAAGAAAAAATAGGAATTGAATGAATATATGCAACCCCGTACTAATTATATTCTCGCAGATCAGAAAATATGCCAATGTGTTAGTAGAAGATTACCCGTATTACAATATGCGTCTCAAAAATATTTGCCAAAATAAAAGAGATGACGTAATAAATTGAAAACATCAATAATATCCGTACTCTTTATACCAGAAGGTCGTAATTGATTCCAATATATGCCAATATATATCAAAACATATGTCAATATACCTGTACTACTTATATTCTCGTAGATTAAAAGATATACACGTGTATTTGTAGAAGATTCGTACAACATACAGTATATGAGTTTAAACAATTTTTGTCATAATAAAATAATTGCATAATAACTTGAAAATATCAATAATCCTTGAATCAATAATCCCCGAAAATATAAATAATAACAATTTTTAAACCTGAAGACCGTAATTGATATTATCCAGTCAAAAATGCTATAAGAAAAATCAAATCGTTCTTTTCTAAAATATATTTTTATATCCATTTATTTATTATTCAAATCGAAAAAATAATGATTAAAATTAACAGACAGATTCAATTTAATTGCGTTTCTGAGTAACATGATATAAGATAGAATCTTATAACATGTTAAATATGTCATGTCTTATAACATAAACTGCGAAATTAAATAACGATTTTGATTTCTCTATACTTCTCATTGTTCCGTAAAAGCTTGTTTTAAATAAACCATGAACCATGGAGATAGATTTCCCCTTTAAATCATGTTTCAAACAATTCATGTTTTCAGAAAGTGACTAATTAACGCAAGAAATCTCCCATCAAATTCAGAGATTAAATTTTAATTCACTTTCAAACGATTTTCAAGCTTTTCGTTTGGATAAACCACGGAGTTAGGGAGTAGAACTCCTAGGAAAAAGTTCCGTTTTTCATTAATATCTCGACAACCCCAGGTCTTAGAAACTCGAAACTTGGACAAAAGTTATGGGGGGATATTTTAAGGCTATTCACCAAATTTCATTAAATTCGGTTCAGCCGTTTTTCCGTGATGATGAGACAAACGAAAATTTCGTTTTTTACTAATATCTCGAGAACCACTGGTCGTAGAAACTCAAAACACGGATATAATTTTAAGTGGGGCTATTTCTGGGCTACCCACAAAATTTCATCAAATTCGGTTCAGCCGTTCTCCCGTGATGGTGTGACAAACAGACAGACAGACAGACAGACAGAGAGATTTTCATTTTTATTTAGATCGATTATTATATTTTTTCTACCATTGAAAATTTCAGAAAAAGAAAAATTATTTTGATGAAAATGGGGTTAAAAATTGTTCATCAATAAATGAAAAATACTTGAAAAGTTAAAAAAACTGAGTTTTTCTTACATTTTAATTATTAAATTGAACTTCTCATGCAGACGTTTTATTTATTTAAAATCTAAGGTTCTACCGAGATTTGAACTCGGATCGCTGGATTCAGAGTCCTAACCATTACACCATAGAACCGTCTTCCCATGCCGGGAATCGAACCCGGGCCGCCTCGGTGAAAGCCAGGAATCCTGACCACTGGACCTCATGAGAGTCGAGAGTTAGAAACGAAAGGAGAAAAATGTGACGAGACAAAGCATATAAAGCGATGGCATATAATTCATATAAAGCGAAATACTTTTGGATATTTTCTATTGTTAAGGAACCGATTTGTATGCATTTTAGAAAATAAATAAGTAAATTTTGTATATATATATATATATATATATATATATATATATATATATATATATATATATATATATATATATATATATATATATATATATATATATATATATATATATATATATATATATATATATATATATATATATATATATATATATATATATATATATATATATATATATAAATTCCCAAAAAGGACAAGTAGCAATGTACTCGTACAGATTCCAGATGTGTGACAGAAGTACCGGCCGGGGGAGTTGCGACCCCCAGCACTTCGGTTAAAGCTTTTTCCGCCATGGCAAACGCTCCCGGTAACCGATACTCCCTACACGATTTCCTTCATGACCCTTTATAAATCCGTAAAAATACATACATATACAATTTCAATAACATGTAAAATCTAAAAGTTTACTTTTCTACGCTAAAACTATCCATGAAGCATTCTGTAAAAATATAACAAATAATTTAAAATACAAAATACTTAAGACTAATGAAATCCCAGTCTGAGAGGATATTTTTTAAAAATTGGATATAAGACCCATAAACCGCATTATTTCCATGTAAAAACCTGTGTGTAAAATTACCTGTGTGTAATATTATTAAGGATTAAATGACTAATTGTGAGGTAATTTTACACACAGGTTTTTACATGGAAATAATGCGGTTTATGGGTCTTATATCCAATTTTTAAAAAATATCCTCTCAGACTGGGATTTCATTAGTCTTAAGTATTTTGTATTTTAAATTATTTGTTATATTTTTACAGAATGCTTCATGGATAGTTTTAGCGTAGAAAAGTAAACTTTTAGATTTTACATGTTATTGAAATTGTATATGTATGTATTTTTACGGATTTATAAAGGGTCATGAAGGAAATCGTGTAGGGAGTATCGGTTACCGGGAGCGTTTGCCATGGCGGAAAAAGCTTTAACCGGAGTGCTGGGGGTCGCAACTCCCCCGGCCGGTACTTCTGTCACACATCTAGAATCTGTACGAGTACATTGCTACTTGTCCTTTTTGGGAATTTATATAGGAATACACATGTAAATATTGCAGCATAGCGCTTTACAAGATGTATTATAAATTATTTTTTGCTTTTAGCTTTTTAATCTGTTCACTAAAATTGAAAATAAATTTTTCAAGTTTTATAATGTATATATATATATATATATATATATATATATATATATATATATATATATATAGCCCTGTATAAATAAAAAATAGTTTGACAGTTATAAGAACCATTTTCATTATTAAAATGCGTGTGTCTCTATATGTTCTCTATCGTTGGACTTAGCAGTTTCATGCTCTTAAAAGCCGTTGTCAGTTGTCAGTATTTAGTGGAAGCTCTTTTTCTGTGAAAGACTGTTAGCTACACAAAAATGAATCCTATAATGACAGGGATCAGATTTATCTTTATATATATCTGTCTGTCTGGAGCACATAAAATTTAGTGACCTTTGCGACGAATTTGGCGATATTTGTAACTACACCATATTAACGGATATGTCGCCAAATTGTATGATAGTGATGAATAGATGAATTAATAAAATTTAAAATCAAAGCATAAGTAGGCCAGAGCGGCTGGCTAATGCCACCACCTAGCATTCGTTGCCCTCCTGCGTTTCTTGTAACGTCACAATGGGCAGTGAAAGAATTTCTCAACTGCCAAGTTCATACCACAAACTGATATATATACACACATATACACAGACTAATATATACACACACTTCAACATTAATATACACACATAGAATAGTATTCTGTGGTTCGTACTTGTCCTAGTTCGCACGTACAACGTAATGAGAGTGAACAACGCAACGTTCTAGATATCTCTACTAATTAAAAATGTTTTATAGAAGATAATATTGAATAACTATATAATAATGGTGTACAGTATCTGTGTGCCACTCTGCAAAATGAAACTACTCTAATACGTAGAAAACACGACTGTTTTCGTTACCTAAAAATTTTATATTTCATCAAAAATGGATTAACTCTATTCTCAGATGGGACTTACCCAAAATACTCCACGGGCAGTTCTATCTTATATTATTTTTACTTTATTTTTCTATTAATTTGTGTAGCTAACAGGCAAGAAACCGAAGTTTATTCTAAAAATATGACTTTAATTAAATTTATTTATATTGATAACGTTGTCATTCAACTAAATGCTATTCTATTTGTTTTTATTCATTGCCAGTATCCTATTGCCTATAAAAATGCCATATTCATCACTTATTAGCAATTAAACATTCGTTGTGAAACTGACAAGTTATATGTTTGCTCGTTGTCTCTACGACTTATGCTCTTTTATTCGTAAAGTTATTTTACATTACTTATTACTTTCCTTATATACATAATGTATAAGGAAAGTATTGTGACGGGGTCGAAAATTCGAAATCGAGTTTTCGACGGGAGAGCACGTTTCAAGCATCCCTGATCACGAATCAAACATTTTTGAAGTGATGTCTGTGTGTGTGTGAGTGTGTGTGTCAGTGAGTCTGTGGAGACGATAACTGACGAACGAATGGACCAATTCGAACCAAATTTGGTACAAAAATCACAATCCGTAAACACTGGAAGCCTATTGTTTTTAAATGCAATCGAATGTTCAGAACCCCCCTACATTTTCGAATAAAATTTTGAAAAAATCGTCAAAAAATCAAAACCACTAGTAATAGTTACGCAAGTAGACATTTCTTATGTAATTTTTCATTAGAAAACGATTGACATAAATTTTAGAACGCTAACATGAACCGTTCTCGAGATACTGCACATTTTTCAAAAAAATTATTAAAAAGTCATATAAAATGAAAAAAAATATTTCCTATTGAGAAACATGTTCACTTTTCATATGAAATACCATGCGATAAATTGGGTGACATCAGTCTCGTAGATCTAGCTCGCTCCATTCATGAAAAAAGATACTCTGAGTAATACTTTTGTATTTGAGCGCCAATAGTCATTTTTCTGTTGTAAGAACAACTTATTTCTTCGTCTATAACGCTTGGCGAAATTTCGGCGACAAATTTGGCGGAGTGTCGCCAACTTGGCGACTTTTTGAAATGTTGCCAAATTAACGAAAATCTCGCCAAATGGATAAAAATGACGCTAAATCAATGAAAATGACGACTATTTGTCGAAAATTCAATATCTTGGAAAGCATATTAGTATCTACTATAAGAAAAACCTATTTTTTTACTGTAAAAGTAGTAAATTCATTACATTATATAAGGAAAGTCATGTGTTGCCCACATCAGATTTTTTTGTTATTTCTTTCCTTATGTACATAGTGTAATGTATAAGCAAATTATTGTGATGGAGGTCGAAATTGCGATTTAAAGTTTTTTATGGGAGAGCACGATTCCAGCATCCCTGAATATGAATTATACGTCTTTGAAGTGATGCCTGTATGTATGTGTCAGTCAGTCTGTGGAGACTATATCTCACGAACGAATGGGGCGATTCGAACGAAATTTTGTACAAAAATTACAATCTGTGGATACTGGAAACCTATTGTTTTAAACGCAATCAAATGTTCAGAACCCTCCCTAAATTTTCGAGTGAAATCTTGAAAAGAAAAACAGCAACAAATCAAAAATTCGTTCCATGCATAAGAAAAGATAATTTGGGAAAATACTTTTGTATTTGAACGCCAATAGCCATTTATCTGCTATAAGAATAACTTATTTCTCCGTCCATAACACTTGGTGAGATTTTGGCAAAGAATTTTGGAGAAATGTCGTCGACTAGGTGATAATTTCTTGATGCTAATAAATTAACGAAAATGTAGCCAAATTGATTAAAATGATGCCGAATTGATAAAAATGATGCTATATCAATAACAATTACGACTAATTGACGAAAATTCAGAAACCTATTTTTCCGTCCGTAACGTTTGGCAAAATTTTGCTGACAAATTTGTCGGAATATCTTCAACTTGCTGAATTTTTAAAAGTTGCCAAATTGACGAAAATGTCACCCAATTGATAAAAATTCACAAATTCATGAAACCGACGCTAAATCAGCGAAATGACAACAAATTAAGTTCAATATCTTGGAAAGAGAATAAGAATAACCCATTTCTCCGTCTGGCAGTACGTAACACTTGGCAGTAAATTTAGCTAGATTTTGCCAATTTGACGGCTATTTTAAATGTTACCAAAGTAACAAAAATGTCGCTAAATTAATAAAAATGACGCAAATAATAAAAATGAATAAATGTTTCGCAAATTCTGATTTCCGTCATATGACGGCCATACCTTCTAGTATACAAAAATCCTTTTCTCTGTTTGTCTATAACACTTGCTGATGCATTTGGGAAACTTGGCGAATAATCTAGCGACGTATAGCTAATTTGGCGATATTTTACCTCAGATTGACAAAAATATCGTCAGAATGACTAACTGACGCTTATTTGATGAATTAATTATTAAAATATTTTAAAATATGAACTATGTCGCTTGTTGAGGATGCTATCAATATTGATAATTGTTTATTTAGAGTTGCGCGAAATATAAGTTAATTGGATACTTTGAAATAGTTTTACATGTTATCTTCCGGAAAATCGCCAAGTGTATAATTCAACTTTAAAAACATAGTACCGTATATCTTATACATTATTTTTTTACTGCAAAAGGTGTAAATTCATTGCATTATACAGTATTGTGGCAATTAATTGAGAAATGTTATTTTTTTCGTTTCATCACACGTAAGCTTAGGAAGAAGCACTCCAAATTAGCTCAGAGTTCAAATTGCAGTTATTATCAAAGTAGCAGGTGTTCGTATGCACCTGGTAAGTAGCAGGTGTTCATATTCCTCCGCCAGGTGGCAGGTGTTCCGCAGAGGTAGTTTCTCAGTTGTTGCGGGGCTCATTAGCGTCATGGATATCAGCGCGGAAACACGTGCTAAAGTGATTGCGCTTAGAGAACGCACTTCTAAGACGTTCGAGGAAATAGGTAAAATATGTGGAGTGAGTACAGCAAGTTTCGGGAGGATCTGGAAGCGGTTTCAGGAAACAGGAAATGCTGGAACCAACCGTTCTGGAAGATGCGGCCGAAAAAGATCAACTTCGAATCGTGACGACAAAACTTAACATCGAATGAGTGTTAAAAATCCTCGATTAACCAGTTTTGACCTGTCTAAGTCCATGGTGGCAGCTGGAGTTGATATTGCACCTTCAACAGTGCGATACAGGCTGTTAGAACGCGGACGGAGAGCACGTCGACCGTACAAGAAGCAGCTTCTGACGCTTCGCATGAAGAAAAAAATGTTGGAATGAGCACGAAAATACAAAATATGGACTGAGAAGGACTGGGAGAATGTTCTCTTTTCTGACAAACACATTTTGTGGTTCAGGGATTTAGATCTATGTTCGTGAGAAGGAGACAAGGAGAACCTCTCAATCAGCACCACATCAATCAAGCACCCAAGCATCCGCCCAAAAAGATGTTTTGGGGTTGTTTCAGCGTTTTGGGGACAGAATCTCTTGTTCCCGTAGAGGGAATGATGAACAGTGCCAGTTACGAAGTCATATTGACCCGAAAAGTGTTTCCAACCATGGCTAAACTGTGGCCGAACAGAGATTGCGTTTTCCAACAAGACAGCCCGCCATGTCACACTTCGAAGCGAATCAAAAATTTCTGCTCAAAAAAAATATTACCGTTCTGGATTGGCCCGGGAATTCACCAGACTTGAATCCCATAGAAAATTTGTGGGCTATTGTCAAAAAACGGCTTCACAAATTTGACTGTACGACGATGGACAAGTTAATTTCGGCCGTTATTGACATATGGTTCAGAGACGTTGAAATTAAAACTACATGTGCTAGTCTAGTACATTCCATACCGAAACGTGTCTGTGATGTTATAAAGTCTCGGGGAGGTCATATCACTTATTAGTTTTAAATGTATCCATAGAAAACTTGAATAAAACTGAATTTCATAAAAAAAGTGCATTTCTCAATTAATTGCCACAATACTGTATAAGGAAAGTCATGTGCTGCCCATATCAGATTTTTTTCTTTTAGAGTTCTAGTTTATCTGTCTCTGACTGGCTTAAATACTTATACATGCATAATCAACATTTCCCCAATCCACATATTACAACTTGAAATCTTGCATATTAAGTGCCAATCGCGAATTTGTGTAATTATGTATGTATGTAAATTGTTTTCCGACGGAATTTTGAATTCGATTGTTTATGACTTTCTGTTCTAAATAACTGCTTAGAAGTTTTCAGTAATCGAGTTATTGGGTTATATTCTTGTACAATGTCATGATCTCACTTCCTGATAGATTTAGAAAAAAAAATATATTACAAAGATGAAAAGCGTTGCTTATTTAGTTGCATTTTTGCCCCTTTCTCCGCAATAGGTGGAAAAGAAGTATGAAAACTCTTTTATATAATCTAACTGCCCAGCCCCCCCCCCCCCGAAAAATAATGTGCCGATCTTTTAAACAATGTAGCGGTAAAAAATTGACTTTATTATATACAAAATACAAAATGTTCTCTTTCATCAACTATACATGCATGCACACGTGTAATAAGATGTATCCGCGTGATTTCCAATAGCTCTACGCTTATATTGTTACCAACAGATTAATAAAATTTTTCCTTTAAAATCATTATTCAAAGCATTATTTTGCAGATTGCAGCGTCCACGTCGACTATAAGAACTTGCAATTTTGTCCCTGTAGATCAACGGTAGAGCGTCGACAGGCCAATTCGGAGATCCAGGGTTCGATTGCCGGTTGGGGTAGCAAGGTTCTTTACAAGCTTTTGCTGTGGGACAGAAATGATTTGTATTAATTTTGCAGCGGTCTACAACTTTGTAATTCAATTTTTTCTCTATCTCTAACAGGAAGCGAGACAGCCTTATGTACCCACTATAAAAAATCTGATGTGGGCAACACATGACTTTACTTATATAATGCACTGAATTTACTACTTTTACAGTAAAAAAATAGGTTTTTCTTTTAGTAGATACTTATATTCTTTCCAAGATATTGAATTTTCGACGATTAGTCGTCATTTTCATTGATTTAGCGTCATTTTTATCCATTTGGCGAAATTTTCGTTAATTTGACAACGTTTAAAAAAGTTGCCAAGTTGGCGACATTCAATCAAATTCGTCGCCGAAATCTCGTCAAGCGTCATGGACGGAGAAATAAGTTATTCTTATAGCAGATAAATGACTATTGGCGTTAAAATACAAAAGTATTACAGAAAGTATCTTTTCTCATGAATGGAACGAGCTAGATCCACGAGAATGATGTCACCAAATTTATCGCATGATATTACATATGAAAAGTGAACATGTTTCTTAACAGTTATAATTTTTTTTTTAATTTATGGGATTTTTTGATAAATTTGCTTAAAAAATATGCAATATTTAGAGAACGTTCATGCTAGCGTTCTAACGTTTATGTCAATCGTTTTCTAAAGAAAAATTACATAAGAAATGTCTATTTGCGTAACTTTATTAAAGGTTTTGATTTTCTGATGATTTTTCAAAATTTCACTCGAAAATTTAGGGGGGTTCTGAACATTCGATTACATTTAAAAACAATAGGCTTCCAGTATTTACGGATTTTGATTTTAGTGCGAATTTCATTCAAATAGCTCCATTCGTTCGTGAGATATCGTCTCCACAAACTCACTGACACACGCACACACTTTCACCCCCCCCCCCCACACACACACACAGACATCACCTCAAAAACGTTTGATTCGTGATCAGAGAAGCTTGAAACGTGCTCTCCCGTCGAAAACTCGAATTCGAATTTCCGACCCCGTCACAATACTTTCCTTATACATTATGTATATAAGGAAAGTAAAAATCTGATGTGAGCAGCACATGACTCCCCATAGACTCAAATTCATTTGTTCTTTATTTTCTTAAGAATATATTAAATTGAGTCTAATTGAACTAGATAACACACATACTTATTTGAAATTACACTAAATGTACACTTTTAAATCAGTTCTGGTTTTCATTTGGCAATTGGACGTATTGTTAAAACAGACGTATTTTAAAAGATGCGAAAAAAGTTAAATATCTTGATAAAGGCTAGTCCTAGAGGTTGATCTTATTCTTTTCGCAGTCAAAAATTACGTATAAAACAAATATTTAATTGATATATTTGAGCATTATATAATCTTTTATTTTAGATTTTGACTGGTTCTGCGGTCTATGTCGTTAAAAAACGCACATTATTTTCCTCTGAATCGTATAAAAATTCTAGTATCACTAGGGCAACCTACAAGTGACTTATCTACCAAATTTTGTGATAATGGGTCACTTAGTGTTTTAGCTAGATTGGATAAATGCGATTTTTGCGGGTCATTTCGCAAGGTCTATTAGACAGGATCTATTAAACTGTATCGCACCAAAACCTAATCAGCACCAGGGTCACCCACAAACGACTTACATACCAAATTTTATGAAATTCGGTTCATCAGTTATGGAGTTAGAGTGCATACATGCATTTCATAGACACACACACACACAGAGACGTCACGCTAAAAATAGTTTTTTCGTATTCTGGGGGTGTTCGAAGCATGCAGATCCGTCGAAAACTCGAGTTGCAATTTTCGATATGATTCCAATACATTACCATCCCTATACATTACCATGTATTGCAGGGAAATTAAAAGTGTCAGACCTCTTAAATTTGTCTGATCGTATCGCGTCACAGAGGTTTCCTTTACACCTGCACTTTAATACCTCTATAAATTTCCTTGACACCATGTATATTACAGGGCGCGGTAGCCCATTGATTAGCGCGCTGGAGTTCACTCGGTAGGCCCGGGTTCGATTCCAGCCACTGCCAAAACTGCCGCCGTGTTCACGCGGAGTACGATCACGTTAAACATGTGTGTCCGTAAGTCCTTCCGAGAGGTTGGTGGTAGGGGAAGGAGGGTACGGTCCCTGTGGATGCCTCCCCCACTGGGTTCCGATCTAAATTGGGTGGCAGTTGCCATACAGTTCCCATACAGTTTACCATACAGTTGCCTTACACCTTTCTGGTAGGTCGGACGGTCTGGGTCTCAACAACAACAACAACCATGTATATTACAATGATAAGTTTATCAATTTTTACTTTCCTTACAATACCTGGTAATGTATAGGGACAGTATTGGAATCGTGTCAAAAATAGCATCTCGAGTTTTTGACGGATCTCCACATTTCGAGCCCTCTAGAAATCGAAAAATCTATGTTTGGTGTGACATCTGGGTGTATGCGTGTTTGTCTGCATGTATCTACTCAAACTCTAAACGTAGTTGACCAAATTTCATAAAATTTAGTAGATAACTAGCTAACGGGTTACCCTGGAGCTGATTAAATTTTGTTACGATTCGAGAAAAAAGAACCTGTCTGATTTTACAAAATGGCCCTCAAAAATCGTCAAAATCTTAAATTTAAGACTACCTATGCAGAAATGTACCAATCTAATGTTTGTTTCATACAAAATTTTTAACGACGAGAAGAATAGGACCAATTTTATTGCTCTAGAACTAAGCGTTCTAGATATATATATATATACGTATATATATATATATATATATATATATATATATATATATATATATATATATATATATATATATATATATATATATATATATATATATATATATATATATATATATATATATATATATATATATATATATATATATATATACTTTTATTCATCGAATGAAAACGGAGACTGAATTAAATCTGTAAATTCAATGTAATTGCAAGTAATTATCTGTGTTATTTTGAGTAGTTAAACTCAATTTAGGGAATTAGGAAATGAATAAAAAGAAAATAAATTTGAGTCCGTAGGGAAGTTATGTGCTACCCACAACAGATTTTTCTTTCCCTACAACACATGATACTGCATAATGAAAAGTATGTTGTTGCAAATTCCCTAAGACCAGCAGAGCTAGATCAGGTCCATGACATTATACACCCCAAAGAAATCCAGCACCAACAACGGACTGGTAGCAAGATCCCTCGTGGAGAGTCCCAGGCATGCAAGAATATGAACAGGGGATGCCTGCTCAGAAGAACACTTGGTGCAGACCTCAAAATACTTAGAGCCCTTAGTATATTTCATAGATCTGAGATGCCCACTGAGGAAGCGAGTAAGAGTAGTTTAATCCTGCCTAATACAACCAAGTGCCAGAGAACCACCTGTCGGTTCCCCTGATACCAGTAGTGCACTAATGGAAGAAGCCAGGTGTTTTTGGTTTTTGCATTTTGCAGTGGAGAAAAGTTCTATATAGGTGAGAGGCGCAGAAGGCACCGAGGCAACAAAGGCACACGCCTTGGCCAGGGTGTCCGCGATCTCATTTCCCTCGAGGTCAACGTGAGAAGGAATCCTCTGTAGGTGGATCCGATGATACAAGGAAAGTCGTTTCAACTTTTTAAGAATAATCACTCCTATTATCCCTCACACTATGCCAATGGTCAAGTGTTGGACAGAACTCCTGCCATCAGACAGGATCCAGATTTCATTTGTCTGAGTGAGTGACACAAGCGATCCAAGGCCTTCATCTATGGCTATTAGTTCACTATGGAAAACAGAACAGAAGTCAGGATTCCTCCTTTGAATCTTTACTTCCTGGTTTTGTGATTTGATGTAAATTCCACTATCAGCACCATCACGATCGTTCCTGCTACCATCCGTATACACCCGAACAGCGTCCGCTGGAATATCATTAATTCTTTCGAGATCCAGTTGCCTTAAATAAACAGGAAGATCAGTTTGCTTATTCACATAAACAGGAAGGTCAGTATGGCAGCATGAAAATCATAAGTCTCCTTATTATTTTTATGCTGCCTCGGTCGTCGCACAGTCAAAAAAGGATCGCGTCCCTGGCTTAAGCAGAGGGCCTGGTTCGATAAGTGTATTATAGTATCCAAATTCACTAAAGATCCTGCAGTTATATTTATTAATGGGATTTCAACCAGTGCAACGAGAATAAAACTGGATCAGGCCTCTGGATTTGCCTCTTTTTGCAAAATGGCTCTCAAAAATAAAAAAAATCGTCAAAATATAAAATTAAAGACTGCATATGCTTAAATTTATCAAATACATGCGTGTTTTATACGTAATGTTTGACGACGAAAATATTAAGACTAACCCTATTACCTGTGTTGGACCATTCACGAAATATTTAGCTTTTTAAATTTTGAAAAGATGAAGACGTTTTTTACTGTAGTTAAAAACTATTTGATGAAATTTCGTAAAATTTACTAGCTAAGTTCTTTTGGGGTTATCTTGATGCTGCTTAAATTTTGGCATGATTTGGAAAAATACAACTGACACTTTTTTTGCGAAATTGTCCGTAAAGATCATACAAATGACTAAAGTTGCTGAAATATATTAATTATATACTACTTCCATTTCTTACTTTTCATGTAATTTTCATACAAGTAAGTGAATAAGACTGGCACCACGATTCTAGGATGAAACGTTGAGATATTTTACTTATTTTCTTTTTAATTTTGAGAAGTTGAAGAAGTTTTAAAATGTGCTACGTTGCCAAATTAAACGAATATGCGTTAAAAATGTAAAATTAATATCATATCAGAAAAGTTATTTTCTGCAATTAAACTCAATTTAATGCATCATGGAGTTCAAAAATAAGAAAATGAATTTTAATCTGACGGTAAAGTCATGTGCTGCCCAGAATTTGCATTATAGCAGTTACAAACTACTAATTTATCCAAGTCTTAAAATAACTTTCCCAAAAGCAATTTTCAGCTCAATGTGAAAATATTTACTTACAGCAATGATTTTGGAATAATTACGCTGATGCGGAAAACAACCCTCACGTTACTGTTGTTATCAAGAAAGTGAAGATTGCATAAACCCAAATTTTCCCCTTTATGGCTAAAAATAGAAGTCTGTCACGCCCGAACAAGTTATCACTGTACAAAGCTTATATCAGGTCTAACATGACCTTACGGTTCCGCTATCTGGGGAATTGCCTCAGACTTCAACATCGAGATTTCAGACCTTGCAAAATAAAACCCTACGTTGTATTACCAACGCTCCTCACTATGTTAGAAATGACGTATTGAGATCTCAAAATTAAACACCATCTTGGCTCATATCCGCAAATTAGTTCTTCATTTCCACCGTGATCTCCTGAAAGTAGGAAACGCTGTACTCAATATAAGAGCAAATTCAGTGTAATTTGAAATAATTATGGGTGTTATTTTGTGCGATTAAACTCTATTTAATGAATTATTGAAGAAATAAGGAAAACGTGATTATGAGTCTGTAAGGAAAGTCATGTGCTCCTCATATCAGATTTTGCCTTAGACGTTCCAAAATCTAATCAGCACCAGAGTATCTCACAAGTAAATTATCTAGCAAATTTTGTGAAATTTGGTCAAATAGTATTTTAGCTAGAATGGATGCATCAGAGTTTTCAGGGCTATTTTGCAAAAAAGGCGAGTTCTGTTTTTCCGAATCATTCCCAAAACTAATCAGCACCAGGGTCATACCCAAATGACTTACCTACCAAATTTTATGAAATTAGGTACATTAGTTTTTGAGTGAGAGTGGATACATACATGCACAGACAGACACTCAGGCAGACACACAGACAGATAGACGCTCACACACAGACGTCACTCTAAATTCACGTCAAAAAGACGTCACTCTCTTTCGTATTCTAGAGGTCTCAAAATGTGTAGATACGTCGAAAAATCGAGTTGCGATTTATGGCATGATTCCAATACTTTCCCTATACATTATCATGCATTGCAGGGAAAGTAAAAATAGCTACCATCGTTTTAATCGTTGTAAATTTTTTTACAACAGATAAATTTATAATTTTTTTTTTTTTTTTTTTTTTTTTTTACAAAACATTTATAATTTAATAACACTGCAATACATGGTAATGTACAGGGAAAGTATTGGAATCATACCGAAAATCACAACTCGAGATTTCGACGGTTCTACACGTTTCGAGACCTCTAGGATACGAAAATCTATTTTTAGCGTGACGTCTGTGTGTGTGTCTGTCTGTCTGTGCAATGCATGTATCCACTCTAACTAAAAAACTAATGGACCGAATTTTATAAAATTTGGTAGGTCAGTCACTTGGGTGAGACCCTGGTGCTGATTAGTTTTTGGTAGGCTTCGTAAAAACTGAACCCGCCATTTTTTGCAAAATGGCCCGTAAAAATTTCATGTATCCACTCTAGCAAAAATACTATTTTGATGAAATGTCACAAAATTTAGTAGATAAGTTACTTGTGGGTTACTCTAGTGTTGATTACATTTTAGTACGATTCGGAAAAGAAGAACTCGCTTTTTTTTACGCAATGACCCTCGAAATTTTTATGTATCCACCCTAGCTAAAGTATTAATTGACCAGATTTCACAAAATTTGGTATATAGGTTACTTGTGGGATACTCTGGTGCTGATTAGATTTTGGTACAATTCGGAAAATTGCAACCTGCCTTTCTTTACGAAATGGCCCGCAAAAATCGCCAAAATAAAAAAAAATGCGCAAATGTATCAATTAAATTTGTGTTTTATACCCAATTTTTGACGAGGAAAAGAATATACCACATTCCATTATGCTTTAAGACTGACCGCTCTCAAGATATTTGAGATTTCTTGTATTTTTGTTAAGTCGATTTCGGAAAAATGTCCAATTACCAAATAAAAAAAATGAATTAAAAATGCAAATTTAGTGTTATTTGGTGCAATTAAAAACAATCTAATGATTTATTAAAGAAATAAAGTAAATATGAAATTGAGTCTGCAGGGAAAGTCATTTGCTGCCCACATCAGATTTTTACGTTCCCTGCAATACATGGTAATATATAGGGAAAGTATTGGAATCATACCGAAAATCGCAACTCGAGTTTTCGACGGATCTACACGTTTCGACACATCTAGAATACGATAACACCTTTTTTAGCATGACATCTGTGTGTGTGTCTGTGTGCCTGTTTGTGCAGATTTTGTATCCACTCTAACTAAAAAACTAATTGACCGAATTTCATAAAATTTGGTAAGTCACTTGAGGGTGACTCTGGTGCTGATTGGTTTTTAGTACAGTTCGGGATAAAAGAATCCGCCTTTATTTTGTGAAATGGACTGCAAAAATTGCCTTTATTCACTCTATCTAAAAAACTAATGGACCGAATTTCAGAAAATTCGGTTGATAAGTCACTTGTGAGTTATCCTGGTGCTGATTAGATTTTGATACGATTCGGAAAAAAATAAACTGCGTAAATGGTCCTCAGAAATCGTCAAAATCGAAACTAAAAATTTCTTACGCCCAGACATATCCAATTAATGCTTGTCTTATACGTAATTTTTAAAGATGAAAAAAATAAGACCAACCCCATTACACTAGGACGAGCCGTTCTTGGGATATTTTTGCTTTTTCGTATTTTCTCCACGCCACCTTTGAAAATAAGTTCATTTACCAAATGAGAACGAAAATTGAATTAAAAGTGAATTAAATTTAATTAAAATAAAGAGAACGTGAATGTAAGTCTGCAGAGAAATTCATGTGCTGCCCACATCAGATTTTTACTTTCCCTGCTGCAATACATAGTAATGTATAGAGAAAGTATTGGAATCATGCCGAAAATCGAATTTTCAACGTATCTACACGCTTCCAGACCTCTAGGATACAAAAAAACTATTTTTAGCATGACGTGTGTGTGTCTGTCTGTCTATCTGTGTGTCTGTCTATCTGTCTGTGTGTCTGTCTGTCTGTGCTATGTACTTATCCTCTCTAACTCAAAAACTAATGAACCGAATTTCATAAAATTTGGTAGGTAAGTCATTTGGGTGTGACCCTGGTTCTGATTTGTTTCTAGTACGATTCGGAAAAAAAGAACCCGCCTTTTTTTCGAAATGGTCTTCTAAAACTGCCTGTATCCACTCTAGCTGAAAAAATAATAAACCGAATTTCCAAAATGTGGTAGATAAGTCGCTTGTGAGTTTTCCTAGTGATGATTAGATTTTGGTACGGTTCGGAAAAAAATAACCTGCCTGTTTATCCAAAATGCCCATTCAAAAATCGTCAAAATCTAAAATAAAAAACTCCGTATGCTCAAATATATCCATTAAATACTTGTTTTATACGTAATTTTTAACGAAGAAAAGAATAATACCAACTCCATTACACTAGAACTAGCCGTTCTCGAATTATTTTTGTTTTTTCGTAATTTATCTACACACCGAAATATGTCCAGTTACCAAATAAAAACGAAAATTGAATTAAAAGTGAATTAAATTTGATTAAAATAAAGAGAACGTGGAAGTCTGCAGTGAAAGTCATGTGCTGACTGCATCAGATTTTTTAATTATGAAGAGGACCATTAACCGTAATTGAAACGATCGTTTATCTGGCAACACTTCATTTACAAACTCACGATATGCCATTGTCGCATAGTGGTTAAAAGCTCTCAATTTGTAGCCTGTGGGTTCAATCGGGGCCTCCGCTCGAGAGAGGGGGCCGTGGCAGTCAAATTAGTGACGTCACGAAAAACGATCCACGGTTGGCGAAACGATCCCGTTTAAAGCTAGTTTTTAAAAATATTTTAATACTTTTTTTTAGCTAAACCTGACAAGATTTTCAAAAAGAGGTATGTATGTTTGTCTGTTACACACACACACACGAAAATGCAATTAATTAAAATTTAATGAGCACATATTGATTTAATGTTTAAAATAATAAACAGGTCTTTTACTGACAACTTCCCTTACATATATGTAAATTTTTTATTATTTTATGTGTTGGATTTTTTTTATTAATCAATGTAACAGACTAATTCATTGTAACAGAATAACAAAAAATTATTATAGCATTTAATGACTTTGCTATAGTTTATTTTAATGCTAATCATGTTATATTTTGTTTTCAGTAAGTATATCATAAAATCATGGTAATTTAGGTTAGTCTGTTACATACACAGTTAATTAGTGTTAATTTATTTAAAATTCAATTTTTTTTTTCAAAATTTGGTATAGGCTATTCTTCGAACATATGCAGATCTGCATTATTATTATTTTTTATTATTTGTTTTAAACCTTTTTGTACTTAAAAATCTTTTTGTTTTCCTATATGTGTTAGTCTGTTGCTATGGAATGGCCCAAAATTGTAACTGACAGTAATTTTATTTAATGAGAAATATATGTCAAAAAATTAAACAAATAAAGATGTCACTGATGTGCTAAATCTACAAGTAAATGATTGGGTATTAGTAAAATAAGATTCCATCCTTTACCAGGGATCTGTCACGTAGATCAATAAAAAAGAAATTGAAATTTCTGTAATGCACAAAACTAAAAACCATTTCAAGTGGCCTCAAAAAGACACTTAACAGGGTGATACATAAAAATGACAAATTAACAAGTTACAGCAAAGATTAAAAATGACATAACACCTAAGCAGTTATAAAAATCAGAATAAAAACAATCGACACAGGAAAAAACATATAATCAGTAATATAAGCTGCTACTGTATCCAATTGAAATGCATTATGTTTACACAGAGATACATTGGATTAAAAAAAGATAAATATAATTATTCTAAATTCTTGTTACACATTAGTTACTTTAAAATGACCAATCCAATAATGTTGTAGTTAAAATAGAAGTTTGCAAACTTAAAAATGAGCTCAAAAGCAGAATTTTGTTAAATATCAAATGTGTAAATGTTCTGCAGAGCTTATAAAACAGAGCTTGTTCTGTGATGTATGTCACAGCTTTAAGTACTACTTTCTGTTGTCGGGTAAATGAGAATTTCATAACTCAATGAATGAAGCAAGATACATTTGCATTGCACTGTAGTAAATAAATCTTTAAAACTACAATGAAATTTATAAAAACTGTAAATTTATTCAAAACTAATAAAGTAATTTATGGCAAACCTTAAAGCAAATTATTTTATGGCTTTTAAACAAGCAACAAAATGAAGGTTCTTAAAATAAAACTTAGCGTTATCCAAAGTTACTGCAATTTTCATTTAATACTTTGTTCATGAATGTATCTTTGTCAACAATGTCTTTGAAAACATAGTGTTGTAACAAACAGCTGAGATTTGTAGAAAAATTGATTTTTTAAATTTTCATTCATGAGTTATTCTATAACTATGATTATATAATAAAATGTTGCAACCTCATAAGTTAAAACTATGAGTCCCTAGGCATTTTTTTAAGTTTGAAAGGTTTTGTAAGTTTATTCAACGAGATATCTGGCAAACTATTAGTAATGGGATTTAGTAAACAAGCAGCTAAGCGACATAGGAAAGTTGAACTCCTACGTCTTCAAAATAGTATTCAATTTGTCAGATGATGCTACAGTTGTAGACAATGACACATTATTGGAATTAAAAATCAACCAATACTACTAACACAATGTAAATAACACAATGAAATAAATGTAAATAACACAATGTATAAGTAACACAATGAAAGTCAAAAAGTTTTTGAAAGAAGAAACGAGCTCAACCATAACATCAGATCAAAACAAACGCTTTTAGGTTGAAATACGCTGTAATACTGGATCGTTTTTCATGACGTCACAAGCTCTGAAAAGCAGACTACCACGGCCCCCGGAGGAGCGGAGGTCCCGGTTCAATCCCAGTGAATATATCATTTTATATTCTGGATGGTGTAAATTTAAAAAAATCCAATAGATGGCACCACTGAAATCTTCGCGTTATTATGTCAGAAACACGCACTTAGTTCCCCAAACATCCGCTAGGGGACCACACCTTTTGTAAAATTCACCTAAAACTAGTGCGAATGGCAAATATTTACATTACGTCACCTTTCCAATATACTGATATGATCAAAGTTCACATTACGTCATCGGTCTATAGTTCATATTAGAGCTCCTCTACTAAGGCTCCTCTACGTATACAGAGGAACATATGATAACGTCATCGGTTTAAAGGTCACCTCATTTTCCAACACATACACCACGATGAGTTAGTTATATGTCAATGACCTATCCGGTCATGGCGTTTGTGTTTTGCATTTTTATAGATAAAGCGGTGATACAAGTGTAGATTTCTCCTAATTTGATTTGTAACTTTTTATTTGTTAACAGCGCTTTATGAACACCTGTGCTTCTGTTCACTTTTGTTAAAAAATATATATTTCTAAATGCAAAAAGCTGAAATATTGAGTTACGAGTGGTGATTGATGCAGTTAGCACTAACTATTGATGAAGGGTCGAAATCGACAATAAATATTCTATTCTGGTTTCAGCAAGAATATGATATATAGGAAATATAAGAAGACAAAGAAAGTCTGTGGAACTTATTTGCAACCTATTTATTCCAAGCATTCATCATACATGTGCCCAGAATGATGCACCGAAAAAATATCTAGGCGTTTTATTTGACCAGTGCATTTCATCTAATAGCAGTCTATATTTTTATTTTCTCATACTATATAATTTACTGTCTCATATTATTTTCACTTTCTCATACTATATAATTTACTTTCTCATATTATTTTTACTTTCTCATACTATATAATTTACTTTCTCATATTATTTTTACTTTCTCATACTATATAATTTACTTTCTCATATTATTTTTACTTTCTCATACTATATAATTTACTTTCTGATATTATTTTTACTTTCTCATACTATATAATTTACTGTCTCATATTATTTTCACTTTCTCATACTATATAATTTACTTTCTCATATTATTTTTACTTTCTCATACTATATAATTTACTTTCTCATATTATTTTTACTTTCTCATACTATATAATTTACTTTCTCATATTATTTTTACTTTCTCATACTATATAATTTACTTTCTCATATTATTTTTACTTTCTCATACTATATAATTTACTTTCTCATATTATTTTTACTTTCTCATACTATATAATTTACTTTCTCATAATTATTTTTACTTTCTCATACCATATAATTTACTGTCTCATATTATTTTTACTTTCTCGTACTATGTATGTATAGAGAAAGTATCGTTTTCACAAAAAATTGTGAATTCGAGATTTTGATGCCAATATGTATATTTTAGGTCCTCCTGAACAAGATTTGACTATTTTTTGAGCTGTGTCCGTCAGTCTGTCTGTGTGGGGTCGATTTCTTGTGTACTCGGTAGCTGCCACAAATATTAATGGATTTACGCGAAACTTTGTATCCAGCTTTAACATCGCGAAATCTATAGAACTAAATAGACACACAACTAAATAGGCACACAACTAAATAGACACACAATAAACATTGAAGTTTATTCTAATTTATATATTTTTTTAACATGTCAGCATAGTACAAGAAAAGACGACATACTCATGCATAAAAGGAGGTATTTATGGCTCAATGATCACAAGACTTAACAGTTTCAGTCATTGTTATGAAAAAAAAGACAGGATATAATTTTTGTGTTCGTGACGTCATTAGCACCCTTAGAGTCAAGTTAACCCCCCCCCCGAGGGTGAATTGTCAAGTATGGTATTAATTGGACTATTTTTCAAGCCCTTTAAAGTGAAGACTAACTATATTTGTTATCATTTGGACGAATGGTCGAGATTTTTACTTTCCTTATATAAATATAATGTATAAGGAAAGTATTGTGACGGGGTCGAAAATTCGAATTCGAGTTTTCGAAGGGAGAGCACATTTAAAGCATCCCTGATCACGAATCAACCAGGTTTGAGGTGATGTCTGTGTGTGTGTGAAAGTGTGTGTGTGTCAGTGAGTTTGTGGAGACGATATCTCACGAACGAATGGAGCGATTTGAATGAAATTTGGTACAAAAATCACAATCCGTGAATACTGGAAGCTTATTGTTTTTAAACGCGATCGAATGTTCAGAACCTCCTAAATTTTTAAGTGAAATTTAGAAAAAATCATAAAATTAAAACTTTTAATAAAGTTACACAAATAGACATTTCTTATATAATTTTTCCTTAGAAAACGATTGATATAAACTTTAGAACGCTAGCATGAACCGTTCTAGAGATATTGCACATTTTTCAAAAGAATTAAAAAAAAAAAAACCCATAAATTAAAAAAATATATATTAAAATTGAGAAGCAAGTTCACTTTGCATATGTAATATCATGCGATAAATTTGGTGACATCATTCTCGTGGATCTAGCTCCTTCCATTCATGAGAAAAGATACTTTGAGTAATACATTTGTATTTGAACTCCAATAGTCATTTATCTGCTATAAGAATAACTTAGTTCACCGTCCATAACGCTTGGCGAGATTTTGGCGACGAATTTGGTGGAATGTCGCCAACTTGGCGACTTTCTTGAATGTTGCAAAATTAACGAAAATCTAGCCAAATGGATAAAAATGTCACTAAATCGATGAAAATGATGACTAATTAACGAAAATTCAATATCTTGGAAAGAATATAAGTATCTACTATAAGAATAGCCTATTTTTTTTGCTGTGAAAGTAGTAAATTAATTGCATTATATAAGTTATATAAGAAAATTCATGTGTTGCCCACATCAGATTTTTTATATATAAATGTAAAATCTACTCCATTTACCTTTACTTTATTTATATTTAAATTTATAAAGCATATACCTTATTTTTGTTGTATATTTTCATCGATTAATTCCGCGATTAAATATACATCATAAAAGTGGCGATTTTTTTTAATTTGAATTTCCTTGCATGTGATATTTAAATATTAACTATATGTTCTTTAAAAAAAACAGAATTCTTATGAGTTATTAAATAATAGACCACATAAAACAACTGAAAAAAAAAATAATGCGAGAACAACTCTCCCTCTGGCGTTGTTTGAATTGGAACGACCAACGACATGTTAAGAAGCAATTATCTAAAAAGTGTCAATCAGTACAGATGATGCGATGTTGCTGTATTTTTGGTCTTAATTAATTAAATTAATAATGCGTTCCTAACGAGAAAAGTTGTTTGCTTAATAGATGGTAATTTTAAGAGCATTAAATACTTCAAAGTTGAGATAATGGTTCTAATCAGAATTCTTTGGCCAAGTTATAAGGTGGAATTTCATTATACGACGAATAAAATTTTTTATTTTTAACGATTAAATTTTGCAGTTTTGTATCTAAAGGCCGAGAAGACTTAATATTGGTAATTCTAGTTGAAAGGAGTTTGTACGTAAGTGATCTGTAATACATATTTTTAGTTGTTTTAAATTACAGTAAATTATGTTTATGACGAGCCCACATGTTAATGAGATTCCGGATTTGTAGCGTAATTGAAGAACTTTGGTAAAATGTTAATATATTACTTACTTTTAATGAGAATTTTTTTTTATTTCTGAATACTTAACGAGCATATTATGATATATATGTGGTACAGTGTTAATATAAACCTGATGTTCTCATTTTTAACCAGCAAAAGTTTTAGTTCCCCTGATTTAAAAAGTGTATAGAAACATATTAATGGTATAAAGTTAATGCAAGACTGATTTTCTAATTTTTAACTCATGAAATATTTAATTTTCTAGATTTGATGATAATATTGTGGTCCCAATGGCACTACACGACCCCACAACATTTAGGGAGTGATCCCCAATTTTAGGTAGTACGGAAGCAATCTGAGGACGTAATTTTGGCCCCCAATGTAGGAAAAATATTTTTTTATAGAAAGATTTTGGGAGGCCCACGAACATTTTAACCCCCTTTAAAAGCAATAGTTTTTAGAAAACTAAAATTTAATGTGTAAATGTTTTAGTTTTGTGTCCCCTCCTAAAAATATACTTTTATTTTTAGAAATAATTTTCATATGTGAACATTTTTTTAATGTTTGGAATTTTCTTTCATTTCTATTATTTTTCGTTTGCTCTACTTTTAAAATTGCCACTAGTTTAACTTTCATTTTAACAAGCCATAAGTAATTGAATGAAAGTTATTTTCAAAATATAAAAAAAATGTTAATTTAGATTAAAAACTGTTAAATTAGATTTAAAAACTGCTCACAGTTTTATCTTATATTATCTTGGATCATTTACACTTCGCGTGTTTTGAAATGAAGGCAATTGTAAAGAGATATCACCATTAAACGCATACGCACACGTTTGATGTCGCCATGGTTTCCGTTTCACGATTTAGAGCCCCGTGTTTTTCAAACTTTGAGAAAATGTTAATTTATATCCAACAAACAAGGGATATGTAGTGAAAAATGTTTTTCATAATTGTCATAAAAACCATAGTCATAAATATCATGCTATGTGTAATTGTTGTAATAATAATGAAATACTTTTAATTTTCAATAAAAATTTTAAAGAAAGAAATAATTTTTTCTGGGCGCCTCAAATATCCCACTTCATTCTAGGTTCTCCATGTTTCTTGTGTCTTTAAGAGTAGCTTAACAACACTTAATACTCGTACTAGTTATATCCCTTCGGGTATTTCGTTTCCTGTAAGAGATAGGAGGAAAAAGCCATGTACAAAGTTGCAAAGTTAATGTACTAAGCATTTTCTCTCCCCCGAAAAGATGGAAAAGAACACCATAAAATCGGTGCATATAATTTATCCCCAACTCTAAAAAATCAAACATTTATACAATGAGGCAGAATAAAATTGACATTATTATACACAAAATATAAAACGTTTACCTTCAACAATGAAAGTGAACGTTTTGTATTTTGTGTATAATAAGTCTCCGTGCTTTCCGATGTCTCTACACTTACACTGTTACAATCAGATTTATAAAATTTTCTTTTATGAAGTTACTTTGTAGCTATTTTTGTGAAACATAAATGCTTAGTACTAATTTTGCAACGCCGTTCTCTCATCGTGTAGCGCATTAGGGGTTTCTTATGCCCATACATAAAAATATACCACACCTCTAATACTTATATAGTGATTGGTCTAATTTATAACATTATGTGTATTGTCAGTTAACACTCTATCTAATTTTATTTCCTCAAACTATAAAGCATAGTATAAAGAAAGTAGTGTTTTCACGAGGATTTTCGGTTTCGAAATTTAAATACCAGTATATATTTTAGAACCTCTTGACTATTTTTGACCCTTAACTATTTTTAGAGAGATGTCTGTTTGTTTGTCTGTGGTCGATTTCTAGTGTATAGAATAGCAGCCATAAATAATAATAGATTTTCACAAAACTTTTTATTCGACTTCTTTTCGAAAACTCTAGAACTAAATAGCATTTTTTGCAATTCGAACAAAAACTTATTCGTAATATGTTAACTAGTTGTGGTATATTCTACATTAAAGTTATATTTTATGCCTCCTGACAAAACAAACACCGTAAATATCTAATAGCTATGTAAATTGTAGGATCAACTTCAAATATGGAGGGACATATTATAGTTTTCTATCGGATAGGAATATCAACAAGCCATGTAAAGTTCGAATTGTTTCTTATATTCCAATTAGGAACTAGTCCTTTTTCAAAGAATAACTGTCTCATATTATAGAGAATATAGCATAAAAAAATATTGTTTTCACAAAACTTTTTAATTTCGAGGTTTTTACGCCAATATAATGTTTATACTCCCCCCCCCCCCCAGAACACGTTTTCGTTATTTTTTAGAGTGATGTCCATCTGTCTGTTTGTGGCCGATTTTTGTGTACACAATAACTATCACAAATATTAATGGATTTTCACAAGACTTTTATCCGGCAAAAAATCCAGAACTAGATAGATTTTTTTTTTTAATTTTAGCGAAATCGTCGAAAT
The DNA here is from genome assembly GCA_951213105.1 of Amaurobius ferox. Lineage (NCBI taxonomy): Eukaryota > Metazoa > Arthropoda > Arachnida > Araneae > Amaurobiidae > Amaurobius > Amaurobius ferox. The sequence continues at coordinate 120,064,795 of OX578149.1, read as the reverse complement.
TTATTCAAAATTTCTTATTTTTGTAGCATGGCAACATAAGACAAAATGTGACATAATTATGCATGAAAAGGGTCATTTATTTCAAAAGCATCACAAAACTTAGCAGTTTCAATCACTGTAGTGAAAAACCGTGATTTAATTTTTGTGTTCGTGACGTCATTAGCCCCCCCTTGGTGGGAGGAGACAAGATACATTTCCAAACTTGTTATTAATCGAACGAATTCTGCAAGCGTTTTAAAATGAAAGGTAACATGCTATAACTGTGATCATTTGGAACAACGATATTGGAAGTCACAGTATTGGTAGAAGTAAATCACAATATTAGTAAATCACAGTATTGGTAGAAGAGAGAATCATATGCAAATGATTAAGTTTTCGTACGTATCGGGTCGTCTGACATCCAGATTTGTGTGATAAAGACCAGCAGACGGTTCATCCCGTAAATACTATCAACGACAATTTGCAGCAGTCGAACTTCAAAAGTGAAGAAGCGATTCCTCGAAGACATCTGCGTGTTGTATATCAGTAGTTAAAGGCTGGGGAATGAGACCGTATCATGGAGCTGCGTGACGTGGGTTTGTCGATGCGTGCAATTGCCACGCGTGTTGGCACGACGTAAGTATCATCCAGCGATGTGTGATACGATGGGCGCAGGAACATTAGAGAACACGCGGAAGAGGGAGTGGATCAAACTGGCGCACAACAGGGTGCACAGACTGGCAGATTCTCCGAACGGCTCATCGAGACCCGATCACAACGGCAAGTGACATCCGAAACAGCCTGTCACCATCAACGGGCACCTGGGTTAACCCAAACCATTTGCAACAGGTTACATGGAGTGCAGTTGAGGTACAGTCACTGGGGTGCAATTCATTAAGCGCCCAACATAGAGATGCACGTCTGACGTGGTGTCGCCGTCATCGCAAATGGACCTATGACTGGCATCGGGTACTTTTTACGGATAAATCTCGCTTCTGCCTGTAGAGGAATGACAGCTGTGGACGGGTGTAGCACCTTCCTGTGAACGCCACTAGCCAGTCCATATCACAGAGTGCCACACCGGCCCCACAACGAGTATCAGGGTTTGGGACGGTATCATGGTCGATCAGTGAACAGCTCTGGTGGGCATTGCATGTAATCTGACAGCGGACTGGTACGAAACACAAGTTTTGATGTCTGTGGTTCGGCCACTGGTGCAGGACGTCCACGGCAGGGTGTTCCAGCAAGACAATGCCACACCGCAAGACGAACCCTCATCAGCCTGAACGGCATTCACATCGTTTTCTGGCCGGCAGCCTCGCAGGATCTCTCTCCCATTAAACACGTGTGGGCCCTCATCGGACGTCAGGTACGCAGGGGACCACCGGTACATATCTCATCGATAGTATGCCTTGCCGTTTAGCGGCTTGTATAGCTGCCGTGTGGGCCTCATTCTATACTGAATAAACAGGTTTCTTTTGCATAGCTTTGTAACACACTTTACAACATAGTTGAAAAGTGCTTATGACTCTTTTCATTCATTATGTCTGTCTGTCAGATAACTGCCGTAAAAATGACTTTATCAAGATGAAATTTTACTATGCTGTTCAGACGGTCTGTGAAACCTATGGGACTATAAATGAGTACATACCTGCGAGCCCAGCTAACCTCTTGGGTTTATAGCTATAGTGGGACATCGCGGCGCAACCACTATAAATGAGTAATAACACTCAATTAGTTTTGGATTGCACCCGGGTTGAAGAAATTAAATACATTGAACCCTATGGGACTTAATTTTTCAAACATTTTTTAAGCGAATTTAAAATTCACAAATTGCTTCGATAGTTTTAGAAAATATTCAAATTATCCCATAAAATAAATAAAAAAAATTTCAGCAAAATATATTCGGTAGTTTTTTAAATAAAAATTAAAATAATAATTACAACCTTTAAATGAAGAAGAGATCATTTGATCATTATATGAAGAGATCACGTGATCCACTTCAAAATAGAATGTGGCATCCATCTTGTGCCAAAATCGTGAATTTTAAAGTTTTTTTATTAATTTATATTTAATGTTAAGTCCGTCCCAAAATCGCTTTATTTTTATTTTTTTGCTGTGCATCTATATACTCTGCGCCAACGCAATTACAATATTTTGGAGTTTTAATGATCATCAAACTTATTATGATTATTTCTACAACGAAGCCTAGTTTTCACCTATGGATAATGCAAACTCATCAAGCTGTAAGATGAGTTGTATAAAAATTGCTGAATTTCTTTAAAGCAAAATTATTTAGCTCTGGAGTCTGCAATATAGCTGATTTGAATGAAACATTCATTGATTTTACGCAGAGAAGCAAACGATTTTTTTCGATGAAGTTTTGAGCATAGAGTAAAACTACTTGTACCTCCATGGTTTTAAGTTTTTAAATAAAATAAATTGTTATAGTTTTGTAATGAATGAAATGAATGGAAAAACGTTTGTGAATGATATGCTGCTTTTATAGAGAGATTTGATTTTACACACAGAAGCAGACGGTTCTTGTGTCAAAATTGTGATTTTTAAAGTTCTTTTTAATTTATATTTAGTGTTGCATCCGTCCTAAAACCGCTTTAATTTTTTTTATATGCATCTACATTCTAAAACAACGCAATTCTAATATATTTGTGTTTAAATGATCATGAAACTTTAATTATTTCTACAATCAAGCCTAATTTTCACTTATTGAGATTGTAAACGCATGATGATGAGCACGTAAGATGAGTTGTATAAGAATTGCTGAATTTCTTTAACGTAAAATTATTTAGCGCTGGAGTTTGCAATATAGTTGATATGAAAGAGTCATTGATTTTTCATAAAGAACAGACGATTTTATAGCAGACTTTTTGATGAAGTTTTAATCACATAGTTAAATTTTATCTCCTCCATGGTTTTAAGTTAAATAAATTATTGTAGTATTGTGATGAATGAAAGGAATAAAATAAAAGTTATGAATGATATTTTTACTGCTTTTTCATAGAGAGCCAGACGATTTATATTTCAAAGACGTCATTTGAATAAAGTTCATTTTTTTTCGATAAAGTTTTTAAATATAATAAATTATTGTAGTGTTGTGATAATTTAAAAAATATTACCGATGTATGTATCGCATTTTAGAGATGTTTAAACAAAATTGTATTGCAGTTGGAAAGTGATTCATAATCAATGCTTTATGCATGATTGTTCTTTCTTGTTTTTAATCATTTGCTTATGACTCTCTCTTCTACAGGTACTGTGATTTGCATATGGCTACTTTCATTCATTGATACTGTTGCAATTTCACATTTTAGGAGTGTACTTTTCAACAGATATTTAATTATCCGCTCAATGTGAAAATATTTACTTGCAGCGACAATTTTAGAAATAAATAATTACTTCGAAGCAAAATGTAATCTAACTCTAAATCTTCAGCAGCATTGCTGCTTTAACATTTCTCCTGTTCGAAAAGTTTCGAGATTGTATTTTAAAGCACAATATTGAATTTACTTAGAGGGAAATTAAGTACCATTTATCTCAGAAAATAGCATTCATTAAGCTGATTTTGTGTTGCTGTACTTTTGGTTTTAATTAATTAAATGATTAATGCGTTCCTAACGAGAAAAGTTGTTGGCATAAGGGAAGGTATTTTTAACATCGTTCAATACTTCAAACATGAGATAAAGGTTTAAATCAGCATTCTTTGGTTAAATTACAAGCAGGAATTCCGTTGTTCGAAGATTGAAAATTATTGTTCTTGAATAAAATTTGTGAGATCTAAATAACCTTCTGATTAATATTTCTCTCAGTTTGTATTATAAGTCATGTTTCTTTAAACTGACCATTCTAATTGGTTCTGTTGTGTGACCAATCGTCGAGCTAATCAACATATGTTTCTGCGTTCCTGAAGTGAAATAAAATAATGGTGTTATTACACGGAGCATTTCCCCCCGCCGGCCGTCCAAATAGGTGCTCTTAGTCCCCTGGACGAGTCGGACGGTCTGGGTCTTCTACGGAGCATTTCCTTCCAGAAATTTTTTAACAACACTATATATTTCAATGGGAAGTACGTACTCGACAATTCGTACGTACTCGACGTTCGAACTCGACAATAAAATTGCTCTATTTCTGAGCAGCAAACCAATCAGAGGACGATAAAATTGGGCGCCACTCCACCTTTCCTCTCCTCATTTGCATTCAAGATTGCGACTGCAATGCAAGCACTTCGAAGCAGCTCAATTACTTTAGAATCTAGAGATGGAAAAAAATAATAGAACTTCTACTAAATTAAAGACACCTGCGGGATATAAAAGATCCAAATTATACGAAAGACACACTAAAGAATGTTTAGGTCGTCCAAACAATGCTCAAGTCTGCGAGCGAGTCGGACAGTCTGGGTCTTCAACTAAAGAATGCTTCCTGAAATCGGCGACATTAGACAGGAAAGGCCTGTTAGAAAGTAGGAGCTTAAAGTATCATTGCCGGACGGAATTGCTGAAGTCTGGAGATGTAAAAATAATAATAGATCTTTTTCCAAATTACAGACACCTGTGGGATATAAAAGATCCAAATTATACGAAAGAAAAAACGCTAACAAATGCTTCTTGGAATGAACTCGGCGGCATTAGAGAGGAGGGGGCGTGGTAGAAAAGTGGGACCTAAAGTATCATTGCCGTGCGGAATTGCTGAAGTCTGGAGATGTAGATGGAATATATACTAGAATTCTTACCAAATTACAGACCCATTTGGGATATAAAAGATTCAAATTATACGAAAAACACACTAAAGAATGTTTTCTGGAATGAAATCGGCGGCATTAAGAGAATAGGCCAGTTAAAGGGGAGGGGCCTAAAATATGATTGACGGGCAGAATTGCCATCGTTCAGCAATAAAATTGCCCTGTATAATAACACTATAATTTTCAGGTCGTGGGAGATTCTGGGATGATTCTAGTAAGATTTCGACGTGTGTTGGAGTGAAGTAGCAGACACGAGGACAGATTTGGATGAGTGCGGAAGTTGGCTTAGTGTAAGAAAACCCACTTAGATACAACTATGACTGGGGGAGTCTAGTATCCTGGGTTTGGTCGCAATGTGGACGACGTAACAAGAATGCCATTCTGAAGCATAAAAGCTTGGTAAATCATCTATGACGTAACTATTATCACCAGACCCATCAAGGCTATCTTGATGGGTCTGGTGATAATAGTTACTTCATAGATGATTTATTCCATAATTGTAATTCATTCTGGGCATGTGTAATAACAGTTATTGTCTATGTCGTCAGTTGCTTTAAACAGCCAGCTGCTACAATAAAAATAGTTTGATTTAAATCAGTGCAGTCCTGTGTTATTGCCCTAGGCCGAAATGTCCAGGAAATCAAATAATATACATTTGAGTTATGTCACTTTGCTGACAGAGTTAACGGATAGTTAATCTCGCAATATAAGTATAATTATTCGTACAATAGAGTAACTAACAAGAGCCGATGAAGGGAAATACTCTACAAGTTTCGTTTTTAAAAGCAGAGTAGATGTAAATTAGGCAATCCTAGTTAAAATGCATTTATATACATATGGTGTCAAAGGATAGTCATAGAATAGGCTAATAACTCGAAAAGTTAATACTTTTAGGGTTTTCGTAAATTTTTCATGCATATAGATGTATATTATTGCGAACATGTAAAATACTCTCACTGGAGTCTCTGTTGAAATCTAGACGGAGAAAATAACCGTACAGCAATCTTACCAATGACGTGAATCTAGGGTTCCAAATGCTGAAGTTCGCAGGATATTGCGATATATGCATTTGGCGGCTTTTAAAGGTTCCAGAAAAACCTCGAAACACAGACATTTGAACTCGAATCGCTGGATCGTCCAGAGAACTAACTATTACATATTGCATATGTATGTAATAGTTAAACACATTCTCAATAAGGAAAAATATTTATTTAAAGTAGATATTTATTTAAACAGAAGGTTAAAAATTATTTATCAGTAAATGATGTCAATAAGTAAATATGTATTTTTAAAGTTAAAAGAAACTTTTTTTTAAACACAATTTTTTTTAACATTTGTCAAGAAGGACAATTATTTATTTAAAGTAAGAATAAAAATTACTCATCAATAAATGATTTTATTTTTCGTAAAGTTAGGAGAAACAGATTATTTTTCTATTTTTTTAAACAAGAAATTTCTGAGGAAAGAAAATTATTTATCTATATAAATAAAATTGAATATCTGTCTGTCTGTCTCTCTGTCTGTTTGTCTGTTTGTCGCGTCATCACGGGAGAATGGCTGAACTGAATTTGATGAAATTTTGTGGGTAGCCTGGAAATAGTCCCACTTAAAATTTTATCTATATTTGGAGTTTCTACGATCAGTGGTTCTCGAGATATTTGTAAAAAACGAAATTTTCGTTTGTCTCATCATCACAGGAGAACGGCTTAACAGAATTTGATGAAATTTTGTGGATAGCCTTGAAATAGCCCAACCCCCCTCCCCATAAATTTAGCTCAAGTTTCAAGTATCTAAGACCAGGGGTTGTAGAGATATTAATGAAAAACGAAACTTTTTCCTAGGAGTTCTACTCTTTAACTTCGTGATTTATCCAAACGAAAAGCTTGAAAATCGTTTGAAAGTGAATTCAAACTTTATCTATGAGTTTGATGGGAGATTTTTTTACGCTAATTAGTCACTTTCTGAAAACATGAATTGTTTGAAACATGATTTAAGTGGGAAATCTATCTCCTTGTTTTATTTTGCACAAGCTTTTACAGAACAATGAAAAGTATAAAGAAATCAAAATAGTTATTTAATTTCGCAGTGTATGAGGAAGATTCTATCTTATATCATGTTGATCAGAAACGCAATTAAATTAAATCTGTATGTCAATTTTAATTGTTATTTTTTTGATTTGAATAATAAATAAATGGATATAAAAATATATTTTAGAAAGGAACGATTTGATTTTTCTTATAGGATTTTTGACTGGATAATATCAATTACGGTCTTCAGGTTTAAACGTTATTATTATTGATATTTTCGGGGATTATTGATTTAAGGATTATTGATATTTTCAAGTTATTATACCATTGTTTTATTCTGATAAAAATTATTTAAACTCATATATTGTACATTGTACGAGTAATCTTCTGCAAATGCACGGGTATATCTTCTAATCAAAGAGAATATAAGTAGTACAGGTATATTGGCATATGTTTTGATATATACTGGCATATATTGGAATCAATTACGACCTTCTGGTATAAAGAATACCGGGATTGATATTTTCAATGTATTACGTTATCTTTTTTATTTTGGCAGAGATTTTTGAGACTCATATGGTAATACGGATAATCTTCTACTAATACACTGGCATATTTTCTATTCTGCGACAATATAAGTAGTACGGGATTGCATATATTGATTCAATTCCTTCTTTTTTGTAAATTTCCTTGCAAAAGAGATCAGGATGTTTTACTCTTCAGATCTGCCCGTGAAGATAAATTTTCATAATGAGAACAGATATTCTTAAAATTCTCTTTAGGAGCAGTAAATTTAATATTTTAACAGAATTTGCACATGACTGCGAAATATAAGTTTCTTTATATTATATGCTCCGTACGAAGAACGGGTATGCTGCTAGTTTAATAATAAAGTTAAAAAATATTTATCAATAAATTACTTGTTAAACGGCTAGATGAATTTATAAAGTTATAAGATACAATTTATTCACTTATTATTTCTTAAAAGACTAGATGAATTTGTAAAGTTATAAGAAATAATATATTTATTTATTATTATATTGTTTTTAATATTGAAAATGTCGCAAGAAGGAAAATTATCCACTTGAAAATGGGGTTAAAAATTATTCATCAATAAATGAAAAATACTTTTATTTTTATTCTTATTTTAAATAAATAATTTTCCCTCTTGAGAAAAGTTAAAATAACTGATTTTTTCTATATTTTTTAATTATAAAAGTACATTTCTCTTTACTTAAAACTTTCTATGCAGACATTATTTAAAACATAAGGTTCTACCGAGATTTGAACTCGGATCGCTGGATTCAAAGTCCAGAGTGCTAACCATTACACCATAGAACCACCTTCCCATGCCGGGAATCGAACCCGGGCCGCCTGGGTGAAAGCCAGGAATCCTAACCACTAGACCACATGGGAGTCATAAGACAGAAACGAAAGAAGAAAAATGTGACGGAAAAAACATATAATAGCTCTCCCTGGACCATCACGGAAGCTATTAGAAACGATTTAACATGGAAATGCTATGATACACTATACGTCGAGATACATTACGAAATACGAAATAATTTGGGACATTTTCTATTGATAAGGAACAATATAATTGTATAATGATATAATTTACAATTATATTGTTCCTTATACAACAATTATTAATGATAAAATGATATAATTTTTGTGTTCGTGACATCATTAGCCAGTCCCCCTCAGAGGTCAAGTTAACCCCCCGGGGGTGGGTTGTCAAGTATGGTATCAATTGGAATATTTTTTCAAGCCGTTTAGAGAAGTCTACCATACTATATTTGTGATATTTAGACCAATGATAGAGATTTTTTATATATAAATATAAAAACTACTTCATTTTCCCCTACTTCATTTATATTTAAATTTATAAAGTATATATCTTATTTTTGTTGCATATTTTCATCGATTAATTTCACCATTAAGTATCCATCATAACAGCGACAATTTTTTTTTTAATTTGGATTTCCTTGCATGTGATAGTATTTAAATATTAACTATATTTCCTTTAAAAGGAAATAAGAACTCTGATGTGTTATTAAATGGACCACATAACACAACTGAAAGAAAATTTGAGAATAGCTCTCCCTCTGGCGTTGCTTGAATTGGAGAGACCAACGACATGTTAAGAAGCAATTATCTAAAAAGTGTCAATCAGTACAGATGATGCGATGTTGCTGTATTTTTGGTCTTAATTAATTAAATTAATAATGCTTTCTTAATGAGAGAAGTTGTTGGCTTAATAGATTGTAATTTTAAGAGCATTAAATACTTCAAAGATGAGATATTGGTTCAAATCAGAATTCTTTGGCTAAGTTATAGGGTGGAATTTCATTATTCGACGATTAAAATTCGTTAATTTTGACGATTAAATTGCTGTTGTTGTTGTTGTTGAGACCCAGACCGTCCGACCTACCAGAAAGGACAATTAAATTGTGTAGTTTTGTATCTAAAGGCCGAGAAGACTTAATATTGGTAATTCTAGTTGAAAGGAGTTTGCATATAAGTGATTTGTAATAAATATTTGTAGTGGTTTTATGTTACAGTAAATTATGTTTATGACGAACCCGCATGTTAATGAGATTCCGGATTTGTCGTGAAAATGATGAACTTTGGTACAATGTTAATATATTACTTTCTTTTAACGATAATTTTTTTTTATTTCTGAATATTTAACGGGCATATTGTGGCACATGTGGTACAGTGTTAATGTAAACCTGGTGTTCTCATTTTTAACGAGGTAAAGTTTTAGTTCCCCAGATTTAACGAGTATATTGAGGCATATTATTGGTATAAAATTAATGTGTGTCTGATTTTCTTATTTTTGACTAACGAAATATTTAATTTTCTAGATTTAACGAGAATATTTTGGTCCCAATGGCGCTACACGATCCCACAATATTTAGGGAGTGACCCCCAATTTTAAATAGTAACTAGGAATTTCAGTTCGCAAAATATGCAAAAGGTCAACATTTCACTTTTTCAAAGACTAAAATTAAGGAGGAGGCAAATTTGAGATTTGGCCCCTAATATAAGGAAATTATTTTATTATAGAAAGCTTATATTTTGGGAGGCACACGAAAAATTTTAACCCCCCCCCCCCTCCCTTGAAAAATAATAGTTTTTAGAAAACTAAAATTTAGGGTTCAAATATTTTAGTTTTGCGCCCCCCTCCTAAAAATATACTTTTATTTTTGAAATCAATTTCATATGTGAACATTTTTAAAATTTCGGGCTTTTTCTTTCATTTCTATTCTTTTTTTTGCACTCTTTTTTATAATTCCACTAATTATAATTTCGTTTTTCATCAGCCATGGGTGATTAAATGAAAATTATTTTCAAAATATAAAAAAACTGTTAATTTAGATTAAAAACTGTTAAAGTAGATTACAAAACTGCTCACTGTTTCAGCTTATATGAGGGTCACACTAAAATTTTTGAGATACGGCTAAGTTTTACAAGTTAAACTTACCAACTCTTAAGAGTGGTCAAAGTACTCTCCTCCAACATCAATGCACATTTGTAGAGGGATTTTCTAAAGATTAAATGCTTCAAGCCATCCATATTTTGGAATCGATGAAAAATATGCTTGCTTTTATAGCTTCATCAATATCATCTTCGGAATGAAAACGATGCCCACGTAATTTTTTTTTTAGATTAAAAATAGCCAAAAGTCAAACATAGCAAGATCAGGAAAATAGGGTGGATGTTCTATCACTTTGACGTTCTTCTTGGTCAAGAAATTCGACCTGATCTAAGGCTACCCATGGAGTTTCTAAGGCGATGCCGTTTCTAAGGCTACCCATGATGTGAGCATGACGTAATCGTAGGGTTTCCGGAATTTCGACGGTCAAGTAGGGTTCTATATTTGACGATTTATCGCCAATTTGGTGACATTTGGCGACTTTTCGAACATTCCTGAGATCCGCAAAATAATGATTAGTCTAGGAGATATGAAGAGATTTTCAGAAGTTTCTATAGAGAGACTATAAATGGACTCATCATCCGTTGGATAGCAATTGACAAGATACTAGTGAAGTGTGATTTTTGTCAGTGTTTTGAGAATAGCAGCTGCTGGTTTGTGAAATTATTTTCGTAAGAGTTTTGAAAATAATATTGCTTATTTTATAAAATTAAGAGCATTTAAGTGCTGATTGATAGCATATTGTTTCTGTTTACTTTGTGCTTGTTAATAAACGCTCGTCTAGAAACTTAGACTTATTCTTGTATTCTGTATGTACACCCACGATTTCAGAGGATACGTTCGTAACAATGCACTAAACATTTTTGCCCCGCTCTCCTTCTCTCCCTCGAAAACGATTGAATACAACATATTTTTACATTGATGTCTGTCGGTTTGTGATCAATTTCTTGCGTATAAGATAGCAATTACAAATAATAATAGATTTTCACAAAACTTTTCATCCGGCTTGTCGAAAAATCTAGAACTAAATAGCATTTTTTGAAATTCGAGCAAAAACTTATGCGTAATATGTTAACCAGTTATGGCAGATTCTACATTAAAGTTATATCTTATGCCCTATGACAAAACAAACACCGTAAAAAAAGAATAACTATGTAAACTGTACGACCTACTTCTAATACGGTGTGAAATATTATAGTCTTCTAATGGATAGAGTATCAACAAGCCATGCAAAGTTTGAATTTTTTCTCAGTTTTCCTATTAGGAACTAGTCCTAGTTCAAAGTAAAACTTTCTCATACTATAGAATATAGTATAGAAAAATTATTGTTTTCACAAAAATTTTTAATTTCGAGATTTTAATGCCAATATAATGTTTAGGACGCCCCGGAAGGGGTTTTGACTATTTTTAGAGTGATGTCCATCTGTCCGTCTGTGACCGATTTCTTGTGTGCTGTCACAAATAATCATGTATTTCCACGAAACTTTTATCGGGTTTTATTAAAGAAAAATCTAGCTCTCGATATATTTTTTTAAATTTAAACGAAAACGCCGAAATGTATTCAAAATTTCATATGTCCTTAGCATGGCAGCATAAGACAAAATGTGACATAATTATGGATAAAAAGGGCTATTTATTTTTCAATCATCACGAAATTTAGCAGTTTCAATAAAAAAAACTCGTTTCAATTTTAGTGTTCGTGACGTCATTAACCCCGCTCGGGGGGGGGGGGGGAGGGAGTAGGGACAAACTACATTTTCAACCTTGGTATCTTGGTATTAATAAAAAGAATCTCTCAAGCCTTTAAAAATAAAGGGTAACATGTATAATTCTATAACTGTGACAATTTGGACCAACAATACGGGTTTTTCAAAGTTTTAAGGAGGAAAGGAGGAAAAAAAAGAGGCTATTTAAAAATGAATTTTGGTCCCACACTCTAATTATTTATTATAACAGCTACAAACGACTATCATATCTAAGTCTTAAAATTGCACTCGTCAAAAGTGAAATTGCAACACCATGAAGGTAGGAACGTAGCCAAATGCAAATCACAGTACCGGTAGAAAAGAGAGTCATATGCAAGTGATTTTCGTACTCAATCGTTCGTACGTACGTTTTTGTACGCATCAAGTCACGTGACACTCAGTTTCGGGTGATGAAGATCAGCCGGCTGCTCGTCGCATAAATACTGTCAGCGACTATTTGGAACATCCGTACTTTCGAAAAAGTGAAAAATCGATGCCTCGAAGACGTCAGTGAGCTGTATACCAGCACTTAACGGCTGGGGAACGAGGACCGTATCTTGGAGCTGCGTGACGTGAATTTGTCGATGCGTGCACTTGCCACGCGTGTTGGACACGACGTGAGTACCATCCAGCTATGTGTGACACGATGGACGCAGGAACATTAGAGAACACACAGAAGAGGGAGTGGATCGAACAGGCGTACGACGGTGTGCACTGACCGGCGGATTTGCCGAACGGCTCTTCGAGGCCCGTTCGCAACGACAAGTAACATCCGAAACAGCCTGCCGTCATCAACGGTTGCACGTACATGCACCAAAGCATTCTAACAGGTTGCATGAAGTACAGCGGTCAGCCACTGCGGTGCCATTATGAGCTCGACACATGGAAGAACTTCTAACGTGGTGTCGTCGTCATCACAACTGGACCAATGCATGGCATCAGGTATTGTTTACGGATAAATACCGCTTCTTCTTGTAAAGGAGTGACAGACGTGAACGGGTGTGGCGGCTTCCCAGGGAACGCCACTTGCCAGCCTATATCACCAGCACCATACCGTACATCAACGTTTGAGACGGTATCATATTTGATCTACGGACAGATCTGTTACAAATTGCAGGTAATCTGACTGGTACATCACACAAGGTGTGATGCCTGTGGTTCGGCCACTGATGCAGACCGGCACGGTGTTTCAGCAAGACAATGTCACACCGCACACCCCACGGCAAACTCTTAACAGTCTGAATCGAATTCACATACTTTCCTGGTCTGCAATCTCGCCGTATCATCTCTCTCTCTCTCATTGAACACGTGTACCACCGGTACATACCGTAGACAAACTGCATGCCACAGAGGCCGCTGCTTGGAAAGGATTACTTCGGTTAACCAATAATAGCCAAATCCATAATATGCCTCGCTGTTTAGCTACCTGTATAACTTCTCGTGGGGGTGATATTCTGACTGAAAAAAACAGGTTTCTTTTGCATATCTTTTTTTTTTCATTTGCATATGACGCTATCTTCTACCTGTACTGTAATTTGCATATGGCTACTCGCATTTCTTCATGTGTGTTGCTATTTCACTTTTGACGCATGTACTTTCCAACAGATATTTAATTATCTGCTCAATGTGAAAATATTTACTTACATCGACAATTTTAGAAATATATAATTACTTTGAGACAGGAAGTAATTTAACTCTAAATCGTCTACTTTGCTATTTTAACGTTTCCCCTGTCAAGTTTCAAGATTGTATTCTGCAGCACAATATTAAATTTACTTAGAGAGAAATAAAGTACCAGTTATCTAAGAAAATCTCATTTATTAAGGTGATTTTGCGTTGCCATACTTTCGTTTTAATTAATTAAATGATTAAAGCTTTCCTAACGAGAAAAGTTATTGACTTAACGGACGGTATTTTTAACAGCGATAAATACCTCAAACATGAGACAACGGTTCAAAATCAGTATTATTTGGGCAAATTGCAAGCAGTAATTCCATTATTCGAAGATTGAAAATTATTGTTCTTGAATAAAATTTGTGAGGTCTAAATTACCTTCCGATTATTATTTCCCTCACTTTTCATTATAATTTATGTTTTTTTAAACTAATCATTCTAACTGGTTCGGTTGTTTGACCAATCGCCGAGCTAATCAATATACATTTCTGCGTTCCAGAAGTGGAACAGCATAAGTTTCGGATCGTGGGAGATTCTTGGATGATTCTACTAAGATTTCGACTTAAGTAAGTTGGGATGAAAGAGAAGGCAAAAGGATAGATAGATTTGGATGATGCGGAAGTTGGCCGGCAGCCTAGTGGAAGAAAACCCACATACAAATATGATCGGAAGAGTCTAGTTTCCTGGTTTTTAGCCGCAATACGAGGTGAGGTAAAAATAATGCCATTAGTAAGCATAAAAGCTTTGTAAATCATCTATGGAGTAACTATTATCATCAGGCCCGTCAAGGGCAATTTATTCTGAGCACGCGCAATAACAATTATTGTCTATGTTGTCAGTTGCTTTAAGCAGCCAGCTGATACATTAAAAATATTTTGATTTAAATCAATGCAGTCCTGTGTTACTGCATCATCATCATTCATCATATTTGGCACGACAGCCCAGGATGAGCCATGGCCTTCCGCTGAAGATTCCTCCAGGACTGTCTATTTCCAGACCTGGTCTGCCAGTCTCTTACTCCAATCACTCTAAAATCCGAATCAACTGATTCAAGCCATCTCAGCTTTAGTCTTCCTCTTTTTCTACTAGTAAAGGACCTTGCAACAAACATCTTGACATCTGTGATACTGCCCTACGCCGAAATATCCAGGATATCAAGATAATATAGATTTGAGTTATGTTACTATGTTAACAGAGATAAGTACGGACAGTTAATCCCGCAATATAAGTATACTCATCCGTACAATAGAGTAACTAACAAGAGCCGATGAAGGCAAATACTCTACAAGTTTCGTGTTTAAAAGCAGGGTTGATTTAAATTAGGCAATCCTAGTTAAAAGGCATTTATATACATGGTACTGAGGAAAGTTATGGAACAGGTCAATAACTCAGTTAGAGAATAACGCAGTTAATAATTTATGCTAGCTAATATGTACTAATGGCTAAGTAAATGATACTATCTCTAATTCTATATTTAAATAAATTTATTCTCTTATCTGAATAAAATACCCTGGAAACATTTAACTAAAGAGGTTTGCAAGTTGGATATTTATTTTTCCGGATTTTTAACTATAAATCTTCAGGATTATCTTTTACACGGTCACTACCCGGTCACCCGGAAGCGAAATTCGAAACCAACTGTTCGTTTCGATCTCTTTTATTTTAATTTGTCAACTCTTTGTATGTGGAAAAGAAAATAGGATTTTCTCGACTTGACATTTCTCCGCGGTGAACTATTCCATGGAAGCCGATTTTTTTATTTTTCAATCTCATGCTTTATTTCAGATGTCACACTAAAGCACACGTGTAGAAATTCAAGCGTCTAAAATAGATTTAAAGGATGATAGAATGTCTTTACTAAATCTTTTTATGAATAACAGGAATTGAATTTCTAATAAATCCTTTTAAAAATAATGGAATCTTTCTTGGCGAATTGATGCACGAATTTTCCTTTTCCAAATCTTTGGACTTATGCTTGCATTTTATCTTGAACTCTAGAGGGTGTTGAACTATATTAAAAAAATCGACTGAGCTTATAACTGTTGAGGTTGAACCACATACTTACAATTGAAAGGTCTTTTACATCGTACGAAGTATTAAAATTATGTGACATTTTAGCATAGATATACAGTCAATAACTTTTTATGTACTTAGCGAAGAAAGTTTAATTAATAAGTACAATACACTTTGTGCAAAGGATAAGGAGAACTTGAAAAAAGCATATAAGCACAAATAAAAACAATAATGTAGCAGTAACGTATATAAGCACAAATAACAAAAATAATACAGAAATAAGCAACGTATATAAGCACAAGTAACAACAGTAATGCAGCAAAATTATTGTATCTGTTATTTGTGCTTATATATGTTTACTCAAGTTCTCCTAAAAGTTCAATTAATTAAAAACTTTGCATAAAATATGTAGTCCTTAAAAAAGCAATAAACGATTAAAAATAAAAAAAAAAACTTATGGTAATATTCACGTGATAATTTTTTTATGTCTGTATATTGAATAGTGGTTTGCTACGAAAACAAACACATTCATTGATGAACGAGTATATCAATGAATGAGTATATAAATGTTTTTGTTTACGAATGGCCTATAAATTCTTTAAAAAAAATCCTTGAAAGGAACGTGGTATTTTTCGTGAATCAATAATTACTTTCCTTATATACATAGCGTAATGTTGAATTCGAGTTTTCTAATATTTGAATTCGAGTTTTCGACTGGAAAGCACTTTTTAAGTGTCCTTAAACACGAATCAAAGGTTTTTGAGGTAACGTCTGTTTGTCTGTGTGTGTGTGCATGTCTATTTGTATGCGCGCGTGTGTGTGTGTGTGTGTGTGTGTGTGTGTCTATTTGTATGTGTGCATGTGTGTGTGTGTGTGTGTGTGTGTGTGTGTGTATGTGTGCACATTATTGAGTCTTCGGAGAAGGCATCTGACGAACGAATGGAGCAATTCGAACGAAATTTAGTACGAAATTTACAATCCGTGAATACTGAAAGTCTAATGTTTTTAGACGCAATCGAATATTCAGAATCCCACTAAATTTTTGAGTGAAATTTTGAAAAAATCTTCAAAAGATCAAAACCTTTCATAAAATTACGTAATTAGCCATTTCTGATGCAATTTTTTACTAGAAGACGATTGACACAAAGTTTAGAACGCTAGCATGAACCGTTCTCGAGATATTGCACATTTTTCAAATAAGTTTATCAAAAAATCACAAATAAATTAACTATTGTGAGATATGTTCCTTTTAATATGTATTTCTTTTTTTTACAAATGGCCAGGCTCCTGAAATTTCATCATTCGCTTATACATCGGCCAGAATCGTGAACAATTTAGCCGTCACATGACGTTGCCCCGGCACACCAGTGGGGGCGGAACACACTACGCCCAACGACACAACATCCATGCCTAAAGGTGGGACTCGAACCCACAACCTGGCAGCCGAACGAACCCGAGGAAACGCTTGCCTTGACCGCTCGATTACTGCGTCGGCTTGATATGTAATATCATGCGATAGTTTTGGTGACATCATTCTCGTGGATCTAGCTCGTTCCATTCATGAGAAAAGTTATTTTGGGTAATACTTCTTTAGTTGGACACCAATAGTCATTTTTCTGCTATAATAATAACTTATTTCTCAGACCATAACGCTTGGTGAGATTTTGGCGACGAATTTAGCTAAATGTTGCCAACTTCGCGACTTTTTTAATGTCGCCAAATTGATAAGAATGACGCCAAATGAGAAGTGATATTTCTCAAATTCTGATTTCCGTCATATGATGGGGATACATTCTAATATATAAGAAATGCTCTTCTCTCCGTTTGAATGTAATACTTGGTGATGTATTTGACAAAATTGGTAAATAAGCTAGCTAAGTATCTCCAACTTGGTAATATTTCGTCCCAGATTGACGAAAATTTCGTCAAAATTGCAAAAGTGGGGCTAAATTAATGGAAATGACGCCTAATTGCTAAATTAATTATTAAAATATTTTATTATATGGACAATATAGCTTATTGAGGATGCTGTCAATATTGATAATTGAGTTGTGTTAAATATAAGTTAATTGGGTACTTTGAAATCGTATTATATGTTGTCATCCGGAAAATCGCCAAATGTACATTTCAACGTTAAAAACGCAGTACTGTGGATCTTATTCATTATTTTTTGACTGTAAAAAGAGTAAATATATTGCATTATATAAGGAAAGTCATGTGCTGCCCACATCAGATTTTTTTGCTTTATTTCCCACGCTTTGATTTTATTGGTACATACTCCAAACTAGCTAATTATTAAAGTATATAAATTATTTTCGAGTCATTAAACATTTTGCTCTAAAGGGTCCGTATAAAAAGTTAAATTTTGCTTTTTTATAATAATGCCTCCGTCCAACAATACCTACATTTTTTATGCGATATTTACATTTTGAAAATATTGTAGAATAACGTTTCGTACGATCAAAAAAAATATATAAATGGAAGTATGTGTCTACTACGGAAACGAACATATGTGTCTAGTACTGAAAAGTAGGTATTTGTCAAGTGTCTAGCACTGAAACGAAATTTTTTTGTCTAGTTCTGAAACGAAAGTATGTGTCTTGCCCTGAAAAGAAAATATGTGTCAAGTACTGAAAATGAAGTATATGTGTCTAGTCCGAAAGTTATAATCCTGATTTGATATTTTTAAATATCCTGTATTACATTAATGGGATATAATTTTGATAAATGTTTGCTATTTCAAACTACACTGTAAAATATTTTTTTTCAGATTTCTCTCACTAAAAAATAACATTTATCTTTAATTTAGAAAATACACATCTTTTTGAATCCACATATCTATTAACAAGAAATTTTCTAGAGACGTAAACATAAATATTCTTTTCATAGGGAACATTCCGGAATTTTCAAGATCCATCTGCAACCGAATAGTTTGTTCTCTCTTTGTGGCAATCCATAAGATACGATATTGTATTACAAGTGCGGCTAGGGAGCTCCGTCTATGCATACATAGTCGTTGTCATACCGACAGAACCCGCCTATAAAGTGCATTCATAAAATAGAGATCGTGCTTCTCTTGCATATAACAACATACATGAACCTGTTCACCGTTTATTAGGATCATGTCAACGTGGAACAGCCTGTGACACTGAGAAACTGGCTGTCTATATAACATTAAAATTCTGCTCGTTACTTTCCTTATATACAATAATGTATAAGGAAAGTATTGTGACGGGGTCGAAAATTCGAATTCGAGTTTTCGACTGGAGAACACGTTTCAAGCATCCCTGATCACGAATCGAACATTTTTGAGGTGATGTCTCTCTCTCTCTCTCTCTCTGTGTGTGTGTGTGTCAGTGAGTCTGTAGAGACGATAACTAACGACCGAATAGACCGTTTCGAACGACATTTGGTAAAAAAATCACAATCCGTGAATACTGGAAGTCTATTGTTTTTATACGCAGTCGAATATTCAGAACCCTCCCTAAATTTTCGAGTGAAATTTTGAAAAAATCATTAAACAATAAAAATCTTTAATAAAGTTACGCAAACAGACATTTCTTATGTAATTTTTTATTAGGAAACTATTGACATAAATTTTAGAACGCTAGCATGAACCGTTCTCAAGATATTACAAATTTTTCAAAAAAATATCAAAAATCACGTAAAATAAAAAAAAAGTATTACCTATTGAGAAACATGTTCACTTTTCATATGTAATATCATGCAATAAATTGGGTGACATCATTCTCGTGGATCTAGCTCGTTCCATTCATGAAAAAGATACATTGAGTGATACTCTTGTATTTGAACGCAAATAGTCATTTATCTGTTATAAGAATAACTTATTTCTCCGTCCATAGCGCTTGGCGAGATTTTGACGATGAATTTGGTGGAATGTTGCCAACTTGGCAACTTGTTTAATTGTTGTTGAATTAACGAAAAACTCTCCAAATGGATAAAAATGAGGCTAAATCAATGAAATTGACGACTCATTGACGAAAATTTAATATCTTGGAAGAATATAAGTATCAACTATAAGAGAGAATAACGTATTATTTTTACTGTTAAAGTAGTAAATTCATTGCATTATATAAGGAAAGTCATGTGTTGCCCACATCAGATTTTTTTTAATTGCCTGTTCAGTATATAAATCCACAGTTTTTTATGGTACTATGTATGTACTGTATATGCTAAAAGCTTTATCTATCCATAGTAGCATTCCAATTTTGGCCTATTATTGACTCTAATATTGGACCACTATGAAAAAGTGGAAATTTTGGAGGAATTCTTTCAATATTGGCTCAAAATATTGGGCAATGTTATGCCAATGTTTTCAATGTAATTTCAATATTGGCGTGATATTGTAATGGAAATATTAGCCAATATGGGAAACGTAACCCTAACATTTGACCAGTATTAGGATTACATTGGAAATATTTTCATAGTAATACCAAGATAAATATTGGTCCAATATGCAGTTTGAATTTTCCTCTGATAACCATTTTGCTGTCATAATAATTATCATCCGGGAGAAAAAATTATCCAAATGCATACGGAATACATTCGGACAAACATGGGGCTTATTTGAGCGTACATAAATACTACATAAAATCCAGCGGTTTTAAGCATTTTTAATTTGAGAAATTTGTGCATTGATAAATTTAAAAATCTAATGTGAGCAACACATGACTTTCCTTATATAATGTAATGAATTTACTACTTTTACAGTAAAAAAAATAGGTTTTTCTTAAAGTAGACACTTATATTCTTTCCACGATATTGAATTTTCGACAATTAGTCTTCATTTTTATCCATTTGGCGAGATTTTCGTTAATTTGGCAACATTTCAAAAAGTTGCCAAGTTGGCGACATTCCGCCAAATTCGTCGCCAAAAACTCGCCAAGCTTTATGGACGGAGAAGTAAGTTATTTTTATAGCAGATAAATGACTATTGGCGTTCAAATACACATTATTACTCAAAGTGTGAATGAAACGAGCTAGATCCACAAGAATGATGTCAGCAAATTTATCGCATGATATTTCATATGAAAAGTGAACATGCTTCTTCAACAGTTAATATTTGTTTTTAATTTATGGGATTTTTTTAAAAATTTATTTGAAAACTGTGCAATATCTCGAGAACGGTTCATGCTAGCTTTCTAAAATTTATGTCAATCGTTATCTAAGGAAAAATTACATAAGAAATGTCAATTTGCGTAACTTTATTAAAGGTTTTGATTTTTTGATGATTTTTTCAAAATTTCACTCGAAAATTTAGGAGGGTTCTGAACATTCGTTTACGTTTAAAAACAATAGGCTTCCAGTATTCACGGATTGGGATTTTTGTACCAAATTTCATTCGAATCGCTCCATCCGTTCGTGAGATATCGTCTCCACAGACTCACTGACACACACACACACACATACATACTCTCTCACACACACACACACACAACGAGAGACATCACCTCAAAAATGTTTGATTCGCGATCAGGGATGCTTGAAACGTGTTTTCCCGTCCAAAACTCGAATTTGAATTTTCGACCCCGTCACAATACTTTCCTTATACGTTATGTATATAAGGAAAGTAATAAATGAACAAAATTTTCTTATGACAATAGGCACCAAATTCACACAAAATTAGAAATAAGATACAAATCTTGAAGAAGTGTTTACTGGATAATTTTCAATAGATAATGGAAGTTTAAGATTAAATCTTCTACTCTTGGAGCACTGATATCTATTTTAAGTGGGAACACATAATTCCAAGACTTTCCCTGTTTTTGGAAATGGTATATTCTTGATTATTTTCGATACCTTCAAATTAACCAAAATTGTAAATTATATTTTTTGCTTTGAGTTTCAGGATAATTTTTTACTAGAAAGTCATTATCTAAAGAATAAATAGCTTGATTACATGGTTCTAATTCAGAATATGGATTTTTAAACTTACGTCATACTCGGTGTCACTTCTTGGGAGAATAATGAATTCACCGTCTGTGTCTTGATCATACATATCTGCTATTTTTAATGGCTTTTTCTTTCACTTTACTTTTTTTACGCATTTAATTTTCTTTATAGCTTTCACTTCCAATACATTTTTCTCTGAGAAGATTTTAGCTTTTCTTTTATTTATTCTGATTGGATTATTTTGTCAAGAATGCAACGCTTTTGGATAAGATCGGACATCTTTTGGCAATAGATATAAAAATCGACAATTATTTTGCATATTTTGTTTTTCAACAGCTGACTCGGATAGAACAGTTAAAGAAAGTTTCACATGCTCAACAAAACTAGCTAGAATATTTTCAACTCTCGCTGCTGGTTTTTCCTTTTTCTTCCTTTGCATGGATTGGTCCATCGGCTAGCAGAACCCCGCATCTCCTTCCCCATTGGCTTGAGCTAGTGCGAGAATGCACTCATTGACTGTAGGTTATTTCCCACCATAAGTTAATTAGACTTTAATGTCCAGTTTTGGCATCAGCCTGTCTGACTGCATTGTTTGCTGGAATGTCATTTTATTGCTCAGGCCTTGATCTGACGTTTATTATACCTGATATTACAGTATCCCGATATTAAATATTCCACAACCGTGTAAATCCATCACAGTGTGTCATCACACTGAAAAAATAGATGGATTATTTGTCGGACGTATAAATTTATGTGCAAACGATTACGAAGTCAAATTAAGTTAATTTAACAGATAAAATAAATAATAACTTAAATAAAGGTAACTACTTAGTGGTTTTTCACCACACAGCTGTTTCTAGGAAATGTTATATCCTCTTCAACAGACACGAAGCAAAAAGATAGGTGAGGATACAGATGAATATATACCACTATATGCCTCTGTTTCTTCATTTGTACCCATTTAGTGATTTTAACTTCGGGTGTGTCATCAACACCCGAAGTCAAAGATCCGAAATGGGGGATCCGAAACAGAAGATCCGAACAAATGGGCGATCTGAACAAATAGGCGGTCTGAACAAATGGGCGATCTGAAACAGAAGATCCGAATCAAAGATCCGAAACAGAAGTATACATATTATATATCCCTATAACCCTCCGTTTTTTCATTTGTGCCCATTCTGTCCTTTTGACTTCGGATTTGTTGATCTATCTTGCACTGGAAAAGGCTATTCAACGTATCCGAGAAACAACTGTATGATGCTTTGTTTTATTAGATTGTGCTTAATTACGTTGTTTGAGTCTTTTCTAATCTTTGACACAAAATGTGATTGCTTATGTATAAGTTTAGCAACAACTGGATGCATTTAAGTAACATATGTTTACATTGATAAAGAAAAATACTTACTTATATGCAGAAAAAATAATTTTATTTTACTGTTTTTGCAATTACCGTCTGAATTAAACATAAACACCTTAGAACCATAAACAAACTATTCTTATTCTTTAGGATTTTTTTATCAAACATACACTAATAATAGGAAAGACAAGAATGCCTCTGTCCGAATGTGCCCCATCTCTGAATGTGCCACCTTCTTCTTTACTTATTTTCGATATAATTAGCTACTAATATTTTGATATAAGCTACTTATAATTATGTACGAGTCAAAAGGTCTCTAAGACAATTCTTGACTCGAAAAATTTTGTTTCTAAAAGAAATAATATTTTTCCCATTAAAGAAATCTTAAGAAAAATTTTTGCACTGTATATAATAAAAATATATTAAGAGTTACAAAAACAGTTTACTGTTTGAATACTTTATTATCGAGATCTTGTTAAAGCAAATATACGACTCCTTAACAAGGTTATCGAAGCAGCGTGAAAGTCACTGAAGCGTGATGAAAAGAAAGCAAGTGCTATTGTAAGAAATTTCAAAACCAACTGTTCCCTTTTATCGTTTTCTTTAATTTGACGATATTTTGAAGGTGGGGACAAAATAAGATTTTCCAGGATTTATATTTCTCTTCTTTAAATTGTACTGTTGCAGGGATAAAGTTTTTCGTCATTCCCATTTTTTGTATCACGTTTTATATGAATATGCAAACTTGAAACGCAATCCTATGGCACACATTCTAAAGATGTGACTATCATGAAATAATGCTTGAAGAATAACAGAAGAGTTATTTCTCTAACAGGGCAAGAATATTCTTTTATTCACACGTTCAGATTTTAAATTTGTGCCTTTCAATGAAAAGATTCATAAATTCGACAAATGCATTGAGGCATATTATTTTCCGTTTAAAACTTTAAAGGTGATATAAAATATATGAAACATATCTTATGAGATACTTTGCAGAGTTCACTTAGGCAATAAGAACTTGCAATTTCATCCCAGTAGCTAGCTCAATGGTACAGTATCATCTGGCCAGTCAGAAGATCCAGGGTTTGATTTCCAGTTGGGGCAGAAGGTTCTTTATAATTTCGCCCGAACAAATCAACCCTGTAGGTTAATGAAAAGATATCGTAGGTCTAAAAGTGACCTCCATACGACTTCAGTGGACTCTGGAATATGGAGTACCGATTTCAAATCAGGAGGATAACGAACATTCAGGAAGAAAAGATAAAAATACCACCAGGAAGCTTACCTGAGACAAAAAGAGCAAGAGGTGGTCAGTCAAACTGTCAGTTTCACGCCAATCTGGCATTAGAGAGTGGAGAATGTAGAGTCCACTTTGACAATAAGAGCTTTCAATTTCGTCACAGTATCTCAATGGTCGGACGGTCTGGGTTTCAACAACAACAACAGTATCTCAATGGTACAGCGTCGGCTGGTCAGGGGTTCGATTCCCGGTTAGGGTAAGATTCTTTACAACTACCTTAAGAACTTCTTTTACTACGTCCATTAAGAACACTATTTAATAATCAGATGTACACAGTATATAATTCTTCCTATAGACCCAAATTCATTCTCTCGTTTTTCATATACATATATTTGTGCTTTATCACTCACGAAATAACATACAAAATGGAAACTTATTTCAAATGAAATCAAATTTGAAGTTTTAATATTATGCATTTTTACTTTGCCTACAATACATGGCAATGTATAAAGTATGGCGTCACTCCTTCAGTTAAATTGACGAACATCAAACTTTTTTGAACTTGACAGAGACTCTAGAATTTACATACGACACATGCGGAACGCCTCTGAGCAGGTACATAAATGCAAGTTCAGAACATTTTCAGTTCATTCTTATTTCTGATGGCTACGTGTATGCGCGGTATAATCTAGCACAGTTTTAGTTATGTTTTTGTAAATAAAGCTATATTTTATGTATGCCCTATTGATAAGTATAATTCTACATTGCATCTTCCCCATATGAGTGGTGACCCGGATACATGTGGTCTTCAATTTAAGTGAATTCAGAAAAAAGGTACGTGCAAAGTTTAGCTAATACACGGTGTAGAAGACCCAGGCCGTCCGACTCACCCGAGGGTATGAGCAGCGAAGTGAGCGGCCGGGGAGCTAATACACGGTGTTATTGTTGTTTTGATCCAGACCGTCCGACATACCAGAAAGGTGTAAGGTAACTGCTTGGAAGGCCGGGAAGTGCCACCCAATTTAGGTCGGAACCCAGTGAGGGAGGAATCCGCAGGGACCGTACCCTCTTTCCCCTACCACCAAACTCTCGGAAGTACTTACGGATCCACATGTTTAACGTGATCGTACTCCTAGTGAACACGGCGGCAGTTTCGGCAGTGGCGGGAATCGAACCAGGGCCTATCGAGTGCAATTCCCGCGCGCTAACCACTGGGCTAATACACGGTGTGTAAGATATTTAGTTCCTTATGTAATTATGCCAACAACAGACAACAGTTAACGATGCAAATAATGCTTCAGCTCAAAATGATAGTTCTGTTGAACTTTCAAAAGTGGTTTTTAAAGCATCTCCGTTCCGGAAAACAAACCCAGAATTATGGTTTTTGCATCTAGAATTTGCAATTCCTGATTTCCGGAATCATTAATGAAAACATAAAATTTCATTGCGTAATTGCAGCACTAGATTGTGATATATTGACTCAGGTCACAAATCTGATTCTTGTACCTCCTGAAAATGAACGTTATTCATTGTTGTAAAAAGGATAATTTCGCACTTTGCAGATTCGAAAGTAACAAAACTTCGCTTCTACATTGCACCTTCGCTATAGGGGAAAGTATAGAAATCGTGTCGAAAATCGGAACTCGAGTTTTCGAAGGATCAACACATTTCGAGCACTCTAAAGTCCGAAAAATATATTTAAGCGTAATGTCTGTATGCACCTTTGCCTGTGTGCTTGTCTGTATGTCTGTCTGTACAATGCATATATCCACTCCATCTCAAAAATTAATTGACCAATTTTCACAAAATTTGTAGATAAGTCACATGTAGTAACCCTGGTGCTGATAAGATTTCGGTACGATTGGTACGATTCGGAAATAAAGTGTGAGACCAAACAAAGCAACATATTTCAAGTAATACGCCATGGTGGTAACAAGCTGAACAAAGGATTCAGACGAAGTGGCACCAAGCTTGACATTTTAGTTGAACGGATGACATTTTAGTTTAGGTTCTCGGCCCATAAATTCACATTCAATCAATGGCATCATCAGGTTGGAAAGTTCGATGTCTACATGGCTGTAACCCATGCTTCCGGGCAAGACCCGAACACTTTACATCAAAAGGGGGTCCAATCAGGACCGGCTTTAAGCTATCCAAAAAAGCAAGGACAATCAAACACAAAGAAGATGCATTTCTCCGTAACAATGTGAAATATAAGTTAAGATTGCCTAACGAAAGAAAGACAACAGTTTAAAAAAGGATTCTTCGAGCTATAAGCAGATTGGATCCTCGATCTGGGAGGGCGATAAAGCGTTTGCTTTGACGAAAAGCAAAAAGTAGTGATATAGAAATCAACTCCAGATAATAAAAGTCGACAAATTCGCTCCCCAATGCCATGTGCCCCAAGTCAAAGCCAATGGTCTCTAGTGCAGTTAAAATGGACACACGATACGTACCAGCTATATATTATGACAATCAGGTCGAGCGTAGATCATTTTGATATTTCGTTGAATATTGCTTGGTCTCACATCTCCTCCTAGGGTATCTCTCAAAAGAGATTAAATTAGTTGTTGTATAAAGTATTATTTGTAAATGTATGTCTTAATAATTAAGTGCTACCTAAATAAATATTATAATTTAAAAGCTAAATATTGTAGTTAATGATGAATAATTTACTTTTCAGATTAAGAAAGTGGATTCTCACTGTAGAGATAAATTTGGAGGGTTACGTTAGATACGTTATGTATCTCTTAGGTACGTTATCTCTTAGGTAAGTTATGTATCACTTACAAGGGAAGGCTTTGCAATAGTTCTCACGAATTGCAATATTTCATGTCCTATCTTGTAAAGAGCCTTGAATAATGATAAAACGCCACGGCTTTCATCTGCTAAGTGATAGGTGACGCTTCAATAGCAATCTGAAGTTGTCATGCAAACGTGCTCTACTGACGTGTATTATTAACATTTTAGTGTGGAAATATTATCCTTTTCAATTATTATTATTATTATGAAATAAAATGGACAATAATGGTGAGTAGTAAACGATAAATTTATTACTAATATAATTTATATCTTATTAATTAGCTAAATAACTGCCGAGACATGGTCGCAAAGGTTGATCAAACACAACAAAGACAAAGGCTGAAATTTTTGGAAACCAAACCTGAACTAATCAACAAAACTATTGACTGTATTACAATGAAAGTCAAAGCAAATGAAATTTGTAAAATAATGAATGATTTAAATTCTTTGTAAGTTTGAAATTATGAATGGGAATGATTAAATGTATGATCAATACAAAGGAAAACGTTACAATGTGCGCATTTAACAAATGCATAATCATTGCAATTTACAATGAAACAAGTTGCTGAACCCATATTAAATACAATTGCCATTACCTTGTTAAATTTTGTAATGTGTTTTTCAACAGAATATCCAGTTTTTTTCCAAGAATATATTACCATATCTTGAAATATATCAGCGCCAAGTTAATTGTACACAAATGAATGCATTTTTAAAATAAATAATCTGTCATTTAACTTTCTGTTGGCCTCTTCATCGTTGTTGGTTCAAAATTCATCGATGTCTTTAATATGGACCTCTTTAATGCATGCAGCTCGAATTTTTATGTAGTCTTCGTTTTACAAATGCCTTATAAGGATTGAAGAAGTAACAGTCTAACGGCTGTGCATATTTTGTTGTTTTTTCAGGTATTATTTAATAATAATAATAACTGAAAAGGATAATATTTTCACACTAAAATGTAAATAATACACGCCAGTAGAGCATGTTTGCATGACAACTTCAGATTGTTATTGTGGCGGCCCCTTTCACTTAGTAGATGAAAGCCGTGGCGTTTTATCATTATTCATGGTCCTTTACAAGATAGAACATGAAATATTGCAATCCGAGAGACCTATTGCAAAGCCTTCCCTTGTTAGGTACATGGCGCGAGAAAAGTGCCGATTGGTAAACTTGTTGCAGAGTGGCAACAAGTTTAGTCATATTGAAAACAACCAGGCTGTACAAATTCTGTCCTGATAAGATTATGCATTTGGTCACTACCGCTAGGAAACCCTATCCTGTTAAACTTATGCAACTTTGTCTTAATTAATTTACTTAACATTGAGAATTTGGAATAATGGAAATATAACAATGAGAAAAAGTACCAATTCAGGTAATGTAGAAACTTCAGGTTGACATCAAATTGTGCAGTTTGATGAGAATATTTAGAATGATGTACGTCTTCCGATATTTGCATAATTAAAAATGGGGAACTCGAAGCCTGTTAATAGTATTAAAACATTTTTATTTACTCATATAAGACATATGCATACTTAGGCTATACCAAGCAGTTGCCAACATGGAAAAAGAAAGTTTTAATGAACTTATACGAAATATTTAAGAATAATAACTAATGTTGTTGTTGCTGAGACCTAGACCGTCCGACCTACCAGAAAGGTGTAAGGTAACCGTATAATAACTAATGTGTCACATCTAAAAATATTGCAACACTTTTTCTATTCTGATAATAATTGTGATATAAATAGAACAAAAAAGCTATGGAATATGAAAGAATGAAAAAGTGAAGTGGGACACTCAAATTCTAGATATCTGTCTCTCTCTATATAATGAAAGTCTGTCTGTCTGTTCCGTGTTCCATATACAAATCCACAGATTTTGATGGACTCTTTTTTTCAAATTTGGTAAACCCATCCATGTCTCAAGTTTTCAGTTCTAAGGGTCGTCAATATATTGCTAGAAATCGCAAAATGAAACCTTCATAGAAATAGTATTACACAAACGAGTTGTTTCCGACAATTTATCAGACGAAAATTATATCCGTTTGCTTAGCAACGAAATTAAATCAAATGGGTTTATACGGCAGACCAGTTTTATTAAATTTATATTATTTAAATGATGATTAAGTTAGTATTAAATTAATTTTCATATATACAGGTATTATATTTTAAATCGAGTTACATCAGTTATGGTCTTGGGATATAAGATTAGGGAATTATTAATAATTTTAATTTCAAGTCATTCTTTTCTTTTTCTTTTTTCTTTTGTTATATGCACATTACAAACAGTGTAATCACCAATACTTTAAATCGCAAGCAACGACTGGTTTTTTTGCTAATATTTTATAAAAACAATTTACATACACAGTTCGACAATGCAAACACCAATACTTTAAATCGCGAGATATGACGGGTTTTTCTGCTAATATTTAATAAAAACAATTTACATGCGCAGATAAACAAACACTGCAATCATCAATACTTTAAATAAGACAGCATTTTATTTAATTGCTTAATATGCTTTTGGAACAAGAAATAATTCTGCGGTTAAATATCTTTTACTCGGATCTTTATGTAAAAGTCTCAGAAATATTTACGGTTTGAATAAACTGAACTATGAAATTCGCTGAAATGGAACAAAAAAGAATAAAATCAAATTGTGCAAAAAATACGAAGTCTTCGTTCCAAGTGCTTTCTTTTATTTGGCGAAACTTTAAACGACAAGGAAAATTAGATTTTTATCTCTGTGCATTATTTAGCTCTCATCTGCATCTCTGCATATCATGTTCTTCATTTTCACTTTCTAGATAAGAAGACTTATTTTAAAATTCAAGCGGCTGAAATAAATTTAAAGGATACTTTTTCAAGTGTTTGTGTATACCCTGGATAAATATTTTTAGGAAGAAGATATCGCGTTTTAATTGGACATGAACACGCCACCTATAATTTACTAGCTGTTTCCAGTTTCTTATGTTTTATAAATAACGAGTATTCTTTGAACTGAGCAATCTCAGCAGAAGTCGTAGTATACTGTAAAACATACGTAATGGGAAGTAAGGTTCCTGATATATATATATATATATATACTATATATACTCTAAAACAAAAAAAATTGACGCACCAAGAAGGAGTTGTCCGATTGTAATGAAATTTCGTATGCAAAGATATTTTGAGTGAACATGCAAATAAATTAAAATTTGATGTCCAATGAATAAATAGTGGGAACTCCAGCCCATCGGAACTGCGAATGCAGCAGGTGTATATCTGGGTAGGTGTATATCTGCAGGTGGATATGGTCTGGGGGTGCCATCTCTTTTGATAGCCTGATCCCTTTGGTAGTCATTTCTGGCACACTGACAGCACAGCGGTACATAGACAACATTCTACAAGCGGTTGTGTTACCGTTCCTTTTGTGACACCCCGGACTTTCTTTTCTACAAGATAATGCCCGGCTGCACACAGCACGTATTTGCTATAAATTGTCTTCAAGCTTTCCCAACACTTCCTTGGCCAGCTAGGTCTCCTGATCTCTCTCCCATAGAGCACATTTGGGAAGTTACGGGAAGGCCATTGCAACCGTCCCGGAATGTTGATGATTTAGCCCGACAGTTGGAGACAATTTGGCAAGACCGTTCGCAGGACACCATCAGTGAACTTTATCAGTCTATGCCACGTCGGGTGACATCTTGCACCCAGGCCAGAGTTGGACCAACGCCTTATCGATTTCCCCCCTTTGTATACGGTCAAACTCTAAAGCATTAAATTGTTCTGGAATTCTAATAGTTTCTTTTTTCTATGTATGTTCTTCACATCTACCAATTTTTATCAGAATCGGACAACTCTGTTTTGGTGCGTCGATTTTTTTGTTATAGAGTGTATATATATATATATATATATATATATATATATACTATATGCACAAATAACGCTTCATCAGACGATAATTAGCTGAATATTCCAGAAATGAGACTGACATTTTTATGAACGTTTACAATTGTGGTTTTTCTTTTCCGTTTGACGAAATTATCAACAAAGTAGCTGAAATATTGAGCACATAACCTCTTTCTTGTTATTATGATTCTGTAGGAAAAAATTGGTAAGAATAATATTTAGTCCATAAATGGAGTTTGCAGCATACAATATAAATGAATTAGCGTGTAAAGTAATAGCTTCAAAAGTTATATCGTAAAAGTAATAACCGACATTTCACTGGAACTTTAATTCAATATTAGTATTCTCTCAACACGCGAGCACAAAATGTGCAGATATTTTAAATACTATAGTCTCACAATTTTTGTATGAGTTATACAAGCAATTAATTATCCATACAGAATTTTGCAATTACAGAAAATAATACGTGGGAGTGTGACTTGTGACATTAAGATTACGTTACATTGCGCTTCTCCATTGTCACAACTAATTAGCAATAATGACAAAAAATGTTCAAGAAATTTTATGACGTCCCACGGTAAAGCATTTTAAACATCTCAATTGAACATTAATACAAACGAATGTAGTATCATCGTTAAAACCTTTATTTCAATGTTCATTCTGCAATGGATTCCTGCACATGTTAATATCGAGGGAAATGAGACTGCCGACAATCTGGCCAAAGAAGCGAGACACCTAAATAGTGGCCACGTAAATTGCGCCACCTTTGACGATGCGAATGCAATGGCAAGATTCAGACTTAGGGAATGTTCAATTCGAGAAAGTGACCAAATCTGTGAAATAAATGAAGAAAGAATCAGCACCAAAACAATTGTAAGGCTTCGTACACGTCACTACAGGGGTATGAAAATCGATGAAAATGGAGCTAGGATCTATAGGGACTGTAGAAACTGTCCCGAAACTGAACTCTCTCCTGAACATGTCTTTACATGTCCTGCCATTTTGGCAGCACTTCAAAATATCGTGGAACCTCCACAGGAGATGCTCTACTCCCATAGCATCATTGCGATCGCCAGGGTCGTGGTCTTCGCACATGGATCTATTTAAGCGACTGACTCGTGTGGACACGACACCACCAACACCATTCCAACATTTTTTTAAATACATTAAATGTCCCTCTTTTACAGTTTATAAAAGTACAACGTCTAACGATAGACAACTAGATAGTTAAAATTGACGACAGAACGGAATATACGGATATACGTGTGTAATCCGTAAGTTTGGAGGTAGACATAATAAATGTTCACATTGAATCAATACAACTGGCTTAGCTACACTTGTACACCATACAATTGCTGAAATCACCCTAATTCAACAGACTGCACCTTCGGAGCATCTTTTCAGCTCACCTAGAAATATTATATCCACTTATATGTCAAGAAATCAAATGACCTATGAACATCAAACAGTCTTTCATTTGAAACAGATGAAGAAAATAATTTAAATATTCCATTTTGAACCGAGTTGTTTGATTGAAAACAAACTGTGAATCGAAATATATTAAGATAATCATACAATACTATACTACTAAAATATGCAGTATAGACATTTTCAAAAGTATGAGTTATAAGTTGAAAAATCTGATGTGGGCAGCACATTACTTTTCCTGCAAACTTATATTCACGTTCTCTTTATTTAAATCAAATTTAATTCACTTTTAATTCAGTTTTCTTTCTCATTTGATAACTGGACTTATTTTCAAAGGTGGCGTAGAGAAAATACGAAAAAGCTAAAATATCTCGTGAACGGCTAGTCTTAGTGTAATAAGGTTAGTCTTATTCCTTTCTTCGTTAAAAATTACGTATTAAGTAAGTATTTAATGGATATATTTGAGTATACATAGTTTTTATTTTAGATTTTTGCGATTTTTGCGGATCATTTTGCAAAAAAATGCAGGTTATTTTTTCCGAATCGTACCAAAATCTAATCAGCAACACCAGGGTGTCCCACAAGCGACTTATTCTACTGAATTTTGTGAAATTCGGTCCAGTAGTTTTTTATCTAGAGTGGATACAAACTTTCGCGGGCCATTTCGCAAAAAAAACGGGTTCTTTTATCCCGAATCGTACCCAAAACTAATCAGCACTAGATTCGTCCACAAGTGACTTACCTACCAAATTTTATGAAATTTGATCCAATAGTTTTTTAGTTAGAGTGGATACAAAATCTGCACAGACAGACAGATACACAGACACACAGACAGGCAGACACACACGCAGACACACAGGCACACACACAGACACACAGATACACACACAGACACACACACAGATGTCACGCTAAAAACAGTTTTTCGTATTCCAGAGGTCTCGAAACTTGTAGATTCGTCAAAAACTCGAGTTGCGATTTTCGGAATGATTCCAATACTTTCCCTATACATTAGCATGTATTGCAGGGAAAGTAAAAAATTGGAATATATATCCTTCCCTCTGATATCCTAGTTGCTTTAAAGATAATCGACTTACTCTGAAGAAGACGTAGCTTACTTTGTAAAAATTCTGATGTGGGCAGCCACTGACTTTCTCTATAGAATGCAATGAATTTACTTCTTTAACAGTGAAATAATGATGTATAATATCCAATGCTTTTGACTTTGAATTGTACATTTGACCTTTTTCGGATAACAACATGTAAAACTATTTTGAAGTTCCCAAATTAACTTATATTTAACGTAACTCGAAATTGATAATTATCAATATTGTTAGCATTCGCCAGAAACAATGTAGTTCATATATAAAATATATTAGTAATTAAATACTTCAATCTGGTGTCATTTTCGTTTATTCCGTGTCCTTTTTGCAATTTTGCGACATGTTCGTCAGTATGTGACCAAATACTGCAAAGTTGGCGATATTTCGGTAGATGAGTAGCCAAGTTCGCCAAATTTAACGCCTGGGGTTGCTAATAAACGGAGAGAAGAGCTTTTCATATATGTAAATGACTACTGGTGAATTATTAGGCATCACAATACAAAACTATTACCCAAAGTATTTTCTCTCGTAAATAGTATGAACCAGATCTACGTAAATGATATTAATAAATTTATCGTTACATATTACATATACAAATAGAACATATTTTGATATAAATTAATACTATTTTAACCGTTTACAATATAGTCGAAAAGTGCTTATGATTTTGTACATTCTGTCTGTATGTATGTCTATCTGTCCGTTCGCACGATAACTTCCGTAAAAATGACTTTATCAAAATAAAATTTTAGTATATTGTTGAGCTGGTCTGTGGGACATATGGGAATGTAAATGAATAATATGACCCTATAAGTTTTAGATTGAACCTGGGTTAAAAAAATAAAAAAATGAACCTTATGGGACCTAATTTTTCAAAAAAATTTTAAACTAATTTAAAATTTACAAATTGCTTCAAAAATTTTAGAAAATATTCAAATTATCTCATAAAAAATATAAAATAATTCAGCAAAATATGTTTGGCAGTTTTTTAAATAAAACTTAAAATTATAATTGCACCCATATTATATGAATAGATCACGCGATCCACTTCAAAATAAAATATGGTATCCATCTTGTGTCAAAATCGTGATTTTTAAAGTTCTTTTAATTTATATCTAGTGTTGCATCCGTCCTAAAACCGTTTTCTTTTCCGTGCATCTATGCACTGCGCCAACGCAATTACAATATTTTTTAGTTTAAATGATCATCAAACATTGATTATTTCTACAACGAAGCCTAAATTTCACGTATGGAGGGGGTAAACATATCAAGCTCTAAGATAAGTTGTATAAAAATTGCTGTATTTCTTCAACACAAAATTATTTAGCTCTGGAGTCTGCAATGTAGCTGATATCAATGAAACATTCATTGATGTTACATAGGGAAGCAGGAGATATAGTATTGGACCTTTCGATGAAGTTTTAAGCATGGAGTTAGAAAGTACTTTTACCTCCATGGTTTTAAGCTTTTAAGTAAAATATATTATTGTAGTATTGTGATAATTTTAGAAATATCGCCGCTGAATGAAAAGAATGGGAAAGTGTTTATGAATGATATAATCACTACTTTTATATAGAGAAACAAGATATTAATATTTCGATAACGTCATTTGAATGAAGTTCATTTGTTTTCGATGAAGTTTTCAAATATAATAAATTATTGTGGTATTGCCATAATTTTAAAAATATGACCGCTGAATGTATCGCGTTTTAGAAATGTTTAAATAAAATTTCTTTGCAGTTGGAAAGTGTTTCATAATCAATGCTTTATGCATGATTGATCTTTCTTTTTTATTTTATGTGATGTTTTTAGAAATTTATTTTAAAACTGTTCAATATCTCAAGAGCGGTTCGTGTTTGCGTTCTAAAATTTATGTCATTCGTTTTGTAATAAAAAATTGCATCAAAAATGACTTGTTACATAACATTAAAAGTTATGAATTTCTAATGATTTCATTTTTAATTTCATTAGAAAATTTGGGAATCTTCCCAACAATAGATTGCGCTCAAAATCAATAAGGTTTCAGTATTCACTACTTGTATTAATTGTACCAATTTTCGTTCAGAACGATCCATTTGTTAGCGAGATATCGCTTCTGCAGTCTCACGGGCGGCCCATTCAAGAACACACAGAGAGATCACCTCAGAAACGTTCGATTCGAGTTCAGGGATGTTTGAAACGTTGTCTTCCTCCGAAAGCTCGAATTCAAATTTTTGACCCTGTCACAGCATTTTCCCTACACATTATACTACGTATATAGGGAAAGTGTTGAATAGTAATCAAACAATATAGTTAGAAACTGGTGTAAGTCGTGAAAGGATCTTGCTGGTTAATTACCAGTAATTACAAACACATCAATTTTACTCGATCAATCCCATATATTTAACTTGTAAAAGTTATGCCTTTTTCAAGGGCCATTGTAAAGGTTCTAATCTAACTTGGGTTCTCACTTTCTATTAAACCTTGATATGAAACTGAAATGGTTGCTTTCACTTCTATTAAACCTTGATGCAAAACTACTTGAATCTGAAACATACTTCTATTTACCTAACGAGAAAGTTATGTAAAAGTTATCCCTTGTTCAAGGGTCATTGTAAAGGTTCTTATCTAACTTGGATTCTCACTTTCTATTTTGATATAAAACTACTTGAATCTGAAACATACTTCTATTTACCTAACAACAAAGTTATGTAAAAGTTATCCTTTGTTCAAGGGCCATTGTAAAGGTTTTAATCTAACTTGGGTTCTCACTTTCTATTAAACCTTGATATGAAACTGAAATAACTGCTTTCACTTCTATTAAACCTTGATACAAAACTACTTGAATCTGAAACATACTTCTACTTATCTAACGACAAAATTATGTAAAAGTTATCCCTTGTTCAAGGGCCACTGTAAAGGTTCTAATCTAACTTGGGTTCTCATTTTCTCTTAAACCTTGATATGAAACAGAAATGACTGCTTTCACTTCTATTAAACCTTGATACAAAACTACTTGAATCTGAAACATACTTCTATTTACCTAACGACAAAGATTCGACGAAATGATCTCGACAATTAAAAGATTAAAATATTTATTCACCGCACTTAGCTGGAAACCCAAATCATAGTTACATTCACAACATGCAAAATCTATATGCACTATAATTGTAATTCCAGCCGTCCTATCCGTACTCAAAACATACCAATTGAACATAAGTTATCTACACATACTTTGAACCCTTTCAATATCTGTAACATAATTAATTTTGCATTACTGAATCTACCGAACATGAAATTAATTAATGCGATAAATTACGAAAACGACGACGAACATTCCTTGCGATTCACACAGGTTTCATACTGTAGAATATTGGCCGAGTTCTTGGCCCCATGACAGAATACATAGAACTAACCATTGACACATTGCAGAACTATTAATTTCTCATTTTTTTACTCTTATTGCCGAATCTCAAAATCCGTCGTTAAATAGATCTGTTGAACCACAAGTGTAGGCTTCTGAACTGAATTTGAAAAATTTTTCATAAAAAAAAAATCCCCTCAAAATCCCAAAATATTGCGAAGTCCTACAAAGACTTCAAAACATTGTGTTTGATTTTCTGCCTGTTATTTTCTAGCAATTAGAAACTATTAACGTTTTTCAATTTTAAAATATCACATACACAGCCTAAGATATAAACTTGCCATTTAGGACAAATTATGCCTTTTTATGCTGAGAATTATTTTTAAATTGTTGGATACACACATTGTTACATACATACCCGTACATATTCAAATGCGTTTTAACAGCGTAGCTGACATGTAGTGAAAAAGGTCGTAAAGTAAACATAGAAAAATACAATGTCATCAAGATTAGATTTTGCATGCAAATCGGAATTATGAAGCGACTTTCTGATATGCTGAGAAGTAAATATATCACCACTGTCACTTTTGTTGCAAACTTTTGCTTTAAGTGAAGGTTGTTAACTTTAAAAACTCACCTACATTCTCTTATTTTCTCCCTATTTGCAGTCATCCATAAAAATATTTTCAAAGGAACACATAATGGGTGTTTGACTACAGTAATCTATATAGATTTTATATTACAATTGTCTAACATTTTTGGCTTTCCATACCCTCCTAAAGTCCCACAATGACCTAAAAGACTGAACTTTTTGCACTCTCATAACATCAACAACTGGGCAGAATATAATGAAACCGGATTTTTAATTACTCCCACGGAAATGAAGAAAATGTTTTTAAAGTATTTACAGACTGTCCAGAAGTTTCACTAGTGACTTAAATGGTTGAATCTTTGCACACTTATAGTATCGGCCACGGGACAGAACACAACGGAGCTGGATTTTAGATTATCCTAGGGTTGAGAAAACACGAGTTTATCGTTCCATACATTCCTGGTAACACAGAAGGAGGAATCTTTACTCTGTGATAAGCCTTGCTTCCCTAACTGGGAAACAAACTACGGATCTTCGTATTGACCATTCAGTGCTCTACCTTTGAGCTACTGGACCGGAATTGCAAGCTCTTATCGTTGAAGTGAACTTTGAATTCTCCTCTCATCTCTGCAGTCTTCTCCCGCTATTGCAGATTGAAGTGCAACTTGACAATCTGACTGACCACCTCCTGCAGTTATATCTCAAGTTAGACTCCTAATACTACTATTTTTACTGAGGTTGGTATCCTGTGTGGTCGTTCTGCTCCCGATTTGACATAGGTATGCCAGAGTCACTGAATACGTACTAATCGTACTCGAGTAACTTTCAGACCACTAACATCACTGCATTAACGTGCAGGGTTCATTCATTCGAGTACTATTATAAAGAACTTTACCATCCTAAACGGGAAGCATGCCATGAATCTTGGTACTGACTTGTCAACGTTTTACCGTTGAGCTACTTAGACAAAATTGCAAGCTCTTAACGTCAAAGTAAACTTTGCAACTTACAGTATCGACCACTGGGCAGAACCTAATGGATTTTCGATTCCTTCCCTAAGGACGAAAAAAAAACTCTACAAAACGATCCTCCTGTCACCTCAAAGGCTGAAACTTTGCATATTTGTAGTTTCGACAACGGGACAGAACCTAACTTAGAAAATTTTCGAATAAGACGATGTCGTCCGTATTCGATGCTAAGCGCCATACATTGTTAAAAATATAACGTTGCAACTTAATCTTTTAAGAATGTTAATTCCCCTGTTGTCGATAGGCCTATATACTAGTAGTTAGATACAATACGAATCTACAGCAAATTCCAAAGAGGGAATTTACTCTTTTGCGTTGAATAATATGCAAAGAGAATGGCAAAAAAAACCTGTCTACTAAATATTTCATTATTTAGATCTTTAACAGCAAGCGACTCATAAATATTTAAGGTTCGAAAAAGATCCTAGCTATAAAATTCACCTTTACGGGAAGCAAAAGGATAGAAAAGCAATTGTACAAGAACCAAAACCAACTATTATTTTCTAGTTCTTTCTTTAATTTGAAGGAGCTTTAAAAGTAGATGGGAAAAACATTTTCTCTTTGTGTATTTGTCCGCTTTCAACTACATCTATGCAACACTTTTTTTCATACTCACATTTCACGCAAGATCACACCTTTAGAAATGCAGATGTTTGAAACAGATTCAAATAGTGAGATTCTTTCATATAAATCGTCGTATAAATAAAGGGCAGATCCCTTTAAACTAGACACTTTGTGATAGTATTCTTTTTCTTTTATATTCGAATTTTCTATGTGGGTTTTACTGCAAACAATAATCTAATCAGAATGGGATTCTTTATGAAAAATGTTCTGTTTAAATCTGCAATGTGTGGGAAACTTGAGTTTATATGTAAGTTATATTTTTAACAAATTAATAATAACAAGAAATTTAAAAAGGAGCTGTGTTATGATGGCAAATGGTCTGTACACTTTACTTTTGACTGTACGTATTAAGCAATTTTATTTTCCTTTGCATACTTTTTCATACGTAGTATTGAGAAAATATTGCTTTCACGAAAATTTTCGATTTTGAGATTTTGATGCCAATATGTGTTTTAAGACCTCCTGTACATGTGTTGACTATTTTTGGAGTAATGTGTTTTAAGGCCACCTGAACACATGTTGACTATTTGTGGAGTGATGTCTGTCTGTCTGTTTGTATATATATATGTCTGTGGTCGATTTCTTGTGTGCCCACATCGGCCACAAATATTAACGGATTTTCACGAAACTTTGCATCCGACTTTGTTATCAAAAAATCTATAATTAGATATATTTTATTTTAAATTCGAGTGAAAACTTCGAAATTTATTTGAAATTATATATATATTTTTTTAATATGGCGGCACAGGACAAAATTCGGCATAATCATGCGTAAAGGGGTTTATTTATGCCTCAACGATTACGAGATTTTATAGTTTCAATCATTGTTGCGAATAACAGCTGTGATACAATTTTTCTGTTCGTGACGTCATTAGTCCTCTCGGGGGGGGGGGAGGGGGGAGGGACTAATTTCCCACCACCCTCGTTGTACATTGTCAAGTATGGTATCAATCGAAATGTTTTTAAAGCTCTTGATAGTGAAGAGTAACACACTATAATTGTAATGATTTGGATCCATGGTACATATTTTTAAAAAAATTTCTTTAAAATTTAAAAAAAAGGCTACTAAAAATGGATTCTGTATGAGATAGTCGCGTTGAGATGCAATCTAGTTAATTTTATACAGACATAAAAATTTCTGTAAAAACCGGATCTGACATTTTCAGAACAAGAATTGGATATCCTTCTACTCGTACTTCCTCCAGAATTTAATGCTGAACAGTCCTCATCTAATCTCTATCTACAGCAGTTTATGAGAAGCAGATGTTCCGACGAAAAAGCTTTAGTAAAAACAACAGAAAAATCGTTAACACAATTATGTTTATAAAGCTTTGTATGAAACAGCATATAACATAAAGAAATCAATAGGTTGTGAAGGCAAAATTCAGACTCTTTCTTCAGAAGGGAAATCTAAAGCAACCAACACATAGCACATAAAATTCAGCCTTCAAGACTTATGAGGAATTAAAACGAGGAATGTGCTAAACCTCCATTCTTCTTTTGGACTTCGGGTTTGTTGAGTCTTTCGCATTGACGAAGGTGATCCAGCTTATCTTCGAAACAGTTGTATACTGCATTATTGTGCTATTTGTGCTTTTATACCTTACTCAAGTATTTCGTATTCTTTCTGTAACAGTTTTATTGTCGAATTAGTTTTATCACAGTGGAATTAGCTTTAGGAGAGTTTTATCCTAACTTTTTAAATTATCCGCTATGGGAGCTGCAATCCCTTTTACTCGTTCGGCAATAGTCACTATGTTATAGATAGATCTAGCGTGCAAACTCATGGACCATTCCTTACAAAGTTATTGGGAGCATTTAAAGCCTTTTTTAAGGACTTTAAAATTTTAAGAGGAGTTGAAATACTGCCAATATGGCAACATTTGATAAAAGTTTTCATGGTCGCCAATTTTGTGATCTAACCATGCCAATTAAAAATATTTTTTTTTTTATGGATATAACTTCTTACTGTATCTACATATAAAATTTTTATAGCAGTGTAAGCATTTATCCAGGATTGATTTTACCCACATTTCACATACATACGGACACTTTGCCAATCAAATGTTTTTAAATGGTCTCGAAACGTAAATCGAGTAATACCTCGAGGTCACGTATTTTCTGCTAAAGTATATTTTTACTTTCCTTATATATATAACGTCTAAGGAAAGTATTGTGACGGGGTCGAAAATTTGAATTCGAGTTTTCGACGGGAGAGCACGTTTCAAGCATCCCTGATCACGAATTGAACATTTTGAAGTGATGTCTGTGGGTGTGTATGTCAGTGAGTCTGTGGAGACGATATTTCACGAACGAATGGACCGATTCGAATGAAATTTGGTACAAAAATCACAATCCGTGAATGCTGGAAGCCTATTGCTTTAAAACATAATCGAATGTTCAGAACCCCCTAAATTTTCGAGTGAAATTTTGAAAAAATCATGAAAAAATCAAAACCTTTAATAAAGTTTCGTAAATAGACATTTCTTATGTAATATTTTCTTAGAAAACGATTGACATAAATTTTAGAACGCTAAGATGAACCGTTCTCGAGATATTGCACGTTTTTAAAATAAATTTATCAAAAAATCTCATAAATTAGAAAGAAATATTAACTGTTATGACACATGCTCACTTTTCCCTTTCTGGTAGGTCGGACGGTCTGGGTCTCAACAACAACAACATGCTCATTTTTCATATGTAATATCATGCGATAAATGTAGTGACATCATTCTTGTGGATCTAACTCGTTCTACTTACGAGAAAAGATACTTTGAGTAATACTTTTGTATTTGAACGCCAATAGTCCATTATCTGCTGTAAGAATAACATATTTTTCCATCCATAACGCTTGGCGATATTTTGGCGACGAATTTGGTGGAATGTCGCCAACTTGGCAACTTTGTAACTGCTGCCAAATTACGAAAATCTAGCCAAATGGATAAAAATGACGCTAAATCAATAAAAATGACGACTAGTTGAAGAAAATTCAATATCTTGGAAAGAATATAAGTATCTACTA
The DNA here is from genome assembly GCA_951213105.1 of Amaurobius ferox. Classification (NCBI taxonomy): domain Eukaryota; kingdom Metazoa; phylum Arthropoda; class Arachnida; order Araneae; family Amaurobiidae; genus Amaurobius; species Amaurobius ferox. The sequence goes on along the minus strand of OX578149.1, from coordinate 120,022,817 downwards.
TAAGAATACAATTTTTTAACTATAAAAGTAGTAAATTCATTGCATTATATAAGGAAAGACCTGTGCTGCCCACATCAGATTTTTTATTTCATAAAAAGTTTTAGACAGTAACAAGAACTAGTAAAATTGAAAATAAAAAATGGTAAAAGCTGACTTTTGCAGCAAATGCAATTTGAACAGAAAATGAAATCCGCTTTGCTTTTAATTTATTTTATCACGACCATTACGGAGTTTAAATTTATCATCTGGCGTAATTGGAAGAATATGCTAAGTGAACAAATAAAATATCCAACTATATTTTAATTATATTCAATAGATTATTATAATCATAATTTCGTTTAATAGTTAAACATGGATTCTTTTGTAATCAATGAATTTGCTGACTGTATGGAACGTTTATGTGATAGAATAAAAATTATATTAAAATGTTTGGTCGCATTAGAAGTAATATTTTATTTCAATATGAAACTTATTTAATTAATCAGTATACAATTATACACTTTTGTATGAAATTGCATTATGTAAAATAATTCTCTGAGGTTGTTTCATTGTACTTGAGACTCAGAAGCACAAGTTCGAACTAGGGATTGCAATTCGGGACGATTTTTGCAAGTTTAGGATTTTTGGATTAAGATTTTTTTAATTACGGAATTCATTTGTGAACTAGAAAATGTACCTGGCGTTATTCGGGAGTTAAAGCAGGGTAGGTATATAAAATAAATAAATTTTATTCTTTTACATAACAGTGAAAAATGTATGAAAATTAATTGCATGCGTGTACATCGGCACAACGGGCGTGATACGCACCCCTTCACCCCCCCCCCTCAAATCACAAAACAGAAATCCGTCACTTGCGAAAACTGTACGTGAGCGGACACAATTTAAATCAAAATTTCAGCATTTCCAACACAATTAGATGAATTTATATATTGGCCATATCTTCCGCAAACAAAGTAATTTTTATAATTCCAGTAAATAAATACCCGCTATTTAAATAATGCATATACAGGCAAAATCATACTCCAAATATCGATCACACACATCCCTATGCTCATGCGCGAATGGATAACACGATTGCCGGGTCCTATTGGTGTGGTTTGCGTAGGTAGAAAAACTCCGGAGAAGTCCCTCTCGGAAATGATTAAAAAATTTCAGAAGTTTGTTGGCATAAAATATCTATAAATAATTAATGAATAGATTGTGGAAAATATATTTTATTCTGGAACAATCTGTGATATTTTAAGGAGCTGCCATTAATTTATAAATGATGGATTGCATTTCAATTATTTTATATCGTAAAATAAAAATGGAGAAAGTTTAAAACGCACTAAAAGTATATATTTTTTAAAAATTCATGAAAATTCGTCTATTAATCACGCGGATTCTGTTTAAAGTTTGTTTAAAAGGTAATTTTTCAGTCTTTATAATGATGTTAAAATAGAAATTCTGTTATATCTTAGGTCGCCAAGGAATCGATTTGTGAGATTATCGCCCAAAATCACTATACATTGGGTTCGACTCTAAATCCGTTTATGAATAGCTCACCTTAAAATAATTTAGTGTGTTTAATTTGGTTTGAATCAGAAAAATACTGATAAAATTAACATTAGAATTCCGATCAGACGAGGCGGAATACAAAATCTTTGATTAAAAAATACTTAAAAAATGAACATATGAAATACATATTTGTATTAAGTACATAAAGTGAATAAAGTACTTAATTGTGCTCTACGTACATGATCTTGTAACGAAATATACACTCCTAGAATACTTAAAAAAATGTTACCGTACTTCGGCAAAAATTAAGAATCCTCCAAAGTATTCCAGTTAAAATAAAATAAATTAAAATTAAGTACATAATTGTGTTCTAGGTGATCGTGCAAAGAAATGCACCTTCTCCGGATGTGTACTAGGGTCTTGCGAAATTGGTAACGGGCATGTTGCTAGAACCATACGAGCACCAGCTGGGACTTTGGATTCCTGTAGAACCCTATTTCCCTGTACTAAGTATTCCCTTCATATCTTAACTAATTTACTCCTCTATGAAAAATACAACTAAGGCAATCAAGTTTATGTAACAGTTTATTTCTGTACCAAATTTGGTATCGTTTAGTGGAGTAGTTTTGAAAATATTAGAATAAAATACGAAATTCTCTTGCGGGTTCTACTCATGAAAGTGCACGCTACGAAAAAGAAAAAACTTGAAATCGCAAGATATGTTTTCACATTTATGAAGAGCGTGTACTGCCTTTGTGCAAAATTTGGTATCAGTCAATTATGAAGTTTTGATGAAAAATCAGTATCAGAATTTTGTAGTGCAAGATGTGCACTACAAGATAGTGCACAGATAAAATGCAAAATAGAACACAATAATGCGAACGACACAAGGCAAGATTTAAAAATAAAGCACCGATATTGGGAGAGGGGTATATTGTAAGGTTTCCGAGACATTACAAAGTCGTAAAAATTACCTTTGAGATATGTTCCTTGACTTACGCTAGATTTCTAAAACATTCGTAGGTTGTTTTCGTTCTTATATAGCAGCCTAAATTTATGCAAACTTTAGTTTCATTTCGTTGAGTAGTTTCAAAGAGAGAATAGGGATACCTCGATTTAGTGATAGACCAACAGATGGACGAGCTAGAGGGTGGGACAGCCCAGTGGTTAGATCGCAGGTATTGCATTCGTACGACCTCAGTTCGATCTCCAGCTCTGCCCAAACTGTTCATATGTCTACGTGGAGTACGGGCACGTTAAATTCGTGGGTTCGTAAGTCCCACCGAGAGGTTGGTTGTTGGGGAAGGAGGGTGCGATCCCTGCAGATACCGCCCCCACTGGGTTCCAGTCTAGATTGGGTGGCATTGTCCCGGTCGTCCAAACATATACCTTAAGCTTTCGAGTAGGTCAAAAGGTCTGGGTCAAATAGGAAGAAGATGGACTCTACACCTTTTGGATGAGCTGAGCGGCCTAGGAAATAAAAATAAGACAGACGGACTGCTAATGTGTGTATTTTCGTAATAAACACCGTCCAAATACATAGATTTTCAATTTGACAGCAATGCGTTTTCGATGCGAAAACAATACTTTCTTTTAGCCTGAGAAATAAAAAGAAAACATAGTTAATGCAATCTAGTAGTGTACTGACTCGTGAAAACGATTCAAATTAATTTATTTGTTACAAAAGTACTTCTATAGTGTTATTGCGCCAGATTCCATCATATTTTAAAGTCAGTCTTATAATTACAAAATTGTTAAATTAAACAGTACTCGGCACTAAACATCCTCTGATTATCTAATTCATTCCTTGTCAGACAAAACAGTAAATATAAAAAATATATATATACATAATTTAAAAATGTGTTATCACATGGGTATAATTGGTTATAAATAGAACAAATGAAAATGTAAATACTCGTAAATACTATTTTATTGGAATTTTATTCCAATCAATAGATGACATCTCTCTATATATAACGTTTTGGACATAATTTCGGAGTTGATGAAGTTTTCATTCATACGAGATATTAAAATAACTGAGATGAACCACAAATTCCCGATATTTTAGCATTCCTTATCTCGGGTTTTAGATATCAGATGATTACAATAACTGGTCACCCTTGAAAAAAGGTATAATTCCCCCCTTCCTGCTTCCCCCCCCAAGAGAGATATTCAAAAGAAATCTAATGTTTAAGAATGAAAAGCAAGTTGTTTTTATTCTAAAGCATTATTTTTATTAGAATTCGTATTTAACAATGAAATATGAACCTAAATCATTTAAACGGCAAGTTACGTTAAAATAACACCTTTCTTACGCTCTGTTTATGCCCAGGAATAGCTGCAAATATTAGTTTGAAACCTGGTACTATGACCATTACGGGGTTGATGTGCTAAAGATAAATATTTGCCTTCGTAACTAAACTATGTCGCCATATTTATTCAGCAAACAAATCTTGCAAATACTAGGAAAACTCTTGTCATTTTTTTTTATGTAATACCGCTGAAATAGCTTTTGGAAGAGGACTTTTGCTATAGATAATATTGGTATTAAATCATTTAATGATCTGGCCGTTTGATTTTAAAAATTGTGGCGGCTGCGGGAGGGGGTGGGGTTAAAAATTCTTGCTGTAGTAGTAAAAATAAAAAAGAAATTGGAAATAAAAAAATTACCGGCAAGAAAAGAAAAACAAATTAAATCGGCAGTGGTTTTAGCTCAATTGAGATGAAATTATTTTTGAATAAAAAACGTATTTTTTTTTTGTGTGTGTGTGTGTGGTGGGTTCTCACTTTTAAACATTTTCAAAACAATTAAAATATCAACATATTGAAATTAGAACCACTTTCAAAATATTTGAATTTGGATTTTATAACTACTATATTTTTTAAAATTTAATCTAAGATCCAATTATAGAAGGATATAATTACAGTAGGACTTTAAAAGGGCTACAAATTATTCGCAAACTGCACTGGCATTTTTAATTTTTGCTGGGATTTTAACTGACTTCCTTGGCAGGTTGGCAGGATATAAACTATACTTATAAAATATATATAAAGAAATTCAAGATTCGAGTGAATCAATAAAGTTAATAAAGAATACACACTTTGCGCAAAGGATAAAGATAGCTTGAGTGCACATGTATTAAATTATAATCACAAATAAGACAATGTAGCATACAGCTGGATCCCCTTCATTAGTGCAAGAGAACCAGCAAACCCGAAGTTTTAATACAATCCTTTATAGTTCTAATTCCTGAAAAAATATTTTAGTTTTCAAAAATGGAAATCATAAATAAATCGAGTAGTTATTGGCAGGAAGCAAATTTGCTATATATGTTTCTATCTATTTCTCAAGATCGGCTATAGACAAAGTTTAGATGATGACTGATATAATTTTAGCATCAAATTCCGGAGGGTGTAGTGAGGTTCAATAAGTATTTCCACTTGCCGTGTTGAAGATTTCACTTCTGGTTTATTTATTTATTTATTTTTTTCGAGAATTCGTATGACTGTTCGAAAAGGGTGTGCAGAAGAGTGGAAATTATCTCAAAAACTCCGTTGAAGATGAAGTGTTCACATTCATCACTTTTCTATCATATAAAGGCTCTTTCATAAATTTCTTGTTATCTTCTCTTTTCACAGAATGAGAGATGTGCAGTTACTTTATATTATAGATATGATTACAGACAAAACTAGGAATTCAGGATAAAACTAGGAATATTATAGATATGATTACAGACAAAACTAGGAATTTAGGACAAAACTAGGAATATTATAGATATGATTACAGACAAAACTAGGAATTTAGGACAAAACTAGGAATATTATAGATATGATTACAGACAAAACTAGGAATTTAGGACAAAACTAGGAATATTATAGATATGATTACAGACAAAACTAGGAATTTAGGACAAAACTAGGAATATTATAGATATGATTACAGACAAAACTAGGAATTTAGGACAAAACTAGGAATATTATAGATATGATTACAGACAAAACTAGGAATTTAGGACAAAACTAGGAATATTATAGATATGATTACAGACAAAACTAGGAATTTAGGACAAAACTAGGAATATTATAGATATGATTACAGACAAAACTAGGAATTTAGGACAAAACTAGGAATATTATAGATATGATTACAGACAAAACTAGGAATTTTATTACGAAAATACATCTTAGATGGTTGCTAATGTCAAATAACTTCCGATTTTTTTCCGCTATACTTCGAAATTCGATTCTAAAATCACGAAATGTGAGAAACATTTAAAATGTCTCAATGTAATTTTAAATAATTGTAAAATTATTTTATTAAATAAAGGGATGGAGAGCAATTTCATTTGGTAAAAGACATGGAGAGTCCTGATGTGAAGACATTTATGAGTACATTTTAAGGGAAACTATGTCATAGGTATCCTAGCCCGCCAACCTCATCTTCTACTCATAAATCAGCAATCTTGATTTTAATGGGTGCTGTAGTATCTTCACCATCTGAACGTGTCATCTGGATATATATCTTTTTCAGCTTCTTATAATTCAGCAATTTTGATTCTAATGGTAGCTATAGTATCTGCATCATCTGAACATGTCATCTGGCTATATATATTTTTCACATCAACCCCTACGTGCAACGTCTCCAATTTTTACTTCAAGTAGCCACCTCGCTCCCAATTTTACATCTCAGCTCTTAATTGAGGGACTTTGATTCTGCTGGTGGTTATAGTCTCTGCACCATCTATACGTCTTACACCCATCTATACATCATACATATTTTTGAGTCAACCCCCTGGTCGTGACTTTTAGCTATCTAATCCCTACAATTTTACATCTTGGTTCGTAATTGAACGATTTTACCTCTGCTGGTGGCTATATTCTCTCCACCATACTGGAAGCTTGTTGATTTTAAACGCATCCAAATGATTGGAAGATTTCTAAATTTTCAATTGAAGTTTTGAAAAAAATCATCAAAATAATTTATTTCTCAACGATGTTACTTAAATAATTATTTTTTATGTAATTTTTCATCAGAAAACGATTGACACAAATTTTAGAAAGGTTGCACTAACCGTTCTCGAGACCTTATACTTTTATCAAATAAATTTGTCAAAGAAATCACATAAAATTAAAAAAAATATTAGTAACTATTGTGAAGTATGTAGGTACTTAATGCAATAGTTTTGCATTTTGACGCATAACAATTGGTCAACAGTCATTTATATATAAGATATGCTCGTTTCTCCGTTTGTCTGTACCGTTTGGCGAAATTGGCGACTTATTTAGCGAAATATATATGCAACATATTCTAGTGGCAACTGGGACAAAATATTCGCCAACTTGGCGATATACTGCCCCAGATTGGTGAAAATATTGTTAAAATTGAAAAATAGGAAGCTAAGATAACGAAAATGACTACAAATTGATAAATTAATTTATAATATTTTAATATGTGGACGCCTACATGAGATTTTTTGTGTTTGGGATACAGGGATGAATAAGTACAAAATTGTTAGGCATGGAGTGTATATGAAACAAATCGTGTGCGTTTTGATGTGTAAAACATTTTTGCGCTAATCATGAAGCACATATTGCACATTTTAACATATCGCCCTTCTTTTCACAAATTTGAAACAAATTTACTTATTTATTTAGTTAAATAAGTTTTATTGTTGCAATGAATTCTTATTGATTTTAAGGAAACTCGCGCAATGTATTTAAGCACAAATAAAATAATAATTCAGTACACAGCTGTTTGTGCTGTACGGTTTTTGTGTTGTAGATAAAACAAATATTGCATTCCTTATTAAAACTGGCTTCTAGAAAAATTGGCCCCGTCGAAAGCCAACATAGCTACTAGGAAATCTGAACACTGATGTGGATTTAAACAATTCTTAACGAATAGAACCTTTAAAGTTGTCGAAAGTATTCGACGAACTTATAAAAAAAAAAAAATATCATATCAAAAGAAGAGCTGATTTAATAGTCCCTCTGATGAATATAATCCTGATAATCTGTAAAACATGCTTGAAGAAAAACTACGATGTGCAAACAATGATTGTTATCCAAATGGCAATACTGATGAATGGGAGAACACCACTTGGGAGTCAAAGATAAAAAAGACAAAGATGAAAAAATTCAAGAAGTAACTAAGTAAATTCCCTGCCTAAACAAATAAGTTATTCATTACTATACGAATAGCCACCTGGGGTTAACTCTTTCAGAGGAACTGTTTTCTCTTATTTTTCCCTCAACTAAATTCGTTCTGCTTCTACTGCTGGTATATAGTTGTAATTTTTTTCTGTTTACTAAATGCTTTTACATCTTTTTTATAATATAAGATTATTACATCAACGCATTTCAACTTTTATACAATATTGGTTATTTCATCAATGCATTTACACAGTCGTTTTATTTTCATGCATTTAGAAGTCGATTGTGATGTATAATTTAGAACCTCGTTTGAAAGAAATTTAAAGGTATCAAAAATAAAATTTTTAGAGGTTTTTTCGTATTATCATTTAGCGTTCAAAATATTTTCAATATTTATAATCTTAGCAATTTCCCTAAAATAAAGTTATTTTTACTTTCATTAAAATCTACTGGGAAAATGAGTGAATATTCTCGGCTTTATTACAGATGCATTTTAATGGAATGGAGCATTTCGAGGCTTCTGGAAAACAATACCCCCAAATGTGAGTGGTCTTTTGACTTAAACAAACTCAATATTTTTTAAGTTACCTCCATATGAAACAGCAAATTTTTAATGTCTCCAGACTGGTCATCATAACGTCGAAACCTGGAGTCGACAAAACGTTGAATTAATTCGATCGCTATCGGCCGGTCACATTAATTATAGTCTGTAACCGCTGTATAAAATATTGAATATCGTTAATTATATTCACTTTTCATATGCAATATTATACGACAAATCCGTTAGCATCATTCTCGTGGATCTAATTCGTTCCATTTGCGAGAGTTGAGTTGATACTTTGTATAATAGTTTTGTATTTTGACGCACAGTAATTCGTCAAAAGTCCTTCTCCCCATCTGACTGTTAGTGATATACCACCAACTTGGAGCCTTTTCGTAATGATACTGAATTTACGAAAATATCGTCCTAATTGCAAAATTGACGCCAAATTGATGAATTAAATACTATTAAATGAAACTATTATAATCCAATTAAAAATAATCTGATGTGGGCAGCATATGACTTTCCTTATAAAATGCAATGAATTTACTACTTTTACGTAATAAAAATAATTATTTTTGGCAATATTTCAAAAAGTCGCAAAGTGGGCGATATTCCATAAAATTCGTCGCAAAACTCTTCAAGCGTTATTGGTGGAGAAATAAGTTATTCTTATAGCAGATAAATGACTTTTGGGGTGTAAATACAAAAGTATTATTCAAAGAATATTTTTCATGAGTGGAGAGAGCTAGATCCACGAGAATGATATCACCAAATTTATCGCATGGTATTACATATGAAAAGTGAACATGTTCCTCAATAGGAATTATTTTTTTTTATTTTATATAACTTTTTGATAATTTTTTTGAAAAATGTGCAGTAAAGAACGGTTAATGCTAGCGTTCTAAAACTTATGACAATCATTTTCTAATGAAAAATTGCATAAGAAATGTCTATTTGCGTAACTTTATTAGAGGTTTTATTTTTTGACGATTTTTTCAAAATTTCCCCTCAAAAATTTAAGGGAGTTCTGAACACTCGATTGCGTATTCGATTGCGTAAATTTCGTTCGAATCGGTCCATTCGTTTGTCAGTTATCATCTCCACAGACACACACACACACAGACATCACTTCAAAAATGTTCGATTCATGTTCAGGGATGTTTGAAACGTGTTCTCCTGTCAAAAACTCGAATTCGAATTTTCGACCCCTTCTCAATACTTTCCTTATACATTATTGTATATAAGGAAAGTAATATAATAACTTTCGTTTAAAAAATTACTTTTATATCTATTTATTAATTTCCTTATATAAATAGTATGATGTATAGGGAAATTGTGTTATGCTTCGAGTTTCATCCTTGAATTCGAATTAGACATGTTGAGGTGAAGTGTGTGTGTTAATGTGTGTGTGTTAGTGACTGTATGTGTGTATGTTAATGTGTGTGTATATTTATGTGTGTGTGCCCGTGAGTAAGTCTGTGGAGACGATATCTCACGAACAAACGGATCGTATCGGACGAAATTTCGCACAAAAATTACAATCAGTGAATACTGGAAGCCTGTAGGATTTTAAACACAATCGAATTTTCTGAAATATCCCAATTATTCAAATGAAATTTAAAAAAATCATCAAAGAATCAAAACTTTAAATAATGTGACGTAAATAATTATTTCTTATGTACTTTTTCATTAGAAAATGATTGATACAAACTTTAGAACGCTAGTGAAATTGCACTTATTCAAAAAAAAATGTATGAAAAGAATCACATAAAATTAAAACAAGTCTTATCTATTGAACTATATTCACATTCCATATGTAATGTTATGCGACAAATTTGTTAACATTATTCTTGTAAATCTTATTCGTGCTATTCACGATTGAAGATACTTTCGGTAATAGTTTTGTATTTGGACACCTAGCAATCCGACATTAGTCATTTATATATAAAAATATATTCTATCCGTGTGTCTGGGACGCTTGGCGATCAATTTGAAGCACTTGTCGACTAGTCAAAATAAATATCGCCAACTTGGCCATATTTAGCCCTAATATGACAAAAATATCGTCAGAAATGCAAAAAATTTTACATTAACGAAAATGACGTCAAATTCATGCGTTAATTATTGAAAAATTCTAATATATGGACTTGATTGGTTATTGCGTATGCTATCAATGTTGATAATTGTCAATTTAGAGTTGTTATAAGTTAAATAAAAGTTAATTGAGTACTTTGAAATAGTATTACATGTTTTCATCCGGAAAAGCGCACAATGTGCATTTAATATTGAATACATTGTGACGGAGATCTTATACATCAGTTATTCACTGTGAAAAATATAAATTCATTCCAAGGGAAAGTCATGTGCTGCCTACATCAAACTTTCAATTATTTAAATCCATAAATTAAATAAAAATCGTCTGTCGTAAAAAACCCATTTGATTTAATTCCTTTCCTAAGTAACATAATATTATGTTCTTCAAATAAATTTATGTAAAAAAAAAATGTTGACATCTTGCATTTTCTATGTAAAACTTTATTGGACGTTTTTTAACAACTCAACCATCCCTGTTCCCAGAAACTAAAGACCAGGATAAGGTTATAAACACACACACACACACACACACACACACATATGTACATAGTTATATATATATATATATATATATGTGTGTGTGTGTGTGCAGTGTTCTATATATATATATATATACATATATATGTATGTGTGTGTGTGTGTGTGTGTGTGCGTGTGTGTCAAAATGAAATAAAGCAATGTACATAAAACTCGCTTCAAATATCTGCTTTACTCGCAGAAAATAAAGCTATTGTATTTCTGTCGATAAACTATGATACCTGTATCACATGTATTACAAATTTTCTTGGTTTCTACCTAGAAACTACACATTTCACATGCACCTCCTGCATTCTCAATGACTAAGGGTCATTAATGTGACACGTACATATTTAATATAAGTTCGAAATATCGAATACCATTTAGGAGATAAAGTGCTACAGATTTATTAATGTACCTTTGTATCGTGACCTGTCATTCGAATTTTCAAAATGTTCGATTTTTTCGTGGATCTGGAAATTTAATCGAATCGAATGAGACAACAACCGAGATGCTGACAATAGTTGAAGTGGAAGTGCTCAATAATTTTAGATACATTCCCCCCCTCACCCACTTAGTTTTATCAGTTCAGTTCATATTGTATAGATATCTTAATTAAAATATCTCCAAAAACTATTCCGACGCTTTTAAGTATTCTTCAAATAAGCATTCTCTCTAAAATATTAATTAGGGATGGCTGAACCTATTTGTTGTGTCGCAAGGCCATAGCTGGAGGAGTAAACTGACGTTTCGGACGGCTCCACTGTTGAAATTTTCCCACTCTCCTCTTCCCTCGAAAATTATCAACCCGATTTAAAATTGATTAGATTTATTAGCAGCGATTTCAGATTCACAACTCTAAAAATGAATATGATTCTATCGTCTATTTAAAAAATGCCAAGGAATGGGGAAGTCGTTCAAGTGTGATGTTTACTTTGGTCTATTACATTAATCATTATCAGCAACGGAGGTAGCACAAGCTACTTCCGTTTTAGTTATACTAGCAAATATCATGATTAGAATAAGAATTATTCGATTATAAGATGTGAGACATTCAGACACAATAAGTTAAAAATACACATTATTGTACTGTTATGAAATTTTACGTGTGCTATCCATTACCTATAAATGTAATATTTTCTGCATTACTTGGATAGCATAGGAATATGTGTTCTGCATGAGAAATCAGTGGCGAACCCAGGACTTAATTATAGGGATAGGGGAGGGCTGATTGATCGGTTCGAGAAAATTCCATCAAAATCATCATTTAAAGAAAAAAATCCAGTTTTCTATTCTTTCTAAAAAAGCACTTGCATTTCTTCGGTTGTAGATAGATTAATATCTTAATTTATATACAGGGTGTCCAGTGCTATCGTGCTATCGGTGCCCAATGGCTATTTCCTCAACCGTTAATCACAGAGATACATTTCCAATTGCAAAAATCTTTTAAATTTTAAAATCTATTATCTTAGAAACGGTTTAAATCAATAAATATATTTCCGAAAGAAATACGAAATATAAATTGTTTATACAGTCCCCCAGGTGTACCAATTATATTTAGGAAAATTATTTTCACACAATTTCATGCAAAATAAAAAAAAAATCTTCCTTTTACGACCAAAATTCACCCAGTTATGAAGCATTAAACTTTATGACTTAAGTCGCCTTTCCACGCATAAAAAGGTCCTGTTTCAGGCAACCAACCAATCAGGGACAGTATTGACCATTTCTCCAGGCAACGAACCAATCAGGGACCATATTGACCATTTCTCCAGGCAACGAACCAATCAGGGACCATATTGACCATTTCTCAGCACAAAAAGTGCTCCAACTTTAAACATATATAAGTCAGTCAATTTTGGTCATAAAAGGAAGATTTTTTTTTTATTTTGCATGAAATTGTATGTGGATGATTTTCCTAAATCTAACTGGTAGGACCGGAGGACCGTATAAAAATTTATATTTCGCATTTCTTTCAGAAATGCATTTATTGATTTAAACTGTTTCTAAGATAATATATTTTAAAATTTAAAACATTTTTGCAATTGGAAGTGTATCTATGTGACTAACGGTTGAGGAAATAGCCATTGGGCACCGATAGCACTGGACACTCTGTATAGCAAAACCATTCTATTTAATAGAACTTGTGCCATGGTAGATCTTTAATGCTTTTTAAAAAGGAGCAAGGTTGAAAATAATCTTCCACTAGTGCATGTTGCAATAGAAAGAGCTGCAAATATTTTTTAATCGCTATAGCTATTAATATATATCATTCTGTAGCACCTTTAAATGACATCAGTAGCATTTTTGTGGGTTATTTGTAAAAGTATTTTCAATTTTTGAAAGTGAGCGTTTAACAATAGATGTAAAGTACTTTTATAGTGAGTAAAATTACGAACATAAGAGTCTCTAATAAATTAAACGAGAAAAATTAATCATGCATAAAACATTGATTATGAAACACTGTCCAACTGAAATTTAATTTCATTCAAACATCTCTAAAATGCGATACATTCAGCGGTGTTATTTTTTAAATTATCACAGTACTACACTAATTAAATTTTACTTGGAAACTTAAAACTTCATCAAAATCGACAATGCTATAAAATCGTCTGTTTCTCTATCTAAGTAAAATCAATGAATATTTCATTCATATCACTTACATTTCAGACATCAAAGCTAAATAATTCTGCATTAAGAAATTCAACAATTCTTATACAACTCATATTACAAGCGCTTTTTCTATTTACACTTTGTATACGTTAAAATTAGGCTTCGTTGTAGACATTATCAAAGTTTAGTGATCATTTAAAATAAAAAATATTGTAATTGCGTAGGCAGAGAATTTAGATACAAAGATAATATGCAAAATTAAAGCGGCTTTAAGACGGAAGCAACTCTAAATATAAATATAAGCGTTCCTTAAAAATCACGATTTTTAGTAAGCGAAAAATGAAAATGGATGCCATATTTTATTTTGCAATAAGTCACGTGATCTCTTCATATAATAAGGATATAATTATTATTTAAACTTTTATTTAAAAAATTACTTAACATATTTTGATGAAATTTTTTTACACATTTTACGTGATAATTGGAATATTTCCTAAATTTTCAAAGCAATTTGTAAATTTTAACTCCGCTTAAGAAATGTCTGAAAAATTAAGTCTTATAGGATTCAATGTAATTCATGTTTTCAATCCGGGTTCAATCCAAAACTAATTCGGTGATATTGCTTTTTTTCATTCTCACACGTCTCACAGACCGTCTTAACAACATACTAAAATTTCATTTTGATAAAGTCATTTTTATGGCCATTATCGTTCGAACTGACAAAGAGACATATAGAATGAACGAAATCATAAACACTTTACAACTACGTTAAAAAGTGTTAAAATGGCAACTATCCTGTTTCGGCAACAATTTGAGTAGCCAAACCAGCGGTAAAAATAAGAGTCTCTAAATAAATACAAAAAATAAGTAGAACAGAAAGATATTTTGGATGCTAATAGAGTCATCGTCAACAATGCTTCGGAAAACAAAAATTTAGGAAAAGGAATAAAATTACACAAAAATGAAAAAGGAAGCAAATGGAGTTGAAGCAATTAAACTAGATGTTACTCTTAGAAGAGGAGAAAATATACATTTATCATTATCAAATGAGTTTGACTGAAAAATAATTGAGAAACTTTTAGAAAAGTCTAATTGAAGATAGAATTAGGAGTAAAAATGATCTTAGCTTCGGAAGATTTAAAACATGAATAGAATTACAAGAATTTTCAGTTATTTCAAAATTAGAAATTTATTCTCTTGAAACACGGCTCATGTGTTCCTTAATGCGAAATGTAAGAGATTAATTTGGTTTGACCAATATAATCAAGACCATATTCGTGTTGCATGTGATAAACACCCCAACAATTCAAGACAGAAATAGGGTCTTTAAAAACATGTAAATAAATTTTAGTAAGATATTTAAAGACTTGCCTAGAATAAAAGAGTGCAAGAATATTGGCAACATTATAGCTAACAGATAAATAAGCAGATAAAACAATTAAATTACGTGGAAAAACGCTGGTGATGAAAGTTAGAAACCAATTTCGGCTTGTCGAAATTATGTATTGCCTTGTCAATAATAGTGGGATTATAGCATATGAAAACGGCCAGAAATATCAGATAGTCAATCTCACAATTAAGTATCTGAGAATTAGAATACGATTTTAAGGCACCGTAAATATAAATGCAAAAATAATAAGTGTGAAAAGCGTTTTGTTAAACAGGTTGATTGGAACGTGCATAAGAAGACATGGAACAGACAACAGAGGTCATTACTCTTCTGTTTTCTGTAATCTTTTCTCGGTTCCATGTTTCAAAAGTAGCTGAAACTGTATCCAATGTGAAATACACTACAGAGGAAGATAAAAACAGTTTCGAAGCGTACATGTGAATCTATAACAAAACAGAACAATGGCTGCTGCTCTATACCCTTAGATGTGCGAAAGTTTTCCCTTGATTTCCTTAAGTTTGACCATTAAAATCATTTTCGAAATTTCGACATCCTGTATTTCCTGCGGAAATCCATGGATGACCTCTTATCTATTCAAATGCAATTGACAAAACTGATAAATTAGTTGAGATGCTCTCAGAGGAAAGTAAGCAGAACATTTTTCAAAATAAAATATTTTTTTATCTTGATAATATTCCCGTAACTCTTGTAAATTATCGTATACCGCGCTCTTAAGAGAGAGCGTCAGCAAATCTTCTGCCCTATCCGCGCTTTGTTAACTTTCGCGGCACACGTTTGTCGCCGAAATTCTGCTCAAACAGTTGCGAAATATTTTCTGAAAGATAAACTGCAATGCTTAGATTACATTAAAACTAAATTTAATACCCAATGAAACATAGAACTTATTTTTTATTTTAATCCAAAAAATTTTTGGTGCTGCCATCTGTTGTCGTAATTTAATTTATACCAATTATTTTTATTTTTTAATGAGCATTTTTAAATATCTATTCCTTCTAATACAGTATTAAATATAATAACAGATCATATATAATAATTCAAGTTCCTTTGTCTTCAAGTTCAAGTTCAATTACGTTTCCGTGATTGTGGCATTATTATATATGATCTGTTGTTGTATTTAATAGCCTATTAGAAGGAATAGACATTTAAAAATGTTCATTGAAAAATAAAGATAGTCGGTATGAATTAAATTACGATAACAGATGGCAGCACCAAAAATATTTTGAATAAAATTTAAAAAATCTGATGTGGCCAACACATGACTTTCCTTATATAATCTAATGAATTTACTACTTTTACAGTAAAAAATTAGGTTTTTCTTATAGTAGATACTAATATTCTTTCCAAGATATTGAATTTTCGACAAATAGTCGTCATTTTCATTGATTTAGCGTCATTTTTATCCATTTGGCGAGATTTTCGTTAATTTGGCAACATTTCAAAAAGTCGCCAAGTTGGCGACATTCCGCCAAATTTGTCGCCAAAATTTCGCCAATCATTATGGACGAAGAAATAAGTTGTTCTTACAACAGAAAAATGACTATTGGCGTTCAAATACAAAAATATTACTCAAAGTATCTTTTTTCATGAATGGAACGAGCTAGATCTACGAGAATGATGTCACCCAATTTATCGCATGGTATTACATTTGAAAAGTGAAGATGTTTCTCAATAGGAAATATCTTTTTTCATTTTATATGACTTTTTAATAATTTTTTTTGAAAAATGTGCAATATCTCGAGAACGGTTCATGTTAGCGTTCTAAAATTTATGTCAATCGTTTTCTAATGAAAAATTACATAGGAAATGTCTACTTGCGTAACTTTACTAGTGGTTTTGATTTTTTGACGATTTTTCAAAATTTCATTCGAAAATTTAGGGGGGTTCTGAACATTCGATTGCATTTAAAAACAATAGGCTTCCAGTGTTTACGGATTGTGATTTTTGTATCAAATTTGGTTCGAATCGGTTCATTCGTTCGTCAGTTATCATCTCCACAGACTCACTCTAACACACACACACACACACACACACAGGCATCACTTCAAAAATGTTTGATTCGTGATCAGGGATGCTTGAAACGTGCTCTCCCGTCGAAAACTCGATTTCGAATTTTCGATCCCGTCACAATACTTTCCTTATACATTATGTATTTAAGGAAAGTAAAAATATATTCTATGTCTTATTAGGTATTAAATTCAGTTTTAATATAATCTAAGCATTGCATTTTATCTATCAGAAAACATTTCGCAACTGTTTGAGCAGAATTTCGGCGAAAAACGTCTGCCGCGAAAGTTAACAAAGAGCGGATAGGGCAGAAGATTTACTGACGCTCACCCTTAACCTGTGATATTTCATTCTTTTCTCTTACATCATATGCGATGCGTTTTCGCAAATTTTGTTACTTTTTTCTAATTTTTGCAGCTTTAAAACTATTTTGCTTGGATCCATACAACTATTACTATGACTATCCGATGCGAACTTATTCTCATACTAAGATTATAAGCGTTCCTCGCAGCACCAGACCCACCTCGAAGCATCAGGCTCGAGCTTTGAGAGTATTCTGTTTTACTTGCGTTTTCTGTTGTAGGATCATCTAATGTGATCGCCGATTTGCAACTACTATAGAAATAAAAAAACACAAATTGATAAAATGTATAGAAAATGAATTTTAAATAAGAAAATAATATAATTATTGATCATTTTAATTTAAAAAAATTCTTGAGTTTCCAAAGTTTCCTATTTTCTTCTTCTTTTTTATGGGGGAAGGAGGGGAGAGAGCACCCTAATTCTCTTCCTGGGTGCGCCACTGTGAGAAATAAAGGTATAAAAGGTTTTCATGCTATTGTTTCTAATGCAAAATAGTAATAACTATCCGAACAATGATAGTAGCAAATACAGTAGATTTAAATTCGTTATTTGTATACTAAAAGATATTTAAATAGTAGGGACATCATGAATTAGGTGAAAATATGCAAACAATCAATTTTACTGACCTGTTGCCAATTTAAATATTTTTGTACTTTCTTCCAAATGCCAAATTGTTCATAGAAAAATAGTTATTTCATTTGGATTCTAAATAATTATAGAAAATAAAGAAAGGTCATATATTTGTCTTGTTAATTTCTCATATTATTGTATAAAGAAAGTATAGCTGTCCTAAAATATTCGATTACGAGAATTTTACAAATAAGTATATTTTAAGACTTCCTGCTTCACGTTTTCCGAACACTTTTGGGAAGGTGTTCGTCTGTCTGTGCTTCCAAAGGTATGTGTTTCCTCTGAAACCTTGATATCCTTTATTATTTAACGTTGTACTCGTATATTAACGAAAATATTTATTAACAACTTGTTCATTAGCAGCAATTTTAGAAATTTGTTGTGAAAATCGTTTGCTTCATTCATAGTAAACCACTTAAATATTGTTTTTAAATATTTTTTACTGAATAGAAAAAGTTCGTTTCAGTTCAACTAAGCATTTTGAGCAAATTTTTATCAAAATCATCTGACTTATTGTCAACCATTTAAACACTTTGTTTAAATATTTTAAATAGAATAAAAAAACTGTTTGATTGGTTGAAACAACTGTTCAAATAAGTATTTTTGAGAGATTTTTTTTGTTTAAAAATCGCCTGCCTCATTGTAAACCACTTAAATTATTTAAACACTTTTTACAGAATATAAGAAAAATTCATTTTGTTAAAACTATCGTTTAATCAAACACTTTGAGAGAACTTTTGGTCAAAATCGTCTGCTTTATTTTAAAACACTTAAATATTTTATTTAAACAATTTATACAGAATTCAAGAAAAATTTGTTTGGTTGAAATAATCGTTTAAGCAAGCATTTTGAGCAAATTTTTAGTCGAAATCGTCTGCTTTATTTTAAAACAGATAAATACTTTATTTAAACATTCTTGACAGAATATAAGAAACGGTTCGTTCAGTTGAAAAATAGCGTTAACCTCAACTTTGAATAGCATCTTCAGTCTAATGTTCATTCTATATGGAAGGAGCTATTTTTTTTATATAAAATATACTCACTATACTTTTAGCTTTTAAAATTGAAACATAGATAAGATTATTCGCGATATGTAAAAAAAATAAATCATACAAAGATTGAAAATTTTCTCTCAAAAAGTAGAATTATGTGAAGAACAGACAGTCATACACACATACATCGGAAGTTTCCCTTTTATCAAAGATAAGGCTATTTCCATGGCTCTTGTATTGCTTTAAACAATTCTAATCCTTGAAAACAGGTGAAGAAATATTTCGATTTAAAAGTTAGATTATATTTTAAACTATTACAATTTTTTTCATTTTCAGTTTTTTAAAGCTGAAAAATGATTAATTTATATCAGTTTAGTTAAGGATATGATTTAATATGCCTCAGAAATCTGGGCACACGCCGAATTTTTGGAGATTTTCACGAAAATGGAATACAGATGAAAATATAAAATTGAATTATACAAACAATATAACAATAGAGGTATATTAAAACATATTAAAATTAACATAATGAAATAGGCAATGTATGTGCAAAACATGATGGTAACTGATCCAACAAAAATACGTACTTGCCTACATTAGTATAGAAGCGATCAAGAGGAAGACCCAAGATATATTAGATGGATCAACTGTGTAGACAAGAACTTCGTGATTATCGAAGCCACGAAATGGTTAGTCTCTATGGAAGGCCTACACTGGACTGTCGCGTCATTGATAATAAGATTATTTTGATGCTGTTGGAATTACATTACAAAATATTTACTTTTTATAAAAGGTGCAAAAATATTTTGATTTAAAAGTTATCATATTTAACACTTTTTCAAAACTATAATTTTTTCATTTTCAGTTTTTAAAAATTTTAAAATAATAAAGTTGAATCAACGTAGTTATTGAAAAATTCAATTTAGTTAGTGAGAAATTCAATAACTCAATGTAGTTAATTATAAATCAGTTTAGTTAGTGATGAAATCAATTTAGTTACAGATAAAATTGCATCCGTTTTGTTACCAGTCAGCTGTTTAACTTAGTACCAGCTATCTCATTTACATGGCAATTTTATGCAGTTTTATAACGAAGACAAAACTTTCGGACTTGAATTTTTGCTATGATTAATATTAAATATTTGCAAACTAAATATTTAGCAAAAGTTCGGGGTTTAGAATTTAAACTACCATAGTTTTTAATACAGAATTGCTTGACTAATTGCTGATACTGAATTGCTGATACTAAATTACTGATACTGAATTGCTATAACTTTTGTCAAAATATTCATACTCTTAAAGAACCCAAATTTTACATACAACACTTGAACTGAAGAATTTATTTTGACATATGGGTATATTTTTACGCAATATTTTTAAATGCAATATTAAAGAAGCGCATGTAAATTTGTTCAAAACGTATGCATTGGACATATTTAAAGAATAATTTCAGTTACTATAAATAATAATAATAATAATAATAATAATAATAATAATAATAATAAGATGGTCTTTCAGATAAAATTGCTACATTGCTATGAAAAACAAACAAATAATTTTATATATAATTTTTACCTTTTTTCAGATGTTTGCAAATTATAACTCCCAGTTAAAACGCATTTGCATTAGGTAAATACTTCGAGCATTCTTCGAATATATCAATATTTGTTCTCAAAATTAATTTTTTTTATGACTTTGCAAAAATTCCAAGGAAATTCCAGAAAGAAGAAAAGAAAGTGAGAAATTCCAGAAAGTAGTAATTTGTATTCCAGTTATTCCACAAATGTTCACATTCAGAAATATTTATTTTTTTAACAAGATAATTGAATTTTCGCATTTATGTCTCACTTGTAAAACATCCAAGCACATGGAACAATAGAACTCAAATATTCCATTAAACAAAGATTTTCAAATAACTTTTTGTATCAGCAATAAATTCCACAAGTTACCGCCTTTAAATGCGTCACGATATAAAAATGAATTAATCAATTGGAATAAATTCCTACCTGTAATCACGTATATATATTTTTTTTCAGAGCTGGCGGTTCATCGCGCCCCGTTCAAGTTTGGATGTTTGCGTGCTGGATTGAAATTCGTCTGGGCCCCGGTGAAAATTCCTGCCAATCGGCGCAGGTGTTTGCGGGCATCCGGGAGAGCTGGTAGAGCGGGACTGGGACTCGTGGAATCGAAGTCCGGGAAGGGTTGCCGGATCCGGGGAGGCAAGGAATGGATTTGGCGGCATCATCGCGTGGCAGACGATCAATTGTTGCGGTTACAGTTTGAGCTGGAAATAAGTTCTGGAATAAGTTTCAAATGGATAAAATCCGTTATTTTGCATATGCTTTAAGATGAAGCAGCTATCTATTGATCCGCATGAATTATGAGGAAATTTGTCCAAAGATGCAAGAATCTGGGAAAAATTAAAAATGTTTCGACACGAAAGCAGTCGGGAGTCGAGTTGAAAGATTTCCCTGGATACATTCTTGCTCAGATTATTGCTTCAAGAAATATAGAAATATATCTTTTTTAAAAACGGCGGTTACCCTTTAAATAAGAAAGAAAAAATCCAAATACTTTTTTTTTAATTTCCTATATTTATTGAATAAATTAAGAGTGTTTAAAAATGCTGTATCGTTGCTGTTGTTGGCAAATACGGTTCGTTTGACCTCTAGACCATTAGACACCGAGAGCGGCAATAGTTGTAGTAGATTTTTATGTTATCCAGGGTGCACCACTTGCAGGAAAATTAGAATGATGGAAATATTCTAATCAGAACATGTTTTACAAAATATTGATGAAGCAAGACATGCACAAATAAAGCAAGTCTCAATGAATTGCGATCGCTTTCCACAAAACTAATATTTTAAGCCTTGGGCGCATTTTTAAGTCAAAACTAATTGACGTAGAATCTTGAAACTATGTATTATGTGCTCATATATATACTCCACCTAAATGTCAATACAAATTATTAGTAAAAATTTTCTACAAAATGTTTTTATATTTTTAGCATTTAAGCAAAAATATCATAACATTTAGTTATTTTTATGCAAAGAAAAATAATTTTTGGTGAAGGTTAAAACATAAACGCTTAAGAGATTACATTAAAAAATTGAGAATGATTATATGAAAAATCAATGAAAATCCTGTATGCAGAATATATATTGCAAGACATATTTCCACAAACTATTAATTAATGTATCCTAAAAACAAAATTTTTTTTCTAAACTTTTATTACATGAGTTTTTTTTAGGTAAAGAATAGGACAATGCACCCTAAAAATCTGATTTTATTTGAGGAAATTATGACAATATTATAAAATGTTGAATGTCCTACCATAAACAAGGATATTTAAGAGTCATCTCCTCCCTTAGCATTTTTTACTTCCCTATAATATTTAGTATATGCATTGAGAAGCAGCTGTACGTACGTAAATGTTTAATATATATATATATATATATATATATATATATATATATATATATATATATATATATATATATATATATATATATATATATATATATATGTATATATATATATATATATATATATATATATGTATGTATGTATATATATATAACAGACAAAATATGAATAAAAGAAGAGGAAATTGCCGGCATAATACTATAATACTAAAAGAAGTGGCGGAAGAGCGATTATGAACTTTTCTTAATCCCGGGTACAGCTAGCCGCGCGGTCATGGCACACTGCCGGATGCCAGCAAATGTATAGGCAATAACCCCGAAATGTCGTTGCAAAATACGGCGTCAGACCTGCATGAAGCTATTCAAAGTATCAGACTGTGGGCGCGGTAGCCCTGTGGTTAGCGCGCGGAGGTTGCACTCGGTAGTCCCGGGTTCGATTCCCGCCGCTGCCCAAACTGCCGCCGTGTTCACGCGGAGTACGATCACGTTAAACATGTGGGTCCGTAAGTCCTTCCGAGAGGTTGGTGGTAGGGGAAGGAGGGTACGGTCCCTGTGGAAGCCTCCCCCACTGGGTTCCGGTCTAAATTGGGTGGCACTTCCCGGCCGTCCAAACAGGTACCTTACACCTTTCTGGTAGGTCGGACGGTCTGGGTCGAAGAAGAAAGTATCAGACTTCTAAAAAATACAAAGATATACACCCAATCAAATACAAACACTCAAAAATCATGATGCTCACTATTGTCAACCTGCTTCATACTTATTAAGAGCTAGAAAATGCAGTTCCTTCCCTTTTATCATATAATGTGAATCCAATCGTTGCTATTTCTAAATGATAAATTTTTTTATTGTCATTCTTGAACAACTTAACATGAGTGATTAATTTTTAATCTACCACTCTGTAGACGGTATTCCACACTACGTCACGCTTTCCAATCATTACCCACTTCTTTTCTGAATTTGATTGTATATTAGTCCAATCACACAAGATATACCCATCTTTTTTTTTTACTTTCCATTTCCGGGATGCCATTCTTGATCCATTATATATACATCAAGCTTCTTATTATTGAAAAGTTGACTTGTTTATTGAAAAGTCTATCACTTTGTAATCTGTCGTTTTCATGCGTAATCAATCTATTGTTTCTGTATAAATGATTGATAACTATATTTCTATAAATATTTATGTGTATATTTGAGTCCCATTCTATAAGAAATCTATAATCGATTTTAAAATAATTTCTTTTATCATAAATAGTAAAATGTCTTGCTATTCCTTCTGCTTCAATTATATTCAAGTCAAGAAATTCTGCAATATCAGGATTTGTGTTATGGTTTTTGATCAAAGAACGATCAGGAGGGTAAAATCCAAAATCAATTTTAGCATTGGGGTCTTTTGATACATCAACCACATCATCCACATATCTTAGATACGCTATATCATTGTTGATATGAGCATTGCACTCATAGTTGTATAAATATCTATCTGCTAACATTGACGAGCATCCTCCTCCCATTGGGATGCCTCTTATTTGTTTATAAAAACATTTTCCATCATATAGAATATTTTCAAAAACGACAATCTGAATCAATGTCTTATATAGTCTGAATCAATGTCTTATATTCAATATTTTGCTTTAGATCATATTCTTCATAGATTTGCAGTAGAATATGCTTCAAGTTATTGATGTCTACGCTATTAAACAATTCCTTAAAATCGTATGAGTTAAAAAAAAGCCAATCTGGAATACTTATTCCAAACTCAAGTGAAACTACAAAACGTAATTAGTAATCATGTGGCTACGTCTATTTGTAACCCATCTAAGCAAACAAAAACGGCAGGATGGTATCGAATGTATACTAGACATAAACAGTGTAATATCAGTACATTTAAGTTTTGAAAATGTACTTCCAATAGGTGCAAATTATGTCCAAGTGCAGACCTTACACAAATAGAAAATAAGGATTCTGCCAAATGCATATTTTATGAGTTACAACTGCATTTATTATATAAAATGTAATACATGTAATTTGTGTTATATTGGACAAACAATGAACTGCTTAAATATCAGAATGAATTTGCACCGAAGTCAAATGAATAAATCTGGAACACCTTGTGTGTGTGTGTGTGTGTGTGGTATAGAAAATAATCTGGTAATTAGCTATTTTAAATTACATGATTTTAACAAAGCCATTATTTCAATTATCAATTCTGTTAATGACAGTAATGAAAGATTGTGGTGGGCGAGCCAACATATCACGCATTATGAGACCTTTTTCCCGTATGGACTTAACACCATCCTATATGGCAAACAGTATAATCTTGATCATTATGAAAATGACAATTTGACAGAAACCAACATTCGTATAAAGAATAGATCGAAAAAAAAGAAGGCAAAGAGGTGGCAATCGTAAAGGCATCACTTTTGAAAATTGCTTGGATAATTTCGAATCTTTTGTTAAAAACATATTAACAACGGAGCAATTGGGTACTTCAAGAGTTCGTAACCATTTTTTTAGTATAAGCAAAAAACATATTGTAAAGTTATGGAAGGTATGAAAGAAGCATGATCTGTTTAAATTAAGAGATGAACTCAATCATATACAAATCACATTACTGACTACTACTATATGTGATCCAATGATAAAAATAGCTAGTTATCTTAATAATGATTTAAAACCTCCTAGTAAAGAAAACTTAACTAAAAAAATACCTAATTTTAACATATATGAACAAGAGTTTTGATTTTATCCCATATAACTGTATCCTGGAACATAACGAATATTTAACGCCAATCAAACATATAAAGATCTGTATCACATTCCGATATGAAAAACTTCTTGGAAGAAGCATTTTTAACTATAATACAGTCAGTCAAAATAACATGGATTATGAAGATATATAATGTAAATGTGCTGATAGTGCATTAGTAAATACACATCATAAACATATAGTCACTGGCAATACTGATCTTATACAAGATCCCAAATTCAAAAAGGTATTTAACTGGGGTTCAAAATACAGAATACCATCAAGATGTTCTTATAAAATGCTAAAAATTATTTTACTAAAGAAATTAATAAATTTTTGTATAAAATGGCAATTGAATTAGGCATAACGGACAATATATTTTCTGAATTTAGATCTAATGTTGTTGAAAATCTGATGTATTATTACAACCCTGATACATTTCAGAAGCGGTTTGATAGTGGATAAGAAGGAAATAAATAAAATACAGGAATATTATATTATAAGCTATGTAGACAAAATATCAGGATCATATGCTTTAACTTGTAAGAAGTTCTATTTGGAATAACTGAATAAATACTATGAAAATAATATGTTATATAGAGAAATTCACCAACCACGTATTACAGTTGAAAATCGTATCAGAGTTTTGTACAAAAAGATCAAATATGATCTTAAATCAATTAGCTTCCCGTACCTTGCTATGATTAGTAAACTACATAAAGAACCAATCACCTTCAAGCTTGTTACTATTGGAGATATAACTTATCTTACTATAGCAAATAATAAGTTACTTACTACAGTAAAACCTGTCTTCGGTCGTATAAAAAAACGGAAACAAACATTGTAAAAAATAGTCAAGAAGTCCAGAATATACTATCAAGTATTCCAGATCGGCTTTTTAACACTTTAGAACAAAGTTGAAAAGTGTTTATGACTTTGTTCATTCTGTCTGTCTGTCTGTCAGTTCGTTAGCACGATAACAGCCGTAAAAATGACTTAATCAAATGAAATTTTAGTATGTTGTTCAGACGGTCTGTAGGACCTATGGGAATATAAATGAATAATATAATTAGTTTTGGATTGAACCCGGGTTGAAAAAATGAAATACATTGAGCCCTATGGGACCTAATTTTTCAAACATTTTTAAGCGGATTTAAAATTCACAAATTACTTCGAAAATTTTAGGTAATATTCAAATTGTTCCATAAAATATATAAAAAAAAATTCAGCGAAATATATTCAGTAGTTTTTTAAATAAAAATTAAAATAATAATTACACCCCTTATATGAAACGATCACGTGACCATGATATGAAACGATCACATGACCCACTTCAAAATGATATATGGCATCCATCTTGTTTCAAAATCGTGATTTTTTAAGTTCTTTTTAAGTCATATTGAGTGTTGTATCCGTCCTAAAACTACTTTATTTTTGCTTAATTCTCTGAATCTACATACCGAAACAACGCAAATACAATATATTTCAGTTTAAATGATTATTCAAATGTGATTATTTCTACAACTAAGCCTATTTTTCACTTATGTAAAATGTAAACAGCAAAATATATAGCATGAGTTGTATTATAGTTTCTGCATTTTTTTAACACAACATCATTTAGTCCATGGAGTCTGCATGGCTGATATGAATGAAATATTAATTGATTTTATAAACAGAAGGACGATTTTTTTTGATGAAGTTTTAAGCATAGAGTTTAATTACTTGTGGCTCCATGGTCTTAATTTTTTAATAAAATAAATTATTATAGTATTGTGATGAATGAAATGGAGAAAGTTATGAATTAAGTTCTGTTTTTATAGAGAGATCCAGGCGTGTTATTTTTTCTATGACGTCATTTGAATTAATTTCAGTTGTTTTCGATGAAGTTTTCAAATATAATAAATTATCGTAGTATTATGATAGTTTTAGAAATATTACCGTGGAATGTATCGCATTTTAGAGATATTTAAACCAGGCAATTCATATTTCAATGCCGTCATTTGAATGAAGTTCATTTTTTTCAATGAAGGTTTAAGTTTTCAATTATAATAAATTAATGTAGTATTGTGATAAATTTTAAAATATTACCGAGGAATGTATTGCAATTTCGACTTATTTAAATAAAATTGCTTTGAAGTTGGAAAGTGTTTCCTAATCAATGCTTTAAGCATGATTGATCTTTCTTGTTCTTTAACTCATACGATTTTAAGGAATTGTTTAATAATGTATATATATATATATATATATATATATATATATATATATATATATATATATATATATATAATGCATAAAAAAAGAATGGATAAAAAGTGAAAAAAGGAAGGAAGGCTTAGCAAAAAGCTTACTTGATGGCGGTAAGGGGTTGTGACCTCACGCCCCAGTTTTCAACGAGCTCGTCATAAATGCCGCGGCACTGCACTCCTGGTCGCCAGCTTAGGCTCAAGCCCACCTCCGGAGTGACAATAAAAATTGTCACAAGACCTTCTAAAAGGAATGAACCGAGGACGAGAGTAAATTCACTACCGTACAAGCGATCTGTATTGCTGACCTCGGTGAAATGTATACAGCATCTTATGATCGTGCTGCGGTCCTGTCATATGCATGACGCGATCCTTCATTCTCTAAATTAATACACTCCGGAGGTGGGCTTGAGCCAAAGCTGGCGACCAGGAGTGCGGCATTTATGACGAGCTCGTTGAAAACTGGGGAGTGAGGTCACAACCCCTTACCGCCATCAAGTAAGCTTTTTGCTAAGCCTTCCTTCCTTTTTTCACTTTTTATCCATTCCTTTTTTATGCATTATATGGTGTATAGTACCTCTTGCTGCTTTGCGCATAATTACTATAACACATATATTTCTGATAATCCACTTTCTTTATATTATATATTTTATATATATATATATATATATATATATATATATATATAAAACTTCAAAATAGTTAATAATTTCATTATGAGCACTTTATATGTAAGATTTTGTTATAACTACTTTAACACTTTTTACAATATAAATTATACATCATTTCATCCGAAATTAGTTCAATTTAATTAAAAAATACAGTGTTCATGTTTTATTAGAAGTCGTTTAATAATGAAAAATATTGATTTAGAAAGATACTCGATCTGTATATGACCAGAGATATTGAAATGCAAAAGCACCAGGCCGGCCGATCGGAGGGAATTTTTTTACATTTTTTTTTTTTTTTTTTTTTTGCATCCTTCATTCTGATAATGATTGTGTGCCATGGAATATGAATGTAACAGAACCGTGTAGATGACTCATATATCAGATATTCAATAAGTCAGCAACAAATACCGTTTATTAGAAGACAAAAGAGTGCAGATCTCTAGCGGGTATAGCTAGTTATTAACTAAAATAGTTGTGGCATTTGTTTTCTCTTTTTTTTTCTCTCAAGAGCTTTCAGACATAAAGCCAAATACATTTGCCGACATAAGACAGATAAGACGCTGCTAAAAATAATTGTCATATAATTTGTTATTTTTATACCAATCAAACATAATCTGAAATATGAGTATGGGAATATTTTGCCAAAATAAAACAGATAATATTGGTCACTGTACAAGGTGAGGAAGGTAAAATGAGTTGCAAAAAACATTGCAATACAAGTAATCAGTATGAACATCTTTTGCAAAATAAAGCAAATGCCTTTAAGTTAACGCAAGCAAATATTTCGATCTGAATAACATCTGTGGTTGGGGGTTTCAGTGGCGGAAAACTGGGGCGTTACGAAAAATGTAAACACTTTTGACGCTTATATTTTCGAACCTCACAGATAAAAATGCAAGTAATTTTTCTTGTTATGTCGTATGTAAAAACATATATTTGAGGCATATTAGGCCCACACAGACGTTGAAAGGCGTATTTGGGGCGAATCAATTGAGGTTATTTATGGCGTGTCAAAAGAGTATATTTATGGCGTGTCAAAAGAGTATTTTTATGGCGTGTCAAAAGAGTATATTTATGGCGTTTAGTGTGTATCAAAGAGCTTTTTAGGAAAGATCTTATTAACCCTCGCAGAGGGCAAAAGGCGTATTTAGGGAGCAATATATAGTCGTGTTACGGGGTCGTGTTATTTTCATGCTTCTTCAACTTGCCAAGACTATTACTTGAAAACTAAAAGTAATCAGTACAACTACAAGTAAAACTACAAGTACGGTCCAGATTATAAATGTTTAAAAATGATATCAATATATTAATATTTTTAACTTTTTTTTCAAAAACTTGAAAAATGTACCAGTCCGAGCTCGTGCTGTTTCATTTTCCTTAATTTCACTCAAATTCGAAACTATATGATATATATATAAATAGTAAAAGACAGAAGTATGTATTAGGAAATTTAGTTTCTAAATCTATATTTAAAAAAATAAGCTCTTGTAGTTTTCAAGTAATCGTCTTGGCAAGTTGAAGAAGCATGAAATTAACACGACCCCGTAGCACGACTATATATTGCTCCCTAAATACGCCTTTTGCCCTCTGCGAGGGTTAATAAGATCTTTCCTAAAAAGCTCTTTGATACACACTAAACGCCATAAATATACTCTTTTGACACGCCATAAATATACTCTTTTGACACTCCATAAATAACCCCAATTGATTCGCCCCAAATACGCCTTTCAACGTCTGTGTGGGCCTAATATGCTTTAAATATACGATTTTGATATACCCTCTATAAGCTCCTTCGATTCACTACAAAATCTTCGATTAAAATCAACAGCAGGTTCTCTGAAGGAAAATTCTTGCAAATCCTGATAATCTCTTTTAATACGTGCTGAATAATTGCTTTTGAACTGAATATGCTCTTTCAATACGACATAAATTAGCTCCTTAGATTCATCCGAAATTTGCTTTCACCCTCAGTGTTGGCGTAATACGATTTAAATATGCTCTTTTAATACACCCTATATAAGTCCCTTCTATTCACTTAATAAGCTGCAAAAGTTCCTTCAATTAAAATCATCAGCACGTTTACTAATGGAATATTCTTGCAAATCCTGATAATCTCTTTTAATAAGTTCTGAATAATTGCTTTTGATACGAAGTAAATAAGCTCTTTCTACGCCATAAATTAGCTCCTTAGATTCGCACGAAATTTGCCTTTCATCCTCTGTGTTGGCGTAATACGATTTAAATATGCTCTTTTAATACACCCTATAAAAGTACCTTCTATGCACTTAAAAAGCTGCAAAAGCTCCTTGGATTAAAATCAGCACCACATTTTCTACATGAAAATATTTGCAAACTGAGATAACATTTTCGATTCTAATACTAGTTCGCAAACCAAATAAATCCCTAAACAGAAGACGCCAGTTTCGATTGATGACATACAGCGTTCTAGATACATGCTTCAAGAAGACTACTAAGACCGGGAAGAAATGTTTTATCACCCTTTCCGAACGCAGCCAGAATTATTTTGAAAATTTATGACGTTTTACATAAAAATTTATAATTACTGAACGAAATACAGCAGAAACATAATTGTTTGTTTGAAGCAGTCTGTAATATTCAAAGAATCATCTGGTAAATTATGAAGTTGGGATTGTCAGTCAATTCTTTATATATCAGTAATAAAAACGAAAACGTAGTAAACACACTAAAACTGTATATATATTTAAAAAAGTCATAAAAATTCGACTGTTAATCATACGAATTCCGCTCAAAGTTTGTTTGAAAGATAATTTCTTTTTATCTTTCCGATGGTGTTAAAATGAAAACTCAAATAATATTTCCATTCAATATAGAACTCATTTGTATGAAAATAGTACTAAAACATAAAGTAACTAAAAACAGCATAAAGCACTAATTTTCATGGCCGCATGTTACTTATATTTTCCGCTACAGATGGCACAAACAAACACACAGAAATATTCCTTTATTATTATAGATATTTCTGAAACGATAAGTGTCTTAAAAATAATGTAGTTCCCTTTAGAGAGAAAATCGATGTGCATTTAAAAATAATTGACTTGCCAGAAAAAATATGTTTTTGCATTTATTTTATCATTTCCAAACGTATTTTATTTTTACATTGCTATTTCAATTTTCGAATTAAAATTTTTTTTATTTATTTAATGAAGCCTTTATCTGATTCTTGGCCATTGCCTTCGTCTTCAAAATATATAGTTAACTCTTTTTCTTTTAAATTTTGTAGCGAAAAATTTGCCCTCTATGTATATGCAACATATTTTCCTTGAAACATCTATTTCGCATAATCATCTATGGATTGAGAAGGTGACGATTTATCCCCTAAACTCTGAAGGAGGTCGGGAGGTAACTATGAATTTTCACTTCCGGTTCAAAAAAATTCATTCAAACATATGTTTCTCACGATTGACTACAGAGATTAGATGATGACTGATATGAAATCAGTATCAAATTCCGGAAAGAGTTGGAGGGTTGCACTAAAATAGTCCACTGACTGTTCTTTTTCCTTTCTAGTTCAAAATTTTTTACTGAAACATCTGTCTCACAAAATCAACTAAATACGGAAATTAGATGATAACTGATATTAATCCAGCATCAAATTCTGGAGGAGACGTTTACAAAGGATTTATACTTTAGTAATTTTCTACTTCCTCTTCACATGATTTTTATTAAACCGTCTATTTCTCGCGATTAGCTATGCATAGAGAGTAGCTAATGCCTAATATGAATTCAACATCATACTCCAAAGAACGTAAGGTATTTCAGTGAGGATGTCTATTTTCGGTTCTGGAGATGTTTTTTCCGGATTTACCGTAGGAGTGGACAAAAACGGATTTACGGCAAGAGTGTCAAAAATAATATAGAATGCTTTACGGTTCCGTTGAAAAGGAAGTTAAATTATCGCTTGCCGCCATATGGAGGCTCCTTTCTAAAATTATTTCTATCTTTCCAAAGCAAATAATAATGCCACATTTTGTTTAAATTGTTCACAGTTATAATGATCATAGACCGACACACAGACATAATTTACAAGAAAGATTAATCATGCGTAAAACATTGATTATGAATAATATTTTAAAAATTATCACAATACTACATTAATTTATTATATTTGAAAACTTGAAACTCATCGACAAAAATAAACTTCATTCAAATAAAGGCATTAAAATATAAATTGCCAGGTTTAAACATCTCTAAAATGCGATACATTCCTCGGTAATATTTTTAAAATTATCATAATACTACAATAATTTACAATATTTGAAAACTTCATCGAAAACAACTGAAAATTATTCAAATGACGTCATCGAAATATAACACACCTGGCTCTCTCTATAAAAGCAGCATTTCATTCACAAACTTTTTTCCATTCATTTCATTTATCCCAATACTATAACAATTTATTTTATTTAAAAACTTAGGACCATGGTGGTACGAGTAATTAAACTCTATGCTTAAAACTTCATCCAAAAAATCGTCCTTCTCTCTGTAAAATCAATGAATATTTCATTCATATCAGCTATATTGCCGACTCCATGAGCTAAATAATTTTGCGTTAAAGAAATGCAGCAATTCTTATACAACTCATTCTACATATTTTGCTGTTTACATTTTCCATAAGTGGAAACTAGGCTTCGTTGTAGAAATAATAAGATTTGGATGATCATTTAAACTCAAATATATTGGAATTGCGTTGTTTCAGCATGTAGATGCACATAATTTAGGCAAAAATAAAGCGGTTTCAGGTCGTATGCAACACTAAATATGAATTAAAAAGAACTTTAAAAATCGCGATTTTGACACAGGATGGATGCCATATTTTATTTTGAAGTGGGTGACGTGATCTCTTCATATAATGATTACGTGATCGCTTCATATAAAAGGTGTAATTATTATTTTAATTTTTTTTTTAAAACTACTGAATATATTTTGCTGAAATTTTTTTTATATATTTTATGGGATAATTTGAATATTTCCTAAAACTTTCGAAGCAATTTGTGAATTTTAAATCCGCTTAAAAAATGTTTGATAAATTAGGTCCCATAGGGTTCAATGTATGTCATTTTTTCAACCCGCGTTCAATCCAAAACTATTTGGGTGATATTATTCATTTATATTCCCATAGGCCTCATAGACCGTCTGAACAACATACTAAAATTTCATTTTGATAAAGTCTTTTTTACGGCAGTTATCGAGCTAACGGACAGACAGACAGACAGGCAGGCAGACAGAATGAACAAAGTCATAAACACTTTTCAACTTTGTTGTAAAGTGTTAAAATTATAGATTCGGGATCAGGGACGCCCAATATGTAAAAATGCATCAATCGGCTGATCTTTGATTCCACCTATTTTTCTCTTTTTACTTTCCCTACAATAAATGGTAATCCATAGAGAAAGTACTACAATCCTGTCGAAATTCGTAGCACGAGTTTTTGACAGTTCCGCACGTATTGCGAGCTCTAAAAGATGCAAAGAAAATCTGATGTGGGTGAGTAACTTTCTCTGGAGACTCATATTCAAGTTCTATTTATGTCTTCAATAATTTATTTAAATTCAGTTTAATTGCACAAAATGACAGCAATAATTATTTTAAATGACAATGAATTTGCACTTTTAATTCAGCTTTCAGTTTTCATTTGGTAACTGGACTTATTTTCAAAGGTGGCGTAGCAAAAATGAGGAAAAAACTAAAATGTATCGACAACGGACAGGAGTAATAGAGTTGGTCTTATTATTTTCATCGTCACAACTTAAGCTCGAAAAGGTATTTAATTGATATATTTCAGCTTGCGTAGTATTTCAATTTTAGATTTAACTACTTTTACGAGCCATTTTGCAACAAAAAAAGCATGTTCTTTTTTCGAAATCTATTAAAATCTAATCAGCACCAAGGGGACTTCCTTACCACAAGGGGCTTACCTACAAAATTTTATGAAATTCGGTCAATTAGTTTTGCACAGACGAAATTAGCACAGACGAACAGACAGATACACAAACAGATGTCGCACTAAAAATAGTTTTTTCGTCTTTCTAGAGGTTCCAAAACTTGTATCTCCGCCGAAAACTGGAGTTGTGACTTTCGACACGACCCTAATACTTTTCCTATACATTACCTTGTATTGCAGGGAAAGTGAAAGTATCTTCAGCTTGACGTATGTGTGTGTGTGTGTGTATGCCTGTATGTGCAGTGTATGTATCCATTATCAAAACTAATAATTAAAATTTCATAAAATTTTATAAGTCACTTGTGGATGACCCTGGTGCTGATTGGATTATTATATTATACGAGATAAAATAACCTGCCTTATTGGCGAAATGGCCAAAAAATTCGTATGTATTTACTCCAGATAAAAAACCAATTCATCAAATTTCACAAAATTTAGTAGCTAAGTTACTTATGGGTTATCTTGGTGCTGATTAAATTTTTACAATGTTCCGGAAAAAGAACATGCTTTACTTTTGCTAAATCGCTTGCAAAAATCGTTGAAATAAAAAATAAAATACTATATATGTTCAAATGTGTTAATTAAATGCTTGTTTTATACCTCATTTTTGACAATGAAAATAGTAATAATCCCATTACTCTAGGACTTCTCACTATATTTTACTTTTTTCGTACTACCTTCCCTATATACATAGTATAATGTATAAGGAAAATATTGTGATGGGGTCGAAAATTCGAATTCGAGTTTTCGACGTGAGAAAACGTTTCAAGCATCTCTGATCACGAATCGAATATTTTTGAGGTGATGGCTGTGTGTATGGGGGGGGGGGGGGGTCAGTGAGTCTGTGGAACCGATATCTCACGAACGAATGGGGCGATTCGGATGAAATTTGGTACACAAATTACAATCCGTGAATACTGGACGCCTATTGTTTTAAAAAACAATCGAATGTTCAGAACTCCCCTAAATTTTAGAGTAAAATTTTGAAAAATTCATCAAAAAATCAAAACCTTTAATAAAGTTACACAAAAAAATATTTATTGTATTCGTATTTCCTTCTTTATGTACATAGTATAATGTATAAGGAAAGTATTGTGACGGGGTCGATAATTCCAATTCGAGTTTTCGACGTAAGAGCACGTTTCAAGCATCCCTGTTCACGAATCCCTTATTTTTGAGGAATTTTTCCTTAAACGATTGACATAAACTTTAGAACGCCAGCATGATCCGTTCTCGAGATATTGCATAGTTTTCAAATAAATTTATCAAAAATCTCATAAATAAAAAAATATTAACTGTTGAGAAACATGTTCACTTTTCATATGTAATATCATGTGATAAATTTGGCTACGTCATTCTCGTCGATCTCGCTCGTTCCATTCATGAGAAAAGTTCCTTTGAATAATAATTTTGTATTTGAACGCAAATAGTCATTTATCTGCTATAAGAATAACTTATTTCTCCATCCATAACGCTTGGCGAGATTTTGGCGACGAATTTGGCAGAGTGTCGCCAACTTGGCGACTTTTTTAAATATAGCCAAATTAGCGAAAATCTCTCCAAATGAATAAAAATTACACTAAATCAATGAAAATGACGATTAATTGACGAAAATTCAATATCCTGGGAAGAATATAAGTATATACTATAAGAATAATCTATTTTTTTTCTGTAATAGTTGTAAATTCATTGCATTACGTAATGAAAGTCATGTGCTGCCCACATTATATTTTTTTTACTACGCCGCCCTTAAAAATACGTTCATTTACCAAATGAAAACGAAAATTGAATTAAAAGTACAAAACCAGTGTCATTTCGAGTAATTATGAGTGGTGCTTTGTTAAATTAAACTCAATGAATTATTAAAGAAATAAAGAGAAAACGAATTTGAGTCTGTAGAGAAAGTCATGTCCATCCCACATCAGTGTTTTTTATATACGAAAGTGACGACATATAACGAAAGTACGATTATTACGGCTGCGATTGTAAGGAAAGTGAAAAATTAAACGAATCAGATTAAATTAAACAGAAATTTAGCATCGACATTAGATTATAACTCTCAATTACAGCAAATGAGCAACTTGGGTTGTGGTGGCGTGGCGTCTACTCCAATTACTTAGTATAGAAGCCAATTGACAAACAAATCCAATTATGCAATCATATTAAATGTTTAATTCTGACTGCAAATTACGAAAATGCAACCGCAGCCGAGTTAAATCAATTTAGCTCTGGATAATAGATATCGCACTTAAGCATATATATTTGCTCTATTATTTTAAATATAATTTTACCAATTGGCAGATATACCCGATGTTGCTCGTGATTTAGAATATGCGCAAATTCCAGTAGTATTCTATACGACAATGTTCTTCAAAACCTTCTATTAAAATATTTATTTCAATTCCTCTAAATAGAAATATAAGAATCTCTCCTTTATCGCGAAGCAAAATTATCTTCGTGACAGATCTGAAAAATAAAATATTATGGTTTCATTTATATATAAGTATGGCGTTTGATCATTATTTTCCAAAATAAGAATCTGATATAGGCAGCAGATGACTTTTCCTACATGAAGTAAGTACTTTACTTTTTTCAACGCGAAATAATGCTGTACAAGATCCAAGGCACAATGTGTTAACGTTGAAAAGTACACTGACATTTGGAGCTTTTCTGGACGTCAATTCCTAATTAACTTGGCATTCGCATAATTCGTGTAAATGTAATTTGGCAATTGGAAATATTGCTAACATATTGCTAATATTGCACATTGGAAACATTTTAAGCAATATACTCCATAATAGTATATTAAAACGTGGTAATTATTGTTTGGAGAATATTTCTGAACGCTCGAGTTGAACTGAAATCACAACTTTATGCATATTTGCATCAACGAACTAGGATAAAAGACATCCTGCTTCTGCAAACTTTCTCTCTTGCAATCGCCACGTCAGGAACAAATCATGATCCCGTAACGCCAAGAGGCAGCGATGGGCCGGTTGGTGCGCGTTGCACTATGTTATGATGAATCTGGTAGAACACATGGGACTCTAGATGAATCTGGTAGAACACGGGACTAAAGTTGGTGTTACCGCTATCTGTCATGACAGTCAGATGTGCACTGTATAAGCGCAGCAATAAGGGTTTTGTTATTTAATCCGGTGCTTTTCGACTTAATGCGTTATTCAGCAGCGCATGACCAAAGCCTTGCAGTCGTTAAACAATAAAACCGAGGTAAGCGTCATCGATAAAATTTGTGGGATCGTAATGCTTAAATATATGGAGCCATCAGTGAAGATGGCAGCGAAGGCAAACTGTTTTTGGACATGTTGAATTGCAGAGGCTTGATACCCTTATTTACATAACTAGAGGCTCTGCCTTCTCCTAGCTACGCTTCGCCAATACTCGTTACTCGCTTTGCGATCGGAAGGCTTCGCCAATCCTCGTTACTCGCTTCGTCTTCGCCTCCTACTTGCTGGGCTAGCAGAGCTCGTTTCGCGAGCCATTTCAAGCCAAACTTAAGTTAAAATCGGTAAATGGTTTATTTCATCGTGTTATTCTGTTATTTGTCTATACATGTACGAAATTTCATATTTTTGTATACTATAGTTTTTGCGGTACGAGACAGAAAAAAAATCGATAGACGTGCTGATACGAAAGAACAGTTTTCACTTCAGAAATGCATAGAATGTAAAATATCTACTAAATTACATCTAAATTAAAGAAAAGGTCTCCGTCCTGCAAAAATTCAACTATGTAGGTACTTGCCTGAAAAAATTCAACTATGTATGTACCAACCCAAAAAATTCGTGGTCTTGCTATTTTTAGTCTATCCCGGACGCAAATTTGCAGCTCAAAAAATTTTGTCTTTGATTTTGCCATTGAATACATCTTAAACTACAATATATATCGAAAAACGGTTTGTTTCAGTGTATCCCCAAATATTCCTTTACAAGTATTCCAAATTTATACTCTTATATGCTATAGTTTTTGAGGATCTGAGCACGCTACGGAGGCCTTCCTCGTTGGCATTCGCCTTCTAAAGAACATCACTGAATCCGACGACCCCTTCTCAGACATCAGTTTAATTTTTAACACTTTCCAACATTGTTGCAAAGTATTTATGCCTTTGTTCATTCTGTCTGTCTGTCCATTCGCACGATAACTGACGTAAAAGTGACTTTATCAAAATGAAATTTTAGTATGTTATTGAGACGATCTGTGGGACATATGTGAATGCAAGAAAATAATATCACCGTACAACAACATTACCTTACAAAAACAAACCCCGTACAAAAACATTTCCAATGAGTAAAATATGCCCCATACACTAATAAGGTGATGTGCATAATTTCAGCATTTTATCATTAAAAGTCCCAGCGATATGTTTAAACAAAGTTGGTGAGGGAATAATTACAAATTAAAATGTAAAGATTTACAGCAAGGGTACAAATGACGCAACGCAGAAAGGCATCATAAGCAAATAATATCTGCCTCTTATCTTTAATGGATCTTTGGCATGGATGAAAAACATTTTGAAC
Organism: Amaurobius ferox; assembly: GCA_951213105.1. NCBI lineage: Eukaryota > Metazoa > Arthropoda > Arachnida > Araneae > Amaurobiidae > Amaurobius > Amaurobius ferox. The sequence goes on along the minus strand of OX578149.1, from coordinate 119,984,392 downwards.
AAGCTTTGTAATCTTTGTATCAAGTTATTATTAATACACAGTGTAGATACATTTGTATCAATAAATAGCAAAATTATTATTTATTTATGTAATCATTGTTTTCTTTCGCAATTTGTGTATGACTCCTGAACCGCGATCTGCCGACCTGGTTTTTCCCCTCTGAGAACCCATGTCGATGCATCGAAAAGTGGTTTAAGTCAGCAGTCGTTTTATATCTCTGGAACTTTTTATGATAAAATGCTGAAATTTTGTATAGCACCTTATTAGTGTATGGGACACATTTTACTCATTGGAAATGTTTTTGTACGGGGGCCGTATAAAAATTGAAATTTTGTATTTCTTAAAATTTAATTCCCTTGAAAATTTTAATCGATTTTATAAAATTCTGTTCTTTTTTTACGCAATTTTGTAATTTATTATATATGTCTAAGATCAATATTTAAGGAATAAAAGCCGAGGTCAATATGTTTGGGACACCCTGTATAGTGCAAACAAAGTAGATCTTGTAGTTACATCTGTTCAGAAATTTCTCTGGAGAAAGACTATAATTCAGAACCATTATTCAAATAAGGTATTATACCAAATCTTTTTAAGTTACAGTTTCAGTAAAATGCACTATAGGGTAAAATAACATTTTAGCTATCACAAGATTCTTGGTCATGCGACTTAAAATAAAACCATGGAGCGCCCATAAAATAATTGTATATGGAGATTAAGAAAATTTTAACAAACGATAGAAGTGACAATATAAGAATGACATATATAATAGTGATTACATTCAATTCATTTACATTTTCCTTTAACAATTTTGATGTAACAATCCGTCATTCTTAAACGTGTCACTTTTATGCTATCAATTCCATTCTTTAAAATTTTGTTAATGTGCAAATACAATTATTTTATGAGCCCCATGGCTTTAACTTTAGTTGAATATAATCAAGAATGTTGTAATTGCTAAAAATTACTTTTATTTTCAAGTGGATCGGGATAGTCAAATAAATTACCTTTTAGTGCATTTTACTATAAAACAGTGTAACTTAAATATATTTTATTTTATACTTTTTGGTCTTTTGTAATTTTGTAATCAGTTTTTTCATCAGATATCCAATCAAACCTTTTAAAACTATTTTATTTAATTCGACATGACCAATTGTTGTCTTCATGGATGTCTGTTTCAAATTCCTTGATGGCATCTTAACACACTTCATAAGTCCTAAAAATATGAAATTTGGTACACAGCTTAATTTACTAAAATATTTTAATCTATTAAAATTTGGCAGATCGTCGAAAAATAGAACCGTCTTGTTCTTGCGAAATGGCCTGCGAAAAATAACCTTTTCTTTACATAATCCAATTATTGTAAGATGGTTAAAGGAGTTCAATATGCAGCCACATTTCTATATAGTACATATATAATCCCATTGTTGTAAAATAATTTTAAAAATCTGATGTGGGCAGCACATGACTTTCCTTTCATAATGCAATGAATTTACTACTTTTACAGCAAAAAAATAGCTTATTCTTGTAGTAGATACTTATATTATTTTCAAGATATTGAATTTTCGTCAATTAGTAGTCATTTTCATTGATTTAGCATCATTTTTAAGCATTTGGCGAGATTTTCGTTAATTTGGCAATATTTAAAAAAGTCACCAACTTGGAGACATGCCGCCAAAATCACGAAGCGTAGACGTATAAATAAGTTATTCTTATAGTAGATAAATGACTATTGGCGTTCAAATACAAAAGTATTACTCAAAGTATATTTTCTCCTGAATGGAACGAGCTAGATCCACGAAAAAGATGTCACCGAATTTATCGCATAATATTACATATGAAAAGTGAACATGTTTCTCAAGAGTTAGTATATTTTTTTTAATTTATGGGATTTTTTGATAAATTTATTTGAAAAATTTGCAATATCTGGAGAACGGTTCATGCTAGAGTTCTAAAGTTTATGTCAATCGTTTTCTAAGGAAAAATTACATAAGAAATGTTTATTTGCGTAATTATATTAAAGGTTTTGATTTTTTGATAATTTTTTCAAAATTTCACTCGAAAATTTAGGCGGGATCTGAGCATTCGATTGTGCTTAAAAACAATAGGCTTCCAGTATTTATGGATTGCGATTTTTGTACCAAATTTCATTCGAATTGCGCCATTCGTTCGTGAGATATCGTCTCCACAGGCTCACAGACACAGACACACACACAATTTCACACACAGACATCACCTCAAAAATGTTTGATTCGTGATCAGGGATGCTTGAAACGTGCTCTCCCTTCGAAAACTCGAATTCGAATTTCCGACCCCGTCAGAATACTTTCCTTATACATTATGTATATAAGGAAAGTAAAAAGAGTTCCACTTGCAGCTTCACTTATATATATATTGTACGCATATATATGTATTGGACTTTCAAACTATATATATATATATATATAAATTAAAATAACAAAAACTAAAGTGCAAGAGTGTGAATCAGTAACCACAGTATCTAACCGCGAGCAAAATAAAAGCGTGTGTGAAAAGCAAAAAGCAACGAGGAAGGGCCGAAAAAGCAGAGCACGGAGAGGCCAGGACAAGGAAAGTATATTAAAAAATAGTATATCTGCCAGAAACGTCTTCAGGGGCACATTCTAGACAGATATACTAAAATCCGTTGTTTCTATGATTGCATAAAAACACGTGGTTAAAATATTATGCAATCTGTGCCCAACAACGGAATAACAGAAAAAAACCAAATAGGATAAATTCAATTATATAACATAAAATACCACATAAACATGAAATATAAAATACCACATAGACATGAACATGAAAAATATAGCGCACAAATATACGAATTTGCAAAAAAGAGCAACTCACATGTCGAAAGGTCGTCACCGTGAATAATCTTCAAATGATTCCCCCACATGCTACAATCTGTACGCTTACCTCGCTGAATACCACGTGGGAATAATCCAGACCAGAAGAAGTGGAAGTAGCAGTACATAGTTTCGGAGAGATAAACCCAAGAGTTTAGAAACTGACCGAGATGTAACCACGATTATCGAAAACTTTGAAAGAATGGATAACACTGTTTTTTGGAGCCGTAGCCTGTTTTTTGTTTTATTAGTTTTTTAGATATCCGCCTTAACGGTTTTATGAGTGTTTTAAACTTTTTTCTTTTTTTCTTTACCCGCCGAGGCGGTTTTTTTGAAAAATTTTTTTTGTTTTTAGTGTAATCGAAATTACTGTTTTTTAATATTTTTACATTTTTATGTTTGCCCGCCGGGGCGGTGTTTATTTTATGGTGTTTCCACGACTTTAGAATACTGTACTTATACTGCGATCTACAAATAAGGGGGGGAAGTTGTACACATAGCAAAGATTTTTGAGACTATTAATGTGTGATAGTGTACACTTATTACTATCCAGGCGTTTAATGCGGAGCAAATAGCTAGTGATTAGATTTCTAAAAACTTGGTTGCTAAGGAAATGTGCAAGAAGAGAAATGTGGGAAGAATTTTACATTAAATTTAAATTGATGTCTCTTATCATAAATAGTAGTAGTGAAAGAGTTACAATGTATATCAATGGTGATGTCAAGATAATTTACAGATTTGGAAGGGTGGGATTCATTCGGTATTAATTCAAGATTGGATGGATATATATTAAGTGTGGGTAAAGAAACGTGTGCAGTATGAAAACAAAGAAAAACATCATCAATGTATCGAAAAATAGAAGTGTTACGAGTGAACAGAGTGGATTTTCTTTCGTAGAAGTAGAGATAAATATTGGCGAGCATGGAGCTACTAGTGGATCCAATCGTTTGGAGATATACAGCATTGCCATGTACAAGATAGTTGTGAAATAGCACAAAATGCAATAAATTATTAAAGGTGGACGAGTCATATTTAGTAAGAGTATTTAATTTGAATTGATCGAAGAGTTGTTTAATGACAGAGAATAAATCTTTAATGTCGATGTTATTAAAAAGATCTTTAAAATCTAATGTTTGGAAAGAGTCAATGGCAGAAAAGGATTTCAGTTTTTGAATAAGTTCATAGCTATTTCGGATAATGCAATGTGGCTCTCGGGAAATACGGGCATGTTTTTTATGTAAGTACCGTTTTGCGATTCCGCCGCCGCAGCGCTACGGTCGGCGTTCCGCGCATGCGCGCTGGTTACCTACATCTCTTGTCTACGCACTGACGCCATTACAGTCTGATTCTTCATTGTATACGTTGTTTACTGAGTGTTTAAGATGCCTCCGACAATCGTGAGTCCCGCCGATTGTGAAGTACGGGCTGTTATACGATTTCTTAGTGCTAAAGGCGTAAAACCGATCGATATTCATCGTGAGATCTGTGAAGTTTACGGACAAAACATTATGAGTGATGGAATGGTAAGGAAATGGGTGAGAGCATTTAAAGATGGCCGCACAAATGTGCATGATGAAGAACGGAGTGGGCGTCCTTCGGTCTTTAATGAAGATTTGGTGCAGAAAGTGGAAGAAAAGGTGAGAGAAAACAGACGCTTTACAATTTCATCAATGTGCGACTGGTTTCCTCAATATTCTCGTAGTGTTTTGTATCGCATTGTGACCGAGAACTTGAATTACCGGAAATTGTGTTCACGTTGGGTTCCAAAAATGTTGACGGATTTGCACAAAACCCAACGTTTAGGCAGTGCATTGACTTTCCTTGAGCGGTACCACAATGAAGGTGAAGATTTTTTAGACCAAATTGTTACTGGTGACGAAACATGGGTGGCCTACGTCACACCAGAATCAAAACAACAATCCTTGGAATGGCGACATTCATCATCACCCAAAAGAGTGAAGTTTAAGCAAACAATTTCTGCTCGGAAAATCATGTGCACAGTTTTTTGGGACAAAAAAGGAGTATTGCTAGTGGAGTTTCTGCCTCGTAATGAGACAATCAATGCAGCGTCTTATTGTGAGACATTGAACAATCTGCGTCGTGCAATCCAGAACAAAAGACGTGGCAAGTTGAGTAAGGGTATCGTTTTGCTGCATGACAATGCCCGTCCACATGTGGCTAATCGGACCAAAGATCTCATCAAATCTTTTAAATGGGAAACTCTAGATCATCCTCCATACAGCCCTGATCTGGCGCCCAGCGACTACCATTTGTTCCTGCACTTGAAGAAACACCTGGGTGGTCAGCGTCTTCAAGACGATAACGAAGTCAAAACAGTTGTGATACAGTGGTTAACAAGTCAGGCGGCAGAATTTTATGAGGAAGGTATTCAAAAACTGGTGCCACGTTATGACAAGTGCCTCAATATTCACGGAAATTATGTAGAAAAGTAGATTAAGGTACAGGCTTTCATGTAGAAATAAAATTATTGCGATATCTTTGCACGTCTTTTTTTAATTCCAAAACGGTACTTACTTAAAAAACATGCCTCGTAGCATGAAAAAGAATGTTCAAGACTTTGAGAAGTTTTTTATTAGCTTTTGATGCATAAGAGTTGTGTCCACTGGTAACTGTTCTAAATTTTACTGGGTCCTTGTGAAATTTTGGTATGATTACTAAATATGGTATGTTTAGAAACTGACCGAGATGTAACCACGATTATCGAAAACTTTGAAAGAATGGATAACACTGTTTTTTGGAGCCGTAGCCTGTTTTTTGTTTTATTAGTTTTTTAGATATATATATACATATATATACATATATATGTATATATACATATATATACATATATATGTATATATATATATATATATATATATATATATATACATATATATATGTATATATATATGTATATATATGTACATATACATATATATATGTATATATATGTATATATGTACATATATATGTATATATATGTATAATACACATATATGCATATATGTGTATTATACATATATATATGTATATATATATATATATATATACATATATATATATATATATATATATATATATATATATATATATATATATATATAAATATATATACATATACATATATATATATATATAAATTAGTAAATCCAAAGTTAGAATGTATGTAGTAACTCATAATACACTATTCCAAAATGTTCTACAAAATACAAAGAAATATAAGAAATTAAGATATAAAGAGGAAATAATAAAGCGTAATGCAGGTCATAAAGACAAAGACTATCAACAAATTTCAAAAATGAGGAATGCAAATATATATGTATACTAACTACTGCAAAGGGAGAAATGCATAGCGAAAGGGGTTATGTGTGTGTATATATATACAATCATAAAAGTAAATCAAAAAGAACTAAAAGAGCAAGTAAATATAATAAAAAATTGCCATCATTATCTGAACTAAAAAATGCCATCCTTCAGCAACATGCAAATTTTAAAATTACTTTTGATTGGAAACAATGTAAAAACTGGATTTTCGCAATTAAAAAACAGCAATAAAATATGGTATATAACCTTTTTCTAAGTACTGCATTTGATAACGTTCATTTTAAACATTTATTCTATGATTTGCTCATTACCAGAAGTAAAAATCTTAATGGTTATTTATATGTCACAGATGTAAACTTTAATGACGAATCAAAACAAAATACTAAAATAAACGAATATTGTACCTTGAATTTTACTAATTCTGTCTTAAATAATCTGAAGATAAATAATTTTTTAAAATCGGTTTCCAATTACTTTCCAGTCAAACATGTAAATCCTAAAATTGCTTATAAATATGATAAACCGCTAGGACGTTATATTTTCAACTATAATCAAATTGCCAAATCAGTAGATATTAATCAAAACTATGAATTGGATAAAGAGTCATATTGCCACTGTCATTTAGAAAAATACAAAGACTTCGTAGATAAACACCATGGGCATGTTATAACGGGAAATCTAAATATTATTAATTATGATGCACTAAGATCACTGATGTTACTGGGTACTAAGTACCGTCTACCTACTAAATTTAAACATAAATTAATTTGTAAAGGTTTATTTCTTGACTTAAATAAATTTATCTATAAAATCAGTTATAAATATCAAATCCCTGTAGAAGCCTTTAAACCCTGGAGAGTCTTAATAGAGCAATACTTAAATCATTATATATATAATCAGAAAATTAATAATTCATATAAACTTAATTCAATTAAAAATGATATTAAAGAAATACAAAATGATTTTGTCATTACATATGTCGATAAAGCATGTGGAAACTACTCAATTATATGTAAATATTATTATAAAAATACCCTTCAGTCACACTTACTTAATAATCAAATCTATAATTTACATAAAACTAACCTTAAAATCTTATACAATAGAATATCAGCCAAATATAAGCAAATCCATCTAAAAAATAGTTGTAATAACATTCCTTATATTGTTTTAGTACCCAAGTTTCATAAATCCCCTGTTGCTTTTCGAACCATTACCAGTGGGCATAATTCTTACATTACTAATGCTGGAAAATTATTATTAAAGATATTACATGAAATATCCTTGTCAGATGAAATCTCAAATAATTGTCATATTGTAAAAAACAGTTTTGGATTAGTTAAGAAATTGAAAACTCTTACAAATATTCGTAGTATTTATACCTTTGATTTCAAAGATTTGTTTAATAATATTAATATAGATGATCTGTATAAAGTTATATTAGGAATTTTTGAAAAATATAATATCAACCTAAAATATTCAAATTTTCTATTTAAAAAATTACTTAACTTCACTCTTTATGAGAATTATATTCAACATGGTGGTACTTTTTTTAAACAACAGGTTGGTATCCCACAAGGGGGGTGTGCCTCATCATTGTTAGCTAATCTGTATTTATTCTTCTATGAAAAAAACATTAATCCAAGCTTGCATAATATGCACATGTTTAGATATTTAGATGACATTTTATGTGTATCCTCAAATAATAATATCCCTATAGTATTAAACTTTTATCCAAAAAATTTACAATTAAATGCAAGTAATAATGACACAAATGTTGCAAACTTTTTAGATTTAAATTTAAATTTACAAAATTGTAATATGGTTATAAACTTGTATGATAAAAGACAGGATTTTAAATTTAATACATCAAAAATTCAACATTTTGACTCTTGTTTGCATATATCTGTATTTAGAAATATTATAATAAACCAGGCTCTTAGAATTAATAAAATTTGTGATGAAGATTATAAATTAGCGCACTTTATGGAATTATTGAGTACAGCGACTAATAATGCATATCCCCCCAAGTTTGTTATTAAAATTATCAACTCAGTGTATCAAATTTCACTCGATAACATCCTAGAAAACATTCCCAATTATAGTGACTAACATAAAGTGGGGGAAAAAAAAAAAAAAGAAAAAAAAAAAAAAATATGTATATATGTGTATGTGTGTATGTATATGTGTATATATGTATGTATATATATATGTATATATGTGTATATGTGTGTATATATATATATATTATATATAATTATTAATTATATAAATAAAAATGAAAAATAATAAACTAAGTCAAAAACATTAGAAAAATAAAAAAATAGGAAAATAAGATGCATTAACATTAATGTTTTGAATTTTATTTTCGCAAAAAAATGTAACTTTTGTCAGTATTGAAACTACGTTGTGAGCGCCCTTATAATGGTGTATAGTGGCGATTATCCATTTTTCATATGAATTACTTGTTTAGTAGGAATTTTCATCTTTGATTCATATTCATATTCATGTTTGCATATTTGGGAAGTTGTATTCTGAATTGCTTGTCCAGTCTCCAGCTTAGACTCACTGGACGGGTTTGGGAGTAACTCCGTGAACGTTCGTACTGCCTCCCTGGTAGAATTTCGACTTGTTCATTCCGGTGCGTCTAGATTAAGCTGTTGAGGTTGATCGTGTATACACGTGGTAGAAGAATGGTTCATGCCGCAAGGTAATACAATTTTCTTAATGTATCCTTTTTTCATTTTTTGTTGCCTGTAGTCTGAGTTTAAGTATTTATAGTAATGTACTATTGCTTAATCTGAAACAGGCATTTGTTTGGGTTAATTGGAATTAAATACTCAGACCTGACGATGAATTTAATTCTAATTAATCATCGAATTTGGGATGGTGCTGTTCTTTTCTCTTATCGGCATTATGGCTTTGAATTTGCTTCTATGGTGATGTTAATATTACTTGAATTGTATTTTTTTATTTTTATTTTTACATAATTCTTATTATTACATTTCAAATATATATATATATATATATATATATATATATATATATATAATATGTAAAATGAAAATCCAATGATAGAATAAAGAGAAGTTGTAACTCAATCAAAATACCCTAACTTAAATTATTCCTACAAATTAAAAAGAAGTATTAAAAGAGAATCATCAATCATCAGGAAAATAATATGCATATATCTAGTCATCACACTAAAGATAATCAACAAATATCAACAAATATCTATGATGTGGATTCGAAAATAGAAAAATAAAAAAATATACAATCATTAAAGCTATACTCTTGGATAAGCACTAGGCCTAAAATAATTGCTTATTTCGAAAAAATTGTTTGTGAAGTCCAAGTATTTAATCAGAATGTATCTATAAACTCTTTATGAAATGTAACTATAAACTCTTTATAAAATGTATCTATAAACTCTTTATATCTATAAACTTTTTTTACTTGGACTAGAAACATAAAGATTGAAAAATTATATATAAAACAAAATTACCTGAAATACACTGCAAATGTCCAATTCATTCGTGCAATAAATGAAGAGATCAATTTCGCCAATCGCAAAAGATAAAAGTAGAGATCTAAAAGTAGATGCCAATCGTGAGATATAAATAACATTATTGGAAAAAGTCATTATAATGTGATATATTCTACTGTAAAAGCTACAAAATAAAGAGGTGTGTAATATAATAGAAAACAAAGAGTCTAAAGTATAAGGGGATGCAAATACATTGTAATTTTTATTCATAAGAATGCTGATGTTTGGCTAATATAAGATACTAAGGTGAGAATTTTAAGAATATTGAGCTGATCCATACTTTTTAACTATACCATTTACTAAATATGCTGGATATTTGTGTAATTTACTGATAATTTTTAGGTTATTAATGTGCATAGCATGAAATTCCTTATCTGATAATCTAAAAATTCTAAAAATTTGACTAAGTATAATATTTCTAAACAATTGAATCGTGTTAAAGGAATTAAATGGTAATATTTTATTAATGTTACTTTAAGATAGTCCTTTTTATTTATCATATAAATTAGTAATTATCCCATTAGAAGGTTCATTAAAAGATTTAAATCCAAACATTTATATTATTATTAATAGTAGCTTCATTAGGAACTAATTCCGAATTATTCGGATAGAAATCTATATCTATGACATAGTTATCAGTAAATATTAAACAAATCAGATCATAAACATATCTGTAAATTTTATAATCTTTTGAAGTAAAATATTTTTCACAATGATAAAGTATAAATTAGCTAACATACTGGTACCACAGCCATCTCGTGGAACCCCTGAGACTTGTAACTATAATTTATTACCTTGAAATATATAATTATTGAAAAGAACAAAGTGGAGAAGTTTAGGAAAATTCGTAAATATAGTATGATTAGATTGATTAGTAATATAAGCACTATATAGAGCTAAAATTACATCATAAAGATCAGAGATCTTAACATTATTAATAAGATCTTTAAAATCAAAAGTTTGAAATCCAGTTGCGGTGTTAATTTATTCTTTAATTCTTTGTTATTATTTAGAATAAGTTAGTTATTACTAGAATAACATGAACTATCATTTAGTATATTTAAATAATTTAGTAATTTACTCTCAGTAGTAGAGTATGAATTATGGCTACTAGTTAATGTTCTAAATGTAATAGGATTTTTATGAAATTTGGAAATAAGCACAATATATGGAAATTTCAAAAATTTATAATTAATATTTAAATCACTATACATATTGATAATTTTCAGTTTGGTATTATTTATGAACTGTGAATCCAGTTTAAATAGACTATCATGCTTTAAATAAGCTAAGAGAAATTTTATATAGTATTTTTTACAGATAATAGCATAATTATTAGAGGCTTTACCAACATAAGTAATAACAAAAGATCTTTGTAAATCATTAAAAGAGTGTTTTATATTATCAAAATATTATATATAGATCTAGACAAATTAATACTACAGATGGTATTTTCAATAAATTTTAATGAAGTAAATTTCCATATATTAAATACCAACTGAGCATATTTAGACGCTAATTCATAAATATATTTATCTAGGTCAAGATTTACTGACTTTAAAGCTTTAAAAGAGTTATTACAAGATGATAACCTGAATTTTGTACCAAAAGACGTTACGGTTCTTAAAGAATTGTCTTTAACCAAGGTTAAGTCTCAAGCAACAATATGCCCCATGTGTTCATCAATATACTTAGTATAATGGTCAACTTTGTGCAAATACATCCAATATTTACATTTGACATGGTGTTGTTGTTACTGATGACCTCCTGTTTCGGCTGAGCCGATTCAGGACCAGTGACGCAGGAAGCAGGAAAGAACGAAGAAAGGCACAAGACGAGAGAATAAAGTTTATTACAAGAACACTGACTCCGATCACTGACGAAGATCGGAGGGGGTGCATCTTCACATTTAGACGAGGACCCAGAAGGGAGAAGACTGACTTTATCCTCGATAAACAACCATGCCTTATTCGGGATTCGAACCCGAGCCCACAAGACAGCAGCCGAAAACGCTATCCACCTCAACATTTGACATGGTATCTTTATCTATAGAGAGTGATTGTGAAATTTCATTGTAATTATATATATATATATATATATATATATATATATATATATCTTATAGCAATGGAGCCATTCTGGGCATAATTCCGGGGTTGTCAGAATCTAAGGAGGAACCAACTCAAATTTGGTGAAATGTTGTATTGTCATCGCAAATGCGTATGTGTGAAAAACTTCAAGAAAATCTGCTCGATAGAAGTGGTTTAAAATTGGTTATACAATTTTGTCCCAAACGAAAAGCAAAGAAACTATCCTAAATACAAGTGTAAAAATGTGTTGATAACCCTGAAACATTTCATTTAAAATCTATATGAAAATGCCAAATGAGTGCCTCTTGAAACGCTATTTAAATTCAAACCAAATGAAAACGGGGCAAGAAATACAAGCCTCTTTATCGAAAGTATATCATCACTTCAGAGTGCATAGTGTCTAACCAGTTATAGTAATACAATTAATATTTCCAGTGATATAAATAAAGTTCTTTCCGGTGTTTTATGTTAAAGCCGTTTGAGAAACCACAACATGCAACAATCGATCTTAAATCAAATCGTAATCAAATCGTAATAAAATCTCGTAATCAAATTGGAGGAAAGGATTTATAATTTCGTAATTCTGTAGAAAATGTATCTGAAAGTGTATCAGATAATCTAATCTTCCATAAATCGGAAATAGTGCCAACAAATGTGTCAATGAGTCAATGTAAATTTCTAATATCACTTCCTACTTTTCAAACTTGATCTCAGCACTGGAGAAGCGAAATTATCTTTTGAAAAACCAAAGATCTGTCGATATGCACCGCAGGAAAACTCAAAATGTTCTTTAATCTGAATCAAAGCAATCTGAAATCCTAACACAATTTGAAACGTAAAACCGATTTTAACATTTCAAATAAATTGATAATCTCAAACGAATTGGAAGTCGCAAGCCAATCTAAAATGGTCCCAGAATCGGGAATCTTAAATCAAGGTATAAAATTCCTTCTACAGTCTAGAAAACCAATCTTTGGGGACGATGAAAGTACAAAACTTCTCCGAACTGCTGATTCTATGGAAATAAATAAGAATTCTTTGTAAAATGATGAACCAGACTGTTTCGAAGACTTAAATGGATTTCTAAATCAAGAAGACAGTTCGCCAAAAGAAGTAAAATTAACTCATGCTGGGAAATTTCCTTATTCTTGTGAAATTCAAAACTTCTCCTCAGTTTCCGATAGTTCACTAGCTAAAGCAGGAACAAGCACACTGTTGTTGTTGTTGTTGAGACCCAGACCGTCCGACCTACCAGAAAGGTGTAAGGTAACTGTATGGACGGCCGGGAAGTGCCACCCAATTTAGACCGGAACCCAGTGGGGGAGGCATCCACAGGGACCGCACCCTAGGAACAAGCACACTGTGAAACATTTGCAAGCATGTTGCTGAAAGTTTCAGTGGAATAAACTACCCGTAATGGGGAGTAAGGTTCTTGATAGTTATAATAATACACATATAAAAATACAAAACAAACGCTTTGGCAGACGATAATTAGCTAAATATATCAAAAATGAAGCTGGAATTTTCATGAACGCCTGTAAATGTGGCTTTTCTTCTCAGTTTGCCGAAACAGCAAAGGTTGCAGAATTTTTAACAGTGTAGAACGGTCGATTCTCACCGAAGCTTTCAAAATTGTAGCAGTTTTTCTTGCTGCTATTTCATAGGATCGTCTACTATATACCGACAAGCACGTATTAACAAAATACCGATTTATGTAGATGCAGTTATTTGCAAGGATATTGCAATCCTGACATTTATATCATTTTTCACTTTACGTATTTTCAAATAGGAGTCTTGATTTCCTGTTCACAGTTTTGAAGAAGTTTATTTTCGATACGTCATAAATTTAAAAATACTTATCTTTTCATACACATAATTTGAGGTAATTTTTCTTCTAGAGTGAAATAAGCCAAAGATTTCTTTATTTTTTATTTTTATTTTATTTTTTATTTACATTTTTTTTGTTGTTACCCCGGAGTTTATTCGAGCGTGTCGATGATTTTCTTCGAAGATTTAAACCTCTCTGATGAAAAATATTTTGTAGTAAAAGAAAAAAATATTTTGTAAAATTCGAAAGATAAACTTATAAACTAAATGATCACATTATTTAATTCCGGGTTTTCTATCCCTTTACCTACAATACATAATTCATGTATAGGGAAAATATTGCAACTGGGTTAAGAATTTCAAGTGATTTTCCGATTGATTTGCACGTCATCAGCTATCAGCATTTCTCTCTGTATAAAACCAGCAAAAATACCCATCGTAGACCAGTATAACGCAGAAATAAAATTAACGCGGTATAAACTATGAAATATTTTATCTGTAAATATGCCCCTTACTAGAACTAATGAATCAGCAAAACATAGATTATAGTATTTTGAATATTTTCGAATTATGAGCAGTCATTACAGATCGACAAAACAAACATTTTAAATCTCATTCTTCCAAAAAGTAATGTAGGTGGATGAAACTTAATTAAACTCAACTATTGGATCTAGTCTTGAAATATCCAGATTCCAAATTGCTTGAAAAAAAGTTGCGCCTTAATAGATTGTGTATTTTAGTAGATATTTAGCTTTTACCTATTGAAGCGACACAACATTGGAAATATTTTTAACCATAAATAGTTTTCATATTTTGAGACTCTTTCCTTAGTTATTTATTCTAATGAAAGAGGCATACTAATCAGTTTAGTTGTTCTCGAGTTTTAAAAGGTTATGAAAAGTGGCGAGTTCTGGTTTGGAATGCAGGACATGCAGAAATGTGTACCCACTAGTTGTCTAGTACCCACTATAGTTGTCTAGGACAAGATTTTAAGGGCCTCGGATACAGTTTGGTAAGCATCGGCTATTTATGTTCCATTCCTCTGGATTACGTGAAGATAGTCCTATCACCAGGCCTGGCCGAAATTCATTACTGATATTGAAGTTAAAATACGGGAACGTTCAATACTGGCTGTCTTTGAATTTTTTTGTCTTTATTTGGTGCATCCAGCTGTTGTAGTATTATAGTATGCATAATAAATGTGTTTAAGTTAAAACCCTGAATCAGTGTGTTATTCCCCCCTGGTCGTAAGGTCTCGGTATCACTTAATCTAAAATTTGGAATTGGCCACTTTTAAACCCAATAGGTCTCAGTACATTACAATGGTAACCCAATGGCGTGGAATAAATAACCAACTTCATATGAGCTAAAAGCTCAGAATTTACAATGACCCTGAACAGGTCAGACTTTAAAAGTTCTGTGCAATAGTTTTTAGCTACAGTAGATACATGCATTGCACAGATAGATTTAAACCCAGACGCCATGTTAAAAATCACGTATTTGTGTTTCAGAAGACTTAAAATGTGCAGATCCGTCGAAAACTCAACATCCGATTTTCGACCCAATTCCAATACAATCCCTATACATCACCACGTATTGTTGAGAAGTTAAAAACTGCTGTAGTCTGCACATGAATTCCCGTACAAACTTAAATTCATAGTCCATTAAATTCAGTTTAATTACTCAAACTGATATGAATGTTTACTTTATATTGTATCCAGATTGAATCTTTAATTCGTCTTGAGCAACTTAACACAGTTTAATAAATTCCCACTTTCTGAAAATTACAAAGTATTAAGTATCTCAAAAACGGTTTATTCTACAGTATAAGAGTTGATTTTATTAGTTTAGTCGTTAAAAATTATGCATACCACAAGCTGTTAATGAATTCTTTAAAGCATATTTAGTCTTGCATGTTGGATTTTGTCAATTTTGAGAACCATTTCTCGAAAAAAGCGAGTTCTATTTTTCCGAATTGTATTAGAAGCCAATCAGCATCAGAGTAATCCATAAGTGACTTACCTACCAAATTTTAAGAAATTTCATCGAATAGTTTTAAGCACAGAGGAAAACATCACCAACTCTTCAAAATTCTATGAACCTTAGTATTTCAAGAATGGTGTATTTTAGAGCAATGAGATTAATCTTATTCGTTTTGCGGTTAAAAATGACATATAAAACAATCTATTAATACGTTTCAGCAGATTTATTCCTATTCAAATTTGGACGAGTTTTGTTTTCCAAAACAGAAAAACAGGCTCTATTTTTCGGAATCATACCAAAATCTAACCAGCACCAGGGTAACCTATAGGTGACTTATCTACCCAACTTTGTAAAATTTGCTTGAATACTACTTAAGCTAGAGTGGATACATACATTGCCCACACAGACAAACACATGGGGAGGGGCGACTCGTGTATAGGCACTGCGGCACTGCGGGAGCTCTCTCTCTCTCGCAGCCTCGCGTGATCATGTGCGCATGCGTACAACAGTCAAACACCACGCCAACAGTCAAACACCACGGCTGAGAGGGAGAGAGAGCACTGTCGCTCCCGCAGTGCCGCAGTGCCTATACACGAGCCACCTCTGACACACACCGACACACGTAGATAAATACACACACAGACACATAGACAGACACAAAGACACACACACACACTCACACACAGACACGCTATGCTACATATAAGTATTTCGTGTTCTAAAGTGCCATAAACGTGTACAACTTGTCGAAAGTTTAAGATTCGATTTTCGACTTTATTCGAATACTGTTTCTATACAACGGCATGCATTGCCGGGAAAAAATAAAAATAAAAGAATAATTATACTCATTAAGTAAAAGAAAAATTATTCTCAATGTTCATTCAAACACGAGTGTGTTGGCGTCTAATTTACAAATAACAGATAAACTGTTCAAAACTACAAATTCCGTTTAAATTGAAAAATTCTGATTTGAGCAGCATATGACTTTCTCTGTAGACTCAAATTCATTTTTTCTTTATTTCATTAATAATTTTTTAAATTGAGTATAATTGCATTAACGAATGCTTAATTAAAATTACACTTAATTTAGACTTTTAATTCAATTTTCGTTTTCATTTGGTAACTGGACTTATTTTTAAAGGTGACCTAGCGAAAATACGAAAAAACAAAAGTGTCTAGAAAATATCTAGTTCTAGAGACATGGGGTTGGTTTTTCATCGTCAAAAATTACATATAAAATAAGCATTTAATTGATATATTTGAACACACATATGCTTTTATTTTAGATTTTAACGATTTTTGCGGGCCATATTATAAAAGAAGGCAGGTTCCTTTTTTCCGAATCGTACAAAAATCTAACCAGCACCAGGGAAACCCGTACGTGACTTATCCACTAAATTTTGTGAAATTTCGTATATTAGTTTTTCAGTTAGAATGGATATATACATTGCACAGACACACACACAGACACACACACAACCGTCACTCTAAAAACAGTGTTTTTGTGGTTTAGAGGTTCCAAAACTTGTAGATCTGTCGAAAACTCGAGTTTCGAAGTGCTGTCGATTTTCGAAGTGCTGTCGATTTTCGAAGGGCTTCCATTACTTTTCGTAAGTATTGCCATATATTTCAGGGAACGTAGAAACAGCATTTGTTATGTATCCTTCTTATATGTGAAATATAACTCGATTAAATCAGCGAAATAAAAACAAGAAAGATCAATCATGCTTAAAGGATTGATTATGAAGCACTTTCCAACTTCAATGCAATTTCATTTAAACATCTCTAAAATACAATACATTCCTAATATTTTAAAACTTATCACAATACTACATTAATTTATTATATTTGAAAACTTAAACCTTCATCGAAAAAAATGAACTTCATTCAAATAAAGACATTGAAATATAAATTGCCTGGTTTAAACATCTTTAAAATGCGCTACATTTCACGGTAATATTTTTAAAATTATCATAATACTACGTTAATTTATTTTATTTGAAATCTTCATCGAAAACAACTGAAATTCATTCAAATGACGTCATAGAAAAAATAACACGCCTGGCCCTCTCTATAAAAGCAGCATTTCATTCATAACATTTTCCCATTCATTACATTCATCACAATACTATAATAATTTTTTTTATTTAAAAATTAAGACCATGGAGCTACAAGTAATGAAACTCTATGCTTAAAACTTCATAAAAAAAAATCGTCCTTCTCTCCGTAAACTCAATGAATATTTCATTCATATCAGCTATGCAAGCTCCATGAGCTAAATAATTTTGCGTTAAAGAAATACTCCAATTCTTATACAACTCATTCTACATATTTTGCTGTTTACATTTTACATAAGTGAAAAATAGGCTTCGTTGTAGAAATAATCAAATTTGGATGATCATATAAACTCAAATATATTGTGATTGCGTTGTTTCAGTATGTAGATGCACAGAATTTAAATAAAGATGAAGAGGTTTTAGGACGGATACAACACTCAATATGAATTAAAAAGAACTTTGAAACTCGCGATTTTGACACAAGATGTATGCCATATTTCATTTCGAAGTGGGTCACGTGATCTTTTCATATCATGGTCACGTGATCGCTTCATATAAGAGGTGTAATTATTATTTTAATTTTTATTTAAAAAAACTACTGAATATATTTCGCTGAATTTTCTTTTTATATATTTTATGGAACAATTTGGACATTACCTAAAATTTTCGAAGCAATTTGTGAATTTTAAATCCGCTTAAAAAATGTTTGAAAATTTAGGTCCCATAGGATTCAGTGTATTTCATTTTATCAACCTGGGTCCAATCCAAAACTAATTGGGTGATATTATTCATTTATATTCCCATAGGTCCTATAGACCGTCTGAACAACATACTAAAATTTCATTTTGATTAAGTCATTTTTACGGCAGTTATCGTGCTAACGGACAGACAGACAGACAGACAGACAGAATGAACAAAGTCATAAACACTTTTCAACTTTGTTGTAAAGTGTTAAAGACAGACAGACAGAATGAACAAAGTCATAAACACTTTTCAACTTTGTTGTAAAGTGTTAAAAATATGATGTGGGTTGCACATGACTTTTCTTGCAGACTCAAATTCATTTATTCTTTTAATCTTTAAAATTCATTAAATTCAATTTAATTGCACGAAATAACACTGAATTTGCTCTTTTAATTCAGTGATTATTTTTATTTGGTATCTCTATATTTTTTCCGAAGGTGAAAACAGTCAAATATCTCGACACCGGTTAGTTTTAGGGTAATGGGTTTTATCTTATTTTGTTCCTCGTCAAAAGTTACGTATAAAAAAAGCACTTAATAGATATATTTGAGCATAAGTTGTTCATTATTATAGATTTTGACGACTTTTGAGAGCAATTTCGCACAAAAAAGCAGGTCTTTTTTTCCGAATCGTACCAAAATCTAATCAGCACCTGTGTAACTCCCAAGGGACTTATACACCAAGTTTTGTAAAATTTGATATATTAGATTTTTAGCTCGAGTGGACACAGGCTATTTTTGCGGGCCATTTTGCAAAAAAAAGGCGAAAAAGGCGGATTCTTTCATTCCAAATCGTACCAAAAATAATCAGTTCAAAGATCACACGCAAGTTACTTACCTGCAAATTTTATGAAATTCGGTCTATTAGACTTTGAGTTAGATTGGATACACACATTGCACAGACACACAGACAGACAGACACACAGACACACCCCCACACAAACTTCTAAAAATACTTTTTTCGTGTTCCAGAGGTCCCAAAACTTGCAGATCCGTCGAAAACTCGAGTTGTGACTTTCGGTATGATTCCAATACTTTCCCTATACATTATCATGTATTACAGGGAAAGTAACGAAAATTAATGCCAAGGGGAAAATCATAAGTTACCAATATCAGTTTATTTTCTTCTTTTCTTAATAAAGAAGTGACTTTTTACTTTCCCTGCAATACATGGTAATGTATAGGGAAAGTATTGGAATCATGTCGAAAATCGCAACTCGAGTTTTCGGCGGATCTACACGTTTCGAGACCTCTAGAATACGAAAAAACTATTTTTAGCGTGACGTCTGCGTGTGTGTCTGTCTGTCTATCTGTCTGTCTGTTTGTGTGTCTGTCTGTCTTTGTGTCTGTGCAATGTATGTATCCACTCTAACTCAAAAACTAATGGACCGAATTTCATGAAATTTGGTAGGTAAATCACTTGTATGTGACCCTGGTGCTGACTAGTTTTTGGTACAATTCGTAAAAACAGAACCCGTCTTTATTTGCAATATCTCATGTATTCACTCTAACTGAAATACAAATTGACCAAATTTCACAAAATTTGGTAGGTAAATCACATGTGGGATATTCTGGTTCTGGTTCCATTTTGGTACGATTCGGAAAAGAACAACCAGCCTTTTTTTTACGAAATGCCCCGCAAAAATCTCTAATATCTAAAAAAAGACTACGTATGTTCAAATGTATCCATTAAATGCTTGTTTTATACGTAATTTTTGACGAGGAATAGAATAAGAACAATTCTATTACTCTAGGACTAACCGTTCTCGAGGTGAGATTTTTCGCATTTTTTTATGCCGCCTTTGAAAAAATGTCCAATTACCAAATAAAAGCAGAAATTGAATTAAAATTCCAAATTTAGTGCCATTTTGTGCAATTAAACTCAATTTAATGAGTTCTTAAAGAAATAAAGAAAAAATGAATTTAAACCTGGAGGGAAAGTCATGTGCTGCCCACATCAGATTTTTTTTTGTTATGGCTTAAATTTGAAATATCTTGTATCAGGCCAGGGATTTTTCCTGTTTGGCCGGAAGTTACAACTTTATCCCAGATATCGTCGAAGCTTCCCTACTAGATTGGATTGTAATCTTGTTTGAAGGAAGTTATCTACACGTACACCTCGCTTAAATAAAAGACGCTCAAATAAAATTTAAAATCCGAACCACCAGATAATTTTAAAAATCTAATAACTTGAATAGAACGAATTGCTCTTCGTTCCCCGGTTTCTAAATAAGCAACCGGTATGTAAATAATACATAGATAATACCACTCAATTTTCAAATCGCCTGTTTTGAACTAAAATCATTCTTGTGCTTCGTTTTTTCTAAAACGCATTAATTCCAATTGTACAACTCTTGTGTAATTATTATTATATCATCCAGTTTTAATCAAATTAGAGTCAAATTTTACCACAATACGCTTAATAACCGAATCAAAAATTAGAACGAATCTTTTGAATTCGAAAAATTCAAAAACCGATAAATGAAATCCATTTTTTTTTAAATTTCATTGTTGTTATCGAGACAAAAATAACTGCCACTTAATTAAAGCAAATATCCTCAATGAACAAACAGATTGAATTGGGGGAAATGTCAATTTTCGATTTTAAAAGTTCGCAACTCTTAAACTCATTCGAAATTTTAAAATATCTCACCGAGATGCATTGTCAGGGGACGTGAACCATCTCTGTAGATATTTTTGCCTCTGTCCGGCGTTTTGATTTTCCGCTACAGATGACATACACAGACAAACAGAAAGAAAAACATATATCCAAAACTAGAAGATGTAACCGACGTTGCTCGAAATTTAAGATGCAAACTACTGATTGAAATTACACGCGTATTGTATGTAGACCTGCACATAACTTTCCCTACATAATACAATGAATTTATTTCTTTCCCAATGAAGAAACGATGTATAAAATCCACGGCACAATATTTTTAATGTAGAACTGTACATTTATGGCGATTTCTGGATGACAACATGTAAAATTATTTCCCAGTACTTAATTAAACTTATATATCACCCAACTCTAACTCGACTGTTATCAATATTGATAGCATCCGAAATAAACAATATAGTCCATACATTAAAATATTCTAATAATTAATTCATCAATTTGGCCTCATTTTCGTGAATTTGGCGTCATTTTTGCAATTTTGCCATACATTTTAGGACGCTAACATGAACCGTTCTCGAGATATTGCACATTTTTCGAAAAAATTATCAAAAAGTCATATAAAATAAAAAAAAATATATTTCCTACTGAGAAACATGTTCACTTTTTATATGTAATACCATGCGATAAATTGGGTGACATCATTCTCGTGGATCTAGCTCGTTCCATTCATGAAAAAAGATACTTTGAGTAATACTTTTGTATTTGAACGCCAATAGTTATTTATCTGCTGTAAGAATAACTTATTTCTTCGTCCATAACGCTTGGCGAGATTTTGGCAACGAATTTGGTGGAATGTCACCAACTTGGCGAATTTTTTAAATGTTGCTAAATTAACGAAAAATTCGCCAAATGGATAAAAATGACGCTAAATGAATGACGACTCATTGATGATGACGACATGGAAAATGACGACTCATTGACGAAAATTCAATATCTTGGAAAGAATATAAATAACTACTGTAAAAATAATCTTTTTTTTTTTACTGTAAAAGTAGTAAATTCATTGCATTATATAAGGAAAGTCATGTGCTGCTCACATCAGATATTCTTTTCCTCATAGCTTTAATATTATTTTCCATAGTTAAAGTCTGAAGTAAAATATTTTCCTATATATAGTTTACTAAACTTCGCCATCGTGTTTTAATACCAGAAGCTCATAAATATTCTGACAATATTTAAATTGCCATTCGTAGCAAAAAAAGCGCATCATAGCAGTTGAAATAACACGAAGAGAATTAAATGCTTCCAAACACAAAATGGCGTATATATATACATTTCTAAGATAAATGCTATTTAATGCAAATATATTCAGCATGA